>OY720640.1:110132712-111399884 GCA_963169105.1 Ceriagrion tenellum
CTTGGAAGTTTCCTTCCCTCAATCACCATCTCAACCACTTCCTCTTTCGTCTTCCGATCAATTCCCCGCACCTTCTTAATCCTTCTCACCCATATTTAAAAGGCCTACAGTATATGGTGCCCAAAAAACGAGGGTACCATAATGGAGTATGTAAAATGGCATAATTTATTATTGACATCAGTTTTAAGCTGTGCTATCAACTATGTTACTTATCCACCATTGGTGGTGATATACTGACCTAGTGACATTCGAAATATGTAATGCCAGTTGTTGCAGAAGCATTGTTGGAGAAATCAATGCTCATTCATTTTTACATATAGGTACTATATCCAAGCATCCACATCAAACGTCTCCGCGGCAGCGGTTTGCCACAGGAAGGCAATCGATAAACACAGAGAAACACAAAAAAATGAACACACTTACAGAGTTTCTTGATATTTCGGTGCCACTAGCACCTTGGTAGCAAGAACGTAGAGGACTGAGAAGGAAGGGAGGACTGAGGTGGAAAGAAGGGAGGGCGAGAATACCAACCTTAAAAATATTATAAAAGGTGGAGTTGTGGGAAGAAACGTGGGTGGCGACCGGGAGGGAAACAGAAATGGAAGGTGGTTCATTGCAACTAGAGCGGTGGCCATTCATGTGGATGTTAAGCGGAGTCGTGGTCAAACCAATGTAAAAGCTAGGGCATACTTGACAAAGGAGGATATAAACAACACTATGGGAAAGGCAAGAGAGTGAGGGGACGGAAGGAAGATGAACGGCAAGGAATTTATCAGGCAGAGGCTGGGTGATAAGGATGCCGCAAGTTTTGCAACGCGGGCGATTGCAAGGCGTCGGAAGGGATTTGGAAGTGCTGGAGATTGATTTAGAAAGAGGTTTTGTAATTTTAAAGAGGCTGGAGAGGTTGGGGGGCGTCTAAAAGTGAGAGAAGGACAGCAGGGGAAAATTTTGGAGGTGGCAAAGTTGTCAGAGAGGATGGGGTAGAGGTTTTTGATTATAAGACGGATGGAGTGAACTCCAGGGAAATAGGTGGTACAGAGGGAGATTTGATCACGAGGACACTTATTAAGAGAGAGAGATTTAAAAGAAGAGGGTCGTTGTAGGATTTTGTATCTGAAGAAGACGCTCAGGGTAGCCTCTGCGAAGGAGGGATTGGTGGAGATTAGAGAGAAAAAGGTCAAGGGATTCGGGGTTGTTGCAGATTCGGTGACCACAGATAGAGAGGGAAAAGTGTGTGGGAGGGGTGGCAGCTGTTAAAATGGAAATATTGTTGCTTGTTGGTAGGCTTGAGATGGACAGAAGTGTGGAATTTAAGGTTATTGAAGGAGATGTCTACATCAAGAAAGGTGAATTTGGAGGCAGAAATGTTAGAAGTGAAGGAGACAGAGGAGGAGGAGTTTAGGGAGGAGATGAAAGTGTTAAGGGAATCAAGGCCATGTGGCCACAGAAGAAAAATATCGTCAATGTAACGAAGCCAGAGAAGAGGTTTAGGGGAGCAAGACGAGAGAAAAGATTGCTCAAAGGCACCCAAGAAGAGGTTAGCATAGGAGGTGCTGAAACGAATACCCATGGCACAATCTTTAGTATAATATATATAAATGTTTATACAGAAAGGTAGAAAGAAAGTGGATAGGAACACATAAAATATCTCATCTGTATAGTTCCGAACAAATATGCATTAATAGTCCTCCTTCTCACGCATCATTACCTAACGAAGCAAAAAAGTACCAGTAACTAATCATTCAAAAAAACCTAGAATTCACTCCTTACTTATCCCGTTCTTCTTTATTTACGGCATCCTAAAATTTCCCACCGCCGAATGCTCAGCGATTTGCAGGTTAGACTGTAGGTGTGAATATTTCTAATAAGCACTGAATGTTGATTTTGAATGCGAGCGAAAGGTTGAGTACGGTACATCTAAGTTAGACCGTAGCTTTGATGAAGACTAGCGTCACAACTCTGATATAGCTATTACGTAATCTAGGTACCGGTAAAGGTAGGTTTTGTAGTAAGTCAGAGAATCTCCTCCCGGTTTTTTACACTTTCAAGGACCTATCTAACTCTAACATTTTCTTTTTCGCCTAAGCATACGATCTACTCTTCTCTATCCCGTCCATGAAACCCATTCTCTTTCCTCCCCTTCCCCGCTAGCCCAACATCCTTCCCTCTATCACACTCTTGATCAAATATCGGCATGATTGACGTGGATACACACCAATTGGCCTAAAATTCCCTTGATTTATTCAACCCTCCATGATAGGGAATGGAATAAAACTAATGGGTACGTTCTAGTATGTGGAGCATATAAAGGAATGCACTTTTGTCTAAGAAAGCGGAAATCGCTCTGGTTAGAGGAGGAAATAATCCCACCGACCTAATTACATTGCCGAGACGAGATAGTTCAGAGAATAGCATAAATGTAGGTTTTTTAAAAGTGGAATGGGGCACATGAAAATTGTATGCGGCAAAAGTAGGAGGAATAGGCTTAGGTGTGAGTGGTTTACGAGAGAATTTGAATCAACATTCGGTAAAGTTATTTTGAGCGAGAGAGTTACCTACTCATAATGAAGCCCGTATCCGAATTATATGTTTTACTAATAGCAGCTTTAGAAGTCTAGAATTAAATATTCCATTATTAATGGTGTAATATTATATTTTTATGTGACTGAAATTATAAGTCATAAAATAAAAATATCTGCACAAGTCTAACTTGACTCATTTTTTCACGCCATGGGTACGTTCAAAACTCCTTCACAACAGTTTTTTTCCCGATTTATTGTGATTATGAAAAACTTACCGTGGTGACAATATGATTTATTTTTAAAAAAACAGTTAAGACAACATCCAAATAAACCCGGTTAATCATTTGACGAGAACAAGGCGCTAGAAATTCCACGTTTTTAAATAAGGTCTCTCTACAGTGCATGCATGTACCGTTTCTCATGTAAAAGGGCCGATATTTTTCTTCTTAAGAGGACGCATCATACCCTTCGGTAAGGAAAAGTTGAAAATCCACAAGATGGCGTCACTCGCACCCAATCGAGGCGTTTTGGTTTCAGGAGTCTCTTACTCCAGGATAACCCTCGCGCAAGGCAACAGTCGTCGGGAATTTGTAGCTAAGTCTCCGGCGCGTAAGTACAGGCAGCGCTTATATAATATCTGTGAAAGAAGACTGAACTAATTGCATCACCGTCCGAGCACATCATGGCCGAAAACCATTCAGATAGCTTGTCGAAATATACCAATTACAGATTCTATCTTACAACCGTGACGGCTGTTACTTAGCATTCCGATAGAGGAGGGATTGATACATCTCCATTAGTTTTCGATATGTCAATAATAATAATAGTTTTTTATAAAAATATACCCTACATCTTGCAGTTTTCCCGATGGTTCAATTATGCTCGGGGACAAAATTTTCATGTTTCAGATACAAGACTCCCTTGGCAAAGGTCTATTATTTATACTATAAAAATTTCAAGTTGATGACGTAAGACTCTGGGGAAAAATCTGGGGTCGGAAATTATCACAAATCCGACCTGTCGAGCGGGTGTGATGCGTCGCCTTAAATCACGTAATAAAGTTCGGTAAGTGGCTGATATTTTAATATCTTTGGAAGGGTGAGATATTTCCTTTAAAATACGATAAGGTCAAATTCAGTGATTTATAGTTGAGATGATATTTAGCTCTAACTGCCGTAAAGACATTGGTTTGGCCATGATTAGCGAATGAATAGAAGACGAATGACCGAACAGGTATTCGATAGTGGAGTGAATGGTGTAACGGAAAGAGTGGACCGAGAAAGGCATTGTGAATGTAGTGGAAGACACTCTTAAGAGGGGATACATGATGAGTCTTAGGAATAGAAGACCAAGTATAAAGGAGAGCAAGCATGTGATAGGAGGAAAAGAGCAATATTAACATAGGGGGTAATGTAAGTAAGTTGTTACTAGAGGGACAGTCTTCTAGTCCTTAAAAGAAATGACTAAGCTCTTTGACGGTGCCTGACCCCTTAAAAATTAGGACTAGTTTCAGATATAGGTCGAATATAGCGACTAGATTTGTTAAAACGTGTTACGATAAACATAGTAGTGTTACTAAAATGTTGAAGGAATTAGGGAGGGAACATCTAACCAAACGAAGGGAAAAATAGAGGTTAAATCTTTAACGAAAGTTTGACGTAGCCTATTTTTGCCAGATGTTCAACATATTTTGCTAGAGCCATACTATTATGGTAGAAACGATCACAGGAATATGATTAAGGAAATATACTGTCGAACCGATAGATTTAAAATGTCATTTTTCCACGTACAATAAGGGACCATAATAGTTGCGTTAGATCAGTTCTAGGATACTGACTAGGTTTAATATGTTTTTATAGTAGTGCTAAGTATCTTAACTTGATTATTGGATACTAACCTCGCATGCAATCTCCAGTATGATATGCTCTTGCATGTGTTTGTACCTTGTAGTGCTATTTATCCGTCGCATTAATAACACTAACCAGTAGGTGTACATTGAGTATTGTACTGCATGGTAGCATGTTCTTCTACGTATTACTCTCCTAGTTTCTGGTCTGACTGCGCACTATTGTCCTGACTGCTTTTGGCCTGCGCCTGGCATCTGGGGGAACGTACGCGGTTCTGTTTTAAACTGGGATGAGTACTTGATGCCTGATGTGGAATCATCCCGTGCCACACACCCTAGTGGTGGCATCCACGTTATTTCGTATATGTAGATGAACCCCTTAGGAAATGGCCTGAGAGGTGCATGAGTAGGTATGCTTGCATAAGTACGTCCAGCAACGTTAATGTGCATCAATCTGCAAAACCATTTCTGTTTCCTATAACCTTGTTTCCCTAACCGCTGGATTTCCCTAAATCCTAAATCCAAACGGTTGAATCCCTCCATGAATGCGAATATAAGAGTCAAGCACAGTCGCTCCTTCTGTGAACCTATGAACTGCGTTTCGTTCATCACCATTTGTTTCGAATATTCTCGTGCAATTGTCATTGAAGGAAGCAAAGAAGAGATTGTAAGTGGTAAGCAAAAGCATACTGACTTTCACGGCTGCCAGCTGAAGTTTGTGGAAGGTACCACGTTATTTTATTCACCGTAATGATAACTGGTAACTTTGTGATTCCAAATATTTTATTTAATACGATCCGAGTTTCGACGCTCGACGTCATCTTCAGGTGGTGGTGTTGAACGTCGAAGCTCCGATCGTTTCAAATAATGATATGTGGAATCACAAAGTCACCAGTTATCATTGGTATATTAACGACTTTCAAAAGGTTACGCCTGAAATCACCAATCATTAACTATAAATAACTATGATTTGCAACATGAGTGCATTAACTTCGATTAAAATGAATAATTGATAGGATGGCGCAGAGAGATGAAGCGCTTCGATGATTCAGACGTTGGCCTCGAGAATTCATTTCAAATATATATCAAAGCGGACTTAAACTAATTGATCTCCTGCGAAAAACCCAGTCCCTGTCCTTTTTAACGTGGCATGGATTTAAATTACTTTAACAATCACCATTTCTCATTCACGACACCAGTGGAGTAAGAATCTCAAGGATTCTAGCTGCAAACACCTGTGAGCAATTTACAAATCCTCCCTCTTAATTGAAATAGATGGTTCAGGGTGTTTGCTTCTGAAGGGATTAACTTGATACTAACGCTTTACGAAGACATTAAGTGCACCTCCGGTATATAAGTATCTCGTGGCACCGCGGAATCTTACTCGGAATTCAACTTTTTATCAGGTATTGTATGCGTCTGAGGGAACACATCTAACAACTCCCATCACGGCATTCCCGTGCGAGGTAAATGCAGTCAAAAGTGCTTAATTTTCGGTGCAAAGCACAGGAAAATGTTTCTGCATTAAGGTTGCTTGAAGGAATCTTCATTTCACCGAGTAACAAATGCATTTGGCCTCATTTTAAAGAACGATCTCTCTCCCTTCCAAAGGTATCAATATGATCAGCCTCTTACCGAACTATTTCCCGAGATTACTGACGAAAAATAGCTGCCCTTTTACATTTGAAATGGTACGTGTATGCACTTGTGAGAAACCTCATTTAAAAAATATTGAATTTTTAAAGCCTAGATCTCGTCAAATAAATTAATAGTGTGTTGTTTGTTTATTTTCTAAACAATTTGAAAAATAAATCATACACTCACCGCAGAAATTATTTCTGGATCGTTAAAAAAAAACCTTCCGTTGTTAAGCAGTTTTAAACGTACCGCGTTAAGAAAATGAGTCAAGTTAAAGACTGAAGTCGATATCTTCATTTTAATTACTTTGAATTTCTGTCATATAAAAATATATCATTGCTCTATTAAAAATGTAGTGTTTAATTCATGCTTCCTAGAGCTGCTGAATTAAAAACGATTAATCCGAATATTGTCTCCATATGACTAGGGAACTATCTCGGTCATACTACCTTGCACGGAGTAGGAAAGAGTATCCTACTCCGTGCTACCTTGATAGGAATGAAAATTTCGCGCGACTACCTCCATAACTCCATTTCCTTGCATATCGCTAGTGCTTTTGCATGCTTCACTCATGCATCAATTCATTTTCTTTCTCTCCTCTCTTCTTATGACTCTTTACGTTACTTCTCCCAAAAATCTTCGTAATTAAATTCACCCATGACTTTCATTTCTTAATGAAATTTGATTTTTTATGTAAGCAGATGAGAAAAGCATGAAATAAACACTGTAACATTCCTGATTTAACCTCTGTTTTTATGATGGAATTTATGAGTAAATTACTATGTTTACATATCAAAGGCCATTGCTTGATTGTTTCTCGTCCTTAGCTACGCTGAAGAGAGCTACCCATGAAGTATTTTTGTATATTTAACGTCCCCATAATGCATCTCTCTCTCTGAGTAGGCTATATCAAATTGAGTCATACTCCTAGAAAACAGGCCTCGTTTCAATAGCATACACAATACTTCCCTACCCTTTAATCTCCATGCTTCTGCCACATTCATGGATTGCCATCTCCTCCCTGTCCTGTCCTTACGGCTCCTAATATTCCTCCTCCGTTATGAATCCTTTGAACTTTTTCTTAATGCAAAGCGCTGGAATCGTTCTACGCCATTCAGTAGCCTGGTGAGGAAAAAAGAGATTCCTTTTAAACTTGAGGCTTGGTACCTTTAAGTGCAAGTTCAATTTAAACCAATGATCCATTTAAAATTTAAATAGCAAGACCCCTGCCGGAGAGTGAGGCGTCTGTTTGCCAGAATGGTTAAGACCTTTAAGTTGGGACTCCAAGCGAATTCAACACACCTTGCACCCCAACAACTTAGCGTCCTAGCATTTTGAGACGGCAAGTTTCGTGAAATTAAGATCACATTATTAGGATACGGTTTTTTTTAAACTGTAATATCTAACTAAACAATTGAATGTTTTTCGAGTGACAAAAAGCGCCGATTCGGCAATAAACTACATAATATCTAAGTCAATTATATGAAATCCATGTATTGTTTTAATGTATACCAGCTTTTCACATATTATTTGCCATGTCCTTGACAAACAACGGTACACAAAAACTTCTCAAAATTAATTATCAAAATACTTCCAGCACCTCTCTCAAAGGAACGAAGTAAATGAAGGGCGTTGAGAGAGGAGAATGATGCATTGATTAATATTGCAGTTATTACGCCGGAAGCATAGGTATACGGAGAAACGTTATAAGGCTACCGCTATGATTTATCAATTAAAAAAATAAAAAAAATTTCGAAATCAAATTATTTTTTATCTAACGCTTGATTATTCGGTGCATTTATCAACAAAGTGCGCGCCACAGTAAATTCTAAGTGGATCATAATTCGCAAAAAACAGATTTCATTTTCCCGAGTTGATGCATCATCACTCTCGAATTTTATCTGTGGGCATACATGAAATCCGGGATAGGCAGGGTAGGTGGCTGTAGGAAGTATTAAGGGGAAATGGGGATCTCCAAAGGGTGATAGAGGGAAGGATGTTAGGCAAGCGGGGAAGAGGAAGAAGGAGAATAGGTTTCATGGACGGGATGAAGTAGGGTAGATCGTATGCCAAGACAAAAAAGACAATAGTAAAGGTAGTTAGGCCCCTGATAAAAAAGTAAAAAAGTGAAAGCGATAAAAGAAACCGGAAGGAGATTCTCTGGCTTTCATCAAAGCCTTCCTTCTGAGGTACAATTCTATTTAAAAATGCATAATGTCATCACCAGCCACTTCCGCATTGTACCGTGTCATACAACGTCTTATATCAGAATGGAAACGAAACGGCTGCAAAAAAATGGAAAAAATGTACATGAGAACATTAAAATAATGACATTGGTATCTTCTGGTTGAGGTGGGATTGAAAGGAATGACTTGAGGAAATTCTAAATATTTTTTTTAAGTCGCAGACCTTATTCCTTTCTTCTTCTCCGTATGCATCATACCATAATTCTGTCCTTCATGCCCATTCCTCCCCTTCCTTGATTACCCTACATCCTCCTCTCAATCACAGCCTTAAACATTCCTTCACCCCTTCATCACCTTATCCATCCCCCTCCTTATCACCACTGAAAGTTCCCCCTCTTCACTCAACATAATAAGCACTTTCTCGTTTGTCTTACTTTCTATCCACCGTATTATTTTCATTCTCAACCACACCCACATCTCTAACGCCTGCAACCTATACGCATCTTCCTCTCTTAAGGCCGCTTTACTCGGTACATTTAATTACACAAACGATTTATCATAGATAATATAATGAGAATAGAGCAGGTTCTATTTCCTGTTCAGTCATTCAGACACTCATACAATTTGCCACTTTACACAGTACAATTTTCCTCATGAAAGAGTGTATGCATTTGTTTGAGCAATAAAATATACTGTATAAAGTGGACTTTAGAGTGAAATTTTCAGCCCCATGCATCAATAGACTTCAATACATACATTATTCTTTCCAAAGGATTTATGGTCAAATTGTGCGCGATAGGTGGATGTTAAAGGGACCATTTTTCTCCAAGAATGCCAGGATCACAGTCGTGCGTCATTACCTTAACTTCTCACGTGATTAATCTGTGATTCTACTCAAATTCTTCCTAAGCCTTAAGTATCCTACATCCTTCCCTAGTCATAAAAGACATAACATGAAAAAGTAAATGGAAAAACAGCGAAAAAACTGGCCACGTCAATGAGAACTTTAGCTGGGGAGAATATATATAGGTGTCGGTGTCGCGCGTTGTCCCAATACAGAGTAATCACAGTGCAAGAGGTTTTGTAGAGCAGAGAACAAGTACAAAGGGCGGAGATGGAATACTAAACAAGCGGCGACGGGAAGAGCCGGCAGGAAAGGCCTGTAAAGCCTTCTCGGTCCAGCATCCCCCCGTCGCTTCGTGCGTTCGAGTCTCCGTAAAAACACAAGAGGGCGCATTCCAGAGGCTCCCCTCTCGGAGGGTCCGGGGGAAGGGATGGAAGAGTGGTCGGGGGTGGCGGGAGTGAGATGGGGGCTGTTGAGGGACCGGCACGGGGTTGAGAGGGGGTTTGGGAAGAAAGGACGGGGGAGAGGGATGGGAGAAACGCTGCCGAAGGGGAGGGTGGTTTGGAGAAAGGATTCCCCGTAGAAGGGAGAGTGAGTTGGCCGGTCGGCGACGCCGGGGTATTGAGGGGAAGGAAGGCATGTGGGCATCGGGCGGCAAGAGCATAGGGGTGAAGGTCGCCTGAAGGAACCAGGAGGATGTACGCCACCATATCTGCATCCACGTCTACATTTTATGGCGTGCTTACAGCACCACCCCTGCTCTCAATCGAAGTATCAAACTCACGTATTAAGTTTTAAATGTATGGCGACTGCTTGCGGAAATGAATGACTGATAATATTATCACAAACAAAGATACTTAGTAAATTTTACATTGAGGTTGTTCCACTGACCTAAGTTCCATCGACCTAAGTTGTTCTCACTACAAGGTATATTACTGCTATTACTGCACCCATTAACATGGTTAAACTTGCTGAAACCTAGGAGAGCGGCAAGAGCATAGGGGTGAAGGTCGCCTGAGGGAACCAGGAGGATGTACGCCACCATATATGCATCCACGTCTACATTTTATGGCGTGCTTACAGCACCACCCCTGCTCTCAATCGAAGTATCAAACACACGTATTAAGTTTTAAGTGTCTGGCGACTGCTTGCGGAAATGAGTGACTGATAACATTATCACAAACAAAGACACTTAGTAAATTTCACATTGAAGTTGTTCCACTGACCTAAGTTGCTCTCACTATCAAGGTATATTACTGCTATTACTGCACGCATTAACATGACTAAACTTGCTGAAACCTTGGAGAGTGAAATGAACTCGGTATGAAAATTTACATAGTGCCTTTTTTTGCAATAATTTTATCAATCTAACACACGGACGAAGAATACCGCTGAAACATTGTAATCTATGCAGTGCCACCCCAAGCTACATTATAAGGGTGAAAAATATTTTCTTAGGCCGGCCCTAACAAAGATCTTATGCATCATTTGTGATTTCGTTAACCGCTCGTTTATTTGGGAAATACTCTGGGGTTCCATAATAAACCCCTTATCATTATCGTTCCCTTTCCCCGCAAGGAAATTAATTGTAACCTATAAGTTGTTTCTAATCTTCAAGTTTGACGAAGAAGAGTGCTCATAAGGATTATTTACACGATACAAACTTCGTGTATATTCCTATTTGGCTTCCAATCGGGTTATACTACCATGACAGAGATTGAGAACCTAACAGGGTCGGAAAAAGAGTAAAAATCAATTAATAATCGTAAAGAAAGCGTAGAAACTTTCACTATTCCTATTTCTCCAATGTATGAGCAATTACAGCCACATTTCTTCTCCCTAGAATGGCGGCAAAATATTAACGAAGGAAATTCTTGGTCATGAAGTGTGGCGTTTAATGATGCAGAACGTAGACTATGAGGATAAAGGAAGAGAATGGGCTTCAGTTGTTTGAGATGTAAGAGTGGAGGAGTGGATAAGATTTCACGATTGGTGGTAATAAAGAATAGGGTGGAAGTGCTTGATAGAACGGAAGAGAAGAAGCTGCAGGAGAAGATTAGTACGACGAAGTTTTAGTTGTATTGCGTATGAAGGGATTATGGAGAGAGTTATAGCAGGGAAGGAGAAGATAATAAAATGCTTTATGAAGTAGATGAAGAGAGGTTGAACGTAAGCAGAGTTATAAAAATAAACAATGCAAGGAGATGGGGTGCCTGCGATAGTAAGGGTCAAGGTGATTTTTACTTACATCAAATACCTCCCGTAATCAGCAGGTCACCCAAATAATTTAAATGGCAATTATCAGAGGTTAGCTTTTGACCTTCAGCAAACCAACCTCTGGTTTTAAATTGCCGCACGATGGATTCCTAAACGGCATGGTGTCCAGTCTAACCCGACGAACAAACTAGGTTACCAGATGATGAGTTACCGTTAAGAAAATTATATCTCCCAAGGTCTTTGGCAATCTCCGATACTTTATTAAGAATTTCTGTGGAAGATCAAGGACGGAGTGCATAAAGAAGATTATGAGGAATGTTAAAATGGTAATAATTAAGAGGGCTGGTTAACAGATAGACCAGGTTGACGAAGACAAGGATGGGCTCCTTTAAGCCAAATACAGTGGGCGCTCAAATGTAATCTTATCAAGAAATAAAGATATCAGTACCAGCATAGTGAAGAATGAAAGGCAGAAACTCATAGATCAATGAAAGCTGACATTAAATTATTAAATGCAACTTATACAGAACTTTCACGGCCACCCGTAATGACCGGGACTCGGATACCCGCTCTCCCACTGATTGCTTTCACCAGTACAGCGATGAAAGATCATAGGTTTTCCCGATATCTGCTGGATAAATGATTCTCGGGTTCATCTGGGGTCATTTAGAACCCCTGAAGATGGAGAGCAAGTTGTTCTCCGAAACGTCGGGACCTATGGATATGCTTACCCGGTGGAACACCAGAGAAACAAATATTCACCAGTAAAGTTATCGATACGTCCTTCTCCCGCGTAGATATTGTAGGCTTTATATTAACGGATATACAATACCGTGAAGCACAGCGCCAAGGCTCATGAGGTTATAGCCAAGTTTTAAACACGAAGGTATTTTTCTGGCTAAATTTCATCTTTTGACTGATTCTAGCAGGTTTTTGCTAATTTTTGGATAGGTAGTTGCAGTTTCATTTATTTCAGCAGAATCCTATGCTGTGCAATTATTACCAACCTTTTTTGCTCAGTTCCCCCTTTCATGATAATTCAGAATGCCATCTACCCTTCCCAATAAAAAGTATAAACTATTAATTTAAATCTAAAAATTAATACCATGCGGATTTTTAGGAAACAAATTCAATCTGTAACATCCATTGAGCGACACTGAATACATTCAAACAAACTACAGCTACATTATTCTACAATGACTTTCGCATGGTTCTGCGTCTTTTTTTCTGACCCGCAGCTTTGCCTATGATTGCTGGAAGCATTATCAGAAAAAATGTTCCCTGAAGATCTTTCCTTACTTTTGAAGATGCACTCCGCAGTGGTAGTAAAAGCTCGAGTTAAACGAACAAAGACTCATCAAAACCCAAAGCCAATGTAAAAGACTCATGTATCTGTAGACGCCTGCAATGAGCATTAAATTGGCTATTGGGACTGCTTGACAAAAGGTACTATACGTATCCGGGTAGAAACAAGAAATTTTAACCGCGACACGGGTCATGCGCTGAGCTAGTCAAGGAAGCCCGCGATCCGCAAAATTAAGGCGGAGAGGGGTAAAATTCGTGCCCACCATTAAGGAGTCTCTTCACCCAACAGGAAGACACATAAGGCGGCCGAAATTGTTGACAACCATATTCCTATAAACGATATCAGAGACAGCCATTGAAATGACGGCAACCAAATACCATACCTGGTGGGAGAAAACCCGAAAAGATGTCACTTATAAGAAAATTACAATTTAACAGTTTTTGCATGATCCAAAGAGCATAAAATTTAGTTGAATGGTTCGTAGTTCCCCCTGAATGCCCTAAGACTCTCCTCATGGGAAAGAGGGGAATCCCCCCCTGATTGAGAACCCCTGCTGTCGTGCATGCTAGGGAGAAAACCACACTCTCTGCCATACGCACTTGTGTTGTCTTGCAGGGTACCATTTAGATCAAGAATCAAGAAATTTATTTACAGTAAACACGATTGATATAAAAATACATAAGTAATAACATCCATAAAAGTATAAATCAAACACATAAGTAGGACAAGGCTAAGAACAATAACATAGATAAATATCGTATACACATTTACATTTCCATCTACATAAGGTTTTCAAGCTGTCAGCAATATCACAATACAGCAATATCACAGTACAGCAATATCACAGGTTACAGGTATAAACATGTTTGAATCACCTTCAGGTGACTAACTTGGGCAGAGTTATCGATAAGATTGGGTGATGCATTTCATCCCTAAGGCTTTTTGCTATGATAATTTTCAAGACACTTGTTTAATTTATAAAGGGATGAGTGAAAAAAGTCAAGATCTATTTTGTTACCTGATCTCATCATTCTATCTCTGGGAGAGAAAAAAGAATAGTTAGTGCGATGTCAGTTTATTGCAAACGTCAATTGTTGTCTTGTACTTTTTGGGGGAATGTGAAAATTTATTTGGGAAATTTAATTTGAACTGTCTATTAGTGAGTTCATTAATTTATAAAGGAAGAGTAAATAAAAACTGAAACGTCTCTGTTCTAGCGAATTTAGACATGGATCCCGTGACTTTTCCCATCGTAGTCAACTCTCCATACGAATGCAACGCGGGGGTTTGGAATTATATCCTTCCGCAAGGGGGAGGCGAGGGAGTTAAGTAGACGGGGGTGGAGGTGGGAGGGAGAGGGAGGGTTGAGAGGGTGGGGGGGAGGGCCCAAGGAATGCAGCATTGCCCGCAGAGACGGATGGGGGCTGACCCTATATATGGATGATGGAGGGGGAGGGGCTCTCACCCTGGAGGGCGAAGATCCTCGCCCTCTCTATGTTGATCAGAGTAAAGTCCCGCGCGCGGGAAAAACACTCCCCGCTTTCAGGAGGCAACAAGCGCGGCGGTGAGAGCAGCGCAGGCGCACAAGGCAGAGATGTCGGCGGGAGATTGAGATATGTGGCGGGAGAATGGCGCTTGAGATAAGGGATTCGCGTGATGAGAAAAAACGAAGTTGAATAAAGAAAGGGGTTCAGGAGAGTAGAGTTGTGTCGTTCGCGAATGAACGGGACCCACGGAAGGGGTCCATGAATTGAACGAAAGGACCGAGGACCTACTTCTCCGGAACGACCAGTCCTTTCGGTCCCTCGTTCCTTTCGGTCCCTCGTTCATTTTGGTCACTCGTTCCTCTCGGTCACTCTTTTCCAAGGATTCTACAGAGAGGATTACCGAGTCGGCCAATGAAAGTGCTGCCAGGGCTCAGCGCATTTTATTAGTTTCACCAGGTCGCCACTCGCGGCGCTTATTCCCTGAGCGATCTGAGAATCTTACGAAACTGCATGCCAGCAGTTCATGAAAGATGTGAAATTATCAAATTAACGGACCAAGCTGGGAATTTCCTACGATTAATAAGCATATACACGCACTTTAAGAAATCATATGACTGTCTAAAGATGAGCGTAATTCGAATTAAACAAAAATACGATTTTTAAAATTAGACCTGCACTCGAAGTCATCACATTCATATTCACTTACTAGCTATCCATTTCAGGCGAATATAAATGCGGAGTTCATGCCATTAACTGAGGGCACCGAAGGTCGACGTTCTAGTTGTTATTCTACTCGTAATTATAGCGACTTCGCAAACCCTACGACAGATATTGGTGTCTTACTGGCCCGCCCCCTCACATTAGACACCTCAGAATGACAGCTATCTTTCGATTTGTGGTCGAACGACTAAGCGTACACCATTTACACTTTACATTACGTTCGGGTAGAACAAAAAAAATCTTAAATCTGACAGTGGTTCAGAATAGTTATAAATACGAAAGATAGGGCACATCGTTTGACGATTTTATAAAGTACAGCTATATGCACTACACCCTGCTAACTCAAAATTACACTTGATAGTGATAACACGTTATATTTGTCATCTGCGTGACATCTGTAGAAAAAAACCACAATGCCAAGTGAGCAAAATGCGAGAAGCCTTTGAAGAAAAATGGCTCGCCTTGACTGGGATATGAAATTAATCACAAATTGTTTAGACAAGATTTGAAGTAAATTAATGTTTGCCACCCAGAAACTACAGAATAATTCTCAGTTTGCTCAAAATTCTACATCAGAAAAATAAAGGCTTACAATTCTTCACTAATTATTTATATTAACCAGAAGATTTAAATGTGACAAATCCAAATAGTATAGTCACAGAGCGGTAGTAATGTGCTTATAGAAAGGAAGTTAACTGCAGCCACTAGATGTTAGAGGAGAGAAATTCCCAAGAATTATTCTACAATGACTGGTGGAGAGCTAACGGTAGCACTACATGGAGGTACCCAGGAAGACATTTTGTACCAAAGAACATGAACGACAATGAAAACGAGAGACAGGAAGGGAAAAAATTAAATTGGGCTCAGATGGACATTTCTAGATTTAAAGAGTAAAAAAATATACAACAGGTTGTAACAAAGACTTTGTACAGATCACACATATACTAATCCATATGAAGGGATGAACAACAGGTAAAAACCTGCAAAAGAAAAAGAGCAGGAACAACTGCGGAAAAAAAGATACTGATAAGAAAGTAACTCGCTTCCGATTCAATCTACACGATGCACTTTCTAATTCCATCTTTACACGTAAAACTGCTAATCTCACCTAAAAAAACAACTCGAACCAACTACACAACCTCATCTATGTTCATATCTCTGCACTGTATCGATTAATACCACATTTAAACAAATTTACTGACTTTCGCTTTGAAGAGGGTTGGGTTCCCTAGCCCCAACTCTTAATTTTCCTTTTTCGATTTGCCGCAGCCTCCGTTGCACCCATGCACACAGCAACGACAATTCGGCCTCATTTCTCAAGCCGCAAAAGTTGAAAATATCGGAAGGACAACCGAAACTAATTATTAATGCTGTTTAAAAGCGAGACGCAATCCAATTCTTACGCACACGGCAATGCACTCAACGAGAATGATTCAGCTCACTCAGCTCACTAGCGCCACGGTTCGGGAAGTCATGGAAACCATTAAAAAGCGCGCGAGATGACAGCAGAAATCTGCGTTTTCAGCCATCCTGAGGAACGTCCTATTTATAGTGTCCTCGCCCGTTCCCTTTGGTCCATCGTTCCTTTCGGTCCATTCGGTCATTTCATTCCTTTCGGACCCTCGTTCCTTTCCGTCTCTCGCTCCTTGAATATTTAAAATCCGTTCCGTAATACGATTTTTATCATTACTTATTGAATATTGTAGAACGCGATTACAGCATACAAATTATTTCTATTTTCTTGCATTACTTTTTTTTTAAATATAAAGTGCATATTGAAAATAATAATTAATGGTCATCAATAAAAAAGAACAGTGAACGAATAAAAAGGAACGGGTCCCAAAAAGGATCGGTCCACAATGAACGAGTTTCCAAAAATGAACGAGTTTGACCATCTCTACAGGAATGGAGGAAGGAAAAAATGATTTGAATGGAAAATAAGGATTCATGCTTCCCCGTGAGAAGAGAACCTTTCTCAACCTGTGGAGCCTTGATGCCACTGGATCCTTCAGTAGAACTTACGTGAAAAAAGGTAATTTGTTCGAGATATCATTGCACATAAGCTTCAATACGTAAAGGCTTATTTTTTTGTCGTTCAATCCTACGATTGGTTGAATGCAGCCTTCCATCCCTCCCTATCTAATGCTAATTTCCTTATCTCCTGGTATCTCTTCCTAATTACTTTCCTCTTTATTTGGTCCATGGTCCATATGGTCCTTTCCTCTTCTACTCTTCTGTAAACTTCATCATTTCATATTTTTTCCGTCCATTGTATTTTCATCGTCCTCCTCAAGCACCACGCTTCGAAGGCTACTTGTCTTTTATGGTCAGCTTTCCCAATGCTTATGGTCCATAGAGTGTTACGATCCACACGAATGTTTTCTCGTGCTGTTTCCTGGTTTGTAGTCCTATCTTTTTTGAGCGCAGCAGTTGTCTTTTACCCATGAACGCCTTTTTATCTTGGGCCATTCTCTGTTTGATGTCCATTGCACTTCTTCCGGCCCACGTGATGGTATATATTTCCGAGATATATCAAGGAATCCACTTCCTTTGATTTATCTTCTTTCAGGGCGACTTCTACATTCAGCTTCTTTCTTCAACAAACTAAGATTTTAAAGGCTTATTATGGAAATCAAACAATTCACAGAAATTTCCGGTTTGTAGCACATTCATTAAGCCATCAGTGAGTCTTCAAAAGAGCTCTAAAGCGACGAGTGAATCGGAGAAGATGCAAGGGTAAACGACGACTGCAATTTGTAGAAAATATCTCCATCAACCTGTGCACATGATACTGCAAAAGGAATCCACATCCTCGGTCAGGAAATAATTGGGAGGTAGCAAATAAAGGGGACGAAATGGGGGTGAGGAAAACTAGGACAATGTAGAATAATACCAAACAGACTAATGCATACTATTCTTTCATTTACTATTCTTCATGTTCACGCGAGTTTTTCAATATTTCCAATATTTACTATCACCTGAAGATGTTTACAAGATACAATGTGAAACGTTGTACACCAAAAACCAAACGCGAAGTATTCCGGTAATTGAATGAAACCAGTCTTCGGACTGATTTCCATAGAGAGATATAGAAAAAATACCCATTGTCCTATTGATACCAAAGTATCAGCCACTCAAAATTAAGTATTGCATGGCCTTGCCATCGTAAGAGGCATCAATATAAATTACGAATTTTTGACATCGAGATCGCCTTTTTGTTCCCTCTATTTAAAGATGGCCTACGTTACCCTCACTGAATAATTCCCAGACCTAGTGACCTAGTAACCTAGTGACCTAGTGACCTAGTAAACTATGATGGATACCATTTTTGTGATGACTATAGTATTTGTTTTCTATTGATAGCCATTGGATCCGAATCCCTTCAGAGGGAGAGATGTATGAATGGATTTCTTTAGTTAAATATGGAGAAAGGTGCACCAAACTAAGTATATTAAGTACTTCTTCTGCAGTAACCACCGTGCACCTACACACACCAGGTACATGAACAGATAGATGAGATAATCAGAGAAGTTCAGGGTTAGAAAAATCTAATAGTAATGGGTGACTGGAACGCAGTAGTGGGGCAAGAGAGAGATGGGTATGAATTGCGAGAGTTTGGATTACGAACGAGAAAAGAACGCGGAGAGATGGCAGTAGAATTTTTTTGAATAAACACATTAGTAGTTACAAACAATTGGTATTAATTCCATCGTAGGAAAAGGTATACATGAAAAATCCCGGGAGAAACCAAATTAATATCAAATAGACGAATAGAGTCAAGGGCAGTGTGAATACCTCGTGGAGATGTCCGGGGCCGATGCAGACTCAAAAAATAATTTAGTATAACATGTGATTTTAATTGTAAAATCCTTAATAAAAAAAGAAGATTGAAGAGACAAAACATAGAAGCGTTTAAAAGGGGATATGGACGATATACCTAGAGATATTAGTAAGGTACAAAGCCGAAGTCAAGGAAATAGGAACAATAGAGGAGAAATGGGAGAATATAAAAACAAGCATTGTAAAGGCTATCGAGAGAACAACAGGAGCCGTGGAAACTAGGAGGCTAAAGAAGCGGTCGGTTACGGAAGAAATAATTAGGAAAATAGAGGAGAAGAATTGGAAAAACGTCAACACCGTCGTAGATAAGGCTAAATACCTGGATTTAATTAATCATCTGCGGCGAATAACCAATAGGGAAAAGGAAAAAAGGTGGGAAAGGCAATGCGAGGAAATTGAGAAACTGCAAAAATAAGTGGACGCGAGTACGTTATACGCTTGAGTGACATCGCTCTTGGGAGGTAAAAGAAGTCAAACGGTACCAAATATAAACCACAGAAGAGGTACGATATTAATCAAACAGGAAGACATTCATGATCGGTGGAAAGAATACATGGAGACATTATATGACAGTGAAAGTAGCCCAGCAAATTTATGCACAGAGGGCGAGGGAACACTATGAAAAGACAACCTCGAGCCAACGGTACTCGAAAGCGAAATAGAAAAGCATTGAAAGAAATGTATTTATTGTTTAAAACGTGGACTATCTCAATAAATTCAAGGAGAAATTGAATTTCTCTCAAATCACGTTTAGTCATCCTTAATAACTTCATCCATTGAGAAGAAATATATATGACATAATATACATTCCATCAAAGTTGATTCATCACTGAGCATTTGTTACAAAGATCAATCGAACCGTTTAAGAATACAACGCTTTAACGAAAATGAACCGGTCTATCCGGATGACAACAATGGTTAGTGAGCTGAAGGGTTCGAGACCGTCGTTAGGGAAACACTTTCTAAGGTCTTTCCGATGCGAATAGACGCAATAAAAGTGATTCTCTGGATTCTGTGAGAAATAACTGCGAAAACTAAGCCATGGGTGGTTTGATCTGTGAGTAACGCATAATATCTAAAAACCCTTAACAGGTTTCATCATTTAATTCATAACACATCGATATGTTTTCAATGCTTATGGGTCCAAAAATTTTAGGAGAATATTTTTATGCCTTTAAGCATATGGAACAAAGTAAATATCGTCTCGTCTCAAATTTTCTAATTGCTCTCATTACAATCTTAGTTCGTCATGATGGAAAGTAAAGGGAAGGCCAGGCATTCCACTGTAGTCTGTTTTGTCCCCAAATAGATACGAGCTGGATAAATTAACCAGTGCAATAAAGTGTGCCTCAGTAATTTAGGCATGTTTTTAGTTAACGCTATTATATACTGCTTCACTAATCAGTTTTACTGATTCTTTTGCGTAACAGGTTGTCACGCGAAAAAAACCGAAAAAGATGTGCCGTATGGGCAAAAAGAAGACACCTCCGATCTGCCTGTAACATCTCTCCATACGAATGTACCTATAATATTGGAGGTAAAGGTACCAATGCCCAAGCCTGGGGCAATAGAACTTCGGCCCACTTCCCTCAAGGCTGTGAAGTTTTCCTTAACGCCGACCCGCCACGTCGATGGACACACTATGTTCTTCAGGGGGGCGAAGAGGAGAGGGATGTTCCAATTTGTAATTTACTTTCCTAATCAGAAGAGACAGAAAGCGGATGGAAGATATTCAAACATCAGGTACATCATCCAAAGTACATCGTCTTTTGTGCTCATTCATATGCATATACGCTACGGGGAAAATTAGCCAAGATCGAACTCGGTAGCCATTTTCATTCCAGGATATTCACTGAATGATTAAAATGGAAACGATCTCTAACAAACATTCTCCTTTTCTTTTCAGGATAAACTCCAGGAAAACTACTTTCCCAACTCTGGGCTTTGCTGTGAAGAAGAGGCAATTGAAAGAAGATGAATTCAGGAAATGAAATGTTAATATTTTATATAAATATTTTGATATTGTATAAATATATGCTTTATGAATTGAATCATGAAAACTTGCACACAGTAGTGTAATATTGAATTTATATGTATTGAATTAAAAAATTCTAAAAAACGGATTTTAAACGCTATGGAAATAAATATCATTTCATGAATTTTTAGTGTACCGTTATTGTAAGAACATACGATCTACTGAGAGAGGATAAAAGAATTAAGTTTTTTCAACACTTAAATTGGCAATAACTATAGTATGCTGGGTGTGGTCTTATGGTGAGTGTTTTCCGGGAATCATGAAGGCCAGAAAAAAAAGTTTTTCATTTTTAAGTTTTTGCTGGCAAAAATATTATAAAAGCAGGAAAGAATACTTTCTGCATAGTCAATTGAAATTGTTTTTCCTGCTTGCATATCAATTATGAATATATTTCCATTATTTTCAATAAATACAAGAGGATATGATGAAAATGGAAAAATCTTTATCATTTTTTAATGTCATCCACTAAATAAGCTACTATACTTTAACGATTCCTAAAATTGGTATCATGAAAATGTACCAAATAATCAAATTTATGAATGAAAATTCATACTTCTAATGAAAATATAATGAATTGTCTTTTCACTAAGTATGTTATAACTGTGAGGACATTGAGTCATTTTTTGCACCTAAACACTGATTGGTATCTTTTTACCAAAATTGGAGTGTAACCTTTTTAGAAATATCATATTAGAGCTTGAACCTTGAAATTTAATAAATGTTAGAAATAATCTGGCAATTATTTCTAACGCAAATAATGTATTTGATTTCGGGCTTGAGTAGTTGACGTATTTTCAAATTCAAAACCTTAGTCTTGATTTTGAATGACCATGGCCCGAACTTCTCGCCAAAGAGGATCGCTATAGAGAATATTGAAGGAGTAGAAGGAAAAAATACTGTAGGAGTAGATAACATACCTTGGAGCCGCTAAATACTTAATAAAGTAAAGGTAGGCAGGCTTTTTTCGAACATATACGTAGGATCCACGTGAAATCAGTATTGTCAGAGGACTTCGTAAGGTCAGTCTCGATTCCCATCCCAAAAAAGAAGAATGTAATAGATTTTTAGGACTATAGAACAATCTGTTTTATTTCATGCTCAGTCAATGTATTACTTCGAATAATCAATAGAAGGTTGGAGAGTTAGTCCAATAGCTACTCGGGCGACGATCAGTTAGGGTTCCGGAAGGTAAAATCAACTCGGAATGCGAAAGTGGAGATGAGAACACTTAAGAAAGAAATATAGATTATTACCAGGACGTTTTCGCATGCTTTCTTGATGTTAAAAATCTTTTGACAGGGTAACTTGGAGTAAACCGACAGAAAAGCTCGAGAAAATGGGAATAGACTAGCGAGAGAGGAGGCTACTACAAACTTATATGTGACTCAAAGGGCGCAGGTGGGGGTGGTTGATGGTGAATCGGGGTGGGCAACTCTAGGACTCGGGGTGGGACAAGGGTGCCCGTTGTCGCCATGAGTCGTTTAATAACAGAAGGGCAGTGATGACGTGAACAATATGTAAGGATGTGAAGAGGAGGCTTGCTAAGAGTTTGATATGGATCGTAGCGTTGTATGGGAAAGAAACGTGGACCTTCAGAAAGGAGGACAAGAACAGATTTCAGGCATTTGAGATGTGGGTGTGGAATAGGATGGAGAAGGAGAGGTGGACGGAGAGGAAGACTAACGAGGAAGTCCTTGAGATGGTGGGTTAGGAAAGAAAATGTTTCAATGATGTTCGATTCTGGCAGTGTAGGTTGCTCGAGGATGTATTAAGGGGCGAGGGATTACTGAAGAATGTAATATAGGGAAAGATTTAGGGCAAGCGGGGTAGATGGAGAAGGAGAATAGGTTTCATGGACAGGATGAAGAAGGACAGTTGGTATGCTGAGGCGTAAAGGATTTACTAAAGGTAGATAGGGCCGCGGAAATTGTAGAAACCGAAAGGACATTCTCTGAAACTCTATAAATTATATCTTAGCCTGTAGATTATTATTTTAATGTGAATGAAATTACATTAAGGTCATTCTAGGTAGAACCACCTAAATAATATGAAGTTTTCAGGGCCTGGCATCCAGAAATAAGTGTATTTTTGGCGATGGCAAGACTGAAGCGGAACGGAGCAATTCGTACGTATGCCAGTTCTGTTTCCCAAAGACTTTTTCAAAAGTTAGATCACGTATGCTTTATATTAAACGTGCCCCTTTAAATAAATCATCTGTAACAATACGTATGCTTTATGTAATTCACAACTTGCAAATCAGTAATAAGCAACAATCTTAGATCAGGATTAAGGACACATTCGGGTTAATAAACCCATAAAAAAACTAATGGGATTTTACCTGGTAAATTATCGGTATGGATAAAAACATCTCTACACCTCAGAGTCTATAGTAGTATATGAAATTTAAAAAAAATGAGTATTTTTTGCACTCATCTATGTCGCGTTTCAACCGGTCTTAAAAAAGATGAAATCTGGCATTTCAACCAATGTACATGTCAATGAACCATCTTCATCGTAATAACTCAAATGGAAAAAATATGTCGGAATAAAGTCGAAAAATGTAAAAGATTCCAATTTTGATAATTAAATCTTAAACTAATGACCAACTTTTTGACTATCTTCGAGGAAATAATCACCGATATTCTCCAATTATTATGTTCCAGGACCTGGCGAGCTAGGGAACCAAGTAGGATACCGTTTTCGTGATGACTATAGTGATTGTTTTAATTCTCAGCCCTTGGGCTCGTATCTCTTCAGAGTGAGAGAGGAATGAATGGATTTCCTTGGTAAAAATTTGGAGAAATATGAATTAATCTCAGTAGTGTCAGCACGTTTTCCGCAGGATATGCTATTTATATACCCTCTGATCTAACAGAACGCAACCAAATTCTTGCTTTTTAAAATTTACTTATTTGTCCTTATTTTCTAAAAGAACGCAGATAACAATACTGTGTAGAGTTTTAAAGTGGAACATAATGTCATGCGATAATGAGCCATGACACAATACTTGCAATAAAACATGACAGAAGTTTTCACGTTTTCATGGCTACATTTAAATTATTTTTGTAATTACGTAGCATTTGTAGCATATATTAAGTGTGGTGCTTATTCGTGAAAGTCTATTTCCTCAGTGTAGTTCATGTTTGTGATTAAACTCTCCCAGCCATAAACCCTTGTGGTGATTGGCATGGAAATAAAAATATGAAGATGATTTGAATAGGGAGGAGTAGTAGACGAAGAGAAGAGAATTGAATAAATAAAAGAGAATGAGTAGGTGAAGACAGGCAACGAGAAAGTGAGGTGGACGTCACGGAAAAAAAATCCGGAACGGATCTCGTCGCAGGATTACAACTTCCCCCTTGGACTGGAAGCTTTCGCTTATCTCTGAGGGAAGGAAGAGATGGGAAGGAAGAGATGGGAAGGGAAGGTTAGCGAAACCAACAACCCAAAATACTCAAAGTACACTATCGACGGCCGAAGCCGAAAAAATATATATTCGGTGCCTCAAAATCTAGCGCATGTATAGCAATTGAAAAAGAACCTGTCGCTGCGACGTGGACGATTTTAGGACAGAGAGCTCAAAACTTTTAAAACCCTACTCGGCGGGGGAGGAAGGTTGTAAATTGTGGAGCGTTAGTAAGGGAACCTTTTCTAGTTCCTGCCAACCGTAGCGCCTTGGTGTATTACATGAATCACAGCTACCTAGCGCCTAATTTGCTGCATTATATACGTGCTACCAAACCTTGCACGTGATAAGGAAGTGCACGGGTTAAGCATGGCATTGATTGAGCAAAACCACTTGCCAATTAGCCTTGTGTGCTTGTGGGCCCCGTGCAAAGTAGTTTGGCTCCTTCTCTACCTTCCCCTCCGTCCGTTCACTTCATTCCCTCCACGTTACCTTTCCCATCCGCCGCGCTGAAGTGCGCCAGAATCTTTTGATTTTGCTGTACTCCAACTTTTCCACAATATCTTACGGTGCAAAATGAGATAAAAAAGTTTTATGAAGGGATGACATCGTATTGCCGTCAAATCAGTGTATTTGAAGGTCAAAAACTTATCGTTTATTAACGATGATATATTAGATAAATGCACAATGATCAAGCACTATTCATATAGCTTTCGAGAAAAATATCTACCATAATAATGTACGATATATCGATTATGTCTAAAATTAGCAAATTGAATTTGCTGTACACCAATATCTTACGAAGGAAAATGAGATAAAAAAGTTATCTGAAAGGATTACATCGCATTGCCGTCAAACCAGTGTATATCAATGTCAAAAACCTATCGTCAATAAACGATGATATCTTTGTAAATGACCAATGATCAAGCAGTATTAATATGCCTTTCGATAAAAATATCTACCATAATAATGTACGATAAAATCAGGATAGGTTATCGGGTATGTCTAAAATGAAAGTTCACCCTTAAAATCAGTGTCGCGTTAAAATGGAATTTAAACTAGATAGATAAATAGGATCTATTCCCTTTTTTTCCCATTCTCCCATTTCAAAATTGATTTCGTGTTCAATTTTCAATAACAACAATAACAACTTTTGCTGCTAATATCAGATATAGGACGAGGTTTTATTTAAATACCCAAAATATGGAATCAGGGGAGATAAGGCTCCCGAGATCGTCTCACGATCTCACGAATTCCTTGCACAAGAGAACCATCACGGGATGCAGGACTAACTAAGATAAGAAAAAAATAAGAGAAGATGAAAATTACCGATAAAAATAGGGACTCAGAACGATTGGACAATGTTGAGGGCAGGAAACCTGGGAAATATTAAACGGGAAATGGATAGACGGAAAGTAGATCCCTTGGGGCTGCGCGAGGTGAGGAAGAAGGACAGCGGGGACTATTGGAGTTATTTTTACAGGGGAATCTATAGAGGTGGGTTTCAGAGTAAACGTGTTATAGCTGTAGTATTGAACGCAAAATTGGGAAAGAGGGTAGTAAATACAGAACAGGTGAGCGACAGGATACAAGTAGTAGAAATAAAAGAACGCCCTGCAGATTTCGTTTTGGTCCAGGTGTATATGCCGACAAGCAATCATAGGGAGAATGAGGTAAATGACACGTATGAACAGGTGAAGGAGAAAAGCATAGAAGTCCCTGTACAGAAAAATCTAATAGTAATGAGCGACTTGAACGCAGTAATGGGGTAAGTTAAGGATGGGTATGAATTGTGAGGATTTTCATTAGGAACGAATAATGGTGGCGGAGAGGCGGCAGTAGAATTATGCAGGAGAAATACATTAGTGAGTGCAAACTCTTGTTATTAATTCCATCGCAGGAGAAGGTACCCATGAAAACTCCCGAGAGAAACTAGTAGATATCAAATTGACTACAACATGGTAAGGAATAGAGTCAAGGGCAGTGTGAAGACCTCGTGGAGCGGTCCGGGGCCGATGCAGACACGAAAAATAATTTAGTATGAAATGTGATTTTAGATTTTATATCCTTAATGGAAGTAGAGGATTGAAGAGATGGAACATAGACGAGTTTAAAAGGGGATATGGATGGAATACCTAGAGATATTAGTAAGGTACATAGCCGAAGCCAAGGAAATAGGAACAATAGAGGAGAAATGGGAGAATATAAAAATAGGCATTGTAACAGCTGCCGAGAAAGCAACAGGAGCAGTGTAAACTAGGAGGCTAAAGAAGCGGAGGGTTACGGAAGAAATAATTAGGAAAATAGAGGAGAAAAATTGAAAAAACCTCAAAACCGTCATAGATAAGGCTAAATACCAGGATTTAATTAATCATCTACGGCGAATAACCAATAAGGCGAAGGAAAATGGAGGGAAAGGCAATGCGAGGAAATTGAGAAACTGCAAAAAGAAGTGGATGCGAGTACGTTATACGCTTGAGTGACATTGCTCTTGGGAGGTAAAAGAAGTCAAACGGTACCAAATATTAACTACAGAATAGGTACGATATTAATCAAATAGGAAGACATTCATGATCGGTGGAAAGAATACATGGAGACATTATATGACAGTGATAGTAGACCATCAAATTTATACAGAGGGCGAGGGAACACTATGAAAAGACAACCTCGAGCCAACGGTACTCGAAAGCGAAATAGAAAAGCATTGAAAGAAATGTATTTATTGTTTAAAACGTGGACTATCTCAATAAATTCAAGGAGAAATTGAATTTCTCTCAAATCACGTTTAGTCATCCTTAATAACTTCATCCATTGAGAAGAAATATATATGACATAATATACATTCCATCAAAGTTGATTCATCACTGAGCATTTGTTACAAAGATCAATCGAACCGTTTAAGAATACAACGCTTTAACGAAAATGAACCGGTCTATCCGGATGACAACAATGGTTAGTGAGCTGAAGGGTTCGAGACCGTCGTTAGGGAAACACTTTCTAAGGTCTTTCCGATGCGAATAGACGCAATAAAAGTGATTCTCTGGATTCTGTGAGAAATAACTGCGAAAACTAAGCCATGGGTGGTTTGATCTGTGAGTAACGCATAATATCTAAAAACCCTTAACAGGTTTCATCATTTAATTCATAACACATCGATATGTTTTCAATGCTTATGGGTCCAAAAATTTTAGGAGAATATTTTTATGCCTTTAAGCATATGGAACAAAGTAAATATCGTCTCGTCTCAAATTTTCTAATTGCTCTCATTACAATCTTAGTTCGTCATGATGGAAAGTAAAGGGAAGGCCAGGCATTCCACTGTAGTCTGTTTTGTCCCCAAATAGATACGAGCTGGATAAATTAACCAGTGCAATAAAGTGTGCCTCAGTAATTTAGGCATGTTTTTAGTTAACGCTATTATATACTGCTTCACTAATCAGTTTTACTGATTCTTTTGCGTAACAGGTTGTCACGCGAAAAAAACCGAAAAAGATGTGCCGTATGGGCAAAAAGAAGACACCTCCGATCTGCCTGTAACATCTCTCCATACGAATGTACCTATAATATTGGAGGTAAAGGTACCAATGCCCAAGCCTGGGGCAATAGAACTTCGGCCCACTTCCCTCAAGGCTGTGAAGTTTTCCTTAACGCCGACCCGCCACGTCGATGGACACACTATGTTCTTCAGGGGGGCGAAGAGGAGAGGGATGTTCCAATTTGTAATATATTTTCCTAACGAGAAGAGACAGAAAGCGGATGGAAGATATTCAAACATCAGGTACATCATCCAAAGTACATCGTGTTTTGTGCTCATTCATATGCATATACGCTACGGGGAAAATTAGCCAAGATCGAACTCGGTAGCCATTTTCATTCCAGGATATTCACTGAATGATTAAAATGGAAACGATCTCTAACAAACATTCTCCTTTTCTTTTCAGGATAAACTCCAGGAAAACTACTTTCCCAACTCTGGGCTTTGCTGTGAAGAAGAGGCAATTGAAAGAAGATGAATTCAGGAAATGAAATGTTAATATTTTATATAAATATTTTGATATTGTATAAATATATGCTTTATGAATTGAATCATGAAAACTTGCACACAGTAGTGTAATATTGAATTTATATGTATTGAATTAAAAAATTCTAAAAAACGGATTTTAAACGCTATGGAAATAAATATCATTTCATGAATTTTTAGTGTACCGTTATTGTAAGAACATACGATCTACTGAGAGAGGATAAAAGAATTAAGTTTTTTCAACACTTAAATTGGCAATAACTATAGTATGCTGGGTGTGGTCTTATGGTGAGTGTTTTCCGGGAATCATGAAGGCCAGAAAAAAAAGTTTTTCATTTTTAAGTTTTTGCTGGCAAAAATATTATAAAAGCAGGAAAGAATACTTTCTGCATAGTCAATTGAAATTGTTTTTCCTGCTTGCATATCAATTATGAATATATTTCCATTATTTTCAATAAATACAAGAGGATATGATGAAAATGGAAAAATCTTTATCATTTTTTAATGTCATCCACTAAATAAGCTACTATACTTTAACGATTCCTAAAATTGGTATCATGAAAATGTACCAAATAATCAAATTTATGAATGAAAATTCATACTTCTAATGAAAATATAATGAATTGTCTTTTCACTAAGTATGTTATAACTGTGAGGACATTGAGTCATTTTTTGCACCTAAACACTGATTGGTATCTTTTTACCAAAATTGGAGTGTAACCTTTTTAGAAATATCATATTAGATCTTGAACTTTGAAATTTAATAAACGTTCTCTGATCCCCCATACCTAATCACAGTATTTGAGTATACATCTGTTGCACAAAGAAGAAAAAAATCTGGCAATTATTTCAAACACATATGATGTATTTGATTTGGGGCTTGTGTAAGCCTTTTGTTGTTGTAAGTTGACATATGTCCAAATTCTAAAATTTAGGCCTAGATTTCGAAGACCATGGTCTGAACCTCTCGCCAAAGAGGATCTCTATAGAGAAATCAACGAAAGAGATGAAAATAAAAAAAACCTACACGAGTACAATGCATACCATCGTAGCTGCTAAAGAGTTCAGACAGTAAGGGTAGGCAAGCTTTTTTCGAACTTATCGTAGGATATACGAGGAAGGAGTTTGCCCAGAGGAAGTTCTGAGGGCAGTCTTGATTCCTATCCCAAGAAACGAAGAATGTAATAGATTTTGAGGGCTATTGAACAATCAGTTTTATTTCACACGCAGCTGATGTTTTACTTCGAATAATCAATAGAAGTTTGGAGGGTAAGGCCAATAGCCTCTTGGGGACGACCAGTTTGAGTTCCGGAAGGGGAGGTCTACTCGGGATGCCAAAGGGGTTATTAGAACATTTATAGAAAGAAATGTAGATTATAACCAGGACGTTATGCATGCTCTATTGATTTTGAAAAAGCTTTTGACCGACATACAGAAAAACTCATTAAAATGGGAATAGACTGGCGAGAAAGGAGGCTAATCTAAACATTCATGTAACGCAAAGGGCGCAGGTGAGTGTGAATGATGGTGAATCGGGGTGGAAACGTGAATCTTCAGAAAGGAAGACGAGAACAGGTTTCAGGCATTTGAGATGTGGACGTGGAGAAGGATGGAGAAAGTGAAGTGGACGGAGAGAAAGACTAGCGAGGAAGTGGTTGAGATGGTGGGTGAGGTAAGGTAACTTTTGAATGATATTCGAGATCGGCAGTGTAGATTGCTCGAGGATATATTAAGGGGCGAGGGATTACTCAAGAATGTAATACAGGAAAGGATTCTGGGCAAGCGGGGAAGAGAAAGAAGGAGAACATGGACAGGATGAAGAAGGGCAGAGGGTATGCTGAGGCGAAAAGGATATACTAGAGGTGGAAAGGGCCCCGGAAAGTGTAGAAAACCGGGAGGAGATTCTCTGACATTCAGCAAATCCCACCTTAACCGGTAGAATACTTTCTTTTTAATATGAATGAAATGACATTTAGGTTCTTTCTAGGTATAACCACCTAATATTAGAGGCAGTTTTCAAGGGCTGGCATCAAGAAATCAGCGTATATTTGCCGATGACTACCCTGAAACGGAACGGCGCGAATGATATGTATGTCTGTTCTGATCCCCAAAGACTTTGTCAGTAGTTAGATCACGTGTGATTGATATTTAATGTGCACCTTAAAATAACTAATCAGTAACAATATGTATGCTCCAGATTATTCACTCCTCGCAAATCAATAATTATCAGCAATCTAAGATCAGAATTAAGGACACTCTGGGTAATAAAGCCTCTTAAAGACTAATGGGATTTTGCCAGGTAAATTATCTTTATGGTTAATTGCATCTATACACCTCGGAGCCTATAGTAATGCAGGTGATTAAATTAAAAATAAGTCTATTTTGCACTCATCTAAGTCGTGTTTCCATCGTTCGTACAAAATGATGCAATCTGGCGTGTCAACCGATGTACTAGTGAAATAACGCCACCTCCTTTAGAATAATAACACAAATGGAAAAGAAATCGGAAAAAAATTGAAACATAAACAAGATTCCAATTTTGATAAAAAATCTGAACGTTAGGACTAACTTTTAGACGTTCTTCGAGGAAATTCATTCATTTTTTTTTGGACGTGGGCTGCTAAATATTCGGAGTCCTTTGAAACGTGAGAGAAAGTTTGATCAGTGCTAATTATTGCAAAATCGAGCGCTTCTAAAATTGGGATGGTTCAGTTCGTTCATCTTGCGAACTACCTGCTGTCCCGTTTTGACTCATCTCACGATGAGACCTCAGTATTTGGTTCGTGGTACAGCCACGGCGATGGGTTATTTTAGCCACTTGCCCAATAACCCAATGCGTTTGACTTATGTCTGTTTCTCGAAGTAGCTAGATTTCACTACCTACCAATGTCTCTCTGTAAATAATCACCAACATTCTCCAATGGATACAAACGAATAGGAAGAGTGAACACATGGCGATGCACTAATTAAGCATATCAGTTATAAAAACGGAAACGGGAAACTCATGACGAGTCTCAATAAAAAGTTTCATGTCACGGGCACTCTGCGACATTTGACATCCTACTCATAGACTGCAAAACGGCGACTATCTCTCATTTGCGACGCGGTACTCCAGGCGCATCAATCCTTTCCCGCTCGCATGTCCGGGTGATAACCCCATCAATATGAAACGTAACAGCCGCGCTGTTTATCTGTCGAGCCTCGAGAGTCCCCCCCTCTCGCACGTTATCGCAACTCGAGTTAACTGACGCATCGGATTCCGCGCAATCACTGAGCGTTAAGCGTTCGCCTGCGGATGAAAACTATGTATGAGAGGGCAGCAATCATCGGCGCGACGAGCGGCATCATCTTTCCGGGAAGTCGCCGTGACATATTTGAATGTAATACTTCGGGCGGTGATGCAATCGCCCACAGCAGGCGATTGAGTCACTTGATCCACGGAAGGCATTACGGATTCATAGAGGAAAAAACGAGTCGCTGGTGTAAAAAAAGAATTTTCCGGCTTGCAGATCTGAAAAAATGGTATATAACAACACAGGTGGAATAATTCCATATGGCATTAAGGTGGGTCGTCTTGGTCATTTGATGGACAATTTTTTTGGCAATTTTCCATGCAAGTCGAACTTAGAATCTTGGTCCTCAAGCCATACACGCAGTAATGGAAATGATACAAAAAATAGAATTAACCCTTGACTACCATCGTGGTTTTTGGCCACGTACACTCTTTCGAATTGCTTGCAAACAACAACCGTCACCCGCACTGTCTCAAGTCAAACTGGTTCGCTCCCTCCTCCCCAAGAATCACATCGTAGCCCAGGTTGATGCGACGGGCGGAAATTACGTAGCGACGCATCATGTCAATAAAGACCCGACGAAAGCAGCTGAGGGTTAACTACTTTACATTCACTAATACATGTTATTTTTTTTTGCTCCCGGACGTTTCTGTTGGCCCGTATGTCCCCGAGATCCCGATAGGCTGCTGAGCCTGTCATTGAGTTTTCCAGGGACCGGACCAACATAACTTGACATACATCCATGCCCTGGGTGGTCAAAAACCCACCCAGGCGGGACTCGAACCCGCGACCCTCGGTTTGGCAGGCGAGGACTCTACCCCGCCGCCACCCTTTTGTCTGTTCGGTGCGAATACAGACATTTCGGCTTGGAGCGTAGCACTCTATGGATCGGAAGCATGGCCCATCACAAAAGCTGGCCAGAATAGACTAGGAGGCTTCGAAACCTGGGGATTGAGGAGAATCATGAAGATAAAATGGACGGACAACAAAAAAGAAATGAAGTGTACAGCAGAGTAGATGAGGAAAGGACCGTATGGAACACCATACAGAAAAGAAGAACGAGATGGATTGGACACACCCTGAGAGGCAATGAGTTTGTGAACAACATAATTGAAGGAAAAAGAAAGAGGGACAATTCCCCAGAGGAAGACCCAGGAATAAGTTCATGGACAAAATAAAGAGGAAAGTACATAGGAAATGATACCAGGAAGTAAAGGACTTGGCAACAGATTGGGAATGGTGGAGGGCTGTAGTCAACCAATCTTAGGACTGAACAACCCATGATGAAGGATGTCTGGGCGAAAATAATATTTATATAAGTATATGTTGAATTTATACTCGATGGGAGTCCTCTATATAGTTTGTAACACGCAAAAATGTATAAAATTAACTTTTTTTTCACTAGACTACAATCGTTATACATCTTATTGAATTATTACGCCACATATATTTCACAAGCCTCAAAGTTGCGTGTTAAAATAGCATCAATACTCCGAGAAACCAACTCGGAAAAATTAAATTAATTCACTTTTATTAATACTAATAATTCCTGACAACTCGCATGTAGATACACACCCGAGTCATTGCGTAGACAAAAATCTCCCTATCTTCCTTTTAGCGACCTAGACATTTCCATGGTGAAAGCAAACCTCCGGGATGGATAAAGCAGAGAAGGAAAAAATGGACAGGCAGCCAGCAAAAATGGACCGTGATGCAGCACTTGGCCTTCACAACCTCTGCAAACTCCAAGATGGGTAACTGTTGAGGCGTGTAGCTGGGGGTTTAGCGGCATTAGTAATGAACTATAGGGGAAAAGGAATTATATAGAGTATAGGACGATAGTGAACAGGTTGGTTGACCGAGTGTGATGCTTATTGTGTCATTTCCCTGTCGTCAGCCATCAATGCTCCGTTGGAAGGTAGGATTTTAAACCCATCGATTCCATAGAGTAACTGTTTCATTATGTTACTTCTATCAGCTCTTGAGATACTGCGATAGATCATAATTACATCCCCTGCGTCACTATAAAAATCTCTCAAGTGATATTTGATAAGCGTGTGGCCTTTGAGTCACTTGGGACTACTTGGTATTTCCATCAGCTGTGAAACAATTCCTGTTCGCCCGAAAATGTTTTTAAATAAAGCATCAGCCATCCTAGTTATTTTGTTTCTATTGGCCATTAAACCAGCCTGGACCGGGTATGAAAGTGTGAAAGACTTGATCATTACCTGTCTGGACCGGGTGCTAAATTTTCACGGTTTACTGATGACAAAGCCTAAAGAGCCTTATTCAAGACCTTAGTAGAAAGCATATAAAGCATATATAAAGGTTCAAGACCTTAATAGAAAGCATAGATTCGCCCCAATGACAGTCATACTCTGAAAACTTTTCGAGGAAGGGAATCCAGTAGGAAAGCTGGCTGGAATACTCAATTCCCAAGCTGTGGACCCAGGTTTTAATGGAAGGAGTGTCGGAGACGTTTTGCGAGCAATCGTGATCTCTATTTGATTGTCATATGGAGGGCACTTAAAGTTCAATACGTAGAGATAGTCAAGTTCAGCGGTTTAATGTGATGTTGAACCATGATTTAATTAACCATAATTTAATTTAAACCCGTAATTTGGTAAGAGAACCAAAGCTAAAAACGACGCCACCCACCCTCCCTCAATTCCCCATATGATTCTCACAATTCCAGTCCTCAAATCTGCCCTTAAGATGACTGTATACCTCGGACGAAAACGCCCTTTAAGTTCTCGCTTGCACCGCAGCCCACAAAAGATTTACGTCTTCCCCTCTTTTGCCCTCCCCAGACAACAGCGCCACTCATGGTACAGTTGAAAATTCGTCGCTTGAGTTTCTGTCGAAGGCTTTCGCGGCGTTCTGGAGGTCCATCGGGTTGGCGTTCGGGATTCGACCGCGTATTCAACATTCTGGATGGCGACGTTTCGCCTACTATGCCGTAGGTGTCCTCAGGCCAGGCTGAAGATTCTTGAACACTTCAGCCTGGCCTGAGGACGCCTTCGGCATAGTAGGCGAAACGTCGCCATTTAGAATGTTGAATACGCAGTCGAATCCCGAAAGCCAACCCAATGTTCGTCGCTTGAGTTCACGAGAATGTTCACTGTGACGTTATAAAACACAATTTCAGCATTTTAGTGATCCTCAATAGAGATAAGGGAATCCCACTTACATTTAGTACTACAGTTTTTAGAAATAAACGTCGCACGCGTCATGGCGATCACCTGATTAGCGAAAAATTCGCGTCAATTTTGCTATCATAATACATACATACATAACAATATCGCCGTTCCCTTCCGGGGTAGGCACAGTCACAAAGTTTCACTCATAAATACATATTTGTACACCTAAATCTGCTTCAATTATTTCCTCCATACTGACTTATCCTTGCAAAACTTTTTTGCTTCATTTACCTCCAAACACTGCTTCATACACGCCCTCCTGTTTTTAAGACTCCTAATATTCCTCCTCCTAAGAATTTCCTCAACCACATTCAGCCACAACTTTCTCGGCCTACCTCTCCCTCTCGCACCATTCATTTCACTCTTATATATCTGTTCCGTTATTCGACTCTCATCCATTCTCTCAACATGGTCAAACCAACGAAGCACACTCCTTTCATACACGTCCATTACTGAGCATCTAACCCACATTCATTTATTACACACTCATTCCTGACTCTATCCATCCTACTTTTACTGTAAACATCTTTTTTTACTCTTATGTCTATCCTGGCATACCCATGTTTCACTACCATGTAGCAAAGTGGGAAGAAGTACTCTTTTGTACACGGCGATTTTCGATTCCTTATACAGGCACTCATTCCTTGATATGCTCCACATGCTACCTACCACTTTCCTTCCAGCATTTGCATGCCTCTTTATCTCCTCATCTATCCGTCCATCTTTCGTAAACATCTTACCTAATTACACAAAGTCATCCACTTGTTCAATTACTTCACCATTGACCCTCATCAAACAGTTATTCTCCCCACTCTCTTTATCAAAAACTACTACTTTAGTCTATACCTGTATAAAAAGCATATAGGGAAAGTTACAACACTTATTGCCAGAGAATGTTAAAATAAGAATAACTGCCAAAGAATGACAAAAAGTAAAAAAAGTTATGTAATATTTAAAGCAAGTTAAATTTTCCAAAGAATAAATAAAATAAGCACATCCAAAAGCATGATTGTTTATAGCAGTTTATCTAAATTTCAACGCATATACAACTGCCAGAGAATGTCAAAAAGGAAAAAAGTGATAGTGTTTTGAAAGTAAGTTAAATATTAGCTGTTCGATCACGATGATATTGAATTATTATTTAAAAATAAATATGGAAATGTTTCATGCGGAAAGAAATTGTAAATTACTTTTATAAACTATTGTATATCACCATGTATAACACTTAAAGCGTATCACTCTTTTGTTATATAAATTTTGCACAGTATTTTCGTTACCCCCACACAGGTTCCGATCTTTGGGTTTACCTAAAGCTTCCATAAATTATGTGTTGGTGTAAATTTTATGCATTTGCATTATGGAAGCATTAAATTAGTATTATATTATTATTATAATTGTAAATATATATTCTTATTCTTGAGGTCTCCGCAAACAGATGGGCGTTAAGTACCATAACAGAGAGTAAAAGTGCGTTGATGTCTGCGGAAGCGCTTTTGGGAAGGTACTAATGATCGGCCAAATAAGTAAAAATAAAATGTCGAGGAAGATGAGGCCAAAAAGAATTTTGATTGCTATTTGCAAATTTCAAATGTTGGCTTATATTTAATTCTATGGAAATAACAAGAGGAAATACTTTTACCAGACACGTTTGAAGAGAATTTGTGATTTCAGGCGTAAGTTTGTGGATTTGTCATAGCATGAAATCACTATGTTACGAGTCATAATTATGCCGTAAAAATTTTAAGTGCCAGAGAGAGAGGATATCATGCAAGAAAACTAGTATGAATGTGACAGAGGCAACAAATTTTCCGAAGAATAAATAAAATAAGATCATCCAAAAAGATGATCTATTTATGGCAGTTAATCTAAATTTCAACGCATACACATATGAAAACTTGATTAGCCTTCAACCATGTCTAAAGTCATTCACACTTCGAAATAATTCCATTCCTTTAAAGGCAAGATAACACTTCTACGATGAAATCACCGTGTCAAATCAATCGGCAATTCATGGAGAAGTGTCCGGGGTGGGTATTCCCTAAAGGCGTACATGGAGACGAAAAAAATCACTTTCTCCAACAGCGAATTGTAAAAAATAAAAGATTTTTGCACGTGACCAAAGTCACGTCCACACTTGAATGGCTGCCAGCGAGCCTATTAACGAATAAATGGAAGTATCAGCCGAAAATAATCATAAACTAACAAATAAGCCCCTTAACAGTCGCCCAAGGAATGAAGCATTCACGGAAAATTATTGCCACGCAAAAGAGAAAAATATCGGACGTCTGGGCAAGGAAACACGTTTGGGAAAGGAAATATGTTGAATGGAATCCTTGGCCAATTTCAGTCTGATGGATAATATGGGAATTAGCCGGGTCAAAGTGCCGACTCAACAGCCGACTCAACGGCAGACTTATCAAAATACTTTGGCAAGTAGGGAGCACAGGGTTAAAAGTCTCACAAACCATTTTTACGGCCAATTAAGGTAATTTTGATTCTTAATTCGATTCAATCGCCGAAACAGGTTTGTTTTTTTTCCCTCTCATTCTCTCTGAGCGTGTGATGATGGCTCCCAACCTCAGTTGTCTCGGCCCTTTTCGTCCCATCTCCCCTGGACCAAGAGCAAAGCGGCGATCATTTTCGCCCTTTAACTGCCCCGCAGAAGGACGACTTGCTTCTTAATTCGGCGGTCAAAGGAATTCAATCAACTCATTCCAAACCATTTAGTCCCGAGTGAGAACGCACCACGGAAGATTTAAAGGAAGATTCTAGGTCGTAAAATGAATGCCGTCTCATATTTTCGACGTTGTTAGAGAACAGAGCACGCAATCTATTTACATAGATGCATTTACACCAGAGATATTTAGATATTATTTGGAGCGATATCAAGGAACAATTTTTGGTGTAGAAAGCAAAAAATGCCGTATAATTCGCCTCCCGAGCTTATTGCATTCCAATGAAACCTGGATTTGATAGGATAAGCGGAAATATAGGTTAAATGCAGTGGAAATGGAAAGGAATTAAATCTCATCTTCATCATTGGTCGTTCAAACATAAGATTGGCTGACTGTAGCCCCCTATCGTACTTATTCTAATGCCAGCCCCCTTACTTTCTTCCATGTACTTTCATCTATATTTAGTCCATGAACTTATTCCTGGATCATCTTATTTTTAGGAGCTTTTTATTATATTTTACCTTCTATTACGTTCTTCCTAAACCCAATTAGCTTCACTCTGTGTTCAATCCATCTGGTCCTTCTTTTCTGTTCATTGTTTCATATCGTACATTCCTCTTCCACTCCACTGTGAACCTCATCATTCCTTATTTTGTCCGTCGATTATATCTTCGGAATCCTTCTTCCACACTAGGTTTCGAAGGGTCCTAACCTGTTCTGGTTTGTCTTTCCTTATAGCCCATGCTTCCAACCTCTAGAGTGCCACGATCCACACGAATTTTTTCACATAATGTTTCCTCATTTGCATTTTTAATATTGCCGGTATGAGGTACAATTATGATAGATAGGGTTAGGAATGAGTAGATGATGTAGGAGTGTGCATTGTACGCTCAGTAATTGAAAAATATCAAATGAGGATACTTCGTTGGTTGAGAGAGAGGATGAGAGTTGAATAACGAAAAAGATATATGATAACATAGCGAATGGCGTAATAGCAAGGGAAGATCGAGAATTCAAGGGTGACTGTGGTAGATGAGACTATAAAGAGGAGGAAAATAATTTTAAAACAAGAGATGAAAATGCATGTGACAGAAGCGGGGAGGCATGCAAGGATAAGGCATTGCGAATGTAATGATTCATTCAATTTCTACAGACTCATTGGTAGGTTTTTGGACAATACTTAATTTAGCGTCCTAATTTGTAGGATATCTTACTGCCTTCCCTCCTATATGTTGTCCGTCATTGATTAAATTAGACTTTTAAAATCCTCATAACGTCTTCCTCTTGCAATTTTGCCCAGAAATCCTATCCACTTCCAAGCTTTCCCTGTGTTCTCCTTTCTATGACCCTCTTCAGCATTCCCTTGCTTTTAAATACGTCCTCTATCCACCTCTTCTGTTTTCTCCGAACTACGCCACCAGTTTCCTCTCCAACTATATCCAATACCTCCTCGTTTGTCATTCTCACCACCCAAATCACCCTCTCCATCCTTTTCCGCACCCATATCTCAAACGCCTCAAGTCTACGTACATCCTCCCTTCGCAATGACTAGGTCTCCGACCCATACAACACCAAGCTCCAGATCAGAGTTTTCAACGGCCTTCTCGTTATGCCTCGACTCTGACCCCCCCTCATCTATTTCCCCATTATGAGAAAACTTTTTTAGCCGGATGAAATCATTAGAAGAGGAATAGTTTCCCAGAACTTGCAGCAATAACTAAGTAATTTACTGAGCCTCCCCGAAAGGGAATGACGTGATGAGTAGATCGTGACGCTACAACCACACCGATATGATCTCGCTGTGTATGTATCATTAGAGAACTACAGCATAAAAGACGCAGGTCAAAAGTGTTTGTAAATAAATATATCGAGTGAATACGTTCTCCACTTTCATGCATCTACAACTACGAATTATCGTGCAAGCCACCACTAGGGTGTTTGACACGGGGTGATTGCACACCAGGATGCATACGCTAGCTTTTATCAGATATCATGTGTAGGAGTTGTCAGTAAAAACATGATACTTCCACTGGAAAAAAAGATGGTAATTTAAATTTGTATTTATGAAACTATAACCGATCGCAGTGAAATACGCTTTAATAATATTTGCCTGTCAAAATCATCGCTACTGAGTAAGCATGAATATCAATAGTGATAAATATGCTCAACTGATTCATTACGGGCATCTTCCTCATATACTGAGGGATGTAGTGCTGTGGTTGAGCTTTGAGAACTCTCTCAGTATGTACTGCGTTAACCATTCTGTGTCGTATGTACGCTACGATCACATCCTTAGCCTATCCTATGGCTATCATATGCTCAGTAGAGTCATCTGTCATGTTTTAGGTATATTATTCCTAAGTGTTATCAACAAACTCCAATATGTTGAGAGCATATGCTGAGCGTACTCTCAACAAATCATTTTCCTGACCGAGTAATCTTCGTCCTCACCGATATTCCGAGCACTACTTCTCCCTTTCCCAACTTTGGAATTAGCTTAGAGGGTCGTGTTCGCGGTCGACGACAGTGTCTCTCTCTTGCTAGAGAGATTTACTTCTACTTTTCATTGCATTTCGTCTTCATTCTCCACCACAATCGTACCTCAAACTCCTGTAATCTTCTTTTGCTCTCTATCCTCAGGGTTAATATTTGTTTCTCTCCGGCAATCACCCTTGAGTTGAATAGCAGGATTATATGTAGATGAAGGTTTCTGCTACATGCATAGCTTTCTTATGTATATGGGTATTAATATTTTTTTGTAGGTCCCGTGCAATTAGTCCAGGTCTTCGGTTCTCTTCTGCTACAAAACGTCTCTTAGATATGAAATTGATTCTCAGAAAACCATGTTATGTTAAACCCGTGCACAAGGATTTCAAGATGAAAGTGAGCAGCGAGCAATAGAAATAGGGTTAAATGTGTTTAATCCGGTTTCAGAGCATCCAAAATCACAGTGGGCAGAGTAGAGGAAAACTAAGGAGGGTTTCGATATCAATAACAGAATTTGGTGGTAAACAAATCAAATAGAATTAAATTTAAAGGTAAAAGAACTGAATAGTTAAATTTTTGAAAATGAATTTCATTTCCATTTGGTACTGTTTCACTAATCAAGTCAGAAAAAAGTATTATAAGATAGTTTATACAAAAATCCTTAACATTTGAATAGCCTATTGCAGTTTTTTCTCCAGATACAGTTGGAATGAATAAGGAAACCTACTATGGCTGAGGCAACATTTTTATTTGTAGCATCATTTCTATATCATACCATTGATGATGGCAACGTTCTTTTTTTTATAATTCAGGGCTTTTCAAAGACACGGAAATAAATGAAGGGGCATTATAGAGGTATATATATATATATATATATATATAGAAAAGATTGGTAAATACAATATTGCGGAGCATGTAGATACTTTGGTCGGAATATTAGTCGTTGTGGGAAGAGGATGTGCGTATACTGTTGGCTTGCGAGCGTGGATTCCGACTAGTGGGAGAGCTGGGTAATGAGAAGACGGACGACAAGGTGTTGAAAATGGCGAGAGAAGTAAGGAAATGGGAGGCAGAGAAGGGAGTAAATGATTGATTGAGGAAGTATGCAGATGAGAGCGTACACTGAAGATGGTGATAACAGGGGAGGAAAGGGTACAGTTAGTGCGCTGGGGAATCAGGTAACATGTAAGGGTAAAGCAATTTTGGACGTCAAATGGATAGGCAAGGAGAATGAAGAAAATAAAGAGTGATCTTACTGCGAACTATCAATACATACGAGGAAGAGATGAGGAAATAAGGGAGAACTATCCACAAACCTGCCAATCATCTGGTTAAATACCCTTTTTTTCATTTGATAGGTTTCCATGTTGATTTTATCGATAACTCTTCAAGGATTCTCTCATTACTCATTTTATGTTGGCTTCCTATGATTCAACACACACAGGTCACCCTACCCTTGGACTTCAACACCAACTGTAAAGCGTGACGCCGTGACACGAATTTACACAATTTTAAACAGCATATTTTCCTCAATATGGCGTGCGATAACAATTGAAGATAGAGCAGGTGCTATTTTACCACCTCGCGTTCGTTTATTTACGCATGCATTCTTGCAATTCACCTTTCTGCACGATGTTATTTGACATGTACGTTCGTACATGCATCAGCTTGTGCAATTACGTACCCCGTGTAAAAAAGGAATAAAAAATTACTGATAATTCATACGCAACTTTATGGCGTTTTTGTTTACTTCATCCCTTGCTCCCTTGTAGAGTTGGGTACGTCGGGATTACAAAATGTAAGAAAAGGGCATCTTAGGGATTAAGGGCCACATTAAAGGCAAGGGTTCGGGGTGAAAAGATGCACGCGTTCGCTCTTGACAATCCACGAACACCTGCTTAGCGCTTCATCCCCTGAAGCGTTGTTTTTTTTACCTACGCACCCAGTGCCACGTGCGCCCACTACCTCCCTTTTACTGAACCATCGATGCCCCATTCAACTCTGCGTTCGAATGGGAGCGCAGCGCGACGGTCGGTCGGCCACACGACACGCCGCTCTCGCCTTCTTACGCCCGAAATGCTTCATCCCTCTTTCTCCTTTATCCACGAGTCGGAATCCGCCATGAGTCCACCGAGGAAAAAACTACAAACGACAAGGCGCGAAAATCTAAAAAAAAGTGAACTTACGGGGAGAATAGAAGCTTAAGTCCAACAGTCTAAAGAAAGAAAGTTCCAGATCGGACACGGACGTAGAATCTCCTTACACCTCCTGGCAACGCGCAAAAGTTTAAAAAAAACCCTGTTCGGGACCCAAGTTCGACGGATCAAACGGATGTCAACACGTGCGCGTGAGATTGTGGCCAAAAATGGGTGGTCACCCGTCAGGGCTTTCATGCCGCGTGTCCAGCGCTTCCGTCTATATCTGGGACTTCCGAAAACGGCAACCACCACAGACTTCCATCTCCCCATAGCAACACAGATATGTGGGGTCAGCCACTCGGTACGCTTGATACTGTGGAGAAACACCGGACAGTTTTCCGTAGTAAATTATCGGCAATAAAAGATTTCAACTCGAAGATGAAAATATCGCATTTCACATACGTAGGCCCCAAGTATCTTACACAATTTCTTCCTAGAGTTATCCAAGAGCATATAGTGGGCCTGGTCAAAAATGTAAGATTAAAATATAGATCATCATCATTTGTCGTTCAATCCAAATATTGTTTTACTGCAGCCCTCCACCTTTCCCTATCTAATGCTAGTTCCCTTACCTCCTGGTATCTCTTTCTATGTAAATTCCTCTTTGTTTGGTCCCTGAACTTATTACTGGGTATTCCTCTGGGGATTTTTCCCTCTATTTTGCCTTCAGTTATGTGCTTCACCAACACATTGTTTCAGCGTGTGTCCAATCCATCTTGTTCTTCTTTTCTGTATGGTATTCCATATGATCCTTTCCTATTTTACTATTCTGTACACTTCATCATCTTTTATTTTGTCCGTCCATTTTACCCTCAGCATCCTTATCCAGCACCAGGTTTTGAAGGCATCAAGTCTTTTCTGATCAGCTTTTCCAATGGTCCATGCTTCCGATCCATAGAGTGCCGCGCTCCACACGAATGTTTTACATAGAGTTTCCTGGTTTGTAGTCCCATCTTCTTTGAGCAGAGTAGCCGTCTTATTCCCACATAGGCCTTATTAGCTTGGGCTATTCTCCGCTTGATGTCCGTTGTACTTCTTCCGTCCCACGTGATGGTACTTCCGAGATAGGTGAAGGAATCTACTTGCTCTAATATTTCTCTTCTTGGGGTGACTTCTGCATTCAGCTTCTCTCTATATTCAGCTTCTCTCTATATTAATATATGCCTATAAAATAATAATTAATAAAATGTAGATAGTTGATATGATTAATTACTTGAGTCGTGCGTATGACGAAAAATTAACACAGTTGCAAGACATCAGGAAGAGCATTGGGCTAGCGATGGAGCCGATCAACAACCTGAGGTAGCTGATAACAGGGACTTGGGGTAAGAATATAAATAGAAGTTCGACGTAGAGTTTTACATGCAATGTGGTGTTGCATAGTGAGGAAACGTTCACTCTGAGTAAAGAGGCAAAGAATAGGCTTCTGACCTTTGATATGCGAGTGAGGTGGAGAATGGAGACCCTGCTTTGGACGAAGCAGAACGGGAAAGTGCATGATGTGGTGGGTGTAGAGAGTATACTATCGGAGGTTTGTGCTGATCATGATGATATAAGGGATGCTGTGGGAGGAGAGGAAGTTACGTAATCGGGGAATGGGAAGAAATAGAATACGCTTTGTGGATGGAACGAGGATGGAGTAGAACGAATGCTGAGATGATAAAGAAAATCTATTAAGAAATGAGGGTTCGACGACTGTAAAAATAAGAGGATTTTTGTTCTATTTTATTTATCTTAATCATTAGGTTACCCACAAAATAATAGTCCTCTACCAAAAAGTACAGTGAATAATCCAATGTTTGGAAAAAAATATACAATGATGAAAAGAGATGGCACGTATATTAAACTTCATTGCATACTAAATGCCACTTAGCAAATATTAATGGCATCAGAGCGATATCACTCTTTCTCATTGAATTGTCTGTAACTAAAGCTATTTCATTTATAACTTTTATTATGGACGTGACGTTTCCGTTAAGTTAAGTTTAGGATGGGCAAGAGTAAAATTAACTAGAGTATTTACAAAGGCATGCCCGTGCCTTTAAACACTATATCATTCTTAAGCTCGATGCATATGCTACTTCACTCCGTCATCTTATCCATAAATCCTGTTATTTTTTATCCCTTCCCGATTAATCAATATCCTCTCCTCTATTCCATCCCTTTATACATCCCTTTCGCACCTAATTACCCGTTTTAAATCTGCCTCATCATGATATCCTCCTGATTTTCCTGATCTCAGTTGAAGATCGTCTCCAAAAATAATTAACTGAGATTCCGACGATTCTACCCGAGCACATGGGTGGTCAAACTTTGCCCGTGTACTCGAGTTTCCACGCATTATCCATGTACCTCATTTGTTTTAATTTTTCCGGGCACCATATGAAGGCCTCAGGATTTAAGTGGGCCGAGGCATTTTCTTTTTTAGTTTTTAAAATAGCAGCTGTATTGGAGGGCAACAATTGTATCTATTTTAGTGCATAGTATAAATATATGTATATAAATGCACAGTATTTGCCTCTTCATGACAGCAGTTCTCGATATCACATAATACTGCTCATTTACCGCAGGAAAAGACGGAAATCTACTAGTAAGGTGATTTTCCTCAAAATTAACTTTGAAGAACTTGGCGCACTTCAGTTCTCAGCCCTTCGCATGTTTCTATGGCTAACCATACTTAATCAAATAATGGTTAGTCCTTGTGTTTGTTATATCAGTCAGGTTTTGGAAAATGCCCCTTTACTGCAAGTAAATTGCCATTAGGGATATATTCACAGAGATCCACTCGTATGTATTTTCATAATATTACAGGAAAAACGAGAAGAATTAGCGAAGTGACACATGGATATTAAACTTTAAATTTATCAAAATTTCATAACATCACGTTAAAGTAATCTGAAGGAATTAAATTCATTTCAGTAATAAAATACGTAAGTAAAATGTCTCATCGTCCCATTTTAAACAATAAGAATGACAGTAAATAAAATGGATTGATAGATAACTGGTAAGAATATACTTAATGGTTGAAGGCGTAACTTTGTGGAATGACTCCACTGACATGACTAAAAAGAGAGAACTCTTAGTATTTTCCACACTTAAAACTTTAATTCCCGACCCAGGTTTCGACTGCCTTGCAATCATTTTCAAGGTGAAAAGGTTTAAGGTTCATTTTACCTTGAAAATGATTGCAAGGCAGTCGAAACCTGGGTCGGGAATTAAAGTTTTAAGTGTGGAAAATACTAAGAGTTCTCTCTTTTTAGTCATGGTAAGAATGTGTTTTCTTGTTCAATACAAAATTGAAAAAGCAGTGTAATACTTTACCTATATTGTCACTTGAAGGAATGGCAGTAGAAATATTCGAGATATACCCACTAAAGGCATTAAATATCCAAGCAAGCGAGTTTCCTCAGCTTCGAAACCCATTCATGGGGTCTCAGGATTAGTTTATTGAACCCCCATTTTTATCCAAGTACTTGGATTTTTTTAATTGCAACCGAATGCCAAGGTTTTATCAGTGCTAGAGGTGGTGGAAGGGTTTCACCCGGACGTTTCTTTTTCTGGACGAGAGCTTTAACCTTAATAGGCAGTACTTTTTTCTAGACTGAGTTAATTTTCCAGTAGATAAGGTACCCTAGTGAACCGAGTCACTTATGGCTTCCCTATTGTTATTCAAGAATCAAAGAAGATATGTAAGGAGATTTGCATGGATTATCCAAGAAGGTATGAAAGCTTCGCTCTCCTTCTCGCCACCTAGATTCAACCAGCCCCCTCTCTCACTCTACTGTCTTTCTCATCAATGGCCATGTGGTGGGAAGCCAGAATCACGTCCCCGCCCTTATCTACTGAGGAAACCGGATGCTCTGTTATCTGTCCCCTCTACTTCACTCTCCCCCTCCATATCCTTCACCCTCCTGTCCTCACATCAGGTAGCGATCATCAGGTGATGACGACGACGCCCTCTGAAGAGGACAGTTGATGGTGTGGATGACGGGAGAGGATATCTATAGACATCTAAAAAACGTTGCAAAGCGTTATCTATGGGATATGTTATTATGAAAATACATAGGTTCGGTGAAATAAATACTTCGCGAGAGATTTTCCTCAATAGAGCGTTCTAAGTATAGTCAGTAATTTGGGTTTTATCGAGAGCGCTGTTGTCAAACTTACGCTCATGTGCTCACCTCTAGGGTATGGAGGATATCATCTTCAATGACGAGGATAATTTTACATCAAAGAAAAAGCCATTGCAAATCGTTATTTGAGAGAAAGTTTAAGTACATACTTCGTGAAAGATTTTTTTAAATAGAGCGTTCCCAAGTATAGGCAGCATTTGGGTCTTATCGAGAGCGCTGTTGCCAAACTAGCCCTGTTGTGTTGTTGAAAATGTTATTGTTCACCTTTAGGGTACGAACAATAACATTTTCAACGGCGAGTAACATTTCAATGGTACTTTAGGGAAAGGTACTTGAATATGAGAGGATAACTGCATGCGCAGTTCGTAATCGGCATGGCACTACATTCATTTTCCTCTTGCTATTGGAAGCATTGCCAATTATATCATCCGGCCAACTGATTATTTACACAGTAAAACGAATCTCGATTAGAGTTGAAACTGTTTACTTAAATATAAACGCATTTAAGTCACATATTGAAAACGGATTGGAATAGGCACCGTCTAAAAACCTACCAATCAGCTGGTGGAATAATTATATGAAAATCAATGCCCGTCGAACTTCATTCATCCCATATCACGAAGCTTTCAGGGTAAAATTTTGAGATTAATTCCTTTTTTAAATTGTAGCGATTTTGCGTAGAATCCTCTATTCATAACATACACCCTGAGGGAACGTCCTTGCCAAACTAAACAATGAATATTTCCCCACTTTATCCAGGGTTTTAGATCCACGTCGTACTCCTGTTGACTGGAGTTGTTTGATATCAAAAATATAAGAGGAGATAAGTAGCTCTTACTCCAGGATGAATGAACCACCTTGTGCCCGTATAATTTTTTTCTCCATCCAAAGTCCGCCGCTTTCGCAAATGTTGGCAATGCTTTTCTCCCGACTCGACGAAATTTCCGACGCTCGCCCTTATGATAAAAAAATATGTGAAAGGGTCCCAAAATAGAGAGGGGGTATTTTATAAAAAAGAATAAAAGGATCGCGCCGGCCGCATCGGGTCCAAAGGCTTTCGGACGTGTGCACGCAGTTTTTGAAGTGTCAGCTTGGATGTACGGAAAGAAGGATATCATTTTACCCGAGAGCGCCGTGCTGGCGGCCACGGAAGAATTTTTCCCGGAGAACATCGCCATTCGCAAATTCTCTTACGTTAAGCTCAAGCAAAATTACGACGCAAATTCACCTTAACCTCCTCAGTCCCGAGGCATATCCAGCATTATTTTTTGAAAATTCTTCAAACTTACGTTTTACGCTTACGAGTTAATATCTCTGTGAATCAAGGTTCTAAATGGTGCTGCTACTTATCAGCAAGTGCTGAACTAGTGGCGCTGCCAATACTTCGCGTTGCTGAGCGGGAAAAAATTCAAAATTCTGTATATTGTATACAATACGCCAGGACCAAGGAGGTTAAAATTGCTCATTACTAATCTATATCGACAGTCCTATAGATACAGTCCTGCGAGTGGCCACAGAGGTGTGTAGGATGGGGACACCAGCCAAGGAAAGGAAGGGAGTACTGACAGGAAGGGGGGAGAAAAAATAGTGAATTATATGTCAACGACGCGTCTCATGTTAGTGTCTCACTGATTTGTCATAATCACTAATGTTTGATGGAATCGATAATTTTGGCCGACCATTGCAGCAGAGTACCTCTCTTAGTTTGAAGTGATATCCCCTGTGCTGTACTGAAACTCGCCTGGTCCGAATTTTTCAAGTAATCAAAGCCTAACGTTCAGCCTCCGCGTCGCTAACGGCTCCAACCAACTGTCGGGTTTCTTATCATTACATAATTTTCTCTTTTTATTGATACTGAAGTTAATACTTTAGTTAAAAGGCAAATTCTCATTGCAAAGTGAGTTACACCAATGTTTTGCTTGTCTAATTAACCGCTAGGATAATACGGATAATTTTTTTAAGTTCCATTTTTATTTTTCTTTGTTGCTATAATAAAAAATGCCTTTGTTATTGGCCTCTTCTCTAGGAACTGCTCACTTCGCGGATCACCGATCACTGACCGCGTTTCAACAGCCACCCAGTTCACTACCATCAATTGGGCGGGCGTGAAATATGTGAACATTTCAAAATCGTAGCAGAATTTTGAAAATATCTGCAGCACGAAGGGTTTTTATGTGTCTCAGTTGCTTTGCGGCGTGATTATTGCTCACAACAATCACGCAAGGCCTACACTACGCGTGTTTGCTCTTCAAAGTGGCTATATTTCATGGATGGATGACGTATATATCACGCATTATCACCTGGATATTCTGAATTAGTTATATTTTGTTCAATTTGACGGACTTGCAAACAAATCATGCCATCCTACAAGAGCGTGGTGCAGTACTTTTTCGTAATAGGAGGCTTTCTGTTCTATTACACTTCCGCAGACTAAAATGCCAGTAAGCGTGTTATGGTGGTTCCCAGCCTCAGTCAGCATCAGCAGTCGACAGCAGTCACGTATAAACTTCCTTGGCAATTGGTTTCTACTGATTTTTTCGGTCCTGAAAATGCCCTGAACGAGACCAACAGTTATGTGTTCTGTTGTTGATCCTCCGCGGGAATTGAGTGATTTGTATCAGGAAAAACAAGAAGATTCCACAGGACATTACTGGTTTGTGCCCCTCCAAATGGAAGTGAGCCACGCCTTTCCCAAGCTTCAAGCATCCGTGATGAGGAAGTGGGTGATGATTGAAAAAAAATATAGGGGCCAGCATCCATTCCACAATCTATATTAGTCCTACAGTTCGCTCGTTGATTGTGCGCATTGAGAGCACTAATAATACTACTTCAGGGAGTGAAGAAAAATACAAGAGATGAAAAAAATCAAAGACAGATTCAAATGCTTTACGCATTTATATTTCAATGAGGCGACCAAGCATTTTTATGAATTCTTTTTCCAATATTGTCTTAAAAGCAACACGCCATTGTTGTTTAGGATATGGCTGAAGTCATTTTGTGCAGAGGATGTGAGGAGCTTCTTTGCTATGAATCAGCCGTTGCAATACCTGGTCATAAAGCGCCGAGCAGAAGTAGACTGTGCTGCCACCACGTGGGTTAGAAGAAGAACAACGGATATCAAGCGGAGAATAATCCTAAGAAGGCATTCATGGGAAAAAGACTGCTCAATGCTGTGAAGATAAGACTGCAAACCAGGAAGCAGTATGAGAAAACACTTGCGTGAACCGTGGCACTCTATGGATTGGAAGCATGGAACATTGGAAAAGCTGACCAGAAAATACTAGAAGCCTTCAAAGCCTGGCGCTGGAGGAGGATGCTGATAAAATGAACGGACAAAGTAATAAATTATGAAGTGTACAGAGTAGTAGAAGAGGAAAAGTTTCACACACCACTTCAAGGTGTGTGAAAAAAACTGTATGCCATCAAGTAGAGTAAGGAAGCGTTCACGGGCAAATGACAATTGTTGTGTTCAAATAAGAAAGGACAAATAACAGGAAACTGTATATGAAAAAACTCATGGGAATCGCGGAATTCTATAGATCGGGAGCATGGACCATTGAAAAAGCTGACCAGAACAGACTAGAAGCCTTCGAAACCTGGTGCTGGAGGAGGATGCTGAAGATAAAATGGACTGAAAAAATAAGAAATGACGAAGTGTACAGAATAGTAGAAGAGGAAAGGACCATATGGAAAACCATACAGAAAAGAAAAGCAAGATGGATTTTACACACTCTGAGACGCAATGGGTTTGTGAAGAACATAAGCGAAGGCAAAATAGAAGGAAAAATCCCCAGAGGCAGACCCAGGAATGAGTTCATGGACCAGATAAAGAGGAGAGTGCATAGGAAGATATATCAGGAAGTAAGGGAACTAGCATTAGATAGGGAAGGGTGGATGGGTGCAGTCAGCCAATCTTAGGATTGAACAATCAATGGAGAAAGTGCCCAATGACTTCGAATCGCATCACATGGTGAGAATGGCGTGCTCTACCGGCATATTCCAGGAGGGGCCGACTGGGTCCGTAACCAAGCGTGGGACAGGTTTCCCGAAACTGGAACTGCCCTGCCGGCTCGGGCGGTGTCTCCTCCTTCTGCGCGCCCTCTATATATATCTCTTCTCTCTCTCTCTCCCTCTCTCTCTCTCCCTGGACCCCTTTCGACTGGTCCTCTACCCTCCTTCCTTCCTGCTTCCAAACTGCCAGACCGGAAAAAGGGTTGGTAACGTGAGAAAAAGGCCGACCGCCTGCGTGCATAAACGCCTCGCCGACCACCCGCAACCCTCATCCTCTCCTCCCCCCCCCCCGACCACCCCTTCCTCTCGATCCCCTCTCCCATTTAGAAGGACCCCTCCCTCCCTCAACGTCATGAGACCACCACGCCCTAGTGTCCCGAGGAAGAAGTCGAAGACAGAATGTTGGCTGGTTCTTAATGTGACTGGAGTGGTAATCACGAGTCATTAACGGAACAGCACCGCTGTAGCCTAAGAATCAACACTCACTACGTTTACTCATCAAACTCCGGTAGATTTGACCGATTCATCTCGGTATTGTAAATGCAATGGGCTAGTAGGATCGATGTGAGAAGCGAGCTAAATTGGCCCGCTTTCTCTGCCAGTCGGAGATTTTAAATCGATATTAGCCGATTCAAATCGATATTTCAATCGATTGCGCATTGGCAAGCTGGCTTAGAATGTCTTTATCGGTCTGAGTTCATATCGATATGAGTTCGATTCGTAAACTTAGTGACTGTCATGATAATCGATTTTAGGTGGCTCTGGCTTCACTACGCGAATCAAGGCAAATACTAAGTAAAACATTTTTACATACATTCAACTAAAAAAATTCTGCTTTCGCTGATGAAATTGGTCACCTGTTGAAAACCAAAATTAATGTACAGAATATAAAGATTTTTCCAAGAATACATTTTTAATTACCACATTTAAACAGACATATGAGGTGACCGCAGCGCTATTTACATTGAACTTCCAAAATAACGGTAGTTTGAGCGAAATATTATTTTACTTAGAAATCAATGAATTTGGTCTCATTATAAAAAAAATATATATATTACCCTTCTAACAACACCAAAAATTCAACCCCTTACCGCCTTACATTCGGAGACATTTGCCAAAAATTACCAGCCCTTTTACATGGGAAATGGTACGTGTATCCACTCCGAAGAGAAATTATTTACAAAATGAGGAATTTCTAACAATTATTTTGTTGTATAAACGAAAAGCGTGTAGTTTGTATGTTTTCTCAACTATATTGGAAAATTAATCATATTGTCACCGTAAAAGGTTCTTCGGTATCACAAAAAACCTTCCGTTTAGAAGGAGTTTCAAACGCACCGCGCGAAAAAAATGAGTCAATTAAAAAACTTATTTACATATTTTCATAATTACTAAAAATTTCTGTCATGTAAAACTATATTATTGCACCATTAATAATGCAATATTTAATTTTTGTGTCGTGCAGCTGGTGAAATAAAAACATATCGTAATTCGAATATGGTCTCTATTATGACTAGGGAACTATCTCGCTCGGACAACCTTAAGCTACATTCACTGAAGTAATTCGCTCAAAATTTAAAATAAATGGTGGTAAGATACTTATATTTTATTATTATTCCAGTTATAAAGAATTTTTATTCCTCATAAACTGTTTTAATTAAAACCATGCGCATGCTTTCTTGTTCAAATTGACGTTTTTTCTGCTGTAATGTGTGAAATCTCCATAAACGAGTCCACGTAAATTCTCCTCATTTAAGACTATACGACTGTATGAGTGGCTCGTACACCCAATTTCGTTTTATTATCGGTTTATAAAATGCTTTTCTAATATTATATATTCAATTTTGCAGAAAATATGGAATACGTGACTCTGAGGTAAGAACAACTTTAAGGTAGTTCGAGCGAGATTACAATTCACGTATAAATCAACGAATTTCGTCTCATTTCGTAAATATCTCACCTTTCTAAAGGGATAAACATATCGGCCACTTTCCGCACTGCTTTTCGATATAATGTTAAAAAAAATAGTATTCATTTTCCAGGAGACATGGCATGGGAATACACTCGAGAGCAAATTTATTTGAAAAAATGAGGAATTTCTTAAACCTCGATTGTTTTCAGAGTTGCCTGCCCGGGATCACATGAAATTTCAAACTAAATCCAGGATAGTGAAATTTTGAGATACATGAGTTAGTAGCATACTTACCCTGAATTCCATAAGACATAAAGTTAGCAGTGCGTAATTTGTATGTAATCTCAACTATTTTTTAATGACATACATACATACGTAACAATCACGCCTTTCCCTTCCGGAGTAGGCATAGTCACAAAGTTTCACTCATAAATAGATATTTGTACACCTAACTCTGCTTCAATAATTTCCTCTATACTGACCTATCCTTGCAAACCTATTTTGCTTCATTTACCCCCATAAACTGCTTCATACACGCCCTCCTGTTTTTAAGACTCCTAATATTCCTCCTCCTAAGAATTTCCTCAACCACAACTTTCCCGGCCTACCTCTACCTCTCACACCATTCATTTCACTCTTTCGTCATTCTACTCTCATACATTCTCTCAACATGGCCAAACCAACGAAGCATACTCCTTTCATATATGTCCATTACAGGAGCATCTAACCCATATTCATTTATTACCCACTCATTCCCGACCCTATCCATCCCACTTGAGGTGATAAGAAGATGGCATTTTTTTCTATTCAATTTTTCCAGACTCTTCACTTCTTATAAATATTTTAAATTTACCTTAAATAAGCTTTCCCGTTCAAATGGACATTTTTTTTGCTATAATCTGACCAATCTCCATGAGAGCCCATGTTGAAATTTCAAATTTCATGACTGAATAACCATAAAACGAGGGTGAAAACTATTTGATTTTCATCTCAGTTTATAAAACGATCTTCAAAGTTGCTATGTTTAAGTTTACTGAAAATATAGACTAAGTGACCCTGCGGAAAGAACTACCTTAAGGCAGGAGAGACTTTTCAAAGATTTCAAGGAAAAATCATAACGCTTCCAGTTAGACAAACTCGCAGAGTAAAAAAAATGTCTGCCCTTGGATTGGAGTTTTTAATGCTTTCAGGAATGATTTGACCTCGAAAATTTTACTGTCACTGTCTCCGTAAATTTCGACTTTTTAATGGAATCAAAAGAAAATTTTGCTGCTTTGACCCAAAAATTAGGTCACTGTCGTGGCTAAAAAAATGCCGAGGGATTATGAATTTGGGCAGTAAAACTGTCGGTTTCTGTTCTCAGTGCTTTGAAAAATTACTAAGCGGTCTTATTCAACGTAGATCTTTCAGTTGATTTTGATGAGCTAATTTCTCTCCTTGTTTATACAATAGCTAGTGTGCTTGTATCTATTCTCTCACGTACTAGTATTTAACGAAGCGCTTTAATGGAGCTTAACATCGAGGGTTCTATTGTTTTTTCTTAATTTCTACAGTATCATTGATTTATTTAAAAAATTCAAAAATATTTTTTAAAAATCCTTGTCTTTTTTAAATAAATCATTAATACTGTACAAAAAACAAAAGAATCCTTCGATGCTAAGCGTCAAAAAAGCGTTTCGTTAAAAACTGCCACGAGCGTATATATAATGTCTCACAACTTTTAGAGGGATTTAGGTGGGAGCCCCTAGAGACTCAGAGGCTACACGCTAGGCTTAGCTTGCTTGCGAAATTCAGACCTATTGTGTGTTCCAGATCGACGCAGGAAATATTATCATGATACCTCGATACATCTCCAGGTCTGACAGAAGCGATAAATAAGAAAGATACACTGCCGAACAGATAGGCGCAATAACTCGTTCTTTCCGCGCACAATAAGCGACCACAATAAAAACTGAGCTCCATTAAATACACTCCCATAATACATGTCACCATTTCACCTCCCGAAAACTTACATCTTTACACGGCTGGTTTGCTTAACACCCCCTGCCACACGCACTCCTAGGCGGATCGCAGAGTAATTTTGTAGATGTAGATGTGAGGGTTTTTTCCTCCGTACGGCGAGAAAAATCAAGTAGTGACTTTTGCTTATATATTTGGTTAATAACTGGGAATTTCAGTCATGTAGATAATATTTTTGCGCGAATAATATAAAAATATTTACTTTGGTTGGTATGTATTGTCTCATAAAAGTATAGGTTTGCGTCATTTATATCACAATACCTACTTCATGCTTCTTGGAGCTGCTTACATAATAATATTTAACTCTAATATTATCTCTTGTTTTGACTATGGAAAAATCTCACTCGAACTATCCTAATGACGTTTAAAGGAGGTAATATGTTGCGCAATTTGATGCACAGAAATATCAAGAACGCAGGCACGGGATTAGAACAGGTGATATTTTCCCATCAGACGATTACGTATTAGATTCTGTAGGTACATCAGGGAATCGGGTTGGTGTGGTGGCTAGAGTACTGGCTAACCATAAGAATGGCCAGGGCAGAGGAAAATTACATCTCTGCAGAGGAGAATGTTTTTCTAAGGAAACCTAATCCCTACTTGAGTGTCATGTGGAGGGCACTTGAAGTTCAGCACTTCGTTTGTCGAATGAGACAGTTTACCTTTCCCGGTCCGGACGCAGAAGCAGGAAAGCGACGCGTGTAGAAATGGAATCATGTCGCTTTCCTGCGTCGAGCGTCGATTTTTTTCATATGACTTTCATTAATTCATAAATTTATTTTATCTCACCACATATTTGCACCTTACGTAGATTATATCATCTTCTACATGTAATACATATGAAAAAATCGACGCTCGACACAGGAAAGCGACGTGATTCCATTTGGAATCACAGGACCGGAAAGGGCTAAACTGTGGTCTCCTTAGCGCCTTTCATTAAGAGCGCCGGGTTTCTCTCCACCCTTCCTCCCTAACCTGTCTCCTAAGGTGCAAATTATATTAGCTGTCGGTCGCCTCCCTAAATATCCAATCCAATTGTGTACAACGGCCTATAACGAAAACATCCATAAATCAAACCAAATCTTTCTGGACAAAATAAAACAGAAAGATGTACAGATTAGCTGAGGGGAGAGTTGAATGAAGAGATGCTGTAGGTCCACCCTTGGATTGATAATTACTTATGACGGGAGAGGCAAAGGAATGGGAGTGTAGTGAATAAAAAACACGAAACTAAATCTGGAAACGAGCACCTTTGAATGAAATTGGGCGTCGGCTAGGGAAAAACGACAGGGAGCGGTTTCTGAATATGTCTGTAGTGGACGCAGTGCGCGTGGAAGTCGAAGAAGTTTCAGGAAGAAGGGATCAACAAGACCAAATACCCGAGATAAGACGGGTGAGTTATTTATGGAACCGGAAACGATTCAGGGAACGCAGATAGTGCATGTAGACGTATACATTATTCCAAAGCTGTAAAAAAAAAACGTTTAGCTCAAATAAGGATAGAAAGTGCTACGTAAGCGGCAGTGAAATTTACTAAATGGAGAAATAACACGACCGATAATTAGTACGGTAATAATGGAGAACTTATACTAATGGAATAAGCTTTATGTCCGAACAAAATACACAAAGCTCATTTAAAAATGAAATTACCAGACATATGTGCGGGATTGAATATCACAAAGTTTAGCGGCAAAATAATCAGACGAGCGAACTATAAACGCTAACCCGAAAAAGAATTGAAGAAAAAATATATATCCTCTGGAGTATCATTCGATGAGGGTGATGAGGGGGATGAATTAGGATAAACGGACGAGAGTGAGAGTAAAATAGGAATATTGGATGAATTAAAAGATGGAATCAGATGATCATAATGAATGGGGGATTTAATATTAGAAAAATGGATGCGGTTGTGTAAAAATTGTTTAAGAAGAACCTCACCTGCTCCCGAGACTCTAAGACAAAACTGTTCAGGGATCGATCACTTTCCATTTCTTTGACATAATTATTTGCACTCACAGGAAAGGCTCATCGATACAAAGATGAAAACAAGGAAAAACTACTCACTCTACAGACTCTCTACCTACTAACTTGCCTACCAAGTAGAAAAAGAAACCTACTCACTCTACTGACAGGGCTCGTGTAAAGCTCAACATGTATTAAATATTAAATAAATGAAATAAAAATATAAATTTAAAATAAATGAATAAAATAAATAAATAAATAAATATCATGTTTGACTTACTTATATCAGAATTCCTAATCTCTACGATAATTATCAAGGGAATTGCGATAACTTAAAGTCGGGCCATCGAATTTTGAGCGCCGAAAACAGTGTCTTTTTTCAAATAATATAATGTAAAAGTCAGATATGGATGAGAAAAACTTTCTACGTCCATCAATACACGTAGAAATAATTGTTCCATCAAATGCATTTTATGTTGTGAATAACGACTGATCCAACGTAAAGATTCAGCTTTCTAAACTTAAGAAACTCGCCTTTTTAAATGGATAGTAGCTGAAGATCAGAGTCATAAAAGAATCATTATTCGCAATCATCAAACCGTAGATTGATTGATTTCCGCTCTAAACTCAACTTTCCTCTTCACCAAACCCTTCACCTCTACATAATTTCACACTTCAATGCCCTTCATAATTATCCTCATACATTTAATCCTTGATCTCCCTCTGTCAATCTTCTCATTCATTCTTCTCCCAATATCGTTTGAAATTGTCTGTCGTGTCGTAAAATATGTTCAGTGATTTTGCTCTCCTTTTCAGAATTTTAATCATACTTCTTTCCTCTCCAAATCTTCATTGGGCTTCTTTCTTAATAATTCACTCCTTCCACTTGATCTTCATCATTCATCATTAACGTCACATTTTAAAGGAATGTGTGAAGAAATCGTAGGCGCATTGCAATAATGGAAATCATTGATCAGAGGCAGATGATAAGCTAATGTCAATGCTTCCTTGAGCATTATAAACTGGAGCAATTTCAAGAGATATTACTTCAATGCAAAGTCCTTGGTAAAGGACATTTTTGAAGGCAATACGCAAATTGGTTTGTCGCAGCTCTCATGTCATTTTTAAATCATACAAAAGCTTTCTTCTGGTATAACTACTTCCTCTGTCATCCCTCGAAATTAACCTTACGGTAGTTTGAGCGACATATAATTTCACCTAGAAATGAATGAATTTGGTCTCATTCAAACGATAAATATCTTACTCTTCCAATGATACTAAAATATCAGCCCCTTACCGAACTACTTTCTGTCATTTTTGACAAATAATACCAGCCCTATTACACAGGAAATGGTAGGTTTACACCAGAGAGATGTTATTAATGAAATGAGGCATTCCTGACACTAAGATTTTGTTAAAAAATTAACAGTGCGCAGTTTGCATGTTTTCACGACTATTTTTGAAAATAAATCATATTGTCACCGCTATGATTTTTTCCAGAAGCGCAAAAATACTTCCGCTGTGAAGGAGTTTTGAAAGTACCCTGTGAAAAAAGTTAAACAAATCAAAGACTAATGTAGATATTTTTATTAGAATAATCTAGAATTTCAGTTATATAAAAGTGTATTATTGCACAAACAATAATGTAGCACTTTATTTATGCTTCCTACTGCTGCCTAAATTAAAACATTTAATTCGAATATGTTCTTCATTATGACCAGGGAACTATCTCGCTCAAACTATCTTAAGCATTCTATTCATGCAATTATTTTCATCAATACCTTGACTACTCCAATTCTTTTCTCGCTTCTGTTTAACTACTCAGTTATGTCCGCTCAGAAGGTACATTCCTTACTACTTCGCAAAGAATTTATTTTGCATCTTTTCTCCCCAACTCTCCGTAGGATTTCTTTTTCGGCTTTACTCTCCGACGATTTGTTCTTTATCGTATCGATGGAAGCATTCCTTCAACTCTTTTCCATACAGTTGCTGTAACCTGTTATCTTCAGGGTAAAATAATATTTCAAACATACACTAATTTACATGAACAAGAAAATACGAATGCTTCGTTTTCATTCAAGAATTTCCTGCGGTTAAACTTTCTTTAGAACCATAATTTTTAAAGCTTTTTAACTGCATAGAGTTTAAAACCGACTCTCCTCTAATAACAAACAGGGTAATTTCATACCTTAATTCTCAGGTGCGAGACCAAATCATACGAATCAGCTTACACGTGAACATTCTTGAAGTTCAATTCCATCGATCGTTGGCTGTGTTTCTTTTGCGAAAGCAAATTAGAAATAACGATAGAACGATCTAACTCGTGAGAGGTGTTGTAAAGAATGAATTTGAATAATACTTCAGTATTTTATTTGATTTTCGATAAATATTTGCAATTTCTTTTGCAAAATGCTCCAAAACTTTATGATCTTTTGCTCATTTTTACAGAAGGATCCTTAGTAATCCGTGGAATTATTGACGAACAGGAGACAGGACTGTAAAAACGCTTGAAATGGAATCAAGGGAGAAATCGGTTTTATCCCCGGCAGATTTGATTTGTAACGCAAAAATTAGCTTTTAAGAACCGTCAAACGGAGTCGCAATACGTGCAGCGAAGAAAAGAATGCTCTGTGTTTATTTCTTATTGCGATTACACCAAAATAAAAAACCCCCCTTAAAGAACATCTACAAACACTCCTATGTTCCACTCACAACCTATTTCGGTTCTCACTAATTTTCAACGCCAAGGCATTATCTCAAAGTATATACCAAACATACCTCACAGTAGTGAGTAAGAAAGTATGTACCGAAATCGACTGATTAATGGAAATGTACAGCTTTTGAATAATGCAGTAGGTAAATTACACACATAATTGTTTCATAAGTATTTCATTACTCTGCCAAACCTTGGATTGATTTCTATTTAGATTCTTCCTCGAACAGAATTTTCTCTTTAATTTTTTTTGTATTCTACCGGCTTAGGTATGTTTTGCTGAATGTCAGAGAATTTCTTCCCGGTTTTCTACAATTTCAGGGGCCTATCTCGCTCAAGTATATTCTTTTCGCCTCAGCATACGATCTACCATTCTTCATTCTGTCCATGAAACCTATTCTCATTCTTCCTTTACCCCGTTTGCTCAACGTTCTTCCCTCTATCAATTTCCTGAGCAACTCCTCGCCCCTAATCACTTCCTCCAGCCATCTGCTCTGCCAATCTCGAAGTTCATTCAGAAGTTTCCTTTCTTCGCTCACCCTATCAAGTACTTCCTCATTAGTCTTCCTCTCCAGCCACCTAACCTTCTTCCTTCTTCTCCACACCCGCAACTCAGCCTGCCTGCCTATTCTCGTCCCCCTTTCTGATGGTCCACGTTTCTACCCCACACAACGCTACCGTCCATATCATGCTCTTCACCAGCCTCTTCCTCGCAACCTGACCCAAAGTCCCCGTCATCAGCTCCCTTCTATCATAAAATGCCTCCTTCAATGGCGGTATTCTCTTTCATATGTCATTGCTACTATGTCCGTATTCTTCTAGCGTACTATCTAAGTAATTAAAATGGTCTACTTGCTCGTATTTGTACCCTTCTTCTTCAATAAACAGCTTCGTTTTCTTTGTTCCTCATTTACTAGCCAGACCGAAATAGAACCGGCTTCCTTAACCTTCCCTCGCCCGGTGTTTTTCGTCCTATGCGCTACTTCTTGTGAGGTAATCTTTTTTCGGTTGCCATGGGTAACTATTGAGCCCTTGAGTTCCGCGAGCCGGTAGTTTAAGAGGCGCCCCTTTCTTATCTCCAGGAAAGGAAACAGGAAGTCCCTCCCAACCCTGATCTGTTCCCTCTCACCCATTCTGCTCGGTTGTTTCCACCTCCCTCTTCCTCCCTCCGTGTATTTCTTCTCAGAAAATGCAGTCGTGGTGAAAATTTTTACTGGTTCCACACATTTTACTGGCCACATCTGAAGTGTCAAGATGTCGCTGTATCGAGAAAGAATAGTTTGATCGAAGAAATATTTCGTTCCAATTTGGCAATTGGCTAACAGCTAAAGATAACAACGTTAGTTTGAAATGGAAGAAAAGGAAAAAACTCCTGTTTAAAGTATTACATAATTATTCTTAAACATCTACAATTGCGTGAAAGATGATAAAAATTTCATTGGGTATCTCACTCCATTCTTAAATTTGTCGATTCAAGAGTGTTTTAGGAAATTGTTTTTTGTAGCTGATATATCTGTGTCAGCTGTATGAAGCGTGTCAAGTCCAAAATGGGCAAAAAGTGCGTTATCATATTCGGCTGGTTAGTAAGATGAAGAGCAACTGGATGGTAGAGAGCTCTTTCCAGCGCTAAGCAGCAGCTTTTCATTTTTATAACCTGCCAAAGATAATGACTGATTGTAGCCCGTTTTGGACTTAAGGCTATTTACACAGCTAACACAGATTTTTAAGCTCAGGAGTTATTCGATAGCAGAGTAGTATGAGTTGAGAAAGCAATATGTTACAAAAAGTATGTGCTGACAGCCAAAAAATATCCTTTGAAGAGTGGCGGCTCTTACATATGAAGCACGCAAAGGCATAGCAGTGAATCTTGGAAAACGACAGTAGTTCAGCTCGAAGCGTAGCAGGAGCGAAGAGGGATGAGACGAAAATCCTGCTTAAAACCAGCAATACCGGCTTGGAAGAAAGAAAGTGACGAAAAACTTCATCTAAGTATACTTTCGGAGAGCCTATGCTTTTATATTTGAATGGACATTGGACGAAAACATATGAGCAGGACAGAGTAGATTTGCAGCAATTAATATCTGGCCAAATTGAGGAATGGTGGGGACCAAACGGAGAATATTCACCAATTAATTAGTCCCCGTAAGAGCTGGGGGCAGATACATTAACACAATCAAATCTCTCCGAGGTACATGAAACACAGTCCTGCCCGGTAGTAAGTAATACTTCGAGTAATGACTGCCTCAATAAATCAATATATGGAAAATCGAAGCAGAAACGGCTAAGAAGAATTGCAGAGGAAAACTAAGGATGTAATACATGAAACCTATTTCGAAGTACGACTAAATATGTAAAGAATTAAAGAATTCAAATGCGATATGGTACTTTTTATTATTTCAGGTCGACCGGTTTCGTCACATAGGCGACATCATCAGGTTGTTAATCGAGTTTATCATCAACGCCAGTGCAGCAAAGAAGGCAAAACTCTAATGGATTTTCACAAAGTTAAGCCAGAATTAATCGAGTTTATGTAAAGAATTGTTGAAGAAGAGCTGCGAGTAGAGAGGACTAGGGAGCTGCAGAAAAACTACCTTCAAATGGCATAGCAAAGACGTCATGCTGAACCGATTAAATACGTAAAACTAACGAACGATAACGCTGTTTATTTTCTCACGCTCCTTATCTACATCCATTTCCACAACTCAATACTTTCCTGCGAGCCACCGCATAACGTATGGCAGGAGGTGTTAGGATACCAGCCGTGTAAAGATGTAAGGGGTAAGGTTTTGGGAGGTGAAATGGTGACGTGCATTATGGGAGTGCATTGAGTAGAGGTCTGTTTTTATAAAATGGTCGCTAATTGTCTGCGGAAAGAATGAACTTTAATACCTATCTGTTCGGAAGTAAATCTCTCCTATTTCATCGCTTCTATCAGACCTAGAGAAGTAGCGAGGCGTCATGATTATATCCTCTGTGTCGCTCTGAAACACCCCAGTTCTAAATTTTTCTAGCGAGCAAAGCCTAGCATGTAGCCTGCGAGTCTCTAGGGACTCCCACCTAAATCCCTCTAAAAGTTGTGAAACACTATATTTTTGCTCGTAGCAGTTTTTAACGAAGGAGGAGTGAGAGTTATTTCCATTGTTTAACAATTTTAGCTAGTACACTGAACTGCGTCAGATGTCACTTTTTAGAAGTAATTTATGTATGTAACTACGATGAAGAGAAATTATTAGTACTTTTCCATACAATATATATTTGTATGACACGTTTCACTGTTTTACGACATCTTCTGGTGCAAAACTTTTGCAAAATTTTTGTTTACCGTTATAGTAATTGTAATAATATTCCATGGAAGTGTGTGAAGAAAAGACAAACTTTTCAAGGGAAGGAATGGGATCATATTTCAAGGTTTAAAATTCGCGACTCTCGTGGAATTTGTACACTACCCCAGGGTGAAGTATCAATATCGAAAACTGGGTAAGAAGTAAATTTAATAATTGCGGGAAACTGCACGACATACAAAATCAATAGGTTAAGGGCTGGTGATGCGGAAAAGATTATTCTTTATAAAAGAAATTTTATCATGGAGAGCGGAGGAGCATAGTAATAATAGGATGTAACGAAGAATTTTAGTGTGCCAAATTAATTCCATTTGTTCTAGAGTTGCTATCGTTAAACCATTAGGAGGGATGTGTAATATTTCGGGGGTCAAATTGGTAAAATGATTGTTAGTATATCTGCGTTGTAAATATTAAAATTTTTAATGAAAGTGCTGAGTATTTCAAGACAACAATAATTGAAGAATTTGTTGTGGAGTTATGTGATAGTGGCTAGCTGTAACGTGACAATGGTTGTGGCCCTATATCTGAACTTCATTTTGTCAAATCAGTACTAGCTCTAATCTCTCAACATCTATTCAAAAGAATTCGATTGGTGGTGTGCCTGGAGTATTAGCTTCTCATCTCAATTGGCCTGGGTTCGAATTCTGGAAGTGGGAGAGATTTTTCTGTGGAATCCCAACCCTAAACATAGTTGCTTTGTATAGAGACTATGAAGAACATTGCTCTGTGAGTGGAAACATAAAACCGTGGTCACCTTGGCGCCTTTCATGAAGAGTGGTCTTATACTTATCCGGGTTTCTCTCAAATCTTCCTCAAACAATAAATAACTAGACATGACGAAAAAGAAAAATCTCTTAGTAAATTCGACACTTTAAACTTTTATTACCGACTGAGGTTTCGATTGCCTTGAAATCATTTTCAAAGGTTGCAAGACAATCGAAACCTAGGTCGGTAATATAAGTTTCAAGTGTGGAATACACAAAGAGATTTTTCTTTTTCATCATGTCTGCGGTAACCATCCATAAAGAGTCGCCTTCAACTATAAGTTTATTAGAAGGTAACTACCAGATAACATAAAAAATGTAGCATCTATCAATTCATTCAAAACACATTTTGATTATTACATAAAAATTGTGTAAATATTAAATAATTGTTATATTGCAACACAAAAACAGTAATAACAAATCATAATTTTAAAAATGAACACTGGTTTTTGACGTAACTTTCCCATAATTAATTTCAGTGAAGTACTTAGTAATATTACTAAACTTTGTTCGTACGACGCGTATAAGAATGCTGTAAGACGGTGAAATGCGTCAGTCGAATAAAAATTCTGATGAGAATTACTACGAATTTCACTTTATAATGGATACGTACATCAAAAATGCAAAAATGACTCCTGCCACAGTTAATTTCAACGTTCTATAATATTGAAATAATTATATAATTGTTAATATGTATTGATACCATTTACATTATGTACCTATTGCTCATCATCATCACTGGTCGTTCAATCCTGAGATTGGTTGACTACAGCCTTCCACCCTTCCCTATCTAATGCTAGTTCCCTTACCTCCTAGTTTCTCTTCCTACGTACTTTCCTCTTTATTTGGTCCATGAACTTATTCCTGGGTCTTCCTCAGGGGATTTTTCCCTCCATTTTTACCTCAATTATGTTCTTCACAGACCCGTTGTGTCTCAGGGTGTGTCCAATCCATCTTGTTCTTCTTTTCTGTATGGTGTTCCATAAGATCCTTTCCTCTTCTACTCATCTTTGTACTTTCATCATTTCTTACTTTGTCCGCCCATTTCATCTTCCGCATCCTCCTCCAGTACCAGGTTTCGAAGGCATTTAGTCTCTTCTGCTCAGCTTTTCCAATGGTCCATGCTTCCTCCACATATTGCATCCTCCACCTTATCGTAGCAGAAGCAAATATGGTATAGGTTGATCATACTTATAGTTCTAGTTATTGAAAAACATTGAGACTGATGGTTTCATGTATTTATAATTGGTATTCTTCTGTTTTTTTATGGAGAGGGTCGGTCAAAATGTATAACTTAGCCCATTATGAGCAAAAGTTCTAAGGACAATGAATCTTTTCCAATCATAAACATCTGCAATAATCCTTCCCTATGTGAACACACCACGAACCCTAATGACGCAAATGACCTTGGCTGCTGGTAACCTTGAACTGCAAGCCGGTGATGAAATTTCAAAAACCATTCATTCTACGGCTATTTTTTCCTCTTCGCGACGCGATATGAGCTCAAAGGCACCAGCGACGGGAAAGAAAGCGATGAATCGATAAAGGTTGTCGACTTTAATGCGATGAAAGGGAAAATAAACGATGTTTTTGCGGCTAAGTTTAGAGAGGAGAGATACTCCGGACCACTCCCTTATCCTTCCCGGTCCATCCGTCAAAGGCTCCAAAGTTAACGCGGCCGCCCGGTGGCTTGTTCGGCGCCGGCTCCCTCGCCAATCAACGTTTCGCCTCGCTCGACGTGCCTTGTAACTTCTTTAAAGACGATGCAGGAGATAAGGGCTGGAGATCTGAGTGAAGAAAGACTTCGCCCTTGACGACACTTTGAATGATTTTCTTTTCATCCTCTGGAGATATTCAGTCCAGGACAGCGACCGCGTGGCTCGCTCGGTCCGAGATTGGTCCAGAAGGCGCCCAGGAGTGCGATCACAGCAAGTTTGAGTGGGCGGGAGATATGGGAGTCCATTGAGGGGCCTGGTATCAGAGAGACACGTTTAAGGAATTTGGATGACGACTACGTGAGTCAAAGCAAACGAGATTTCATGGTTTCCATTCATGGTATGAACGCTGGCATTCAGCGGCTAGTTCACTTCCGACCAAACTCTTCACGTATTCTCACTCACTCGTTTGAATGTATTCATTACACCTAGATAAATAGAATGACATGGATTTTCATTAGATATTAATTTTTTACTAATAAGCCTGAATAATTTTTTTTTAATTTATATGAAATAATTTTGAATTTACGAATAAGCCAGAATTGCCTTCGAAACCTGGTGCTGGAGGAGGATGCTGAAGATAAAATGGTGGGAAAAAATAAGAAATATAATAGAAGAATAGAAGAGGAAAGGAACATATGGAACACCATAGAGAAAAGAAGAACGAGATGGATTGGACATACTTTGACACAAAATGGGTTTGTGAGGAACATAATTGAAGGTGAAATAGAGGGAAAAGGCCCCGGAGGAAGACCCAGGAATAAGTTCATGGACCAAATAAAGAGGAAAGTACATAGGAAGGGATACCAGGAGGTAAGGCAGCTAGCAGTAGAGGGGAGGGGTGGGGGGCTGCAGTCAACCAATCTCAGGATTGAACGACCAATGATGAATTAACGCGACTTATCCAGCCCAGCACCAGGAATTATCCACGAGTCTCTTTTAACCCCTGAAAAAATTCAATCGCTTAATTTCACAACGTCGGTCGTGTACTTCTTGGCTCCATTTGACTTTTTGACGCTCTCTTCTTGTAACAAATCTTGAACATTTTGTGTTTTTCGCTCGTGCTTTTGAGTTCTATTCCCGGAATCCTTTAAAACTTTTATTTCAACATGTGATGGTTCATATATCTCGTAGAAACTGGTAGCACTCGCCTGGAAAGTTCACCACTTCAAGGTGTGTGAAAAAAACTGTATGCCATCAAGTAGAGTAAGGAAGCGTTCACGGACAAATGACAATTGTTGTGTTCAAATAAGATAGGACAAAAAACAGGAAACTGTATATGAAAAAACTCATGAGAATCGCGGACTTCTATAGATCGGGAGCATGGACCATTGAAAAAGCTGACCAGAACAGACTAAAAGCCTTCGAAACCTGGTGCTGGAGGAGGATGCTGAAGATAAAATGGACTGAAAGAATAAGATATGACGAAGTGTACTGAAGAGTAGAAGAGGAAAGGACCATGTGGCACAAATTACAGAAGAGAAGAACAACATGGATTGGACACACTCTGAGACACAACGGGTCTGTGAAGAACATAATGGAAGGAAAAATAGAGGGAAAAATCCCCAGAGGAAGACCCAGGAATAAGTTCATGGACCAAATAAAGAGGAAAGTACATAGAAAGAGATACAAGGAGGTAAGGGAGCTGGCATTATATAGAGAAGGGTGGAGGGCTGCGGTCAACCAATCTTAGGATTGAACAACCAGTGATAATCAAGATGAGTGATTGATAGCTGCCTGCAAAAACCTCCGGTGTCCGCGCTTTCTTTGCCTCACCTAACTCGCATATTTTCCTCTCCCTGACGTCACATTCCACGCAGACAGGTGCCATAAATTTCTATGGCAAGTATAATTAGGAGAATTAAATTTTAGAATGAGCATTCACATACAAAATACTGTGTATCAATTGTTCATTTACTTTTCTCCGATTTTATAAATAATGCTCGTAGAATTCTGCATTTAAACTGTCTTATTTCATTCATAGACCAAAAATGGCAAAAAAGCAAATAATGAATCAATAGCGACACATATGTAGTCCTGGGTGGATAATTTTTGCCCTTTCCTAGGTTTAAAAAAAAATACATTATACCCATCATACCGCTGCCTATCAGGGCAGGCACCGTAAGAAATAGGTTTATTCTCGTACATGTGCCTCGACGGTCTTTGCTTCAATAATTGCCTGCATTACATCGTTTCCTTGCACTCCTCCTTATCTTCATTTACACTAAAGCAATACTTTAATAACGCACACCATTCTCAAGATTTCTAATATTCCTTCCCACAACATACCCTCCGCCACACTCGATAATGAATTTCTTGGTCTACCCCTTTCTCGCACACCATTCGTTTCTCTACCACAAATTTGATTCGCAATATGAGTTTTCTATTTCCCCATCGTGGCTAAATCAACAAAGCTCACTCCTAGAGCTCCAGGAGACACGTGGACAGAGGATGCATCTGGTGAGAGGAAAATCCACGATACTTTTCCAAACATTTTGATTGCAAGGAAGAGGGGGCAAAAATATTGGCATTTCCGATTGAACGACTGTATGCAAAAAAAATGAGCTCTAGGAGGCTAGAATAACCAAAACGCAAAAGTTCACGGTGAGACCTGTGTTAAGCGGCCACCACCGGACCCATGAAATAATGGTCGCTTGATGAGGTGACTGTTGAAGGGAGGAAAAATTTTCATTGGTTACATGGGAAATTCATTGTTGAAAAATCGGCCGCTTACAGAAATGAGCTCTCAACCGAGGTGGTCGCAAACTCAGGTTTCACTGTATATATTTGGAGCGAAAAATAATAAAAATAAATCAAGTAAAGTTTAAATTTTAGATGTGACCTCAAGCCATCGGAGGTTCCTAGCGAATACGATCATGACACACTCCCTGGCGCACAAAAAAATCTCTCTAAGCAATTCTTTAAATTTCATAAAAAATCCCAGTTAACCCTCCATGGACGGAATCATGAAGCATCAGCATTAATAAATACTCCTACTTTATTATTTTGTATAAAGTGCTATTTATGTATTTTAAAAAATTGCAATTTGTTTGATAATAACATTTATATTGAAATGTGACGTATTTGTATTGTATATATTTGATTATATAATTAACTGTTGTTAAGTTTGCTTGTCCTTAAGTGGGTGTATTGTTACATGGCCACTATAATATGGCACCATAGCTGTATGTGGTTTTCTTACTTTAAATAAAATAAATTCAATATAATACTTAACACAATAATATTTACGTAAGGTTAACTTCAACATTACCTTCATAACGTACCTTTTTTAAACTTACCCAATTTTTTCTTCGTATTACAGCTGAAACTATTTATTTCAGAGCCCCACCAGGCACGCCAGCGTCAGTAAATAGCATTACACATTCATCTATTCATATTCTTTTACAAACCACCGAAAGAGACGCAACTTTCCGCACACTTAATCCGAAGCGTCACAATGCTGTCCAGCGCAGCAACTAAATGGAAAAGCGTCTTAGAAAGCAGGAATATAAATGATTTTGCAACGGAACAAATTTCACTAGCTGGTCCGTAAAGGGTTAAGTTTAAATTTTAGACGTGACCTCAAGCCATTATTTCATAACGTAGACGATCATGACAAACTCCCTCGCGCACGAAAAAGATTCTTCTAACCAATTAAAAAAATCTACTGCGAAAAAAATTCGGCAAGGCGTATCGTATTTCTCGGGGCTTTTTAAGGAGAGATTAAGCACGCCATCATGAGGGGGGGGACACGCTGGCATTTTTATTATCGCGCCCGCGATTCTCTCCTCTCCGCCTCCCCGACAATCCACCAGTCGGCAATCATCGGCCTTTAGAGAAACGTTGCTATGTTGAAGTCCCCTCTTCTTCCCCCACACACTCCAAGAAGACACCATAAATCGACGACACCCACCCGGATTCCAACGGTGGGGCGAACGCGTGTTGAGGTCGCCGGTAATTGGGCGCGGTTATGTGGTGTAAATGAGGAGGGCGGGGAAAAAGGTAACAGAATGGAAAGAGCGGAACGTAACCTGAGGGGAGATGAGGGAGACGAAAGGTGAGTGAGTGTGATATGGTTTCGGAGATTTGAATGGGCGACTCTTTCAAGACAATTTGAGCGAAATATGATTTAACCTAGAAACCAATGAATTTGGTCTCATTTTAAAGAAAACTGCATCACCCTTTTATTGACACCAAAAATTTAACCCCTTACCACATTATTTTCCGAGATATTTGCCTGAAAATACCAGCCCTTTTATATTTGGAAATGGTACGTGTATGCACTCCAGAGAGACCTTATTTAACAAATGAGGAATTTCTAACACCTAGATCTCGTCAAAAAATCAAGTGTGTAGTTTGTGTTTTCTCAACTATTTTTTAAAACTAATCATATTGCCACCGCAGTATATTCTTCGGGATCACAATAAATCTTCCTTTTTGACGGAGTTTCAAACGTACCGCGCGATAAAAATGAATCAAGTTAAAAACTTATGTGTTTATTTTTATTTAATTACTTGGAATTTCAGTCATGTAAAAGTATGTTATTGCGCCATTAGTAATTCAATGTTTTATTTATGCTTCCTACAGCTACAGAAATTAAAACGTATAACTCGAATACGGTCTCCATTATAATTAGGTTTCTACCTCGCTCTACGTTAAGGGGACCCATTCAGCAGAGCGGGAAAACATCCGCCAACGCTAGATGTCGGGACGGTCGCACTCGGTCGATTTCAGTCAGTTTTGTGGTGGGTGGGCAGGTCGCGGGAGCAAAAAAAATAAAAAACAAAAGAAATGCGAGGTGCGTGCCTGTGTGTGTTAGCGGAGGACGGTCCCTAAAAAGGACACGTCGACTCGTTTAAATTGGGGCGAGGGAGGCGGAAGGGAGGCACGGAGTAGGAGGGCCGGTCGGGACAGGGGACAACGACTGGGAGCCGTGAGCAATCGGGAGGCTGGCTCGTTGAACGGGCGCGCGCGCGCGCGCGCGCGAAATACATGCATGAATACATACATCTTTCTCCTCCCTGCCTACTCCGAAATGCTCAACGCCTCCGCAAGCCCGGCCGGAAGGAGAAGTCCCACATCTCTCCTTGCTCTCTTTTTCCCTCGCATTCCCTTCTTACCGTGTGGGCGTCTTCGTCGCTCAATTTTTTTTATTAAATTAAAAACGGCCCGTGAAGAAAAGATGAATGAAGACTCTCAAGAGCAATGTAGTATTATAAGTATCCGAAACTTGGCCCGTAAAGAAAGAGGTTGAGCATAGAGCAAAGGGTTTTTGAGAGGGGGTTGGAAAGTTTTTTAGAAGTGGAGAGAAGAGAACGGAAAGATTTTGAACTTTGGAAGATTTTGAGTGAGAAAAATGTGCCTTTGCTGGATATATTCCAAAAACTAAAAATAAGTACATATTTTAAATACGTATAGTGAGGTTATACGTTGACGAATATAGAGATGATGAGAAAATAAGAGAGGTAGATATCGAGGCTTTACACAAGAGGAAATGTGGAGCAGTGGTCTTGAACTGGTGGTACATGGACTGTATCACCCAAATATCAGCGAATGATTAAGCTCAACAATGTGCTAGCAACTTAATGGTTGGAAAAAAAACAACTCGGACGTTGCATTGTTTTAGGACAGATGCCCCAATAACTCCCTCTCTCTCTTCTGGTTGCAATCTTAGGATTGGTTAGCCGCAGCAATTCTCCTCCATTCATCTCTGTCCTGAGGCAACTCCTTCATCAGGTGGTATGAGGTACATCCCAGCTCTTCCAAAATCTGTTCAGTGTATTCTAATCTAGGCCTCTATAGTTCTTCCCTTCCACAGTGCCCTCCAATATGTCAGCTATATATCCAGAATGTCGGAGAATATGGCCAATCCTTGTTGTTTTCTTTCTTTTAAGGTTCTCGAGCAAACATGCCGCCTCCCCTATCCTTCTTATCACTTCTTTGTTGGTGGCTAATATGACTAAAAATTGTTTATTCACAACATTGGCTTCTCTAGTTATCGTATGATTTACACTGGTAATCATTTCAGTCTTATCTGTCAAGAGGTCCGCGAAATATTTATCCCTCCCTGGCCCTCAAAGGTGAAAAGGTTGAAGATCGCTGGTGTAGAGCGTATTGTTTTTGACGCCGGACTGGCTCAGGACAAGTGAGTTTGAGACATTGATACGTCTACTGGTTTGCTGCACTCCTGTGAATTTTAAAAGGAAAAATTTAGTGGCTTTAAAAATATTAAATTTTTAGTCCTTTTTTAAAGGGTGCTTCCAACCACTTAGGCAATAAGGAAAATAAGGTCTGATTTCAAATCTGTAACTACTGACTGGAACAGATGAAATGTACTTCTGTGCGTATGTTTTCTAAGTATATAATAGGACAAAACAATCTCTTCATAGTGTAAATCTAGAAATTGAGGACATACTGAAACTGACAGTAGTCCAATTTTTTCCTCGATTACAGTATTATTCCACCCTTCTTCCCAAAGTTTTGTTTCTCCAATTCAGGCGTTCACGATCCCATTATATTTCCTTCTGCAGGCATACCTTTCTTTTACAAGCCCCGCCTTCTGATCTCATATTAGTTGCCTTCTAAATTTCTCCCTTATTTCATCCACCTCCTACATACCGTATTTCCCCCAGATGCCTTAATGCAAAGCATCGCGTGGAAGGCAGAATTTGGGAACAAAGTAACACAATTTCAAAAGTTTGAATGGTTGATCGGTTGGTTCATAGTGGTCGTATTAAACTTTCCATGAATTCTGGCCATCGCATGATACCCACCCTCTTTCATCATCGATTGTTAAAATTTCTCTCAAAATGATGATGAAAAAGGAACACAGGAACTATGAAATCGACACTTCGCCTGGACGAGCACGTAATTCCTATTCAGCTATTTATGGCATACGAGAAAGCAAATAAATCTGAAAATAAGATTGAACATACTTTGCCTGCACTGTCTAAAAAAATTTCATGACATTTGAAATTTAAGTTTCTTCTTAATGAAATGTCAAAGAGAATTCAGAAAAAACGGCATCGTTTTCCCATCACAATAAAACAAATCGAAGGTTATAAAATTAAGTATTAAGTAAGGATGAGTCGAGTCCAAATGTCGATTCTCCATTCCACAGATTCTCAGGATTAGAATCGATATCGAGAATTGATCGCCTTAAGTCGATTCCGATTCCATCGACTCCAGATAGATAAATATTCAAATCAAATTTCATTTATCACATCATATTTGTCTCAGTACTTTTGGGTGTAGGCTATAAATTTGTACTTTCTATCTACCTCAGAAAGCTGAGCATATATTTGCTTTTTGTTAAGAAACATCGATTTTGAGCGAATAAATTGTATTTGCTATTTTATTTCAGCCAATACTTGAATTTAAGTAATAGTCGTACGCTACTGGTATATCAATATCCCACCTGTTATTAGGAATAAGAATCGATGGAATCGAAATCGAGAATCGGGAATCGATTTTAAAAATCGGAATAGAAATTGGAATTGAAAAAAAGTTGAATCGATTCATCCCTAGTATTAAGTATAGTTTATAGGAAAGAAAATTAAGCCGACCTATCTTGCGAACAAGTAGATGTATTTTTTTTATTATTAATCGGTATCCAAACTCGATTCTACATAGCTTTTCCACCGACAGTAGACTGTTCAACTCCTCCCTCCCATTCCTCCTCCTCCAACAAAATCCATCTAAGGCCGCACCTCTCGTAATCTCTCCACTCCTCGAACGAATTCCCAGCCTCTCATTTCGTCCCACCCTCCAGAGAGTCCTCCCGCCAACCCTCCGTGCTGAGGTCCCAAAAGGCGGGATTTTCGCCTGACTGGCGCAGCCGAAGTGGGCGGGTGTGAATGGGAAGTGTTGCGGGAGTAAGGGAGCAGAAAAAACGCGCAATTGTGGTGGCGAAGACTGACTGCAGACGTCCTGGTCAGGTGTTTGAGAAATATAAGGACGACAGAAATTGATAAATCCATGGCTAGCACCTTTTTAAACTGAAGAAACTCTGGAAACAGCGTAGTAAGTTCAGCATTTTGAGCATTGCCCAGTATCACGGATTAATATATAGGATTGGAAGGTCAACAAAGAAATGCGTACCGATAGTGTTCGGTTTCTTCTATTCGCCGCATGCTGTCGCCACCGTCGCTTGGTGCGAACTTCTTATGCGTTGCAATGGAAGTGTCTACTTTAAAGACGTTAAAAAGTGATATTACGACCCTAAGAATTCTGAAACGAATGCAGAATATACCTTAACAATATTACTGCATTTTCAGTTCTAATTCTCTGCGATAAAAATGACTTTATACTTGTTAAAAGCGTTAGTGATGATATCAAATATCTCGTAGCTATATTGGCATTTATGAACAAAATAAACGACTATTGTAGAAGGTTTGTCACAAATCCTGCCACCAAAATTTACAGAAACGCTACGGAAACTCTGCCTGGTTCTCAAGCGCTCAACGTTCCAAATGAATAAGATTAATTCTCCTGCCAGTTAGCGCACGTTTCAAGACGTTAGGTGAAATGACGAAGTAACTATTTACGGCACATGTAAATGAAGCGCATATAGCTATAGCTAGGACGTCTTCAATTTCAATGGTTAGCAGTGGAATTCCGTTCATGACAAAACCACGTATTACAAAAAGTTTAACCTTGGGAATATGGTAAGGATATCAAGTGCTTTGGAATATTAGAATAAATGATAATACATCATAATTCTCTGCCAATGACGAGCGATGTTTACGTTTTTCACAAACAGCTGAGACCTTCGCCATGGATGCCGTGAGTCTGGTGCATGAAAGAATGTTTTCAATAAATAATCCAACTAAATTCATTCAATGCTGTCGTCGGATACTATTAGTATACTTTATTTTGTTCTGCATTCATCAGCTGATAGATAACTCTCTGATAATTTTAGATTTTGTGATAGAATGGGATTTCAGTTTAGGAAAGGCTGGCGATGTTTGTTATGCATACCTATGTGAACATATAACTGCTACCTGAGCTGGGAAAACAGTTTTAATTTCTATTATGATAGTTCACCTCACCATCGTAAAAAAGCATATTGTTTTTATGTATCTTTTAGGTTAATATTTTAACTTATACAATTTATTCTACGGAGCGGACGACGTTTGGATACATGAGATCTATGATGAGATCATTTGAAGTTATCATTGGATTTGTTACCTATAATAATATAGTATTCTATTAAATTCATCAACTGATAGAAAACTTTCGGAGAACCTGTGCGGTGAACGGAAATTCAGTTCAGTAAATTCTTGAGACGTTTGTTACATATTGACAAATAACGGATTACCATGCTGAGAGAACAATTTAAACACGTAAGATTACAGTCTAACTCAAAATTGTAACAAAGCTTATTGTTTTTGTGTATCTGTTGGGTTGTTTATATTATTCTCACCACTTATCCGACTGAGCAGACGATGTTTGGATGCATATGATGTAGGAATAATGATATATTAGTGTATCAAGGAAAGTGATGTGATGGTAAATATCAACTATTTTATCACGGATATTTGAAATGTTTTATTGTAAATAGCCCGTGGGCTTAATAAGATGGTTAGACATCGCAATTAGCCTCTCGAAAATCTTAACACTGGTAACACTATTTTGTGAAATTCTAAAAAAGCGTCTTGTTTTCATGTATCTTTTAGGTTAATATTTTAACTTCCACAGTTTGTTCGAGGGAGCTGACGACGTTTGGACACATGAGACGTGCATGATCAAGCAAACTGATCCAGCATTATCTTCAAAGTATACTTTCATTTGAAGTTATCATTGGATTTGTTACCTATTAAAATTTAGTACCTATTCTCTTAAATTCATCAAATGATAGAAATATTTCGGAGAACCCGTGCAGTGAACGGAAATTCAGTTCAGAAAATTCTTGCGACGTTTGTTACGTATTGACAAATAACGGATTACCATGCTTAGAGAAGAATTTAATCACGTATAATTACAGTTAACTCAAAATTGTAACAAAGCATATTGTTACAATTGCATACTGTTAGCATATTGTTCGTCTTCTGTTCATTCATATCGCCACCGAGTTAATTTTCCTGGCTAATAATTCATGGAAAAACAATTAAAAGTTAAATATTATTTTAATTACATACTATGAATATCAAAAATGCTGCGCCATCCAACGCCTTACTAATATTTCAGTACTAGGTAGCAATGGTACCGTGGCACTATCTCCACGTTTTATTCCCAGTATTCAGACAAAACACATTTATATTTACAATAACACAAGTTGTGAAAATATTACCTAGCCTATGCACTCAAAAAACAGCGAACTAAGTCGTCAAAAACTCAGAACGAAACTATTTACTCAACTACCTAAGCTTGTAAACAATACTGCCGGCAGAAATCCTAGCACCCAAGGCCGGTAGCGACAACTGGTGGAGAAATATGGAAACTGAACACAATCGGTACGCTCTCGCTAATAGGCGAGGGATAGGAGCTTCAGAGGGCTGCCCAGTATCTACATCTACATACTCGTACTACCCCGCGAGCCGCCTCTTGAGCGGTTTAATTTATTTAAAAGTTTTGGAGGTGAAATGGTGACATGTCCTATGAGAGTGTATTAGGAGGAGCTCAGTTTCTATTGCGGTCGCTTACTGTGCTCGGAAAGCACGAGTTTTTGTACCTATCTGTTCGGCAGAGTATCTCTCTTATTTTCTCGCATCTGTCAGACCTAGAGATGTGGTGAGGAGTCATGATAATAATCTCTGTGTTGCTCTGAAAAATATCAGTTCTGAATTTATCAAGCAGCCTTAGCCTAGCGTTTAGCCTTCGAGTCTCTAGGGGCTCCCACCTTAATCCCTCTAACAGTTGTGTAACACTAAGTATATTTTTTCCCACGGCAGAAGTGTTGCCTTTTTCAACTAAACTGTAGGAATATTTGTAATTTTATCCTCATCAACCATGCTATTGCTATTCATTCTGTCTTTTAGTTAACATCCCGTACAACATAAGGAAATGTTAATTATACTGTCCTTTAGTTTATAACTTCATCGTTATCGAATGAATTCTCTATTGAGATTTGAAATTTTACATGTTTCCCCAGAAGAATAAGCCAAATATTTGTTAAAATTTAAAACATTGCAATATTTCGCTTCCAGCAGTTCTCGGAATATTATAAGATTCTCGGAAGGAATATCACCAGGGACGTATGGGAAATCCACTTAATATTTAGTGGGTTAGCCATGAGATGGCATTGGAATAAGTCTGGAGCAACGGAATAAATATATCTGCTTCAGGTTGAAGTTTGTTACAAAAGAGTTTTGTGTTTACTCGCATTTGGATTAAATATTTAGGAGTCATCCATACAGATAAATGGTTTAAATTAATTACTGAGTGGTTAAATGATTACAAAATTCGTACAAATTTTTTCTCGAGCAACTTAATTTAGAAGTAACCTTGAAATACAAAACATACGGCAAATTAAATAATACACGATCAAATTAATTTAGAACCACGAAGAAGTTTCTTTTAAAGGAAGTATGTGAGGTCTGTTGAGAGGAACAACTTTTCGCCCATCACTAGTTAAAATTGAGCAAATTTCATTGACTCTGTCAATATTTTACAATTTTAAAAAGTTTTTTCAGCCAATCAAAGAAATTATTGCATTTATTAATATAATTTCTAGCTTGAAAATTCTTCCAAAACCCTAAAATCTTATCTATCTTTCGATTCGCAGTTAAGTTTTCAGTGCAACTTTCACCAGAAACGAAGTGTCATTTCTTCGGAGTGTCGGGCTGTATTTCTTTCATTTTTTTTGCTCATTTTTATGCTCTCCGTAATATTTTATGGGGTATAATCAGTCCTTGCTCCTCCTCCCCCATTCGACGCTACGCCTCCCGCTACCGGTTGGAAAATGGGAAATGAACAACTTTGAGCATCTATACCATAAGGAATAGGCTGGTTGATGAGATAGCAGAGGTTTTTTATGATAGTTTAAGAGATTTTCGTTTGTGTACAGATTTTTGCACGCATTAGTAATATTTTATATGAAAAGAAAAAAAATTATAGGTATTTTCCGTTCTAATTTCTCAGATATTTGACGCCTTTTTTACACGTGGAAATTGACATACTTTTCGTAATAAATAGATTATATTAGAACAAATTTTCCTCATTACGCGAAATAATACGGTTCATAACGTTATAATGGTGATAATATAATACAAATAAATATTAAGGTATATATCATGAAGAGAAAAAAACACTTATTTACATATAATTTTGCACAGATTCGAATCACACGCCATGAACCCAAGTCATTACAATTTTGTACTAAGACGAAAACATTAAAAATAACTCTTGCCGCATTTATATTACTACACGCATGGTTGTTTCCTACATATAAACAGATCAAGTTAAGTGAATTGTGTTCCAAAAACTTTTTTCGACTTAAGTACCTGAAAAGCTATCAAAATGAGCACTAAATGTCTCACGATCAGCGCTCCAACCGTCTTAAGGGACAGTAATACGAGTGGAGAGATATCAGTGGTCATCTCTAGCCTGCTCTAAACGGAAGTCACCGAGGCAACCACGGTTAACCTTTTAAATCCTAAAGACGGAGTACTGTGCTTGAAGTTTACTCCAGAGGACTCCCAAATAGGGATTCCCTTGAAAAATCTCATAGGTATGCATAAAATTCCATAAATTAGCCCTGTCTAAAATATCCTGCCGCGATCTTTTTTAAACAGTTTAGGGAGTTACAAAAAAATCAACAACAGCTCGTACAGCTCGTTTCGTGCCGCAACAACTCGAGGAATACAAGAGTGTTGAAATACATTCTTTTTCGCAAACGGCTGTATAAATGAGGTCAGCTGCCGTGTTCTACGATACGTACCGGCACCCTGAGGCCCAAAAGTCTAACCAAATCTTTACAATCAATTATTCCATTTAAAACCTTAAATACAAAAGTAACATCAAAAACCTTCCTTCTGAGCCATAAGGGTTGAATACTATACCTTTTACCGAGAGAAGAATAATCATCCCTGCTCTAAACATTTTTTTCTTTGTGACAAAGCCATTTAAAAAAAAACGTCGTTACACTCTTTCAAGCATATCGATTTTGGTTTTGTAAAAAGGATTCCAAAAAATACTTGCATATTCAAGGTGAGGTCTAACAAGTGCAACGTAAACTCTGATGATAGTAGATACAGAAAAACTTTCAGATGATTTCAGATTACGTTTGACAAAACCTAATTATGACAAATGCAACAATCACCTGAGCCGTATGAACGCTTAGTGCTCCGTAGCTTCATTCCCGTTCGATGATGTCATTGACGAGTTCTTCACCCCTCCACTCTCACCGCCCTGACGTGCCCTCTCGAGTCCTCAGGAGATGATTGGAGAGAGGAGGGATCAAAAGAACGCGAGAGGCCCTCTCTTGAGTGTGTCTGCACTCTCACATACGCGCCATGCCAGTTCTATATCTTAGGATATAAGGAAACTCAAACCTCTATGGACGAGCGAGTCAAACTTTTTCCGTTTAAAAATCATTGAAATATCTACTTTCTTGGAGGCTTTTACATTTAGTTGCTACGCTAGACAGAATTGTAACGCTTTGTATAAAGTGTGTGGAACTTTGGGACTCTTTCAACGGGTCGTCAAACAATTTGAATAGATGAATGTGTGACGCTATTCACTGACGATGGCGTGCCTGATGGAGCCCTAAAATAAATAGTTTCAGCTGTTATATGAAGAAAACGTTGGGAATGTTTAAAAAAGGTACATTATAAAGGTAAATGCTGAAGTATACTTTGTGTAAATATTAAAATGTAAAGTATTATTTAAATTAAATATATACAACGCAAATACGTAAACTTTTAAAAATTAATTTTTATCAAATAAATTGCATGTTTTTATACTGCCTTAATGGCACTTTTTAAAAATTAATATAGCAGCAGTATTTTTTTCATGCTGATGTTTCACAATTCCGTCCAGGTAGGATTAAGGAGTTACCATACTCCGCCTGCTTAAAACAGCAAATAAAATGGAACTTAGCTTCAAATGTCACTAGTATATTTCAAATGCAAATCTTATTATATCGGTCATTCAAACCTATGGTTGGTTGAGTGCAGCCCTCCACACTTCTCTATATGATGTCCCTTATCTCCTGGTATCTTTCCCAAAGTACTGTCTTCTTTATTTAGTCCATGAACTTATTCCTGTGTCTTCCTCTGGGGACTTTTCCCTCTATTTTACCTTCAACTATGTTCTTCACCTACCCATTGTGCCTCAGATTGTGTCCAATCCATCTGGTTCTTCCTTTCTCCACGGTGTTCCATATGGTCTTTTCCTCGTCTACTCTTCTGTACACTTCATCATTTCTTTTTCTGTCCGTCCATTTTATCTTTAGCATCCTCCTTTAACACCAGGTTTTGATTTTTGCTTTTTTCTTTCACGATTTTCGCACACACATTTGGTTAAAACATATATGGGGGCTGATATTTTTTCGTTGGAATTCATGTGTATTTAATCACCGTATTTTCGACAGGGACGAATATCTTCATACGACTTTTGAAGACTTCTAGTCTGTTCTTGTCAGTTTTTCAAATGGTCTATGCTTTCGATCCATAGAGTGCAAATATTTATTCAATTTAAATGCTTAATGATCAACCATTATCACATTACAAAAATAGGAGATTTAAATTTTCAATGTATAGAATATTTATCAAATAAATCTAAAGGTGCTAGCAGTCATGTTCATAATTATTTTAAAGAACTACGCCCCAGGAAGAAATTAATATTTATTAATAGTTAATACAATTGAAAGCAGAGTTATAGTTTTTTTAATATTCCCCAAACTATCTCCAAAATTATTTGCATATCGGTACTTGCGCTTGGTTCAATGCTTCAACTTAACATTTTCTCGTTGTGATAGAATGGAACCTTGACTTTGTGTGAAATAATGTATGATTTAGGAAATGAGAACTATGAGTGAAATGTCCCCTTGCAAATAGGGGATGATACTTCGAAATTTTCTGTGACGTTACTTGGTCGCTATTCCGGGCCTCTAAAGAATTCTAAGCTCGTTCATCGAACAGCATTTAAATTTGAGCTATTCTCTTTCTAATTTCGAAGGTGTAAGGATATTTTCCCCAAAATCCACAATTTTTCATCACTCAGCCTATGAAGGTGGTTGAAGCGATACTTATTCATGCACTTATGAAACCATGAAACTTTGCATATGCGTTCTTATTCGTAATATTTGTAGATAGAAGTGAAAAATATTCCTTCCTACCGATAAGGTCCTTGCTATTCAATACAAATCTGACCCAAATACTTATGGCAAATGAAATTCAATTAAATATTAAGGGTTTTACTTTTGAACGGAAAATAACGCAGTAAAAGTTTTTATAATAGTTGGTAACAAGTATTAAGTTGTCGTGCTGAGTACAATTATCGAAATAATATTCATATCTGTATATAAGTTCGTTTAATTTTTCCACATCGCACCGAATATAATTAAAATGAAACTCTAATAATGGCCATTTCTGCCTGCGATCTAGTCTCCAAATTGTACTTTATGTGGTCCATGATTTTGTTCTCGACTAACACAAAGAATAATAAAAATGTATGTACACACTAACGGCGACACATCATTTATAGAATTGAAAGAAGGATATCTTATTTTTTGTTGTGACATAAACGTATCGAATAAGGTCATTTATCTCATTCTTTCAGCCTCGCTCTTTTGAATTTTACTTCATGCACACACATATGGTTCAGACATAATTAGGGCCGATACTTTGTCGTGGGAATTCATGTGTATTTAATCACCGTATTTTCAACGGGGACGAATATCTTCATACGCTTACAAAGCTACACAATTCCGTGGGCACTTATGTAGAGTGTAGCCACCTGGCTTCTTGAACGACCATTCCTGGACCACGAGGACATAAAAATTTTTACTCTTGTATCCTCCAAAAAATTCCATGAAAATTAGGAAACCTAGCGTCTTGACACGTACTGGGCCGATAAGCCTAAGTTCCATGGTTTGATCTGTGGTCTAGGCCTAATTTTCACATGAAAATGTCTACGTTATTCATCAGAGCTTGTAGGAAAACTTTCCGTTTTGAACACCACTGAAGTACGAGAAATCGATTTTATGCATGCTCCTCATTGTTCTACATCTACATAATATCCCTGAGCCGCCGCTTGGGCGCGTGGCAGGGGGTGGTAGATCATCAGCCGTGTAAAGATGTGAGAGTTTTGGAGGTGAAATCGAGTCTCTATGGACTCCCACCTTAATCCCTCAAATTGTTGTGTGACACTATATGTGGACCCCAGAAGGTCTAGGTGACATTAAAAAAAATAAGTTAGGTACAGGAATGGGATGTGAAAATACAAATCTTTTAGGTGGTAAAGGGATCCAAGTGATTTTCCTGGCAGGTGATGCTATCTAGGGTAATGTCTCTTAACTACTTAGTGGGTTGTACCAAACATTTTCAACTTTGACTTAAGTTTTCTCAAAACAACGGCTTTGTTACTTAGACCCCTTGACTTCTGGGGTCCTCATATATTGTTCCGACGATGCTCAAGTTGTTCTGGAATCAAAACGTCCGACAATTCCAAGTCGTGTTCGCGCGTTCTCCGAAGGTCGTCGCTTCGCAGCCATCCCCCCAACCCCTTACGTGTCACTTCATTCATTCATTCGCTTCTCCTCCTCCCCAATCCACCCTTACTCGATGCGTGCCACGCCCCCCTCCCACTTCCGCCGCCCCCGCAACCTTTATTCGCGACGGTGCCGCCACCTTCTCGGCCTCAGACCGTCTTAACACACACGCTCCACACCACCCACTCACACGAATTCCCTCGCTCGCGACCTTTAGAGAAGCCGCGGTGGAGCTCTCGTAAGAGTTCCCGACGCCACGCTGGGCATAATTTTGGAACATGGGCCGCGGAACATCCTGCCAAAAAGGAGAATAAATGCTGTTTTAGGGTCATCATCAACTGGTACGAGGGGCATTCAAATATATATATACTAGCCTTTTATATATACTAGCCTTTTATATATACAAGCCTTTTACTTTTGAGATTTTTTGGGACTCTCAAGGAGTTTTACTCGTTGATTTCCTTCAAGATCGTCGCACAATAAACGCCGCTTACTACTGTGAACTTCTTGACCAGGTTCGAGCTGCATATCGGTCAAAAAGTCCCAGGACCCATCCCAGACGTCCTGCTCTTGCACGACAATGCAAGACCCCACACTGCAGCCCTAACAACCCTGAAACTAGGATGAAATGTATTGGACTACACTTGATCACCCTCCCTACAGCCTTGACCTTTGCACATTGTGATTTCCATATGTTTGGGCCTCTCAAGGAAGCACTTGGAGGAGAGCGTTTTGCGAATGATCAACAGGTTGAACAGTTTGTGTGCAATTGGTTGGATACCCGCCCGAAGTCATTCTTCGAAAACGGCATGAACCAACTACCTGTTCGATGGGAAAAATGTATTTCTAAGGAGGGTAACTATGTAGAAAAATAACTATAAAGTGTGTTTTCTTCTTAAACGTAAAATAAATTTCTTTTTGCAAAAGGCTCGTTTATATTTGAATGTCCCTTGCATTCTGCCTGCTGGCTGGTCCCAAACAACAAAGCTGTCTCCAATTCGTCCTGCCCCGGGCTTCTTCCTTGGTTTTCTTGTAACTTCTTGTTATCTTCACTTCGTCTATCATTTTCAGCCTTCTTCTTCCTCTTCTCTTCTCCCCCTCCAATTTTCCTTCGACTGCTGTATTAAAAATCCCTTTCCCTCTAAAATATGTCCGATTCGTTTTTTCTCTTTCTCTTCTGTATCGTTTTCAGTAGCCTTCTTTCCTCCCTAGCTCTAACCCAGCACCTCCTCATTCCTTACTCTATCCACTCATTTTACTCACTCTAGCCTCCTTTCACATCCACATCTCAAATGCGTTGATCCCATTCTTCTCTCTTCTTCCCGAGGTCCACGTTTCGCATCCATACAGCATAACACTCCACGCGCAGCATTTTTCACCAATCTCTTCCTCAGTTCTAGGTCCATACTGTTGCATAGCATATTTCTCTTCTTATTAAAAGCTTCATTTCCCATAGCTATTCTTGACTTAATCTCTACCTCACTCTTCCAATCTTCCGTCAGGATGCTCCCCAGATATTTATACCTTCTAACCTGCTCTATTCTTCCCACATTGCCATTAACATTCACATTTCCTCCATCATTCACTCTCATAACTTTTTTTTCCCAAAATTTATTTTCATTCCATAGTCTTTCATTCCTTCCTCTAAATTTTTAGTCATTCCTTGAAGTGCATGGGTGACGTCGGCTAAGATCACCATATCATCAGCGAATCCGATGCTCTTCATCTCCCGTCCACCAAATCTTATCTCTTTTACATTCTCAGCTGTATTTTAGAGAATGCATAGAAAATCTTCCTAATTTCTTATCTGCATAAGAGCTGCGAAGAGCATAATGATGCAACACTATCTATCGTCCCGTTTTGAATCCTCTCGCGATGAGACCTCAATATGGAATCCCCGGCAAATTCATGGCAATGGGTGATTTCAACCATTAGCCTTGCGTGTACGTTCTTTGAGTATTTTTTCGCAAATGAGTTTCGTTTCGATGCCTCCCTCACTCGCCCTCTGTCCTTCCTCTCCGCTTTTTTCTTACACCCCTTGTCTCGCAGAAGTGCACTGGAAAACGTTGCGAGGATCGCTTTTTCCTAGTTGTCATTGCTCGTACTCGAAATACCACATTATGCTGCTAAAAAAGGGCAAATATGATGTAAAACAAGAAATTAATTTACTGTAGGTTTTTTTCCCAAATTTTATTCCCAAGTTGTTATCCCCAAAAGTACAATTTTTATAAATGTTGTGTAGGTTTGCAGCGCGCTTCGTTAAAAACTGCTACGAGCGTACATATAGTGTCTCACAACTTTTAGAGGGATTAAGGTGGGAGCCCCTAGAGACTCGGAGGCCACATGCTAGGCTTATTTTGCTTGATAAATTCAGAACTGATATTTTTCAGAGCGACATAGAGAATACTATCATGACTCCTCAGTACTTCTCTAGGTCTGACAGATGCGATAAAATAAGAGAGATACTCTTCCGCACAGATAGGTACAAAAACTCGTTCTTTAATAAGCGATTACAATAAAAATTGAGCTCCACTAAATACTCTCCTATACTACATGTCACCTTTTCATCCCCAAAAAAACGCACACCTTTACACGGCTGGTGACCTAACACCCCCTGCCACACGCTCAAGCGGCGGCTCGCAGGGTATTGTGTAGATGTATATGTCGATGTGGATAATATAAATTTACTTTCAGCTAATCTTAGTATTAAATTATTAATGCATGCAAATAACGTCATTAGTGAAGGGCAGGACACCGTCTAACGCTCTACTTTATGATATTGTTTTTGCATGTAACGGCTGGAATCCATATCGAATACCAGTGTTGTAAAATGATTTTTACGGTAAATCTCATCTCATTGATGAAAATGTTACTCGTCACCCATAAGCATGACTGCCTAATACATCATGTGATCAATGCATTGATAGAAAAATTTAAGATTGTTTATAAAAGTTGAGCCTTAATTCATAACCATCGCTCATGCCTTTACTCCAACTGAAATAATTCATGATCACCTAGGTTTCTCAGTTGAGTCTACACGTTCGTTTGAGTATTCTACCTTCTGATTGGTAGGTTTTCGGACAGTACTTAGTCTGACGTCCTAATTTATGACATCGTTCCATTTTCCCACCTACGCGTGATCCGCAATTGGATCCACTTCAATTCCTTATATTGTTTTCCTCTTCTTACTTCGTCTAGAATTCGTACCCTCTTCCACGCTTCCCCAGTGCTCTCCCGTCTAATACCCTCTTCAATGTTACCTCTCTTTTCAAAACATCATCCATCCATTTCATCTGCATACTCCAAACCTTCGCAACCAGTTTCCTCTCCTCTCCTCTCCAACCAAGTCCAATACCTCCTCGTTCGTCTTCCTCGCCACCAGCTATAAATCCTCCCTTAGCAATGACCAAGTGTTCGGCCTATACAGAGCCGAGCTTTATGTAAGAGTTTTCAACAACATATTTTAACATCTCTACTCAGACCCCCTAATCAATTCCCTTCTCTTTGAAAATGCTACCTTAGCCATGGAAATTATAAATCTTATTTCTCTACCACCAAACCCATTATCCTCCAGAACAAAACCAAGACACGTAAGCTGCTAGACTAGCATCATTATGTACCCTCCCATCCTTATTTTCAGACCCACCTGTTTGCTTCTCTTAAGAAGACTAAAGTGATCAGGGCCTCATCAATTTTGTCTTATTATGGTCAATCTTCATCCTATACCTCTTGAACTGCACCTCTAACGTATTCATTATTGACTGTAACCCCATGACGGACTGATAAACCAATGCTTGATCATCTGCAGTGGTCACTAACTTTATCAGATCCCCTCCCACCTTTATTCATGCTTCCATTTCTCCCCTTGCCTTCCTTATCATTTCATCTGAATGCACGTCAATCAGCGACGGTGATAGTGGATATTCCCGCCGCAGTCCCTGTCCTATCACAGCCCATCCTGACCTCCTTCAGCAACCCTAAATTCTCTGCTTCGTAAAAATATTCCGGAGGGAGTCAACGCCTACGTAATCTAATGACAAGGACAGAAAACCGTAGGATTCCTTTAAATTATTATAAAAACCACATTGTATCTTCAAAAATATGGTCACATCACACATTCCCGAGGCGGGGGCAAGTAGCTGCATAAAATACATTACTTCAAAACGTGTATTATCTCGCAGAAACACTGCAGCGAGTGTCGAAAAAAAATGTATGATATGATTTTCCATGCACACCTGATTTATTTTGCCAAAATTTTAAATTTAGTGACAGTTTTATCGTTCCTTTAGCACGAAAAAATTATATCACCTCAATGGTCATTTAAGGCAAGAAATATTCATGTCTCCCTCATAAAAACGACGATGAGGTCGGGTTTTGACAAAACAACAAAATAATCGTCCAATATTTTTAGATGAACTAAAACTAACAATAGCTTACCTTTGACGTGGCTTTTATGCAAAGTAATTTTGAGAATAGAGTTGAATATGCTAATGGGAAAGACGGATTTGCGGATGGCCGAGAGAGTGGTTTAAGGACATTGTTATTAAAAATACAGGTACTTAATGGGATTTTTATATTCCCAAATAGAAATGAATTACAAATTTATCATCAATTAGGTTCATTATAAGTGTATGTCCAGAATTATTTTATTTGCCGTTGAGTAATCACAGGAAACCACGCCAGGCGAATAGTTCTAATTACAAACGGTGCACAACAGAAAGAAGGTGGTTGGTATGTGCGAAGTACAGATGATTTGCCTCATTCTATATTGAGAGTCATGACAAATATAATAGTTTATTTTACTCCCCTGTCGGCTAAATTAGAGAAGAATACACTCTTTACTTAGCTCCACAAAACCCTTTGAAATTGAGCAATCAACGTATTCTTCCTTCTGCAGGTGCTGAGAAACTCCTATCTGAGGTCACCCAACGTCAAATCTATGCCTCAAATTGCACTGTAACTATTTTTAGAACGCCGAGCTGTTTCGCGATTGACAACCTCGCTTATATTTATGTACTAGATGTGCCCGGTATACGTTGCAATGCTTCAATGTTGCAATGTTGGTTCAAAATCGGTCCCTAAACAAATTTGAGACCTAGTCCAATTTATTCCTCGTATCTACACAAGGAATTCGTAACACACACATGATCGCATAAGTTTCCATTTCATGCCTATGCTGCGGTTTCCAAATAAGTATGATAATCTCTTGCTGAGACTGCAAAAATTTAAGATTTTCGAGCTTAAAAATCCAATTCTAGGAAAAAGCGAAGTTTATACGAGAATCGAATGCAAGAATTTAACAAAAGCCAACCAAGCGACCACTGCACCAAAACTTATTCTGCGTAAAAATAAATTGTGTACCTTTTAATACAAATTATGTCTCACTGATATGATTCTTATGTACACGACAAAATGTCTCACTGATACGATTCTGATGCACGTGTTTGAACAACTCGTAAACGATCTGCTTCGTTGCTTGCTTGTCGTTCCTCGCTTGTTTGAGGAGCGTGCGTGCCAACACTCATTTGTTGAAACGACTCGCGCTCCACCTATTGTGTAATGGATTTAATAATTCAGAAACCTTTGCGGGCACGCGCACAACTACTTACCAAAGTTTCATCGTAATCTGATGAATGGTATTGGAACACATAGAAGATGAAAAAACAAACATTCATTTTTTTATATATGATACATGACTGGTGAGGATCCCACATCGTTCCACAAATGCTCCAATACGGGACGAACATAAGTTTAAAATAAACCAACTCTCCTACTCTGAGAAACACGCTTTCAGATGGCTCATATCAAAGCAAATAATTTTAGATGCCTGAGCAGTTAATTTGGCAAAGGCCCACGGAACAATAGAGAAAAATTGGAGAGACACCAGTCTTCTTCCCAAAATGAGATCATAGTTAGGTTTTTTTGTCAATACGACGGATGTGTGAATAGGCCCAGGCAGTACAGCAGGTTTGGGGCCTTAAGTAAATGTCACGGTCATCAAGAGACAAGATTTTGAGCCGCTAACTTTCTCGGTGGGCACAGTGTATTCGGTTGGCGCCAACAGTACGGACACGTAACAGAATAAGACAAATGGAATTCATCCACTTCTACCGGTTGGATAAGGATCTCGGAGGCTCGACGATCGAATAACTCACTTAGCAGGTGCATGCTTACACATCTTTGGGCAGAGAGGACGAAGCCGAGAATGGCACATCCGGTTGGGAGGCTGTACAATTTCATCTTCAGATACCGAAAAATGGGCACGTTGACCTCTTGTTAGAGAAGTTTGGAGGACATTTATTCATCCACGGGGACTCTACGATAAAAGTCACATGTAGACATAAATTCGGTGCTCTTTTTTGCCGCCATTGGAATAATACTGCGAGATACTGCGGTGCTGAGGTTTAAATACCGAAGAAACCAGGGAGTTTTCATTTCTAAAACTACCCTAGAAATAATTGAATGAATAAATAGTGTTTAATAAGCGTAAAGGAAGTCATCAGCTTTTTTTAAGAGCAGTCCGGTCGACGCTTTTTATCCAGATATCTCCAAAATTCTTATTTTAACCAGCTTCTGGCAACACAAAATCAAGTAAGATAAAACTAAATGCAGAAACTTTAGTGTTAATTTCTAAAACTACCCTAGACAAAATTGAATGAATAAATTGTGTTTAATAAGCGTAAATGAAGTCATCAGCTTTTTTTGGAGAGCAGTCCGATTGACAATTTTTTTCCAGAAATCTCCCAAATCCTTTTTTCAACCAGCAGTTGGCAACAGAAAAAACAAGCAAGATAAAACTAAATGCAAAAACTTTAGCCAATTGAAAGGTCATCCTCATGATGAAACAAACGTTTTGAACTATCATCATGGGACAAAATTAACTTCTCCATAAAATAGGTACTCAAATGACCGTGAATACCTACAGAATGCTACCGACCGGCAGTTTACCTTATTCATTACCTTACCTAGATGACAAATACTCTTAACGATGTTTTTTCCGAATCTTAGACCACCAATGATACCATGATTTTTGTCAAAAAACAATTGGAAAAATGTCATATGTATTATTACCCCTTCAGAAACAAACTGTACAATTGTAACAGAATTATTACGAAATAAATCTCCATCCAAGGAGCCAAAAAAGGAAAATTCACTGTTTTTCGAATTTATCTCTAGATAAAATACTCTAATGTGGAACAAGCCCTGTGTGGATCAGAAGCTTGGTAATTACGATGGTAGGATGTATGTAGACAAGAGGCGTTTGAGATGCGGATATGGAGATGAATGGAGAGGGTGAGATGGGTGACGACAAGGCATAAATACGAGTCATTGGAAATGGCAGGGGAGGAAAGGAAGCCGGTGGTGGAGGCTTGGAGGAGGCACAAGAGATGGATGGAGGACGTATCGAACAGAGAGGAAATGTTGCAGAGGGTAATAGAGGGGATAAAAACGTGGGGAAGCGAGGAAAACGAAGGAAGAAGATAGGAATTTTGGACGAAATATGAAAAGGAAGACGATATGAGGAGCTTAAGAGGGGTTAAATTATGGGTTATCCCTTAGTGTGAAAACGGAAATGAATTCCGTAAATTATGACGATTGTATAGGTAGTGTCGAAAAACCTATCAATCAGCTTGTAGAAATGATACTATATTAAATATATTTATTGATATACAGTGAATCTGGATAGACAAAACACGAAATGATGAAGTGTACAGAAGAGTAGAAGAGGAAAGGACCATATGGAACACTATACAGAACAGAAGAACAAGATGGATTGGACACACCCTGAGACACAGTGGATTTGTGAAGAACATAGCTTAAGGTAAAACTGAAGGAAAACTCCCCAGCGGAGACCCAGGAATAAGTGGATAATAGACCAAATAAAGAGCAAAGTACACAGGAAGAGATTCCTGGAGGTAAGGGAACTAGCATTAGATAGGGAAGGGTGGAGGGCTGCGGTCAACCAATCCTAGGATTGAACGACCGATGACGACACAGTGAGACTTGTTTTTAGCGGTCACCACCATGCCAATGAAATAATGGCCGCTTGAGGAGATGACCGCTGAATGGAGGGAAAATTTGCATTTGGTACATGGGAAATTTATTCTTGGAAAATTGGCTTTGTAATTTTGTTCTTACTCAATTTTTACTTTATTTAATATTTTAAAAATTACAAAGGTGAAAGCTCAAGGAATGTGGTCACCGAGACAGGTTTTGTTGCAATTAGAATAACATGCAAAGTTTCACGGAAATCTGTAGTTAAAGGTCAACTGATCGAGCTATCATAGGGCGCTTGGCAGCTTACGGATTAATGTCCCATCAAAAGAATTTAGTATTTTACTTGCCATACCACCCAGAAAGCACTTAAGTCTGAACGAGGATTTTCGGCGAAAGCTATGTGCCACGTCCGGAATGCGAACCTGGGCCCTCAAGATAGGAGACCAGTACTCTAATACCTAACTAATAGTCTACGTGTCCTGTTAGAGATACCGAATCATTATTGTCGTAATGACCATCAGTACAAGGTGAGAGCAATCTTCTTTGCCTCCAACAGTGCAAGGAACTCCTTTGTGGCGAGGACTCTTTCTGACTGGAGCAATTTGCCTTGTGAAGGATTGAATTATTTTCCTGTAAATGTCCATGTGTTTCAAAAGAGGATTTACACCATATTTATATATAAAACCAATTATATGTAATAATTTATTTCAATTACTAATTACGTGATTTATTTTTCCTGTAGTGTTGTTTGTTTCTTTACATTTTACATGTACCTTGATCGACTCCCTTTGCCACCGGAAATGTAAAATTCCTATAGCAAATTTACAATAAATTCTATTCTATAACCAAATCCCGTTGGTCGTTTTTGTACGCTGAAGTGCGCCTAAGTGTTCTCATGGCCGCTACCTTCAACACTTTCTATTAATACTCTCAGTTACTTCAAAAAGTCCAGCACACTAATCAAAGAATCCCGGCGGACCGCGCGCTCGCTGTGGGGGGCGTGTTTCTCAGTGGACCGCAAAAACGTGGGCTGAGATCACGATTTACTTAGATCCGACCTTGAAGGGCAAGATTGTGGTGTGACGGCGGCCGATATTAAAGCCTTCTCCTTTGAAAGAGTGAAATGACCTCTGCTATCTGAGCAATAAAAAATGATGGAGCATAAAAAGAGAACTATCTAAAAATAGTTTCCTTGGCAAGAATTTCCGGTCGCAATCTCTATGGTAAAACATTGAGCGCATAACCTCTTATAGTGCCCTTTCACTGCTTTACTGATTTGACCTGAAGGTTCTCTTCATATCTACGCGGGGATTACGCTTACATGTAACTGAGCCGGTTGTTGGTTTAGTATTCTATCACCTATCGCCGCTTTTATACTGCCAGGTCAACGTTAACCAGAAGATGACGTACACCTATCGTTAAGTTGACATTGACGTTAGATGTCGGGTTTTTAATATTGCACCGAATCGGTAGTTATTTTAGGTCAGGGTTAAAAATATTATTTGAGAACGTAATTACTTTAGTTTTCATTCAGAAAATATTTTATTAGTTAGTAAAAAACTGGGAAAAATAGTTTACCATACCTATTACTTATGGGCAGGAACGACACATATGTATTCTATAAAGTAATGGAACGTATAAACCATGGTAACCATTCAATAAATATTGCAAAAACATACGATAAGTTTATTAGTTTCATAACTCATGACATTTAATTATGAGTTCCATAAGTAGCCAAGAATACGGATGCCCAATGAACCGCTTGGAGACTTAATTACTTGATAAAAGCGTTATTTTGAGACACGTGACTATTTCATTTACAATTACTGACTAATTATTATGTGCATTAGCAATTATTTATGGGCTTAACTTTTATAAATTTTATCCGGCCGTTGAAGATTAGATCGAATATTCGAGGCCATTGGCTATTCGTAAATACGTTATGTAACTTGTAGATGTGTCCCTGCGACCAGAATATTTTTATGATATCTATAACTTTATGGATCTCATAACTATTGATTTTATAACTAAATGCCCTTACAACCGGTCGTTAGTGACATAAGGAATTTTGCGATTTCTCGTCTACCAGTTCGATTATAGACAGATCGACAACGTTTTCTCCTCCATAGCTTTCAGGCAAATACCGATCAGAGAAATTACATGAGAAACATTGAAGCCCGCGGGGATGCATCCATATAATATCAATAACATAAGATTTTTAGCAACGAGGGACAATCTCCTATTATATCCTGATGAAGGAATTAACCAAGAGCAACTTTCCAAATATTAATCGCACATTTGTCTCGATCTTGGTTTCAGCGCAGGAACATCAATAGGTGTGGCATCTACATATTACTAGCTAACACCGGATGATGATGAATACAAAAAAATAAGTCATTATGTTTATATTTTTCTGTGTAACACTGTACACAGGTAATAATTTCTTTACGGTAAAATACAACGCCACATTGGCAGAATGACGTAGGATTTGTACACTGTTATAGCTAGAATCATAGCTATAGCACTTTATAGATCGGAAATATGGACCATTGGAAAAGCTGACCAGAAAATACTAAAAGCCTCCGAAACCTGGTGCTGGAGGAGGATGCTGAAGATAAAATGGACGGATAAAATAAAAAATTATGTGTACAGAAGAGTAATAGAGGAAAGGATAATATGTAACACCATACAGGAAAGAAGGACAAGATGGATTGGACACACCCTGAGACACAATGGATTTGTGAAGAACATAATTGAACACAAAATAGAGTAAAAAGCCTCCAGAAGAAGACCAAGCAATAAGTTCATGGACCAAATAAAGAGGAAGGTACATAGGAAGAGATACCAAGATGTAAGGGAACTAGAATTAGACAGGGAAGGGTGGAGGGCTGCAGTCAACCAATGTAAGGATTGATCGACCAATGAATGATTATCCAGAAAAGTTGGCGAAGATCTTAATATGCGACCGGAATACGCTGAAAATATTTTGCGAAGCCCGACATACTTCGCTCTCTCGGAATTTTGAGCAAAAAGCAGAGAATTAAACCTCCGAAACAGCTGTTTTAAAGCGGCAGGTTTAACGTGAGCCAATTAAGGGATGGTAATATTATCTACAATTAGGACTGGTCGAATAGGCAACCTGTCCGGTGGTTTAGCGCGCTCAACTGCAATAAGTGCTCACCTATTTTTATGAAGGTAGTAACCGTTTACATCACGTACTGCTTAATTTTTGGTGTTAAAATAATTTTGTTTCGGAGTTTACATGTACCAGCTAAATCCATGAGCAAACGTTACTCCGAACATTTTGTATCACGTCATGAAACGACTACTCTGATTGAGGAGCTCCCTAGTGACGTGCCTTCTTATCATTAAGACATTTTTTTATAATACAAGTGGTTGGAAGCACCTACGCAGGAATTCATAAAGCATTAACTTCCGGTAAAAAGCAAACATGATGGAAATCGCTGAAAAATTCGAGGAAAAACGCTGTTTACAAAGATAGCACTGGAGCCGTCCTACGAGAATAGCACAATTGCAAGGACATTTCCACGAAAAAGACGGTAACGTGGGAAACCGCACTGTCTCCTTGATTTCGTTCCTGGTACGGTGCAACATTCTATGTACAGCCTTTGTGTCGTAATCATAAACTTTCCCCCAGCGCAAACAGAGTGGTGTATATTTGGTACTAAGCAAGGGAATGACGATAATGGGACTCGATAGATATTTTTGGCCCACATTTCACTGATAAAATCTCAACAGGAAATAAAAAAATGAAACAATTTCAGCCGTTTATAACAGCTTTAACTACATCTAATAAATATATCCAACGGCATCCGGCGAGATATTGTTGAACATCATCTTAAATTTAAAAGGAAAAAAATTGAAAATGCCGACTCTATAGACATTTCAAAGGTTTTTTCTTTTCAATACGAGGGTTATTCGAAAAGTAAGGTCCGAATCTCCGTAGCCAATCGAATGTCACGCGAAAATTAAAACGCGCATGTGGACGGACTCCCGGCATGCTTTGCGCTTTAAACGACGCTATTTGCATTGGTATTGTTGCAGTGTGCTGTTTACAGTGTCAGTTCAAAATGTTTAAAACAATTGATCAGCCCGCCGACTATGAAATACGTTCAGTAATTCGGTTTTTGACAGAAAGGAACGTTTCAGCAGCGGAAATTCATGGCAAATTCATCGACCAATGACTGAAGTTTACGGCCCCAATGCGATGAGTGACAGCAAAGTGCGTGAGAGTGGGTGAGAGATTTCAAGAATGGACGGGAAAATTTTCATGATGAAGCGCGATCATGTAGACATTTTGTCATACATCAGCAATAACAGAAGATTTGGTCAACGCCGTGGACGAAAAGATTCGTGAAGACCGGCGATTCATAATTTCAACTTAAGCATTGGAATTTCCGAATTCGAGTAGTACAACTTAGCACAAAATTGTCTCTGAAAATTTGCAATTTCACTAATTACGCTCACGCTGGGTACCCAGGCTGGGTTCCTGTAAGAATTCGGCAAACAAAAGCTTGTAGAACATAATGACAAATGTTTAAACAAAAATGGAAACTAGGTAGAAAAATAGAGAGAGTTGTAAGGAATAAAATATTTTTTTTAAATCTGTGATTGTTTATTTTTTATAAGAAATTGGACCTTAATTTCTAAATAACCCTAGTACATCTAGTAATTCAATAATTTTCCAAAATATCTAAAAAATGACGATAAGCAGAAGTTTTCCTTGGAATATGTGGTGGTATCGTGCCCTAAAAAGAAATTATTTGAAAACATGAGGTAGTTTTGCTACATAGATAAGGTCAGCCATGTAACAGCAGCTTGTGTGTTTCCCCATTAAAGATAAAGTGGTATACACCTAAATAATTACTATAAAATCGCAAAAAATTTTATGAGGTGTTTTCCGCGTATCGCATAGACCAAAGATACAGCATCAAAGATGCAAATGCATGAATTTTAGTTCAAACAAGAACCCATTCTGCGTCCTGAATATTATTATATATTCTGTGTGCTTCTCAAAACAGCTATAAGATTTTTTTGGAAATTTAAAATGTTCATTTTTTATTCATTCATTTGAATATTCTTCCATCTGATTTGCAAAAAATTGGAACGATAAACACAGTAGTATTACTGACATGTCGAGGGAAGTAGGATGGGAAAGTTTATCTGAAAGAAGGGAAAAATATAAAATCTGTTACGAAGTTTTATGTGAACTATTTTTTGCCGAATATTCAACATATTCTTCCAGAGTCAAAGTATTATGGTCGAAATTATCACTGGCATAAGATCAAGAAACTAGACTGTAGAACCAATAGATTTAAAATGTCACTTTTTCCACGCACAATAAGGGTCAATAATAGTTGCGATAGATCAGTTACGGGAAACTTTGACCCTCACTAAGTAAATTAGGTTTTGCACCTGTGCCAAATATTTTAACAGTTGTATTAGCCATTAAGTCAGCACTTAATTTCCTGCTAGATATAGCTCCTGCATGATTTATTACCTTGTACTGCTATTCATCAGTCGCGTTAATAATACAACCCAGTAGATGCATCTTAAATAGTATACTGCATGGTAACATGTTCGTTAACGTGCTCTCTTTTCTGGTCCGACCGCGCATTGTCATCCTGTCTGCTTTTGGGCTATGCCTGCCATCCGCGCGAACGTCCGCGGTTCAGATTTTAACTGGGATGAATGCTGCATGCCTGATGTCGAATCACCCCGTGCCACATACCGTAGTTGTGGCTTGCACAGTATTTATTTGCTGTAGATTGTTAGTTTATTCGACAGTCCTAATTCTAACAGTCTAATTTCTGGGACAAGTCACTTTCCTTCCAATAGATGGCTCGCCATCATATCACTTATGGATTCCTCATAGCCTCTGGCTCTCTTCAAGCCCTAAAAAATTGCAATCCTCTTCCAGCTTTCTCCGTTTTTACCCCAATTTAACATTCCATCATTCCTCTTCACTTCTCCAATCATCTTTTCTGAATTATTCCAGAGCTCTGCCACAAATTTTCTTTCATCTCTTACTTTAATTAAAATCCTCGTTCCACTTTCTTTCCGCCATCCGGTTTACCCTCTCTATCCATCTCTAAACCCACATCTGAAACGCCTCCACTCTCCGTAAATCCTACTTCGCAATGACCAAATTTCTGGCCCATCAAGCACCACGCCCCATAGGTATTACGAGAGGAACGTCAAAAAGATTTTGTTTAAATCCCTTCAGAAAAATTCTTTAAGGTCGCTGAGCGATTTTTTCAAGTTAGCGCGAAACTTCTACCTCGAGATATCGGAAGATGATTGTGTCAAAATAATGCATTATACCGATTTGGTTTATTGGCAATTCAAAGCTTTTTCAACACTTATGGCACTTTTCAATTCATTCGTAATAATGCGATTACACACGAAGAGGTTTTATTGAAAATGCGAAATGATACAATTAATATTGTTATCATTTTTGCAAACAATGATCAATAGTGTCAAGCCGAGGCCAATATTCGAAAAAATACGTCGCAAGATATTTTAGTATAGGTGTTACGTCAAAAAGATTTCTTCTTATAAAGAAAGAAAGAAAGGGAAGTCTAGATATCAAATGACGCGCAAAAGTTTTAGCAATAATATTTATTGTTTAAAGAAAAATGGATGCATAATACTTGTTTCATTTCTATTACTGCCTGCGAGGTGCATTCTCACGCACAAGCGGATGGACTTAAATAAGGTTTAAGAACTGTTTCACTAACAAAGTTATTGAAATCAACACTCGATAACCCATGTTTACCAATCCAGCCACTTTAATTCCATTTTATTTAAAAATACTTCCTTGGTTAGGGCTTTTCTACATCAACATCCCTACCACTACCTTGCCTGCAGCCATTGTCCTCCAAATTACCACCACTAAGTAGCTGTTCCACTAAAGCTATAGTTAGCCCATCCACGCTTAAATTCAGTCTCACATTCTTGCTTCTAAGCAATCTCGTTACTTTCAACTAATGATTCATTAAGCCAAATACATACTGTTCGGATATAATTAAATTCTATACATTGGATTGTGAATGCACGCAACCATGAGAGATCATTGACAAATAGTAAACATTTCTATCTGATCCAATAACGTTGCCAAGAAGCTAGATAAAAGATGAGCTGGGTTTTTTTTACAGATTTTTTCACTTTTTCTTCAAAACATTATTGCCATTGGTGCTCTCATTTAAGGCGGCACCCAAAAATGACGGAGCATCGGTTCAAGAGATAGCGAAATCGCAAAGCCTCACTTGAGGGTTTGCAGTTCATGAATTTCAGGATTGAGGAAGGCTAAATTTAACATTCCAAATTTCACAGAGGAAAAGCCGTTCACCCAGACAGGACTCAAACCCAAATACATCCATATCGTGACGAGTGTCTCTGCCAGTAAATCTAAGGAGGCTTCTTTCACTACTGCGATTGGTTCCTGAGCAAATTTCACACTAAATGCGTTCTTACGGATGATTGCATAAAGGTTATACTGTGACTATTCCTGGGATCCTCGCAATTGTTAAAGACAGCGAACACCTCATGATGTTCAAGGTTTACTCTAAACACGCGGACTGTAGTGCTTAGCGCACGCTATTGACTGCTTATAACATTGCACGTCCAGGAGTCTGGAACATCTTGTTCCTTAAAGGTAGTTTGAGCGAGAGAGTTCCCAAGTCAAAATGGAGACCGCATTCGAATTATGCATTTTAATTTCAGCAGCTCTAGGAATAATGATATAAATATTGCATTTTGAATGGTGAAAAATTATACTTCTACACGACTGAAGTTCTAAAAAGTAATTGAATAAAAAGTCTTCAGCTTGACTCATTTTTTTCACGCGGTACGTTGAAAATTCCTTCACAACGGAAGTTTTTCTTGTGATTCTGAAAACATTACTGCCGTGAGAATATGAATTACTAACCGCTGTTAATTTTTAGACGACATCTTGGCGTTAGAAATTCCTCATTTTTTAAAATTATGTCTCTCTGGAGTGCATACACGTACCATTTTCCATGAAAAATAGCTGGGATTTTTTGGAAAATATCTCGGAGAGTAATGTGGTAAGGGCCTGATAATATAGTATCTTTGGTAGGGTGAGATATTTTTCATTAAAACGAGACCAAAATCATTATTTTTAGATGAAATGATGTTTCCTCCAAACTGCCATTAAGCCAGCAAAAATTCTGTGGGCAAGAGAACTATTCGGTAGTTTAACTGTCTAAAGCATGAGGCAAATGACTCTCCTTCAAAGAAATTTCGCACATTTTTGCACTTGCGTGTGATTCCGTAAAGGTAACACTTTGGATAGTCCCGGCATCCTTGAAGATTTACTGTTTCAAAGCTTGAAATAAATTGTACTCATTCATTGGTCGTCCGATCCTAGGATTGGTGTCTGTTATCCGCCACCTTTCTTTATCAAATGCTAGTACTTTTACCTCCTAATATCTCTTCCAATGAACTTTCCTCTTTATTTGGTCGATGAAATTATTCCTTGGTATTCCTCTTGGGGCTTTTCCCTATATTTTGCCATTAATTATGTTCTTCACAAACCCATTGTGTCTCAGGGTGTGTCCAATCAATCTGGTTCTTCTTTTCTGAATGCTGTTCCATATAGACCTTTCATCTTCTACTCTTCTGTACACTTTATCATTTCTTATTTTGTACATCCATTTTATCTTCAGCATCCTCCTCCATCACCAGATTTCAAAGGCTTCCATTCGTTCCTGGTCAGCTTGTCCAATAGACCATGCCTCCGACCCAAAGAGTGCTACGCTCCACACGAATGTTTTCAAATACTGCTTCCTGGTTTGTAGTCCTATATTCTTTGAGAACAGCAGCTGTCTTTTTCCCCTGAACGCCTTCTTAGCTTGGGCTATTCTCTGCTTGATCTCCGTTGTACTTCTTCCGTCCCACGTGATGGTACTACCAAGATAGGTGAAGGAATCCACTTGCTCTTATTTCTCTCATCTCGGGGTGACTTCAACATTCAGCTTCTCTCTTCCAAATACTAGGATTTTGGCCTATGCCTTACTTCTTTTCATCTTGTATTCTTGGAGAATAAATTGCATAATAAAAGGAAAAATATAAATAAGAAGGCGCAAAAAAACACTCCCCTCCTCCTCCTCCCCCTGAATCTTAAGCCTTCTTCACGGTAGTTTAAGCGGTATATATTATTTCACCTAGAAATCAATGAATTTGGTCACAACTTAAAGAAAAATATCTTACTCTTCCTATTTAAATAGGAATTCCACTGTAGGAATAGGAATAAATTCCTATTTAAATAGATACCTAAAATTTAAACTCTTACCACACAAATCTTGTGAAATATTTTGGTATCTGCGATGATTTTTTTAGAGCAACAGTTTCGCCGTGCTATTTTGCCGGCTTCGTCAGGCTTATTGTTTCTCTGCCGTTGGTGGTTGGGCATTTATAGGTTCAAACCCAAGCATAATAGGCAAACTCCATGAATACCTTCGAGGAGCTAAAGATCCGTTGCCTCTGTCTCTGTCAGAAGGAATATACGAAATCATTTGTAGCTGTGGAAAATCGTATGCGGGGCAAATTAAAAGAGCCATAAGCTGTAGACTTCGAGAACATGAAAGGGCAATATCTAAGAAGGACTGGTATTAATCTGCCGTAGCTGGACATATATGCATGGAAGAGGGTCATACCATAGACATCGAATCCGCGAAAATTCTATCAAAAGAAAGGAGCTATTATCCACGGCTCATCAGAGAAGCTGTTGAAATAGAAAAAAGACCTAATAACCTGAACAGAGATGATGGGTATAAACTTCCATTAACGTGGAAGAGACTTTTGGAAAAGAAAAAACGGTCAAGTTGAGCCTTTAAAAACTTAACAGCCGAAATTTTAAATTTTACAGAAGACCATTGTTGTTCTAACCAATAAATGCCCAACCAGCAACGGCAAAGAAACAATAAGCCTGACGAAGCCGAAGCCTTTGCAGTTATGCATAAATGACACCTTTTATCATAATTATCATTTCATGTGTATTTCATGCTTTGTTTTTTTGTTTATGTTACATTTGCTTAATCTGTTTGTAGGTTTTTGCAGATTCTTCACACTCCCCTTCACGTGTTGGTATTTTCCTGCAGTGGGTTTGTTTGTCAAGGATATCCTTTCCTTACTTCCTTACGTCTTTCCCACAAATGTATACATCTTTCTTCACACTTATCTCATGTAAAGGTAAAGATTCCTTATTGTTATTCATTTATTTATATAATAATAAGCGTTATTATATTTTCGAATTTTTCATTTCTCAGCCTGAAGGCTGTGAAACATTCACCTATCCCGGGTGCAAAGCACCAAATGGGTTTGGCTCATCTACTGTTTATCTCGTAGGCTTCCGCGGATGCAGTGTTGACTGTTCCTTTTTTCGGGATTCATTCCGCGATGTATGTTTTAGAAAAACAATATTTTGATGGTCCTCCTGCCAGCTTCATCAGGTTAACTGGACTGACTTCTTAGTTTCGCTCGTCTTTATATATATGAGTGTGGACTCCTCCAAAATCCAAAATACGCCTCCAAGAGCATCAACGGGCAATTAAAAATAATAATTACCGCATTTCTGCAATAGCCGAACACCATCTCAGCGGCCCCACTCATAATTCCAACTTTGAGGAGACAAGATTAATATCTAGGGAAATGCGCTATTACCCAAGATTAATCAGGGAGGCTGTAGAAATTGCGAAGAGACCGGAGAACGTCAACCGAGAAGACGGTTACAAGTTGAGTAGCGAATGCTAAAACGAATTTTTTCAAGTATAAATTCCGGCAACAGTGGGAGTCCAGACTCATATATATAAAGACGAGCGAGACTAAGAAGTCATTTCAGTTAACCTGATGAAGCTGGCAGGAGGACCAGCGAAATACTGCTTTTCTCAAAACATACAGCGCGGAATGAATCCCGAAAAAAGGAACAGTCATTTACTGTTTGTTTAATGTTCATTTAAAAATCTTCTTCATATGGAGCAGGTATTACTTATTTAGGGTATTTGAATTTTCATGTACATATGATTCTCTATTCCTATTGTTTCCAATCTTTTGAGCAGGTTTTTGGGTATCACATCAGTCACTGATATTATTATTGGTACAATTTTAACAGAATTTTGGTGTGAAGTTCTTCAGTTAAAGGTACATATTTCTGTAGTTTTTCTTTGCATTTTGTCTCTAAATTTTCTGTGTTCGGGATGTTATTAGATACTATTATTATTACAGCGGAACGTGGCTAATTCGAACTTCTTTAATTTGAATTTTTTCTCTGGTCCCTAGAAATTTGTATATAAACAATGTAAAATAATCGTGGTTAATTCGAAATTTATCTTGGATAATTCGAACTTTTTCTCGCAGGATACAGGCACCATAGAACAACGTTGATTAAGGAATTCATACTATAATATATTTATTCATAATCACGTTAGAACATTTTATTAGTCATAACGTCATACATTATATATGTAATTTGAATGGAAATTGATTATACTCTATTACGCTATTGGTAAATTACAAGACTACAATAATCCTCTGAGTGATATTCAAAATGGCGTAATCAGTCCATATATTGCAGAACTTGTGTTTTTCAATGAATTTTGTTGCAATGTGGTTATAATAAGTCGATATTACGTAGAATTTAGGTTTTTACTTCACTAAGGTTTTTTTAAATTTATAACTGGCATTTTTTTAAATCCTTTCTGGAAAACTTTTGTAATTCGAATTTTTCGATAATTCGAACTTTGTCACTGGCCGCATAGGTTTCGAATTATCCAAGTTCTACTGTACTATAAGCCGCTGCTGCGATGGCTCCATATATTCGCACTCATACGGCTCACGTCACCCACTCCGCCAATCTTTCGCAAATCTTTTAACCTCGCCTTCATCCCTCCTACCCCGGCCCCCCTCACTCCGGCATAAACACCGCCGACTGCTCCGAAGGGCAAAGAGGAAATCTCGTACTCGCTCGTGAGAGATGAGGAGGAGTCGGCCGGTCCCACAACGGCCGTCCCCGGCCACGCCTCGGGGCAGGCCGCGCCGGTCTCACTCCGTGGATCTGGGCGGTCGGAGCGGCGGAGGTGGAGGTGGAGAGGAGGTGCTATTCTGCGGCGGTGACCGTACAGAGAGAGAGGGAGTGAGCGAGCAGGAGAGAGAGAGAGAAGAACGTGGGAAACGCAGACGCCGCCCAAGACATTCAGAACGAGGAACCCACGCATGCTCACGAAGTCCCCCGACCACCTCTCTGTCCTTCCTTCCCCCCACCCTCTTCTCCCGTGGTTTGTGTATGTGTGTGTTCGCAAGTCTCTCCCTGTTCAAGGGTTGCCAACTCCGGGAGACTCCTTTCCGGGACGAGTCCGGCACATTCAACAATTACACTAAGCTGCAAATTTTAGGCTCTCGAATGCTTTTTTAATGCGAAGAGCACTTTCCTACGAAATTTTGTGCGCTGAATCCGAATCTACTCACGGAAATTGGCAATCACGCCAGGATTTTAAGGGTTGCCAACTCCGGAACGAGTCCGGTACGTTCAACAATTACCTTGGCCTACAAATTTTAGGCTCTCGAATGCTTTCTTGATGCGGAGAGCACTTACCAACGTAACTATGTGCACCGAGTCCGAATCTACTCACGGAAATTGGAAATTACGCCAGGATTATAAGGGCTGCCAAGTCCGGGAGACTCCTTTCCGGGACGAGTCCGGTACATTCAACAATTACACTGGCCTGCAAATTTTAGGCTCTAGAATGTTTTTTTAATGCAAAGAGCACTTTCCTACGACATTTTTGCGCTGAATCCGAATCTACTAACGGAAATTGGCAATTACGCCTTAATTTTGGGATTTTCCAAAGTAAAAATGTAAAAATGGCAATTTATAGGTCATTTTGAGCTTGAATATTTCATAAATTAATGAAATATAATAGAAAGAAGCGCGCTTCGTTAAAAACTGCTACAAGCGTACGTATAGTGTCTCACAACTTTTAGAGGGATTAAGGTGGGAGCCCTTAGAGACTCGGAGACTACACGCTAGGCTTATGTTGTTTGAGAAATTCAGAACTGATATTTTTCAGACCGACACAGAGAATATTATCAAGACTCCTCACTACATCTCTAGGTCTGACAGGTACGACAAAATAAGAGAGATACACTGCCGAACATGTAGGTACAAAAACTCGTTCTTTCCGCGCACAATAAGCGACCACAATAAAAACTGAGCTCCACTAAATACACTCCCATAATTCAAGTCACCATTTCACCTCCCAAAAACTTACATCTTTACACGGCTGGTGACCTAACACTCCCTGCCACATGCTCATGTGGCGGCTTGCAGGATATTAAGTAGATGTATATGTAAACCAAAGGTGATAGATAAATTCTGCAAACGGGTTCGAAGTCTGCGTTAAATAGGGTTAAAAAAGTAAATACATCTATGAAACCGATATCGTCTAATCTATCGTCTATCGGTCTATTGTTAACATAACATGTATTAGCTTTGCAACTATCAACAACTTGATTATAATTCAACCTTACTATAATCTTGAGTGCACAAGTTTTAAAGTTAAGGAACAGTTTATGGGAACAATAGGTTTTCTAGGGTTCAATGTGTTATTCTATACACTTTTTAACGTAGACTTAGAAACCGATATAGAATTACTCTATCTACTTGGGGTCAGATATGTTAAAGCTCAAAATGACCTAAAAATTGCCATTCTGAATCTTTTAAGTTAGAATATCTCAAACTGCTGACGTTATTGTCAATTTTCGTGACTATATTCGGATTCAGCGCACGAAATGACGTCGGAAATGGCCCTTAGCATCAAAAATGCATACCCTTGTTGGTCTGTGTTATGTATCAGATGGAGGATTTCGAAAAGGCGTTCGGCAGAGTGGATTGAGATCACTATCGCAAAAGAATGCAGAAACCAAATTGCAGAAACCATTTATAGGAGTGGCAGTTTCAGAGTGACACGTTGAAATGTGGGGGGGTTTTGTTCGAAGTTGTCGGTCTGGCTACCTTGTAAATGAATCGAACTGCAGAACGTATGTTTATGCTGCATATGTGCCCTCTATTCCCTGTAGCCGCAGATGCTGGGCACATATTTTGCTCATCAGACTGCGGCAGGACGATTTTTACGATATATTCAGTACTTTCTCCATTAGGGCCACTAGTATTGCAAGGTTCGTTAGTGATAAATAAAAAATAACTCTTGAACTCTGCCAGTTTGAAGATTGTCATTATTCGAACTCTCTGAGTAAACTCTTTCAGTCGTTACTTATACATTTAACATTTTTTATATATAATCAAACTCCTTGGCAACTATACAAAGTATTGATGACAATATTTTTTTCCGCTGTAAGTGCATACAAAGTACTCAGTCCTGCCGCAAATACGGCGGTGAAATATGTTGAATTTACCATAGGATATAATTGACCTTCAATGCGAATCGAACCACAGACCTTTGACTTTCCGCGCCGATGCGCAGACCGCTACGCTACCCAGGAGGGCTATTCTGTTTCTACATACGCCATAAATCGCGGTGATATAATAGCGTTTGCTGTCGCTAGCGAGGAGCAGCGCGCATTTCAGTTTCTTCAGACGTTATGACAATTGCGACAATACATTAAATAAGCGTTGCACAAGCTAAAATGGTGCGAGATCCGAAAAACAGATTTGCTATGTCGCAGAGCTACACACTATTTTGCCGCATGGTCACGGCGCTATGGTGTTATGAAGAAACAGAATCGCACCCCAGATTAGCTTGGGCAGCTTAGTGGCTGCGCATTGGTCTAGAATGCCAAAGGTCCGTGGTTCGATTCCCGGTTTAGGCCAATTTTTACCTTATGGCTATTTTAACCCATACGTGTTTCACAAAAGTCGTCCCTTATAATAAACTACGAGATGGTGTGTCGGAATCGAGAGCTCGTAAATTCCACGAGCAGAGTGGAGAGAGCCTCTGTTGTGTCCTCCTTAAAAGGAGTTACTTATTTCTTTTAGATGGATATGTCTTTAAAAACAATCAATGCACGACGGAAACGTCAACGAGACGCTATCAGGGTGATCCATTCCCATTCTGTTAATTCATAATAACAATGTGCCTTTATTGGGGCGAGATTGAGACTAAGGCAGTCTCCTTCTTTCTTCCATCCAACCCTTCGTCAAATAAATACATGAAATAAGTGTGAAGAAAGATGTATACATTTGTGGGAAAAACGTAAGGAAATAAGGAGGTGATATCCTTGACGAAAAAATCCACTGAGGGAAATCACCCACACATGAAGGGGAGTTGTGAAAAACCTGCGAAAACCTACAGACAGATTACGTTAATGTAATACCAACAAACAAAAACAATGCATGAAATAGATATGAATGATAATAATAATAATAAAACTGGTAATTTATGCATAACTGCAAAGTTCAAAATATCTAAATAAGAGAATAAAAAGAAATAAATAATATGAAAGAAAAAATAAATAAAACATAAACACTCCTATAAATGAACAAATAAAATATCGATCAATAAATTTAATAAAACAGAGATAACTCAAAAAAATAAATAAATATGAATAATTAACAATGAATGAATGAATAAACATTATATGATTTCAATATTTCTCGGGTTGCATCCGCGTCAGTTGTCATTCAGCACAACAGTTTCGCCAGCTATCCTGCTGGCGTCCTCAGGTGAAGGATAATTCTTCCTTCACCTGCCAAGGTGACGTCCTCAGGTGAAGGAATAATCCTTCACCTGAGGACGCCAGCAGGATAGCTGGCGAAACTGTTGTGCTGAATGACAACTGACGCGGATGCAACCCGAGAAATGCTGAAATCATTTGATCAACGCCGCGGAAACCTGCGAATGAATAAACATTAAATCGACAGTTAAAAAGTGAGTCTCTATAAACGAAATAAAATAACAAAAAGTTACATTTAACCAAAAAAGTTTAATCAAATTTAAAGTATATTTAAAAAAATAAATTGAGTTCATGAAAATACATATTCGTCATAGAAAAATGAAGCAAGCAAAAAAAAACACGTCAATAATATTTTACAAAAAACAATATTACATTCGTCCCTTCATAATCCATCCGTCCCGTCATGGCAAATTACACGACTGAAATAAATTTAGTTTCGTCGGAGCCTAACTCCACGTAGGGAAAATCGTTCTCTTCGACTCTAACTCGGGCCTAATTTCTCCGAGATTGCTCCGCAAACTTTAGCCAGTCAAGCTAACGAGTCCTCATTTGCAGAAGAATTTTGAAGAGTCTAAAATTACAAAATGTTCAAGATGGCCCGATATAGAAGGACACGGAGCTGTCCTAAGCGCGCGCTTGGCGCCACGGTCCGTTAGATTCACGCCAAAGAGCGGAGAGACACAATGCTTTGTATATACAGCCACTAGCATTATATAATTTTCCAAAATAAAACATATAAATAAGTAAATGTTACATTTGATATGGTAATATTTTGAACATAAATACTGTTTCAGAGCTCTCTTGAATATATACACACATGTCAATGCCTAATATTCAGAGGAAGAGAATTCCACAATTTACACGGTGTTACATGAAATGATTTATTGTAGGTAGATATTATATGGCATGGTATAATTAAGTTCGTATTATTTATAGTCATTCGCTTTTTTTCTCCTTATTATATACATATTTATCATATAATAACAATGTAATCTTTACATTAAATAATTTAAAAGTAAATATACCCATTTGCAGCATACGTCTTTCTTCAATTTTTAACTCATTCAGCGTCCTATAATACGGTCTGACATGTTCATCGCGTGAGATATCGCATACAACAAACTAGCATTACATAAGGAAAGGGTGGAGGGCTGCAGTCTGCCAATCTAAGGATTGAACGACCAATGAATGAATTTGTAAACCTCTTCCCAAAACAACGAGCCAATCAATCGCGGAAGCGCCGGGAATGTTGGCAATCCTTCTTCTTCCTCCTGCTTCCCACCCTCACCTCCGGCCAACGCGTACCTCAGTGACCCTCCCTACCTCTATCTCTTTCTCTCCCCTCCCCTCTCCCCCTCATTCTTCCCCACTGCTCTCATACCCTCCTTTTCCCCTCCGCTCCCCTCATTCACTTTCGTTCGGCCTCCTCCTCTCCACATTCCCTTTCCTTTCGCGCTTGCATCGCCTTTTTTTTTAACCCACACTCACCTGACAACCGGTGATGAACGGTACGCGTGATTGATCCGTTCATCGCGTGAACGGATCTCTGAGAGGTGAACGCAACGGTAAAAAAATAGGTTGGCACCAAATAAAATTTTGCAACGGGTCTTTGTTCAGGGATGATTGGGTTGGTGTGGTGTCTTTAATACTGGCTAACCATACGGGCGGCCAGGGTTCAAATCCCTGCAGAGGAGGATGTTTTTCAAAGGAAACCCGATCCCTACTTGTCTTGTGGAGGGCACTTCAAGTGCAGTACTCCGTCTTTCGGATGAGACGTTAAGCCGTGGTCCCCTTGGCGCCTTTCGTTAAAAGTAGGCTAATGCCGCCGCCGGGTTTCTATCCACCCTTCCTGCCTTACCTATCCCTTAGGGCGCAAATGACCTAAGCCGTCAGTCGCCCCCCCAAAAACCAATCCAATCCATCCATCTTTCTTCAGGACGTTTGAGTCAGTTTTGGCGGAGTTTTTCCTGAGTCGGTTAGAGATAACATTGGATTTTTTAAAGAAAAATTATGCTACTGTATAAATATAAAGAATTCCAATGTACTATAATTGATAACGCAAATATTTTCGTCTTTATGACTAAAATTTTCAGTAACTAGTTAAGTATTTTAAGCCTATAGGATATAATTTTAATCAATTTTTTATTTACTGTATGCCGTAATATGCCATCACAGTCGAGGTCTAATTTCCAATTTTCCAAAAAAAATTATAGCAAGCAATTCATTGATTTTAAAAGTGAATGAAGGAACAAATAGACATCATATCGTTTAATAGCATTATAATAATTAAATGCACGGTGCTATTTTGTTAGCGCGAAGGTATTCGCTGCGTCGATGAGATGGCGTCCGCAAATGACGTCAGTTTCGACCTGCAGACGCTGGCTAAAACGTTAGCGTAACTGTTGTCTGATGCCAAAGAATGCGGTGAAATTATTCCACACGATGCTACATGTGTAATGTAATTTAATCTTGTAAGTGGAGATTTTAGCAGGGACTTGCATCATCATCATCTGGTGTTCTGCCTGCTCGCAGGTTCCGTACACCACTGCTGTCTCCATCCGCTTCTGTCCCGAGCTTCTTTCTTTGCTTCATCATGGCTGATGTTCTTCGCCTGATCCACCAATTTAATTCTTCTCCTTCCTCTCTTTTTCTTTCCTTCAATTGAACCCTCAAGTGCCACAGTTATTATACTTTTCCCTCTCATCACATGGCCCAACCAGTTTCCTTTCCTTTTCCTTATTCCCTTTAGGAGCGATCTTCCTTCTTTTACTTTGCTCAAAACCTCCTCATTTCTCATCTTATCTACCCATCTTACTTTTTCCACCCTTCTCCACATCCACATTTCATAAGCTTCTATTCTATTCCTTTCCCTCTTACCTAATGTCCTCGCTTCACATCCATACATGAAAACGTTCCATGAATAACATTTAGCTAATCTCTTTCTCAGCTCCAGATCCAGGCTCTTATTGCATAGCAAGTTTTTCTTCTGGCTGAAGGCCTCTTTTGCCATTGCTATCCTCGCTTTTATTTCTGCAATACTTCTCCAGTCGTCTGTCTCCATCGTTCCTAGGTACCGGTAGCTTTTCACTTTTCCTATTACACCTTCATTTATTTTCACACTCGTATAATTTTCACAGGGACTTTCAGGAAACCTCAATTTGAACGAGAAGGCATATTAAACTGTACTATAAATTGTAAATACTGTAAATTATCAAGATAATTAAGGTGGGCGCCCTTAGAGAATCGGAGGCTGCGCCCTAGGCTTAGCTCGCTGAAGAAATTTAGAACTGGTGTGTTTCAGAGCAACACAGAGAATATTATCATGACGCTTCACTACATCTCTCTGTCTGCCAAGAGCGATAAAATAAGAGCGATATAATTCCCAGGAGCTACCTTCAACTATGTGAGAACTCTGTCAACATTTACGCACTATCTGCGTACAGTAGAACTGGCAATTTTTCTATCAAACATTACCAATTGATAACTCATTTTTTTCTGTTTTATTTCCATCTATTTCTGTAGTAAAGGAGTTTCCAGATCTGGAGTGTTTAATTTTTGGAATTCCCTCCGTGCCATTTCTCCTGCAGTTAATAACTGTCTCCGAAGAACACCATTGTGATAAGTGCCACGTTTTTCCCCGAGTGCCTAATGAATCGCGCAAATGTACGAAAGAAGTTATCTCGCAAGAGGTTTCGCGCGGTATCTGCGAGCTGAGGAAGTCAGGAAGATAGAGCGGAGCTTGGGGTCTGTGATAGATAGGAGCGGGAAAGCCTATCGTCTTCGCGCAAGCATGTGCGTCTCCACCACCATCCGTTTATGAAAGAGTCGTTCATAACGAACCAACTCGCTTTCAACGACTCGCATGTATGAATGATCCAACCAGATACCGGTGTAACAGTTGACTGGCAGTCCAGCGCAGAGAAAATTCTTTTTGTTTTTGCAGGTTTCATGCTTGATGAAAGGCAATACTTTTTCCGAAGTCACATTGAAAAGATTTGTATATTTTTTTTAAAGTACTCTACCGATTAAGGCAGGTTTTGCTGAATTTCAGAGAATCTCCTCCCGGTTATCTCCACTTTACGGGGTCTATCTCGCTTAGTATATCCCTTTTAGCCTAAGTATACGATCTGCCCTTCTTCATCCTGTCCATGAAACCTATTCTCCTTCTTCCTCTTCCCTGCTTGCCCAACAACCTTCCCTCTATCACATTCTAGAGCAACTCATCGCCCCTAATTACATATTCCAGCCACCTTAACAGATATTTAATTATTGCAGGTATAAGGGAAAAATAGTAAAAATTTATAAATGTCATTTTTAGGTACAAAGTTCGAACATGTAGGTACCTAAAATCCTATATTATATCGACGAGACGGTATACGGCCTCGAAATGACCATTTTAAAACTGTGAATGGCATGTTTGGTATATGAAAAAGCGCGATTTTAATTTCCCCATTTTTTCTTACCTCGAAAGTGGCCCTTTTCTATTTTTTAACCCCCTATACACCGATTTTTTTATCCACCATTTGTAGACATTTCATTCGTTACCCCACTCGTGGGAGAATAAGGAACTAAAAGTTACGAATGAGAGATTTTTTTGGCCAAGATGTACAATTGATGTCACAAAGGCATATAGACGTAAAGAAACTTAATCATAGACAAAAAAATTAACTCTTCCAAATGTTACTTCCAGGTCACTCAGTATGATTAAGGGTTAGCTCCGATTTCCCTGTTATCAGAGATCTCCTTCCACATTTCTCATTCATTTCCTTACATTTGTATACGTTGATGTCGCACCAAAATTCCCGGTTTATGACTCTTTCTCAACTATTACAAGCACTGCAAACCGTTTCTACATGGCTGCCGGTGCAAAATCAATTATTAGGGGATAGGGATTATGTAGGAAGCAATTAGTGACTCGGAGGGTGCGCGATAGACTTAGTTTGCTTAAGTAATTCGGTATCTGATTGTTTCAGTTTGAAATAGGGAATATCATTTTAATGCCGCACTACATTTCTAGATTCGACATAAAAATAAGTGAGATACATTGCCAAACAGGGAGGCATAAGAAATCGCTCTTTCCAGGAAAAAGTAAGCGACCATAATAAAAACTAAGCTGTACTTAATATACTCCCATAATCAGTGTTGGGCAAAATACATGGAATATGTATTTTAGATTCAAAATACAAAATGCTTACCTCAATGTATTTTAGATACAAACTACAAAATACTCTGCCAAAATTTCTGAAAATACAAAATAATATTTTCATAATGCATTTGAAAAGTATGAAGTACATAAATGATATACCATGCAAGCCACGACGATGGCTCGTGGAAGGGTGAGACTCCACAACAAGCATGCTGAACAAACGAAAGTTACACTCAATCCACACATCATGACAATGTAATCATGAAGAAAAAAATAATTAAACCAAGTCCCAATCATGCAGGATTCCATCTCCTCACTGTGAAAACATGCCATTAAACTACTGATACTTGCAAAGGTTCTGAGCATGAAAAAAAAGAAGTATATAAACAAAGATAACGGATATATTTAGAACGCAATGAATAAACCGTGCTAGAAAAAAAATCTACTCTCGATTCTACCCATCGTCGCCACTTCCTCTACTGGTCCACTGAATTACTACCATTCCAGTTCTGAATCGTATGCGAAAAGAATGTCTTCTAGAACCTATCCATTCAGCAATCCATTTCCCCAATTTTATTAGTATGATTGAACCCTCCCTCTAGCGCCATGAGTTGGGAAATAAGTAAGAGCCAAAACCCGACCACGGACAGGAATTTATTCAGGATGAGAAAGATGAAACCAATGTAACAAAACCGATTTCCGACAATATGAATTCATAAGTGATGTAACAAGTATTTTACGTATTTGGAAAATACAAAATACTCGTAAAATGAATTATCGATTCAAATACAAATTACATCACATAAAATGTATTTTCGATACAAAATACAAATGTATCGAAAATATGCATTTAAAATACATGTATTTTCGATACTGCCCAACTCTGTCCACAATACGTTTCACCATTTCACCTCCAAAAACCTTATCTAATGCGTCTTAACCCGGTAGATGTCTTAACACCCCCGGTCACCATCCCATACGATGGCATGCAGGGTACAATATAAATGTAGAATTCCAAATCGTGTTTGTGTTGTTACTGTACAGTTTTATCGCAAAGTTCGGAGAAATTTTTTATACAAAAAAATTGAACAATTTCTCGCAGGAAATTTTAATGAAAATTTGACCTGCATGCAATAGCAGCGTTGTGCACACTAAATTCTATAATTTATTACGCCCTTCATTATCCTGCGGTTCGGTGACCTATTCTTTGTGATGCAACGCTTATTTTTGTCTCAAAAAATTATGATTTAAATACGCATTACCATTTTATGAGAGAAGAGGCACAAGTGGTGTGGTCGCTTTCAATTTCGTCCGGTGAAACTCGTTTTGCCCGACGTCCTCCAGGTCCACTCCGCGCCCTTCACGGGCACGCCAAAGACCCACCTCATCCTCCTTCCTCTCCACCACGCCCTGAACACCAGCAAACACCCGTGAGCCACGGCAGATGGCATCCACGCATTCCCGAAAAGCGTTAGTCATCCACGGCATATTCGTCCATTGATTCAATCCTTGGAACAGCATTGAGTGCCGAAAGGACAACTATAAAATGCCGACTTCGCTGTGGATGGAAAGACCATAAGAGCAGCCATTTAGCCCTACACTATGCCATTGGACTGGTAGCTTACTAGTTGATTAGTTTCCTGATCATTAGTCGTTCAATCCTAAGATTGATTGACTTCCGCCCATCACCCTTCCCTATCTAATGCTAGTTACCACCTGGTATCTCTTTCTATGTACTTCCATATTTATTTGGTCCATGAACTTACTCCTGAGTATTCCTCTGGGGGCCTTGCCCTCTATTTTGCCTTCAATTGTGTTCTTCACAAACTCATTTTACAACAGGGTGTGTACAATCTATCTCGTTCTTCTTTTCTGCATGGTTTTCCATATGGTCCTTTCATCATCTCCTGTGCATTTCATCATTTTTTATTTTGTCCGTCCATTTTATCTTCAGCATCCTCCTCCAGCACCAGGTTTCGAAGGCTTCTATTCTTTTCTGTTCAGCTTTTCCAGTGGACAATGCTTCCGATCCGAGTGCTACGCTACACACGAATGTTTTCACAGACAGTTTGCTAGTCTGTCGTCCTATCTTCTTTGAGCACAGTAGTTGTCCTTTTCCCATGAACGCCTTCTTAGCTTGGGCTATTTTCCTCTTGATGTCCGATGTACTTCTCCCGTCCCACGTGATGGTACTTCCGAGATAGGTGAAGGAATCCACTTGCTCTAATTTCTCTCCTTCACGGTTACTTATATATATTCAGGTTCTCTCATTTAAATACTAGGATTTTAGTCTTCGTCTTATTAATTTTAATGTTTTTTCTTGGTTAACTTGGCCCATTAAGTTAAGTGACCTTTCAAGATTATCGCGATTTTCAGTTTCCTAAAGGCACTTAAATGATATGGTATTAGCTACGACATCACGTTTCCTGTGCTTCCTGCATAGCTTTTATAGATCAGTAAACTTTTGTAGTGCATGCTTACTTTAACCCTTAGTCTCTAATATATTCGTACCACACAGATAAGTGAGTACGTGTTGGTGGAAGTTGACCTCCTGTCTCTCACCTTTTTGTGACTTATCGGGTGTTCTGTATTTGAGTCATATCAAACCGTACATATCGAAATACAATTCATTTTGATCCTCTTCAGGAAAATAAAGAGTTCCATATCTACAATACGGACCATTGAATCATTTATTGGTTGAAGTTACTGTTTCAGGCCTTACTTCGTGGAAATATCTCACGCGAATAAATATCTCATATTTGAATCTCCGTTGTCATAGCATCATTAATATCGAAACCATGGCTGGCAAAAATAATAAAGTAGGATTTACACATAGAAAGAAATAATTTAACACATTTTGAGAGATTTTTTTAGTTTAAAAAAATGGACAGCCTATCATGTCCTAGTGACATGGTGCCCAGTTTGTCATAGTAGTTGAAACACACATTCACACCGCCAGACAATAGGGAGTGATACAGGAACTATCCTGTGCCAAATGGTCCATTTTCCGTATAGGTTCCATTGTCAAAGAATCAATTTTTTACGTCGAGGAATATGCAGGTATTCGGGAAAATAAGTCCACGAACCAGCTAGATAACCATATTGAAATTTGATATTTATCGGGAATTCATAAGGAGCTGATTTCAAGCTGGTACTGATAACACAAACGAGGCACAGATAAAATATTAACACATTTTTACATTGACTGCACATCACGGAGTTTCTGCTAATCAATCCCAGAAAAATTTACACAAAATTCCAAATCATCACATAATTTTCATAAATTAACAAACTGACTTAAATCAGGTTTCTATTGACCTTATCGTCCATTAAACATGCTGGCATGCGAGCTAAATCTTTGAAAGAACGAAATTTATTTATTTGAAAATAGATCACTTTGAAAAAAGATCACATACAGCATGGTGCCATTTTAAAAGTGAAAATTTAACGAACAGAAGAGGACACAAACGAAAAAACAACAACAAGAAAATGGTTGACAAGTAAATATCTGAACATGGGTAGAGAGTAAAATAATTATTTGGTTTGGGAATGGCACTCATGGCTTGGTTAGCAAAGATGTGGGAAGATAATGTGAAAGGGCCGATGTTTTCAGGAAGAGAAATTAAAAGGAAAACGAGGCGAAAAAATATACCTATTAGCGCATGGTGAGTGATAATTTGGAAGCAATGAGAGAGTCGTGTTGTGTCGGGAGGGTATTCTATGATTTATCTAGGAAACAAGGTCAGTGCAGTCAATGGTTTAGTTCAGGCTTCTAAGGATGAATTTTAGAACAATTTAAAGGCAGATGTTATCAAGATAATTAAGGTAGGAGCCTCTAGAGAATCGGAGTCTGCATCCTAGGCTTAGCTCGCTTAAGAAATTTAGAACTGGTGTGTTTCAGAGCAACACAGAAAATAATATCATGATGCTTCACTACATCTCTCTGTCTGCCAGAAGCAATAAAAGAAGAGCGATATTTTTCCGAACAAATAGGTACAAAAACTCGTTCTTACCGTGCAAAATAAGCAATCACAATAAAAACTGAGCTCTGGGCACCACAAAATACACTCTCATAATACATGTCACCATTTCACCTCCCAAAACCTTATCCCTTTCATCTTTACACGGCTGGTGTCCTAACACCTCCTGCCACACGCCCATGTGACGGCTTGCAGGGTAGTGTGTAGATGTAGGTAGATTAGCAACGGAGAGCGAGGAGAAGACAGCATTAGATGGCAGGTTGCGCAGATGAGGCATCTACTTAATCAGAATTTGAATAATAAACCAGTGAAAAATTCTTAGAGGGTAACAATTTAGATTGATGTAGGAATGGCTGTGTTCTCATGCAATAGAAAGGTGGGCATATGAATTATAGAATAGGGATTACCCAATTACCGTGCATTTGTTCTGCTCTATAGTGGGAAGCAATTCCCTTTCCAAGCATCGTTGAAGTAAAGTTCTAATGGTGGTGTAACAGGGCACGAAATCGAATGTGAACACGCACTAATTCTGCATAATCTATGATATTTCACTGAACTATCTCACTTTCATCGCTCAAATTCTTCTCCGTTCATTAGGGCACAAGTGAATAGACGTTTGTTGACCTTTCCCACAACCCGCGCGGTCACGTGGACCGTGACGTGGACGCCCGACCCGTCCGTTCCCCTGCTCCTAATCAGGAGCGGGATAAGCCTGGCTTCCTTGGCCGGAGGTTGGACAACCCACCGGATACCTTGGCAGCGAGATATGTAATCATAAAGGGTCTCCACAGACCTTCCTAACCGCATTCATTTCTTAACGCCTTTATTTATATTCCCTCAATTACGAGAGGAGGCTTTGCGGTTTTTGTGTTTGTTCTCCCTTCTTAATTGCGTTATCGCCAAAGAATTTATTCAGAGAACATTTAAAGGCGCAGTGGATTTTTAAGCGACTGGAATTAAAACAAGCAAAGAACGTTTAGAACACAACAAGTTTTAAAGGTAATGAAACAGGCTTCACTATACAAAAAGCAACCCTGCTTTCTCTACCCCAAAAGATTCAAATAATTTTCATCCGATCTTTTCAAGGGAGTTTCATTTCATCCAAGAGGAAGAGAGATATTAATAGGCGTTTTCGTGAGATATAGGATACAGAAAATGGTGGCTGTCATTTTTGACATATTATTCAACCATAATATGTACATGGAAACGCTAATTAACCTTTCCACAACGAAATTATGGCTCAGACAGGTCCTGAATTAAGCGCATGTTATACACTTTAGGGGTAGGTACACAGTATATACTGTGACACGTAAGCGCGTGGTGTGATAACTTGATCTGTAAATGAAAAATATTCATTGGCCGCGCTATAGTACAAAAAAAATCAACCAAGAGCTCAAATGAATATTTTGATGAGTATAAGAGATATTGATTTATACTGACATAGTAGAAAAATACTCATTTAAATAAGTATTTTTCAGCGACTATCTACAACCTTGAAAAATGTGGATCGCCCGCAGTAATATTATCCATGGTCTGTTTAAAGTAGTTCTTTGCCTTCTACGCCAGTCATAAGGAACGACAAATATCAGAAGTAAAAAAATCAATCTACGTCATCACTTTGAAATAATTTATTCATTTTCAGAGTGTCAGATATCACGGATTTTAATGAAGCATGTCCATTTATAATAAATCAGAAACATGATAGTTCCCTTGTATCAGGTGGTATTGCCGTATTTTGAGCTTGGCTACATATGCTTAAGCTTGCCCATTACACTCTCGAGTGCACACCTTACTGACTTCGCGCCGAGTACGGACCTGGGTCTCCCAGGACCCAGACTTTTCAAATCGATTTCTAGTCACAATATTAACTACTCTAGTAAGAAATGGATAAATATAGAATAAGGAAAATAATAAACTCGGTTCTCCGAACACCCGACCAATGCTTTTTCGAAAATAATCATTTCAATTGTTTTTTGCAGTAACTGATATTTCACATATTCCAAAAGAATCATACTTGGAGTTTAAAACGTAAAACAAAAGTATACATTTATGCAAGTTATAGGATACTCCGGATTTTACAACACTGAGGGTCTTCTGGAACCCTTCTCTGCACTCTACGTTGTATAAATTTTATCGCTGTTATAACGGGGCAGTTCCACGTCCAGACAAATTCAACTCACCATGTTTTCTACAATTTCAGCTGCCTATCTTATTCTAGTATATCCTTTTTCGCCTCAGCATACGATCTACCCTTCTTCATCCCATCCATGAAACCTATTCTTCTTCTCCCCCTTCCCCGCTTGCCCAACATCCTCCCTCTATCTCATTGCCCCTTATTACGTCCTCCAGCCACCTACTCTTCCAATCTCGAATTTCATTAATACGTTTTCTTTCCTCGCCACCATCTCAAGCATTTCCTTGTGTCTTTCTCTCCATTCACTTCACCCTCTCCATTCTCCTCCGCAGCCTCATCTCGACTGCCCTCAGCCTATTCTCGTTCTCCTTTCTGAGGGTCCACGCTTCTGTTCCCATTAAAAAGCTACATTCTCTATAAAACTTCGACGGGCTTTTCTTTACGCACTAAAACTAGGCATCCGTCACGTACTCTTTCTTATTGCTGATCTCATCTTTCACTGATGGATGTCACAATCTATCTTTTCAGTCACATTACCCAATTTGACTGCGTCTCGAGCATATTAGGCCCAACGTTTCACCAGCGTTGCAGCGGGCGTCTTCAGGGGTGAAGTCGATCGCTTCAACTTCTTTCCTTCTTTGAAACTTCGCGAATACTTGTCAACAGCTGCGAAAGCCAACACTCCACATTACTTAATTTTCCTGATACTGTACAAGTTAAGGCTCTTTCATTAGAGACTTACTTCATTGCCAAAAATTGATCGGTAGGTATATTAAAAATATATCAGATTCAGAAAACTTCACCTTATAAATGGACTTTCGGGTCCGATCTAGGAATCGATCTTTATTTGCAGAACTGAGGAAATAAATAAATGCGACTCTTATCTTCCATCAGATTCTTGGATCCACCGATCATTTTAAGTCCAGAAGGTGAGTCCACTGACTTAAGAGAATACCATCGATGAATTTGAAACCTATCGGAATATTCCTTGAAGGAAATGTAACTACAATCGAGAGAATGTGCTCTTATGACTAGCAATCTCTGGTTTACAAGAAGATCTTTCGAATATTTTCAACACAAAATGGGACATTTTCCGTAATGATATGGCGCAGTTTATTAAGGTTGCCTAGTTCAGCAAGAACTCAGATGGTGACACTTCACACAAAAATAAACATTGCGTAATCGACCTCGAATTCGATTTATTTCATTTTTATTTTAACTATGCAGCGCATTTGGCCAATTTATGCCGGGTGAATAACAATAACAATTGGCAAACACAAACATCCATGCCCTGAATAGTGATATTTCCACCCAGGAAGGATTCGAACTCCCAATCCTTTATCAGGCGAGGACTTTACCCTTGTTGCCACGGGGGCCGGCAAGAAAAGTTTTCCGAAGAATGAATTTGAACCGACGACCTTAACCACCGTAGCGATCGTAACCACCTATTCACCTATTCACCTTAAACCCAGATCTAACCGGGAATATCAAATTCTACTCAATCACCGAATATGGTTCCCTATTTTTGACGCTGATTTCTACGCTGACAACAACGATGTGTAAAACAGGCTTTAAACATGTCCAGTTATATGTTGAGTTCATTAAAATTTCTATTACAAGAGTGCACAAGCGACTAGAATGAAAAATATGCCCAGGTGAAGAGGGGACTTAAGGCAGGAGGTGAGTCGGGCTATTGCCGAATCTAAGGCATGGAATTTTCCAAGGAAGAGATTACGCCAACAGATTCCAAATCACCCGAAGGAAAAACGCGCCTAGTAGGTTCGCCCCGAGGAGCCCACTGGGTGCTTCTCGGTAATTCCTTCGCTGTGCTGGGTGAGATGAGCTAATAGGGGCAGTTGAATAGAATGCAGGGAAGGGGAAAGGATAGGAAATCTCCGAAGTGAGCTTAGTAGTCCTCGTTCTCTTTTTCGGCTTAATTCGATTCTTCTCGGTGGGTGGTCAGATAACTAGGGAAGGTAAGCATATGCTTCGCCGATTCTAGAGTGATTGGAAAAGAGCGCCCATGACTGAATCCGAAATGAAGCAGTGGTGCCCATGCGTACCCATGTATGATGCAAGCAGCATATCCATGAATGATGAAAGAGGAAACATTTATCGTCGCAATAAAAACACTAAAGATGAGGACACGTATAACTACTAGGAAATATGAGGTAATTATGCATGTTAGCTAAAATAATTGCGCCATAAATTACCTTACATCTTGATGGTTCATCTACGGTCATGTGCCCTCATGTCTAACTTATTCCCGAATATTTTCTTAGCCATAGTCAACATTGGATCATATTAAACCGTATTTAATTGTGCCCATATATTTTAGTCATACTATCCGCCTAGAAAAACCTTATAGATTCTCTGAAAAGTGGGAAATAGAGATATATATATCATGGGCGCAGCCAGGATACAAGTTAGGGGATAGGACATCATCATGAATGGCTCTTTATGGCAGACTAGGAATGAAATGTCTCGTTCAGGGATAGGTTCGGACTTATCCCCGGCCCTTGCCACTGGCTATGGCCATGATATATATCGTGAATCTGGCGAAGATATTAAACAGTTCCTATTTTGGCCTCACAAAATACTGTAACTCACAATAAAAACTGCACCGAATATGCGTTAAACCAGAGAAAAAAATCTAAATCCTGGAAAATTCCGAGGCCTACGTCACAATACGTAAAACGTATTTTAGATAGCCTTACAAACAACTGAGGGTTGATTTTCAACAGAAATCTAAGGTCAAATCTTGGGGTCAAACTCATAATAATGCATCAACAATCACTCCAGTAATGAATATTTTTGCAAATGTACAGGATGATGCTAACAACTTCCTCATATCCTCAAACTAAGTCTTGTCGAATAATCAAAAAAAGAAGAATTAGGACCTAAAAGTACATCATAACCATCCATTTTACTATAAAGCTTCCATACAGAGGGAAAAAATGAATAAACGTACTTGCTTTCCCATTAATAAGGCAAAATGAATTAACGAAAACCGGCTGCGGAATTGATAGAAGCACTTAATACGTATATAATTTGAGAATTAATGGGAACAAGAAAATTGAGACCCAATGATGAAATGAGAATAGACTAAATACAACTTGATGTAAGGAAGACTGTAGAATTAAGGTGGGTGGAGCGGTTATCATAGGCCACAGAGAGCACATTTTGATTAATTTTATTTTCGAGATAAAACTTGATCCACATTTCACCTAAGTGCATACATTCATGCGTTTGGACGCAGGATACTGGTGGCAATGGAAACAATAACAGAATTATATTTCCGCCAAATGAAAAAATGTGTGGCATTGAGTTATTGGCGCAGACATCGAATTTATGATTATCTATTTTTTGTCGAACATTTAACTCAACGTGATGGATTATATTTCCCCCTAGTTACAGTGTAATGTGGCATAAGTTTTCGGCAAAGAATCCAACTTTTGTAGAAATCATGATGAAATATGTTATTTTCTCAAATATTGAACACGACGTGACACCTTCATATTAGTTTGCAAAACCTGTAGCATTTCAATATATAAGTACCATTTTCCGTTAAAAGTAAACATGTAGAAACACACATAATTATCAATGGTTGTATAATTCTAAGATTGGTTGACTGAAGCCCTCCACCCTTACCTATCTTTCCTATATTTCTTCCGGTGTCTGCCCTGATAGGCAGCGGTGAGATGGGTGTAAAGGATTTTTTTAAACCTAGGAAAGGGCAAACTTTAGCCCCACAGAATAACACGTGTCACTTTTGACTCATTATTTGCTTTATTGCCAGTTTTTGCCTATGAATGAAATAAGACAGTTTAAATGCAGAATTCCACGAGTATTATTTATCCCATAGGAGCAAAGTAAACGCACAATTCATACACATTATTTTGCATATGAATGCTCATTTTTTAAAATTAATTCTCATTAATATACTTGCCATAGAACTTTGTAACACCTGTCGGCGTAGAACGTGATGTCAGGGAGAGGAAAATATGCGAGTTAGGTGAGACAAAGAATGCGCGTACACTGGAGGTTTTCGCAAGCAGCCCTCGACACTCTACTTGATCATCTTTGGTTGTTCAATCCTGACATTGATTGACTGCAGCCCTCTACCCTTCCCTATCTAATGCTAGTTACCTCCTGGTTTCTCTTTACTTTCCTCTTTATTTGGTCCATGAACTTATTCCTGGGTCTTCCTCTGGGGACTTTCCCCTCTATTTTACCTTCAATTGTGTTCTTCACAAACCAGCCGCACGTCATTTCCGACGGCTAGCTGTGCAATATGTAGGTGTAGGAGAGAGAGGTATGCATCACATTGAAGGGTTGGAATTATGAGGAGATAAAGAAGCGGTGGCGTGGGAGAGGATGAGAGAGAGACTGAGGGAGAGTTGAAAAAAAGTTCAGTAAAACAGATTGATTTTTACGAGCGCTTTATGGATTCGCAGGCAAGATCGGTAACGACCTCCACTCGCCACGACGGATGCCCACCTATTAATCAACCACCCTCGGTTGCCGCGACGGACGCTTGAGCAAAAACCTCGGCGTGGTGGGCATGAAAGGATCGTGAAAGGACTCTGTAATGCGAGGTAACCGTCTCGTCGGTCCAACACACACACACATACACACACATCACAGTCGTCCGTCCACGGGGCAAAACCGCGAAAGTATACGAGACTCCTCGCTGCGCGCTACTTTCCCACAAAACTCCCTCTCTCGGAACAACTCGTAATAATCCTTATTGAGAAGTGAGTCCCCAACCCTCCCTTCGTCTCAGGAGGGCCCCCTGGACGAAGGTCGATCTTCCCAAGGCGGACGTCTCTCACCTTCTAATACTTACCCCACCATCCCTCCCAGCTTCCCTACTTAGATGGTCCATTGGTCCGCAGAACACGTGCTCTGGAATCCTCCAATGAGAAGGCATTGCCGACAGATGGAGGATACCTAGTCATACGGAAAACAAAGGAAGAATTTGGTCCCTGGATTCATGTCGTTATGCCCGCTACCACTCTACCATCCCTATCCCTAATCAGTGCCAGGGTGGCCCAGTGGCACCAACTATATGCGAGTTACACTCTCAAGCCGATGGTCGTATGATTTGAGGCATGGCTGTCTATAAAGACGGCTATGTTTGAGGCCAAGGGACGGCAAATAGTCATAATATAAAAATGGAGAAAGTGCGAATTTCTGGAATCAGAATGCGAGAGTTATGTCTAATTGACACAACCATCGTAAGTACAATGGTCCGTGCGAGGGCAGGCTGAATTTACAATGTGAATACACTTTCGTACCATGGTGATCGTATTTTCCTAACGCTGCCACTTCACAGTGGTAGCGCTGGTGTCGCGAGAGGAAATCGGGAAATATGAATCACGATATTGAATAACAGACAATCATTAAGGTGGAGCAGATGATGATATTTCAATGAATAAGAATAGAAATGGGTCATTTTCTGGAAAAATATTTTGAAAGCCTCAAAGCGCCCCTAGAGGAATATGGTATTTCTTATTTCGTTCGCTTCACTTGTTCGTCGATATGCACTGGCGAGGGGGTTGAGGGTAACGCTGAGTTTACAATAGAAGTGTTACTGCGTGCAGAGTTGCTACGTTGGTCCGAGCGATAGCAGTCGAAAAGAGGCATTATCCATATACCTCTCGGTTCCACTGCTGACAGGTAGCTGTTTCAGAGGGGAAAACAGATGGCGAGGGTCAAGTGGATTGGACCAGTATAAAATCACCACAGATTTGGGCGGGAGTGGATCTATCCAGCAGAGAAAGCCTTTCTCCGGCCTCAACAGCCTCCCGGTAAAAATGTCCTCCGATCGGATCTCCGGATGGATACAACTGGGAGTCAGAGTGATCAAGTGCAAGACACAAGCATTGGATGGGGTGGGATCGAGGGTTACAGTCGACCAATCTTCGAGGATTGAACGACTAGTGAATGAATGATTTACCTGAAGCTTAGTCAGTAATGGAATTTCTAATGCATTTTTCTCTTATCTTGAATAACCTTTTCAATCTACAAATTGGTAGTTTTCAAACGCAAAAGCTCTAGGCACATTATTCTTTCAGTCATTTGCACAGCAACAGTCTTTAAAAATCGACCGTTACACGGCAGTCGCGATTACACGCTATACTGCTTAATCGCATAGTTTTTCTCCTGATTTAAAAGAATATACATATTCAGCTGTCTACGTTTGCAATATGTGCACCAACTCTCCCCGAAACGGAATCCTGGTATCCTATGAACGCGAAAAATTTGATTTAAGGTAGTCCGAGCGAGATAGTTCCCCAGTCACAATAGAGACCATATTCGAATTATACGTTTTAATTTCACCCGCTGAAGGACACGTCAATTATATATTGCATTATTAAAGGTGCAATAATATAGTTTCATATGACAGAAATTGTAAGTAATAATAAATATGCCTTTAACTTTAATCATTTTTTTTTCTCGCGCGGTGCGTTTGAAACTCCTTCAAAATGGAAGGTTTTTTGTGATACCCAAGAACCTACTGCGGTGATAATATGATTAATTTTCAAATATAGTTGACAAAACACACAAACTACACGCTGTTAGTTTTTTTACGACATCAAAGTGATATAAATATCTTATTTTGTAAATAATGTCTCTCTGGATGCATACACTCACCATTTCCCATGTAAAAGGGTTGGTATTTTTTGGCAAATGTCTCCGAAAGTGATGAAGTAAGGGGTTAAATTTTTGGTGTCATTAGAAGGGTGAGATTTTTTTCTTTAAAATGAGACCAAATTCATTGATTTCTAAGTAAAATGTATTTCGTTCAAACTACCTTAAAGCTATGAAAACAGAAATACGAACTGTATTCATTATTCACAAGTCTCTCGCATTCAGTGACCACCCACAGAAGAGTATAACCCTTTCTGGAAATGTCACAGACTGAATTTTCAAAATCAACTTACATTTTTTTCCCCACGTAGCGGTGGCATACAGTCTTTGTGGAGAGTTAAATAGTGTTTGAGAAACGTGCGCCTGGACCAAGAAAGATACTTTAAATTTGATCGAAAGGAATGAAATTAGGAGAGTTTTGTATTTTTCTAAAAGCTAATACAATTTACAGGTCAACGTTAACACAGAATATCTTCCACTGATGCACTGACCATAAAATCAAACGGAGGATTAGATTACATTAATGGCTATCATCAAGTTTAAGAGAATTCAATTTTTAGTATTGTTGAATTTAGTTCAGTTTTTACTATTTGAATATGATGCGTCTACAAGGGCCTTTAGAGAGGCAGCCATTGGAAGAAGGTACAGGGAATTCCACAAGTAGTTGACAATATGGGCCCAAAGAAGTATTTTATCCTGTCCCCTGATAACTCCTTCCTATTCATGTAACTCTTCTTTTTTATACATGGCTTAAGTATTTGTCCCTCAATATTTCTCGTGCAGTTTTCCCTTCTATAATGTCTCTCATAAAGTTTTTTCCTCTCAAAGAGTACCTATGCATAAGGATCTTCCTATGGGTACTCCATATGTTTTTCTCCTTTTATATCCGCTTCTGATCCTATGCTTACATTTCTACTTTCTCATCCGCCTCAAACTCCAGGTTTCCAGAGCTGCCATGCTATTCTGATTCACCTCTCCAATGGTCCCTGCCTCCGATGGCTTCCTACATCATGCAGCTTCCAAAATAATAGAACGAGTTACTTGTTCGATAAACCCCCCTCCCCGTAGGCTAAATTCTACCCACATATTTTCTGTTAATGCGTATTTCTCCAATATTGATGAATTTGACGACAGATTCAGCTTCACATCACTGCCTTGGAAAATCGACCCATGTGTATGTAATTTTACTGCAAATCACAGCGTATTTCCCATATTTATCTCAGTTACTTATGAATTTTATCGCATTCGAGTGGATCTTTAGAAGTCTTGTGACTCTTCGTCGGGCGTTCCATAAACAGCAATGATGGAAAAGCACTTTCAGACATACCCTATATACGAGGGTTGTTTTTTAAGTAAGTATCGTTTTAAAATTCGGCCAATGCGGGGATGCGGTCGGCATTTGGCCCATAAGCGCCGTGTAACCTTATATGATAGGAAGCCACAGACACTAATACGGAAACATTCGACCGTATTTACATTTGTTTGTGAGTATTTGAATTGCCTTCGTCGTTTGAGAATCCCGCCGACTGTGAAATACGCGCTGTGATTCGTTTTCTTAGTGCTTAAGGCCTGAAAGCGGCTGAAATTCATCGTCAGATCAGTGAAGTGTATGAAAAAAATATCACGGCTAATCAAATTCAAGGTCTCATCGGATCACTTAGCTGGGAACAACTTGATCATCCTCCGTAGAGTCCAGATATAGTGACCAGTGACTACCCCCTGTGTTTGCATTTAAGGATGCATCTGTGTGGTCAGCGCCACGACGACGATGATGAGGTCAAATTGACCGCGTTGCAGTGAATGTCAAATCAGGCGGAAGACTTCTATCAGTATGGGATTCAAATGCTGGTTCTACGATGCGGTAAGTGCCTTAATGTTAGTGAGAATTATGTGGAAAATAGACTAAGTTATAGGTTTTCATGTAATTATTAATTAATTATTTAATTAATAAAAAATTGTTAAGAAAAGTATACTTGTTTCATTTTTATTTCAAAAAGGTACTTACTTAAAACACGCCTCGTACTAAAATATCCGTCCAGGTGGAACTCTAATATCGTGTCTCGGTTGTTGGTAGCTGAGGACTTCTCCTAACTACTGCCCATTAAGTAGTTTGGGCAATAGAGTTTCCTACTCATAATGGAGATCACATTCGAAATATACGTTTTAACTTCAGCAGCTATAGGAAGCACATGCCATAATTAATGGTGCTAGCAAGTACTTGTATATGACTGAAATACTAGTTAATAAAAAATATTATACGAATCTTTAACTTGACTCATTATCTTCGCCCGGTTCCTTAAAAACTCCCTCGCAACGGTTTTTTTTAGATTCTAAAAAATTTACCGCGGTAACAATATGAGTTATGTTAAAAAATAGTTGAGAAAACGTAGAAAGTACACACTCTTAATTTTTGACGAGACATACGTGTTAGAAATTCCTCATTTGTCAATAACATCTCTCTGTAGTGCAAACACGTACCATGTTTCCGACCAAGAGCGCGTATTTTTCGTCAAATATTTCGGAAACTTGCTCGGTAAGAGATTGATATTTTGGTATTTTTGGAAAGCTAAGATAGTTTTCTTTAAATGAGACCAAATTCATTGATTTTAAGGTGAAATGATATTTCGCTCAAACTACCTAAGTGCCAACATATCAACGCGTACAACGCTACCCACTCATTATACTCGAAAATTGCCATGAGCATCGTTCTCCTCCTAAAACAACCATCCAATCAGCTCGATTCATTAGCCATTGTTGGGGATATATCGATTCAGTTGACAAATTGAATGAATATACAAATAGATATACAGATAGAACAGATAGAATATACAATATAGATATATATATACATAAATTAAAAAAATCAATTAATCTGAAATATCGATTCAATTGAAATATCGGTTGAATTAAAATATCGATTTAAATTGATATATTGACTTAATAACCTTATATATTTAATCGATATATCAATAGTATGCAATTTTGGACAGATCTATTAATTGGTACGTCGATTAAATCGACATATCGATTGAATTAACATATCCAAGCATATCTCTCACCAAGCGCTCACCTTTATTTCGCCCCCTATCCCTTTAAAATTCACTCCCTCACACTGTCGATCCTTATTATCTACCATGAAACAATTTCACCACCCAAGCGATATCCCACCTGTCAACAAATTAAATATTTCCCCTTTCCATGTTGTGCTCTTGGTGCTTAATTTTATGCTGTTATTGTGTTTTTGTCCTCTTTCATGTGCTTTGTTATATGTTTCACTATAAATTGGCGCTACTGCTGTATGTGAACAATTTTTTGAAATAAATAAATATCGATTCAATGGTATCAAGCCGATACTTTGCAAAAACGCATCATCGTATCGCTCATTGTTGACGAAATTGATTCGATAAAAATAAATATATGTGTATATATATATATTCACTCAGACGGCTCAGCGGCAAATACACACATAAATGTTTATACAGAAAGGTAGAAAAGAAAGTGGATAGGAACACATAAAATTAACGAACACAATGGTGGTGTGAAGGTGTAATGATGGCCTATTCCAAGCAGAAAAAATTCGACTGGACCGGGAATCGAACCGCGGACCATTGGATTGCAAAATATAAAACAAAACAAAAAATATTTCGGTGGGTCGCCCGCACCTTCATCAGCGATAGAATGTGATAGAACGAAGTTTTATATTGTGTTAGCCACGTTCGTGGAATCATTGCAAGAACTATATATACATACATATATATATATATATATATATATATATATATATATATATATATATATATATATATATATATATAACGTATATATATAACGTATATATGATCGCGGTGGTGTCAAGATGCTTCAACTTGGATGGGAAACGGCGAGTAAGGGAGGCAAGAGGGCGGGTTTTTTAAAAGAAAAAAGAAGGCGGTGGATGGACAAGAATGCAACATTGACCGCAAATGCCCGGTGCAATCACCTGCCCTCTCGCCCGCCGTCCGCGACCTTGATTGCAAGTTGGTTAAGGTAGGTTGGGGAGGGGGGAGAGGGGGATGGAAGGGGAGGGGGAGGGAGAATCGACGTATGGGAGTGTTGGGTGGGGGGGGAGGTTGTGAAAAGCATTCCCTTTGCGCTGCGGTTGCCGTTTATAGGCCTGTTTTAAGGACGTTTTGAAGGGTGGAGGAAACTGCTGTGCAGATAGGGCATGAAGCCTCATTTCTCCTTCCTCTTGAACCTCCCCATCTCTTCTGGAATGCCAAAGCACCTCTCTCCATATATCCATCCTTGCTCCCTCGCTCCCATTTCCCACCATTAACATTCGCCTATGGAATCGCTTGCCCCCCCACTTCTTGTCCACGACCATACCATACGTCCACTCCGACAAGTCCTTAACGTCTTCCGCGGCAGGTTCTCTTCATAACCTTTCTTAAACCCTAGCGACCATATCACCATTATCATCGTCCCACAAAGACGTTCGCCTTTCCGCGCGGGCCTTTTTTAGTCGCGCCGTTGAGTTATTTACGCGTTAATTACGAGGGAGGATGCGACTGGAAAAGCTAATGACTCGTTCCTCGACCTTGTCAATCCCACGCTTACATACCGGGTCCTCTTACTTGTCCTGTGCCCCGCAGTCTAGATTGACGGATTCCTATCCCGCAACACTCCAGATAAAGAGGGAAAGAGAGGCGTTTTGGAATGCAGAACCTATATATACCCACTTCTTCTTGAGAAGCGGTCGGGTATGCAAGACTGTTTCTTCTCATCCCACGAGAGAGAAGTGAAACTGAATCGTTTCCAGACTTTGTATTCAATGGTATCGCTGTCGTTATAAAAATTTGTCTACCGTGTAAGTTAGGTTAAAGTCGTTTGAGCGAGATATCATTTCACCAAAAATCAATGAATTCGGTCGCATTTTAACCCTCTATGGATGAGCGAGTCAAATTTGTTACGTTTCAAAATCATTGAAAGGTCTGTTTTCTAAGAGACTTTTCCATTTAGTTGCTGCGTGTAGAATTGTAACGCTTTGGATTTAGTGTGTGGAAAGTTGCGTCTCTTTCGGAAGTTTGTCAAACAATCTGAATAGATGAATGCGTGACGCTATTCACTGACCGTGGCGTGCCTGGTAGACCTCTGAAATAAATAGTTTCAGCAGTCATATTATAAAAAATTGGGATAGTTTAAAAAGGATTCGTTATGAAGGTAATGTTGAAGTATTATTTGTGTGAATATTACTACGTAAGTTATTATTTTAAATCAAATATATACAATATAAATACGTCTCATTTCAAAATAAATATAATTATTAAATTAGATGACTCTTTTCAATGTTTAAGCAGCACTTTTTTAAAAACTAATATAGTAACAGTCTTTTTATTAATGCTAATGTTTCATAAGTCTGTCCATAGATGGTTTAATAAAATTCCACCCTTCCAAAGATACAAAAATATCAGACCTTGCCGAATTATTTTTCGAGATTTTCGAAGAAAAATACCCACCCTTTAATATGAGTAATGATACGTATATGCTCTCCAATTAGAGCATCTTTTTAAAAAGAGGAATTTCTAGCACCTGGATATCATGAAAACGTTAACAGTACGTCATTGTATGATTTCTCAACTATTTTTGTAAACAGAACATATTGTCATAGTAAAAATTTTCCAGGATCAAAAAGCCAAGCATAAAGATTTAACCAAAAATATTTATGAAATACAAAGAAAGGCTGCATGACTAGTTAAAAACTGCAAACGAGCGAATATATAGCCTCACAACTTTTAGAGGGATTAAGTTGGGAGCCCCTAGAGACTCAGAGGCTACACTCTAGGCTTAGCTTGCTTGAGAAATACATAACTAGTGTGTTTCAGAGCGACACAGAATTTTATCATGACGCCTCACTACATCTCTAGGTCTGACAGAAGTGATAAATAAGTGAGATACATTGTATACACAATGAGATACATTGTATGAGATACATCGTATGAGATACATTGTATACACAGTGAGATACACAAAAACCAAGCATAAAGATTTAACCAAAAATATTTATATCCATAATTAGTGTGTTTCAGAGCGACACAGAATTTTATCATGACGCCTCACTACATCTCTAGGTCTGACAGAAGCGATAAAATAAGTGACATACATTGTATACACAATGAGATACAGTATGAGATACATTGTATGAGATACATTGTATACACAGTGAGATTCACAAAAACCAAGCATAAATATTTAACCAAAAATATATATGAAATACTAAGAAAAGCTGCATTTCTCGTTAAAAACTGACCCGTGAAAGTGTCCTTTGACTCGTCTGGGATTCGAACGCGGAAACTCCCAATTGCCGGTCGGGTGTGTTTGCCAGTTATACCTGCACAGTTAGCCTGTAACTGGCTAATTAGTACAACCTTACCGGCAATTGGGAGATCCGGCTCGAATACCGGTCAAGTCAAATTAATTTCAACCCTCTGTGCAAGGAGGAAGCTCGTTTGATCGTTGATAATTATAGGTAAAATAAATTTATACCAATACAAATTACGAATTTAGAGTTGTTTCCATGATTATGTTCCATTAGGGGTCATACTTAGTATTTTTTTTACTTCAACATGTTTGTAAAAGGTATTGTTTACAACAGCAGAGCTGTAGTGCCAACGCAAGAAAACCACAATTGTGTACCAATGAGTTAGTTTCAGTTATATTCTATTGCTATTATTGCTTCAACGTACGCCAGTTTGTTAGAAAAAATAATCCGTTCAAAGTTGACCGCGAGTGTTCTCAAACTCAACCCCATTTCATTCCCACTTCTTTTTGCCATCGGCAATTGAGAAAAAGAGACGTTCAACCGATTGCTTATTTAAAATCGTTTCAGAAAGTCGTGGGAATGAGACCCTCATTAAAAACGAAACGTTATAAAAAATGGAAAATTTAAAGCCTCGAGCGGGACGGACTTAATCACAAAACGGAGGGATGCGAGGGACATCAAACGAAGTTCGTTATTCTTCTTTTCGCAAGAAAACAGGGAAAAAAAGAAAAAAGGTCAGTTTAAAAAAATTGTTATTTTTTTATCATTATTTCAGCTCCCCGTCTCCCCCGCAGTCAGGGAAACGCAAAGGACTCGAGGCTACGATACACTGTTTCTTTCGAGTGGAGATGGGCTGCGAAAACCATATTTTTATTAACGCGTCCAATTTTTTTTCCTCTACCCCTTTTGCAAATGGTACGTTCAAGACCGGATATGGCATTTGTCTTGGAGGCGGGTTTAAAAAGCCGATTCCATTTGGGAAAATGAATGGATGTTAACAATCGCGCGGTTAATGTTTCCAAGCGGCGGATTTCTTTGCCCTCGTACTTACCTCGAGGGGGATCGACCGCTCTCTCCCGTCGGTCACGATGACTGACAAGTGACGAGAGGAAGGATTCAAAATCGATAATGGAGGAAGGAGGCGCGGCTTTTGTGAAGCCAGGGCATAATGAGGAACAGGAGTGGGGATCCTCGCTAAGTGGCGGTTGCCCCCACGCTGCGCTGAGAATCGAATGACTTCCTCCCGACATCCAATTAAGGTTCGATTTCAGCGGCAACGATCGATTACCTTCAAATGAGCAGATTTTTTTAGGTCGTTGTATGCATGGTAATCGACTTCAATAGAAGAGGCCTGTGAGTCGCTGACAAAGACCACTTTGATGTGTGAGCACGTATTTCGATAGTAGTACTAGTCAATAGGTATAGTAATTGCCACACTATCGATCTAGCAACGATCGATTTTCTTCCGACCGGCAACGATCGCTTAATTTCAAATAAGATAATTTTTTAAGGTGGCTCTATGCAAGGCAGTCAACATCGATAATAGACCTGTGAGTCGCTGGATTTCTTTGTTGTGTGAGCACGTGCTTCGACAGTAGAACCAGTCAATAGGTGTATTTATTGCTGCACTATCGACCTAGCAACGATTCTGACCGGCAAAGATCGGTTACCTTCAAATGAGATCATTCTTTTAAGGTGGCTCTAAGCATGGCAGTCGACTTCCATAGCAGAGGCCGGTGAGTCACTTGCATGGATCACTTTGATGTGTGAGCACGTACTTCGACAGTAGTACTCGTCATAGATGTAGTAATTTCTGCACTTTTGATCTAGTAACGATCAATTTCCTTCAAATAAGATGATTTATTTTAGGTCGCTCTACACTTGGCAGTCGACTTCAATAGCAGAGCCCCGTGAGTCGCTGGCATGGATCACTTTGATGTGTGAGTACGTACTTCGACAGTAGTACTGGTTGATAGGTATAGTAATTGCTGCACTGCAGACCTAGCCTCGAACTCCTACAGAAAAAAAATCCTTCTTTTATACTTGAGAGAGATATGTGAGATATTCCGAGATGATAATTCATCTCCTCCGGTTCATCGAGTCCTGATCTCACGGTTGCGAGCCAAGATAATTTATCTATGTAGAGCATTGATTTGTCGGAGGAGAAATTATTTATCGCTATTAATTAAATTTGATGTACACCTGGTGATGTTTTTGTTATTAGAGATTATTCCTGAGAAAATTAAATTTATATCAATACAAACTACAAATGTGGAGTCGTTACTAAAAATAAAATTTATGAACGCTCCAGCATTGAATAATCAGAAACACAATTATTATAAAACACACTTTACAGGTGAATTCATATGAATGTATGTCGTTTGGTTGACGTGAATTCGTCATATCTGTCATGTGTTAAAGATAGATGGAACCATGTGATGAGAAATTACATGGGAATAGAGAAGGAAATCGAATGAGCGGTTGACCATATGTTTACCCATCAATCTATCGATATTTTATGCATCAGTCGTGCAGTGAAGTACTGCAAACACATAATTAGAGATGAAATCGTTGCGATACCGTAATTTTTTTCTGATAAAATGCAAAATCAAAACAAGGAATATACTAAAAAAGGGTGTATTTCCATACAAACATTAATGGGGTTAGTTTTGTGCGATAAACACGCATAGTGTACCATTAACAAATTAATTTAGACGATTTCCTTTAGCGCGTCAATATTCTATCTACTCTCTTTTTGAATCTGTTTACTCCACGTATGCCTTGAAGACCCGAGAAGTGCGTAGTACATACGCGTTCATTGCCCAAATAAGGCTACTTTCAAAACTTCTATATCCCCTATACTTTCGCCATTCTTAGCCTGCGCATAAATCATGAAATATTGTCAGAGTAGAACTATGCTCCCCAATTAGTTGAAAATGTTAAAAAAATTGCTCCGTCTGTGAACTCCTATGAAGTCCACATTTACGCTTAAAGCTGTATTTGTAACCATTGAAACTGGAGAATCAATTCATGCTGATACACCTAGGTTGTTTAGTTACTCACCAAATTGAAGGGAGAGCTTCATCTGCGTCTTGTATCCGTAATCAAGCGCCTGTAAAATGATAAATGAAAATACATATTAAACTGATCTTCAAGAAAACGTGCCAAAATTTACATATATTATTGGTTTCCGTATACGATTCTTATTTCATTTACAGTCATTCACCACCATAAAATACGGTTAATTTTCTTCTTTACAATTTTATTTAGTATATTTAGATAGACCCGAGTATTTACAGAGTGAAACACGGCATGAATTACGTCACGCCCATCTTTTGGCCATCATTGCTAAAACGACATTAGTTGGCTTTTCTCGATATTGGAAATAAAAAAGAAGTAAATATAAGTAACATATTTAAGGCGAACATATTCCAAGCTGGTTTTAGATGTTCGAGAACTTCAACTTGAGTTCTAATTTTATCCTGCTATATACAAAGCTAATTTTTCAAGTGTTTCAAGTATGTATTTTGGGAGAGTATTATAATTAATATGATGAGCTTGATTGAAATTTCAGCGGAACATACTGCCAAATTTTAAGTTAGTGATACTTTCATCCTGAAATGGCTATATTTTTCTAGTTATCATCTCATGAATTAAAAAAATTAAGTATTTTGGACGTGATTTTTTCCCTCTATAAAGATATATTCAGCTTCACAAGCCGTAAAATCAATTACACAAAAAGGGTGTTGGAAATAAACTTGAAGGCGGAAAAAATAATGATAATTAATAAGCTTATGGTATAAAAATGTTAATCATAATAAATTTCATTTTTTTATTTAATTTAAATTAAAAATAAAAATTTGTATAAATAATCGTGAATTTTTTGTCACATTATTTCAATGATGCATGCAGTTACATTATTTTATCTCAAAAATGTGGCTACACAGCCATTGACTTGCCACAGAGATTAAAAAAAACCTACCTTGTTACATAAAACAACTAAAATTTAATAATTTACAGATAAAATTCTTTCCTTCAAAAATTAATAGTCAGGAAATGACACAAAGAATAGGTGTTCAGGCATTATACTTCACCCTACTCAGAATAAAGTTATTCATAACGGCTCCTCCTCTCGTGTCCTTTGAGTTGGAGAAACTTTTAGTTTCATTAAAACACATTTTCCATAATTAGCACCCACTCAGTCATAACTTCTCAATGTACATTTTCCCGTGATATAAACAATTTCGAACATAAAAATTTGTCATAGAGTAGGTGGATGTAAAAGACCTTCAAAAAAATTGGAGACTGAAGAAATTTACTCCTCTGAGGATGATTGAGAAAATGAGTATGTACACCAGATATTGTAAGAGAATCACGTGGATCTGTGGATTGAAACAGCATAGGAGCAAAAGCAATCTAGTTGAAATGCGGAAATGATAACATTATTCCTTGGTTTCCATGCAAGCCTTCCCATCTTCAGTGTTCTCTACGATGAAAACTATGGCGTATTTGGAAATCCCTAGAAATAATTGATTTTTGCAAACATTTCTCCCATTATCTTCAGCCAATACATTCCCACTCATATATCAACGAAAAAAACTGGAAATATTTTCTTTCAGCAATTATCTTTTCATTGTGTTTTTGGATATCCGTGTTGTAATGATACGAATAACGAAATATGTTCTTGAGAAGAATACAAATATATCACTTGATGAACTCAATATTAGATGTATCACACTTTTTATTTCCGACCATGGTTTTCACAACCATGGGCATTATCAATTTCAGCAACCACTATCATGAACATCATAACAAAAATTACTTTCTTCAACCCTACAAATCGCGCAATCAAAATGTTACTTATTAGCGCGTAATGTCCTGAGAAGTCTTTCTGAGAAGTACTTTTCATCAAAATAATTCACTTTTTATACATTCAGTAAATACAAAGGTATATCCTTCCCACTCTCATGACCGTAGCGCCCGATTGGTAGGGGAGGAAATATGATAACAAGAGGATCCTCACAGGGTGCGCGTTCCGAAGGGTTAAGTTAGTCGGAAGGGTTACTTCACCGGACAGATCCCTGGGCTCCTACACTGTGCATTTAATCTCGTGAGATCGGCCATTGACGAAAGAACAAAAGGTATGAGATATGGAGAGGGATTTTGGGTAACAGTTCAAAACCCGTTTACGATTAGTTTTACCGCGTAATAAACCAAGTAACCTATTTTTTTTCCTTTGCAATTAGAAACCCCAGATTCTGCTTCGTTGTTAAAAGCACCATTCAGTGGGCGCGTAAAATTTTGTTACGCGATCAGGCGCGCGGACCACAATGGTGGTCCAATTTCAATTTTTTTAATGCCTAAAATTTTCAATTTTTTTGTAAGATATTTTTACAAGCAATAAATTTAGACTTATATCTAGACTACTCGTTTATTTAGGTTTCTTTCACTACGGAACATATGTATAGTCATCCATAACACGAAACCCAAAGTCATTGTAAAATCGTGATATATTTTGAACATCGAGCATCCATTGTGACAAAATTGATATAAAATATCCAACACTTTAAAAATGACAGATTATAATATAATAATGCATAAATACTATATAAATAATATGTCATATAACAATGCCGACCGAAAACGGTTACATAGTTAGTCCTGTGGGGCACATTTGTGGCCCAGTCACGCTGGCTTCCTTTTGCACGCCATTTAATACTAACCCTGCATTAATTTGTTTCATACGACCATGTGAGACTTTTAAGGAAATAATAATGTGCATCTACTGAAACTTAAAAGTAAATTATGCCATCCTATGAGAAACAGTGCACAAATAAAACACTGTGGGCCACCCCTGTGGCCCACGCGCCTACTGGAGGGTTAAAAGCAGCTCCAAGCCTCCCTTGCCAGGGTTTGCACCCACGCACGTTAGCCGGAAACCATTCGTACATCCCTTAAACCAACGACAAAAGAAGCGAGTTTTCGCCGCTCACCCCGCTAAAAGGGTTGGTTGGATCATAGGAGCTCAGTGGCTCCCGTTGTGTGCGGAAGTCCTAAATGATCCCGTTTTCATCGTGCACCAGGTGGAGGTGTGCGTTTGGTTACTTGTCTATCCTTCCCACAAGTATGGGCCGATTCCCTTGCGGACTTCGCCCGATTACGAAAATGACTGTCGAAAGCAGCGTCTAAAATAATAAATTGTGCACTATTCAATGTACAAATCCATTTAGTGATAGTAACCAAGTTCATTAATTACTTCATAAATCTCCAATAAAGCTAATTTACCAAATAATTTGATAATTTAAAAGTCTGAACGCTTTGGTGCTCCTCCTAGGAATGGCAAGGACCATTATCGAAAATTAATGTTTAGATACTACTTTTTAATTCCGTTGTACACATTTAATTATTATAATTAATGATTACTTTATAAATTTCACATAAACAAGGAATTAAAATTGAGCAATTATCCATTGTATTAAATAATTGACTCAATTTCATAGTGAGCAAGGACTATTGCTGAGATATGCGTGAGTCCTTGAGTAAATCAGCTGTCCTAACTAGCTACTCTCAAAGACTGCTGCCACAGAGAGGAAACTATTTAAAATTTAGACTTGTGTGTCTAAATTTCAAGTATTTTCTTTTCTCACGGTTGTTTGTTAAAAAATGGAAACAACGTATTTGGCCCACTTTAATTCTGGCATCGAAAAATATGACACAGACTTGAGTTGTATCAAACCATAATCACTGTTTCTACTTTTTATTTGTTTTTAGAATTTCATTCACAGTGAAACAATTCATGCCAACCAGTTAACTATGACGTAACTCCGGCTTAGAGAAAATGCATGTATTGGGTTGCATGCGCTCCAGGATATTTTACACATCAGCCGATTACGTATGAAGGAGCGGATTTGTGAAACACGAGATGCCAACACAAGAACCGCCGAATCTGACAAACCCCTTAATGTGTCCAGGAGTCAAATTTATTCTTTAAAAATCTCGAAATTCCTGAGCATTGCGCAAGGAGTCGCCACGGTTGCAAGCAATTACAACTCTAAGGAAAAAAATATATGTAGCCATTGTATAAATTAAACTGTAGTCCTTTAAAGTTCTCTATTTTTATTATGAATGAATTTGAACTAGAGCTAACCTTTAATAAACAGTGATATTTCTGGAGCAATTTATGATGTACTTTATCAGCAATATTTCAAAAGTTTTCAAGCATCAGGTGATAGCTTATGTAAATGAGTGACTACTTATATTATCAAAAAAGATCCTTTTTAAATTCCCCTTCTAAGTTTGCCTAACCGGTCAAGGATTTGGCAAGTTTTACCAGTTATAGGGTAATAGTTTGATAATTAAAAAAATAACCAAAATTATGGCCATACTTGCCGTAATCTAGATCGATAAAATATATTTTAGTAGTAAAGTATACTTTAATAAATTTATCATGAGCACTGATATAATAATATTTTTTTTAATTTGAAACATTATGTATAATATGATTAAGGTAGGTTTTTTGTGTGTCAGAGAATCTCCTCCCAGTTTTTTAGGGGCCTATCTCGCTCAAGCATATCCTATTTTGCCTCAAAACACGATCTACCCTTCATCATCCTGTCCATGGAACGTATTCTCTTTCGACCTCTTCCCCGCTAGCCCAACATCCTTTTTTTCTATTATATTATTGAAAAATCCATCACCCCTTAATACATCGTCCGGCCATCTACTCTTCCGATCTCGAATTTTATTAAAAATAACGGACTTCACATTAATTAACATAATGTATGAAATAGTGTTATCATGAGAAGAATGGACCAAAATAATTTTTCAAAGGGTATTTTGTCTTAAAAGCGTGAGGCTTTTACTCAGTTTTTAGTAAATTGGATAAATAAAATAAATATATGTAGAACTGAGTTAAGAAATATTGAGTAATAATTCCGCGACACTATCCGTGAAGATAATAAAAGAGTACACTGCAGTAAATGGAAAGCTCCCATTGAATAAGGCTCACTCGCCTACTTTAAAGTCTTCCATCATCATCGTTAATCCAGCCGGTTAAGAAGAGAATCCAGCGTAGAAGGGGGGAGCCACCCATGGTGGGCTGAGTGTACCAAAGCCGTGAGGAAAAGGGTCGAAAAGTGGACGAAGAAATATGAGCTCACGCCGCGAAATAAACGGTCCAAGAACGCAAGCCGAGATACATCTTTATGTTCCCACCGAACATGACTCAGGAGAAGAAGATTCCGCCTGCGGCTCTCGCCTTCCTTTGTTTGACTCTGCGAACCGACTCATCTTTCTCTCACTCTCACGAGAGAAACTTTGTTCGAGGTTAAAATATACCGGAGACGCTATCTTGGAGATTTTTATGAGGTTAAAAGTCCACCTTTGCAGTGATGTCAACTTTCCTCCTACTGAAGAGGGACTCACTTCTTGAGTCATAATTTTGAGACTTAAAAATTACGCAGTATGTATCGATTTGCCAAATTTCAGTGTTAATTATGAATATTTACGTCCCTCATCATTATACTCAAATCGTCTTGTCTTGCCTCAAGTATTTCTTATGACAAGTCGACGGCAACAATTTTCGTCATCAGTTTGTATAGTATGGGACATTTAGTGCAGTTTTGAAAATCATTGATTAAGTAAAAGTATTTATAATGCACAATTGCTATTGAGAGATTTACCGGTCAACGTTGGCTTCAATAAAGGGAGAGATAAAATAGTTAATTGAATGTCCCATTTCAATTTCGGTTCCTTTCGATATCTCACCATTTCTTTCGATAACTTTTATCCTACATCTCTTAATCTCATCCATAACGCTTATTCACTATCTTGCTTTCATTGTTATTCAAGATCCTCCCCTTCATGACGGCCTTCGCCCCTTTTTACATTTTCTAACCACCAATCTAGGCCTCTTCCAAATCTTATCAACCTGTTACCTCACCCACCATATCAGGAATATTCCTCGCTGGCCTTTCTCTCCATTCTTCAAACGCTAATCTCAAATGCCTTTAAACGTGGCAGCTGTATCAATGCTTTGCATGTCACACACTCACATTTCAATCGGATCAAATAAAATATCTCTAGCTGTTACATGCTGGGGCGACCGTTCACACTAATTAAGGGTAACTGTTAAAAACTAATAATGTTTCCACAAAAACAAATGAGAGCAAAGTTAAGTCTTCTTTCCTTCCCATTCTCAGGTGGCCTTCTTATTTTGAGCTCTATTTATTGGTGTCACGATTTCATTTATATCCACGGGATCATCAGCGATCTATTAAGATGGTCGTGGTAGTTTTAGTCTTCGTACAAATTTTCATGAAACTTTGCCTAGCTGATATCATTAGATAGAAGAGACAAATTAGCATTACACCGTACCGTTTTTTTGGTGGAATTCAGTACTAGTTTAACACGTAGCCTTATGAAATTTGACATATATTTCATGATAATTCGATTTCGTTTTCACATATTTTCTTCTTAACGCGAAACAATGCATGTCTTATAAATATGATGTTTGCTACAAATATCCATTCGTCCTGTTGAATTCATTATGCGATAATAAATAAAATCACGTCAATAATTTGAATACCGCGCGGAAAACTCCTTACCTTAATATGAGAGTTTGTGTCGTTTAAATTTATGCCCATAAAATGAGTCCAACGCATAATAAACAGACCAAGGTAAAGGTAATTTGGTCCAATAGTATATTAAAAATTACGTTACTTTGAAAACCTGTTTTGTTCATTTTACACGAGGTACATATTTCCACCATCTGATGCATGGACGTTAAACATTAAAATAACGCCGAATAAAGTATTGAATTGGAAGGATTTATGCAAGGATCCACGATTAATACGAAATATTCCCTGCTCTAATTCAGTTACTATTGCACGCCCGATCAAGAAAAACATGTAGTATTAAATTGTACAATTTCGTTCCCCGTGTAAAACAGGCTTTAGACTGCGTAGAGAACATAGTGCACTCAAAAATCCACGATTGCGGCTCTATCCTCATTGAATCTCTAATATGCTAAAAACCTTTATCAATTCAGATTGAATTGTGGTTTCATCCCTTAGAGTGATAGAATAATTTAAAATTAATCCAATAGCCAACTCCTTGTATAACTTTATATCTATAATAAGTCTAGGTTACACTAACTTCAGGATTTTTAACCGTAATTGGTGGCCATCTACTTATCATCTGTGGCGTCAACATGTATATTAAGGTAGTTTAAGCGAGATTGTTCCATAGTCATAATGGAGTCCATATTCAAATGTTACATGTTCAATTCAGCAGCTGTAGGTAGCATGGCTTATATAATGCATTAATAATGGCGCAATTCTATAATTTTATGGGACTTAAATTCTAAATATTAACTAATAAAATCAACATTAGTCTTTGACTAGACTCATATTTTCGCGCGGTAGGTTAAACATTCCTTAACAAAGAAAGGTTTTTTTGTGATTCTGAAAAATTACTGCCTTGACAATATGATTTATGTTCAAAAATGGTTGTGAAAACATGCAGACGACTAGCTGTTGGTTATTTTACGGCATTTGGGCGTTATGCCCAACGTTTAACGGCATACGTTATTTGGGCGTCTCTCTTGAGTGCCATTAACGTACTCTCATGTAAAATGGCTGGATGTATTGGCAAATACCTCGGAAAATTGTGTGGTAAGGGGCTGATATTTTGATATCTTTGGAAGGTTGAGATATGTCTCATTAAAACGAGACTGAATCCACTGATTTCTAGGTGAAATGATATTTCACTTAATCTACCTTAAAGGCATTTACTTCGATTCCCATCATTGATATGGGGTCCAAGAACTTTTTCGACTTACCTAATATATAAAAATGAACGATTGTTGTTCGACTTCTATGCGTTCCAACACCGTACATCAGATTACGATGAAACTTTGGTGAGTAGTTGTGCGCGTGGCAGCAAATATTTCTGAATTATTTCATTTATTGTACAATAGGTGGAGCGCGAGTCGTATCAACGATTGAATATTGGCTGGCGAGCTTCTCAAACAAGTGAGGAACGACAAGCAAGCAAGAAGTAGATAATTTAAGTGTTGCTCATTCACGTGTATCAGAATCGTATGCTCAATCACTTGTGTCACAATCGAATCATTGAGACACAATTTGTGTTAAAAGGTACGTAATATTTTTTTTGCGTAGAATAAGATTTAGTGCAGTGGAGTTTTTATTTGTTTTTTTTTTAATTCTTGGATTCGATTTTCGTATACGCTTCGGTTTTTCCTAAAAATTGGATTTTTTAGCTCGAAAATCTTAAATTTTTGCACTAGTTCAAGAATTGAATATTTTATTTTCTCGGAAACCGCATAGGCATGGTATGGAAAACCATGCCATCATTTATGCGTAACACATTCACGGCACAGGGTCAATTGCTTCAAGTGTGGGAATAAAATCTAGAAAATCTATGCTTTGCACATGGTCAATTATGTGTTGCCTACTCACGAATTTGTTTTCGCAGAAGGCTGTAAGACCAAAAGTAGGTACCTACTGTATATCCCAAAGCACTTGAATAATTTGTTTTTCAAATGAAATTTAATACACAAAAAATCGTGGTCTTTCAATGTTTTGTACATTTGAATGCGTCTGCTTTGTATATTTGTGCCCACTTAGAAAGACAAAGAGGCACTGCAACGCATGCCGGGAACAGCTGCTTTAAACAATAATTACTTGTGCGAGCAGTCAATGACCGTCGATTATCGCTCGAGCCAATATACTTCAACCTCATCTGCTTACTTTCCTCTGCCAGCTCTGCTCTCATCCAGCGGGAACGTGTCCTGCTATGCGCTATCACACCTCGGACATCGCTTTCCCGGCTCTCGGCAGAAGGAGAGTGGGACGGTGGAGCAGGAATGCGACGATGTATACCTACAGTCACTCACTCACCGGAGGACGTCCTTGAAAGGTCCGCCTCCTCCTAATCCCAGATTCGTGACTCGCCGTCTAACACCCATGGCACCCCCCTCCCTTTCCCCTCGGTTCGTTCTCACATGCCTCCGAGAGAGGGGAGCGAGCTACTCATTCTGTAGCGGTGACTGTAGCTATATTGTAAGCCAAAGTGAGCGAGATGTCGCGAAGAACGACGAGGTCTGGTTCGTATATTTCCGTCTACATCCTCTGTGTTTCAATTTGCGAGGCTTGGCTTGGTGGAACCTCATCGTAATTTGGAAATAATATCCATTTGCAAAAATTATTCGAAAAGTTTTATACATCACAACTCACGTTTAGGCTTGTCACAGTCATAGTCATTACACTTCAAGGAGAAAAATTGAAAATGACTGTACAAAATCGAAACCTGGAGCGGAATAAATAAATCGTTCCGTGGAATTTTTACAAAGTGAAATTATTTTCAAAAAACTCATTTATTAGAGAATATGAGAGAAAATATCAAAGCAAAGGTTTGAAATAGTCGAGTCGTATCGGGTAAAAAGATTATGCGCACAAATAAAATACAGGTCACAATGGACGAAAACAGCTGTTTTCATTTTTATACAGGTGAAAGAAAGAGGGGAAAAGCCTGCTCAGGTATTTTTTAGGCCTAACGTTACGTTAATTTTCTTTTAGAATAAAGTGCAAGAAAAGTTTGTGACAATTTTTATTGCATTTTAGTCGTTGTATAGAGGTTGTACATTAACATATATTATTTTTATATCATAGAAGGTTATTCATTTCTAAGATTGTTTTGCTGCAGCCCACCATCGTTTCAATGTTAGATTCCTCACTTCATATTTGCTATTCTTGTATAATTTCCCACAATTTTGTCCATCAACATATTCCTGGATCTTCTTATTGTGACTGCTTCCTCTATCATTCCTTCAATTACGATTTTCACTGACCTATAGTGTCTCAGTATGTGTCCTATCCATTTGGTTCTTTTTTATGCAATGTGTCCCTAAGGATCCTTTCCTCTTCTTCTCTTCTATAAAATTTTATCAGTTCTAATTTTCTATGCACATTTATCTTCAGTATCCTCTTCCTGCACTAGATTTTGAAGGCTTCTAGTATGTTCTGGTGTGCTTTTCCAATGATCCATGCCTCCGATCCATCGAGTGTCACGCCCACACGAATTTTTTCACATACAGTTTTATGATGTGTACTTTTATATGTAATGTAGATTGGCGACTAAGGAAGTACTTGGTATGGTAAATAGGGAGAGGAAACTGCTGAAAGAGATTAGGCGAAGGCGGAGTTGGTGGTTAGGAGCAGGTAAAAGGAAGCGACGGAATGCTGATCGTCTTGAAGAGGGGAGAATGCTGAGAAAAGTGGGAAGATGAACTAGAGGCTGCTTTTATACTGAGATGACGACAGACAACGCGTAAGGATACTGAGGTCTGACTCTGTAAACATCCATCGGATTCTCACTCTCTTCCGTTTATATCTACCTTATTTGATATAATATTCTAATCAATAAAAATAAATAATGGCACTTGAACTATTTAAACCTGGATCGGAGGACAATTAAACTATAGTAATTTCTCGAAGACTTTTAATAAATTATGGGTATTTTGGGGACGCAACAAATGGTCGCAGGTGAACTATACTGTAAAAAGAATGGAGCAGATGAGTGAAGCTAGTCTAGCAGTGCATCGAGAGAATTCTGACGGTGTATCTGGAAGGAGAGCCTCCGGACATGTTGATGGTGCAGGTCTACACGTTGAAATCTAGCCACACGGGAGGATAAATAGAAGACATGTAGGAGCAAATAGTAGAAGTTCTTGGATTTTGGAAGGGGAGAAAGATCCTCATCACAATTGGTGACTGGAACGCAATTGCAGGATAGGGAAATATCGGACTGGGAAAACGAATTACCAAAAGAATAGTTGAGTCCTCCAATTAGAATAAGAAAATAATGGTAAACACTCTTAATTTATGGCCACAGAGATTTATGTATGTCAGGAAGTGCAGCACAAAAATAATAGCCATGTTCCGAAAAAATTGTAGATATTTACGCTCTGCTATTCACAGCTTACCCAACCTTCAAACGTCTTCACACTCCACCAATTTCTCTTTGTAGGAAACTAGCTTCCTCTCTTTCACCCTTATCATCCTCTCTCTTCATCCCACGTTACATTTCTTCTCTATTTTTCCATCATATCTTGTCTTTAACTCTACTTTCAATACTAGTTCCCAAAAACGTATCATTTTACTTGATCCATAAACTTCCTTCGGCTCTGCTTGATTTCTAAAAGACAGCCCTCCTTCACATAGTTTCACATAGGTGGTTTCAAACTTGGAAAAGGTCCTTTATCAATTTACATCAATAAAAGTCCACCATAGGGCTAATTTCCCGCTATATATTCCTGGCATTTGGAATAATTGCGGAAGAAACAACGTCATATTAGGTAGAATCATAGTTCGATATCGTTAAATTCAATGGCGTTCAAAAGTCATACATTTTAGCATATATACATTTCAACATTCATAAATTTTTATAGTTGACTCCTTATGATTTAAAAACTAAAAACTGATAGGTGGCTTGATTAAATTTTCCAGAATAATTTGCTTCAAATTAACAATTATGTTTTTAAGAAAAAAGCGTTCATATCATGTAGAAAAATAGTATTCACCGAATGGCTTCCCGAATCTCGCATTAAAGGGTATGTAATCTCAAACTCAATTCGCGAAAATGAACAGCGTGGTCAGCAATAATCTATTGTTCGTGATAAACAGACGTTTTTCAATGAGTTGTTGGATTAGAATATAGTTCAAGTCGTTGTTTGGTGAAACATCCTTAAGTGTAATACATATATAAGTGTGTGTGTGCGAGTCTGTCGGTGAGAGCAGAGAAACCGGGCTTGTAATTGGCCGAGAGAAAAAAGATTGAGAGGAGGAGGGGGGAGGAGGGGAGGCGTGGGAGGGAGGGAAGGAAGAAGAGATAAAGATAGCGAGAGAAGGAAGGAGAGAGAGAGAGAGAAGGTTACGGCAGTTTATCCAGCCTCCCGACCGCCAACAGCCTTCGCCACTCCCACATCGCAAAAATGTTTTTCGCTTTTCTTTTATTTTTTTCTGCACACACAACACACGCGCTCCTCGTGAGGTCCAGTCAAAGGGATAGGTGGGGATGGGGATATAGAGCCATCGAAAAAAAGAGATAAACAAATGAAAAAAGAAAATAAAAAAGAATGATAGAGTGCGCCGAGACCCGAACGGAATGGGGGGCGATTTTTATTTAGAGAGGAAGGAGAACGAAGATAAAAATAAGTAATGTTTTCTTTTGTTCTTCCTTAGAGCGCACACAGGCTAGAGACACCTTGAAAAAGGATAGCGCCCTCTCCACAGAAACTCCTCGTCGTTACATGACGTCAGATACAATAATAGCAGCCGATTATAAAATTATAAAACAGTTAATTGCTTCCGTAAAGATTGCTTAACATGAAGATGGAAGGCATACAGGGTTCAATACAATAAGAAGCATTTTTTTTAGGTATCAACGAAAGATAACTGCGTTGTTTGACCGTTTACAGCATCAGCTTAGGTATTGGATGAGCACATAAAACGCATTTTGCGTTAAAAATGGAAGAACTAATATACGGGTAAACAGAAGTAAACATTCTCATCTCGGAACATAAAATGCGTACATAAACTAAAATGAGATATTCTCAGCCCATTCAAAATAAGATATTTGTGACAGTTAAATAAAAACAGGAGATCTTTAATGAATAAAACTTTATCTTTATTCAACTACCATTTCGTAAATTGTATTGAGAAGTTAAATGTAGGGAAATTGATTGCAGTGTGCCAAAATTATATGTGCATCTGAAACGTCAAAAACCTTTCTTCTCAGACATTCAACTATAAAATTTAGCATAGTTAAGGGGAGTTCTTTGATGTAGCTCCATCACCATCATTTTTAGCCTAGTATGGTGATTTTTCTGAGAATGTTATGGCTATCGCTCTGCCATTTGAAAACCGACTTTCTACCCAGTGTCTAAGTGGATAATTGTCTTCTAGCAACCCTTCGAAAATGCGTTATATCCATGGTGTTCATACAATCAAACTAAAAAAAAGAGCATCTACAAACTACAGGGGCTCTTTACGTAAATTTTCCTCCACAGCTACTCCTGGGCGGAAACAATATTGGTAATGTGGGACATTTTAGCTTATAATACGATAACCAAGAGATTGAAGGCTTTGGTAAATGCATCAGGGAGTCACAGCGGGAAATGTGGGATGAAGACCACCCATTAGAAAGCAGAAATGACGAGTTTTTCTCAGATAAATATTGCGAGGCTAATCATGAAATCAGGGTAACACGATCTTGAGCAAATAATATAATAAAATGATTACTTTGACAACACGCAAGGAGAAAATGAGCTCAGCAGCAGCGGAATGAAGGAGAATTTGTCCAGTGAAACAAGCGTTCAGCAATATCATGTAGCTGAATACGAGGACCTGCCATACTACTTTAAATAAAAGGCTAACAAAGAGTTAAACACTGAGGACTGTGTGGCACAGATACATGCACTCTGAGAAATGAGGGAGGAGATAAAAGAGATGCTTAAGATATATGCGTGGACGAGAATGTGTTACAATAAGGCAAATGGAAAGAAAAGAAACAGAAAATATTTGGAGGAGGTAGAGTAGACAGTTTTAAGAGATAATGAAAGGCAAAGCGTTGCTATTGTAGTGATATAGGGGAGTATGTTGGATGAGTAGGGAAGGGGAAGAATAGGTTTTATAGACGGGGTTAAGAGAGGTAGTAAATATGCGGGGATAAAGAAAGAATCTGATGATAGAGAAAGGGCTTTGAGCCAGTAAAATCTATTGTACTCTCTTCCATTAGAGGCAAACTGTACCTGACGATTACCAAATAGTAATAATACGCAACATCTTAATTACCTACATTATCTATCACTTAGGAATGTACCGATAAAGTGACCCACTTCCAGGCATTTTTTTAGTATTCTATCGGGAAAGGTAGGTTTTAATGAATGTCAGTGAATCTCCTCCGGTTTTCTTCACTTTCAGGGGCCTGATTACCTCTAGTATTTCCTTTTTCGCCTCGGCATACGATCTACCCTTCTTCATCCCGTCCATGCTAAATGGAACAAGCGGAAACAGATGAAGATGAAAAAACAAAGAAAAAAAAGAGAACGAAAGTTCGCCGGGCACAAATGGAATGGGCGGAGATTTTGGTGAGGGGATGATAAAAATAAATAAAAGACTTTTTGGTGAAGTAAACGCACAAAAAAAAATAAAGTATGAAAAACTCGAGACGATGAGGCATACCTCCTCACTCGGGGAAGGGGAATGGGAAAGGCAAGGTCACCGAGGGAGGAACGGGCATATGCCATGACTTTTGGGAATTTTTCGTCCCTCCTCGTGCCTGGTTGGCTGGTTGATCCCGTGTTTCGCGCGAGAGAGTGTGTGGGTAAGTGCCTTCCCCTTTCCGTTTTGCCCGCTCATTCGCGGCTTTCAGCTCGTCATTTGTTTTTTTCTCCGCCGTTTTTTTTTTAGACCGTTCCCGTCAAATTATTTCACCCGCCAATGGAGAGAAGAGATGATGGTGGGATGGGAATTGGGTGTGGAAGCCCAGAGTTCCGGATTAAAGGGGGCGAGGGACTGGGACACGTGGAGAGGGAAGGAATGTATCTCGAGGGTAAAGGCCCGTATCAGACGATGGTTGAACCTGCGGAAGACTCTCTGAGGAACGTGATCTAAAGGTATTGGGTTTGCAGACACCTAAAATAAAATTACAAAACTATAGCGTACTCCACGTGTATTTGATCTCATGAGTCTCATCGAGAACGCTGTTGCCAAACTTACGCTCAGTTTGCTCGGTACTTGAGGTGGGTCATTCGCGAAGAAATGCGTCCATGAACTGAACGAAAGGACCAAGGAAAGACGTCTATGGAACGACCGTTCCTTTTTCGGTCCAACGTTCCTTTCGCTCCTTTGCTCCATTAGTTTCTTCGTTCCTTTCCGTCCTTTTCTCAATTCGGTTCTTAGTTCCATTTGGCCCTTTATTCCTGCCGGTTCTTCGTTCCATTTGGTCCTTCGTACCTATCGGTCCTCGGTTCCTGTCGGTCCTTGGTTCCTTTCGGTCCGTCGTAACGTTCGGTCTATCGTTCCTTTCGGTCCATCGTTCCTATCGGTTCTTCTCTCTGTTCGGTCTTATATTCCTTTCGTTCCTTGGTTCCTTTCAGTATATCGTTCCTATTGGTCCATCACTCCTTTCGGTCCATCGTCCTGTCGGTTCTTCGTTCCTTTCGTCTTATATTCCTTTTGTTCCTTTGTTCCTTTCGATATAACGTTCCTTTTGGTCCATCGTTCCTTTCGGTCCATCGATCTTGTCGGTTCTTCGTTCCATTCGGTCCTTTGTTCCTGTCGGTCCTTGGTTCCTTTCTGCCTTTGGTTCCTATCGGTCCTTGGTTCCCTTCGGCCCCAATGTTCCTTTCGATCCTCCGTTCTTATCCTCATGTGATAAGATGTTCTTTTTGAGACCCCAAATATTCGTATCGTTGGTTCCTTTCGGCCCATGGTTCCTTTCGGTCCTTGGTTCCTATCGGTTCTTGGTTCCTTTCGGTCATCTTTCCTTTCGATCCTCCGTTCTTATCCGCATGAGATAAGATGTTCTTTATGAGACCCCAAAAATTCATATGCGGAGGATAGTAGTCTGATGATAAGTTCTTTATTTTTATAGTGACGCCAGTCGGCTCGCTCTACCCGGCCACGGTCGCATCTCAGACCAAAATAAACAACTGAAATTCTTTGGCGCGCCTAGCCACATTAAGGTCATAAAGTTGTTGAGACTAACTTTGGCTAAAGATTTCATTCTCCCCTTCCTCAGTTGCATTCTGGCCTTTACGCTGAGGAGCTTATGGGGAACAAACATCAGGCCGCCTCGCGGCGTGTCACTAGACAGAAAAATCTGTAGTGCAGTTGCTTCTCGCACGGCACAGAAAATGTGGGTGCACACACGGGAACAATGCCGAATTGGTCGCTTCTCAAATTGCAGGGCTCATATATAGGTTTTTTGGAGCTTAACTTTGCATTGCTATGGCATCACCATAAACCGACTTTTTATTTCATTCATTTTTTCTCCTAGAAAGAATTAATGGTGATGGCAGTTACTTGGTGGAATTCCTTCATAATGAAATGATGAGTATCTTAGTTTTCCGCAAAAGATTTATTACGTTCTTACGACGCAGGTTTCACCGCTGCGTGACATCATCAGGTACAGACATAGTAAAACACATTGCTTAAATAGTAAAAATATATGGAAAACTAAGTAATTCAACGTTTAATTTATCCAATATGGTTATAGCTTTAGAAATAAATTCATACTGTTTCAGAAAGAAATTCTTTTATTTTAAAAATCATGTGAAAGTTGGAAGAAATATTCTCCATTTATTATTTTGTTCAGCATTCTTAAACGCCGTCATTACGGTATACCAAATATTTCCATTTTTTTATTGCAACTTTCTTCAAATACCAAGTATATATTGATAATTTAAATACACAACTAAATAATACAAGTTCCTTAGTTACTTTTTGGTATTCCATATTCCAAAATATTTTATGATAACGTTTACAACACCACAGATTTTTTTAAAAATACAAGACCCGGGTATCAACGCGTTAGCGTCATCTTCAGGTGAAGGGATGACCTGAAGATGACGCTTAACCCTTCCGTGACTGTGCCCGAGAAACTTCCAAAAACAGCTGTGTGGCGTACTCGGGTACCCCAACACTTTTTTCTCGAATATTACATTGTTTTTTTCTTGTTTTTCTTTTCCTTAGCCTTCAATTATTTTTATAAATACATTATTGCTTATTTTGTTGAGATTATCTTGTATTTTTTTTGGAGGTAGCATCACTGTTTTGGCTAATTTATAGGATAAAATATCACAACTGAATTTGAATAACCTTATTATATTTTAATTAGACATATAAATACGGTTCACCTGCTACAAAATGGGTACATGACAAAAATGGGTATATACAATACAGAATATTACAATTAGTGACCTAAATTTAATTTCTTCCTTCACACTCATTTCAACAAATTTGCTTTACTTCCACTCTGTGTGAAGGACAAACTACTTTACCACAACCTATACAGTACACATATTTTTTTGTTCTTTCATCTTGATTCCTTGAGAAAAACAAGGCAACGGATTTTTTTGGAATATTGCTTAGTGAAACATTATTTTTTTCACTCTCACATACATTTTTTTCTTTCAAAAACGTACATATTGCTGCTTTGACAGACGAATGAAAGTTTTGAGACCGTTTTTCTTCGGAGATCATCACACTGAGCCAGTTCAATTGGTAGTTCCCTTAGAAAGAACCTCCTTCGACTTCGGTCATTTTGTTTCCAATCAGGATTGTTTTCTCTCCAAATTAAAAATGAGTTTAAAGCAGCCATATCTATAATTTCCATAATTACTCTGAAGGGCCATCTTCTTGTACTACGAACACACGAATATTCACGTGCCATTTAGTCCCCATTGTCAACTGCCCCTTTGGTACGGTTATAATGCATTATAATTTCTGGTTTGCTATTATTATCTTGTCCTGCTTTTTCATCCCTATCATGTTGGGTGGACAAAAGAATAATCGCTTTTCTCTTCTTTGGAACATATGAAAGGAGGGGTCAAGTAATTACTAAATCCAAATGTACTAGAAAAAATTTCCCTTGAAGGATGCGGGAGGAACTCAGTTGGAATTTCTGTTTTATTTTCCTGAAGTGTACCAGTAATTGTTAGCTTGTGATCGTGCAATTCCCAAGCTAGCGGTATGGAGGTGAATAAATTGTCACATATAACCCCACGCCATGTCCCTCAATATGGTCGGACCAAATCGTTAACTACCCAATTTCCTTGATTTTTCTCCCTCCAATTACCAACCATGCCAAAGTAAACCTGAGATGAAAGGATATGAGACGTTTCAGAATTTGGATATAGGATGTTTTTTTGGCGTGTCCTTATCTTCAATACATCTGCCTTGACCATTTTTGCACCCTTTTCTCGTTACGTGAAATATTTTCGGGGTGAATTCGATTCCATGCCCATCATCCAGTAGGTGTTTTGCAAAGTGGGATTCGGATGCATTCCGACGTTTGCAGACCCAAATGCTATATCACCTTTGCGTGGCTGCATTCTTGCGCACGCTTGATGAAACCAAGTGTTATACATTCCTATGCATTATTAGAGATTTAAAGTTCTCAAATATTGCAGAAACTGTATACGTGTAACCATATTCAGATAAAAATGGAAGAAAAATTTATTCCCACAGAAATTTGCTTTGAGTAGGCCTCTTTATGACCTCCGCTTGGAGCTTTGATGCCAACCCAGGCATACACAAACACATCCCTATTTATGGGATTTGGGATAATAATGTGATATAAATACAGTTAATGCTATTAATGATAAATCAATTGATAAATCTGTATGAATAAGGTCACTGAATTGCCATACTCACACGACAAGACATTGTTTAGAGCAACCCGAGCAAAAATGGCTGTGCGGGGTACTCTAGTAGCCCATTCAAAAACTAAAGATAATTTAGAAAAAAGTTAGTGAAAAAATTTCTTTCATTTCCATGATATAAAAGAAACGTTTATGCACGAATACATGGAATAAGACACATTTGTGGTGTAAAATAAAACTTTTCTATCAAATTTAGTTATTTTGGGATCCTCAAGTACCCCGCACCGCCAAGGAAGGGTTATGCGTTGATTTGAGGGTCGCGTGTTTTTTTTAAATCTGTAGTTCTATAAATTTTACCATTAATATTTTATATCCATGACCACAAATAAATATAAAACCCCACTAAGGACCGATCCAGAGTAAACGATTACCCAGATATAACGTGTTGCGTATGTAGACTCGGTACGGAACGCTATGATTCTCATGAATTAGAGGGTGTTTGTGTAGCAATGAGGGAAGGAAACTTAACGAAAGACATTTTCAAAGGTGGGAATGCATATCCCGGTGGCGGTGAGGTAAAGTCCTCGCCTACAAACTAGAAGGTCACGGGTTCGAGTCCCGCGTGGGTAGAATATTATCTGCCCAGGACATAGGTGTGTGTGTGTTCGTCTCTTGTTAATGTTAAAACACCCGATGTTAATGGCCATTACTGTACTGTTTTCGGGGTTGTTAGTATAAATATAAATAAATAAAACTAAGCTCTTTAAACTAAGCCTGACTCGATTATGGAACGATGTTATAGGTGTATATCTAATTGGTTACATAAATCGTAAATACTTCTACTCATACCAAATATGCCCGTCTTATATATCCCATATAAGAAGCTGTAATTTGGTCGATGTGTCATCGCCAAAACTCTATGCATCAGAGATTTTAACACCGCTTTATAAATAACCTATGAATTCAGATACTGGCACCTGTTCATTTAATTTTTACAATGCCTAATCATGATTATAAATCACCAGCTTAGTAGTATACATCCACTTGGATGAAAATCGCGGTGGGTAACCTATAATGAAGCATTAAGTTGATCCAACGATTGCCCGTAGACAACTATTATTTCATACTTCCTCTTTTTCTTTCCAACAGGACGTGACACAACTATAAAAAAAACAAGCGGACCGAAAATTCTCGGGTGCCACAGTGAAATCATCGGCTAGATTTTTTTAAATAGATGCAATAACCACAATAGAATAATATAACTACAACTTCGGCTCGGTTTTACTCCGAGTTAAAAGGACCGGAGAAGTCTGAGGTTATCATGATATTTCCTGGCGAGAGAAACATTGCGAATGACACTGCAAGAGAAAGTTATCACATGCTATATTTTTTTATATATATAAATTCACTTCATATCAAAGTGATGCTGATGTGAGCTATCTGACAGCATGATCAACTACGCAGGCAATTCTTTTGAGTTTTGGTCCCACCACAATAATTTTAACAGTATACATCAACTAAGTATATAGTGGGCAAATAATTGTATATTTTTGTAATTTCATCTCTCTCACAAACGTAAAAGATTCTTGAAATGAAATTGAACATATTGGCGGGATCCTTTGTTTCTTGGAGCCACCTTGGTACGAAAAGGTCAGAGCCAATTGATTTTATGGTCTGTAGAAAGCATCAATCGTCAATTATTTGGAGTTGGAATACCTGTAGACTGTCGCCAGAAACAAATTGAAATAATGCCATTTAGCTATGCAGAAAAAAATATTTCCAATTATCAACAGAAAAAGTTTTACTGCGACCTAGGTTTCGATGTTTTTACATTATCATCAGGCTACATGATATTTTTACATCTTGATGTTTTTACATCATCATTATCAGGTGATGACGATGATGATGTAAAAACATCGAAACCTAGGTTGCAGTAAAATTTATATCTGTGGATAATAGTAATTTTTTAACTTCTGCATCATGCATAAATTCCACTCAACATCACAAGAAACTTCGGATTTTATATTGTCATTGATGCTGATTTTCATGTTACCGATATGCGGCGATGAAATCAGTTTTAACTGCCTCGACATCTGTACCGAGCATATTGAGGATGGCACTTCGAGATAAAGTTATCACGTGATATATTCCTATACACATATTAATTGATTTTATATCATCGTGATGATGATGAGAGCAATTTGACAACTGGACCAACTACACAGGAAATATTTGAGTATCTGTCCCACCATAGTAATTTTTGCAGTATATATCAAGAAAGTATATCGTGAGCAAATCAATATATATTTTTATAATTTCATCTCTTTCACAAATGTAAGGGTTTATTGAAGTAAAATCGAATAAAATGGCGGGATTGTTTGTTCCTTGGTGCCGCCTAGGAACGAAAAGATAACAGCCACGTGATCGTACGGGCTGTATAAAATATCAATAGTCAAGTCTTTGTAGTTGGAATACGAGGGGCATTCAAATATAAACGAGCCTTTTGCAAAAAGAAATTTATTTTACATTTAAGGAGAAAACACACTTTATAGTTATTTTTCTACATAGTCACTCTCCTTATTAATGCATTTTCCCATAAAACAGGTGGTTGGTTCATGCTATTTTCGAAGAATGACTTCGGACGGGTATCCAACCAATTGCGCACAAACTGTTCAACCTGTTGATCGTTCGCAAAACGCTCTCCTCCAAGTGCTTCCTTGAGAGACCCAAACATATGGAAATCACAATGTGAAAGATCAGGGCTGTAGGGAGGGTGATTAAGTGTAGTCCAATGCATTTCATCTAATTTTTAGGATTGCTAGGGCTGCAGTGTGGGATCTTGCATTGTCGTGCAAGAGCAGGACGTCTCGGATGGGATGACGGTGCCTTTTTGACCGATATGCAGCTCGAACCTGGTCAAGAAGTTCACAGTAGTAAGCAGCGTTTATTGTGCGACGATCGTGAAGGAAATCAATGAGTAGAACTCCTTGAGAGTCCCAAAAAACCTCAAAAGTTTATATTTGAATCGTTTATATTTGAATGCCCCACGTAAAATGTTGCCTCAATTTCTTCATATCTTACTCAGTCCTTAGAAAAAAGTCTTCTCAGTTGAATCGTAAATAGCCGTTGTTAATTGTTGTTAACGTGAGACTGTGATGAATATTCAATAGTGATTGAAGAGATATGAACTAATTGATTCTATGAATAATAGTTGACTATTTTTGAGACCTAACAGCTACTTTAAAATGCTAGAGAGGAAATATCTACCACAGGAAGTGTGTAAGAGGCATATGGAACTTCCATCGTGAGTCTTATCTATGCTTTCACAGTAGTAAGCAGCGTTAATTGTGCGAAGATCGTGAAGGAAATCAACGAGTAAAACTCTTTGAGAGTCCCAAAAAACTCAAAAGTAAAAGGCTCGTTTATATTTGAATGACCCTCGTAGCTGGAGACTATCGCCATTTACAAATTGAAATCATGTCATTTATATTGATTTTCATGTGAGCCGATATGCAGCGATGAAATAAACTGCCTCAAAATCTGTACCGTGCATATTGTGTATGATACTTCGAGAGAAATTTATCACATGTTATATATTAATTGATTTCATACCATCGTGATGCTGATGAGAGCAATTGACAACTCGATCAACTACGCAAGTAATTCTTATGAGTATTTGTCCCACCACAATAATTTTCAAAGTACGTATCAAGAAAGTATATGGTGAGCAAATAAATGTATATTTTTATCATCTCATCTCTCTCACAAATGTAAGGGTTTCTTGGATTGAAAATGAGCATGATGGCGGGGTCCGGAGCTATGGCCAGTAGAGCCAATGCGCAGACCACTACGCTACGACTGCACAACGTCTCGCCAAAGGTCCGCACTTCAATTCGCGGTCGAGGTTGATTATTTCAAGTAGCAATGTCTGTGTATGATATTTTTGTCAGTATCAAATCAACTTCCTTATAGTTTTAAATTTTACAATTTAATATTTTGTCCCTTGATATTTTTCTGTCGTGCTCTGTTCACTCTCACAACTTACAACACTCATTTAGTGCTGTAATCCAAAACAGTTCAGAGCCAATATACGTGCACTCGTCGAATTGTTCTCGCATTACTGTTCTATCGATTGGTTGCTCGATATAAAGGGGTTGTTGATATGGGATGGATTGATTCACCAAACAAATCCCAGGGGGCACCTACGCTGAGCACATAATTCCGTGGGACAGCCCCTAGGCGAAGTGGTCACGAACCATTGGGGAAAAGGGTAAGGATGGGATTTTAGGAAGGGTAGATTCAAAACTTGGCCACGCAGTGAGCCAAGAGAAACCCAAACTCTGCATCGTTGAAGAAAGCAGTTTCGAGCCTCTCTTTTCATATATAAAGGAACAATAGTAAGAAAATGTAGATAAATATAGAGCATATATATTTGCTTTTCTGTACACTTTTGCGCACTCCATTCATAAATTCACACATCGCCAGACGATCCGAGGCCAGCTCAAGCCTGCAACATCTGTATTCACCAGAAAAACCTGTAAATACGCGTGCAAGGCCAATCTACCGACAAATAAGGAATCAAACTGGGGTACAAATTAAATTGATCCTAATTTATCCCATACCAATGTCTACCAGTGTATGAGATTTAAAACATGGTCTACTGTCAAAATAATTTCAATACCAAGATCATTCAAGTGTAAACTCATTATGGATTATCAGATCGTCTCGATTGCGAACGCAGCAACGGCCATAAAAACCAGGACATAACAGGTTCTCGGCTGGAGAGGCAGATCTTGACAATGACCAGGCCATTAGCACGTCTATGCTTTGATATGCCGGATGAAACGACCGGCATGTGATTCTCAATAGTTTAAAAATAATGGAGAGATGTAAATAATTTAAAGTCGAAACGATTAGAATGATGGAGGTGTGAGAAACACGGACTGAACTATACAACTCACGAAGACCTGCGAGCAATAATAGCGCACCTGCCAATTTGGAAGAACCGAGAATCATCAATTATTGGAAAAATGGCATTCGGTAGATTTTCCTGGAAATACTTATAGAAAATTTAAGCTTCCAAAGACATTTTACAAAAAAAGTTTTAGGTAGTCAAGAGAATATAAAACATTTGGGGATAGAAAGAGCTGAAGGTATCTGATAACTTACTCTTGTTACGAAAATAATGCTGGAAAAAAGTTTAAAGAATTTTTCGCTCGAATTTTAAAAAAGGTAATTTAAACCAGAGATCCTAACCTTTTGAATGAGGCAAAACTGAAAAAAAAGATGTTTTCTATGTAGTCAGAGCCTTCAAACGCCTACTGAAGATGAAGAAGAAGAAGATAGAAGAAGAAGAAGGGAAAGATCGATAAAATGAGAGGATAAAAGCTATATTTGTGTGGAGTTTTTGGAGAATCAATTCGTCACCACAATCAGATGTATGCGGTTTGAGAGAATGTTTTCCCGCCTTAATCTGGAATTCACACATTGAAATCGGAAAAATGACCTTTTAAGAAAAGAGGTTGAGCCCTGGGGACAAGCTACCGATGGGTGGGTTTGAAAAGAATGGAAATAATAATTGACTCTGAGGCAATGGACGTCTTTGGAGACGGGGAACATATATTTTGTGGGGAAAGAGAGGATATAACTGATTTAGTTCAAATACGCATTGAAGATGAAATTTTTAAAGTTGAAATCAATTAAAATGTGTTAAGCAATACAAATATGTTGTAAAAAAGTAAATATTTGAGATTCGAGGAAGATGAGGAATACAAAACTCCTGACGAGATGATGGAATTCGAAGAGCAGAGGTTGGAAAGGAAGACATTAGAATTGGGAAAAAATTCAAAGCCTAACATAAAATGGTTCTTATACTAAATATAACATATAATCTGAGAGGTGGCACCGGGTGTTAGCCCGATATTCATTGGGGAAACCTCATCATTGCCAAGTTGGAATCGCCGTGGATCACAATTGGTGTACCACTTGTTAATTTTCTACGTTCTTCCACTATTTGTAAAAACTTTTTTAAAATAGGAAGAAGGTCCACAGGCAAATAAAATCCAGGACTAAATTGGGAGTCTAAGTGTAAACCCATAGACCGAACGCAATTTGATTAAAACCAAAGGGGAATGGAGCAATTATTCTACGCATGAACATGTCGCTGTAACGCCCGAGAATAATTTAGATTAGAATGAAAATTTTAATGCTGGTTTCTAGATGCTGTTGGTACAAGTCTTGTCGGTTCTAATTGTCAGTCAATATTTCTGATGAAGTAGTTGCTTACGAGGCACTAGAGGTCAAACGCGTATCGATAAAAGTTATATTTAAATCTTGATCTGAAGAACAAAGAAGTGGTAAGCCAAATGAGAATTGAAGAATGGCTGCACTTAAGAAGTAAAACTCTCACGAGGAAGAAAATGGGAGAATTATTTATTTCAACCACATCAGGATTTGAAACAAGGAAGTTACGAGGAGATAAGTAAAGTTATTAGGGAATATGGTAAGGAAAAGGCAGCTAAATCAATCTTAGGACAGAAGATTAAAAGTGATGATTCATCTGTGATCAATCGTACAAGCACACGAGCTATTGTATAAACATGGAGAACAATTAGCTCATCAAAAGCGTCTGAAAGATCTACGTTGAAATAAGACCGCTTAGTAATTTTTCGAAGCACTGAGAACAGAAACCGACAGTTTTACTGCCAAAAGTTAGAATCCCTCGGCATTTTTTTAGGCACCGACAGTAACCTAATTTTCAGGTCACTACAGCGAAATTTTCTTTTGATTCCATTAAAATGTCGAGATTTACGGAGATAGTGACATGACGTTCACGAAATTTTCGAGGTCAAATCATTCCTGAATACAGTAAAAACTCCAATCCAAGGGCATACTTTTTTTTACACTTCGAATTTGTCCAATAGGAACCGTCATTATTTTTCCTTGAAATATTTGAAAAATCTCTCCTGCCATAAGGTAGTTCTATCCGCAGGGTCAATTAATCTATAATTTCAGTAAACTTAAACATAGCAACTTTGAAGACCGTTTTATAAACTGAGATGAAAATCAAATAGAGTTGCCACGCTAGTTTTATGGTTATTCAGTCATGAAATTTAATATTTCAACATGGGATCTCATGGAGATTGATAAGACTACAGCAAATAAACGCCCATTTGAACGTGAAAGAATATTTAAGGTTTACATTTCAATGTTTATACGAAGTGAAGAGTCTGGAAAAATTTAATTTAAAAAATTTAATCATCTTACCACCATAAGTAGGATAGATAGGGTCAGGAATGAGTGGGTAATAAATGAATGTGGGTTAGATGCTCCAGTAATGCCGCATATGAAAGGAGTGTGCTTCGTTGGTTTGGCCATTTGAGAGAATAGAAGAGAGAGTCGAATAACGAAACAGATATATAAGAGTGAAATGAATGGTGCGAGAGGGAGAGGTAGGCCGAGAAAGTTGTGGTTGAATATGGTTGAGGAAATTCTTAGGAGGAGGAATATTAGGAGTCTTAAAAACAGGAGGGCGTGTATGAAGCAGTTTATGGCAGTAAAGGCAGCTAAAGAGATTTACAAGGATAGATCAGTATGGAGGAAATTATTGAAGCAAAGTTAGGTGTTCAAATATGTATTTATGAGTGAAACTTTGTGACTGTGCCTACTCCGGAAGGGAACGGCGTGATTGGTATGTATGTATCTTACCACCAATTTTTTTTGTTATTAGCGAATTACTGGCGTAATTAAAGTCAAAATACAGCAGTTCCATGCAAATGGCGCTGCAGTCGGCCCCAATGTCTGGAAAAATGTGGTCAATAAAATATAATCATGGTATAATTTTCATATTTTGTATATTAATGTAGGTTTTCAAGATGTAACCCCAAAATATCACATCAGCGAAAGTAGGAATTTTTAACCAAATACGTAAAAATGTCTTCGTATATGTCCTGTAATCAAGTCAGAGCCACATTATGATAGTTTTCGCGAGATAGTTTCCTAGTCATAGTATAGATCATATTCGCTATTTACGCATTAATTTCAGCAGCTGTAGGTAGCATGAATAAAATGTAATATCATTAATAGTGCAATGCTATACTTTGATTCTTAATTTTCCGAATTGACCGAAATTCTAAGTCATTAAATAAAAATATCTATATTAGTCTTTAACTTGACTCATTTTTTTTCGTGCAATACTTATAAAACCTTTTCACAACGGAAGATTCTTTTGAAAAATTACTTTGTGGCAATATGATTTATGTTAAAAAAAAGTTTGGATGCAAATACAAACTCACATTTTTAATTTTTTACGAGATCTAAATTGTAGAAATTCCTCATTTTTTAAATAAAATATCTCTGGAGAGCATACACGTACTATTTCCCGAGTGCAACAGCTGGAATTTTTCGTCAAAAATCTTGGAAAATAGTTCGGTACGGGGATGACACTTTTGTATCTTAGGAAGGGTGATATATTTTTCTTTAAAATGAGTCCAAAGGCATAGATTTCTAGGCAAAATGATATTTCGATCAAACTACCTTAACCTCAGACAGTCAATGGCTTTCTCGATGATCGCTGGTCTCACAGCGCCACACATCTTTTTTCAACACAACACTAGACCCGTTCGTTTCTCCTTGTCTCGCTCTGACAAACACCGCGTAAACATTTACGCTAGAAAGGTCCACAAATTCCACCTTTTATGACCCCCGTGACCGCTTTTTAATTCGTGACCAAACTTCGGGACAGGTGGTCTTTTTAACGAAAGCCTGTTAAATACGTCAAACGCGGCGGTAGGTTGGGCTCCGGCCCGGCGCCCCATCCTCCGACACCCCCTCCCCCGCCATCCGCCGTCCCCCGTTTCTCCCTCCCCCTCTCTCGCAGACGGGGAGAATTCCTATTCCGATTCGTATTACAGATATCAATCATCACGAATCGGACCAGTCAAACGCATTAGGCTCTGGACGAGGACGGCCCCGTTTTCTCACGCGTAGGAAAAGGCCGCCGCCTCGCTCGTGGCTAATAAAGGATTCGATTTGTGCTTTTTTTTCATTGGTTTATTTTGTTTTATTTTTTTAATAGGAGGGGGGAGAAACAGAATCCGAATCATTCACGGGCCAATGGTTTCCCGTCCATCAGTCTCTGGACCATGCGGGCGAAGTGGGGAGGAAATCCAAGGACTCTTGGTGAGAGAAGAGATAATATACACACATCCATCCAGATTGTCCATTATCCATCACAAACCATTCAGATAGAATCGGCAGGAAGATGAAATTAATGTCTATGTTAATTAAATGATGAGGATGGGTATAAACAAGATTTATATATTCTAATTATTTAGATAGTACGCTAGGAGAAAACGGACATTGCAGCAAAGACATACGGAAGAGAATAGCGCTAGCTAAGGAGGCGTTTAGTAATAGAAGGGAGCTGATGGCGGGGACATTGGGTAAGGATGTGAAGAAGAGGCTGGTGAAGAGCTTGATATGGAGCGTAGCGTTGAATGGTACTCAGAAAGGAGGATGAGAATAGGCTTCGGGCGTTTAAGATGTGGGTGTGGAGAATGAGGGAGAAGGAGACGTGGACGGAGAGGACTAACGACGAAATGCTTGAGATGGTGGGCGAGGAGAGGAAACTTCAGAATGAAATCCGGGATAGGCAGGGTAGATGGCGATGAGTTGCTGAAGAAAATGATAGAGAGAAGGATGTTGGACAAGGGAGGAAGAGGAAGAAGGAGAATAGGTTTCATGGACAGCATGAAGAAGATTAGATCATACGCTGATGCGATAAAGGATATTCTTGAGTGAGATTGGCCACTGGAAAAGTACAAAAATGGGAGGAGATTCTCTGAAATTTAATAAAACCTACATTCTCCGATAGAACGCATTTTAAAAAATCCATATTAAAGACAGAACGGAAAAATATCTTGGTACATTCCACACTTTAAATGTTGCAATAGCAATGCCGACCTAGTTTTCGACTACGCAGCAATCACGCTGATAATGATTGCTGTGCAGTCAAAACCTGGGTAGGCAATAAAAATTTTAGCTGTGGAATATACTAAGATATTATTTCATCATATCTGTGACAATGCTCCAAGTTACGCCTCCGACCATTTATTTCACTCGTAAAAACAGAGCTTCAATTCACTTTCCCACAATTAATATCTGCGACCATTCCCACATTGATATGAAAGTGTTAGCCTTAGTCTTAGACTTACCATATCCAATGGAAAATGGCTAATAATTTTTAATACATCTCGAAAGTAGCTCGGAAAATGATCAATATTTGGGCATTATTGGATTGGTGAGATACGAGCTTTTTTTTGTATAGATGCCCAATTTATTCAGTTATAATTGAAGTGACATTTCGCTCAGCGCTAAGTTCACAGCGCTATATATTTCATGTACATCGGAAAAATGTTCTCCATGTCTTTTAATCCATTATCAAATATATAAAAATGAATGCTTGTTTGTTCGTCTTCTATGCTTTCCAATACTATTCCTCAGATGGCGATGAAACTTTGGTGACTAGTTGTGCGCGTCCGCGAAGGTTTCTGAATTAATGTATCCATTTTGCAAAAGGTGGAGCGCGAGTCGTTTTAACATATGAGTGATCGCATGCGAGCTTCTCCAACAGGCGAGGAACGACGAAAAGCAAACAACGAAGCAGATCGTTTACGAGTTTCTCAATCACCTGTATCAGAATCTTATCAGTGAGACGTAATGTCGCGTGCATCAGAATCATATCAGTGATACATAATTTGTGTTAAAAGGTACGTCAAGTTATTCGTACGTAGAATTAGATTTGGTGCAGTGGTCTCTTTGTCAATTTTTTTAAAATATTTGCATTTGATTTTGTATACGCTTCGCCTTTCCTAAAATTAGATTTTTAAGCTCGAAATTCTTAAAACTTAGCACTACTTCAACTATAAAGTATTTTATTTACTTGGAAACCGCAGCTTAGGCATGGAATGGAATCTCCTGCCATGATTTTTGCGTTACGAATTCTTATGTAGGTACGTCGAATTCATTGTACTAGGTCTCGAATTCGTTTGGGGACCGATTTAGAACCCAGAAAAAGGCATGGCAACTCGTTCCAGTCATAGCTCGTTTAAAATATGATTCTCTGATAGATTGCAAGTACAAGAGCATTATGATGTAGTATTGAGCAGGGGCGGATCCAGGGAGCATTATTGGGGAGAAATTGGTAAATTTTAAGTGTACTGGTTTGTGGTTGCTTATGAGTGACCAATTTCATACGCATTAATTTTTATCATAATTATGCCTGTATATTTTTAGCATGCCAATTTGACGCTCATTTACCCCAGTCAATAATGGGTTTATTAACTCCCCTAACTGTTCTCGAGTTCCATTGTTGTTGAGACAGGATGTTAACATGTTGTTGAGACAGGATGTAAAGAAACCTTGGTTTTCATCTCCCATCCGCTCCTTCTTCAACCACACCCCCCGCCCCGCCATCTCCACATGCCTTGCGCAGGCCACTGATCACCATGTTTCGCTACCACTCAACGAAAAATCTGTCATGAAAAATAAATACTACTAAGCCATAATTAAAGACTTAAGCAAACATAAGGTCTTGGTCAATATCGCACGCGATGTTGCCACATTTATACCGTAATTAAAATAAGGACCTCAAGCCGTGTATGCTGTAGGATGAAGGGCAAAAATGTACTTCAACTCACTCGATACTCGTCAGTCCGAAAATTTCCCGATGCATACCGTGGACTGGGATTCGATCCAAAGATCTTTCCTTTAATTTGACATCCTTGATATACCGGATAGGCAGAAAATGGAGGATCCGTTAGACCATATATAACTTGCTGCGAGGCCGTAGGTGAGCGTCGCGATGAGCTCATTATCCTGAGCTAAGGATTTGATTTTCAGTCCGGGTGAATTTTTCCCGGTAGCCCTTTATATTCTTATTATTTCATGGCCGCTTTTTCGAAATTAAGATAAACCATAACAAAAAAAAAGTAATCACATTCTCTAGGACAAAGAAAGCGAGGCTGGTCATTAATGTTGGAGGACACCAATTCGAGCAGGTAGAGCATTTTACTTAGGTAGCACAGTAGAAGAAAACGGGCATAGAAGCAAAGATATACGAAAGACAATAGCGCTAGCTAAGGAGGTGTTCAGCAGTAGAAGGAGCTGATGACGGGGACCTTGGGTAAGGATGTGAGAAAGGGGCTGGTGAAGAGCTCGATATGGAGCGTAGCGTTGTATGGGGTAGAAACGTAGATGGTAATGACGTATGGGTTTGGAGAACGATGGAGACGGTTAGGTGAACGGAAAGGAAAACTAACGAGGAAGTGCTTGAGGTCGTGGGTAAACTAATATTATTCCATACAAAGTAACTCGACTCAAATTTTGCTTTGCTTTGGAATTTCTCGCTAACGCGACCTAGAGATGATCACACGGAGAGCAAATATGGTAACAACGCTGGTAAAACAGTAATGCCCATAGTCTAATAAACGAGGAACGCTCTACTGATCATTTCTCTTCAAGAGCTTAAAAGCTTTTTCCTCGCTATCATTCATTTCAAATTTGCCTCAAACACATTTATGACACCTCACTCCCTCAACGGTTGCCTTCGCTCATTCTTACTCTGATATATTCAATTCTCACTATGATACAGTAAAGTTAGTAGCAGCGCCTATACTTATTCTTATCCTGGCATACCTAAATTCCAACACCAGATACAAAGGGGACATTAGTGGACTATGGCCGAGATAATTGTGGTTGAATGTGGTTGAGGAAATTCTTAGGAGGAGGAATTTTAGGAGTCTTAAAAACAGGAGGGCGTGTATGAAACAGTGTATGGGGTAAATAGGGCAAAAGAGGTTTTCAAGGATAGGTCAGTATGGAGGAAATCATTGAAGCAGAGTTATATGTACAAATCTGTATTAATGAGTGAAACTTTGTGACTCTGCCAATCCCGGAAGGGCACGGCGTGATTGGTATGTATGTATGTTGTTTACTTCGATATCTTACTTGCACGAAATGTCCGGTAGTAGCTCATTTTTGAAGTATTCATATACCTTTTGCACTGTTACGGTATCTTGACCGAATTATTATTTCACTCATATCAAATATTCAATGAGTTAAGTCACATTTTATAAAGAAATATCTCCCATTTATAAAGGTTCAAACATATCAGTCCCTCACCGAACTGCTTTCCGAGATTTTTAACGAAAAATGCCCTTTTACATGGGAAATGGTACGTGTATTTGTGTATAAAAATGAGGAATTTCTACTACCTAGATCTCGTCAAAAAGAATTAACAGTGTATGTTTTCTCGACTCTTTTTGAAAATAAATCATATTGTCAATGCGGTAACTTTTTCAGGATCACAAAATGCCTTCCGCTGTGAAGAAGTTTTAAACGTACCGCGTGAAAAAAATTAGTCATGTTAAAGACTTAAATATACATTTTTATTTAATTACTTATTATTTCAGTCACGTAAGAGTGAATTATTGCACCGTTAATAATGGAATATTTTATTCAGGCTTCCTACAGCTACTGAAATTAAAACGAATAATTCGAATATGGTCTCCATTATGACTAGGGAACTATCTCGCTCAAACTACTGTTAGTTGGTTTTAGCTATTTTCATACGTGTACAGATTCACGCGAAACTTTGCGTAAAAGGACTTCTAAGTAACTAGTACAGATGATAGCGAAAAAAATCCTATTAACTATTTGATTCCTTGGCAATTGAATGCTATTTTTACACGTAGCCTTATGGCACTTGACATACATATTTCGGGAAAATTCGACAGCATATGAACAGATTTTTCCTGAACGTGATAAGATATATTTCATATTATTATAATGGTTAATTAGAAACATCAAGGTAATATGCCGAGTACTTAACACGTATTGACATACTATTTTTGTTAAAATTTCGAATTATGCGCCGTAAAAAGTCATTACCTACTATGAATTTGATAAGATTAAACTTGAAAATATAGTTCTTATATCAATTATATGAAAACACGTATGGTCACTTTCAACATATAAATAGATGTACTTACATGAAGTGTGGTCCAAGACTTTTTTTCGTCTCACTTGAAAAGATTTTTGAAAGCTTGAAAAGACTCCAACCACTTAAAATCTCGCTAAAGGCGGGTTCTTTCCCTATCTACATGCACCCGCTAGCACCCGGCTGATTAGCGTTTATCCTCTCTACACACTTTCTAAACACGTCTTCCGCCTTCATCGAACTACCTGTGTCATTTTCACTTCTTGCGGCTTTACAATCACAACCACTGAATTGGTCACTCTCTCCAGCCGACGTTCTATCCTTTGTTTTCTCAAGTTCTACATCTTGAACAAAAACTAGATCACGATCATCCTTGGTAAAGAAAAGGCTATATCAGTCCATATTATCAATCATCAATTTTTAGAAATTGATAAGGGAAAATATTACTCGAAGAATTCAAAGCAGCGCTCAGCGGGCTGAAATCGAAAAAAGCTGACCAAAATTCAAAAGTGATTTTTTCAAGCCAGGAAGCTGAAACTTTGCATAAATATCCTCAAAACACTTATACATGCGATGAGGTAAGGCATTTTTCTTAGTACTGAACAATTAACAATTTGCAATGAGGTCAAAGTTGCACAAATTTCGCAAAAATGGTTCTTCAATGGACTTCATTTTGAATGTTTCGTGACAAAATTGAGTGTAGACCATTTTGGCGAATTTTGTGCAACTTTGATCTCATGCCAATTGTTAATTGTTCAGTACTAAGAAAAATGCCTTACCTCATCGCATGTACAAGTCTTTTGAGGATATTTATGCAAAGTGTCAGCTTCCTGGCTTGAAAAAATCACTTTTTGAATTTTGACCAGCTTTTTTCGATTTCAGCCCGCTGTGCAGCGCTTCAATATGTCTCGGGAAAGGTTAAGGACAGCTATCTGTCCGCACTAGCAACCATTTTAATGACGCCATTTAGATAAATATGGCCCTTTTTAGCCAAATCGTTTGAATGCGCCTGGAAGAAGAAATAAAAATGATAATTTAACTTATTTTTCCAGTTCTTTTTTTTTTAGTTTTTCCCGCTTCTCTATAGGGCCATCTCAACTTATCGGCTGAAATCTTAGCGACGGTGCGTAGAATTAAACATTTAATGAGCAACTTTTAAATGGCTTTCGATCAACTCACCGCCAAAACGATGAAATGGACCATTCCTTTAAATTAAACCAAAATAGAGCGTTTCGGTCGAATGGTTTTCCACTTAAGAAAGCGTGAACGTGCATATTTTTCCTTTTGAAACCGTTGATGAGAATTTCCTTTGGTATGCGAAGGGAGGAATGGGAAGGGAAGAATCATTTGAAACCATACGTATGATGACAGAAGCAACGAGGTGTCAGAGAAAGGGGCATTTAGCCTTATTGTCAGCTCGATAGTGGTAACTTGAGATAAACTCCCATCAGTGCTCGAGTAGAACTACCCAGACACAGCGAATAGATGCACCAATGCGAAAAACCCGCTCAGAAGGAAATTCACGGATAGTTTAGTACGAATACGAACTTTTCAAAGTTAATTACGGGTAAATGATCGAATTTTTCCCGTTAGCTTCGGAAATAAATAATAATAATAATATATTTAGTCTTCCTTGCATGCTTCATTACAAATATTTTTTTCTGTATTAAGGAAGTAATATGGCCTATAAGGCATTGAGCTTGTGTTTAGGCTAATTTCTAAAACATTAATGCGGAAAAGAACACATCAAACCATGATTAACAAAATATGAAAAATATACAAACAAAAATTAGGTGCGTAAAAAAGAAATATTTCCACTGTGCTGGCTTAATAACTTACAAAAATAAAGCAATTGTACTACAAATGTGATTGAAAATATAACATACTTATTTAATCTGAATTTACTGACCCTTTACAATAAGGTTTCTATATCTTCAAATGTAAACAACCATTTTTGAATCAGTCTTTGATACCTATTGAAATTGGTAGATTCTTTGACATTATGATTATGCAAATTTCGACTTAGGTATTCATTTTGTATTTATTTTATAACAAATCAAATTGTTACGTACATTATATTTTTGTTGCTTTTAGGGGTATGTACCCAGATTATTGAATAAATCCATTCATTCATTCATTATTTGGCAGGAGATTATACAATTTGAGCCCCATATACAGAAAACACCTTTTATACATTGTGAGATTAGGTTTGGGTGTAGGGACCCAGAAACCTCTTCGAAAATTCAACGTGATATTACTCCCTAATAAAGATGGACTGTAACCACTACGTAAATAAAAGATTTTCAGTACTTTATAACAGTACAAGTACCGCAGAAGGAGTATTTTTAACTCATTAAACAGAGGACGGGAGTGTTCATAGCGATTTTTTGTAATATAAGTCTTATTATATTTTTCTGTATGAAATAGGCTGACTTAAAAGTACTCTAATAAGCTCCACCCCAACACGTAAGTCCATATTCCAGCTTTGTGTGCACTAAGGCTTTAAATGGTTAAATGATTTTAAGATGAGATGCAGATACATCTCTATTAAGCATGACCTGTTTTTTGAGCTTTTTCGAATAATATTTGAAGACGTTGCAAAAAACAATCATAGCACGCGGAGCTCAAATAGAAAAAAATAGCAGTTGGAATGTCAAAGATAATGGAAAAGTGCTATGAATATAATGTGGATGTGCACCAATTTTTTGTGGATTTTCGGCAAGCGTACGACAGTGTAAAGAGAAATAAGCTATTTCAGACTATGGTGAATATGGAATTTCCAATCAAACTAATCAGACTGGTACAAATGACCTTAAAGAATACAACATGTAAGGTCAAAATAGAAGGGAACCTCACCAGGGAATTTGAAATTAATCAGGGCTTGCGACAAGGCGACGTGCTATCCACCATTCTTTTCAATGTGGTACTGGAACGGGTGATGAGGAAAACAGAAGTCAGCAATCCAAGTGGTACATTGTTCAACCGTATATCGCAAAATCTAGCCTATACTGATGATGTCAACATGATATCAAGAAGACTAAAATATCTCGAGGAAGGACTGAAGAGATTGGAGATGGAGGCAGGAAAAGTTGGGCTAAGAGTGAACTCTGCCAAAACACAGTACTTGTTCTCTTCCAGGAAAAGTACTACTGTTCGAGATAAATCTATAATATTAAATGGGAATAAGTATGAGAGATATAACAACTTCAAGTATTTGGGAGTGCTGGTGAAAAAAGATAATGAAATACATGAAGAAATAAAAGCCAGGATTGCAGCAGGCAATAGGGCTTATCGAGCTTTATTGAAAGTGCTCAAGTCACGCAACCTCAGTCGGAACTTGAAAACAAAGATTTACTGAACAGTGATTAGACTTGTGGTCATATATGGTTCAGAAACGTGGACCATGACCACGGCAGAAGAAGAGCTACTTAAAAGATGGGAAAGGAAAGTACTAAGAAATATTTATGGTGCTACAAAGGAAGGTGGACAGTGGAAAATACGGAGAAACAGAGAACTCGAGGAACTCCACAAACATCCTAACATAGTGAGAGAAATTAAGAGCAATAGATTAGGGTGGTTAGGGCATATCGAGAGAATGCCTGAGGATAGAATGGTGAAAAAGATATTTCGCGGTCATCCTGGTGGTAGAAGATTGAGAGGGAGACCCCGGAAAAGATGGTTGGATGACGTAGAGGTTGATCAAAGAAAGATGGGAATTAAAAGATGGAGAACGCATGCCGGGAATCGTGATGTCTGGGCTAACATCGTCGGAGAGGCCAAGGAGTAAGTAAGTAAGTAAGTTGGAATGTGAAAGAGTTTATGATTCTACAATGCATATGTGGTGCAAGGGAAAAAGTGACGAAGACGAAACAGAGCCCACAGGACGCCGAATAAGGTATTTTAATCCCCAAGGAACTTGTGAATGCAGCTAGAAAGGAAAGGCTGCCATGTGCATTCCAAGGAAGGGTTGATCTCGGGCATTCGGTCACAGAAGTTTATGACCGCTGTTCATTCTTAGCAAATCAAAAATATCAAAGACTGGGTATCAGATACCCTCTACTGCCATTGATGTGTTGAAAAGGCGATGGTGACGATTATATTTTTCCAATGGTTTTAATTCCAAATTGGATCGGTAGAGTTCACATTAAGATACAATTTTGGTTTGGTAGTCATTGGTAAATAAAAGTAATCAGTCACTTATTTTCTAGGAAGGTATGCTGACATGGATGCTGAAGAGATCTTGGGTATATATATGGCATGAATTACTTATTTCATTCGAATATTGCTTTAATTGCAGGAAGAATTATGCCCACAGTTCCGTCACAAGAAGATGAATTAGTCCTGATATCACATTGATGATTCTTTCACAGTAAACACTTCTATATTATATCCAGGCTGTACAAGAGTGAATTACATTGGATCTTAAAATGAGTATTAACATACATTTATAGCGTTGCAACATTATCGTAGAATTCAGAGAAGATATAATATGAGTGGACCACTTTCAGGGAAACATCTACATTTACGCCTCAGAATGAGTAGTATTATTTTTAACATTCCGCGCAATCATCCATCTTATTTAAACAGTTTCTCATTGATGTTATTCTACCGAAATAAAATTCAAAAACTTCTTCATTTCCCACATTTTATCAAATATTGGTGGTTCAAACGCGTTTATGAAATGCAAGTATAGAAGCTCATTTACAAGGTGGATTGACAAAAATATTGATAGATATTATTTGGATTTGAAGTTTTGGATTGTTCTTGATCAATTGCAATGATTTACATTAGAAAAACTTGCACTTCTTTTTTTCTTATTCCACATCATTGCCTAACGACAGAAAGTACAGCTTATTCCTTTCAGGTATATTAGAAAGTACTAGCGTTCAAAACTAACCAACATATAATACATGGATCACGTTCTATTCATATATAAACTCTTTTTTTTACATTCAACTAAGCTCCAACAAAATTTCAAACCTTTCCTCGGAATCATTTAAGAGCAATTAGTAATTTACGTGGTGAATGGGCGTAAAAATTTTCCATTTGACCACGTAGAATTCAGAATATTTATTACAGCTGAAAACCGGAAATGACTCCCCTTCGTGGCAAAGATATTTTAATTAGAGAGGTATAATTACAAGCATTAATAGACCCAAAGCATCAGCTTAGACCTTTTTTTATGTGGCGTGAGGTTTAGGCAAAGATATACGCGGGACATGAACAGAAACATTGTCACTGTAAGGGCAACTAGTTATTGGGATATAAGTGAAAAAAATACGCTGGTATGATCAGCTTAGGCACCCCTCCCGACAAAACAAGGCGACAAAAGAACACGGATTAGACAACACGACATCTTTTGGGAAGGAGGAGAAGAAAATAATTTAATAAAAAAAGGTGCCGAAACGAACCCAGCCAGAGAATCTTTAAATGGTTATTGGATATTTTTTATATATACTTAATGGGTCTCGAAGAATTCAGTCACGGGTCTGTAAGCAGGCCAACCAGTTCGTCGGATTGGATGAGCCATGGAAATATATGTTTGTGCATGTATAAATACATATGTCTGTATAAAAAAAACCTCACCGTCTTCGCTTCGGGGGCTTCTCAGACGACGGCCAAGGATAAAATGGATGAAGAAGGTTGGGAGGAGCGGTAAAATAGCCCCAACCTAAAGAAAAAAAGAAATATAAAAAATATTCGGGGCCTTTTAAAGGTAGGGAAGGTTCAATCTTCTTCTGCGATTTCCCTTTGAATTCTCCGTTCTGCATTTCATCATTATACGCCCGATAAGGGGTATGGCAATAAAGCAAATGATTATCCCTTATAAACATTAAAGCGTCTACGCTCCCTTCGACAAATCGAACTTTTACCACCCCTGGCTGGATGGCTGGTAACCATTCGAACTTCTGACAATGGCTGGGGTCGTTTTTGAGGTCTTTGCTCCCTGAAGGAACCGAAGACGTTGGCGGAGAAAGACCTAGTCAGCAAGTTTACGGAGCGGGGAGCATTCATCATTAGAAACATGTTTGTACTTTAATATCATATATGTTTTTAAATATACAGGAAAATATTTTTTAGAGAAACCAGATTTTATAAGAATATTCATCGTTCAAAGATACGCGCAGTTGGTGTCCTCGAATCACTAATGCCCGATTCTCGATTTAAAATTCGATATCAAATTCCATGCAAGAATCATTAATTCTGGTTTTTCAAATGAGAATGAAGTAATGAAAACATTAAGTTGACGGGAATATTTTCTAAAGAGCTCAATGATATCTTGCTGAGCTGCAAACTAGTTTCATTGGTCTTGAACGGTTTTTAATTCTCACGAAGGATAAATGGTCTTATAAGCATCTTTACCTAAAGTCTTAGGGTACAGACCATCGGGTGTAAGATGGGAAATAACTCTAGGTTCTGAGATGAAAATCTTACTTTGCATGTAAACTTCGCACAAAATAAAATGGTGCCTCTCCGCAGATAAAAGCGGCATTTATTTGCACACCTTGAGTGTCAAGATAAACTTAACCCTTAATGCATTATGACAGACTTCCCTTATGGGCTTGGTGACCTACTTGGGGACCCGGTGGAACACCCGAGAAACATTTATTCTAGAGCTTCATTCTATCCCTATACGTCTGCTTTTTCCTGTGTCATTCGAGCGACCAGCTATCCTCAAGATTCTTGTTATTTTTAGTAGTTCTATAAGTTCCTTATGGGCTTATGGACCTTCATACCCGGTGGAACACCTGAGGAACATGTATCCAGCAGATACGCTGGGAAAACCCAAGATCTTTCAAGCTCTTAATTATGAAACCAAAAGACCAAAGGTGAAATTGTGTGTTTAAGATTCATCCAGACAGAAGGCTCCAAGAGGCAAGTTCACACTGGTGAGGTAAAGGTGCCACAAAAAAAACGAAGAGTAAAACATAACTCGACAGAGAACGAAGGCAAACCATAAGGAAAACTTGAAGTGTAGAAATCATGACGAACGGACCTTTGATAGATAGCACGATTGGAATGAACACATGAATCGCGAAGTACGTATAGTAAAAGAACCAGGTGATATCACGAGGGAAATTCCATGAGAAAAAATATTTTTCCCCTAGAGCGGTACTCGAAAGCGGTTTCCTCGATATCCCTTCAAGTACTCCAGCCTTTAAAGCAATCAATACATCCATTTTCCCCTTAAATTTTTGAGTGAGTTAATTTTGAACTGCTTCAGTGACACCATATTTCCGGTAAATTCAAACAACTTGCTCTTTCAAAGCTCTCAAAAATCTTCAGAAGAGAGGGACGCCTCGGAAGCTGTGCTGGCTGAATCAATCGACCGGAAATCGAGAGATCTGGGTTCGATTAATTTTTTCTCTCAAAAATTTCTCTCTTGTGAGCACTTGCGGGTCACTCCATGATGGTAGTACCGTAGCTAGGCCCAGTATCTTCTAAATTCGTTCAGCATGTGATGTGTTATCGTTGGCATTATAGGAAGAACAAAACAAATCGTGTGATAATCTTGCTACTGAAGAAATATGAAAGGGTGAATACTGATGAAAGGGTAGGCATCGTGCCGGACGCATGCATAGAAGGTAGAAGAAAACAATTAAAATAATCTCTTGTCGGGCTATACTTGGACTCAGAACCACGAAGCATCATAGCAGGAAGTTTCTACTCATGAAACCACAAGAACCCATTGCACATTTTGAATTTGGGTCTAAGGGTGCACGAACGAGGTGATGGCTGAAAACCCTATACATGAACCCCCAGGGCAGAAAAGGAAGTCAATGGAGAGTCGTGGGAGGATGTACGCGGCCCAGGGTTATAGGGAACAACTTGACATAAGTCCTCCCGACAATTCCGATCTCATCCAATCTTTCGCTAGGTAAAGGAGAAGGCGTGCATCATCCACAGGCCCCTACAATAAGCCTCCCCCCACCCATTCCTCCTCCTTCCATAACACATCCATAACCACTTCTAACCTCTCCCTCCCCTATTTTCTTCGAGACCTTCGAAAACTGTCCGTGGTCCGAGAGGAGGAAAAAAAAGCGAAAGGGGTTTTGCCGCCGCTGAGTGAGCAGACTTCTTCCTACGGAGGAGGAATTGAAGAGAGGGAGGTTGAAATCAAGGAGAGGGAAGAGAGATTGGAGGGAAGAAGGCCTTTCTGAGGTCGGGAGTTGCCTTTGTGATACACCGACCTCCTGCCTCTACCTACTCTCCACCGGCAGTGTTGGGAAGGGGGAGAGAACTATTCCCTCACGCTCTTAACGAGGGTAACCATTGCCCGCAACAAAAAGGTGGTTGGGTGGGGATTCCTTCGAAACTCCGCCCCTTTTGACCGATACCCTGCCCCTCCAACCCACCTTCGCCCCCCATCGACCGACACTACACTCATCTCGCAGGACCCTTTCAAACTACCTTCCACCCCATCCTGCACCTCGCCATGGCAACCCCGGGCCTCTTGGTGATCAGTTTCGCGGCTGGAGAACTCTCTGGCATCCTTATACTAGGACTCTGGTTCGAGTCTCGAAATCACAGATGTGATTACATTCTTTTCTATTTGAATCCATATTAAAACTATCCTTCTATAATTCCACTATTATTTATTAACGTACAACGCGTTTTACAGCTTTCTGCATCTTCAGGTACAATTGTTTACATGTTATTTATTGATAGTTACGATAGTAACCAACGCTAAAAATCTGGGGGGGGCCGTTTGGAGAACAAATTAGTTTTTGGGCGGAAAGGCAGGGGAGCATAGGGGCTTGTGAAAAGGGAATTTTTTTCGGAAAAGAGTGAGCAGGGGTGTGTTGACCAATATAAGGAATAGTACAACTATTAAATTTAATCTTGTATGTACTCAACCTGAATAATTTATCAACTTAGCCTTTACCGCATGCTAAAAATTTCGAAAGAAAAATAATTAGTTGTGGTAATGTACAAGGATTGTTTGGATATAGATTCACTTATACAATACTTCCAAGAAGTTACGCCTGAGGGTGTTCAGTTTATACTCATCTCCATAACCCACTAATGCCCAGTGCCAACTTAAGTTGCCAAAAATTTTGTCCAAGTTCAAAAATTCATAAAAACTTACTCGTTTGAAATCTTTTCTCTATTTATTTATTTTTTAAAGTTTTGAGGCAATTATTATAAATGATTACCGCAAAAATCTATATTTCTGGAAGTTTTAAATGCATGAATCAAGTGACACGGTGATTGCCTTGTGGCAACTTTAGTTGCCATTAAAAAAAAACATTTGCATAATATTTTCAAAATAATATTTCCCGAAATATGGCGCCTTCTGAGAGAAACATACTAAAATTTGATGAAAACTGTCAAAGAAAAGTTTCTCTAGACATTTATCGGTTAACTCACAAGGCAACCAATTATCTACCCTCTATGTTCACTAAGCCGTTTAAAAATGACTAATCCACTTTTCAGTCAGTGCCAGTGATTTCATCAGGGGGTGAATCCTCCCTTACCGACAAGCATGCAAGACCCAGCACTTTCACTGCCTCTCGCAAAATACCACCGCAATGAAGTCTCGATAATCTGAACCAATACAGGCCATTGGCATGGGTACGAATTTCTCTTGGAGTAGTGAAGTTGTTCGATATTTTAGGAATTATAGTGACCTATTTTCACATTGAATTTAATTTTTTACCTGTTGTCAAGACGATCGCATTAAAAATACATTGAACGCTAATTGATACTATTTGGATTCAAGTATTTCAATTGCTCATGCACGAAGAACCGATGAGTTTAATTCTTTAAAGAAATATAGCCGGTAAATAATTACTCCTAATCACATGCAAGTAAAACAATTTCTTGCCTAAGATATTCATTCCCGTGATCATTCCCGTACCTACACCCATGATGTGGACCATCGTATAATTCGGGAGGGTTATGCGCAAGAATAAGTGCCATAAAATGGATATTTATCCACTTTTCCATGCTTCATATCTGGACGAAGTAGGGCTAAATCAGCCTCAGTGGTAGGAGAGTAAATTTCTGCTCATCTCATGGTGACGAGCTCTGGTCTCTTCGAAGATTTTTCACCTTTTATATCATGTTTTTGTTTGTATGTCATTCCCACTTGTATCTGATATAAACGGGATCTCTGATATAACGGTTATTGCGGCTATCGTCAGGGTAATGGGATTAATAAAAATGGTATATTTCCATGAATTTCCTTTTTGAGAAGAGTGGATTGAGTAAGAAGAAGGGGTAGACCACGAAAGTCATGGGTGAATGTGGCGGAAGAAAGTGTGAAGGGGAGGAATCTAGGAATGTTAAGAATAGAAGAGCTTGAATGAGGAAGTGCATGCATGTAAGTAAAGAGGCATACAAGGATAGAGCATTATGGAGAAGTAGTTAAAACGGAGCTAGTTTACTTTGCCTTGAAGAAATGACTAAGTTCTTCAACCTTTCCTGCTCGGTAATGGCATCTTGTATATATAAGTAAGTCAGTTCCTTTAATTAGGAGGCCAAAATGATTGCCAGGATATAACGTTTGTTTTCTGAAGTACACTAGCTTGGTAAAGTCACAAAATAATGATCTTTACCTCGAATAATGCGAAAACTCAGTTAGTAAGGACTCGGATAGTTACGCTCTAAGGCATTTTTCTTTAAAGCTATGTCTAAGATTTCCTGCACTCCTATTTAGCCACCATTACCATATTCGTGATGTAATATACCGGCTAAGGTTCTAGCCTATGGAATTACTTTGTTATATAAAAATGAAAATATGACTTTGCTATCCACACAGATATATTTTTTTAAAGATGGAAGTTTTGTTACATATGATTCTTTAGGTTTTCATTAAAGACTTGGTGTATGGTGTATGTATGTATAAATAGAGATGGTTGGGCTCCAAACCCCACCACTAAACTCGATGTCAACCACGGTAAATCATCGGAAGGTATAACTTAGTTATAAAACCTCTCGCATGCTCCATGAATATGTGGAATTTATAAAATCTATACAGAAATGATAAGTAATGTTTTCATTGTTTTAAAACATTTGAATTTGTTTTTTTGTAGAATATGTGGAATTTTTAAAATCTATTAAGAAATGATAAGTAATATTTTCATTGTTTTAAAACGATGAAAAATTTCAGGCACTATTTGCCTACATTTAAAATCCCGGCAAAGTCCGCGTCTGCCAAACCGAGAGTCGCGGGTTTGAGTCCCGCCTGGTTGGAAATTTCACCATTCTGAGCGTGGGCGGTTATGTGCGTCTGTTTATTATTATTCACCCGATTAAAATTGGCCGATTGTGCTGTATTATGGATGGTAAACTTAAAATAAAGAAAATGATAAATAAGAAAAATTTCAAGAGGTGTTTATCTACATACCTTTATTTAGTGCCCCTGAGGTTTTAACGGGACGCTATTTTCAAAGTGCCAAACAACAGCAATGCCTTTTTAAATATCTGACGAAAGGTCACATTTCTCCATACACTCTCAATGTTCTTTTCAGGTGCTTTGCTATTGTTCGAACCGAGAGGGGGTGGTAAGAAAGTGCCACTCGTTGAAACCTCAGTCGGCAGAATATAATTTTTGCGCGGACAAATAATATTTAAACTTTTACCTTTATTTGCAATGAAAGGTTTCCTTTGAGTTAATCCAAAAACCGCCCGGTTATTTCAATGTTAAATTTTTGGTTCTCCATCAGTGTTGGACTTTTTATGCCTCCCCTTCATCCCGTTCTTGATTCTGATTCTGGTAAATGTGGTAGTGTTCAAAAGTGAAAACTTTTTTTCAATCCGAAGAAATGAGTGGATTTCAAGGAAATTTTCAGGAGCGATAGTGCATAAAAGTGGGTATTTTTAAGTAGAAATGTAAGTGAGTAAACTGTGGATATACGGTTTTCAGAGGAAATTTAATATGGGAGGGGATTTTTTCGGCGGCCAATTTGGGTGTTTCACGGAGATTTTCAGTAGATGGTGCAGTGATCGTGTGACTTTCACATCTCACTGAAAGTCTCTCCCTCCAGCAAGTTTGTGATTAAAGCTGTGTCACAATTCGCCATTTAGGCAGCTAAATCGGCAGATTTAGGGAGGACGCCATCTTGAAGTGTGTCCCAATTCGTTAGGCATCATGGGGGAGCGGATTTAGGTGCCTTTCTCGGGGGTGAAATTTAGGGTAGATGGAGTTTATCCTAAACCCACCTTCATATTGAATTTCCCATCATGCAAAGCGCTGAATGCGTCGTACAAAGAAAATCGTACACAAGGAAGTAGTTGAATAGTGGCAAACAAGGCCGGCAAGTATTTTGTCTGTAAGTGAAAGAATTCTCTAATATTTCGCAACCCAACACCCGACTTCAAAAGAAAAATTCTAATGCGTACACTTAAAAAAAAAACAAATTTAAATCCCAGAACACCTACACAAACTTAAATACCCCGAAAACTAAAAACTAATGAATCTCCAAATAACGAAATGGATGAAAATAATGTTATTTCACTTTCCAAATCTCACAACGCATACGAAGGTAGCCAAAGGCGCCAAAAATGTCTTAATTTCAGGTTTCATTTGTTTCATTCAGTCCTTTATTAACAACTCATATGTTTTTCATTCGTTTCCAGCTCGGTAGACAGCAACACTAGCGAAGGATGTCCCAAATCAAGCTCCCTTAGCGAAAGGCCTCTAAATATTTAGGTAGCTAAGCGCATCCTCCCTGATGCCTAACGAATTGGGACACGGCTTATAATTATTGAGTGGGGGAGGGTTATAACATATGGAAGAGGTAAAATAAGTAGGGAAACGTTTGAAATTGGGAAATATGGCGTCTAGGAGCATGTGAAAAACTGGTAAAAGGGTGATTTATGAGGTAAAATTTCGGAGAAAGTACGGGAAAACAGGTAAAAAACGTGGTATAATAATAAATCCACATTCTTAATTTTAAAAATTATGGCTTAAATTTGCGCAGTAAATAGTCAGGAACGCCGGTAATAGCAGTTTATATTTTGGGCCAATACTACCATATCTACCTTGATTCTTCCCACTGGCGGAGAAAATACAAGAAAACAGATATAACAACGTAATGTAATAATTAATCCACAATCTTTATCTTCAAAAATGAGGCTTAAAGTTGCGCAGTTAGTAGTCAGGAACGCCGATAATAGCAGTTTATTTTTTGGCCCAACACTACTATATCTACCTCGATTCTTCCCACTGGCGGAGAAAATACAAGAAAACAGATATAAAAACGTAATGCAATAATTAATCCACATTCTTAATCTTCAAAAATGAGGCTTAAAGTTGCGCAGTTAGTAGTCAGGAACGCCGGTAATAGCAGTTTATTTTTTGGCCTCACACTACTATATCTACCTCGATTCTTCCCACTCTTCATCCTTCCTGACTCCCTCCGCCACCAGAATATTCTCACCTATACCAATCTATCCTCCAATCCTCAGTTGACCTCAGTTGCCGCTCGTCTCCTCCCAGAATAATCAACCAACCAACCAACCCAGGGCCTCCCCCGACAGCAACGCACACTACACACCTTCTTTCCCGGCCTCCTCCTAACCATTCCAAATCGGACGGCCTCGCCTTCTTCCTATCAGCAGAAAAAAATTGAAGGTAGGGGAGAGGACGAATAAAAAAGGAGGAGGAATCCTCCTAACACAAGAGCGCACGAACGAACGAAAGGAAAGGAAAAGAACACGTTCACATACTAACACACACGCGACGCGGAGGCAGAGGGCAAGGAACACTCTCTGGGGCCACTGCGGGCAGTCTTCCTCCTCTTTCACCCAACCCCCCACCCCCCCCCTCACTCCCGCCACCCTCTGCCTCAAAGGGTCCGCTCAGGCACCTCGAGGCGCCTTGGATAATAGGTTCGGAGTTGAGAGATGAGTTGAGAGCGGGCCGGGAATGTGGGATGACGGAGGAGGTAGGGTTTTGAGGAGGTGGGGGAGAGGGGGCTGAAAGGGAGGAGGGGTGTGAGAGAGGAGGGTGGGTTTGTAATGGTTATGACGGCGGGGAATAGTGGGAGGGGTGAAAAGGGGGAAACGGAAACGTTTGGAGGGGGTATACAGCGTTCCACATTTAGCTGACAGCATGGGCTTTTATGGAGATTCGTTTCCTGTGAAAATCTCCATAAGCCTGCAGATGCGATGTTGCCAATAGCAGGGGGAGAGTTATCATTTGAGCAATTTATTATGACTACTAACTGTCCACCTCATCATCATTGGTCGTTCAATCCTAACGTTGGTTGACTGCAGCCCTCCACCCTTCCCTATCTAATGCTAGTTTCCTTACCTCCTGGTAACTCTTCGTCCAATCCTACCTTTTAATGCCTCCCCGTCATCCCGTTCTTGATTCTGATTTTAGTAATTATGGTAGTGATGGGCATGGAACTATGGAGCATGGGGCTAATACATAGAATATAACTGGTTGACTGTAGCCCCTCCCTATTTAATGCTAGTTTCCTTACCTCCTGGTATCTCTTCCTAAGCACTTTCCACTTTATTTGGTCCATGATGTTATTCCTTGGTCTTCCTCTGGAGACTTCTCCCTCTATTTTACCTTCAATTATGTTCTTCATAAACCCAGTGTGTCTCACGGTGTGATCAATCCAACTGGATTTTCTTTTCCATATGGTCTTTACCTCTTATACTCATCTGTAAATTTCGTCATTTCTCATTTGGTCCGTCCACTTTATCTTCAGCATCCTCCTCCAGTAACAGGTTTCGATGGTTTCTGGTCAGCTTAGGTCCATGCTTCCGATCCATAGAGTGCCAAGCTCCACAAGAATGTATTCACATACTGTTTCCTGGTTTGTAGTCTTTTATCAACATCACATCTAAGATTCCTCAAATGTGCGAATGTCAATTATTAAGTAACTTCAAATTCTTCGCGTTTTGGGAAATTTCTGCATGAGTGACCTTGAGGTGGATACCCAAATTGTAGGTTTGGCAACATTTTTCTCCATTAGAATCGTAAACTAAACTAAACGTGGAACGCGAGATATTGAGTTGTGAGGAAGAAGAGGAGGGGGGGAAGGTATTAGACACGTTTGCGTTAAAAATTAGTCGTAACGCGTTACTAGTGCTCGTCACAACCCAAATCCACCTGCGTTTGGTTCTTGAGAGGAAAAAATTGACAATCTTAGCGCACTATGAAATTTTTTCAGGCCCTAGTGACGTTTTATTTCTACCAGATTATAATGGAAGCCTTAATTTCAAGGTGTTAAATTTCAGCGCAGATTGCGCAGATTTAGCGCAAATGAGAAATTTAAGGGCTCACCAGAGAACACGAGCGACGTTGAATGAAACGGCGCGCGCTGGTGGAAAGTTTAACAACCTGCTGGTAGGTTGCATTCTGTGCTAAGTTGTCACAGCCGGATTTTTTTGCGTATATATATCGAGTACACACAGAAGAAAGTAGCAATGTCTAAGGAGGGGTTTTTGTAATAGAAGGGAGCTGATGACGGGGACATTGGTTAAAGAAGAGGCTGGAGAAGAGCTTGATATGGAGCGTAGGGTTGTATGGTACAGAAAGGTGGACACTCAGAAAGCAGGATGAGAATAGGCTTCGGGCATTTGAGATATGGGTGTGGAGAATGATGGAGATGGTGACGTGTACAAAGAGGAGGACTAACGACGAAGTGCTTGAGGTGGTGGGTGAGGATAGGAAACTTCAGAATGAAATTCGAGACCGGAGGAGTAGGTGGCTGGAAGATGTAATAAGAGGTGAGGGATTGCTGAAGAATGAAATAGAGGGAAGGATGTTGGGCAAGCGAGGAAAAGGAAGAAAGGGAATAGGATATCATGGACAGGATGAAGAAGAGTAGATCGTATGCTGAGGCGAAAAAGAATATTCTTGAGAGAGATAGGCCCCTTAAAATGTAGAAAAATGGGAGGAGATTCTCTGACATTCAATAAAACTCATTGTATGGGGCAGATACGTGGACCCTCAGAAAGGGCGAGAATTGGCTGCAGGCATTTCAGAAGTTGGGTGTGGAGAGGGATAGATAAGGTGAGGTGGACAAAGAGGAGGACTAACGATGAAGTGCTTGAGATGTTGGGCGAGGAAAGGAAACTCCTGAATGATATACGGGATAGGCAGGGTAGGTGGCTGAAGGGTGTTATGAAGGGCGATGGGTTGCTGAAGAGTGTGATAGAGGTAGGAATGTTGGGAAAATGGGGAAGGGGAAGAAAGAGGATAGGTTTCATTGACAGGACGTAGAAGGTTAAGTTGTATGCTTAGGCGAAAAAGAATATACTGGAGGGCGATAATGAATGTGTAGAGGACCGGGAGGAGATTCTCAGCCATTCAGCAAATCTACCTTGACCGTTAGAATGCTTTTAAAAAAAATATTGATTTCGTTCAAAATAAGTCATTAAAAATTCAGCTTTTACTTTTCCTCATTTTATCCAAGAAAGCAAAGAACCTCGCCACCACCAAGCCGATCTCTGAGAGTGAAAAGTTATCTTTTGAAAAATAAATCTGGAAGTTATGATAAGTAACACAATTACATGTACAAGAAGAAAAGTGAAAACAGATATAAAAGACTCACGGGAAAAACCAAGGGGCTAATACATAGTCCAACTAAAACTGAACATGAAACAAAACATTTACAAGCTCGAAAAGGAGATAGCAGGGGTCAGAGTAGAATGGAGGGCCGTATTCTTGGGATTAAAAGTCTAATGGCGTTGAAAAAAGGGAAAATTTTAATGTTGATTCGGCGAGTACGATGCAAAGTATTATAGGAGTTGGGGAAGAAATTGGATTGGACATAAATATTGAAATATGCAATCAATACAATATTTGAAGATGGGTGAACTTTCTAGCAAGTGAAAACTTTTCAGTATTTGGAAGGTATAGAAACTTGAAAAAGCACTTCTTAAGAATTATGGAAAAGGACATCTATGGGATCATATGCAGCTAGTAGAATACCCACAGAGCTGAGAAATAGGTTTGCTCAGTTTTGTCAAGAAAGTGATATTTTGTAGTGGAGATACATGAGCAGATAACAAGAATGAAAGCTTGAAACGGTTTAACTGAGTGACTCGGAAATAAGGATATATTAGTGGCATTTGAAAAGTAAGGAAAACTACTGCGATAAATTAAACAGAGAAAGACATTTTGGCTGGGTCATACATTACACCGAAATTTCTAGGTAAGAATAATGGTTGAGGAAAAACTGAATAAAAAACCAGGATGAGGATAAAAAAGATAAGGAATTACTAGAAGAATAATACGGTATAAAATATGGCATTTGTTATAGACAAATGAAAGATGCTCGTAACAGGAATGAGTGCAGTAAAGAATATTTTCACACCAGTAGACCGTTTCACCATTTATGACGAATTTGGTAAATTGAACTGTAGAAATGACAAGAAGGAGGTACCAAATGAGTCATGCGATCTTAGTGTAAACAAGACCTGGGACTTGATCACAGTTTTGAAGTGAAAACATCTTTAGCGGGGCCTGACCAACCCTTTGTGAACGGAAAAAAATGTAGAAAATAGCGATAGCAATGGAATCCATCACGTTGTTTCGCTGGCAGTCTTCTTTTCTTTCGCATTTTTAGTACAGAAACACTGGTTGCACGAATTTGAGACGAACGCCAAACGAAAGAATATATAGCCAAAAGTTTTATTCGTATAACCAAATTTTGTTTTTCTTTCGAATTCGTGACATTTTTGAAAAAAATAGCAGTAAAATTACTAGAAATTGCACATTTTTGGTAAGCCGTGCCCCTGACGACCGACAGCATTGCTGAAGCCGCCTCTTATTTAAATTTACAGGGAAAAAATCGGCAAATAACGAATGAATCGCAAAATGTGAATAGCCATTGTCATAGGGAAAGCATAACCTGAGCGATGGAAAAATAATTTAAGACGCTCCAAGGAAAAGCAGAGACGTAAAATGTGGTTGAATGGATGATAATAATATTCGGAATTGGGCAGGAGCATAAGGTAGTACTACAGTACCCAATAATTTATTAAATACTACTCAAACTTTTAATCTTTACTCCCAGAATAATGGCCGAATCGATTTACTGCAAACTGAGGCCAAAATTGAGGGTTTTATTCTAAATATCAATTGTTTATCATCACATTTACTCTAAGATCGGTAATACATGATCCCAATTGTTTCATTCTCAGCTTTTTGGAAGTTCATTATGAATAATGGAAACGAAAACTTTAATTCCACCTAAAAAAAGTTTTATTCCGCCAATTTGTTTCGAGGTAAAACTAGTTTCGACGAATCAGCGTCATCTTCAGGTATTTTCAGTTACCTACAGATGACGCCGCTGTCTCGAAACAAGTTGTACCTTAAAATAAATTGGCGGGATATCACAAAGTTTTATTTTTCATTATTATCAGTAATATAATGTAATATGAGCAATATAAACCAGCAATGAACACTCATTGATTGAGATTTTGAGGTCAGTAAATTTATTAAACCAATGATTTGACTTAATAATATAAGTTTTCACTCCTGCCGACCGTCCTTTAACAGCCACCTTATTTTATAATGCGTACGGCCGCGTAACCATATATTTCAACCGCGCTTATGACAGTGGAAACTTGATCGTCATTCTTCAATTATTGCCAGATGCTCACAATCATTAGGTTCATTCGACATATTTCTTTATTAGGACATGAAATGTAAACATGCCCTCATTAGAGTAGATTGAGAACTGGATAATTATAATGACAACACGAAAAAAGAGCCGTGATATCTCCCCTGAAGAGAAAAGAATAACGACCAAGTTCCGCGGAAGCAGTTAACTGCATCCGCGAAAGCATACAAAGTAGGTTTTCCCGTCACAAACGTCAGTCACTTATCAACACGTTCAAACTGAAAGCGTGATAGAGGGAATTAAAATAAAATCTTTTGGCCCAGACTCGGAAATTTCGCCATTTTCTTCTTTTCCAAGAACGTCAGATTTTTCAGACCACCAGACCTCCTTTTAAAGGCGATTTCGAAAAAGGTATCTCTTTCTTCTTCCTCCCCACCCCGTTCTGTAAAAATTTTGGGGAGGCCTTAAAGCAAAAAAAATAAAATAAAATAATAATCTGGGACTATTTTCTGTTTCGGAATACCTACTTCTCTCCCGTCCACAAACGACCCGCCCGATGATCCAAAAAAAATGCAAATTGGACACCTGAGGATACACCGAGGACCAGAGGGGAGAGTTGGTTCTTTCATCAAATCGCACCGACCGAAAGGTATAAGAGGAGAAGAAAAAAAATCTATTCCCCGCAGACTACTAATCATCCCATTTACCCAAACTGCTTGGATTCTCCCATTCCCCTCTCCTTCCCCCCCCCTCCCCACCTCACCCTCCGTCTCCGCCCATAATCGCTTGGAAGGGCAGTCACCTGATTAGCCTTGTTGATGTTTCTCGCTCGGAGCGTTCATTTTTTTTCTTCCTCTCCTCCTCTTTTGATAAACCCCGAATCTCTGGAATTGGGCGTTTTTACTCGAAAAGATAAAAAGAGATGCGCGTCAAATCAACAGGTTACCTGAGTCACAAAACGATGGCGCCAGTGGAAGGTGTCACGGCATTGTGTTTGATCAGTAGTCTCACGACTTTCCATAGATAATTCCTACTTTGATGATAAGGCCAAAAGAGATACAGTAGAGCGTCGATAATCCGGATCAATTGTTTTCGAACCCAATCCGGATTATCAAAAAGTCCGGATTTTCGAACAGAACAAAAAAAAGGTTGTTTGACGACTTAAGGAGGTTCCACCGAGAAACGAAGTAAAGGTCATGTTCATGAAAGTTTCAAAATAAGCCCTTCTTATTGCACTCTATCCATTGCCGATGAAAAAAATTAGGCTTTCCACGCTATATTTCTAGGAAATCGTATTTAAAAATGAGAGAACTTCTATAGGATCTTATGGCAATGCTTGCCTATGAGTAAAAGAAATGCAGATTACTATTCTAATATAAATGTCGTTTTGACAACAAACTGATATAAGGTACGCCAAAGTATAAGAATCATGATAATATTAAAAAAATATACCCTAACCACGTTGGTTTAAATGATATTAACATATTTTTGCAACAAAAATAGCAGAAATCACGTAGTTACTAACATGTGGCGCTGCAGGTTGATTCCACATCGGCAACGCTGTGCGGCTGTGCCGTGATGAAACGAGTGATTTTCGAGCAGACGGGAATTTACAACACAATTACAATTTATTTATATAAATGAATACATAAATACAGTAATGTCTTATACAAATATATATATGTATAATATTTACGATTTCCTGGAAAGCAGTCACTAACAAACTCAAATACACGCCAACACGAGAGCAGGAAAACAAGTGAACGCAGTAATTGAGCAATGTTGCACTTACCACCGTTGCCAAGTCATTCTAACACATGATTTTTAGCCATTATATTTAAATAAGGAGTTACATTTCCATGTAAATATTTTGAAACTTATTTTTAAATTATGGAACACATTTCAGATCACGAAATAGCGGTGATGAGCTCAAATTTATTGTCAGAGCAATTAAACGTGGCAACCAGTTGCCAGCCAGAAACCGAGATCAAAATAAGCTACTGATGAGTTTTAAAAATTGTTTCCCACTTTTAAGTGCTTCGATACTACTTATTCACAAAGTTTTTAAGTACTTGTTTAAATACTATAGGTGACTACGTAAGGTAATGTTTTTTTTAATCGACTTCTTAAAACACTTAAGACGATGGATTTTTCACCGGCTTTTGACGCACCGAGCGGCAGAGGAACCTCCTTAAACATCAAGAAACTGGTAAAAACCGTCAAAATAGGATTTCACCTTAGCACTGTAGTTAAAAAATTAGAGCAGATAAACAAGACCGTAAATAAATATGATCTTATTACGTAGTTTTTTGATGAATCATTATATTGTAGCGGTCGACGACCCCGCCAAGTCTCGCATCAACTCTTTTCACAAATACACAAATATATACTTTGAATTCACTTCAACTTATTTTTCGCCGGATGTTAATCCGCATTATCGACGGTCCGGATTATTGACGCTCTACAGTATAATGAAAATTGCTTCCTCCCAACACTGAAGACCTGTTTAAATAATAAAGTTTTTAAACGGGCGTTTCCGGTAAGGTAGGGGGGCGAGGGAAATCCAGTGTCAAAAAGTTCACTTAATTTGCCACCGACAATTTCAACAAGTACCTAATAAGAAGCTGAGTGAACTCAAATGTTTTTTAGCCAAAGGTGATGTATACAAAGAGAGGGATTGGGAGTTTAAATTAAATAAGTAAATGACAAGCCCCAAGATATTCAATAAAATAAGCTTGGATGCTATCAAAGAGTTTACAAACTGCTGCGTTATCCGACTAGATAGAAATAGGGAAAACATTTGATACGTCATTTAAAGAGTTACCCTGATTTTTAGTCCATAATTAGGGTTGTACCACATGATAAGGATATATGTTAGAAATTGCTCTGATTTTGTAACGGTAGGTGATGATTCTGATACTGACCAAACTCACATTGATGAAGAATGAGAGTGAATTGAATAGTTGTCAAGTACCTGAAGAAAGCTGCTGATCAGAACCCCTTTCCTTATCTTAAGGAGATCTTTATGGTATCCGCAATTTGGACTCATCAAAGAAATTATCTAAACTTAAGTTTCCGTACTCAAGTGGATTGACTATGGTCCTTAATATCTGAAGTATTGGCTGTTATCGATAGAGTGTACGTCCGCCTTCAGATGCGTTTAGGAGTGCTAATAGATAAGTCTCTTCCCTCGGACTAAAAATTTGACGAGGTGGAAGAGCATTCGTGTTCCAATGATCCCAAGAGCTTGACTGGCATAGCAGTTAATATCGTCTCTGGTAGGGCCACCCATGCCCAGATAGGTCGAATGGTAGGAGCCATACGAAAGGTCGTCCGGTGATGGTGTCACGGGAAGCGTAGTTGGGAGTCTCTCCGTACTCTTAAATACCCAGAAAAATGAATGTCACTCCAGTTAGCTAATGAGGCTTTAGTAATATAATTGATGACGTAATAATAGTAATGACGGGTACCTTGGGTAAGGATGTGAATAAGACGGTGGTGAAGAGATTGATATTAAGCGTAGAGTTGTATGGTGCAGAAACGTGGACCCTCAGAAAAGAGGACGAGAATAGGCTGCAGAAATGTGAGATGAGGGTGTGGATAAGGATGATGAAGGTGAGGTCGACGGATAGGAAGACTGAAGAGGAAGTGATTGAGACTATGGGCGAGGATAGGAAACTTATGAATATAACCTGGAATAGGCAGGATAGATGGCTGAATGTAATAAAGGGCGATGCGTCGCTCAGGAGTGTAATAGAGGGAAGGATGTTGGGCAAGCGGGGAAGGGGAAGAAAGAGAATATGTTTTATGGACAGGACGTAGATGGGTAGATCGTATGCTGAAGCGAAAAAGGATATATTTGATGGAGCGGGCTAAACCTCTGAAAGTGTAGAACACTATTAGGAGTTTCTCAAATATTCAACAACACCTACATTTATCGGTAGAATTCCTTTAAAAAAGCAGAAAAGTTTCAAACGATAAGCCTCTATAGAGTACATACTTTCGGGATAATGTGCCATAGATATATTGTAACTTCAGTACTTCGGTATTTTATCCAATATAAAAAATTGCCTCTGGGAAAATTAAATTAGTGTTTTCTTTGTCGTAATGGCCTTTTGAAATTCCTCGGCGGTACTTCCCGTACATTTCTCGATCCATTATTGTACTTAACTGGCTATTGCTTTGCACAATTCCAAGAGTATGTTTGTCTTTTCTTTCAACAGAGTTTTCACCCAGTATCTTCCCTCTTCAGCTCTTCGTAGGTATACCTTAATAGCATTTCTTTCAATGCAAATTATCCAAACCACGCTTCAATTTCACCAAATCCCAATTGATTTCCTTTTAAACTCAGTAGCCTCTGTTGTAGAGCTTTCAAAACAACGAATGATCGCACCAAAATAGCGATTACTGAGGATGTTCTACCTTACATTAACCCTCGTGATGCTGGATGCCAGTAGACTCTCCTTTCGTTAAAAACCATCTTTTGAGTCTTTTTTGCTCAAATCATATTTCTTGCATCTCCCATGGCTGATGATACTACTTCACTGATGGCAAAATTACTCCACATGCATAATTCTTTGCAAACTTTTGATGGTGACTCCTCGATAAAAACTTATGGGAGCGTACATTAAGTTTCACATAGCTAACGAGAGGACAAGGATGAATGCTGCTGCCGATTCGGAGGCAATGCGTGAGGCTTAAGTTACTCGAAAATTCAGATAAGTTGGATTTCATCACGACACGGAGAAGATTATATTGACCCGGTGCCATATATCTTGAATCGACAGAAGCGGCAAAAGAAGATATATGCGCTGCAATACTGATAGATATAGGCAGGATTCCATCTTCCTCTCAACATGAGTAATTATAACTGCCGTTATGATAGTCTTGTTAGCGTTACTGACCTCTAGCAACAACTTGGATGGGAATCGCTTTCAGACCCTCGATTGAAAATTACACTCAATATTTTATGCAAATTCAAAACCGAATTATTTTCCGTTGAAGTTATCAATGTCTTACGAACTCCAATATACAACGGTGAATCAGATCATAAAAATAAAATAAGGGAAATAGATTGTAGAACAGAAAGGCTTAAAATGTCATTTCTCCCGCAATCGAAAAGAGACCATAATGGCTGCGTTATGACTGTAAAGATGGATACTTAGTGTAGCTGATTAATTCATGTGCCCCCTAATCCATGTTTCTAAATCTACCAAGAACTGCTAGCACCATGCTTTGCATGCTCCCTCCATAAATCTTGTGTCACGTTTATATGGTTACATCATAGATTATTGTGGTAGTTTCTGTAGCATTTGTAGCATACCCATAACGTGGCGCATGTCAAACATCCTTGTGTTGGCTTGCAGGGCAATAATTAGATGTAGATAACAAGAACAACGCGATATTAACATTCCATCCTCCTCTGTCCTCTTCCTCACATCTTCTCTTTTCCCTTGCCATCCTTGGCTAGTGTCCTGACACCCCTGCCATACTCCTCTATGGTGGCTGGCAAGTTTGTGATTAGATGTAGATTCTGCCTTCTTCATTTATGCCACAAAACGTGATTTAAGCTTTCGTTTTCAATAACCTTCTCGTTGTGTTTATTCAAACGCGTGATAGCCTTGTTTCATAATCTTGAGATTCCACACGTACGGCTTAGTCGAGAAAAAAATCCAGTCAGGGCTTGATTAAATCGGACGAGAGAGAATTATCTTAGGCGTTCGCGTCCTCTTTTTTACGTGCTTCATCCTTTCCACCCAGTCCTTGACCTTCCACGGAGGCCTTCCCTCCGACATTTCTTTTTCTCATGAGGCATCTCCCTGGTGGATATGACCAATTCTGCACCATAATCGCGAATCAATTTTCTGCGCCGAAGGCAACCACCATATCACAGGGACGAACGAATGCCAAAAATCTCCCGATAGCCTTCAGACGATAATTTGCAAGTTCGGTTAACTAGGCCATGGCTCTCCGCAGTGACACAGGCTACAAAAAATAATACACCGAACCCCAGAATTAATAGTGATGCCCTTGAAATACCATCCTGACACCCAGCAATTCTGAAATATAGCATATTCGTTTCCTCACTGTAGATTCGCGAGTTATTAAATATCCAAATTCCCCGAGAAACTTTCCTTCGCCCTGTTTTGTGTTCCGCAACCTTAGAACTATGTCACACAGTCGAGCGCGTACAAGTATTTGAGATTAAAGGCTGGGACACAATCAACGTGTACGTGTAACGTGAGCCGTTAACGGGAATACGCGAAAAGATGTCTGACGGGAAATATAGCGAACGGACACAATCAACGTGTACGGGGAGTACGTGTACGCGAGAGATGGGCAACTTTCATCTCTTCCCGTGTACCGTACACGGAAAACCAATCAGAATAGTCCTGAGAATCCGGGAATGGGAGCCATCTGTCGGCAGATTCATCCAACTGCTGAAGATAGCTCTTGGCGAAGACAGCTTATTTACTTTCACACTTGTTTACACCTGATCTCTTAGCTGCGCCTGCGTTAGTCAATTGTTACTCCGGACCGCGTTAACGTCGATTGTGTCCGCTGACTTGCATTCCCCGTCTCCCGTTGTCCCGTTAACGTCTAGTGTCACACGTACACGTTGATTGTGTCCCTGCCTTAAGAAAGAACATGTCCCAGAACGTTGAGCGGCAGAGCAATTAACACGGCAAAGTCACTTCGAAGGAGACATGGGTAAACTGCGATGTTTATACAAGACTGGACAATAAAGTGGGAGATTTTGGATAAAATAAAACCGATAAATCGTAATTTATAGATAAAACTGTTTAAAAAAAGAAGCTCTGTTACACTAGCAACCACTAAATATGGGACTTATATGACCTTAGTAATCGATCAAGTGACTGGAGTCAAATCTCTATCATATCTCCCTAATTAATTAGAATGAGTAGGACAGATAGCATTGTACGTATAATAATTTCCACAAATACCATAGGAGCCTGTTGATTATTATCTGGAAAAAATCAACAAGAAAAATCCTTCGATTTTATTGAGGTTACCAAAAAAAAGTAAATGGCTAACACGCTAGACCTGCACATGAGAGATTCACGCCCGAATTCAGGTCAAGTCTGACCATCTTTTTAAGAGAGAATTCCCTCGCTTTAATATTTTATGTTTTCACCAGTGAGCGAAACAGTGAACCACTACTTCACTTCTGTAGCATATGCAATTTATGAGTATGGGATGGCAACAACCTGTGCCGGATACCCTGGTCGTGGCTTGCACGGACCTTCGCAGTTGTAGCTTTTACCTCTGTAAATCCACGTAACCAAGAGAAATCACATCGCCTTTCAAACCCAAAAATTCCCAGCCAGGGCCCCTGAACCCATTATCTGCTACCGTCTCCTGTAAACGACGGTGGGGGCCCCTGTGGTGGCAGGGGGGTCTAAAAAGAGCGGGGGGGGGGATTGGACGGGCAGCGCCGACCCCCGCTGATAGAAGAGGCCAATTGAACTTCGGAGAAGAGTTCCGCTAGAGGATTGATTGAGCCTAATTACATAGTTATAGATAAATGCCCTAATTGCTTACTTGAAACGATTCCCTCGGAATGAGGGTGCTTCGTTTGAAGGGGCCCCAATCCCCATGGAAATTTGTCCTCCACAAAAGATAAACGGGAGATGGTTTCTCATTAAGTTTTATCCACCCATCAACCACAGCCTTTCAGTGGTTTCTTTCATCCCCATCCGCTTCCACTCTCACCCCCCCACCCACCCTGACCTCCCCTCCACATCCCACTCAAATGCATTGCTCCGTTTCGGATTCTTTGAGATCCTGTCCGTGGGCATGGAACACTCGAGAACATCTTGAGATGCCTTGTGCGAGGTATCACTTCGAGTTAAATGCAATGACTTTGGCTTTATTACTAAGAAACATTTCTCACTTTAAAATCATACCATAATATCAGCAGGTCACCAAATTACTTTTGAACATATCAGGCAAAAAGGGGGGGTCGAGTTGGTGAGGTGGTTAGAGTACTGGCTAACCATACGTGCGGCCTGGGTTCAAACCCCTGCAGAGGAGGATGATTTTCAGAGGAAACCCAATCTCTACTTGAGTGTCTTGTGGAGGGCACTTCAAGTAGAGTACTCCGTCTGTCGGATGAGACGTTAAAATGTGGTCCCCTTGGCGCCTTTCGTTAAGAGCAGGATAATGCCGACGCCGGATTTCTATGCACCCTTCTCCCCTCACCTATCCACTATGGCGCAAATGACCTTAGCAGTCGGTCGCCTCCCCAAAAATGCAATCCAATCCAATGAGGCAAAAAGTGTAATCCGTTTTCAATGGCATATGCCACAGCTGTATACTTCGGAGATACATTTTAGGCGAGTAAGTTGAAATAGTAAAGCCAAGGCTTCTTTTAATAACTTAAATATTTTTTTAACTATAATAATTAATATTAATAATAATCACCGGTCGCTTTTAGCACTACGAAAACCAGAAGTCAACTGAGTTGCCAATGAGGGTTTTAAGAAGCGCCCTGCTATAAAAGAGCTGATAAGTTTCGAGAGATCAGGCGAACGTTCTACTAGCACGTTCTATAACATTCCGAGCGGTAAGGGGCTATCCATAATCCACGTTGACACCCAACAGGGGGGGAGGGTACGAGGATTGTCAAGGTACACGTTGAGGGGTGAGTGGTTTGGAGGGATGTCTACGTAGACAATGGTCGACACTATTTCATTTATAAATGACAGATTATCATAGCTACAAGTGTACTTTTTCTTTTGATTGCATTTCCCTTAAATCAGCCCTAAATTACAGATAGTCCATGCCTATCAATCAATAACCCGTTTCACAGCTTTTTCTGCAAAAAAAGAAAAGTATACGTGGACAACAGGCGGCGATTGGTGGGGGGGGTGTCCGGATGAAGTCTAAGATTGCCCACAATGGGGCGGAGGGGGGGCAAAAAGTGGTCTATTTTTGTCTACGTGGATTATGGACAGCCCCTAAGGGGAAACAATCGGGTCATTTTTGGTAAATGTCTCTCGGGACTCGGGAGGCCGCTTGATCGCCTCACATAATTGGACTAGTGTGAAAGTTCAGAGAGAAAGATCGTGGAATATAGAATGAATACATTACTCTTCACATTAATGCATCTAAAAAGGCATAAACAAACTTCCTGATTCATCGGAGATTTTGACCAACGATTTATAAAAAAACTAGTTATGTTAAAGTCTATAACATGTTAATGTTGCTCTTTTCAGGTATTTCCGTCGCGTGTTTGGTTTTTTTGACAACAGTTTCTCCCCTCTTCCTGGGGGCGTCTTCAGGTCCGTTGGACATTTTTGTAATTGTTATTATTTATTTCCCGTTGTTATGTATTGCGTTGCTAGTACATCTAGGACCATAGGGTGTCTCGATTGCCCGCTCCTCGCTGTGGTTTCACCACTCTCTCCCAGGTTGAGGCAAGTGGGTATCCATCCTCCCGATTGAAATTCGATGGATATTTAACCAGCTCTACCGCTTCTCTGATAAACCTAGGAAAATAACGATTTTCCCTTGAGAGTACTCTCACTTGGTCAAAGGCAATCTGATGTCCTGGCTCGAACCACGCATGCTCTGCAACTGCGGAGAGAGGCTGAATCTCCCCTTTTCAATGGCCCTCTGGTGCTCTTTAATTCTGCACTGAATTGCTCTCCCCGTTTGGCCGATGTAGGATTTACCACATATACATTTGATTTCATAGACTCCCTCATACATTGCAGCGGGAATTTTGTCCTTGGGTTTTGGGATGATATCTCCAAACCCAAGGACAAAATTTCCGCTGCAATGTATGAGGGATTGGATGAGAAGTTGAGTCACATAAAGCAATGTTATGCGTCATTATAATTTTCACATTCATTTCAATTACTTAATTATTACAACAATTATTACAATAGCTTAAAACGGAAAATCTGAATATGGACTCGATTATGACGAGTGAAGAATATTATTTCAAATGTCTCATTTCAACGAGGTGAGCGACTACATTCAACGGTTCATCTATATCTGGGTACTGATAAATATTGCAGCAACAGAAAGTGTGAGTGACGGATGGTATTTTGGCAACAATTATGATACTGACAGGTGCTTTCAACGAACCGTACAGAATTTTGCAATGACGGCAGTGACGAAGATAAACGCAGCTTCAAATAACACACTCTGAGCATACACAGCGTACTGAATCGTCCAGAGCAACTCAAGCTCAATGACACGAACAACAGATACTGTGGACAAAAGAAAAATGTTATTTGACAATAACTAACTTTAAGTTCCGTGATTTCACAGAATAACAGAATTCCCGCACAAAATATATTTCATCAATTTCTAATCTTGTTCAAGTGCTCAGTTAGATGACTTGTTTTTTTTTTTAAAAAAAAGGTACCGCAATAATAAAGGAACTACCCTTTCTAAAGCCATGAGGCCGGGCGTCAAAACCTATTTTCACGCTATCCCACTGAAACAAAGACTTTATCTAGAGTCTTACATCGATGTGGAAAGAATACTTTGTGCGAGTGTAGTTTATGGTTTTGTGGCATCTCAGCATCTGCAGCATCCTCAGATACAAACTTGTTAGTAAACAAGTGCCATATACCTTAAATACATGCATTAATATCAGTGAGACATAATTTCATATTTTAAATTAATTAACTTTCTAGTATGTGACCAACACGGTGTTTGGTACAAAACACCCACATTTCTAGACGTCTCGGAAATGTGTGCATCATCCCTCAGAGGAAAAAATCATCAGCCTTGGCCGGGACTCGAACTCAGGTCCCAAAATTTCCAGCCGAGGCTGCCTCTCCCTCGGTAGAATTTTGGAATTGAGGGATCCGGGTTCGATTCTCGGTCAAGGTGGATGATCTTTTCTATGTGGAATCACACGCATACGTGCATTGCGTTGACTCGGTAAAGTTCAGCCGTGGCTAGTCCCCGTAGACACAAAATTAGTCCTTGAAAAGATGCCACATAGATGTAGACACAATTTTGATTCAACTGCCTTGAGCTATCCAGGATTTGTAAGTCAAAGAAAGGAACCGCGCTATAAATTCACCCTTTACGACCCCCTCTCACATCTCCCATGATTCCCCCAACACACATTTAAACACACCAAGCCCTGTGTCATCATCAACACCACCTGCCGTGTCTATTTTCCCACAGTTCCTTCTCTCAAATATCCCCAGGGTTACGTGTCCATTGACTAACCCCGAAAAAACCAGCTCATCCAACCACGCGGTGCAACTATCACTTATCCCAACCCCAAGTTAACACCGCGCGGCAAAAGACCCAAGCCAGAAGAGCAGTGCCCCAATATATTACGCTCCCCCTCCCACCAAAAAAATAATAAATCTCGGATAATAAAACCGGACGTCAACACGGCAAATGCCCACCTCCCACATAATCTCACCTCGTATCGGCCCATTCATCAAGCTATCCCCCAACGGAATAAAGATTGGCCGTTTGCTGGAGGGGTAAAAAAAACTCGTATTAACTCTTTGAGTGGGAGAAGATCACACTCTCTTTAAAAACTATTTTCAGATTCAACTCTCCGAAGAGAATTTAATTGAAGAAAGTTTTAGGGCGTCTCTGTGAGTCAAAGCATATGATTCATTCAAATAATCTTGCTAATAGTTTAAAATACCACTTTTGTATTGCGAAGATTTTAAATGAATTCACTTTGTAATATTCCACAAGGTATTTATTACTCCGTCCTAGGTTTCGACTCAAGTTAAGTTACTATCAAACTTAACTTAAGTCGAAACCTAGGTCGGAGTAATAATTACCTTGTGGAAATTACAAAGTGAATTCATGAAAAATCTTCGCAATGTTGTTCCACCAAGTGAAGGCGGAAAATTTAATATATACACTTTAAAATTGTTCAAATCTTTGCTACTAGAAAATGTGATTCCCGAAATGAACAAAACACCAAGGAAAATCACGCACTTGACGACCCCGGTGGCGGCGGGGTAAAGTCCACGAATGCCTCGCAGTCCCGAGGGTCGCGGGTTCGAGTCCCGCCTGGGTAGAATATTATCTGCCCAGGACATGGGTGTTTGTGTCTCGTCCGTTGTTACTGTTATCCACCCGACGTAAATTGGCACATTGTGCTGTATTCGGGATAGTGAAGATAAATTTAAAAAAATAAAACTCTCTAGCGTCATAAAGTAAGTGAAAAGAAACTTATAGTTGACGCAACAGTAGCGATTTAAGAATCATTCATGGGCTTTGCCAAAACTTAGGATTTATCCCGTTGGAAACGCATATCTACGAAACAGCATCTGTCTTGATGGAGGTTCCATTGAGATAGAGAGATGAGGGAGATGAGAGAGAGGGAGAGAGAGAGAGAGAGAGAGTAGTGGAATTTGTTTGAAGAGGCTCAGAACTATCAATCTAATAGCAGGAATAGTGCAAGAGAGAGAGAGATAATAATTCGCTCAAGCACAGCCTCGATCTGTATACGCCGTAGGATTTCAACAGATTCAGGCGAGAAATCGTGGAAGTTCGTAATTCTATAACAGAACCAACAATTGTACTTTTCCACAGGATATTTTAATGAGTACGACGCGTTTCAGCCTACTGAGCCATCATCAGGTACAAGACAGCCATTGTCAGGTACATGTCTTGGACCTGATGAGCTAAAACGCGACGTACTCATAAAAATATCCTGTGGAAAAATGCAACGCCGTTGGAGTATAAATGTTTAATTTGCAAACTTGAAGAAATTCTATGCATTAGGAAAGTAGATTTATGCATTTCTTGCCATTTTACGCATAAGAAATGGCAAAAACACCAAAAAAGCCTTCGGTTTCAAATTCATTGTCAGGGTGGGGTATTAAAATAATTTCAAGTCAAAATCTCAACTACAAGTGAGTACATAATTAATTGATAATAATGTCAAGGATAAAAATCGACGTTTTTTGTCATTTATATTACTTTAGTTAGTTCATACTTATTGGTTGGTTGGTCGAATCGGACAGAGCAGATCACTAGGAGAGCTCTACACTTGACACCCAAGTAGGTAATAAGTAACCAACGGAAAACTCTCCGCCACCGCAGGATTTCAAACCCTGGTTCTCGGCGTGGATAAACGTGTACTCTAGGCCCTAAAAAAACCTGATTCCTACTTACGACTATTAAAACGTAAAATAAAATGCGCAGAAACCGTTGATGTATGTGGAGAGCTCACTACGTCATCAAACTAAAGCCTGACAACCAAAATAATAACCACATTGTGTAACTCTGCTCCCTTCTTACATTTCTATGGACAGCACGATGGAATGGACGAATCAGCGGATGTAGAGCAAGAACATCCACCATCTGTTTGAAATTTAAGGCAATTTTCTCGTGAAACATGTACTTATTGGCTGCTTAGTTCAATGGATTTTACTCAATTTTCCAATAGTTTTCATTGAGTATGCAGATGATTATGAATTTTAAATAAATAAACAACTACGTAACAATGAAACATATGAAAGAATCAAGTTCATGCTGATTTCTAAAAAGTTATCCATGGAAAACATAGTAAAATTGTAAAATTTGTGCGTTAGCCCGCAAGCGCTACGGGAAAATGAGGGTCTACAAAGATGGCGAACTTGCTTCAGCTTCTAGCATTGGCCAGCATTGCGAGCGAATATATTGTGGGGATTACACATACAAAACATATCTGGCACAGCAAAAAAAAACTAGGTTTTGTCAAACGTATGATAAGAAGGTCCTCGGAAGCAAAAGTCAAAGAGAGATGATACTCCGCACTGGTTACGCCACACCTTGAATACGCTGCTAGCATTTAGGACCCTGGTTATAAAGATTTAACCAAAAAAATCAATGAAATACAAAGGGAAGCAGTGCGATTCGTAGAAAACTGCAGCGAGCGTACATATTGTGTCCCTCAACTATTAGAGAGATTAAGGTGGGAGCCCCAAGCGATTCGGAGGCTACACGCTAGGCTTAGGTTGCTTGAGAAATTCACAACTGATATTTTTCAGAACGACATGACACAGAGAATATTATCATGACTCCTCACCACATCTCTAGGTCTGAAAGGTGCGATAAAATAAGAGAGATACACTGCCGAACAGATAGGTACAAAAACTCGTTCTTTCCGCGCACAGTAAGTGACCACAATAAAAATTGAGCTCCGCTAAATACACCCCTATAATACATGTAATCATTTCATCTCCCAAAAACTTACATCTTTACACGGCTTGTGACCTAACACCCCTTGCTATACGCCAATGTGGCGGGTCGCAGGGTATTATGTAGATGTATATGTAAAAGTGCCCTTCTCATCTACCTCTATGGTAGAAACTGACAAGTGAATAAATTAAAATTCAAACATGGCGTGAATTATTATTAGAGAAACATCTTACTCAGAACATGTATGTACCTTGAGATAGTTTCAGCGAGATATCACTTCACATGAAAATCAGTACATTTTGGCCTCATTACGATAAGAATGATCTCACTAATAGATGCTGAAATGCTAGCCCGTTTCCGAACTAATGTCGGAGATATTTTCCAAAAAAAATACAAGCCGTTTACCATCGGATAAAGCAGGACTATGCGCCACAGAGGGACTTTATTTATAAAAATTAGGATCTTCTGAAGCATTGATTCCGTCAGAAATATAACAAATAGTGGTTCGGATGCTTATTCACCAATTTAAAAAAACATTTATGGCCTATCATAATATCATTAACAAAATCTCAAAATAAACCTACGGTTGTGAGGGAGTTTTCAGCCTTCGGCATTAAACAGTTATTAAGTATTTATATATATGTCATCAGTTCTGGAGTTAGCAGTGATCCAAGATTGTCTGCAGACGATACGGTTATTGTTCATTCGTGATACCAGTAGAGGGGGCTAGAACTAAATGTAAGTAAATATATCACAGTACACTTCTTGCAAAAGTCATCACACATACGCCATATTTACACTATATGTGGAGTAAACATGAAATCTTCAGATTAAGTCAAGTATCTAGGAACTTCAGACATATCGTGGGGAACATACATACAAAACACATGCGGCGTAGCATTTCCTAGGATATATCAAGCGTATTATAGTTAGCTCCTCGGATGAAAAGTAAAAGAGAGGAGCTACAATGCTCTGGTTAGGCCACATTTCCATTACGCCGCGAGCATTTGAGGCAATGGATAAAGAGATATAAAGAGAAGAGAAAGAGAGAAAAAATAAATTAATAACATACAAAGGAAAGCAGCGCGCTTCGTTAAAAACTGCTCCGAGCGAACATTTAGTGTTTATCAGCTTTTAGAGGGATTAGGTTAGTAACCGCTGGAGACTCGGAGGCTACACGCTAGGCTATGTTTGCTTGAGGAATTCAGAATAAGTGTGCTTCAAAGTGACAAAGAGAATACAATTTTTACGCCAAACTCATTTCTAGGTCTGATAGAAGCGATAAAATAAGAGACATAAATATTTGAACAGATTGGTACAATAATATTTATTTTCCACGCACGATAAGTGAGCATAAAAAGACTGGCGTCTTGTTAAAACACTCCAATTATACGCTTCAGCATTTCACCTCCAAAAAAATACATCCTTTACACGGCTGGTGTACTAACACCCCACGTGGCGGCCCGCAGGATAGTATGTAGATGAAGATGGAACAAATGCATCAAGAAAAAGACAATTACATATGTATGTATGACAGTATGTTTAGCTATTTACCTAGCGTGTCACCTGCAAAAAAATATAGTTTACGTCATTCATATAACTGTATTTGATTCATTTAAACTCGTCCAAATTATAAAATAAAAATCCATAGATGAAGATGAAATAAATGCATCATGTAAAAGACTTGTACATGTATGTTTAGCTATTTACCTAGCTTGTATCCTGCATAAAATATAGTTTAAGTCACTCATGTAACTGTATTTGCTTCTGTGTAAATTTCTCGGGCTCTCCACCGGGTAAGAAATCCATAGGCAGCCGACGTTTCGGGTTCCGACTCGTTACCCATTCTCAAGGCTACTGATGTAATTCGCCGGGAAAGTGTAAAATCATACATGTATATGCTTCATTTACACTCGACCAAGTTATAAAGTAAAGATCCGTAGATGAAGTTGAAACAAATGCGTCATGTAAAAGACTTGTACATGCATGTTTAGCTATTTACCTAGCTCGTATCCTGCATAAAATATAGCTTAATTCGTTCATATAACTGTATTTGCTTCATTTACACTCGTCCAAATTATAAAATAAAAATCGACTATGGTCTCAATTATGGCAAGAGAAAACATCTCGCTCCAAAGCCCTTCGAAGTGGCCATTAGCGTCGCTGAAAGAGACTGATTTCCTCCCTCGGTTCAATGGATAAGGGCCATGCATTTTCACCCCCCTTATAACCTTCCCCTCATGGACCGCCCTCGCTAGTCCCGGAGGTGAGGGCGGAGGGCAAAAGTTTCGGTTTATTTATTTTTATGTGATTTTTTTCTTTCTGTTTTTGATGAGTGTTGGGGGTGCTTCTTTTTTGGACGGCGGTGGGGAGTTAAACGCCACAGGGGGTTGCGTGCCGACCCAAGAGACGCCTACCGCCGCTTTCTAATTTAGCGGGGCTCACCCCGCACCTTTCTTCCCCTACCCCCTCCGACAGGCTGCCCTCGTCCCACACCTATCTCTACACTTAACAGTCTCCTTAGCCCCTCACACATCCCCACGGAGAACTTCCCCCTCATCCTCCCACAAAAGATTACAGTTGAAGGAAGCCCTCACACCATTCCAAGTCGCTCACATCACTTCGGGAACGAGACTCCCCAACATGCTTCTTCATCCCCCAAAACCCGATGCCGCCATACCTGAGGCCCGCGCCGATATATCCAACTGCCAGCTCAACTATGCGAACCAATATCGGTTGAGAAATTACCCCGAAGCCGCTTTTTAAGGACCCTGGAGAGCGATCGACCCTCCGACTCTTTCCACACGCGTCGGCGCGATGGCCCTGTGACGACTCAAGCCTTCTCCCTGGTGATTTAAATTGGTAGGTGTTTGCGTGGATTTCCGCGGTCTCCAACTCGCAACTCACGATGTGCTAGCGCGTTGGTACTGGTGTCAAATGAATATTTACCTCAATATTCTTAAAAAAATACCGTTAAAACCTATATTATTTCATGAAATGGTAAAATAATGTCATAAATAAAAGCAATAATAGACACATTTCGCTACGGTCTAATCCCTGCTTGAGAATGTCACATGTGCTAGGGATCCTCATGATAAAGGAAAAGTAAAAGGCCAGGAGAGGTGACAAAGAAACGCTGCACTGTACGCTCTGGGGAGACATGAACGAAATAATAACGTGCAGGTACCAGTAAGCAGCAAGTTAAAGGAATCGGGATGGTTACTGCAAGATAAAAGGAAAGTAACTAGACTATTGGGGGGGTATTAGCGTTGCACAGGCCTTTTCATTTAAATCACGAGAGAGAATTATTTAGCATGCCTGACATAGCGACTGCCTGTCTAATTAAGTAATATCACCGTTGTCAAATCAATGGAAGAATTCAACAGTTCACAGCGAAATAGGAAGTGACTTTCCAGCAATGGCATGTTGTCGGAAAACGACAAAAATCAATGCACTTTTCCATGACATGACGTCTTTAATGTAACATATATTTATATACCGTACCAATAGCGATCCCATGATAACATTTTCGGAAATTCTAATGGAGAAGAGGCGGATAAAAATATAAATCTCAAAAATTTCTTAAAGATACTTACTTTGAGGTATTTGATTATAAATGAGCATTCCTCGAAAGGTATTATTTTAAATACCCGATATAATTCCATTCAAAGACTACTGAAAAGACACCATTGTCATCGGCCAATACGGTCGGGATTAACTTTTTTTAATACATGGATGTTGTTCCACAAATGTGTAACATTTTGGTTTTTAAGTTAAAACAAATTTCTTTGCACTTTTGTACAGTTTAGTCTTGCAATTACACGACGCGATTTGTCAATCACGATCATTACGGCACCAACAGGTAAATGGACGTGCAACTTAAAGGAAAAACATAGAAAGGAATTCATAACTTTATTTTAATCACAGATACTACGTGTCAAAACACCTTCGATGTGAAAACAATATCCATTTATTCACAGACTTTTAAAGACATTAAAAAATTGTCTCTCTAAAACTTATGGTGGAAAAATATTTTTTAAACTAATTATGCCTTTTCATAATTTTTATCAATTCATCTAGCATGCCACATTGTAGGGGAATGAAAAACGAAAATTCTGAAAACTTTATTATTTTGTTGGTTTTACCAATTATGAGCTCAAACCGAATGAGAAAACTGCAGTGCAGTAATATAAGAGGAGCAAAACTTGGTGGCACTTACCAGTTACTGTAATAGACGTCACTGAAAGCTATTTAAGCGTTGGTAAGAGGTCAAAGGACCTCTGGAGAGGCTCTCAGCCCCTTTTTTGGCACCTCTCCTGTTATATTTCCTGACTTCTGCAGCATAAACACGCCAGTCTTAGATTGCTTGAGAAATTCAGAAATGGTTTTTTTTCAGAGCGACACAGAGAATATTATCATGACGCTTCACTACATCTCTAGGTATGACAGAAGCGATAAAATAGGAGAAATACATTGCCGAAGAGATAGGTACAAAAACTCGTTCTTGCCGCGAACAATAAGCAACCACAATAAAATCTGATCTCCTCAAAGTAAACTCCATAATATACCATTTCACCTCCCAAAACCTTACATCTTTACACGGCTGGTCACCTTACACCCCCTGCCACACGCCCGTGCGGCGGCTCGCAGGGTAGAATGTAGATGTAGATTATGATTACAGGCGAGTACCAGCAAGTTTCGCTACTCCTTTTCCACTACCTCACTGCCACTAATAGTTTTTGAAGCGTCCCGTTGCTTTCTCACAAGGTCGCGCTGATAGAAAAAAGGGCTCGAGTGGCATGCCAAGCATTTTTTGGAATCCTCCGCCCCTCACCCCAGTCCTCCTAGCACACCTCCTCCTCCCTGTTCGCAAACAAGAGATGCAATTGCATTTCAGGCCGAGGCTCGTCTCTTGTCTTCTGTTCTCTCCCGTCCGGGCCTTGCTGTCCTTTTGGTCTCCCTCTCATAGTCTGGCCAATGGCGATCGAGGAACGAGTGAGAGCCTTTGAGAAACCAGTCCCTCCCTCACTGTTTCCGTGCACTGAATATAATGAGCCGTATTCCCGTGCTCAGAAACGTATGCTGGCCCGCATACCTAATTTTTACAATTGGGTCCGGATCCCACGAACGGAGCGGGCTGACTGTACTTGCTGTCGTCGTTGCTGGGAGCTGGAAGTAGTCGAAGCCGAGGAATGACGAGGCGGAACACGGAGGAATGAGGCACTGTGTACGGGAGGGGGGGGAGGGAAGGTTTGAAAAAGAGGTTTTTAAAAAAAAGCCTCTCTCCCCTTCCGTCTTAGTTTTGTACATTCACCACCAATAAAGTCCCGTGACTATGATCCCATAAAAATTCCTCGAGTAGCCCCAAACAACCCAAAGGCATGTCAGACGAGAAACGTATTGCACTTTCCGGAGGATTGCCTTATGTGGAGGGGTAAGGGGGCCCGGGTTGATATGGACTTGTTTACTGGCTTCCCATAGCGACAGCATGGGCTCGAATCCCGGCAATCATAGAGATTTATTCAACGCCATCCCGATACCTAACTGGTGGCCTCGTGGGCGGAGAGCCCCTCTAGGGTAGGTAAATGCCCTTTTACGAGATGCTTACTTCAATCATAAAATTCTTGCTTCTTTCAGTCATCATTGGTCGTTCAATTCGAATGTTGGTTGACTGCAGCCCTTCCCAATCTAATGATAGTTCCCTTACCTCCTGGTATCTCTTCCTATTTACTTTCCTCTTTATTAGATCCATGAACTTATTACCGGGTCTTCCTCTGGGAACTTTTTCCTTCAATTATGTTATTCACAAACCCATTGTGTCTCAGGTTGTGTCCAATCCATCTGTTTATTCTTTTCTCTATGGTGTTCTATATAGTTCTTTCGTCTTCTACTCTTCTGTACACTCCATCATTTCATTATTTCCTTCAGTACGTACTCTAAAAACCGTATCTAACTGGTAAAGGGTACTGTCGTATTCGATGAAAGAATCGAATACAATTATCAGATCCGAAAACAGAAATAAGAGCGCTGATTATTTTCCTGCCGATTAACGGATCAAATGACAAATCAATGGCAAGCTAGAGAGGCGAAAGGAATATGTGAACTGGTGTCCATCAAAATATTCTTTGGCGGTATCGTGGAACTGCATTCGAGAAAATGCACTCTTGAGGCTTTCAGAACTGGTTTACTGTAGATTTTTTTGCAATTCTTGTGACAATATATTACATATGCCAAAATATTCTGACGCAGTTTATTACGTCTACGTTGTTCAGCTAATGCCCTACTGGGCATTTGCTTAACTACGTCAATCTTCAACGGTTGCACGGGAATTCCACACAAACCCAACCAAGGTCGTGTCTCGACTATCTCCGATTTTCAGGAATTTTGGCAAAAAGGAAGAATATAATAATAAAAGACGACTTTCCAAATATTAGCTACCATTAATATAAATTAAATAACTATAAATGTACAAGTTAGGGCACTTCGAATATCACAAGTTTGTGCAAAACGGCGAAGCAGCTTTTAACTCTTCCTCCAATAAATGTATATCAAATGTTCCAATTTTAAAAATAATTAAATTTTAGTCGTAAAAATATGACAATATATGTTTTCTATATACTTTTGGCTTTCTAGATTTTTATTCTGAACTAAAAAATGCAGCACTTCTCCTTGAAATTAGTACCATGCTGCTGGAACCTACCATATATATCCAAAGACCTCTTAATGGCCTAATATCCATGTTCAGAGATAAAAGTTCAACATAACTGGTTCACGAGGGCTTTTTATAATGTTTTGTAGACTACAGATTACATATGTCTCCAATTTATCTATGATGTGAAGTTCTGCTAATGTAATGGCATAAAATTTTTATGTGAATATGAGCTATAACTATATGGGCGCGTTATGTCTCTCATGATCTGTTATAGATACGCTGAAATAGCTATAAATGACAAACAGTAGCGATTTACAACGGAAAAACAAATACTCGGTGAAAAAAATCAGCACTCTATGCTTTGCTGATGAAGTAGAAATCCTCGCGGAGAATATGGAAGGTACGACGAGATTCCTGAACAGTATGGAAAAAAATAACAGCATGCCTTGAAGATAAACATTAAGAAAATCAAGATTATGTTTAGTAAAAGAAATGAAGAGGGCACGGCCGTTGTGAAACTTGAACTGCAAGAACTTGCGCTAAAAGAAGAATTTTTTAACCTGGAAAGCCGGGTCACCAGCCATTAAAACAGCATGGAATTCATAGTGAGTAAAACAGCCCTAACATAGAAAGTATTCCTACAGAGGAGGAGTCTGCTAAAATTTAGTAGCACAAGCCTAGAAATAAGGAAGTACTTAAACTAAATATATATTTGAAAGATGCTCCTATATTGTAGCGAAGTATGTACAATAACAGCTGAGGAGCTTAAGAGACGGGTAACATTCGAGATGCGGTGATGCTGTAAAAATTCCGAAGATTGCCGGACGGAAAAAATGGACTGACAGATTCACTAAAGATAAAGTCCTACGAAGGCCTGGAGGGAGAAGAAACAATGAAAGCACTCTCTTGATTTGAAAAAAGTGCTCTGATTTTAAAAAGGGGGATAAACATTAGAGATAATTTGACAGTCGATTGAACAGAATAATGAAAGGTGAAATTAATGGAAAGTGTTAGAGAGGAAGACTAGGAATGGAATACATTAGGAAAATTATGAGGGACTTCAATTGTGAAGATTTACACTGGACTGATGCGGTTGATGTAGCGGAAAATAGACTCGAGAGAGCGGCCGCAAACATATCTCCAGTTAAATAAATACCAATGATTAACAACATCACCTTATCATAAATACCTATTAGTTTCATTTTTGCGCTTAGATAAAATGCACGTGATTACTGATGCACAGAAGTTCTTTTAACATCGTTTTGGAGGAAAGGACTGGTATTGAGGTGTTACGCAAGTATCTGGGAAGCTCATAGAGCGAAATAAGTTGAACGGAAAATGTTGACTAAAACGGCGCAGACTGTCAAATGATGTGGTACGAAGTCCTCACACGGGTGCATATACACCAAGGGTTTAAATTCGCCACGAAAAAATTATTGTAACACTGTAACTGGCTAACATACCTGACCGGCAATTGGGAGATCCGGGTTCGAATCCTGGTCAAGTCAAATTACTTTAGTCCGCTTTATAAGTGAAAGCAGGTTCGAGTCCCATCCGCCGTGGCTACACAGGTGGAAGTAGTTTGTTCTTTCGTTGAAAATTTTATACATATATTTATATATATATATTTATATTTATATTCATATAACGCATTCTCAAATTATGCATGTTGTTCTTTTCACGAGGCTGGCCAAGATACGATATTTAAAGAAGCCTTTCGCGGGAAGGAAAGGTCTTTGTTAAAGCGAGAGGCGATCGACCATTCCTCAGGAACTATTTTCCTTTTCTAAGTTCCTCCGCCGCCCATACCACTCTATTCCATCAACCAAAGCCACACCGACACACCAATCCTCTTTTATTGGGGATATTTCGAAGAATGTTTATTGATTGGAACATCTTCGGAGGTGATGTAGTGTTGAGGAAAGGTACTGGGGTACAATGAGAAAGTCGGATTACATGATAAAGGAACATGAAAAGTATAAGGCCGGCGAAAAAAATAATTTTCTGCTTGGAATGCTGGTGTGAAATTTATTAATGGACAGCGGGCCTTAAGCCTTTTGAGTTGCTTATTTTTTTCCGAGTTTTCGCCCTCCATTCTCCGAGATGTGCGGATGAATCAGCTGGCCGAGCTAAAAATAATTTTTCTCGGCAGGAGCATCATTCAGTCGTCAAACATGCCTCGGGCGTCTGGGCCTGGTGGCTGTAAGATCGCGGGCATATTTGCTCCTCTTCTTCCCTCCGCAGAACATTAACTGGTCCAAATTAATCCTCTACTAGAGCCAAGAGCGTAGTAATCCCATGAGTTTCTCCAGCAACGACAATGCTTCATACAAATGGATAGCTACGTTAGCACAACAGTTTTTTCCCAGTTTTTTCCAAATTTCACGAGTCTTGAAGTAACTTTTCTCGAGTAGAAATTAATGCGGGCATGTCAATATATATTTTGAACTCTCTAAGTCTCACCATGGAGAAAATCACATTTCACTTCAAAATATTATTGAGAGATACCAAACATTCCGGTGTTTTCATTGGCCTTGGCTTCACTGCTGAACTGCCAGTGATATGATTGCATTTTAGATGGGGGAAGTACTATTAGGTATGAAACCACGAAGAACAGTCACAGTATATAATATTTCCCTAGAATTACTTAAATATAAAACAAGGGAAAATGAAATACTTTCTGCGGACTGATTGCAATAATTCGTTAATTAAGAGCCGTAGAACTACAAGTGTAAGTAAGTGTAAGAATCGTGACATCCACAGAGATAGAGAAACAAGAACTAGAAGACTACGCGACCAAAAGTTTAAAATATTTCGTATTGAAAGCGGCAACTCGGGCCATAATATGCTTCATCATGAGTTTAAAGTAAAAAAAAGGGTAACAAAGAATTTCCATGTGGTCATCAATGGGTAATCTAAAAGTTAATTATTGCTTAGGGATAAATATATTATTTAAGGCTTACGCTGAATTCTTTCCTCTAAATTCTCTATTTCTGATCAAGGTAAGAGTGAGAAAATAGATCAAGGTGCAGTAAATAGAGTACCAGACTGACTGCCCGGATTCGAATTTCGACTGTGGCGGATATTTTTCAGTGGAAGCCCCGATTCAAAATATATGTCTTGTAGAGGTCACTTCAAGTTTAGTGAACCATCCACCAAATGGAGCGCTAAGCTGTCACTCCCAAGGCGCCTTTACTTAAGGGAAAGCTAATGTTCGTACCGGGTTTCTCTCCACCCTTTCTCAGTTCCCCAGATGATTCTTCCTTCACCCACCTACCCACCTGCCCATGATGGCACAAAGGACTTTAGTGGTGGATTATTATTCCAAACAACCATCCAACTAAGCAGTACGAAGTAAATACAATGATATTACTGACGCAAAAACTTAGAATTTCATGACTGGTAATCTCAGGAGTTGATGCGTATGAATATTTGAGATTTAAACTTGACTTTATTATTCACTACGTACGATACGCCTACTCTCTCTTTTAAAGTTAAGGCTTTTTCGCGATTTTATATTGAGTACAATGGCGTAAAATACATTAATATATAAAGTTTATGAGTAAAATAGTGTTTGAATCCAGTATAGACTTTAGAAAATCAATAATACACTCTTGTTCAATCTTGTTTAAAATACTTCTCACTATTTGCTACGTGAATCGCAGTTCATTTCACACGAATCCCTCAACTGTTTTTTCGTACATTCATTATCCACTGCCAGAAGACATCTAGTAAACCTTATTTGGTTGAATCCGTTGGCCACGGCTAACACATGCCTGTGGTGACGGCGCACCCACGATGAAATGACAGAGAGATGTGGTCATGGGAAGCCGAAACATCGGCGGGTCCAGAATATGAAATAGCCCGCTCGTAATCGAACTTTATGAACATTGCCTCTTAAGAACCTCGAAGGAAAATCAACAGCAGCGTGAAAAGATTAGACGCCCGCCCGTCCGGCGGGTAAACAAAAGTTTAAAGGCGCACCTAAAGCGATCAAATACTGGAAGTTAAACAATATTTGGATCGTGTGTGAGAGAAAAGAAAGCGATTGCCGATGGCTTTTTCGCCGGGTCGTCAAATAAAAAACGCAGTCTTTAAGTGCCGTGACTCACTGATTAAATGAGTGATTCGGTGATTTACGTGGAAGGAGGTGTCCGATAGCAATGCCGAGCCTTTATCTGTGAGCTTCGAAATGTTAAGAACTCCTCTATCTTACTCGATGTATGTAGGACTAAGCGACTGAGTACAAGCAATGAGTGCAAATGCGATTTGGGGCAGGGCGTGGTTTCACCACCATGCATAGCACTATCCTTACTTATATATAAAAATGTAATAGTGTCTATCCATTTGTCTGTTGCTCCATCACGCAACACCTACAGAACGGATTGAGCCAAAATTTGTCAGGTAGATATAAAATATATCTGGATGTAACGTAGGCTATATTAAAAAGCCCTCAGGGCCCCCGAAGGTGCCCCTGATGGTACATGCTAAGCACTGGGTTCGGTGCAGTGGTTTCATTTTTTTCTTTTTAAAAGTACTTTCACACAAGATAGAGGGCTGGATTTCTTTTATCGAATAGCTGAATAAACGAAGTTTCTAATTCTTTCAATCGATTTTCTTTTACGCTTCGAAATTCGTCGGAAAATCATGTTTTTAGCTTAAAATCTCACATTTTTCTCTGAAAGCGTTAAATAACATATTACCTTGACAACTAGAGATTTGATTTTCAAAGGATATTCACGCCTCTAGCATTAAATTATCACATTTTCCTACCGTTCCATGACAGCACGTAGAATTAAAATCTGTTTTAGAAGGGTCCAGATTCCCAAGGGCCCCATAATAGATTGCTTCAGGGGGTAATCGATAAATTTAATGTATATTTCCAAGTATACTCTTCAATATCTATTCTCAAATTAGCTCCGTTAGGGGCACTGTATGTTGTGAGAGAACACTTACGCAGTAAACGATACACATAAAGGAATTTAATAGACTACGCACGCTATTAAATGTGCAAGAATACTTACATGAAGAAATGGTAATGGTAATAATGCATCTGGAAAACGGTCAGCGTGTCTACTACAAGGAACACAACGTACAATATAGGTTATGAACTCCTCAAATGACCACACTGACAGTATTCTTCAGGCTCTGTGGTTTTCTTATAAAATAAGTTCAGTTTATTTCACATCCATAGAATTTCAACGGGTACCTTCCGCTGGTATCCAATAAATGCCAATGAAACTACAACTCTTTCTGCGTTACCAAAGAAAAACCTTGAGGCTGCACTCAGGAGTTGATATTTCAGTAATATGCACAACACTACGCCAAAAATGCATATATTTATGGATACTAATGTATTTTGCGCTTCAATTGTACAACACACGAGCATGTGTGATGCGCTGATAGATCTTAGAAAATTAAGTACAAGTATTAGAGAGAAAATCAATAACTTCATTTTCCATTGAAAAATTTAATTATTTTATCTCGGTGGGAGTTATTACGATAATTTATCGTACGGGGAAAATAGCATGTACCTGCCACTCCCGCAGTCTAATTCCCTAATTTCATTCACTTTGCCAAATCTCGACGGGCAAAATAATAAATGATGAAGTGTACAGAAGAGAAGAAGAGGAAAGGACCACATGGAACTCCATACAGAAAATAAAAACAAGATGGATTGGACACATCATGAGACACAATGGGTTTGTGAGGAACATAATAGAAGGTTAAAAAGAGGAAAAATTCCCCAGATGAAGATCCAGGAATAAGTTCATTGACCAAATAAAGAGGAAAGTACATAGGAAGAGATAGCAGGAGGTAAAGGAAAGAGCGTTATATAGGGAAGGGTGGAGGGCTGAAGTCAATTAATCTTCGATCGTATGAGATCACCTTAATTTCAACTATACCATTAGTCTCGAAGATACTGTGTCGGAATTGATCACCCAAGAGATGTTACATCACTGCTTAAATATCAGTGTCATCCATCGTCGGACTGATTTCAAAGACGTATTCAAATTGAAATGTTCTTGTTGTTACCCGACCGGGATCTTCTTCCACTGTACCTCACGCAACGATGACGTCAATAAACGATCACAGGTCACGCCGCGGACACCTCAGCTGGTCCTGATTGGCTGCCAGCGCAAAGAGGGGAGGTATTCGCATACGCTATCAATGGAGAGGAGATTCAGGCCTTTTAGGACACGGTTTTAACCCTAGTTCTCGATTAAACCTGGGAAATTAAACGTGGAGTGGAGTCACGCTCACGATTCATAGTGGCTGGGGTGATTTTTGTTAGTATGCATGCAGTTTTACGTGTAACTCAAAATAAACCAATTTTCGTCAAATCGATGCGTATCTAAGACTTAACCTTGTGGCCAACGTATTTACTTCGCAATAATTCAATCCGTCTGCACAGCTTTCCATCTAAACGCGAGGAAACGCATTTCTCATTACTATGCTCATTTTAAGAAAATATCAAGGATAAAATCATGTCTTGTGTTCCAACCTTGTGTTGCAAGCGCATTTACCCTTCAGTACACCGAAGAGGGCCAACTTGCGGCCGAAATACGCGTATCCGACTCACACCCTCGTCATTTCCTGTTTTAACAAAAATAACAGTATCTTGATTAACTTGGTGGTATATTCCACAGTCATATTAAATGGTAACTTTTACTACACAACAATCTAGTATTTTGTGGAGTAGTAAAAGTTACTATTAAATATTATCCTGCCTTGTCTTTCTTTTACCAAGCTCATCTCGAGTCTGATTCTCCCATTAGTTAGGCCCATTTGGATGAGTGAGAGAGTGATTTTTTGAGTGCTTGTGACCGTGATTGCTCTATGATTCTCCCTAGCGTGGAATTTATTCCCGTAAACATTCACTGATAATGCGTTTGCAGTTCTAACCCAGACATCCTTAATCCCAGACATCTTTAGCCCTGTGAAGGATCCCATTTTGGGTTGAGTGTGTTTGTCTGTCACTCGCGAGGAATTAACATTACCGTAAACTGCCACAGAGGGGTTTTCTGGTTGAGAGGATGTGGTTGGTCACTGACTTTCCCGTGAACCAACACTGCCAAAAATTAGTTTTTCTTCCTTTTTACGAGTGGTGCCAATAAATTGCTGCCATTGGAGATTCTTTACCAAAATTTGTTAAATATCAAGTTGATACAAAAAGTGTAATATTCGAAACAAATATGTTTCAATATAGTTTCGTCTAAAAGAGGGGAGAAATTTCGAACACTGCGCCGATAACTCTAGTCATAGCAAGATTTAATTAAGGCAAATAATTTCAAATATAATTCTCGCATTGTTTCTATTATTGCCTCTATGGAGAGTTCAAACGCATAAACAGGCAACATTATTGACTTAAAGGAAATATTTTTCGGTTCAAGTTTTTTTCGGCTTTAAAATATTGTGTAAGATACACTCAATGACCGGCGATTACGCCTCCATCCAAAATGAGTTCACGATGGGATATCAATAGGGGCTCCCGCCGATCACAATGGTCGTCCATCTTTGATGGTCTACTGCTGCACAGCCTCATGTATCAGTTCACCGATTCGAAGACTAATGTGAAGATGAAACACTCATTTGCGTTCATAACAGCATGCATGCTTACAACATAGTGGACAGAAATGATCACACTAGTGATCAATACAGAACAATATATCGCCCGCTTTTGTCGTGTCCCTTGGGCCGTACCGACGGCATAGCACACGATCAGGCAAGGGGTCACTATATTTTTTCATTTTCCGAGGCAATGTCATGCCTCTAGCCAGTCTAATGGCTCCTGTATACTCCTGTTGGGATACCACACTATCATCAGCGTAGTAACCCAGGAAACGCAGTAAATTTAATAAAGACGATTCTGTTAAGACAGTAACAATACCCACATACCGTGCATTCGCTGGTGTCAACCACGAACCGTGAAGATGAAAATCGGAGTTGGTAAAGCCTCGATGCAGATTCGTTTACGCCCACGGTTGACGCTTCCATGCGATCGTATACGCTTCTATAAGCACCAATGCGTTGAACTTACGGTTTAAGCTAAAGCTCACGTTGACGCCAATCGTAAACCGGCCGCTATGGTGAGTCTTGAGACCCAGAAGATGGGAGAGGACAGGAAATTCGGCGAGGAACGAAAATGTAAATAGAAAAGAAAGAATAAAAAAATAACAAACGATATAAAGAGGTTTGAGTGGTGAGATGAGGATGTCGGACCAAGGCCATTCTCATGCGGGGCCGTCAGTTCCCCCCCCCCTTCCCTTCCCTTTGTCCCCTTCCCTTACGGCGCCAAAATGGGAGTCAGTGGAGCGGAACTCCGCGAATGGCCATTCATTCTTATTTTATGCCTATTTTTTTAAGAGGGCCTCCTGTTACTTCCCCTTTATGCTGTTCCTTACCCCTTATTCTTTAAGGGGGGGAGACCAGGGGAGGCCGTCCACTGCTTCACACAAAGGGGTGTGGGGTTCAGCTGTTCGCGGCGCTTATTTTGAAGAGAGAGCGAGAGAAAGGGCCCTGGTCCATTCTCCTCTCGGATACTGTGGCGCCCGCTGTTTGTCATCCCGGCTTCAACAGCATCCTGCTGGATGCTGGAAGATGGATGAGTCGGTGGCGAGCTGGGGAGGGGTAGACCTTACCCTGTTCTTTTTAATAAGAAATATACGACGGAGGTCGAATGACATAACGGGGGCATTTCTGTTAACCCAGATCAGAGGCCTTCTCCATAGTGTTCAGTGAAAAGACTGCTAATATCATCTCTTTTGTTTCGTATCGAGTTTATTTTTTTCATTACATAATTTGATTTTTCCATACATTCCATACATTACAGTTTTATTCCATATAACAGAAATTGAACTTTTTGACTGTTCCAAAACCCAAGAGAAACGGCGCACGGTGGGCTGAAATCGAAAAAAAGTTGGCCAAAACCCTAAAACTTTTTTTTTAGTCCGGAAGTTGGAACTTCGCATTAACATTCTCAAATAGTTTTTGCATGACATGCCGAATTTATATTTTTCCTGTATTTACACAGTAAAAATATGGCATGGTATGGTAGAGTGACGTGGTATGAGTTACTTAGCGTAACCAGGCGGCACCAACTACTTTATCTCCCCAAATATGTAAAAAATTGACTGAAAATAGACTCCGCCAGTATGTTGTGTGTCTATGGTTAATAATAAAATAAAATATTTTTTTAACATATAATGAAAGGGAAAAAACTGTATTATAAAATAGTATAACATTTTTTTCCATAAGTTATTCCATTAAATTATAGCAAGAGGTTAATTTTGTTAATTCGCAGAGAAAAGCGAAGGTGGTCTTTTTTAGCGAAATTTGTTCAACTTTTACCCCATATCAATCGTTAACGTGTAAGTACAGGAAAAAACAAAGGCGGCAGGTCATGCACAAACTATTTGAGAATGTTACTGCGAAGTTTGAACTTCCGGACTCAAGAAAGAAACGTTTTAGAGGTTTTGTCCTGCTTTTTTCGGTTTCAGCACACTGAGCGGCGTAATACGTGTTTACCTTAAGATTTAACTGGGTTTGTCAATAGGTAAAGCCACTTGTCAGCTAATTTGCTTCCTAAGGATTATATCCTTATGTGTAACCAAGCATTGATTGCACTTCGCGTACTTTTCCGGTATTAATCTTTTTCTCTGCAATTTTACGTAGCCATAGAACTCATTAGTGAAAATAGTTTCGCTAACATTGTGGTCTTTCTATGCTACAACTCATATCGGTGAAATATCACCTCCAGGCGAGTATTTGCATGTTTTTATAATACATCATTAGTAATATATTTATTAACTTAAATGGGGTGCTGTGTCGCAAATATTGGTGGAAACTCACGAGAATTTTAGATTCCAAATAAAAAATATACTATATTCCTTACTAATTAGATTTAGAAAACGCTGGAGCAATAATGAAAAGGTACTTATCCGTAGGAATCCACCAAACTCCTTGGTTCAGGAATTCCGATCGACTTCGACACTGATCTCCATTTTTACCCTGAGAAGGATCGGTGCGAAAGTTGCGGAATAACTCCCCGATGACGATATTTTTCATGGGCACGAATCCAGTATATGCTCTAAATAATCCTTTTTTTATAGTGACAGCAAAACCTGGTGACAGTTGCCTGAGGTAGGCGTGACGTCAAGTATCGAAGCCTCGCGTGGAAGAAGTCGGATTAGGAACGGTGGGGAAAGGATAGCTCAATAGTTGGCGATGCCACCTGCATTACTAAATTTACTTCGTAGGACGAGGAAAAAATCAGTAGCGCTTCAACATTTGCGATACAAACAAAGCTGGCTCAAAATACGCAGATATTGCTCGCAACCCATCGAGGAAAACAAACTAGAGTAATCTATTTATAGCCATTGAGAGCTAGAAAGCTGATGAGAATTAAAGGTTGAGCAATTTAATATTGGCAGTAAAAGTATGCCAGTTTGGGAACACTCGCAGTCCGATAAAATAGATAATACCTAACTCTCCCGTAAGTAGTAAATATGAAGGGTTGGTAGTATACTTAAATGAATTGGTTGGGTATAAGCCAGATTTTTCTTTGAAAAGGCTCTTTTACCCAACAGCCAACACACTTCGCTACCACTCTGTCTAAATCGGCGTAAGATAGTACGCCTAAAGTTGGGGTTTAAACACGCCACCATTAACGCAAAGTCGACGAGAATCATGACGGAATTAAATGCCAAGGGGAAAAAATAACATCAGTCATACATTTAGGGAAAGGGTTGTCACTACGGTAGTTTAACTTTCCTAGCTTATCACAGTGTTGGATGGTAAATAACAAATATAGCCGTGCATTCTCGCGAGTGGATTTTGTTTTCGCGAAAGCGCACGCGAGCATTTAATCACCACATTCCAGCCATAGCTCGGATAAGATAAAGAAGCGTACACTCTCTGAGTGAAAGATGCATACGGGACTCACTTGTTCATACACTTATAGCAGACGATGCTTGATTAGTGATTAAGACACGCTTATCAAAAGATAAGCGCAGCGACTGAGAAAATAATGTCGCGAGAGTTAAGGTTTACATTCGAGATAATACACTTTTTTTAAATCACCACGCCTTATATGTAGGTGATATATGATCAATCAAATCAACAGGTTGTGCACCTGATATCGCTATGAAGCATGAAATGGGCTTCAACGGGATTTTGCTTATCATAAGGAATGACTCGTGTTTAATGGGTTGGGTGCAATCACTTTTTAAAGTAAAGTCAGAAATCGAGCGGCGCCGCGTTATTTATTTTTTTATCTTTTTTCTATCCCGGATACAGCATATTTGCCCCATTTAAATGGGGTAAATAACAATAATTACAACAAACGAACACAAGCACCCTGAGTGGTGATAATTCCACCCAGGCGGGATTAGAACCCGCGATCCTCGGGTTAACTGGTGAGGAATTTTGTTGCGATTTAAGTTCTAATATCCAAGGATTTCCTGCTACTCCGATGTTCCAATGCTAGTTCGTCGAATGGGAAATATAACGGCGCGTTACTCGGAATAGGAGTATATTTGAGTTCCCGCCTGGTCAAACTCTACATTGCTCGTTTCAATGGTCAAGTCGTTTATCATCTTCTGGGTTAATTGTCGTCATTGGATCAGACTGGAAGGCCATACAAAAGTCATATTTCGATTGATTAGTAATTTAACCAATTAAGTGTCGAAAGTATGTGAGCATTATATACTTCAAACTCTAATGGATTTTAAGGTTGTTCACATACATGCTTCCAAGGTTATTTACACCGCACGAATCCTTAAGCTCATCATATCTTTCACCAAACATCATGTCGTGAAAAATCCTATCCTCTCCTTCAGCTTCCATGCAATAACCCAATGTAATTGCTCCAACTACCTTCAAATTGTAGTTTCCTCTTTGTATTTTCTCCATACAAATCTAATCCTTCCTCCATTTATGTTTTCTTTCTTCAAAATCATTTATTCCACATTCCTCCTTCATCTTCCTCACCTCTCAATTTACTCCACCAAAGGTAACCAATTAACACCATAATAACATATCGATAATCTCCAGCCAACGCTCATGTCAATGTTCACTTTAATTACCCGTGAATTAGTAAAAACTTTTTAAGTGATCTTTCATATGAGACTGCTCCAAGAGTCCTTCTGTGTAAAAATACATTCTAAACTATACCATACGTCTTAAATAAGCAGAATTCTATTTTTTTAACCTAAAACTAATCTTTCACATATGCCTTTTCTATGAGCAAATTATTGTAAAAGTGCTTCCTAAACCAATGCCTAATACATTTAAGATAGGGAAAATTGCTTGTTCATCATAAATATAACGCATTAGAACTGTGTTGTATAATATTTTCCGAGAAATAATTTAAAATCATATTGCATTGTTACGCATCTTGTCCATTGTTTTCATCTATTTATCGACCAAGTCAGCTAATTAACGGAGACTAATGTTAAGATCATCAGCTGACATCTACAATCAATTTAATCAAAAGTTATAATAAAAATTGGCGAGGTAGCCAATAAACAGTAACATGAAATCAATCACATGACAGTTAGACGAACATATACCTATATCCAATAAAATTTGATGGATTGCGAAATTCTGGCCGATAAAGCTTTATAACAGTCCGATAAAACGTTCAGACGTCTATAACTCTACCTCTAATCAATCAAATTATAGTGAAAACGTTAAATAGACATAGCTTCCTCCTTTCGCGTAATATTAACAGACGGAGTGTGCCTGAAGGAAACAGCCGTCTGTTTCCACTTCGCTGAAATCACATGAGCTACACACCGATAGCTACTGATTATTTTGAACTCACTCTCCTCAGATAGTGCCATGACTATCTTTCCAGGGATGCTCGTGAGTAATAAAATCCTCAGGAACTAGATCACAGCACTCTTAGTTGATAAAGGTAACCAATATTTGGATAATTATGTAGGATATAATGCGCATTTGCGAGAAATAAACACGACAAAGGTTATAATATTTAAAACAAAAATTTAAAAAATTGAATGATTTATATATTTGTAATTGTTCAATCACGTGTATTATCATTAACCACGGTTTCGACATCTATAAAAGCCATTATCTTGGTAGAGCGTTAAATATGGAACCGTGGAACGCAAAAATAAAGCCTTGATAAATTTACAAAATGAGAAACAATTCCTTATCAGCCTGTTCATCATAGCACTAAAAAATGAAACATTAACTTGTAGAAAGTTTTTTTTAATGTAAAAGCAAAACTTTTGGACAAAATGGAAGATTTACGAGGAAGTAACTAGAATATTGAGGAGGTTGAGAGAGGGGAGAGGTGGAAAAGCAACTCTTCATTTTTTGCTGCAGACAGAACATTTTTCTGGTTTTTCTCACTGATAGTACAGTGCCATGGACCGTAACGCTGTCTTTTCCTCGTCCATCAAGCTCCTGTAGGGAAATATTTAACGTCAATAATATCAGTAGTGCTGGGAAACAACGGGGAGGAAAATTTAAGACCGTAGCATATCACATGAGAACCGGTTCATACAAAATTTAGGAATATGTGAACGATATTGGTCACATTGCCAGTTATGACGTTGCTAGTACTGATTGCTACAATGGTTTTAGGTAGATATTTCAGGTATTTGGCACAATCAGCGAGGCATTTCTGTTAATATTTACAAAGGGATACATTTTGAACGATGGGGTACGATGTTTAGGCAGTTTGAACAAAATATCATTTTATCTGGAAATCAATGAATTTGGCCTCATTTTAAGTAAAAATATCTCACCCTTTCTAAGGTGCAAAAATATCAGCCCTTTGCCGAACTACTTTCCGAGATTTTCGGCGAAAATTACCAGCCCTTTCACATGGAAAATGGTACGGAGAGAACTCAATTTAAAAAATGAGGAATTTCTGATGCTTAGATCTCGTCAACAAATAAACAGTGTGTAGTTTTTATGTTTCCTCAATTATTTTTTTTTAATAAATCATATTTTTATCGCAGTGATATTTTTAAGGATCTCAATTAAAATCTTCCGTTGTGAAGAAGTTTAAATTGTATCGAGTAAAAAAAACGAGTTGCGTTACAGACGTTTTTATATATTTTTATTTAATTAACTAGAATTTCATTCGAATGAAAGTATTATATTTCACCATTAAAAATGTAATATTTAATTTATGCTTCCCACAGCTGCTGAAATTAAAACGTAAAATTCGAATACGGTGTCCATTTAAACTACATCTACATAATACCCTCTTGGCCGCAACATGGGCGTGTGGCAGGGGATATTAGGATATAATCCGTGTAAAGATGTAAGCTATTGGGAGGTGAAATAGTGACGTATATTATGGGAGTGTATTTAGTGTAGCTCAGTTTTTCTTGCGCTCGCCTATGGAAAGAATGAGGTTTTTTGTACCTATCTCTTCGGCAATGTATCTCTCTTATTTTATTGCTTGTATCAGACCTGGAGATTTAGTGAGGCGTCATGGTAATATTCTCTGGGTCGCTTTGAAACACAACACGTATGAATTTCTCCAGCAAACTAAGCCTAGCGCGTAGCCTCCGTGTCTCTAGGGCCAACACCTCAATCCCTCTAAATGCTTTGTGTCACTATATGTTCGCTCGTAGCAGTTTTAAACGGACTAGTGGACAATCTCCCTCAAACTACTTTAACCCTCTTAGTGCCACCGAAATTTGGTGGTACCAGCAAAAAGTGCCAGCATGAATTTGGGAGTTTTGTGGCACCTTATGAAAAAAAAACAATATGAAGTTACTATTTTAGATATGAATGTAATTTTTTTTTGCTAAAAATGAATTAATTGTTGTTTGTAATATTCTGATACATTTCATAAAGGATAAATGTAATTATTACAACAAAATTAGTTTGAAAAATAATTTGTGCTCGCGCCGATATATCGGCTCATGGCACTTTTCGCCTGTGGAGCAAAAGCCGATATATCGGCCTGTGGCACTAAGAGGGTTAAAAACATTGAGAATGATTTTAAAGAATGGAAGGTCGTCAGTGTTGTACCGTGGTCAAGGATGACAGAAACAAGGAGGATAATTTCATTCGAATGTAATTCTAGCAGAGCCTCCAAAGGAATATCAATCATCGAAAAATCACCGGCACTCTCGCAGAGGCTTTGATAAATCCTCGCTTCTCCACCACTATTTTCAAGACATAACCTGAGGTTTCGAAACTTTTGGCCCTCCATCAAAATGTCATTTGTTTGAAGCTCTCTCAAACATACTATATCACCAAAGCACCTGCCGGAGTTCTCTCTACTTTTTATTCCTTGTTCGGTTTTGCTCTGCCAATCTTTTTTTCGTAAGTGTCATTTGATTTGAGTGCTTGGTAGTGATTCATTCCCTCGCGAGTTTAAGCCCATCATTAACGAATTATAAACACTCCCAGGACACTTTTGTAACCAACACGATATAATTTGCCGCTGATGCTCAATCATACATTTATTGATATCAAACGAGAGTTTTACGTTTATGATTCACGATTATTCATTTCCTGTAATCAGTTTGAATTTATTAAACATCATTAGAATGTTTTCTTGCGGCTAAAACAGAAAATGCTTACACATCGAAGCCAGTTTAAACTCCACTCTGGATATTCAGATGTCCAAATCGCTTTTAACATCATTCCGGTTCATCAAAATAACCCCATTCTTTTTATTTCATTTTTGCCGGTAATAGGTTAAAACACGTTCAAGAGCTCCACTGATATCGAAGTGGTCTTTTCTGTCCTGTTTAAGTAAGAGTCTGGGTGATATAGAAGAAGAGGGGAAGATACATTTGTAAAGCAAACAATACTGTAGGATAGGACTTTTTCCTCATTTATTATTACACCGATAAACCGAAGGCCTGAAGACATCTGCGAAAGCATCGGCAAATACTGAAATCATCAAATGATATACAATGGAATAAGTTACTGCCTACTTCATTTTCAACTCGTACTACACGTGTTTCAACTATCAGTCATCATCAGGTACAACTAGTAGTATATAATTATCATAAAGTAGACAGTACGATATCCTTAGTGGATCATTTGAAAATGCTGTTCTACAACATCTCGCCAGAGAAAGTGGAATTTATGGAACCATTTATTTCCTTTGCATAATTTTCGAATACTCTGACGCTTTAGCTCTTAGAAAAAAAACATATTGTAAAATATGGTGAATATACATACAGACTTTTGGACGAATTTCTATTTTTTTACGGATTAGTTTCACCCCGAGGAGTCCGCTGCATAGCTATTACCGTTAAACTAATGCATTTTCACACTGACCTCTGTGGTAGTATGTCAAAAACTGAAAACATGCGATGGGTAACAGAAATTTCATTCTTACTATTCGATCACATAGGGGATTTGCTTCCTGGAAACAATTTTTAAAGAATGTAGCAGATATGATAGGTAGAAAATCATTATTTTTCTAATTGTACCTCTTCCTGCACTCAGTACCACATAATTGTAAATTCAAATTTACGCCTAAAATATCGAAAATAGTTACTATTTTGCAATTAATGATGAAGGAATGAGTATGGATGAATATTGCTCTGTATTGTTTTTGGGTAATGAGGAGGACGCTTGATAAAATTAAAAGATGGTGTAGATGGTTGATATAAAGGATTTTAAAGCCAGAGGATGCTGAAGGCACTGATTTTTTGTAAGCAATGATTGAGAAGAACGAGATGATCTTTTGAATGAGATAAAGAAACTTCAGATGAGCTGATAGACAGTGTAATGTACGGAGAAAAAGACCTAGAGCTAAAAACAATCATGCAGGTACTCCTACTTCCATGAAAACCTACCTTCACCTGTAGATTAACTACTGATATATCGTAGGAAACAGATATATAAAACTTTTGCGGCACAGCATTAAAGATACTAGGTTTAGTTGAGCGTATAATAGGTAGGTCCTAGAATGAAAAAGAAAAATAAAGACGCTACCTCGCTCATGTTAGGTCACATCTGAAAAACACCGCGAGCGCTTGGAATCCTGGTCATAAAATTTGACCAAAATAATTTATAAAATTCAAAGCTGCACATTAAAAAGAAAAGCTGCACACTTCGTAAAAAAAACTGCTGCGAAGAGACAAATGATATTTCTCAACTTTTAGAGGAATTAAGGCGGGAGCCCCTAGAGACTCGGGTGCTACACGCTACTAAGGTTGCTTGAGAAATTCATAGGTACGTGGTGTGTTCCAGAGCAACACGGAGGATATTACCATGACACCTCACTACATCTCAAGGTCTGATAGAAGCAATAAAATACAATAGATACATTGCCGAACAGATAGGTACAAAAACTCGTTTTTTGCGCGCACAATAAGCGACTTCAATAAAAAATGAACTCCACTAAATACGTTCCCATAATACACGTCACCATTTCACCTCCAAAAAATCTAATCCCTTGCATCTTTGCACGGCTGGTGTGCTAACACCCCCGGCTACAAACCAATGCGGCGGCTCACAGGGTAGTAAGTAGATGTACATCAATCCAACCAATAATCAAATAAAAATTACTTCGTTTAGCATACGATTGTAACAAAATATATTTCCGACAAAACCTAGGAGTTAGAAATCCCGCTAAGTACTTTTAAATGAAGTCTCTCTGAAGTGCATGCTCGCACCCATGAATATACATGAAGGATTCAAATGTTTTAAATCGTTGCCTAGGCTACCTGTTGCCTAAATGGCTATATTTAGTTCACCCAGTCCTTGGTGCTACTTAAAAATAAGTTTTATCAGTCGACTCGTAAATGGCCGTGGTTGATTGTTGTTAACGTGAGACGGTGGTGAATATTCAATAACGACTAAAGAGACATGCTGTGAGTAATAGCTGGCTATATTTGAGACCTAACAGTTACTTTGTAAAGGCTAGAGAGGAAAAATCGACTATAGGAAGTGTGTAAGAGGCATATGAAACTTCCATCGTGAGCCTTTTCTCTGCTGTGTGGATCTCTTACTGTTAATTTACATCTACATTTTTGTTGGTTTATTACCTGTTGAGATCCTTTGCAATTAGATGGTATGATCTAGATAGACTGATGTGAATGCTGATGTGTAACCTACTATTCATGTGTGGTCTCGGAGTAGGTCCAACAATCTCTCCTTTATTTGCTATTGCTCTTTGATTCTTCCACTCATAAGAGTAGGAAGTGACTTACAACAAAGGCTAAAATGATAGTTATTGGCGCAATTTCTTATTCATAAATGATATTGTTGGATCTTAGTTTTGAAATCCTTATAGTACTTGCATCCGTGTTCTAATTGATCCCACTTTTTTCACCTCGTATTATTATCAAATTGCCGTAGAATGATATTCTCGAAGTGCTAAGAAGTTAATTGTGCCTTTGTGAAGTTGAATTTGGAGAAGAATTAAATATATCTGTAGACCGAGCAATACAAGGTGTGATCAAAAAAAGACCGGACTGATTTTATTCCGCGCAAACGGTTCAACGGATCGAAACGAGACACAGTGCGTCATTTAGCGACACATCTGACGACTAAAATGAGAGGTGTTGTGTTTGTTGACGTCGAGTCGTTACGCAGCAGCAGCGGTTCGTGTCTTAACCTGTTCGTCGCCCCGTGCAACGGCAGCAATGAAGGAGCTAGAGGAACAGCGTGTGTGCGTGAAATTTTGTTTCAAACTTGGCAAAAGTGCTACGGAAACATTTGGAATGATTTAACAAGCCTTTGGTAATGAAGCTTTGAGTCGAAGCCAGTGTTTTGAGTGGTACAGTCGTTTTAAATCGGGCAGAACCTCGACAGATGAAGATTCGCGAACGGGGCGGCCTTCCACATCGACAGACCCCAACCATGTCAAATTGGTGAACGATTTGGTGCGAACAAATCGCCGTTTAACTGTTAGAGAGATAGCCGAGGAAGTGAACATTAGTTTTGGATCCTGTCAGACAATTTTGACAGACATTTTGGGCATGACGCGCGTCGTATCAAAATTCGTCCCACGGGTGCTGACTGATGAACAGAGACAAAAACGTGTGGAAATTTGTCAGGAACTCATGGATCGAACCAATGCCGACCCAGAGTTTCTTAAAACCATCGTAACCGGTGACGAAACCTGGGTTTACGGTTATGATGTTGAGACAAAGGCCCAGTCTTCTCAGTGGAAGGGCCCTCATTCTCCGCGACCAAAGAAAGCTCGCATGTCCCGGTCCAATGTGAAGGTCATGCTGGTGTGTTTCTTCGATTGGCAAGGGCTGATTCATTACGAATACGTCCCTCAAGGTCAAACCGTCAACAAAGATTTCTACTTAGAGGTTATGAAGAGGCTGAGGGTCATATTGAGCCGAAAGAGGCCGGACATGTGGAGAAACAATGCATGGCGTTTCCACCACGATAACGCGCCGGCTCACACGGTGCTGATCGTGACAGAGTTTTTCGCCAAAACCAGAACTTCCGTGATCCCGCAACCACCCTACTCTCCAGACGTGGCTCCATCAGACTTTTTTTTTGTTTCCAAAGTTAAAATTAACCTTGAAAGGGCGCCGATTCGACTCTATTGCGGACATAAAAACTAATTGTACGGCGGACCTGAAGAGGATCCCTAAGGAGGCTTACCAGGCAGGGTTCGAGAGCTGGAAGAAACGTTGGCAAAGGTGTGTCGTCAGTCAAGGCATGTAATTTGAGGGTGACAAGTTCGATTAAGCTGTATCCCTCGAAATAAACAAGTTATAAAATCAGTCCGGTCTTTTTTTGATCACACCTTGTATTAAAAAAGTGTGTTCTTACGTCCCGCGTGTAGTACTACATTTTTTATCCACTGCAATATGATTTCTGGTAAGTAAAACCGGTAAGACGTGATTATTTACGATCTGTAGGCTGTACATATTTACATTTGAACTGCCGTCTTCCATCACTAGACGGCGACTCAATCGAAAAAGTTGTTTGTTTACGGAATTCAAGGCAACAGTTTTTGGCGACGAGTCAACAATCCATTATGTATATTCATGCTCGTACCATATCCCATGTAAAATCGAAATAATTTGATGAAAATATCGCGAAAAATATTACGATATTAGGTAGATATGTTGGTATCTTTGGAAATGGGTGATAATTTTCCTTATAATGAATCCAAATTCATTGAATTCAAAGAGAAATGCTATCCCGCTCTCATAACCTTTAGACGTTTCCCCTTGAGTTTTCACCTTCATGTCGCTCAACATGATACATTGGGATCATTCCCGCATTTAATCGGAAGAAAATACATTTATTTATTAAATGGATTTACCGGTATGATTTATCTCCATGCATTGAGTATCGAGGTCCTATTCGCAGTACCTATTCTCATCGTATGGCTTGGGATCTCCATATCGTAAATCATCACCCTCAGCTATCAATCTGAAGATTAATTTGCCGAAGCACTCAGCTCCACAGTTCTCTCTACTCTTCACTTTTATTCCTTCATTTTCATTCCTACACCATGATCCCACATCTGATTCAATCCATCCGTGATCTTCCTCGGTAATGCTTCCTATTCATATCTCGTCCCAATATATTTTTCAATTGGCAGCTAAGTCGTAGATTTCTTACGAAATGTTTGTCGTTTGTTTTCTCAAAGTTCTTTCATCCAGTATTAGTTTAATAATACAAGCTTTTCATTGCTTCATGTTTTCTGTTCTCTGAAACAGCGAGTCTAGACTTCACAGTCTGATATCAGCATACTCTAAATTGTTCAATCGTAAACTACGATACGTGTTTTAAACCGGCACAATTTTTCGACATCTACATACAACCCCGCGATCCGCCGCATGGGTGTGTGGCAGGGGGTGCTATGTCACCAGTCTTGTACATGCACAAGGTTTTGGGAGGTGAAATGGAGACATGGACTATAGGAGTGTATTTAGAGGAACTCAGTTTTTATTGTGGTCGCTTATTGTGCGCGAAAAGAACAAGTTTTAGTACCTATCTGCTCGGCAGAGTATCTCTCTGATTTTATCGCATCTGACAGACCTAGAAATGTAGTGAGGCGCCATGAAAATATTCTCTGTGTCGCTCTGAAGCACACAAGTTCTGAATATCTCAAGCTGCCTCAGCCTAGCGTGTAGCCTTCGAGTCTCTAGGGGCTCCCACCTTAATCTCTCAAAAAGTTGTGAAACACTATTTGTTCGTCCGTAGCAGTTTTTAACGAAGTGTGCTGCTTTTATTTCTATTTTATTGTTTTTTGTTTGTATCTATTTGACCAGGGTCCCAAATGCTCGTGGCGTATTCGAGGTGTGGCCTAACCAGAGCGAAGTAGCATCTCTCTTTGAACTTTTCATCCGAGGACCTACCTATTATTCGCTTTAAAAAACCTCGTTTCTTTAATGCTGTGCCGCTTATGTTTTGTATGTGTGTTCCCCACGATATATCTGATGTTAAGGTAATGCCAAGATATTTTATTGTATCAGGATAATGACCCCGATTAGTGTACCTGATGATGGCGTGACTGCCGAAACCGGTTTTACTCGTAATAATTAATCTGTGAAAGTCACAAAATTTGGTAATTGCTTTAGTGTCGACCTTCCACCAAGGGACAACTTCAACATTTGATTCTACAACAACAGTGAGTTTTGTTGGATATAATTGGCAGATTGGTGCAAAGTAAGTTTTTAAAAACCTAAGCTTTTGACCACGGAGAAATTGATAACATATTATTTGCCATTTACTGAAAACTTAACGGAGAAAAGGAAATCGCAAATAATATTATTTCAGTTTTTTTATGCCTGTCAGACATGAACTCTGCACTTGATCTGTTCTGAGCGCTCTTTCGTTGGGAAGTTAGCAGCGCAATAGAGCGAATGGAAGCACTTACCTGCATCTAAATCTTCAAATTACCGTGCAAGCCACCACTAGGGTGTGTGGCACGGGGTGATTCCACACCAGGCATATAGCCCTCATCCTAGCTGAATCCGAATCGTGCATGTTCCCCAAGAATGCCAGATGCAGGCCAAAAGAAGTCATAATAACAGTGAACTCATTTGCGCTTGTTACTAATTTTGGACCGTGGGAGGTCCAAGGTAATTCCAAGATATTATACTGCATTTTAAGATTTTATGTTTACTCCACCCACAGTATAGGTATGGCATTCGTGTGATGACTTTCGCAGGAAGTGGACTGTGGTGCATTTACTAATATTTAATTCTAACCCCCCACTCCTGGCACCACGAATGAACGCTGTTAAGGTCAGATGATAGAACATCAAAGTACGCGTCTTCGATTATTTCATGGAAGATAACTGTAGCGTCTAAAAATAATCTTAATTTACTGCTAACTCGAGCAACAGTTAGCTATATTTTACAAATTCCAACATACTACGGTAGATCAGAACATGAGAATAAAATTTGAGAAATAGATTAAAGCATAATTAAACGTTTAAGTATGTTAGTTGAGAGGTAGTGCACTTGATTTATTCATATGCACCCTAATGCATGTTTCTAAATCTGCCGAGTAGTGCTGAGACCATATTTTGCATGTTCCCTGGAAGATTAATGTATCATGATTGCATAGTTTCATTAGAGATTACATTAGTAGTTTCTGTAGCATTTGTAGTATAGGTACTGAGAGTGTGGTGAATGATGGTGGAAGTTAATTTCTCCACTGTATTTCATGTTGGTGATGGGTCATCCCCCGCCAAACACCCTTTTGGTGGTATGCAGGGTAATAAGGAGATGCAGATGTATACGTCGGCACGCCGAAAAATAAATTTTTGAGCCGCATACGTCGGAGCTCACGGGATATGTAGCATTGGAAATGTTACAAGGATTATATTTCAAAATCTTCCCTTAAATCAGTGCGTTATTGACATATTTAATGATAACTTTTACTTAACCACAAAAAAACTTCTTTTGTGATCTAGTAAAAGTTATCATTAAATACGTCTATTGAAACATACCACCAAGTAAACAAAGATACTGTTTTACTTGTAAGTGCGTTATGACTCATTTTTCGGCGCGGTGTATGGAATTCAGAAGTGACTACTTTGAAAATGTTTTATTTAATATTTACCTCGGCGAGACAACTTGATATTACCTAGCAACCATATTTAATTATGATCAATGTATTTTATGATGTTTAGAAGAAAATCTGAACACGCATATCGAAATACGTGTCATGTCCCTCAAGTCTAAGTGTTAAAAAATGGCATTGAATTGCCGAAAACCCTATTTTATGTAATGTAACTGTTTGTTACCGACCTGGGACCTAGATTTTTCTTTTTCGTCATGTTTGCGGTAACCTTCTACAAAGTTACGCCTTCAACCATTAATTTTAATGCAATATTTTTGACTTTTATGTACGGATATCACCGAAAAATACATGTATGCAAAGATTTACGTCAACCTGTACATAAACAGACATTTCTCCCCCTCCTTGAAGTCGCAGTCCACGTGAACGTGAAACGTCAGAATCGTACGACTCTTTCTGGATGGAGAACGATATGTATCTAATTTCGTCGAATCACGTCGTCCCGAGAATCTTGTGAGTTCACACCCGTAAACTCTTCATGCCCCGCGGGCAAATTCCTGGGATTCCCGAATCGAAAGGACGCTGGCTGGAATTGAAAGTATGAAAGCCCTAAATGTTCGCATTGGGAGGGAGAGTAAGAGTACTGTTCTATAACTGTCTACAGTACAACTGGGTCTACATAACAGGCGGCAAGCCGCCACAATAATATATGGCAGTGGGTTTTAGGACTCCAGCTGTAAAAAATTAGTGGTATACGGTAATCTACTTATTTCCCAGCGAGCCACCACAAGGGTGTTTGGCAGGGGCTGAATCATCACCAACATGAACTATAGTGAAGAAATTTACTTTTCCCAACGAGCACCACTCGATCACTATGCTACAAATCCTATAGAAACTACTAAAATAATCTTTTTTCACCAATGTAAACGTAACACAAGAGTCATTCAGACACATGCAAAAAAATAGTGTTAAATTTACTCGGCAGATTTGGAAACATACATTAGGAGAAGTATGAATAAATCAACCACACTACCTCTCAAATAAACTACTTCAATGTCTTAACACAGCCATTATGTTCACTTCTATATCGCGGGAAAGACGACACTTTAAACCTTTCTGTTGTAGAGTCTATTTAATTCTCATGATCTGATCCACCGTAGAATGTTGTAGTACGAAGAGAGAGAGAGAGAACAGAGGAGAATAACATATCACCGTCTTATGTCTTGCACTGTCTTTGATACAATCACTGATTTAGCATGGAGAGAAATTTGTGACATTTGTGCAAAAATCAAATGACTATCCTATCTCAGCCTCCCTACTCACCTGTTCTACTTCCGTGTGACTTTTTTAACTTTCATCAATTAAAATCAGTGCTTCATAGACGTCGTTTTGGCGCCATTGACGACATGAAAGAGAATTCTCCACGGGAAAGGAAGAAAATATCCAAAGAAGCACTCCAGGACTGACAGGACTCCAGTCCTGGAGGTTGTTTCCACTTCATCATACAGTCCTGGAGTGCTTCTTCCTATAGGAATAACGTATCTCTAGATTATGGGAGTACTTATAAGGATATAAGGACCAATGAGGAATTAGTACTCCAAAGTTATTTTTTCCCGTTATTTTTTGAACAACCCTCGTACATAGTAATATATTATTCTAGTCTCACTATACATCGCAAGTTGAAAATTTGGCGAAAAAATGAGATACGCCGAACTTCGCTCATTTTACGCTGTTGGTGACGTGATTTCATACGCAGAACCGGTGACCATCTCACTGCTAAAAAAATTCAAAGACGCTCGTTCTTTTTTTTTCTTATTAGAAATTCAAATCTCTTATTGTCACATGACCAGTTCAGAAATTCCTGTAGCTATCCGACTTTTTAAGAACTATTTGTTGCACACAATGTTGTTACATCGCCCCCAGGACCAGGTGGCTAGCTTCCATCCTTACCGATACATACGTTTCACCTTGTGATGACCCCAAAAATCACTCTTTCCTATTTGTTACTCATTTTTCAAACGATATAAAGTTAGTATTAAAGCAAACATTTGTTATATGTTAACCATAAAATAGCTTGAGACTGTATGTGACCTTCTTTGTTGAATTAAAAAAACTTGGTAATTGAAACATCCTTTTTTTAAACCAATTTTTTTTAACTTTTTGATCTAGATTCTGTTTGGTCATAATGGATAGCAGGTCCAAATTATTATATAAATTCGTAAGAATGATGAAGAAATTTATCGCAATAATTACTTTATTTTTATGACTGAAATTCTCGTTCATCGAATCGTCAACAGTAATGAACAAAAATTTTACCTTGCGAGAATCCCGAATAGACCTCAAGGACGAATACATATATATTCCCTCATATTTAGGTACATGGATGTAATTACTTACATTAACCACACGTCAGTAAACCTGGACGAAGTTGTGTTGGAATCTTTAATCGACTGAATATAAATGGTTCGCTCTTCATTTAACTATTTTCTTCGTGCTAAATTATTGTTTTGGCGAAAAAAATGATTTTTCATCAAGAATCTCTGTATTCACTTGCTCCATCATTAAATTTTATGTTTACATATTCAATAGTAATTATGGTAGTGAAATATGGGTATGTCAGGATAGACATAAGAGTAGACTGAACGCCGTTGATATGCATTATCTGAGGAGTGTTTGAGGAAAAAGTAGGATGGAAAGGGTCAGGAATGAGTGGGTAATAAATGAATGTGGGTTTGATGCTCCAGTAATGGATATATATATATATGAAAGGAGTGTGCTTCGTTGGTTTGGTCATGTTAAGAGAATGGTTGAGAGTAGATTAACGAAACAGATATATAAGAGTGAAATGAATGGTGCGAGAGGGAGAGGTAGGCCGAGAAAGTTGTGGTTGAATGTGGTTGAGGAAATTCTTAGCAGGAGGAATATTAGGAGTCTTAAAAACAGGAGGGCGTGTACGAACCAGAGTATGGGGGTAAAGGAAACTAAAGAGGTTTGCAAGGATAGCTCAGTATGGAGGAAATTATTGAAGCAGAGTTAGGTGTACAATTATGAATTAATGAGTGAAACATTTTGACTGTGCCTACCCCGGAAGGGAAAGGCGTGATTGGTACGTATGTGTGTACATATTCAATACAGACATCTTTGCTACTTTGCCTTTGCGCATTTTTACCATATTCTGTGATGTGATAACTTTGAGAACACCTTGTCCGCATGGATTGCCAATATAGGTACGTATAGTATTTCAAATATTCGTAATTTTTGCAGATTCGCAACTAGGTACAACCTTTTTCGTGACGATATGTTAGGAAGAGTGCTAAATCTAGCGCCAAAAGCGCTAACACGGCAACACTGCCTCCATTGTCCTTGGAGAGGCCACGGACGGCAGAGCGGGGGAGAGACGGCGCAAAACTACCCAAATGCCTTAGCTACCCCTTCCCCCTCTCCATCTTAACCCCCTCCCTCCCACCTCCGCCACTCCCCCACTTTGTCCTCACCCCCTTCCTCCCTTACTCCCCCACACCCCATCCCGAAACCACCCCTCCCGCCTTCCCATTCCCCCAAACAAAAAAAAATCCGCACGCACCATCTTGCCTTCCTTCCGCCATTTTTCTTTGGAGATTCGGTGAAAAAAAACAAGCCTTCATAGAAATAGCCGACTTCACGAAATCTCGTCCTTTAACGATGGACCCTTTAAAATGCTTGTGGTTTTTAAGACGATGGGCAAAGTTTTTTACTGGTAAATTTAATTTAAACCTCTATTCTGCATCGGATGTAAATTGTACGTACCAAGGTGGAAAATATTATTTTTTTTACGATTTGTAGTTGTATTAGATCGACTGCACATAAATGGTCCGCTTTTTATATAAATGCAGACAACATCCCGAATGAGTACAATAAGAATAGTCTGACGGGCAACGATTCGTGTCGCATTTTAAGTCTCCTTTCAGGAACGTTACCTAATTCAACTTGACACTTTGTTCAGTAAAAGGTTTATGAGGGTCTGTTCCACGTATAGTTCATGCCTAGTGTTGAAATCGCCCCAGGACACGCTTTAAGTGGCTTGGATGGCAACAACAGAGTAGCTGTGGCAGTTAATTCTCATTACTTTTCTGGATATGTTCCATAGGTGGCCTTAAAAACCTTAAGCCAAAGTTTCTTAACAATTGACAGATAAAACTTTAAAAAATGTAGGATCGCAATCGAATATAGAAGGTGATGCAAAAGTCTTGTTATAATTACGGAAAATCAGTACTTTTTCATTTTTTATGAAACAAAGATGACATTGTACATTTGTAGCAATAAAAAATGTAACTTGATATATTTAGTAACATTTTCATCTTTGTTTCATGCATCTATGTTGAAAAATAAAAAAAATTCTGAGTTTCCGTAATCACAACAAGACTTTTGAATCACCCTGTTTTTTGCTCCCGGTAATGAATAACTGATCGGTTGGATCTGAATACACTAGGCTATGATAAATATTTTATTGAAAAGAACAGTCATAAGCCACAGTTTAAAATAGACCCGACATACGTCCGTCAATTAGTTTGGTTGGTCGAATAGTTGGGGGGACGATACACAGCTCAGATCATTTGCGATTATCTATGCAAGTCAGTAGGTTGTAGTACCATTCACGGGAGAAAAGAAAGAGTGGAAGATAATCCATCGTCTCTTAACGTATAGCCCGATTCAAACGATGCATGATCTAATATTTTCCCGGTGTATTATATTTAAATATCTCTCTCGGGCTTCGCACCGGGTAATGTTTTTATAATCCGCCGACGTTTCGGAAAACGACATGTTTTCCATCTTCAAGGCACGTGTTATTTCCGCCGTGACCGCTATGTGTTATAGTGGTCACGGTGGAAATAACAAGTGCCTTGAAGATGGAAAACGTGTCGTTTTCCGAAACGTCGGTGGATTATAAAAACATTACCCGGTGAGAAGCCCGAGAAAGATATTTAAATGCATGATCTATTGAAAGACCTAGTATTTTAGCTGGTGTGAGGTATTGCGGACACAATCGAGTATATGCACTGTCAAGGAGGTTTTAGGCTCTCATTGAGCTTATGCGGGCTTGAAAGTGATATTTTCATTAATATCTCAACGCATATTTCTTCTAAAATACCAAACCGACCAATGAACGACATCTGGCAACTACAATTGCAGTTGGAACAGCGGTAATTTATTTTGAAATGAGTGGCATGAAAATTACTAAATGCGATAAGTAGGTATAGCTAGCGCTGATTTCAGAAATTGAATATCAAACAGCTTCTGTAAAAGCTGACATGATTGGTCAACGGCTCACGGAATACCTACAGTGGACCTAGACAGAAACGAAATTAAACGCCATCTCCAGGTCATCTATATTGAGATTTCTTTGTTTTTGTTGTTTATATGCGTATGTCTTTTTGTGGTCGTTATTGGTACACTTTAAATTGGGCATGTGGAGTCATTCATTTAAAATATAAAATACATAATGAAAGAGCAAAAAACATTCTGATAATGGTTTGACGGTGCAATTGCTTGTCTTGCGTGTATTCACCCACTGCCGCACTCACCAAAGGTGGCTTGCACGTATCGCATTGATATCGCTGCATATCTCCTTTCCTCTTTTCCAAGGAATCTTTCTTACTCCGCTCCGGTGCTTACCGATACGTTGTAAATTATCTTCAATCTCACCCAATTCCGCCGGCCCGAGATAGTCCTTCCGACTCGTTCAGATATTGAAAATATTGTCACGTCTCGTTCTGTTGCCTTTCTCCGCCTTGTAATTTGGTGCCGTCTCTGCAAATTTTGGCACGATTTTTTTCGTTTCCTAACGCCGACAGGTTCCGTGCCTTGCTTAAGAACAGTTATTGCGGCTTTGTTTCGAAGGGTAAAATATGTGGTCCGGCAAATGATAAACTCGAGAGGAAACTGGTCAGCCGAGACGAGAGACACTCATAGTCCTCCGTTCGCCGTCACCTTTCTTAGGCTTTATTTGGAATTTCTCGCATTTGAAGTTCAATTTCTCGTCAATGTTTCTTTCTGGTTAGAATCATAATCATCGCGTGGTATTCAATACTAAGATTGGTTGACTAAACCCTCCGATCTCACGCAAGTTCCTTTAATTCCTGGCGGTCCTACTTAAGTAGATTGATCTTGATTCGGTGAATATCTTCATCCCTTGACTTTCCTCTCAGGGGTTATCGCCTATTTTCCTTCAATTATATTCTTCACAAATTCATCTTCCCTCTGGGTACCCAATCCAGGAGTTTCTTCTTTTTTGTATATTGTTCCATACGGTTCCTTCTTCTTCCGTTCTCTTGTAAACATTTCCATTTCTTATTTTACCCATCCTTTTGATCTCCTGTATCCTCCTCGAATACCATGTTTTGAATGCTCCTTATCTTATTTTTGGTCCGCTTTTCCGATGATTTTTGCTTCCAATTCATATAGCGCTACTCCCCTCGTAATATTTTTACTCTCCGTTTCCTACCTCGTTGCCACACCTTCTTTGAAGGTATTAGTTGTCTATTCATCTTGAACACTTTCCCAGGCGCCTCCACTTTTTTATTAATTTATCCGACGAAGCCATGCACTGAGACAAGATATATGTGAAAATCATCTGGCGATTGGGTTGGTGTGGTTGGCTTCCCTCCTTGAGGGCTCATTCTCAAATCCCGGCAGTGTATGGATATCTTTCAGTTGAATTCTGAACCCAACTTAGACGCTGCGTGGAGAGTGTATAAATTGTAGTACTTAGACCGTCGGATGGGACCTTGTACAGACCTCCACTTCGCACCTTGCGTTGACAGTAGATGAATACCGACGCCTGGTTTCTAATCACCCTTCCTCCTTCCCGCAAATAATTATTCGCGTACCAACCTACACACCTCTCCTCAACAACACGATAGACCACAGTTGTCGGGCACCTCCTCAATTCACCAAACAACCAGAGGAAAACCGTTTATCAGTGTCAATTTTGGGAGCAACATTATTTTTGCCTCGAAGTTGTCAAAATACGAGGCCAATGACCACTAGTATGGAGAGTTTTCACCAAATCGCCCGCCATTTTATTCTCTCCATTCGGATAATGGATTGTGTGGCCATTCCACCGGATTTTTACATTCAAACTCTTATTCAAGCAATCGCCCATTTTCCAAAACACTGCGCTGAATATCTCACGAGTTATTACCACCCCGACTGCTTTACGACTGGTGAGACACAATAGCTTTGAAAGTCGCCTCTCATATGTAAGTAGGGTTCATGAAGAGGATGGAGCAGAGAAACAAGATCACTCCTTTCAAGGATTACCCAAGTAAAGGCCACAAAGAAACCAGTTTAAATCTGATCGAGAATGAGAAAGTCAGTTTTATCTCGTGAATGTTATTTCAAAAAAAGCTATGAGTGACCATACGATAGACAGATGCGAGTGCGCAGTGGTTCCATAAGTGATGGCTTCAAGTATTAAGTACACACTTGATATACATTACATTACGTGAATTACAAAAATTTTAATTAAAGGCAAATCACCTTCACCAGTAGTTAAAAAGAGTTCATTAAGTAAAAATATTAAGGCTCCTTTAGTTAACACATTTATAAATTCTTCTTACTTGTTGAAGTCTTTAGATAAATTTGGAAAAATGTAACTTTGCCTCAACTGTTTGGCTTAAGACTGTGCGTATATATATACATTTTTATTTTATTGCCCGTAGAGTCCAATGGCCTTTGCTGAAGTCCAAGATGTCTCCTGTGAGCTTTTCTTCAACTCATTTGGCGTCTATACTTGGAGACCAAACTGCAGCCTGTTGACTGCAGCCCTCCACCATTCCCTATCAAATAATAATTCCCTTACCTTCTGGTATATCTTCCTATGTACTCTCTTCTTTATTTGGTCCATGAACTTATTCCTGGGTCTTCCTTTGGGGACTTTTCCCTCTATTTTACCTTCAATTATGTTCCTCACAAAACCATCGTGTTTAAAGGTGTGTCCAATCCTTTTCGTTCTAATTTTCTATATGGTGTTCCATATTGTCCTTTTTTCTTCTACACTTCTGTGCTCTTCATCATTTCTGATTTATTCCGTCCATTTAATTTTCAGCATCCTCCTCCAGCAACAGGATTCAAAGGCTTCTAGTTTATTCTGGTCAGCTTTTCCAATGATCCATGCTCCTGATCCAAAGAGTGCCACATTCCACACGATGGTTTTCACAAACTGCTTCCTGGTTTGTATTCCTATCGCCTTTGAGCATAGCAGTTTTTCCCTTGAACGCCTTCTTAGCTTGGGCTATTCTTCACATGACATCCATTGTACTTCTTCCGTCCTACGTGATGGTATATACTTCCGAGATAGGTAAAGGAATCCACTTGCTCTAATTTCTCTCCTCTCAGGTTCACTTCTACATCCTCCAGCACACCTAAATCACCACCTTAAACTTTCCTCGCAGTGATCTACTTTTTACCTAGAGTCCAAATTTTGCAACTTCTCTCTCTTTTCAAAATTCAGGCATGGCAGAGAACGTGCTTTAGCCTTTGATTTCGGTTCACCGACATTAAAACCCTGATCCTTTCTCGGGATTCATTCGTTTCGAAACCTGTGGCTGCAGGGACTTGTATAATGAAATCTCCCTGGACCGGTCGAACACCTCTGATAAATAAATTAAAACGTGGAGAACGTCGTTCCAGTTTCAACACCTGCCACACTCCCATGAATTTGCATCACAGGGTTTTCTGCGGTCCAAGTTTAGTTCGTTGCTCCGGTGACGACTGCCACGAGGGATTTAAATGGCCGACCCCGTCCTCCTCAGCCCATATCATCTCCACGTGTGCGATGTTGATGCGAATTTCTTACCCAGGGGAGGGATACATACCACGTGCATCCCGGCCTCGCGCACGCATGAGCATATTTTGACTCCGGATTGGTAAGATCTTTTTTTTAATAGGACTGTACATGGCAATGCCTCTTGAGTTCTTTTTTTTTTCATTTTAATCAAGACTGTACATGATGTATTGCCTCCTCTCTTCCCTCTCTCGTTTGGATCCAATTTTTTTTGCCAACTTTAGTCTTTTCACTCTCTCTTCGTTTTGTTCCTCTGCATCCGTCAGTTGCGGCCCCACCCAAAACCGCTTCCTTCCCCCTTCCCTCCGCCTCACCCCCTCCCCCAATCACCCTCTCCCTTCCACCCAACTCCCACCCCTTTCTTGTCAGTGTGTCTCCCGCGTTGCCGTCTCCAACGGTTTTCCAACACATTTTTTTTTCAAACTGGGTGCGCGTGCCGATCTTCCAACGGACTTTTCGAAGGTCTTCTTATTCCTTGCCCCCTTCCACCTCCCTTCCACCTCCCCCTCCCCCCGTCCTTCTCCACTCCTCTCATTCCATTTCCCGTCTGCTGTCTTGGTGTCCTGTTTAAATTTTCAAATAGTGTCACCCCCCTGCCGCTCACCTTCCCAACCATCTCACTTCGCCTCCAGCATTTAAACGGCTCTTTAAATAAAGATCCCTTTAATGAAAACTGCTGGGAGGAGAGTGGGTATGAAATACTGTAGGATTGGATTAGTAATTGGGGAGGCGACCGACGGCTAAGGTAATTTGCGCCATAGGGAACAGGTAAGGGTGGATGGAAACCCGGCGTCGACATTAGCCTGCTCTTAACGACTCAAGTATAGATCGGGTTCCTCTGAAAAACTTCTATCGGCATTTAATTTCATTGACCTTCTGCCTGTGATCGTTTCTACCATAATAGTTTGGCTCCAGGAAAATATGTTGAACGTCCGAAAAATAGTCTACATCAAATTTTTGTAAAAGATTTAATCTATATTTTTCCCTTCGATCGGATAGAGGTTCCCACCCTAATACCCTCAACAAAACAAAAGGTTTATATTTAGATGTCGATAAGCCACTCGCACAACTTTCTCAGGACAAAACTGAGCGATCTCAAAACGACCTCAGTTTTGCCATGAGGACTACCAATCAGCCACAAGGTAAGTTTACATTGATATAGGTATGTCAACGGATAAGAGCGAAATGAATCTAGCCAACTTCATCCCTATTGCTGCGCATTCCAGCGAGATCCGAACGAATATTTTCACTCGCTAGTGGCGGAGTTCGACTTCATATCAATAGATCAAAAACCAGCTTCCATCAACAAAGGAAATCACGCATATCCCCAAAAGTCCCCACATAAAGTACCATAATTGATAAATCATAACAACAGATTCACTCCATGGGTCGAAATCATGGACCATTTAAAAAATTGACCAGAAAAGGCTAGAAGCCTTCGAAACCTGGTGCTGAAGGAGGATGCTAAAGATAAAATGGACGATAAAATAAGAAATGATGAAGTTTACGGAAGAGTAGAAGAGAAAAGGACAATATGGAACACCATACAGAAAAGAAGAACCTGCTGGATTGGACACACCCTGGGACGCAATGGGATTATGAAGAACATAATTGAAGGTAAATTAGAGGGAAAATTCTCCAGAGGAAGACCCAGGAACAAGTTCATGGACCAAATAAAGAGGAAAGTACATTGGAAGAGATACCAGGAGGTAATGTAACTAACATTAGATAGGGAAGGGTGGAGGGCTGAAGTCAACCAATCTCAGGATTGAACAACCGATGAACAACAGATTACAATTACTTTTTTCTATTTCAGCATACATGGGTAGAATTGGCGAATACGATGAGTAAGAACAATTGACCAATGCGATGAATAAAATCGGAAAACAGATTGCGTATTGGAAGGGTTATTGCATACGAGGGAAAACTATAAATCATTCATACAATCGACAACAACCAATAAAATCAGATCACAAATAATTTATTATTTTTTTCGGTCTCGAAGTTATGGAGTCTAAACTAGGCCTGGGTGGTTTTCGAATCCCAATATCAATATTTAATATCTTAAAATATTGAAAATGGAACATTATCAGTAACCTGAATTGGACAATTGAATATTGGAATACATTGGCATATTGGAAATAATGAAAAAAATTAAATTTCCAAACATTTCATTTAACAAATGATGTGGTACGAAGTCACTCGCATGGGTGCATATACACCAGGGTTGAAATTCGCTATGAAAAAATCATTTGACTTGACCGGGATCCGAACCTGGATCTCCCAATTGCCGGTCAGGTGTGTTTGGCTTGGTGGTGTAACTGGCTAACATACCTGAGGCCTTATTCAGTAAGGAATCGACGCTGTCGAACCTCGGAAAATCCGTGGATGTGACGTCGAATTCCCCGAAAAATCTCAACTTTCGAATGCTCCCCTTTGAATTTTACGTGGCTCTGACGTCAAAGTTTCGTCACTGTCGAGACTCGGAAATTCCGAGGATATACAGAATAGACCCCCCAATCGGCAATTGGGAGATCCGGGTTCGAATCCCGGTCAAGTCAAATGATTTTTTTCATAGCGAATTTCAACCCTGGTGAAAAAATTAAACATTGGTATATTTGGAAAATATTGAAAATAGCAATATTAACCGGTAAAATTAACAGGTAAAAAACCAAAAAGGTGGTGGAAACGTATTAGAACTGAGAGGGGTTACTTCCAAAAAGGGACTTTATTTACCATGTAAAAGTCTGTAAACAAAACAAAAAAAACAATGAAAGCTTCTTTTCCCCATTTATTGCTCTGAATAATGGAGGAAAAGGAAGTGCTGCACTGAGTGCCAAGCGTGTTTGTTTTCAAAGATTAGGGCGCTCTCCGATCACCCTCCTCACCGGGCTTCCATATTTAATACTTGAATTGTTAACATTGGTAATCCAATATTCAATATTCCAATCCCAAATATTAGTTCTTTAACATGCAACAATCCAATTACAAATATTGGTTTTTCCGACCACCAGTATCCAATATGGACATTGGTATCGGTCGTTCCAAAATTGTGATTTAGGAATCCCAATATTAAAAAATATTGGTAATGTAACCAATATATTTGAAAACCCCCCAGCCCTAGTCTAAACTAATGACCAATTTCTTCCTTGTGCCCCGGTGTTAGACTAATTCAAAAGACGTGCATAACCTCTGGGTACAGCTGTAAAAACATAAGTAGAATATCTTTGGGGAGGAAGTGTTTAGTGATAGAATGGAGCTAATGACGGGGATATTGATTGGGGATGTGAAGAAAAGATTGAGAAAGAATTTTATATGGAGTGAAGCGCTGGGGCAGAAACGCGAACTTAGCGAAAGAGGGCAAGAATAGGCTGCAGATACTTGAGATGTGAGTGTGAAGGATGGAGAAGGTGAGGTGGACGGAAAGGAAGACATTCGAGGAAGTTGTAAGTATGGTTGGCGAAGAAAGGAAACATTATGATGAGATCATAAGGTGGCAGGGTAGGTGACTGGATGATGTATTAAGGGGCGATGGGTTGCTCTAGAGTGTGAGAGAAGGAAGGACGTTGGGCAAGCGAGAAAGAGAATAGGCTTCATGGACAGGATTACGAAGGGTAGATGGTATTTTGAGATGAAGAAGAGAATAACATGAGTAGATTGGGTCCTTCAAGTGTAGAAAATCAGGAATTTTTTCTCTGAATTTCAATAAATAAACTTTAAACCGGTTGAGTACTTTATATGCATACAAAACCACGTAAAAATATCAAATAATTCTATAAGTCTTACCATTCCATATAACAAGTGCGTGCTGTGCGGACCTGCGTAAACAGTGTAGGACTGTATGATGATGAGATGTTATGTGACATGTCCCAGGAAAATGTCAAATATTTCCAAAAATTAATAGTTAGTTCTTTGAAATTTTGATGAACGCGAGAGAATTACTTCATGTAATCAAGGAGTGCTCATAAGCCAATGAAATACTGACTGGACCCCTCCCTTCTTCATGGTTTGTGTCCTGACAACCCCCACCATTCAAGCTTTAGGCAGCTCGCAGGATAATATATGATTTTATGCGTACAAATAAGCTTTCCATGAACCGAGTGCCAAATACGAGGGTGATATGATAATTAATGAGCCTACCAACGAAATCATTGTTTTTTTAATTATTTGTGTTTTATTTTTCAACATAGTCCCCTTCTAGATCGTTTCACTTTTCCTAACGGGTTTCCAACTTCTTCAAGCCCTCATAAAAATAAGATTTCGGGAACTCTGCAAAATACTCATCTGCGACAGCTATGATCTCCTCATCCGACGTGAAGCGCTTGCCCCCGAGCCAATTCTTCATGTTTGGGAACGAAAAGAAGTCGCACGGGGCCAGGCCTGGAGAATACGGAGCATACAGTAGTACCTTGTAGCCCAGTTCAACCAATTTGGCCATTGCGATTCGGGATGATTGGGCCGGAGCGTTGTCGTGGTGAAAGAGGACGTTTTTGCGGGTCAAACGGGACCGTTTATTTTTCAATTCTTCGTCAAATCGGGTCAGTAAATCACTGTTATACCGTTCCGTGATCGTTCTTCCCTTTGTCAAATAGTTGATGTGGATCACACTTTGAGAATCCCAAAAAACGGTCGCCATGACCTTCCCGGTCGACGGGACCGATTTTGCCTTCTTCGGAGTAATTTCGCCGGGAGAAGTCCACTGCTTCGACTTATGTTTGGTTTCTGGTGTGTAGTGGTGGATCACTGTTTTGTCCACGGTTACGTAACGCATGAAGAAGTCCCTCGGATTGCGCTTCAACAGGGCCAAACACTCCTTGGAAGTGGTCACACGATTCCGCTTCTTGTCTACAGTAAGCAAACGCGGTACCCATCGGGCCGACAGCTTTATTATGCTCAAATGTTCGTGCACGATATTTTGCACACGTTTTAATGACAAGCCACATATCCTAGCTATCTCCCTCAACTTCAATCACCAGTCGTTCAGCAACATGTCACTGACATTGTTGATGGTTTCCTCCGTGGAGACCTCATTTGGGCGTCCTGGACGGGCCTCATCAAACACGGATGTTCGGCCATCTATGTACTCATTATACCATCGCTTAATGGTGGAAATTGAAGGTGAGACATCAAAATATACGGTATCCAACTCCATTTTAGTTTCCTCACGCATCTTCCCTTTCAAAAACAGAAAGCGAATCAGCAACCGATATTGTTCTTTTTCCATTTTACAAAAATAAACAAACTTGTCCACTTCAAACTGCTATCACCCAGCAATTAATCGACAGAACTGGTTGAAATTGTGATCGTGGCCCTTTCAAAGATGGCCGATGTAAACAGCAAAAAGATTAAGATGCTTTGTTGACATATCACTTCAAGGCTCATTAATTATCATACCACCCTCGTATTTTAATGACAAAGAGACATAGAGAATTCGTATGTCCTTTCAGACGTCATAGAAGTGTTAGAAATATTTTGGATTTACCCACTTTGATGTAACTAACGTGCTCATTGTATATAAACTCAGCCCATCCTTCGCTCATGGGACTAATTAAGATAAACAGGTACCAACTATTGAACCCCAGGATGCTAGACGAACTATTAAACAGTCGGACGACATATGTGTTTCGTTAACTCCACAGAATTCCTAGACGACTCGTCACATCCGGTGACTTAGACGAATCTCAGAAAAGCATGAATCATAGAACGAAGGATCGCACCATTTCAGACTAGAAAAAATTACAGCGTTCGTAGAAACACAAAATTAGCTATAATTATTTGGATCCCTTCCAACTTCAAAGGGAGCTGATAGACGAGTTCGGGAAAGCAAGAACCATGTATCAAAGAAAGCCGTATGAAAGTATATACATACAGGTGGTGAGATAAAGTTCGAGTAATTTTATTTTATACGGCTAGAAATCACTGAAAGAGATTATTCAAAACTACAGCACCTAGCAGCTGAGCTACAGGGAAATAAGACATTGAATACTAGGTGTACATTTTAATGAGGAATTCCTTTCTTTAAAAAAACTCGATGGTGGACGTGTAGATTCCAGAATTACGGGAAAATATTCCTTTCTCTAACGTGGAATTCATGCAAACCTAAGCTCCACTATTAAATGCATATTTCATCTACATCTACTTATTACCCTGCAAGCCACCACAAGGGTGTTTGGCAGGGGGTGACTTATCACCAACGTGAACTAGAGTGAAGAAATTTACTTTCACCAACATGCACCATACTATGGGTATGCTATAAATACCACAGAAACTACAAAAATAATCTATAATACAACTACGTAAATGTGACACAAGATTCATGCAGGGAACATGAAATCATGGTGTTAGCACTATTCGGCAGATTTATAAACATGGATTAAGGTGCATATGAATTAATCAGCGTCACTACCTGCCAACTAACCTACTTTAATGTCCCAACGCAGCCATTATGGTCTCTTATCGAACGCGGGAAAAACAACATTTTAAACCCAACTTCCTCTTACTAAGAGTAAGAGGAAATTGGGTTTAAAATGTCCCAAATTCCACCGGAATGACTTCCTATATTTTCTCTTAAATATCCTTGAAACACTAATTACAACAAGAAGCTTACATAGGAAAAACTCTTGAGGTAGGCCACAAATTGTGTAGGTATCGCCATTTAATCATGAGAAATGCATGGCTAAGATGTCAACAGACAGTTTTGTTCACGGGGTAAAGGAAGCATAAGCTAGAGCTGCAGCAGATGACTCTTCAGACGGATGACTGTTGATGGCATGCGACTAAAACTGCATTGAAATTTCAATGATTGGAGTAGATTTTGGGGAGGCGACCGACAGCTAAGGTCATTTGCGCCATAGACGACAGGTAAGGGAGGAAGGGTGGATAGAAACCCAGCGTCGGCATTAGCCTACTCTTATTGAAAGGCGCCAAGAGGACCACGGCTGGATGTCTCATCCGACAGATGGAGTACTGCACTTAAGCGCCCTCCACAAAACACTCAAGTAGGGATCGGGTTTCCTCTGAAAAACATTCTCCTCTGCAGGAATGTGATCCCTGGTCGTCCATATGGTTAGCCAGCACTCTAGCCACCACATACCCCTTGCCCGATACCCCTTGAAATTTCAAGCCAACCTTACCATGTATCCTTGTAAGTCATATTATCCTTTTTTTGCAAAAGAAAAATTACGTTTATGCCACTAACTCTTGCATTTCTTAGAAAAATGTTTTATCCGAATTGCCATGAGAGTTTACCCGTTGAATATCAGCGGGAATATGGAAAATTTCACATTTTGTATAGAATTAACAGACTCCATTCGCAGTGATGTACAAAATGTGTAGATCAAAGCCGGCCCCGGTGGCGGCGGGGTAAAGTCCTCGCCTGCAAAACCGAGGGTAGCGGGTTCGAGTCCCGCCTGGGTGGGTTTTTCACCACCCAGGGCATGGATGTATGTCAAATTCTGTTGGTCCTGTCCCTGAAAAATCTGATGACAGGCTCAGCAGCCGATCGGAATTCTGGGGACATATGGGCCAACAAAATCGTCCGGCAAAAAAAAATTTAGAGTTACTCCACAACAAACGAAGAAGAATAATTCATTTACCCTTAACTGCTGCTCTTTTTTGACCCGATGACAAGACGACCGGTCGAAAAGACTTCTTTAACGAGGAAAAGACGGTGTTTTTTTAATTTATTCTTTTTTTGGAGTCGTAAAACGGCCGCTCGCAGCAACCTTGGCTACAATGTAATCCTAGAGGAGAGGGAGAAGAAGGCCAGTTGAACTTGAGACAGTGCGGGTGACGGTTGATGTTTACGAGCAATTCGAAAAATCGGGTCAAAAAAGACCCGAGGAGTGTGTGCGTGGCCAAAAACCACGACATTAGTTAAGGGTTAAAGTACCAGCTGATTGGTAGGTTTTTGGACAGTACTTATTCTGTACTTGGGTTAGTAACTAATTATGGTGTTTTCGAGTCTTTGCAGTGAGGAAGTTTTTACGTCACCATCCCAGAAATGATCTGAATAATTCCATTCGAATCCATCGGTTTGTCTCGCTGTTCGAAATGTAAGGACATTCGCAGTCGTGAAATAATTTCATCAAACGACTGAGAATGTAATGAAATTTCCACTCACGGAAAGTTATTTTTATTATGATGAGTATTCGTTGTAGATCAGGAAATCGGCCTGGAAATGGCAGAAGAATGAAATTATCTCGGTAAAAGTTAAACTCGTCTCCGTTTTTTCTTTCATTTATGCGACGACAAGAGGTAAATTGCCTTCGTGCCACTAGCAGGGTCAGGTTGTAAAGTGATACCTAACTAAATGATCTTTTGACTAAAAGGGTTCCTTCACCTCACCAGAAAGAAGACTACTACGTACAAAAGACTGAAACCGTTAGATTCGTTTCGGATTTGTGTACTGATCTACTTTCAGAGTCCCAGAGTGGTCGCTCCTTTTCACTGTTATGCTCTCAGCATCCTCTTGAGGCCAAATCATTAGCAGCCGTCGAGTTTAAGACGAACGTAGAATAGTGGTGATGGTAGACTTTAAATGACAGCTTCCTGAATGGCAAGAAACCAAACCCCCAATGGGTGGTTTCACCATCTTTAGAATCATCTTATTCATCGTGTTCGTACTCATTGTCGTCTACACGCTTGGGTTACCAAATTATTGACATAAGTTCATAATGTTAACTGGCATCTAACTTTAATTTTGCTTCGAGAGAATGCATTTTTTTTAGTTGTACTGGAGTGAGTCTATTGCCTTTGAGATGAAAATTACAGGTTCTCGTGAACCGAGGGCATAGTCTCGGGCTGATATTCATACTAAACAAACTAGCAACTTAGCAAAACAGTAAGCTTTTAACCTCAGAAATATGTGACAATGTAAATCCATCGCCAAGAGTCCTAAGGAAAATGGGAAAACCGCAACACATACCGATGTTTAACAATGTTTTTAGCAGCGCATTAACTCAGCCTTTCTTAACCAAGAAGGTCTTCTATCCAAGCTCGTCCCAACCGTGATAGGATTATACCTCCTTCATTTGATTCCAATGCTAAAAGATGTCAATGGTAATTTAAATCAAAGATCCAGTATCCCAAGGAGTAGAAAATTTTGTCGTAGAAAACGGAGGATTAGATTAGGCTGCAAGCATTTGATATGTCGGTGAGGAGAAAACGGTGAAAGCGTGATGCACGGAAAGGAAGACAAACAAGGATGTACTCGGCATGGTGAGTCAGAAGATGAAACAAGGATATTTGGAACAGATAGAGTGGGTGATAAGGAAATAAGGGGCGAATTTATGTTAAAGCCTTGATTGAGGATAGAATTCTGGATGAGTGGGGAAAGGTAAGAGAATAGGCTTCATGAATAGAGAGTCGTGAGGGCGGGCAGTGCGCCGATTTGACTAATAATAACAAAAATAAAAATTTGTCTTTTTTATTACGAGCGAATTTAGGCCAGTACAGTCCTCTCTTACTATCAACTCGAATATGACGAGCACAAACATCCATGTCCTGGGCTTTGAATAATCTACCCAGGCGGGATTCGAACCCGCAACCCTCGGGTTAGCAGGCGAGAACTTTACCCCGCCGGCACCGGGGTCGAAGGCGCCGACACCGGTGCCTGAAGAGGACAAAAGCGTTTGAAGATATTTGAGAGAGGCAAACCTTTGCTTGTAAATGTCTAGGAGATTTTTCCTTTCTTCTTTCCGCACTAACCATAGCTATATGTAGTCCAATTATTGTAACGTTAGCATAACTATGCAATGCCTATGTATTTCTATGATATTACCCTTACCTATGCTTTAATTCGCAACGCAGTATTTTCAGAACCTCATGCTTTTAGTATTTCTGTGCATTAGTGTATTTACTAAATACATTAATGCAAATTGTTCCTGCAATACTGATGCTAACATCTGGGGGAGAACTAATTCTGTCTGTTCTAGCCGGGCCTCGAAAAGTGACAAAATTTGGATGTCACTGCCTTTAAAATTTGAAATAGGGCTCTTCAGAAGTTGAGATGTCCAGGGACTGATGATTGTCAAAGGACAGTGACATAACATCTACGGTATTTCCGAGACTTGACCGTGTCAAGTCGTTACTGAACTATGTTCTGGATGGAAAGGACTCCACGCTGTCGAATCTCGAAAAATCCGTGGATGTGAAGTCACAACTCCCGACTAACATCCAATTTTGGACTTCACGGGGCTGTTTGCAATTTTCGAGACTGAGACGTCAACATTTGGTCTCTGTGGAGGCCCGCAAATTTCGAAGACATTCCAACTGCAGCACTCGGAGGGTTATCCTGTACGATCTCGGACTTTTTAAGTCTCGAAAGTTATGAAATGTTGACGTCACAACGTCGAAAATTTGAAATACGGCTATTCAAGAGTTAAGATTTGATGGGGATCTTCAGCGTAAAATTCACGGATTTTCCGAAGCTCAATCGTGTCGAGTCATACTAAATAAGTAGAATCAATGTCACTAACCCTGGAGGTGACTAGCACGGTAAATCTACATATGCATGCCGTACAAACCATCACGAGGGTGTGTGGTACGGGGTGATTCCAGACCAGAAATACAGTAATCGTCCCAGTAAAAACCATAACCTCGCACATTCCCGGCACAAGCCGAAAAATAGTCTAGAACCATGTGATTTCAAATCATAAATTAAGAGAGTACTACACAAGCAGACATGCTAACATATAGAACGTTCGTAAATAGACAACTTCTTCTTAGGATTAATTTTTCTGTTAATATATAAAAACCACAGCCGGAGGTTCTATATGCAAGCAAAACTCTTACGCTTCATATAAAAAGAGATATGGAGAACATACTGAAGGAAGAGCGAAAAGTCATGAGGAAAATTCTCGGCCCAAAATTAACAGAAGAAGGGTATATGCTGCACTCCAAGAAAACTACGGAAAAGATGTCCAACCTAGCGGCGGACATCAGAAAAAGAAGACTGCAAATTTTCGGACATATCAATAGACTCCCACCGACAAGACTCATCTAAAAGGTCATCACATATTTACAAGGTGTCACATCAACATTTTCATGATTGTCACAAGTCAGAGGTGATCTAGAAAAAGCAAAAATAGACCCTAGAGAAATTGAAAACAGAATCACCTACAGAAATAAGATACACCAGTGGAACGTAATGCCAGAGAACGAAGTCCCAAAGAAACCAGGGACAAAGTGGATGGTAGAGAGAAAGAGAATCCACGGAGAAAGAATGAGAAAATTGTGAAAGATAAGAAAGGAACTAAGAAATAAGAAATGAGTCATAATGCATTGCGTGATCCAACAGGGTCCATACGCAACTAATAATAATAATAATAAAAACCACTTGGTACTAAATAATGCAGAAAGCAAAATTGTTCCGGAAATTTCATGCAGGGTGTGTAGTTAATAATGATGGTATGTTATTAATCATTGGTACAAGCTTATTCTATTTAGAGAGGGTAAGAGGCTTGCAAAAGGCTCGTTTATATTTGACTGCCCCTCGTATTCCAACTCCAAGAATGTTACTATTGATACTTTATATAGCCCGTACGATACGTGGCTCTTAGCTTTTCGTTCCTAGGCGGCTCCAAGGAACAAACAATCCCGGCATTATATTCCATTTTATTTCAATAAACCCTTACATTTGTGAGAGAGATTAAATTATAAAAATATATATTAATTTTCTCACGACATACTTTCTTGATATATACTGCAAAACTTTCTATGGTGGGACAGATACTCAAAATATCCTGTGTAGTTGGTCCAGTTGTAAAATTGCTCTCATCATCATCACGATGATATAAAATCAATTAATATGTATATTAGAATATATCACGTGATAACTTTCTCTCGAAGTGCCATCCACAATATGCACGGTATAGATGTTGAGGCAGTTTGTTCTGACTTCATCGCCGCATATCGGTAACATGAAAATCAGCATCAATGACAATATAAAATCCGAAGTTTCTTGCGATGTTGAGTGGAATTTATGCATGATGTAGAAGTGAAAAAACTACTATTATCCACAGATATAAATTTTACTGCAACCTAGGCTCGTTTATATTGGAATGCCCCTCGTACCTAGGCAACGATTCTAAACATTTAAACCCATAATATATATTCGTGCACGGCACATATATCGTGGACGTATATGTTGGCTGAAAACAGGGCATCGGAGACGGGCAAAGCAAGGACACTCGAAGGGGAAAGAGAGAGGCGAAGAGTAGCAGAAGATGAAGAGAGAGAGAGGAGAATACAGAGAAGGAGGAGATGAGGCGGCATGGCGGTAACCCTAACCTCGACGACGGGAGAGAGGATGAAAAAAAAATATAATAATCTTTTGCTCACTTCAGTTCGTCCGTCTGCCATAAGGCAGCATCCCCAGTGGTCCATCCGCTCAAACCCCTCATCCCCCCTCTCTCTCTTCCCCCCGCCTCGCTCTTCACCTCTTTCGGGACATAACCCTCCCCGTCCCTCCCCCTTTTCCGAAACAGCTGCTCTTCAGCGGAGGAGGGGGGAGGGAGAAAGCTCCGAGCGACACATCATTTTTTGGTCGGTTGAGGATGGAAGAAGGGAAGGAGTTAAGGGAGGGAAGGGGTGGTTGGGAGAGGGGGGAAGAGAATGAAAGGGTAGGCGCGAACAGGAGGACAGGGAGGCCCTGAAGGAAGGGTTGTAGGGACAAGCTCACACACTGGCACAATGTCGGAGGATTTTGCAACAGGGGTTACGAATGTTACTTTGGCCGAGTTCCAGGTATACCACCTCAGTATATACATACCCGGCACTACCCATATTCGGAACGAACTGATTTTATACTTGCAAAGAGCAACTATTACCTATGGTAGAAATGATCACAGGCATCAAATCGAGGAAATAGACTGTAGAACAAATAGATTTAAAATGTATTTTTTTCCACGAACAATAAGGGACCATAATAGTTGTGATAGAACAGTTCTGGGAAGCTTAAGGTCATACTTGAGAAGAGCAACTATTATGGTAGAAATGATCATAGGCATCAAATCGAGGAAATAGATTGCAGAACCAATAGATTTAAAATGTAATTTTTTCCACGAACAATAAGCGACCATGATAGTTGTGATAGATTAGTTCTGGAAAACTTTGACCGTCACTCAGTAAAGTAGGTTTTGCACTTCTACATCTACATCTACATAATATACTGTTAGCCGCCGCATGGGCGTGTCGCAGGGGGTGTTATGTCACCAGCCTTGTAATGATTTAAGTTTTTGGGAGGTGAAATGGTGGCATGTATTATGGGAGTGTATTTAGTGGAGCTCAGTTTTGTATTGTGGTGGCTCAATGTATATACATAAAAAGAACGAATTTTTGTACCTATCTGTTCGGCAGAGTATCTCTCTTATTTTATCACATCTGTCAGACCTAGAGATGGAGTGAGGCGTCATGATAATATTCTCTGTGTCGCTCTGAAAAATATCAGTTCTGAATTTCTCAAGCAACCAACTTGTCCTTGTGATTGTCCTATTGAAAATCACTTGTGATAAATGTTTGAACATCATTATTAGCTACTAACCCCGCATGAAATATCTGGCAAGATACAGCTTCTGCATCACTTAGTACCTCGTACTATAATTATTATTCCGTTTCATTAATAATACTAACCAGTAGTTGTAATTAGTATACTGCATTTTAGCATGTTCGTTTATGTAGCACTATCCTAGTTTATGGTCTGACCACGTTTGTCATCCTGACTGCTTTTGGCCTGCGCCTGGCATAAGTCGAGCATGAGCGGTTCTGATTTCAGTTAGGATGAGTGTAGTATGCCTGGTGTGGAGTTGCCCAGTGCCACGCACCCTAGTGATTGCTTGCACGGTATTTCGTAGATGTAGATGAAGAGAAATGGACATGTACCGTTTGTATATTATTATATGGGGGATCGTGTTGGTGTGGTGGCTAGAGTACTTACCTACCACACGGGCGGCCAGGGTTCAAATCCTTGAAGAGGCGGATGCTTTCCAGAGGGAACCCGATCCCTACTTGAGTGTCTTGTGGAGGGCACTTCATGTGAAGTACTCCGTCTGTCGGATGAGACGTTAAACCGTGGTCCCCTTGGCGCCTTTCATTTAAAGCAGGCTAATGCCGACGCCGGGTGTCCATCAACCCTTTCTCCCTTACCTATCCCCTGTGGCGCAAATGACCTTAGCCATCGGTCGCCTCCATAAATATCCAATCCAATATATTAGGATGTACTTTTGGTCGAAAAAAATGGCCAACAAATGATTGTCGGCAAGCACCACTCAAGCATAGCTCGTCTCAATTAGGTAGATATAGACGGCATTACACCATTTAACTGTAGTCTGACAACCGAAATTACAACTATATTGATTATCCCTGCCCTGTCCTTACTTTTCTTTGGATAGCGCGACGGGTTGGACGAATTAGCGGATGTATAGCAAGAATATCCACCATATATTTGAAATTGAAGGCACTTAACTATAGAAACATATACTGACTACTTAATACTAGGGATACTACTCAATTTTGCCATAGTTTCGTAAAAAATGCAGATAAAAATTAATTTAAATAAATAAATAAAATATGTAAGGAGAATTCATATTAAAGAAGTAAATGTATCTATATCTACATGCACATATTACCCTGCAAGCCACATGAAGGGTGTTCGGCAGGGGGTGACTTATCACCAACGTGCACTTCAGTGTAGAAATTAACTTACGCCAGCTTACACAACACCACGGGCATGATACAGAAGTTTCCAAACTAATTAAATATGCAACCGTGTAAATTTGACCGAAGAGTCATGAAATAAATGTGCAATATATGTGATTACTAGTCAGTTTTCGACGGAAAGTATTGTAAAATTGCAAAATTAGTGCGTCAATCATTAAGCGCTATAGAAAAATCGGGGTTAACAAAGATGATGGACATGTCATGCCCACGTTACAGCTTCTAGTATTGGCCACCATTGCAAGCTCCCATTCCACCTACCTAAATGGCTCGTGTTAACGCTAAGAACTGATTCTGTACCAAATAAAGGTAAGCTTATACAGTAACGCAGGGACATTGTAAAAAAATATATACGATCTTGAAGAATTCGGTAAGTATTACCATAATCAATCGCAGAACGGAAGTATAACACATACATCAATTGCAATCTCCTACCTGCTGGTAGTATCGTCCATTCTACAGAAAGATCGAGCTCTTGTAGACAATGAACCACCATCACATGAAAATGTTCCAGTATTCTAACATCAGTAACTTTTTTGATGTTCTCGATGCAATACTCGAGGGGAAAATTCATAAATATGGACACTAACGTAAGTGAAAACTGATCAAAAGACCACCATCCTCACTGTAGTCCCTTGAAGAATTGGCAAGTATTGCAAATCCATCCCTACACTTAAATATCACACATTGGTAAACTGCAGTATTCTTTTGTTTGCTGGTAGTATCGTCCATTCCACTGTAACAAGTTTTTTAGGCCACCATCTGGTGGAAATCTAAAGGTCCTCCTTCATCTGTAAATACCTTTATGTCCTCGACGAAATATTCTATAGAACACTTATGTAAGTCAAAGCTGAATAGGTCACTATATTATCTAGACGTCTACGAAGATAATATCTACAAAGTTTGTCCAACTATAGGTATACGAAGGCGTCTTACTCGAGAAGGTAAATGAAAATCATGCTAAATATTAAGTCAAATTTTAAGTAGGAACATCAATGGTTCTTGCAATGGGCCTGAGTATGACTTATAAGTCATTTGAAAGCCTATGAGTATTCATTGTTCCTCAAGTAGCGTGAACGACTCATTAATATCACAACAGGCCTCACAAATTCACCATCGAGCCACCAATAAGATCCCTATCGAAGGCATTACTGATGGCAGTCGCAGGTTTGACTCTTCATGACTAAAATACCGTCATGTTACCTTCGCAAGTCAGAAATGAGCAGATGTTCATTTTTCTTTAGCTCCTTCATACGTGTTCTCTCAGTCGCCGCGTTGTTTGCTCTTTCGGGCTGCTCCTTTTGAAGGAAAAGCGTGATGCCTTCGATTCAATGGCGATCTTGTTCGTAAAAATATTGAGAGGTGCTAAAGTGAAGTTCAACCCTTTGGATGCGATGGACAGTGTATCGCTGGTTACGACTAGTGAGGTTGATTATTTCTACAGGTAAGGCTGAAATAGTCAAGGACGGATTATTCTCACAAGTAGGTTGAATACAGAGAAGAAAATCCATACTTGTAAAAAGCGCAAAAATTAATTCAGTCCCATTTTTTAACCCATATATTACCTAGGGGCATGAAAATTCTGTAAATCCAAGAAAAAAGTAAGGTTTTATCGTTTTCACCAGTTCGAAGCAGAAAATCATTTGGAAGACTTCCAGAATTTATGATGACTTCTTCGTTTTTAGAATAAACGTTCAAAAGTGTTATAGAATAAAGGAAACAGACTGCAGAACCAAGAGGCTTAAAATGTCACTGCTTCCATGATAGAAAGGGTCGTTTATAGTCACTGTAGATGTTATATATCTTAAATCTATGAAATTAATATGTACTCACTAGGTATGCTGAACTTAGAACTCACGCTTAATTTATTCTTGTTATTAATACTGCCATTTAGCCTAGCTCACAATACCCCGCATTGCATTGTACCTGTCCATCACTTAGTAGCATTAGTAATATTCTAGATACCTATATTCCAACGGAGTGGAATTTAGTGCCATGTGACGTCTAAACGAAAGCACGCATGAGGCACGGTGTTTTCAGAGCTGTGTCAAAATATGTCCTTCTGATACATTAACTGGCAAACTCCTCGTCTTTAATATTACCTATGATATAATCATTAGTAATCCTTTTTCACCTTGCAATCCAATAGCAAAAGAAGTTGAATATGGCTCTAAATGGCCTGACAACAATTCAATTCCGGTGGCAACGACTCCTGGACCAATGGACTAATTAAACAAAATCATTAACGGCATTTTGAGTTAATTTACTCTCAATTGTTTTCTCCTTAAGCCAACTAACAAATATATGAGAAAATATTTGGCTATATATATATATATATATATATATATATATATATATATATATATATATATATATATATATATATATATAATAAACGCCTGCTTAGCGCTATTCTCTTCCGTATGTCTTCGCTACTAAGCCCGTTTTTCTCTAGCGTACTACTCAAGCAATTAAAATTCTCTACTTGTTCGAATTTGTGTCCTCCAACTTTAATCACCAGCCTATCTTTTTTGTCCTAGAGAATCTCATTACTTGTTTTATGATGGATTATCTTCATTCTGAATATCTTGTAGGGCATTTCTTAAGCATTTACTAAGGCTTGCAGTCCCTTCGAAAATCCACTCACCAATACCTGATTGTCCTCAAAGTTTACAGACTTTTTCAGATGGAATTAGGATTATAATTAAGTTTAACTAAAAAAATAGTATGTGTAAGGAAGAGGTAAAAGCTGTTTTCTAGTCAGTTATTGATGAATAACATTGACCAGCCTCGATTTCTTTGTCCTAGATAATCTCATTACTGATCTTTCTTAAATCGTAGTGTAGCCCACCATTAAAATGACTCATATGGATGCATAGGTGAATGGCAATGCTCTCATATAAGCAGGCGATCATATGATTCGGTCGCCTAGCAACGAGTCCATCTGGAGGGTGACACTTTTTCCTCTTCGTTAAATATATCTCCCCCTCTTCCCCCCCCCCACCCGCCACCCCCCTCATATTCGTCCCCAGGAGAGGGAGAGGATGGGTTGTTGGTGTGTGTCGTCAAGTTGCCATTTCCCGACCACCACCACGGCCGCCGCCGCTGTCACACATGCGGCGTCAGGAGGAAGGGGAAGGGATGGGAGAGGAGGAGGGGTGGGCCAGAAAGAATTCTTGAACCCCCCTTCCCACTCTCTCCTTCCCATCCCTCCCACCTCCGCTCTCTCTCAAACGGATTCATTCAAGACTTTGCTTGGGGTCGACGCGCCTGCTCCGCCCGTTCAAGCCGTCCCGTGTCCGCCACGAAGCGACGCGTCTCCCCCCCCCCCACCACCGCCCCTCCCCAATCACGACACCATTCTCACCTCACCTCTTCCCTCCTTGACCACTTGGGCCGACCGAAAAGCTAGCGTGAGCATAGAACATAACGGAGGGACAAGTGTCGAGGCAGCGCTCCATCCTCATAGCCTTCACTTGGTCCTGAAACGATTGAGCAGCTATTGGGCGTTCCGCACTTCATCTACATCTACGTCATACCCTGCAAGCCACCCAAAGGGTGTGTGGCAGGGGGTGCTTCCACACCCGGCATGCATTAATTATACGGAAGAACACTGAAACTACATTGAAACCAGCGTACCACACATCCAACGAGCCAATTAACAATCTACTAACCAAGAAACGTTCTATCGTCAATCGTTCCAACATGTAAGGGGTACATGGACTACTACCACAGATTCAAAATATCATGCATAAATAAGAACATCAATATTTACATCATGCATAAATAAATACGGAAAAAAATAGAGAAAGTGATCTAAAATCAAGTTAATCTCACTATTCGCACTATTCATGACGACGATCACAGCTGTTATGGTCCAGAATGGTACGCGGAAAAAATGACATTTTATACCTATCGGTTCTACAATCTAGCCCTCTAATTTTATTGGCGCGATCTAATCTGCCGTAGTACGAGGGGGTTAATAGTATGTTTTTCACGTCGTCAGAGAAATGATTTTCCTGAAATTAAGTTAGGAGGTTAAGCTTATATACGACCACAGCTGTTATGGTCCCGAATAGTACGCGGAAAAAATGACATTTCATACCTATCGGTTCTACAATCTAGCTTCCTAATTTTATTAGCTGAGTTTGGGATCTAAAGAGATTCGTTTAACCCTCTGTGGACGAGCGAGACAAACTTGTTACGTTTCAAAAATCATTGAAATATCCGCTTTCTAAGAGGCATTTCTATTTCGTTGCTCTGCTAGACAGAATTGTGACGCCTCGGATTAAGTGTGTGGAAAGTTGCGTCTCTTTCAGCGGTTTTTCAAACAGTGTGAATAGATGAATGAGTGACGCTATTTACTGACAATGATGTGCCTGGTGGAGCTCTGAAATCAATAGTTTCAGCTGCCATATGAAGAGAAAATTGCGACAGTTTAAAAAAGGTACGTTATGAAGGTGAAGTATACCTTGTGTAAATATTATTATGTAAAGTATTATTTTAAATAAATTATATTCAATACAAATGCGTCACATTCCAATCTAATATAGAAGCAGTATTTTTTTCCATGCTAATCATGTTTCACTATTCCGTCCATAGAGAGTTAACTTGTAAATCTCCGCATGGGCTGGGAGTGATGTTGCCGATATTATTCAATGAGGCGGCAGAGGGAAGTTTGTTGGGCAAGCAAGGACGGGGAAGAACGAGAATAGGTTGTTTTAATGGGATGAAGAAGGATCGATTGTACGCAGAAGCTAGAAAAGAGATACTAAGGATAGAGAGGACCTTGAAAGTGTAGAAAACCGGGATTGGTTTCTACGACGTCAAAAAAACTACCTTTTACCAGCAAAAAAATATTCCGATTAGGGTAGGTTTAAATGGAAAGTCGGAAAAAATCCTTTAGATCTTTAACAGAGCAGGCCCCTATCTACCTACACTATTTTCTACTTCATCTCAACGCGTCTAACCCTTTAATCCCCCGGTTCGTACCGGCAATCTCCCGTTAAGGGTAAGTTTAAATGGACCGAAGTGGAAACCCTGTAGATATTGGTAGGTGCAGTCGTCTATTAACCCATTTTATTTCCTTCATCTTCTTAGCGTGCGTCCCATCCTTCTTCATCCATCAGCTTTTGGTCGCACCTCATTTAGTTGAGGAAGGGATCTTATGGAGATACGTTTCAATCGTAAATTCCCGCAAGCTCTAGGGTGCGATGCTACCAATTTTATTTTAAATGTGTCACACTTAAAAGTCTGACTATAAATAAGTTCAATGAGAAATTACAAGGACTCTAGGACTAGACCCGGTATTCTTTTAAGGATATAAGACACTGTCTCCGGCGTTACTCTCAAGGAACTCCTTCATTTTGATAATAAAAAACACTTGGTTGTTATTCCACACTTTATTGTAAGGAAACGACCCGGGTTTCAGCATATCATGCCATCTTCAGGTACAAATGGTTGGGTGGCTTACACTTATATAGGATTCCGATGGCCTTGGGTCCGAAAATGAATGGACAAGTTCATCACTTTGGTGGAATGATTGGACAAGTTCATCAGTGATGAACTTGTCCAATCATTCATTTTCGGACCCAAGGCCATCGGATTCCTATATAAGTGTAAGCCACGCAACCATTTGTACCTGAAATTGGCATGACATATTGAAACCCATGTCGTTTTCTTACAATAAAGCGTGGAATAACAACCAAGTGTTTTTTTATTATCAAAATTCTTTTAAGGAGTTACCCGCATATATCTACAAGCGAGAAATTTCAGAGGAAAAATCTTTCGCCTTTACGCAGATATGTTTCTTTGTGGTTTTCTTCACTTTTGTGCGCTTGTTGTTGAGTCCGTAAACGTAATACCGACCTTGAATATTGCGGGTATTCTCAAAATTTGTCGAAAGAGTGAGCACATCTTCTGTTCCATATTTGGGCCTCGTGGACAATGGCGCGCTAACCGCACTGGTTCTGTTACATCACATCTCCAGCAGTCGTGTACATCTTTTTCCGTTAAATTCCACAAAAATTCACAAAAGAGAAGGATTTCTAGGTAAATTGCCTGGTTAATACATTCGGCGTGATATTGAATGAGCCAGGGTCGAATTCTTTTTATGATCACCAAAATAATATTGAACACGGCTAACAAATTAGCTGCGCGAAGCTCTGAGTTGTAGTATAAGCACATTATAAGGTGTTTCATCGGCTGAGGCCTTTTCGCACTTACTGCTCGTCTCTTGCATCCACGAGTAACAGCGTCCGAGATAATAAATATAAGAACTCAAGTCTAGTCAGACGATAAACGTCATTAATCGGGTGGGAACCGGGGCCTCTAACATGGCATGACAATGCTTCTGTTCAAACAACATGTGGGTTTTACTGTTACCTTTAAAATAACCTTAGGATATGAGCCATGGTGCGTCAAGAGAATGAGCCGTCTGTGGAGCAAAATTTATGGCAGATGAACCTTTAGAACGAACACCGAGAATTATGAACACTAATAAAATTAATGGAGTTCGATATTCGATGGAGTGAAAATATGCCAGGTGTTTAAGGCAAATGCCAAAATAACTTATGAAATTATTTTGTTCATATACAGCCCAAACCAAGAATAACCTTGTACAAAAAAATCGTTTCTGCACATGTGACCTTAAATATTCATTTCCTTACCTAAAATAATTTAAAGATACAAATCTGGTAAAACATTTTTGAAAATGGTCAAAGATTGGCTACTGTCTTTTAGAAATGTTTAATCTTCTTTCTGATTCTTATTGATTTAAGAAATTGTTTTTTATCACTGCTAACCAAATGCAAATCAAAATTTTGTAAAATGTTCAAAGACATTTTCTGTCAAATGAAAATTTTGAATTTTTTTAAATGTTCAAATGTTTCTTGTTCTTATTCTCCTGAATTTAAATTTTAATATTTTTCCAGAACCAAATTTTAACCGAAATTTTGAAAACGGTTATAGGTTCGGTGTTATGAAGAATTAAATGGTATTTTCTGATTTTGTGTTACTGAAATAAGAATAAAATAATTTCACTGCTACAGAAAAGTAGAACGAGATGGATTGGACATACCTTGAGACACGATGGGTTTGTGGTGGAGTTCGACTTCATATCAATAGATCAAAAACCACTTTCAATCTACAGTGAAAATCACGCATATCCCAAAAGTTCCCCTTATTAAGTATTAAAATCGGTAAGCCATAACAACAAATTCACTCTATGGATCGGAAGCATGGAACATTTGAAAAGCTGACCTGAAACGACTAGAAGCCTTCGAAACCTGGTGCTTGAGGAGGATGCTGAAGATAAAATAGACGACAAAATAAGAAATGATGAAGTTTACGGAAGAGTAGAAGAGGAAATGACCATACGGAACAACAGAAGAGAAAAGAAGATCCAGAATTATTGGACACACCCTGAGACGCAATGGGGTTGTGAAAAACATAATTGAGGGAAAAACAGATGGAAAAGTCCCCAAAAGATGACCCAGGAATTAGTTAATGGGCCAAATAAAGAGGATTGTTCATAGGAAGAGATACGAGGAGGTAAGGGAACTAGAATTAGATTGGGAAGGCTGGAGGGCTGCATTAAACAAATCTTAGAATTGAACGACCAATAATGATGAATCTCTATCAATTTTTCCCATTATAAACCATACCATCTTTCTATGTCTATCCACCGTACATCAAATTCCCTAAATCTTTCTCAGTACCAACTTCATCTCGCTAGACTTCGGTCTATTCTCATCCTCCTTCCCAAGAGTTCAGGTTTCTCTTTCATGAAACGGCACGCTCTCCGTCAAACCCCTCTCCAACCCGTCTCAATGAAAAGGTGAACACGTTGCATTTTAAGGAGGGGTGGATCAAAAAAAACCGCCACCTGAGGTCGAACCCGGGACGGTAACGGTAGCTGGGCATCCGTCCGTCAGCTGTCAAAATGAAAACATCTTCCGCGGCTCAGCCAACTGGCAAAATACGAATTCAAGCTTGATTCATGGGTCTATTGGATGGTTATTCGGAGAGACGATTGACTTCTAAGGTCATCTGTGCCAGATAGTTTGGGTGATTTCGTGGAGAGAAACCTGGCATCAGCATTAGCCTGCGCTTGAGAAGGTTGGATAGTTTGTCCATTTATGTACAGTTTTGCGCAGAGCTTTACATTCATGTAATTTTTAACAATACACATGGATAAGAGTAAAAACATTGTAAGTTATCAATTTGGTTTCTTGGCGATTTAATGCTGTTTTAACACGTAGCCATAAGGCACTTGACACAATTGTTTAAATAATTCGATTTTGTAAGCACAGATCTCCAATAAACACATAAATACGTTTCACTTTTTTATAATGGCTGCTAACGAATATCAAGGTATCATTTTGAGTAAAAAAACACGTATTTACTTATTGTTTTCGCTTAAATTCCGAAATTCGCGCTGTGAACTCAAGCCGTAACAATGCAACAGTGGCGACAATTTCCACACATTCTTGTATCATTGAAATTACCACATGTGTAGGATGCTGAAGATAAAATGGACGAAACAAAATAAGAAAGGGTGAAATGTACAGAAGAGTAGAAGAGGAAAGAAGGAAAAGAAAAATAGAGGGAAAAGTCCCCAGAGGAAGACCCAGGAGTAACTTCATGGACCAAATAAAGAAAAAATACACAGGGAGAGCTACCAGGAAATAAGATGCATAGCACTAGATCTACATCTACGTAATACCCTTCGAGCCACCACGAGGGTTTGTGGCAAGGGGTGAAGATCAGCAAGCATGATCTATTGAAATGCAAGTAGGATATTTAATGGAGACATGCTAGATAATAGGATCACATGCAGCTAGATGGTTAGTATCTACATAATAAGAAAAGGATTATTAGTTGTTATTACATGCATCATGCACTCTAAACTTCTCTAACTATATTTCACCTACCTATCCCTTTGCTACGCTGCCTATTGTTCCCTCTTATGGTACGCGGGAAAACTGATATTTTAAATCTATCAGTACGACAATCTATATCTATAATCTTGTTAATCTGATCAAAACTAGCATAATACGCAGGGGTTCTAAACATATATCTAACGTCATCTGTGAACAAATCGGTTTCGAATATACTTAAAAGGTTTAACCTAAATTTTAACCTGCGTTCTGATAGTAATTCCCATCCTAGTTCTTCTATTAAACTCTAAACACTTATACACTTATCATAACGGCCTTTAACAAATCTAGTGGATCTAGATAGGGAAGGATATAGGGCTGCAGTAAACCATTCTTAGGAATGAACAACCAACAAATGAATGAATGAAATGAATGTGCGGTTATTTCCAACGTATAAAGAAACGCAATTCAGTGAAGTGTGTCCCAAGAATTTGTTTTCGACACATATATTTAAATAAGTTAACATTTGTACACAATGACTCGTGCTACCGCTCCAGCCACCTTGACGGAAGGCGACGAAGAGTCTAAGAGAACAAAGTCCTTTCCGACGGACGAGGCACTGGTTATATTCACCTAACGTTATTCTGTAACTTAATTTTTTCTTTCTAAAAAAAATTCTGTAACATAACTGTAGGGAATTCTGTAACTTTTTAGCTCGTCGACCATTGTTGTTCTCCCCCTGCAGTCTCCATTGACATTGGCGAGTCCATAAACCTCATCATTCCCCATGGTTGACGGTTTTAGCGATGCTTGTGCGTAAACGGTTACGCGTTTGAAAAGCGATCGAAGTCAATCGCTTTCCAAACGCGTAACCCTTTACGATTAATGATTTATTGCCTATTCCGTCAAACGTATAGACAGTAATCGACTTAACAATATGGTTGACGCCCTTAGTAGAGATGGTTTACGAATGGCAAAAACTGTTGAGTCACCCCCACGAACTTAGATTATAAGGACTGGACACTCGCGAAAATTTCTGTCCGCCTTATTGTCACCGCGGGAAAAATCGACCGCCAGATAGCAGAGTCGGCAGTCGCCCATCGTCTAGACTCATAAAGCGTGGATAAGATAGCCGTGATCACGGAGGTAGCTCATTTTCGCATGACTGACAGCGTTTATTGGCAGTTTATTACTTCTAGTGCCCACTATAAAGTCTCTCGAGTCTCTTGTCGCACCAAAATGCCTGGCCATCGCTGCATCGCTCCTGGTTGTACTTCGGGGTACAACAGCTACAAGGAAAAAGTGATCTTCTTTCTTATGCCCAAAGACCCGGAATCTTTGAGAAAATGTGCAAAAGCGATTCCTGGGAAAAATTTTGTTGTGAAGCCCGGGAAGAAGATATGTGAAAAACATTTCTTGGAATCGGATATGGTCTGGAAGACGCCACTTGATGACCGACATGGAGTGGTTAATATCTGTGGTAGGCACACCACGACGAAGTAACCTTCAATATTTTTTTTACTTTAACTTATAAAATTTTAATTTATTACTTATTTTTCCGAAATGAATGCTTCTTTTATTACTTGTAGAGACACTATATCCGCCCAAAGTTGATACAATCTGCAGTACCCACACAATTTCCGAATTGCAAAAATTTGGATTCCAGTATTTGTTAACTGGAAAAATTAATAAAGATGCCCTCGAGGTACTATTGAAGTCTCGCTAACAATATTTTCAATGACGATTTTGAGGTACTTATACATAGAAGTTTGAAATAGGTATTATGCTTTTTAATACAGATTCTTTGGAACAATCAGGCAGGCTGGAAAAGCAAATGATCATCCTGAAGCTCCCACATTCCTCCAGCTCTACAGAACCTTGGCATCCTACAGTGCCCTAAAGCCACCAAAAGCAGGAAACTGCACAATTGTTGGGGGATTGCCATAAAAGCCACTTATTACACTCAGTGAAGTTGAAGAAATATTTAAAAGGAAAAGTAATCTGAGGTTACTAAGCAATATCAGGGAAAAGTTGGACATGGCCGTAGAAAAAGCTGATTGGGATGTGGAGGATGCAGTTGAGCAGGATTGCACCCAAGCAACAGTGAACGAGTATGTTACTGGTTACCTGAGCCGACAGATGCTGAAAAACAGCAAGTGTGACGCTTGCAAATCAGCATTTCATTCTGAAATTTCTTTTTCCGAATATCCTGCAGCAAGGTTGACCGATTTAAAAAGTTGTGGCGGCCTATTGCATCCAAAATGAAATTTTCATTTGTTTATTTTGAAAATTGAGGAATTGTTCGCGAAGTATTGTGAGTCAGTAGACGTACTAGATTATATTTTAACTCATATTCTGGAAGGGGAAAAGGGAATTGGTTTATCATGTTTTGAGCATGGTAGAGAAGTAATATCTTATGTAATCAAATAATATGTTACAATGAGGATGAGACAGTATGCCCGATTTCTAAATATGGAGGCAGCGAGAGATAATTTAGTGAAAAAATTATTCAGAATGACTAAGTCATAAATGTTTTAACTAGAGTGGTAACATTTGAGAACATACCATTCCTTGGACCACTGCCCGTTGTCTCTTTAAGGATCCAATAAAGTTTGGATATTATTCTGCTTCATTCATTTAATTCATATTGAGAAATCTTTGCTTCATATCTACTACTTCGGGCGGGCGCGCACATGCGCGACATCAATTCGCGCGATAAATACATCAATGCATTATCGTGACAGCTCCGTTCCGTTTAAAGCTTAATTTTAGCCAGAGCAGTTCGGAGGAATTTGCAAGGCTAATAATAATAATTACTTTCTTGCGCCCCTTAGGCGATGAATTACTATCTTGGTAAAAAGTCGAGGCACTCAAGTTTGAAGTACAGTACTTCGATAACTATTTCATAATTTTCAATGAAATAAACTGAAAATAAAAAACACAATTCATCGTTTCGAGAAGGTAATTAGCGATTATTTAGATTATTAACAATTTCTTTATCCGGCCTTTCATCGATAAATTGAGAAGTTTTTGAAAAATTAGCGTAAAAAGTGGAGCTAGCGTTCTCTGAGCGCCAAAAACCGTACTTTTTTCATACCAGGTCGAATAAAAAATATTAACATTCTGGATAATCGCGAATTATCTGTAAATATTGTAGAAATAAGTGTTCTTTTATTTTCAGTTTATCTCATTGCAATCGATGAATAAGTTATCAATATACATTGCTTCAAACTCAAGTGTCTCGATTTTTGCAAGGACGATAGACATATCGCTTTCGAGATTTTTCCGCAGCATTGGTCGAATTAAAGTTGCTGTTGTACTGAGTGAAAAGCATAAAGGAGCCGGTGGTATTCGTTTCGAATTTGAAAGCATTAAAATAATGCGAAAAATAAGCATAATTTTGATGAATTACATAAGCGTTAATGCATTATGGGCGACTGTCCACTCTGCCATCTAGCGGACGATCGTTTTGTGAGGGGACAGTAAGGCGGACAAGTTATAATACAGCGGTATAGGAAGGTTCGCAAGCGTGGTCACCCCAGATTCCACAGTAATATCATCACCATTGCTAGGATTCGAGCCCAGGTCCTAGGAGAATCCAGCCCAAAATTAATTTCTCTCCAGCGAAAATTCATCAGACGTTCTTGACTATAGTGGATGGCATAAATATTTAAGACAAACTCAATTTTATTGTCAATATGAACATAATACCTTAGAAGGCATCGACCGTTGCCCCTAGAAAGTGAATCGCTATTCGAAAAATACTAGCCAACCAAAACGATACCTTAATGGTTTGATGTTTCTTTACTGCAATAATTCCCTACTTTAGGTTTAATTGAACCGGAACAATCAACTTATTCGTTCAATCTCATCTATTAATGAAAAAAAATATTATAACTTTTGGATGAAAAAGGTAAATTTCACAAAGGAAAACGCATCACAAGCCAAGCTGTCGTTCCAAAACGTATAACGGCATTATTTTTCAGACAACGGTGAATGCCACCAAATGCATGTAATTTTAAATGAGAACTATTTTAATCGTTAAAAATGAAATCATTTATATTTATGCAGTAAACCTGATTTAATAAAGTTTTGCGACGAAGTTCTTGTAGTTATATTTTAATAATATGTAATTTACACACAAATAGCAAGCTTTCACTCTAAGATAGCGCATATTCCCTGTCCATTAGGCTGAGAAAGAATAATATAGCATAAAAATTGCCATACTGAAGAAAAACGCCCGAGAATGCATTCCGCTGCATGAGGAGAGAACGTCTTTTAGAATGGTAGGTGTAATCAATTCCTGATTTGGCATAGATATGGTAAGCTTTGGAAAGGCTGATTATCCTATGGTTCAGCTTTAGATCAAATTCAAGTAACAGAAGGTCGTAGGGAAATAGTTTGAAGCCTTACCGAGATTTTATTTCGTAAAAGGGGTATGAGAAAAAAATAACCTTCTCAAGACGTTTGCGTGGAGTAAGCTGCTCTACGGCTGTGAAACGTGGACGTTCCGGGAATCAGAGAAAAAAAGGTTGCATGCGTTAGAAATGTGGTGCTTCCATAGAATTCTGAAGATCCCTGGGTAGACAGAGTCACCAACAGTGAAGTGATGAGAAGGATAGGGATATCATGTTTGTTCGAGACACTTTAAAGAAGGAAAGCAACTTGGATGGGCCATATTCTCCGACAGGCAGGGTATATCGCTGACATACTTGAGGGCACAGTGGAAGGGAGGAACTTTAGGGACAGGCCTAGACTGGAATATACTGGACAGATTTTGAAAACGCTGGGATGTACCTCATACCACCTAATGAAGGAGTTGGCCCAGGACGGAGAAGAATGGAGGAGAATCGCTGCAGCAAACCAATCCTAGGATTGAAACCAAAAGAAGAAGAATAAGGGTATGAATTTTCCGGTAAACTCGTAGAAGATCATGCTGTCATGACAGAGGGAATGGAATGAATGACGGAATGACACGGGAAAAGACGAAATAATGGAGAAAGTGAGTTTTTTGAACCGCAGTAGAATATTTACATACGGTAAAAGGATATATATATATATATATATATATACGGAGATAACGATTCGTGCACATGCTTCAGAAAAGCTGCCGCCAGTATGTTAAGAATACCAAAGACGTCTATCTAAGATCCGAGGGTCAATTTAAGGACGGAAAAATTTTAGTACATAAAAGAGTCCTCTTTAATACTTACATCTACATCTACGTAATACCCTGCGAGCTACCACTAGGGTGTGCGGCAGGGGGTGAAGATCACCAAACATGCACTACTGCCATGCAAGTGGGATATTTAAGATTTAAGGGAGATATGCTATATAATAGGGTCACATGCAGCTAGATGGTTAGTATCTACATAATAAGAAAGAGATAATTGGTTGCTATCACATCCATCATGCACTGCAGACTACTCTAACTATATTTCACCTACCTATCCCTTTGCTACGCTGCCTATTGTTCTCTTTTATGGTACGCGGGAAAAATGAAATTTTAAATCTATCGGTAGGGGTATGGTATATTAATCGCATGGCAATGAAGCTTGAGCATGCAGGGAAGAGGATTATTGTGGGCTGGATACAGTGGGAAAATATTACCTGAGAAATTTTAAACGTAAAAGTTGGAGGGATAGGATTGGGAATACGTGAATCATGAAAGAAAGTCATGTGGATGCTCCAATAACCGAAAAATGTGACAGGAGAGCCTATTTATTTGGTCATGTTGAGAGAATTAATGAGAATCAAATTATATTTACGATAGAGAAGTGAATGGTACGAATGAAATGGCCTCATCGAGAAAATAATGCGGGAATGGGTTGTAAGAGATTTTTTAAGAGGAAAGTATTAGAAGTCTTAAGAATAGGAGAGCGTTATGAATAAATACGGGGGTGTAACTAAAGCGAAAGAGAAATTCAAGATAGGACATTACGGAGGAAATAATTAAAAGAGAACATTATCACTAGGTCTACAGCAATTACTAACGTCTCTGACCATACATACTTGGATGAGAAAAGGCATAATGGGTAAACAGGTATATGAATGCAACGGTACTACAAATACCACAAGCAGTAAACGAATGTTCACCAATCTGTTAAACGCTGATGTGCCACACTAATTACCCGCGTATTACGCACATTACTCGCATGCAAATAAAGCATACTAAATTAAAGTTTATGCGTTGAAAAAATAAGAATCTACATGTTTTCATACGCCTTCCGTTCAGAACTAAAAAATTCGGACAAATGTTCATTAGGATGCTCATAAGCTCATAGTACATTGTAAAATACTTGTTCAGCTCGTTTAGGACCACAGCTGTGCCTGCTCAAGTAGCCGATGGATAATATCCTCTTTTAAGGTCAACTAAACATAATGTAATAAATATAAATCACAAAAAAAGAGAGTACATTGGATAGACCTATTTTCCCGATGATTTCATTTCGTTTAGCGGACTATAGTGATTTTTGTCTTAAACTGTTCCTACGCTCTTTACTAAATTTCATTCATGTCACTATTATTAATTCAAGCGATCTTTTACAAAGGTAGTGTAGCAAATTCCCTGCTTCACTCCACTAACCCAATATCCTCCCCTCAATCATGTCCCTCAAAATTCCATCCTCCTTGAAATGAAATAAACTCGATGTTATACTGTCCACTTTATAATAATATTCAAATGTTACTACACGTGTTTCGGCACTTAAATTGGCCTATTCTCTAATATTCTCTAATATTCTCTAATAACTCTGTACCTGATGATGGCCAATTAAAATGCCGAAACACGTGTAGTAACGTTTGAGTATCATTAAAAAAGTGAACAGTACAAAATCGAGGGTTTTCATTTCGAATATGCAGTTCCACAACATCTCGCCCGAAACTGTTGACTCCATCCTCCTTATTTACCTGTTTCGTCGGCCTACCATTCCTCCAACTAATCTTCATCAGAACATTAAAATCCTCACCCACGGTGACAAGCGTTTCCTCCCTCATCTTCCTTTTCACCCATTTTTTTCTTCTTTCTGCTTCTCGCACTTTCTCCATTCTTCTGCACATTCAAATTTAAAACCCATGTCGCCTATTCTCATATTTTCTCCTCGAATCCAAGTTTAAGCATGCGCCCTGTGATTCCACACTCCATATCAGCCTATTTGTCAGTCTTTTCTTTGCATTTTAGCACAAGATCCCTATCATCAGCTATTTCATATTAGTGATTTCTACTTTTGCTGTCGCAATTCCTCTTCTATTACCCGACTGCTATGCTCATTTTACTCTTAAGGACTACCGCAAGACCTATATTGTTCTATCTAATCCAGTTCGTACTAAACTACTCTTACGATTTGCCTCGTACTCATTGCCCAGAAAAATCTTTTTTCTTGTATTTTCTCATATTTTATTTTCATTCCACATATCTTGTGATAACAATTCGTGCTTACTGTAAATCCAAAAATAAAATCATCCATGCAGTTTAGTACCGCGTAAACATACCCTAGTTTTCTCCTCAAGAAATAGATACTCGACATGGCAATAGTCACTGGACTGCATTAAAATACGCCCCGCTTACAACTTTGCTCTATCCAGAAACAAATAAACTTTGCATTACATAGTCTTATCAATTCACAACGTATGATCACGAACCGAGAAAATACGATCTGGTTTAACCGGATTCTTCAGGTCCACCCACAAAGAGTAGTGGCACAGGAAGGTTGAGGCTCCACGTAATATATAAATATATCTAAAAATTCTCGGCTCCCCGAAAACAATGGGGGTTGGCCGAGAAGTTCCTCTACGCGCGCAGGGGAATGCAGAGGGGTTGGAAGTTAAGGGAGACAAAGAGTGGAAGTATATTTATAGAGGGGATGAGGACAGTCTCCCCCCCCTTGCCTTATAACTCCTTCCTCTTCTCTCCCGGTGGAGACACAACGTCCATTGAGGATGGACTGCTCTCGGGAGAAGTAATGAGGACCTTCTTCATCGAAGGCCTTTTTAGGTCGCTTTATCTCCTCCCACATACCCTCTGCTCTCCTTGTAGGTACTGTGGGAGTGGACTTCCGAAGCAACCGCCTCTCTGGAAGGGCCTGGGAAAAGGTTAGCTTCGTCCTTCGCCCCAGCATCTCAAGTCTCAAAGCCTCACCCCCCGGACGCTCTCGTCTTCCATGAATCTCTCTCAACCCCTTCTGGTCCAGCCAATTGCACAGATCCACAGCACACCGGTCCCCACAACCTTCCGTCTCCTTCCTTCCTCCCGACAACCTCCCCCCTCGTATCTTCACTCTTTTTCTCCTATTTCTAACTCGCTGGTTAAGGATGCTTATGTGCTCGCCCTTGTTTGGCAATAGCGCCGCAACTATAGGGGTAGCTACCGGTAGCTTCTGCAAAAAGGAATAAGTTCCGGATCGGGGAACTACCTGAAAACCGTGTATCCTCTGCAAGAGGTATGAGCATCATGTGATGTAAGATGTTTCCATATCTGTTGTGGAATGTTCAATTATTTGATCTCTTCAAAAAAACTTATCATTTAGGAGGAGAATAAATAATTGTTGATACGACGCTGAAATTATTCTTTAGAAATAATCGCTAAATAGTTGAATGAAGCAGTAGAATTATGCCCTCGAAGAGGCTTCCCCCTTGTACGGCAATGTTTCACAATTTGATTAGCATCTAGAGTATACAGAAAGTTGGTCGTCGCAGAGAGAATGTGAAAGATTAATCATAACACGTCGAACGTATTAAATTATCATCAGTACTACCCGCTTGGTGAACTTTGACTTTTGTGCATTCTTAGAAAGGAACCTGTTTCATTGGGAAACTTTCCATTCCTTCACCATTTTGCCTCTTTCTTGAGTACATGTAGATCTCAATTCTTGAGCAATATCACCTGATATTTTTACTTTGCCGCGAAATCCCGGAAATTATATAGATATCCCATAGCAATATACCTTAAAAACCCAAGTTTGCATAAGTTCTGCCATCTTTTACCAACTAACAAATGCAAACAACTTTTCTCTGAGTGAAGGCTTTCACAGCTGTTGACGGATGCTGATGTGATTTTCGAGTTGTGTTACGCTTGGACCATTCCTACATTTCACTCGTCTTCGGGAGCGAAGTGATTATTGATGTCACCTCATCGTCTCATATACCGATGATTAGCGAGTGTTTTATCTTCGCAATCTGACGCCAAATTCAAACCTGTATCCAAGAACATAGAAGGGATATGAGACACAGGCAATGACAAAAGTAAGCCATTGGCAAATATTTCGGAATCCGGACACAATAGAATTCGATAACGCAAAGGTTTCCCTATCAAAACATTTTATCATCCTCGCTTGATCCGTGAGTCCATGTAACTCGCAAAATGGCTAAGACGCATAAAGAATGGCTAAGACGTAGTCGCGACGACGGCTACCAACTTTCCTTTCCCTGTAAATGCCTCCTTGCCGACAACTTGACGCAGCGAAAGCCGAGACCAATCATGACCAGTCAACGCAACAGATAGCCAAAGGAATACAACCTCTTCAACTCTCCAATATATTATTGAGGTGTTCACGGCAACAACCATTTCGAAGACGTCCGCTTCAATGTGTGTGAAACGTTAGGTGCTCCAAGTGCAGCTCAACTCGAAAACTAGATCAGAACTACAATACATCCTGCCAATTTTATGTTACAGCTCATGAAACGCATTTTCATATGCTTTCCTTGGCATACCTCGAGAGGTCTATTCCCTTTTTCCATCTCTAGTATAATTTAAGCAAATAGATAGAGTGTATACGTATGCCAAATCTACCTTTGGCGCATGAGCACTAATGAAAATTAATATCTTAGAATTAAGAATTTCTACAAAAGTCCATTAGATACCTGTTACAAATCTCTTCCCAAACACATTTTTAAGCTAAGTAGATATCGTAGATCTATCCTATAGTGATATTGAGGATTGTGAAAGTGACTCTTAAAAAAAACCTTTTTAAGTGAAATGTTTTACCAATCGGTGAGGATTTGGAGCATCTACGCTGGTGACAATACAACGAAACAGCGCATTGCAAAAATTCCTAATATGCAAGAAAGTATATGTATTCATAAAAAGGTAAAATAAACGGTAATATTTTTACAATAACGAAGGCAACATGCAAAATAAGATAACTGTCAAATGTAAAATCATAAGCCGCCACAGGCGTAATAATCGCACTTCAATGTCAAATCGTCGGAAGTTTGAAAGTGAATTCGTTTGAAAGCATTCTGATTTATTTGTAGGATATAATAATAAAACAAAGCAAGTCCTAAAATGTTGAAGAAATTGAGATATTTAAATAGCCTTTTTTTTAATCGAAGCTTTATATATATAATTCCGATTCCTTAATATCCCAAGATTAAGAAAGTGACTTTCTACGAGAAGAGGTGGTGGGATAATATACCATCGAATTGTGAATCAAAAAGTATTCGAATATCATCTACGGAACGTTCAAGAAAATTTCGAATTTTATCCTCGACTTACAAGAAGACGCCACACGCAATCGTGCCCTACTCTAGAATCGCGGTCACTGCCTGTCATTTTTTTTCTCGCCCGTAAGGGTTAGATCGTGCGCAGGTCTCAATAGACAAAGAGGGTGAGAAACCTATTGCTCTCTTGGGCGTGGGGAAATTATAGTAAGCCGTTCGGCCCGACACCATACCCCTGTCGAATCCCCATATTCGCCGCTTCGTCGCGTCTCGTTCACTTCAAACACGCCTCCCACCCTCGTCCTGTCCTCCTCCACCTGACGGACCGGCGTCGGCGACCGTCATAAGTGCGTTCCCCACCACGCTCCCGTCCGAACAAACCCCCCACCCCGGAGATATGCAAAACCTCTTCACCCAACCAACCGCTTCCCCTTGTCCATCATTAAAAATGGAAATGGGATAAGGTAACAGGATAGCTCATGCGGGCGACCACGCCACTCACACACCACCACCAACCGACCAAAAACCCTTCCTGCCGCGCTTCCCGTCTACCGCATCCCGGCTCCCACTTCCCTCCCCTTGGTCCAGGGGGATGGTGTGGGTGGATGTGATGCGGGGATGGAATTATCCGTTGCCACCAAGGAGGTTCGCTCACAAGTCCCACGCATGAATAACGAGCGTCGAAAGAACGTGAGTGCTTGTGAATGGGATAATTCAGATAGGATACATGTCCATCACTGGCACATCCGTCAGTATAAAATCCATCACTGGAAAAATCCACTTTAAACCGACAGCTTTTGGATAAACAGTTTGAGCAGTTTCTCCTCGGTGAATATTGCCCCAGTACCAATACATTTCATTGATCGTTCAATCAAATGACTGGTTGAATGCAGCCCTCCATCCTTCCCTGATGCTGGATTCCTTACCTCCTGGTATCTCTTCCTGTGTGGCGAATATGGGGATTCGGCAGGGGTGTGGTGTTGGGCCGAACGGCTTGCTATAATTTTCACACGCCCAAGAGAGCAATAAGTTTCTCCCCCTCTTTATTAGGTCCATGAACTTATTCCTGGGTCTTCTCAGGGGACTTTTCCCTCTATTTTACCTTCAATTATACTCTTTACAAATCCATTGAGTCTCAGGGTGTGTCCAATCCACCTAGTTCTTTTCTATATGGTGTTCCATATGGTCCTCTCCTCTTCTACTCTTCTGTACACTTCATCATTTCTTATTTTGCCCGTCCATTTCATCTTCAGCATCCCCTTCTAGTACCAGATTTCCAAGGCTTCTAGTCATTTCTGGTCAGCTTTTCCAATAGTTCATCCTTCCGATCAATAGTACCACGCTCCATCCATAGAATGCTACGCTCCACACGCATGTTTTCACATAATGTTTCCTGATTTGTATTCTCATTTTCTTTCAGCACAGCAGCTATCTTTTTTCCATTATCCCATTATCAATGAATATCTTGCCTTATTTTGACATACTTCATTATTTGGGGAGCTCTCCATCCGATCTAGTGCGCTAACTACTTCATATAACAACAGCGCACTTGCCTTCCATTCGGTACAGAATCTTTGCACGAGATAGTGCACTTCAAAACTGATAGGAAGCCTTATGGGAGAACAGGTTAAGTCTCCTCGGCCGATATTGTCCCAGTGCCAATGAATATGGTGCCTTATTTTGACATTCTTCATAATTTGCTGAGCTATCTATCTGCTCTAGTGCGCTAGCCACTTCGCAAAACAACAGCGCTATTGCTTCCCATTCAGTACAGACCCTTTGCACTAGGTAATGCACTTTAAAACAAAGAGAGAGTACATTTGATGATCTCTAAACAACATAAGAATGTCGTTAATTGCATCCGTGATTGTTGTTAACAATGAAAGTTTTTTGAAAAGGCGTCATATTTGCATATAAAACTTTTTTTATTCACCCATTTATATGAATCATATTTTTAAATACTTATTTTAAACGTATTTGACAATGTTCAAGAAGTTCAATTTTGTTTTGTACTTGGCACCCATCTATATCGACTCGGCTGACATTATCTTGTATACAAGTCAATTCGAATGTAAAGTAGACTTGGGTTCGCCAGTGTTACTCGGGTGCCAGTACTTCGTGAACGTTGGTGAAGGTTACCTCACCTAGAACGCTCAGTTCTACTCTAAGTTCTGTTTGTAATCTACCTCGACAATACGGAGAAAATATATCTGGACTCTAAATGAGAACTTCGAGTTTTCATTGATCATAATCTCCTACAGACAACTTTGTATAACAGAATTCTTACTACCTGTGAGTTAAAAAAATATTTATCCAACGCACATCGTTTCATTCAACACCGTTCGCGTGCAAAAAAGTACGCCGATGTGCGCTAGATTCAACACCTAAAATGTAAAGCTCCCTTCGTCTTTCTTCCATGACGCATTGAAAAATACAATATCCACAACAGGTTCCAATATCGATTGTTTGTCGGGAAATTTCCCCATGCTCTCATCACAGGAAAAAAATAAAAACATCCCATAAGGACTTCGCACGCAAATGTGGTGCCATCCGGCAGGAGGTTTAATCCACGGGTAACAGTATAGCTTTGAAGGCTCTTGCTGGGGCGGAGTAAGAAACCCGAGGGTGGGATGGCTGAGAAACTAGAGCGGGTGAATGGGTCGGAATGCGCGGCGGTGAGGGAAGGATGTGGTCGGTGTACGGAGGCAGGAGCGACGGGAGACAAAAAGGGGGGGCGACGACAGTGGGAAGGGGGACTCGGACAGGAAGGATGTGGTCTCTCGATCGAAGGGGAATGTCGAAAGGTGATACAGCCAACGGCCTGCTGCACATGGGATGGGGAGAATTGGTGACAGGACTTTGAGGATGGCGGATACTCCCAGGGAGAGGAGTTGTTGAGAGTCTGCTGACAAAAATTGAGAACAGGGAGAAAATTCTTAGGACAAAACCGTCGCCGATCATGATATTGAGGACTAGACCAGTGTTTTCCAAACTTTTTCCAGCCACCGTTTTTTTACCCATACACATACCACTTGTCTTCACAAATTTTACCCAGCGCTCCCAATTATAAGCTTAAACGTCATAGACTACATGAACAGAGCAAGATATTTATAAAAATAAAGCTAAAACATCTGTGATTTAAGTATTGTTTATTTCGAAGCAAACAGAGAGACAGTCAACTCATCCCCGGACATGTATATTCGATAAGTGCCCAATTTGCATCGCCCCCTTTCAGCCCCCTCAGATGAAAGCACCGCCCTCCAGGGGGCGGTGGTGCCCACTTTTGAGAACCGATGGTCTAGACCATTTGAAGTGGCACTTAATTTTTGGAAGAAGGACCAATCTATCTGGATTTCCGACAAGTTCCAGGATGGCCTTAAGGGTCCACTGATTTTCTCCCATTAATAATAAAAAATCAGGATGCTTAAGGAAAATTTGCCGTGATTTCCAGAGGTGATAGAGGATGTGTTATTAACAATTTTTTTTCAGTTACCCATATGATAACAACTCCTTACTTGCAAACATATGGTAATGCAAGCATTTTATGAAGTAAATTTTGAAGTTTCCCTGGAATCATCGATGAACGGTGACCTATACCAATTGAAGATAGACATCTGAATCTTGTCTTAGTGGTGTAGAACATGTTTATTGTTCTTTAAATTTAGTCCCAGGCGCTAGTCAAAGCTAATTTTCAAGATGACTCCCGAATATTTGCAATTAGTTTGGTGGAATGCCAACATGCATATTAAAATGATAAAATGACATAAACTGTGACATGTACTTACACGGGAAAAGATATACCTACTATCTTAAAATTATAGTTGCCCAGTGAGGTCTATTAAACATAAAGGACGAATTAGGAATTAACAGCTGGAGCCGATTCCGTCTTTTTATTTAAAATAGTATTTTATCAATGAGGTTTATTTTGATTTCATCTCTGTGGTATACAGGTGCTGCTATTATCAAGTTATGAAGGCAGTGGCCTTCGATTAATTCCGGCACACCATTTTATCTGATAATTTGAAGACGTTTGCAAGGAGATAACTTCAGCCTTATTCCATAATCTTGGGCCACAGAAAGCAGTGCTATCTTGTCATAAAACAGTCTTTGTGCCAACTAAGCGTGAGTTTGAGCACATCGCTCCGGGTCCTTAGCGCCTACGCTGTACCATGTGATGATGAATATCTCTGCGATTCTCCTTGCCGCACTGGGACGGGCCCCTTCATCTATACAAATCTTCTCATTCTTCATACAGCACGCCTCTCTCACACCCCTAACCCAATGTATAGTCCTGCCTCAACGGGATAGACGAACTGACCCATTCCCCTTACCCTAACCACTTCCTCTTCATCTTTCACCTTCCGAGGCCTCAAAACGAGATCCTTTCGAGAACCTTCTGCTTTCCACCGCTACCATATCACTTCTCTCTTTCCCATTTTTCTCTCCCACCCCACACATTCCTACTTTATATATATATATATATATATATATATATATATATATATATATATATATATCTCCCCTTCGCTCTCTCCTCCTCGCTAGGGCATAGGAGCAAAACCACAGTCTCTCCACCCTTAGTGTGCCTCAGCGTCTTCCCCTACATTCAAGAAAGTGCCTCCCGAGGGCCGTGAAAAGACCAGAACCAGACCGTGGTCTTTCTTATACACACTCCCCCGTCTTCTCCGTCGTCTGCTGTAGAGGGGCCTCCCCGGCCTCTCCCCCCGGTAGGCCGGCGTAGTCCACCACAGCCGCCCGCCGTCGCCGCCGATTCAACAAGGTCCGTGACAACAGCCTCCGTTCCCCCCCACTTTCCCCATCCTCTCTTCCGCCCTCCGTCCTCTCACAAGGACGACTGAGCGAGCGGTAAGATGAGCCATCCGTTTCCACGTGAGAAACATACCTTAATGGGACTTTTTTCTATACATATATTCCACCTCTTCTCTCTGTTCTCAAGAGTCTCTTCCCTTCCTGACCGATGATTGATAACGTGCGATCCCCACGGTTATGCGGCGCGTTCAACTGTTGGGAGACTTCAACGCTCGAATCTTGTTGTGGAGACTTCAACGCTCTGAGCAAAAAGAGTCACCCTCTACGCCGCGTCGCCAGCCGACTTGACAAGTGCCTAACAAGAATGCGCGTAAAAATTAATATAACCTCCAAGGTGAGGGAGAAAGAATTTAGAGTGCATGCGCGCTTATGAAGGAATGGCAATGGATCACTGGCGATTAAAGGATTCCCCACAGTGCAAGGGATGATGGCGTGTGAAGAGTCGATGCTTGTAATTTTTTAACTGGAAATGCATGCACACACGCACACACTGCACCCTTCTGGAAGATCAGAATATATTTTTTATTTTATGGTGGCTTAAGGTAGTTTGAGCGAGATAGAATCCTAATCATAATAAAGACCATACTCGTATTATACGTTTTAATTACTGCTGCTGTAGGAAGCATGAGTTAAATATTTAATTATTAGTAGCGCATTATTATACTTGAATATGACTGAAATTCTAAGTAATTGCATAAAAATTACTACATAACACCGTAACTTGGCTCTTATTTTTATTCGCGCGGTACGTATAAAACTACTTCGCAACGGAAGGTTTCCTGTGATCTTGAAAAAATTACGGCGATGACAATATGAATTATTTTCCAAAATAGTTAAGAAAACATAAACTACACACTGTTAGTTTTTTGACGACATATAGGTGTCAGAAATTCTTCCTTTTGTAAATTATGCCTGGAGAGTGCATAGACGTTCCTCATTTTTTTAATTATGTCTTTGGAGTGCATAGATGTACCATTTCTCGTGTAAAAGTCTGGTAAATTTCGTCAAATATCTCGGAAAGTAGTCCGGTAAGCGGCCGATAATTTGACATCCTCGGAGGGGTGGGTTATTTTTCTTTTAAACGAGACCAACTTCGTTGATTTCTAGGTGATATGATATTTCGCTCATACTACCTTAAAGAGGTTTTATCGGGACTGTGCAACTCAAAACAAATACTAAATTACAACTTTTTGAGTATTTGGCATAAAAAAATCATGCGTTCGATGATGACACGTTTTGGCTGTTGCAAACCAAAATTAAGATACAGACTATGTGTATTGTTCCACGAATACATTTTAAATGAGCCCATTTTTACCGCCTTTGACGCCCACTTCAATGCTGTTTCTATGGAACTTCCATGTTTTGAATTCAATCGTGACAAAAATTAGCTAATAACTCAAATAATAATAAATCTTAGTCCATTTCCCGGGAGTTTTTGCCCCTAACAAATAGTTTTCCGTTAGAATAGAATTGAAATTTGATAGAAAACACCAATTACAGCAGTTTTTCTCCCATTTTTGCTTCAAATAGCATGTCATTTAAGTTTAATTTGTCATAAAAACAGCGTGGAAAGGTAACATTTCGTTATCCATATCAGATAAGGATGAATAAAATTACCTTTATGTCCTTATACGACAGAACCACCTCAGCTTAGCCTAGCATACGCTCTTCGAGGTAAATACCTGTGCTCTTTTCATCCTTGCAACAAAATAAAACTTAAAACTTAGCCATTTTCACTATCCAATTTACTGTCAAGGGAGTTCTGCGTGGTATGTTGCAGAAATATCGACTCGGAGAAGAGGACGAAAATGAGCCTCAAGAGTTGAGATGTGTTTGATGGAGAACGAAGGAATTTCGGTAAACGAAATGGAATGCAAACGAGGAAGTGCACTATGGTAATGGAGAGAGGAAATAGAACTGTGTAAATTAGAAGGCGAAGTAGATGTACGAACCGCTAACAATGCAAAAGGGGTGATATTTTTCGCCAAATGTCGCGGAAATTATTTCTGTGATGGGCTGATATTTTAGTATCATTGGAAGGGTGAGATATTTTTCCTTAAAAGATGACGAAATTCATTGATTTATAGGTTAAATGATATTCCGCTCAAAATGACTTAATTGTACCTTATATGGCTAATTAATAAATTTTATAATTGGCAACCAAGATAGCGTCTAAAGTTACATCTCCAGGTGGATGAGCACTTATTGGTGTATGAATATATGACTTGCAATTTATGGTCTTCAACGATAAAAATCGATAGTGGAGATTTTAGTGTATGAAGTTCATGTGTATTTCTAAGAATTTACTCAGCAATTCAACTATCAGCTCCACTTTCGTATATGTTAATAGATATGAGAACACAGCGTATTTAATTAGCCAGCGTAGCCAATATATTTATTCTTATTTATTTACACTAGCCCGGATACATCATATATGACCAATTTGAATCGGCTGAATAACTACCACAACAGACGAACACAAACCCCCTTGCCCAGAGATTCCAACCAGACGGGTCTCGAACCCAGGGCCCCCGGTTCAGCAGATGAGGACTTTGCCCCGTTGCTACTGAGGCCTGTAAATGATATATGTCAATATCGATAAATAAAGCAATTACTGGTGATACTCTATTCATTTATATGTATATGTTTACATGGACATTAAACACAGAATTAAAGAAGCTAAGTTGGTGTTTCAGCAAAAAACAACCCAGACGATCTCTATAACCTGAAGCGAATAATGCCGTTTAATAATAATTGCACCAACAGTTATAACAGCGCTAAAGACTAATGGAAGAAACCAGTATTTGCAAACTAATAAAGGAATACGAAGAGAGTGATTCTCAGTCACCGCTAAAGATGGCTTCCTTATTCACCGGTAGGTTAATTTTAAGGAGAGAGAATTCAATTATAAGTGGACCCATTGTATCTTTCAGGAGTATTAAAAGTATCACACTTAGATGGTGCCCTTCCACACAGAGATCGTTTTCCTGTTCAGCACCAGTACTATACCCTGCCAAAGTAAACCTAAAAATATGGATCTTAAAGAGTTAGAAAAGATGGATTGATATACTTTGGAGTGCATACAGTTAATGTACCATTCTAGGAGAGTATCTATAAGAATGAAATACAACTTATATTATTAAGATTTTCCCCAGTTTTTTTCTTGGGTTTTATAAGAATCGGGAATTCAATTCTTCTTCGATCACTCAGATTGCATTAATTTGACTTTCTCCAGGTTGAAGCAACTATGAATAGCACAGGGACGGACCAAGATAAATTAATGAGCATAGATTGATTAGCACCTCAGGTAAAAGCTATTATTAAAGTCTTCCTAAAACGTGGCTTGCAGAAGAAAGTAAAACAAAGTAACGAGTGGAGCTGTTTAGGTTTACTACTCTCAATGAAGCCTTGCGGAGGTTAAATTTTCGTTATTTCACGCCAGTCCATTACTCACGAAATGAAGCATGGCAAACTATAGAATCAACATACACATCCAATCATTAATAAAAGCTCTTTGTCCAATCATTAATCCCTTCCTCGGTAGTCCATTATTTAGATGTGCTTGAAGGCACATAACAGCAAGAATGTAAGAAAGTTACTTCTAGTATTTAAACAAATAAGCTACCCTTTCTCACCGAGAGCCAGAAAACCTTAAAACAATGTCTTTAAATATTAAAAAATGGCGTCCTCAGTGAAGACAGCTGACAAGGAGGTACATAAAATATGCAAATGTACTCTTGGTGGCATGTGATGTTCATGGAAATTAATGAAGCACGGCACTTAAAGTGGCAGAAGTACGAATAATGATGCGATTAAACTTTTCAAGTGAAGCTGTATTCACCTACTTAACAATTCAAGTTCGAAATGAACCTCTTTAACGGTGGTCCTCCTTGCCATGGCTTTCTACAAATTAGCTTCAGTTTCTCAAATGTAAATATAAGCATAGAAAACAATTGAAAATGGATAGTTAAGATTTAATAATACCATCAGTGATGATAGAAACTTGAAGTATATGCTTGGAGAATTGCGGAAATGCCAGTGAAAGCGATCCGTGAAAGATTCTACAGTGAGATTGACGGGGATTTATAGCGAAACCTTAATGGATGGTAGATCATTGTCAGCATGTAACCCTTACGAGATCAGAGCCACGAGCCACCACAATGGGCTGCGAGTGCCTATCTCTGCCAGCTACATTAAAACTTGGAAATCAAAGGAAAATATTATACATTTTCTGTAATTTATATCAATTCCGTTATTCATTACCAAAACCACTATTTTATCTAAATCATCTTTAAGGAGTTTAATATCGCCCTCCTTCTCCATTTTCCCCTCACCAATACTACTGTAGAAGGTTAAAAATATCTTAATAAGTTAGAGAGAAAACTGGTTGTTGATCTGAAATTTTACGAGGCTAAAAAAAACAGTCCGTGTCCCGGAAAAGTAGTTTGAGCAAGATTTTTTCCTAGTCGTAATAGATGCTTTTCCAAACCCACATCTCAAAAGCCTACATACATCCTCCCTTCGCAATGGCCAAGTCTTTGATACAGCGCCACGCTCGATATCGAAGTTTTCACCTGCCATTTCTTTACGTCACCACTCATACCACTCCTCATCAATTCTCTCCACTCTGAAACGCTTATTTATCTATGACAATTCTACAACTTATGTCCTTATCAATAAATCTACTTTCCTCCAAAATATTTCCCAGATACGTAAACTGCTCGACTTGCTCAATTTTCTGCCCTCCCAAATTTAATATTAATAGCGAAAAATTATAGAATAATATGAATGAAAATCAAAGTAATTAGCTATGTATGCATAAATTATTCTTTGACTTGACTGATTAGTTTTACACAATACGCTCAAAACGCTTAAAGCCAATTTTTCGCGATTCTCTTAAAAGTTTTACATAAAAAAATTCAGTGAGTAATAATTGATCAATTTTTTTCATTGTTAACCATAATACAAACTACAAATTGTAGAATTTCTAATGGTACTTACGCATTAGATGTTAAAAATTTTTTTAAAAAAAGCTAATTTTGGTAGTATTAGTAAGTATGGTCGAAACGTTTCCAAGGGAAAATGGCTGGTATTTTTTGGAGAATATCACGAAAAGAATTTCCATAAATGGCTGATGCTTTGGTACGTTTGGAGCAAAGAGATATATTTGTTTAATACGGCCAAATTAATTGACTTTTATTCATAACGATTCATCGGTCAAACTTCCTAAATTGTGTTAAGTTTAATGAATCAGGCGATATCTTATGGAAATTGGTAATAAATAACATGATTTCAAGAAAAGAACTTAGTTATACTTCCACGTAATTTTTTTCTCTCTCACCGACATAGGTTTCGAAAATACTTATGTCATTACCAAGAATCTTTGTTGGATCGGATTGGATAGTAAGGGAGGCGACCGACAACTTAGGTCATTTGCGCCATAAGAGAAAGGTAAGGGAGGAAGGCTCGATGGAAACCCGCGTCGACATTAGCCTGATCTTAACGAAAGGCGCCAAGGGGACCACGGCATAACATCTCATCAGACAGACGGAGTAATGTACTTGAGGTGCCTTCCATAGGACACCCAAGTTGAGATCGGTTGTCCTCTGAAAAACGTCCTCCTCTGCAGGGATTTGAACCCTGGCCGTCCGTAATGAATCTTTGTATCGTATCGTCAAAACCTAGATCGTTATGTGAGAACAAATCAAGTGAAAACATAACAAAGACATTTCCTTCAGATCATGTTATCTACCAAAATTGCGGCAACAATTATAGAAAAATCTTCGCAACGGACGCGCACAAAACCAAAGGAGTCCTCCGCCCAAAAGAAGGTATCCTGATGATGACAGGACTTAGCGAAGAGAGCGTTAAGAGAAATAACAGAGATTGCGCGGCTCTCTCGAGAAGAGACAGGCATTCATCTCCTCTCCCATCTAGCGAACGCTCTCCACCGTTGATAAACCAGCTTGCTCCTCGTTGAGTTCTCGTGGGAAACGTAAACCTTGCCACCCTCTCATTGCGTCCGACCCTAACCCCCTTTTTTGGCTGGTTAACCTCCAACACTGAGGGGAACCAACCAGAGGATTTAATCTTCTTTTAAAGATCTCGCCGGTTTCTCCGCCAGCACCACCACCGATCAAAAAACGAGAACAAGACTCGGATCTCATTGTGTGTCGTATAGAGGGGAAATACCACCCCCGCATCTACGATTGGACCAATAGTTTAGGTACCACAATGAAGGTTGGTATACGCAGGGAGAGTGAGGGCGGGGGTGGGGGCGAGCCACCCTCCTTTGCGGTTTTCTTTCCACCACCCCCATGATGCCAAAACCATCCCTCGATTCAAAAACTAAAAAATGCCTTTCTCACGCACTTTATCAATGAAGACCTTGACATGGCCCATGCAAGGAACTCTCTGGCTCACACTCTCTCCCGGAGTCTGCGTGGTGTGGGAAGGAGGAGCGCTGTTAAAAATGTTAAGGGGATGAGAGGGGACAGGTAGGTTAACACAAAAAAAACCAGGGGATGGAGTGGGGGAGGAAAGGGGATTGGGGTGGGGAGAGAAGAGAGCGTCCCCATTGGTCGATGGGGCATTCTAAGGGCCAATTAGGTGTCGGCAAGATGGAAGTGTCGGGGCGGTGGAGGAGGCTGGGTTACCGGGTAAAGGATAGAATGGAATGTCGGGGAACGAGAAAAAAGGCTCCCCTTCGTCCCACAGACTGACTCCCCTCCCCCACTCCGCCTTCAAACACAAACCACCCTCTTGGCACTACCCTTTTCCTCCCCCCCACCATTCCACCCCCTAAAAATCCAACCCCTTCCGCGTGTATATACATTAAGATTTTAAGTTTTTGATGAAATGCAAATTAATTTTTAGTAGCTATAATTTTTGGATAATTTTGGCACTTCAGTATGGCTCTCGAGGAAAGACGAATGAGACAAAATGCCCCTTAGCAGACAGGACATTGAACTTGAGTTTATTATTAACACTACTACACACTTCCTTCTTTTGTCTGCCTTTGCCTCCGTCGCAACTTTTCCATTCTCTTCTACGTCCTAACTTTTCAACGGGAAGAGTGTCGGGCAGGATATGGTGGATTTTAAATGTAACTAAGACAAATTGCAAATTTCAAAGGTAAAATAGAATTTTTTTACCCTGTGATGATAGAACACATCGAAGCTTGGTCGCATTAAATCAATTTAACCGTTGATAATCGGAGCGATTGAAAAAATAGACGGAAATAAAGAAAATACTGAGTTCTCATATTTCCTTTGAGAGTTTCACAAGTTTTCAAGTCTTTTTTTCCAATCCCAAGCTTTTAAATTTTTCGATTCCAATAGAGATAAAGAGGGTATTTTTTTCGGTTAAAAAGTAAATAATGCAGAAAAAGGGCTTGGACAAGAGAAGTTAAGCTATCAAGGGGTCTTTCTTCCCGGTGGATTTTTTCTTTTCAAATAGATGGTTTTTCATCGGTGCATTTTTCGCCGATCATTGATACTAATAATTAAGCAGAGAGGGCTGATTACGCGTTTGAGTTGGGCGGCGTATACTAACTAAACCGTGTTGGAATTTCTAGTGTAAACCAGAGGTAACATATGTACAAATAGTCGCATGAGCGTGTTTCAGGGGGTGATAGGATGCCAGCATAGGGGATAGAATAGACGAAAGGAATGGAGAAAGTGAATAAAACCAATCATACGTAGGCATTCCTTCTTCCACCAAACCATATAGAAAAATTACACGACGTAAAAGGAGCAATATACGAACTTGAGGAAAGAGGCTAAAAATACATGGAGTTAAAAGGAATTTAGTAATTGGAAAAATCTTTTATTAGGATACGTTCGAAGGAAATTCACCTGGTGGGAGAAGTTGTTACCGATTCAAACCATGGACCAATCATTTGACTGAAGAAGAAGGTAGTAGATTCATGCTTGGTGCGAAAAGTGGTAGATGGAACTAAACATAAAAAAGTGCGTAGCAGTCAGCTTTTGGAAAAAGAAAAATAGGCCAGGTTGGGCTTTCAGAATTAATAATACGGAAATTATTCACGCCGAGTCTGTTAAGTACTTAGGGATCACAATTACTCACGACATATCTTGAGGAAAACATATTCGGGAAATATGCGGTCAAGCATACAGGAAGCTTGGCTTTAGCAGGAGAGTACTCGGAAAATGTGATGAGAAAGTGAAAGAACGTTGTTATTTTTCAATCGTTAGGCCTCATCTGGAATATGCTGTTAGTGTATGGGATCCATACGAAGCGGGTTTGATATCAGAGTTAGATCGCGTACAGCGAAGAGGAACTAGGTTTGTGAAACGATGCTACGATAAGTTGGCTAGTGTGTCTGGACTGTTAGAAGAATTAGGATGGGAATCGCTATCACAGCGTAGTTTAAATTAGAGGCTTAACCTCCTAACTAAATTTCAGGAAAATCATTTTACTGACGACGTAAAAAACATACTATTAACCCCTTCGTACTACGGCAGATTAGATCGCGCCAATAAAATTAGAGAGGTAGATTGTAGATCCGATAGGTATAAAATGTCATTTTTTCCGCGTACCATTCGGGACCATAACAGCTGTGATCGTCGTCATGAATAGTTCGAGTATTGACATAGGCAGGCAGTAAATCTTTCTCATTATATATTCTGCTCTCTTATTTAGGCATGATGTAAATATTGGTGTTCTTATTTATGCATGATATTTAGAATCTGTAGTAGTAGTCTTTGTATCTCTTGCATGTTGGAACGATTAACGATAGAATGTTTCTTGGGTATTAGATTTTTAATTGGCGCTTTGCATGTGTGGTACGCGGGTTACAATATAATTTCGGTGTTCTACCGTATCATTCATGCATGCCTGGTGTGGAAGCACCCCCCGCCACGGACCCTTTGGGTAGCTTGCAGGGTATGACGTAGATGTAGATCGTGCGGTCAGTCGACAAATATCTCACCTGCCGTGCCTTCCCTTTACCACAACAAGAACAGTATCCCCTCACCAAATCGTGGCTGGTATCTTAAAACAATAAAAATCTCCTTTCTCTTCCGCATCACATATTTGCGACAACTAACACGGGAGTAAAGTAGATGTGAATGCACTTTTGATCAATCCAACTTGAAGTAAAACCGTAACAGCTCGTCAACATTACAAAACGGATTCGAAGAAGTGGACTGTTTCGACACATTATTCACCGCAAGAAAATTCACTTAAAAGAACTACGCCACTTTTCTCGTCTAGTTATAGCCTCCTTTGATGCCGAAATTTGGAATCCTTGACAGGAGAGGTTAACTTCCACACAATTATATGAGGAACAAAACAACGGAGAGAAACGTCTATAGCCCCTTCGATATTATCATTAGTGTCACAAACCTTATAGAACGAAAAGAATGGGAAAGGGGAAAGAAATCTGACCTACTGATAAATTTAAAATTTTGAATATATTATAAAATAATTTAAGCTATTTCATGCCCAATCTATTATCTAACGATTTCATAAACATTTGGCAAGCTCTAGCATGCTGGTTCTTAGAGTTCCCTAATCCGAAAGCTTAGAAGAAAGTACACGGAAAATTTCATAACTAGTCTTTTCCTTGTTTAGCGAAAGAAATTTGGAGATTACAAATTTATTGTACTGCTAGTACAAATATCATTTCATCCAACAAACCCAGAAATTCATACACAGTTTTGCAACAGATCGAGATAATAAATGTACCTTAAACAGTGCGTCTGTTTATAGAAAGAAAAAATCGACATAAATTTATGTATTAACGACACGATTACCTCCGCAGGAATTAGTAATCTGATTATTTGAGAGATAGAGAGAAATAATGACGTAGGTTTTCATGCCTTTAAAAACTGTCCTAGGAAGGTAAGTTTACATCGCTGACTGATGAAGCAGGTAGTAGATCGTGCCGGTTAGTCGGCAAATATCTCACTTGCCGTGCCTTCCCTCTACCACAACAAGAACCCTATCCCCTCACCAAAGCGTGGCTGGTATCTTAAGATAAGAAAATCTCCTTTCTCTTCCGCATCACATATTTGTTATTATCTTATTTTATCTTGTCAAATGAAGATGGTGCCAATTAGATCACGCAAAACCCTTGAAAATAGCGCCCCTAGTACTATTCTAGCTCCTTCATCTATATATACACATACATCTACGAAATATCGTGAAAGCTACCACTAGGGCCGGCGGCACGGGGTGATTCCACACCAGGATCGAAGCCCTCATCTCAGCTGAAATCAGAACCGCGCACGCTCCCCCGGAATGCCAGGCGCAGACCAAAAGCAGTCAGGACAATAGTGCGCGGTCAGACCAGAAACTAGGATGGTGCAACGTGGACGAACATGCAACCATGTAGTACACCACTAAAGATATGACTACTGGCTATTATTACTGCGACAGATAAATAGTTCTAAAAGGAACTAAATCAAGAGCTAATGAGCTTAAATCTGAGTCTTAGAGCATAAATGAAAGGTCTTGACCTATAGCATGCTGGAAGCTGCATTGGAGGTTATATAAGGTAGCTAATTATAATGTTAAGATATTTAGCACAAGTGCAAAAACCTATTTAATCTAGTCAGAGTCAAGATATCCTAGAATTGATCCATCACGACTAATATGGTCCCTTATTGTACGTGGAACAACATTTCATATCCTTTATCTTACGTATGTGACCATTCCTACCATAATAGTATGGCTCTAGCAAAATATATTGAACGGCCGGCAAAAAATAGTCTACGTCAATCTTTCGTATAGGATTTAATCTATATTATTCCCTTCGATCGGATCGAGTCCCCATCCTGATTCCCTCAATAATTTAGTAATACGGCAATGTTTATCATAACATTTTTTACAAATCTAGCTGCCCTCCGCTGTATTCGATCAATATGTGAAACTATTCCTACTTCATAAGGGGCCATTTAAGTATTACGTAAGACGTTTTTGGGGCGGGGGGGTTGGAATCGTCTTATTTTGTCTTATGAAGAGGGGAACAGGGGGTCTGGAACCAATCAACGTAAGATTTTTGTCCGTTTTGAAACATTGTATCGTTTCCAAATATCCAGCGTTTTTTTTTCAAATATCTTGTGATTATTCACTACTTCATCAGCTGTGTATACTGTTTAGCTCTTAATGTTAGTGAATGTGGTACTCAACCACTGCATAATTATACGATATACAGTGCTCAAAGCTGTACGATAAATTCCGTGGTAAGATGAAAGAGCAGAAACCGAGCATATAACAAGATACAAATACCTAACGTCTTATGTAAGACTGAGAGGGAGGGGGGGGGTTGGGAAAATCTTACATTGTCTTACATAGAGGGAGGAGGGAAGGTAAAAAAATGGCATAAATCGTCTTACGTAATACTTGAACGGCCCCCTAAGCAGGATTACTTCATCATCATCATCTGGTGTTCTGCCTGCTCGCAGGTTCCGTACACCACTGTCGTCTCCATCTGCTTCTGTCCCGAGTTTCCTTCTTTGTTTCATCATAGCTGTTGCTCTTCACCTCATCCACCAATTTAATTCTCCTCCTTCCTCTCTTTTCCACTTCTTCAATTGAACCCTCAAGTGCCACAGTTATTATACTTTTCCCTCTCATCAAATGGTCCAACCAGTTTCCTTTCCTTTTCCTTATTTCCTTAAGGAGCGATCTTCCTTCTTTTACTTTGCTCAAAACCTCTTCATTTATCATCTTATCTACCCATCTTACTTTTTCCATCTTTCTCCACACCCACATTTTATAAGTTCCTATTCTATTCCTTTCCCTCTTGCCTAATGTCCACGCTTCACATCCATACATGAGAACGCTCCATGAGTAACATTTAGCTAGTCTCTTTCTCAGCTCCAGATCCAGGCTTTTACTGCATAGAAAGCTTTTCTTCTGGCTGAAGGCCTCTTTTGCCATTGCTACCTTTGCTTTTATTTCTGCACTACTTCTCCAGTCGTCTGTCATCATCGTTCCTAGGTACCAGTAGCTTTTCACTTTTCCAATTATACCTTCATTTGTTTTCACACTCGTATGATTTTCACAGTTTACTGGCATCACCTTTGTCTTTCCTAGGTTTATTTTCATCTCATATTCCTTCATCCCTTCTTCCAAAACCTTTATCAACCTTTGAAGTGATTGCATATTATCTGCTAATATTACCATATCATCTGCGAATCTTATACTTCTTATCTCCCTACCTCCAATGCTGACTCCTTCCTCTCTCCCATCAAAAGATTTATGGATCATGTCCTCAACATATATATTGAACAAGGTTGGCGACAGACAGCATCCCTGCCTTACTCCTCTACCAAGATCCACCCATTCTGTCATATCCAATTTATTTTTAATGCAGCTTTTTGCCTCATATATAATTTTTTAATGAGTTTTCTCTCCTTCCAACTACTTCTTGGTAATGCAGAAAAGTTTAAACTACCCAGGGCTGAACCCATGGAATATAGCGCTGGAGAAAAAAGTAGGTACCATGTGAAGGACTTCATCCTCCATTCCTGTCCCTCTTATTCCCTTTTCCCCCACCCCAACGCAAACAACGGGAGGTATTTCTCTCCCCCACCCATTCTCCCTACCCTTCCCTCCCTCCCCTTGTTTTCATCCGCTCCATTATTTGGGCAACTTTAATGAGGACTCGGAATGTCAATCCGTCTGCTTTGTGTGCTGGATATACATGTTCCGCTCCGGGATTCTTCACGCTGGCCTCTTAAGGCTTCCTCTCCCTCTTCCTTAGCCCGTCACGGAATCCCCGCCCACTTTCACTCTCTGCCCCCTGGTGGCGAAATGCTAACCCCTTTGAGTGCCCCAAACCAATCAATTTTTTTTCATTCCTCTCAAACCGTCGAGGACGGATCTAGGGCAGTGGTTCGCAAATCTTATGGTTACGATCTTTGGTCCGATAGCAAAATGGAGTTCTCACACTTCTCGGCGACGGAGAGATGAGGTCAGGCTGCTAGGGAGGCTTTCAAGGTTAAGGTAGTACGGGCGACATTTCATATCATTTTACGTAGAACGCAATGAACTTGGCCTCGTTGTAAATAGAGATATCATAACTTTCCAAGAATAGCAAAGTGTCAGCCACTTTCCGCACTAAATGTCTAGATATTAGCCAAAAATTATATCAGACATTTCACATGAGAAATGGCCCGGGTATAAATGCCGGAGGGCTTTTATTTCAAATATGACGACTTATATGACGCGCGGATCTCGAAAGAAATCTTACAGTGAGTAGTTAGTATTTTTTCTACTATCGGAAAAATAATATACTTAATAAAATCGTTTAGGCGTGAATCGTGGAAATTCATGGTTAATTATGAAACAGAATACTTTTTATCACTATTTTTCGAACGACGTGGAAAAAGAAGCCAAGTCAAAGACGTGTAAGACTCGTCAACGGATTTATTTGATGAACAAGAATTTCAGTCGTATAAAAGTATATTTTTTCGCCATTTACTTCGTGCTTCTTGGGAATACTGAAATATAATAAGTAAAATTCTAATGTGATCTTTAATACGACCATGGAAAAATCTTGCGCAAACTACCATTAAGCTGCGTGGAAAGAAATTTGGGAGTCAACGCTTCGACTCGTGTTGCGGCCACAACAATTTCTCCTCCACTCGGCTCCTGAAGTTGCTCGCTGAGATGCGGGACGGAACGTTAGGCCAGAAAATGACAACCACTGAATTGACAAGCTTTCCCAATAGTCAGTTCAATTGAGTTTTGAATACGTCTACATCTACCTAATACCCTGCGAGCCACCACGAGGGTGTGTGGCAGGGGGTGAAGATCACCAAACATGCACTACTGCCATGCAACTAGGATGTTTAAGGGAGACATGCTAGATAATATGGTCACATGCAGCTAGATGGTTAGTATCTACATAATATGAAATAGATTATTGGTTGTTATTACATGCATCATGCACTACAGACTACTATAACTATATTTCACCTACCTATCCCTTTGCTACGCTGCCTATTGTTCTCTCTTGTAGTACGAGGGAAAAATGACATTTTAAATCTATCGGTACGACAATCTATCTCTCTAATTTTGTTAATATGATCAAACCTAGCATAATACGCAGGGGTTCTCAATATATATCTAACGTCATCTGTGAACAAATCGGTTTCGAATTTACTTAAAAGGTTTAACCTAAATTTTAACCTGCGTTCTGATAGTAATTCCCATCCTAGTTCTTCTATTTAAACTCGTAACACTTATACAATTATCGTAACGGCCTTTAACAAATAAAGCGGATCTTCTTTGCACACGCTCTAATTCTAATATCAAACCTTCCTCCTACGGATCCCCTATACTAGCGGCATATTCTAAATGAGGCCTGACAAGTGTAAAATAGCTTCTTTCTCGTACTCTCTCATCGCATTTGCCTAGAACCCTTTTTACGAATCCTAATCTACGATTTGCTACACAAGTTATTTCCCTTATTCTTTTTTCTCGTATCATTCTCTTCACGACATTATGCCAAACATTCTTACTGACTTGGAGGATATATCATGCAGGAAGAGGTACATAGTGATTTCAATTGTCATCCCTCCGTTCGCCGAGGAGGTGATGTGCGATGCGCAATGCGAAATTGCGGCATCCTTTTTTCTTAGTAGGCAAGCTATAAGCAGGAGTGCAAGTGCCGCTGGGCAGTACTTTACACAATATACGAGTATAATCCATGATGATTTGTTTTAGAAGTGAGCACTGAAAATTACTGCTTTAGAAAATAGTACATAATTTGCTGGACAAGTTTTGTAAGGTATTCATAATAGGCAATAAGGAAAAGTAGTAAGCCAATAATACTCCCTTACTTGGCTTGGCTCATATCATCAGAAATAGTAGTATCGGCAAAAAATTACTTTTAATAGTAATTTATCGCAAAGTTATCATAGAATCATATTTCAAATTTAATACTTTAGGAAAACATGATATTGACTTCGTATTAGCAGAAGGACGTAGTTTTAGGGATGATATAATCTAAACACCAATTAACCACATATATTTGTATTTCGAGACTTGAGTCTCGTGGAAGTGGTATCGTCTCGCCTCGTCAAAAGGCGATCTAGTCTCGAGTCTCGTCTCGAATTCTCCACCACGGTCTCGTCTTGAGTCTCGCGGCATCACTATCGGTGGCATTCAGTTCTCCGTTTTCTTGCCTCAAAAAGGATCATTTATCGCTTGCAGGGAGTATAAACGCAATTAGTTTACCATTTTTGCAAATGGAGTCGAAAACGCTTGCAAAGAGTTTGTTTATTTTTAATTTTTTATATTAAAAACATGATTGCGCTAATAATGTTGGCAAATATTTCTTCAAGATGATAAATTATGTTTCACTGTAAAGGACAGTAACATACGGGAAATGTGAAAATGAAGCAACGTGAATGCCGAAACAAAAATCCATCCTCTAGTCGGCCTTGCGTTGACGTAGCGTGGCGGAAAAGTTAGTCGTAGACAATGGTTGCCCTTCACCCGTTGCAGCGCTGTCCACGTACGGCTATCATGATATATTTTAATGCATTACGATCACCAAACTTCTTGCGCGTCACCATCTATTTCCGTAATTTAGGAGACGCCGTACGTTATCCAACACTTACTCTCTTTCTTTTTAGCCAATCTTAACTGATATATCACAAAATGTTATTTGAGTCTTTGGAACTATCCCCCCCCCCCCCCCCCCCCGGTCATTTTTCACAGTCGAGTCTTAGAGTTTCGGCATACGACCCTGATTCCACGAACAAGTCCATTTGCAACCCGTAACGATCGTATTTACTCGTGCGACTTCCTTTTCCCCCTCGTTCCATGCGATTTCCGCTTCCTCCTTTCCTCCGTCTCCTACTGTGCTCCTTACGCGCAGGGTTCTCTCCTTCACTTCCGCCCCTTAGACACACCGCCGCCTTTTGTTTTCCTTACCCTTGCCCCCAAGAGGACTGTGTGCTTATGTTCTCCAGGCGTGCCATGCGCATGCACAGTGGCTTCCGGAGTCCTGGCGAGGGCGTAGTCCAGCTTTACACCCGCACTCTCAACCATTCTTCTTTCTCTTCGTTGAGGAAATTCCTATTCCGCCCCAAAATAATCCTCTCTGAAAATTGACACGCCCACAAAAAACCTCAAAAATTCCTGAACGAACCCCATCACACCCTATCCCTCAACCACCTTCCATCCCTACAGCTCACGACACCTATCCAACTTCGTTCGCTTCCATACCCTTTTTCATTGTCTTGGCACATTCCCCGACCCTTTAACACACGCTGAATGTATGTGACTTTAAACTTCCGTCTCTCTATATCTCGACCCATGAAATAAATAAAATAAATAAGATGAAGCACATGATATCTCCATGAAATAAATAAAAAAATATGATGTAGACTAAAATCCTAGCATGCGGAAGAGAGAAGCTGAATGTAGAAGTAACCCTGAGAGGATAGAAATTAAAGCCCAATCTAATAAGGCGTTCATAGGAAAAAGGAAACTGCCGAGCAAAAAAAAATTGGACTACAAACCAGAAAAAAATATATGAATACATTCGTGTGGATCGTAGCACTCCATGGATTGGAAGCATGGTCCATTGGAAGAGCTGACCAGAAAAGACTAGAAGCCTTCGAAACCTTGTGCTGGAGGAGGATGCTGAAGATAAAATGGACGGACAAAATAAGAAAAGATGAAGGTACAGAAGAGTAGAAGAGGAAAGGAGCGTATGGAACACCATACAGAAAAGAAGAAACAATGAGTTTGTGAAGAACGTAATTGAAGGCACAATGGAGGGAAAAGTCCCCAGAAAAGATCCAAGAATAAGCTCATGGAACAAACAAAGAGGAAAGTACATTGAAAGAGATACCAGCAGGTAAGGAAACGAACATCAAATAAGAAAGGGTGAAGGGCTTCAGTCAACCAATCTTAGAACAGAACAACCAATGATGATGATATCCCAACGTTTTCTTTTCTAAAGACTCCCTAACGTATTCAATTTCCTTGCATCAAAAAATATCTCGCTTGGCATTATCTTGTCATCTCTTTGCTTTAAGTTCATCGTGCGAATCGCTGTTGTTTCGTCGTGTAAATCGCAATTGTTTTGTCGTGTAAATCGCAATTGTTTCGTCGTGCAAATCGCTATTGTTTTGTCGTGCAAATCGCTATTGTTTCGTCGTGCAAATCGCTATTGTTTCGTCGTGCAAATCGCTAAGTACATCATCTGTTAATGTCTTGCATTATTTGTTTATATTATGTGTTTGAGTATTTATGTATTATATCAGCCAATTTAAAAGGCCTTGATGGTGTTATTTGTGATATATTTAATGAAGTTATTACAACTCAATTTAGAAGTGACTCAGGATTTATATCTAAAGCCCGCTCCAAACCATTAAATTTTGAGTCAAATGGCAAAGAAGAATCATTGTTCAATGTATATCGAACGGAAAAATCATCATTCAAACGCCAATGCATCGGACATATTGTGTTGAATACTCTTCAATGTCTTCGTTCCCAAATACTTCACTCATCTGGAACGGTTCTACAAAATCTTGGATTTCGAATTGGTTTGAAGCTTCTCGTCCAATAGGAAGCAGCCCTTAACCATCCCGGGATTCCAGTTGTAGTGAAAGGAGTGGTTTTGGATCATGATGGCTTTCAGGGTAATTTCCGCGTTGTTTCATTATTTGGGACAAAAGACATAATGCGGACGCTACCCCGAAAGTCATCAATTTCCCAGAATTCCAACTACTTCTCAAAAGGAATGAGGAAAACACCAGCCTCCAGGATAAGTCAAGCGGAAATTTTATCTGAATTATATCGCGTTGCTCTTTTGTTGCTGTAATATTTTTCATCCGGCTCTAATGCTTTAGACCCGTCTTTAACGTCTTTGGCTGCGTTAAAGTCCAATAAATTATTCTGAATCAAGTATTCTTGAATTGCTACCTTGAATCGACTTTGACATGGTTTGACATTCTATGCTTCATGCTCAACGTTCCATGTGCAAGAAAATTTGAGGTGTGAACCAAACGACTTTCTACGATGGTGTTCATAAACAGGTAAGAGACACGCCACATTTGAGAGACGCATACTCACAGTGGCATCACCTACGGTCTACTATTTAACTGATTCCTAAGTACATATTTGCAATGCTGGCGTAATTGCATTCACAACGTATAACTCAAACCTAAACCGTCACGTTAGTCCCGAAAGTAATGGAGATTTACAACTTATACAACTGCTCATGTAAAATGCAAAATTTAAACAATATTTTCCTCTGTAATGACAGAAAATGTTTAGATAATATATATAATAACCACCAGTCTCTATGTTAACCATAGGACAAAATATAGGGCGATAACTTAGAGTTGGGTTATCACATTTTGAGAGTCAAAAACTGTGTTTTTTCAAATAACATATCGTGTTGGAACAAGTAAGGATAGTAAAAAATTTTCCCATAAATCAATTAACGTATAAATAGTTATTCTATCCCGAGGTTTTTATTTCGTGTAACTCAGTTAATCATACTTGAAGATATAGCAATCTAAACTCGAGGGACTGGACATTTATATCGATAGCAGAACCGAGGATTGGCATTCTACATCTCTATCCTGCATTTTCCTCACTGTGAACCATTTCATTCCCTCATTCTTCACATCGACCACCTTCATAATTTGCCGGGTGCAATCCATTATTGGTCATCCGGCATCCATTGAAATGCCTTTTTCTGGGTTTACAATCGGTCCCTAAATGAATTTGAGACCTATTCCAATTAATTCCTCGTATCTACACAGGAATTTGTAACGCACAAATGATGGCATGAGTTTCCATTCCATGTCTACGCTGCGATTTCCAAGTAAATAAAATACTCTTTTCTTGAAGCAGTGCAAATATTTAAGATTTTCGAGCTTAAAAATCCAATTTTAGGAAAAAGCGATGTGCGCACGAATATCGAATGCAAGAATTCATAAAATAATGCAAACAAAGAGACAAATGCATCATGTTTTATTCTACGTACAATTAAACACAAATTATGTCTCACTGATATGATTCTGATGCACGTGATTGGGCAACTCGTAAACAATCTGCTTCGTTGCTTGCACGGAGTAGGAGTATCCAACCTCACCAACCCAACCAAGGAGTATCCGAAACCTCGGAGTACCCAACTCCGTGGTTGCTTGCTTGTCGTATTTGGATTTTTTGGGGAGGCGACCGACAGCTAAGATCATTTGCGCCATAGGGGACAGGTAAGAGAGGAAGGGTGGATAGAAGCTCGGCGTCGGCATTAGCCTGCTCTTAATGAAAGGCGCCAAGAGGACCACGGTTTAACGTCTCATCCGATAGACGGAGTACTGTACTTGAATTGCCCTCCACAAGACACTCAAGTAGGGATCGAATTTCCTCTGAAAAACATCCTCCTCTGCAGAGATTTGAACCATGGCCGTCCGTATGGTTAGCCAGTACTCTAGCCACCACACCAACCCGATCCCCCTTGCTTACCGTTCTTCACTTGTTTGAGAAGCTCGTGTGCTAAAACTAATTTGTTGAAACGACTCGCGCCCCCCCTATTGTACAATGGATTTAATAATTCAGAAACCTTCGCGGCCGCGCGCACAACAACTAAGCAAAGTTTCTTCGTAATCCGATGAATGGTATTGGAAAGCATAAAAGACGAAAAAACAAAATTCATTTTTATATATCAGAAGATTTGGGTGCCTTATCTTTCTTTTTCAGATTTTTTTATCGTCAATATTTTCCCTCCGTCTTTTTATTAGTCATTCTCTCTTTCCACCTGACTTCATTCTTCGGTAACACAACATATCAACAGATTTCACAATGGATCCCCCTGCAGAAGCAGTCTTTACCAGTCTTAACTACTGACAAGAGAATGGAGAAAAAATAGATAAAATTGTCCCGCTCCATGGCATTAATTGCTCTGCGAAAGAAGCATTAGTGCGATGACGAGGACTGTATGAAAGAAATGAATAAATTCGTTCGCAACAGCTCGTATGAAATAGGTTCGCCACAAAGGTAATGCCTGAACTTCCCAGCTTGAAATAGGGCTGACTTGCCTCTCTTCTGCTTCTACTTATTATCCTCCTAGACACCACATGGGTGTTCAGCAGGGGTTGACTCATCACCAGCATGAACTACAGATAAGGAAATTACTTTCACCAAATTGCACTACATAATTTGCATACTAATAATGCCACAGAAACCACAAAACTAATCTATAATTAAACTACGTAAACGTGACACAAGTGTCATGCACGGAACATGCAAAAATTGGTGTTAGCACCACTTGGCAGACATAGAAACATGCATTAGGTGGTATACTAATTAATCAACTACACTACCTGTCAACTAACTTACTTCTAAGTCTCTACGCAGCCATTGTGGTCTCTTATCGATCTCAGGAAAAACGACATTTTAAACCTGTTCTACAATCTATTCCCCTTATTTTATTCTTATGATCAGATCTTCCGTAGTATGATGGAGCTCGTATGATATTGAAAACTTCTTCTGAAAAGAAACCGGTTTTGAACTTACTTAAAAGATTAAGTCTAATTTTCAATCGAAGGTCTGGTAACGATTCCCATCCTAGTTTTTGCAAGAGGTCAGTTACACTAACGAGACCATGCAGGTCGGCAACTTCTCTATGCCGGTCGGCAACACGGCATCTTGTGTTGTCCTTACCTCGAGATAACTGCTTGACTACCGCACAGGACGTTCTACCCTCGCACACACACTATAGGAAAAACTCCCTATCGCACAACAGAGGGCAACACTAATCACGCATTCCCTCTATGGCCAACATAATGTAGTAAAGTACGGTGGAAATACAAAACAGAATATTTCAATGGAGTCGTTCCTTACTCCCAGGCTTACGTTACGAGGTGTTCATAGCCTCCTCTACTAGTAGAATGCCTTCATTGTTTGTCCTATTCGGCTATTAGATCTCTATTGCTTCTTTCATTCGATGGGAAATTCCCTTTGTTGAGTTCATATATTCAATTATCCCTTAGATTTTCCTGTTATGCGATTTTTCTTCTGAGAGTGGGATGGTTGACCCAATTTTGGATAGGTCGCCTCCGTGAGGGTTTCTTCAAACGGTGTGGTACGCGTTACCCCATATTCCGTGGACCATTCCCTTAATTGGTCCGGGAAAAAACGCATATCCTCGAACCCCCAAGGAAACCCCTTCTTTAATGAACGCGGGGTACCGTTCTAGTTTTGGAGAGCGACGGTGCGGTAAATTAAACTTGTCCTCGCCATTGATTGATAATAGCGGTCGCCGAGAAAACGACTAGGATTTCACAACAAGGGGTGCCGACCGCCATTCAGCATCGCGATGTCAAACATCCCTCTGGACAAAAAAAAAACATCTTCTTTTCTTGGAAAAGGGAGGAGTTGAAAAAACATGAACCCTTCTTCACATGAGGGGTCGTTGGGGACAGGCACAAAAAACGGCCTGGGAAAGGAGCACTTGAATAGGAAAAAGTTTTAGGGGTGGGACACTGTTTTTTTACGCGAAGGGATGAAAAAGAAGAATATTTTTCCATCCATCTCCTCCTCACTCGTGGCCGAGAAGAAAATGGTGAGAATTTCTGCTTTCATTCAGCCCATGCTCGGGTAAAGGATAATACAATTTCACATTTACCGTAAACCTTACTCCGAGCTCCATCTGGAGAGTGCGTATCGAAATCAGCTCCTAAATTAATAGAATGCATACAGAGAATGAGACCATCGACCGAAAATTAACCAGGAAATCAGGATTTGAGGCAATTTAATTAAATACTGAATACATTATTCCTTGATCACTGGTCTGACTCTTCAAATTTAAGTGATGCATCTATAAAATACCATGCTAGCCACCACTAGGGTTTGTGGCACGAGGTGACTCCTTAAGAGGCATGAAGGCCTCATTCCAGCTGAAATCCGAACCGCGCACGTTCCCCCGGAATACCAGGGGAAGGCCAAAACCAGTCAGAACCATAGGGCGCGATCAGATCATTAATTAGGAGAGCACTACGTGGAAGAAAATGCTACAATGCAGTACACTAATTAAGATAGAACCACTGATCAGAATTATTAATGTGACAGATAAATAGCACTACAATGTACTAAATAATGCAAGAGTATATTATGACGCATATTACATGAGAGGTTAGTAACAAAAAATTATGTTAACATGTTAAACCCAAGTGACAAGACTTATGTTACATAGTAAGAGTCAAAGTATCCTAGAACCGATCTATCGCAACTATTTTGGTTCCATATTGTATATAAGTGGAAAAATGATAGTTTAAATCTATCGCTTCGGCAGTCTATTTCCTTCCTCTTATGCTTGTTATCGTTTCTACCATAACAGTTTGGCTCAAGTAAAATATATTAAACGTACGGAAAAAAACTGTCCACAGCAAACTGTCTTAAAATATGTAATCAATATTTTTCCCTTCGATCGGATAGAAGTTCCCACCCTAATTCCCACAATAATTCACTAATACTGCTTTGTTTGTCGTGACACTTTTTTTTAATCTAGCTGTATTCTCTATCCACTGAATTCGATGTAAATCATAAACTGGCGCTATTTTCTAAGGGTCCTATATACTTGCGGCGTACTCCTAGCTAGCTGTATGCCACTAGTGCACATCCTAGCGGTGTGCATTCATATCCATATCTATACGTAGCCATGTTTAAGAAGTACATTTAGAATTTGGGTGCTTAATTTTCTCAAAATGTGTCAATTCATGCCACATCCACTATGTTGGCAGAACAGATCAACAAGCGTATTGCTCAAATTTACATGCCAAAAATGTACAGTAACTTCGAACTAGTTGAAGACAACAAATTTCTCCTACAGCTATCGAAAGCCGCTGGGTATCTTGCACGGCACCTCAGCATTAAAGAAACTAGGATTTTTTAAGTGTAAAATATGAAGGTCCTCGGATGAAAAAGTTAAATAGAGATTCGCTCTGGTTAGGCCACACCTCGAATACGCTGCAAGCATTGGGACCCTGGTCATAAAGATTAAACCAAAAAAATTATAAAATACAAAGAAAATCAGCACGATTCGTGAAAACTGCTTCGCGCAAACATGTAGTGTCACAAAACGTTTAGAGGGATTAAGGTGGGAGCCCCTAGAGACTCGGAGACTACACGCTAGGCTTAGGTTGCTTGAGAAGTTCATAACTGGTGTGCTTCTGAGTGACACACAGAATACTATCATGACGCCTCACTGACTCAGGTCCAACAGATGCGAAAAAATAAGAGATACATAGCAGAGCAGATAGGTACAAAAACTCGTTCTTTCCATGCACGATAAGCGACCACAAAAATTGAGCTCCTCTAAATGTGTATTTTTGTTTTGCTCGTCACCATTGCACATGCCAAAACCTTTTATCTATACACGGCTGGTGACCTAGTACCCTATGCCACACACCCATGCGGCGGCTCGCAGAGTAGTATGAGATGTAGATGAAGGAATTACGGCCGGGGGCGACTCCAGACCACGCATGCACTTACCGTCAATCACATCGTACACCACGATCAGCGAGTTCTGTTAACGGTCGTGTGTCTTAGGAGATTTCTCAGTCAATTCATCTTCTACCAATCAGTCAACGCCTGCGGAGAGGACTTATGTGGATGTACTTGCGTGGATCGATTTTATTGCTCAGCCTTGCTAACATGAAAAAGGTGCGAAAACTATTTAAAATTTACATACAGATTACACGTATTGTAATAGTAGCATTCCAATGATAAAAATTTTGCGTAATGGAATGAAACGGACAATATTTTTTATGGTGATTAAAATCCTAGTATGCAGTACGGAAAACTAAATGCAGAATTCCGCTGCGATATGATAACGTCGAGAATAGAACTTTTCTCGTATGTTGTGATTTTTGCTTCCCAAGATAATCGGGAAATCGCGATGATTTTCAAAGGTCACCTAACGCAATGGACCAAGTTCTCAAGAAACACAACATAAAAGAAATAAAACAAGACAAAAATCCTAGTTTCTGGTAAAGATTATCTGAATGCCGATGTCACTTTGAGAGGAGAGAAATTAGAGCATGTGGATCCCTTCTCTTATCGATAGTACCATCAAGAGAGACGGAATAAGTACAATGGACATCAGGCGAAGAATGCCTCAAACTTGAAAGGCGTTCATGGTAAAAAGACCTCCGCTGAGCCCAAAGAAAATAGGACTGAAGACAAGGAAAAACTATATGAAAACATTTGCGTGGAATGTGACACAATATGGATCGGGAACGTGGAACGTTGGAAAAGCTAACCAGATCAGACTAGAAGCCTTCGAAATCTGGTGCTGGAGGAGGATGCTGAAGATAAAATGGACGGACTAAATAAGAAATGATGATGTGTACAGAAGAGTAGAAGAGGAAAGGACCATATGGAACACCAAAGAGAAAAGAAGAACAAGATGGATTGAACACACCCTGAGACCCAATGAGTTTGTGAAGAACATAACTAAAGGCAAAATAGAGGGAAAAGTTGCAAGAAGAAGACCCAGGAATAAGTTCATGGACCAAATAAAGAGGGCTTCCTCACCTTTGTTCAACCAATGTGGACCAATTCTTGTTGAGGGCTTCCTCACCTTCGTTACTGGGGTTCTTGTATTTTCTTTCTTTACTTGATTTTCTCATATCTGTGGTTAGCCATGGTTTCTTTGTGTTGGCTGTCTTACTTAATAGTTGCTCCTCAGCTACTTCTGTGATTGTCCTCTTCAGATCATCCCATTTTACTTCGATGCCCAGATCATCCTCATTCTCTAGTTTCCTCTCAACGGCTGTGGCGAATATATCTGTCTTCTTTATGTTAGCCGTCTTACTCACCAGTGCTCCACTTATGCATGTGCAACTGTCTTCTCAAGCCCATTCAATTTTTCGTCGATGCCCATTTCTGCTTCATGTTTTAGTTTCTTGTCGACAGCTACGGCGAATCATTTTCTATCTCCATTTTTGCTAGTATCTTCGTCCCCCACCATGGTTCACGTTCATCTTCTTGATTTTCTCGTATCGAAGGTATTTTTCGATTGCTATTAGTTCATAGACAATCTTAATATTCGCACCAGGTATAATGACACAATATCATAGTTTTATATGACGTAATTCTAAGTGATAAAATAAAAAAATCAATAGAAGACTTGAACTTAAATTATTTATTTCACGCGGTACGCCTGAAACTCCTTCAAAGCCGAAGGTTTCTCTGATCCAAAAAAAGTATTGCGGTGAGGACATAACTATTTGCATTAATATTTGAGAAATCATGTGAACCACGCACTGTTAGTTTTTTATGAGATCTAGGTGTTTTAAATTCCTAATCTTTTAAACCATGTCTCCCTGAAGTGTACATTCATACTATTTTCCATGGAAAGGGCTGGTATTTTACGTGATAAAAATACGGAATGTATTTTTGTAAGGGGCTAAAAATTTGGTACCCTTGGAAGGGTGAGATAGTTTTTCTTTAAAATGAGGACAAAATCAATAAATTCTCGGAGAAATGATATTTCACTCAAAACACGTTGAGTCATTCTTAATAACTTTATCAATCAAGACTAAAATATATGACATTATATGCATTCCATCATAGTCGTTTCATCACTGAGATTTTATTACAAAGATCAATCACACCGTTTAAGAATACAACGCTTTATAGCAAATGGAGCGCAATATTCGAATGACAACAATGATTAGCGAGCTGAAGAGTTCGAGACCGATGTTAGGGAAACAATTTCTAAGGTCAGTCATTTGCGAATAGACGCAGAAAAAGTGCTTGTCTGCATTGTGAGAAAATAGGTGCGATAACGAAGCCATGGGAGCTCTAAATTGTGAATACCGCAAAATATCTAGAATCCCTTTAAAGGTTTTACGATTAAATACGTAACTCATAGATATGTTATCAATGTTATGCGAAAAATACGTTTAAAGAGAATATATTATACCGTTAAACATATAGAAAAAAGTTCATTTCGTCTCGTCTCAATCTTTCTAACTGCTCTAATTACATGCAAAGTTCGTCATGATGGAAAGTAAAGGGAAGGCAAGGCATTCTATTGTATTCTGTTTTGTTCCCAAATAGATTCGTGCTGGCCAGGATAATCATTGTAAAAAAGTGTGCTTCAGTAATGCAGGTATATGTTTAGTTAACGCAATTATATACTGCTTCCCTAATCAGTTTTACTGATACTTTTGCGTACAAGGTTGTCACGCAAAAAATACCGAAGAACATGCGCCTTATGGCCAAAAAGAACTCGCCTCAGACCCGCCTACTACATCTGCGCATAAGACTACACCAATTATATTGGAGGTAAAGGTCCTAACACCAAGACCCAAGCCTGGGGTAATAGAAATCAGGCCCACTTTCCTCCCGGCTTTGACGTGCTCCTTCACGCCTACCAGCTACACCGATCGTCAGACCATATTCTCCAGGGGGGTGAAGAGGGGAGGTCTCATCCAATATGTCATCTATTTCCCTAATGAAAAGAAATGGAGAATAGACCGAGGAGATCCGAACATCAGGTATAAGTTACCTCATTTTAATGAAGCCGTTACTAAATACAGATGTCACAGTTTAAAGTTCAGATGTTTCAGGTATTTAAGTCCATCTAACACCGAAATATTAAAATGTTTCATTTTGCATGTTCAATTATACAACACATATACTTACTGAGGACTCGTAGGAATAGATAATCTAATTTTAGAGACGCTCAAATTTTTACATACGAATAAAAATGTTATTTCCTTAAGATAAAAGTACATTGCCTTTTGCGCTGATTCATATTCATATACGCCTCGGGGAAAATAAGCCAAGATCATACTTAGTAGCCGTTTTAATTCTAGGATAGTCACCGAATTATTAAAATGGAAAAGGCCAATCTCTAATACACATTTTCCTTTTTTTCGGGAAAAACTGTTTTAAATGTCGATTTAACTGTCCAAGTCACAAACAAATAAATTTAAAGATTAAATGTGAATATTAAATCTGAATGGTAAAAAATCATTGCATAATTCATTTCAAATGAAACTGTAATTTAAATTCTCATGTATTTCTTCCAATAAATTAAAAAAAAAACTTATCGGAAATCTGAAAATGTTTTTTCCAAAGTCATAAAATAAAGTGAGATTTTCTACATTTACCCGCTCAAAATGCAAGCGCTGTCTCTGAAAGAGGCAATGTAAAAGAAGAAGGTTAAAAATAAGAAAATGTCATGATGAACACTGAGTGGATAGTTTTTTAGACATTTCTCGTGTTAAAGAATGAATTATAGCTTCTGCCAACCTGATAGTGTATCAGTCTTGTTTTTTCGCTTCGACTACAGACTCTAGGATAATGAAATGTCTGTAGTGATATCGATCAACGATAAATATCTATTGATATTATCAGCTCACTATCGATATTTAGGAGAAGAAAGAACCGACAAATACCAGGACGTTTGTAAGTAGATATCCGCCCGTATAATATACCTGGTGATAAATTTTCCGTTAAAGTTTTATCTTCTGGTACGAGAAAACTTAATCAATGGAAGGGAGGAGAATATTGTGCTTCTGTTACACCAGTGAAGTCATTTGAGGAGCCGCTTTTACTGTCGCACAATCAGAAGTGTTTCTTACGGCACCGAGAGGCCATCACACTGCTCCCTACTATCTGCCGACTTTCTATTGACGTTGATCACAAATCCGCTTCTTTTGCTCTCCAAAAGATAATCATGCTTCATCTTCGGCTGTCCTGGATTTCAACTCTCCGTGATTACCGACAAATTGATGGATTTTAAGAAAGAGAAAACTTGCTTGAAAGGAAATGCGATAAAAGACGTCGTTCTTCAAGATGAGTACAAAACTCTGGTAGGCAGGTAAAAGACCCTTGAACCTGAGAAAACAAGGATAACGCGAAGTCAGTGCAGTGTCAAAATGTCATAGTCATTAAAGTATTGAAAAGAAAAACATGACGCCTCATCGTCGAGAATAGTATTTGAAAATAAATTGATGAAATAAAACAAAGTTATCTTTTTCATTACTAACAATGAACTCCCAAAAATTTGAGCCTAAAACCATTTAGACCAATTATAGTCATCTTTTGGAGAGCCAGTGTAATTAGCGACATGTGATCAGCGTCAATAGGGAGATGGAAGAGAGTAGGAAGGGTTGATTTACTCCATGATGCTTGTTTCTTAATCTGCTCCGCAGTGCCAGCAGAACGCTTCGAATGCTTCCAGTATGACCGTAGAATTATAAGCAGTAACGTAGTTTTAAAATGCAATAATACTGCAAAAATAAAGAAAACTGGAATTCTACGTGGAACAATAAAAAATGTACCATTTTCGCCGCTGAAGACCATCTTGATTTCTCTCAATTGCCATTAAGTATTTTTTCTTTATATTATTCTTCAAAAACAGTTTTTCAAAGTTTTCTAACGAGTCCAGCATTCGCGTAAGATCTTTGTTTTTCAGTAACTCAACCCAGACAGATCTCAAAGACTGAACTAAGTCTGTCTGATACTAATATCAAATTATACTGTAGAACAATGTAAGTTTTTCCCTCGAACTCACCTCTCTGTATCCTACCCAGCGCATATCAAATTGGATGATAATAGATGCTTTTTCCTTAAAGGAAATTTTAATTTGCCGGCCTCCCAGAATAGGAATGCGCATCATTTTTATTCTCCTTGCCCTTTGTCCTCAGATTTTCATTCCCTTCTTGGTCCACACTCAAAGCACAAGGGTCTATCCGTCGTGCTATAGCACTCAACCCGACCGTCACACGGCGACAGCCTCCAAAGACGGATTGATTCAACATGCTCGAGCTACGAAGGCCTATCGATTGACGACCTCTTCATTGCACATTCTGCCCTAAGTATAAGTTACTCGCGAATATTTTAACACAGCACCGGGTTTTCTCCGTATCTGCTATTTATCTCACTAGACCGTCCTTGCCATTGATGGATTTTTTGCATGAAAATGTACCAGTAATGGAAGGAAATGAAGGATAGAGAACGCAGCAAGTCATTGACTTGCCCTTCACTGTCCATGCTCGCGTGCTCACAGTGCAGAGTGAAAATTCTTTTGTTCGTCGGGAAAATGTCTGCCCCATCTATCTTTTTAAAAGTCGGGGTGGGAGACTGTACCTTTTTGCTTAAAAAATCCTCTGTTTTTGAATAACCCTTTGAGATTTGAAGGTATATGTAATGTGGCTCCACCTGTAGGGGGTTCTTGTCTAACTAAATTACACCACTGAACGGCGGAAGACAACAAGATATAGAGTTATAACAATGTCAAATTTGACAAAATGGGCAATTTTTCATCAATATTCTATTGATGACATCTAATTAAGTTACCTGGATTATTTACAGTTTTAGGAAATATATATTGCTTATTGATTCCGTGCCGCCATTATCAAGAATAATACAAATTAATGTAATAATCTGGAGAACTCATGCATAATAGGTGTGAAGTTTTTGATAACTATACCCTTTAAAGATTTTTTACAGGTGTCAGTTACCGGTTTAATTTGGCTGGTCCAGATGATGAAGTCTTGAAAGTTGTTTGTGACTTCCTATGTATCTACATTTCCATAGTAACCTTCAAGCCGCCGCATGGGCTTGTAGTAGGGGGTGTTAGGTCACCAGCTATCTTAACATCTACATCTACATCTACGTCATACCCTGCAAGCCACCCAAAGGGTGTGTGGCAGGGGGTGCTTTCGCACCAGGCATGCATGAATGATATGGTAGAACACCGACATTACATTATAAACCCGCGTACTACACATGCAAAGCGCCAGTTACAAATCTAATACCCAAGAAAATTTCTATCTCCAATCGTTCTAACATGCAAGGGATACAAAGACTACTACTACAGATTCAAAATATCATGCATAAATAAGAACATCATTATTTACATCATGCATAAATAAGAAAGAGGAGAATATAATGAGAAAGATTAACTGCCTGCCTATTGTCAATACTCGAACTATTCATGACGACGATCACAGCTGTTATGGTCCCGAATGGTACGCGGAAAAAATGACATTTTATACCTATCGGTTCTACAATCTAGCTCTCTAATTTTATTGCGCGATCTAATCTGCCGTAGTACGAAGGGGTTAATAGTATGTTTTTTACGTCGTCAGTAAAATGATTTTCCTGAAATTTATTTAGGAGGTTAAGCCTATAATTTAATCTACGCTGTGATAGCGATTCCCATCCTAATTCTTCTAACAGTCCAGACACACTAGCCAACTTATCGTAGCATCGTTTCACAAACCTTGCTCCTCTTCGCTGTACGCGATCTAACTCTGATATCAAGCCCGTTTCGTATGGATCCCATACACTAACAGCATATTCCAGATGAGGCCTAACGATTGAAAAATAACAACGTTCTTTCACTTTCTCATCACATTTTCCGAGTACTCTCTTGATAAAGCCTAGCTTCCTATATGCTTGACCGCATATTTCCCGAATATGTTTTCCTCAAGATATGTCGTGAGTAATTGTGATCCCTAAGTACTTAACAGACTCGGCGTGAATAATTTCCGTATTATTAATTCTGAAAGCCCAACCTGGCCTATTTTTCTTTTTCCAAAAGCTGACTGCTACGCACTTTTTTATGTTTAGTTCCATCTGCCACTTTTCGCACCAAGCATGAATAGCAAGTAGGTCGATTGTTAACGAGTCGCTATCTTCGGAATTGTTAATATCCCTATACACAACCGCGTCGTCTGCGAAGAGTCTAAGCTTACTTTTAACGACGTTACTAATATCATTAATGTACAAGAGAAATAAAAGTGGACCAATTACACTTCCCTGAGGAACACCCGATGTAACGCTAACTGTGTTTGACATGATACCGTCTATGACAACCCTTTGTTCCCGCCCATGTAAGAATTGATTAATCCAACTAATAATGTTTTTATCTATTGCATATGCTTCTAGTTTTGAGAGCAACTTAACGTGAGGTACCTTATCAAAAGCTTTCCTAAAATCGAGGAATATCGCGTCAACTTGGACATTATTTTCACCCGAGAGCAAGATGTCATGAACGAAGAGGGCCAATTGGGTTTCGCAAGATCTACCCTTTCGAAATCCGTGTTGGTTATTTATTAACAATTCCTCCCTATCTAAATGACTCATAATGGAGCTTACGATTATGTGTTCAAATACCTTACAGGAAATGGATGTGAGAGAAATAGGCCTATAGTTACTAGGGTCTTCCCTGTCGCCGCTTTTAAATATAGGTGTGACATTTGCTACTCTCCAGTCCTTAGGCACTACATGATCTACTAAAGATTTGGTAAATATTAATTCTAAGTAAGGCGCTATGTCTGATGCCATTGTTTTATATACGCGAGCAGGTATTTGATCTGGACCGGGGGATTTGTTGGGGTTAATATTTTTTAGCTGCTGTTCTATGCCGCGACAATTTATAATAATTTCAGGCATACATGTTTGGGAACGAACTGGCTGCGGATCGAAAAGATGTGGTGTATAAGTACTGAAAATGCTTTTGAAGAATGAGTTTAACGAATTGGCTTTTTGTAGACTGTTGGTTATCTTTTCCCCTTTGATATTCTTAAGCGTGTGTACTGTTGATTTATTTCCTTGAGTGTCCCTAACATACGACCAAAATGCCTTGGGATTATCGTTCAATTGTTCTCCCAGTAATTTACTTTTGAAATCAGCTAACGCCCTTCGGCACGCTTTTTTTGCTAAGAGTTTAGATATTTTGTAATTTTCGGTGACTGTGTATAGTTCTTCGGAGGATTTGTTAATTTTTGCCCTTTTTAACCTAGCATGACATGTTCTTTGGTGCTTTAATGTTTTAAAAAAATCGCTTAGATGTGGACTCGATACGAAGTCCCTACCTCGGGGCGAGAGTCCGGTGCTTTACCACTACGCTAAGATGAACCATTAATTATAAAAACCTCCTCTTCAAACCATATTTAATCGATTTAAATTAAACGAAGATGTTACCTGTGACTTATTTATTTATTTTATTTATTTATTTATCTTCACTACCCCGAATACAGCACAATGGGCCAATTTACGTCGGGTGAATAACAGCAACAACAGACGAGACACAAACACCCATGTCCTGGGCAGATAATATTCTACCCAGGCGGGACTCGAACCCGCGACCCTAGGGTTAACTGGCGAGGACTTTACCCCTCCGCCACCGGGGCCGACAAAGCCGTCTTAAGCCTCAGCGGACAGAGCCACCACCATCCATCGTAAAAAGCCGCCGTATTATCTACTTTGATTCGTAGAGCCGAGGTAATATCGGATAAAGTGAGCATTCCATCCGAGTTGGACCATCTTAAAAGAACATTTTTACAGAACGGCTATGGCAAACAAGAGATATTTAATGCCCTAAGTAAATCCAACGCAAAACAGGAGGGTTTCCCGGGAGAGCCACCTGAAAAACCATTGGCCAAGGCTTTAATCCCTTATGTTTCAACCGTATCTGGAAAAATCCACCGCATTCTACGGAAGTATAACATCAGAACTATCCACCTACCACCACCTAAATTAAGGAACCGACTGGTAATGGCGAAGGATCCCATCGGCCTGAAGACACCAGGGGTTTACCAGATTCCATGCGAGTGCGGAAAAATATATGTGAGGGAGACAGGTCGAACGATTGAGACGAGGCTGAAAGAACACCGAAGGCACTTTAGATTAGCGCAACCACAGAAGTCGGCAGTGGCGGAACACAGCATCAATGAAGATCATACCATTCAATGGGGAGATGCAAAAATTCTTTGCCGCTCAGCGCACTACTGGGACCGCATAATTAAGGAAGCCATTGAAATACGCCTTAATCCAATAAATTTCAATCGTGACTCTGGCTATCATCTGAGCAATACATGGACACCTGTAATAAATTGCATAAAAAACATAAGGAAAAATCAGAAAATAATTCAAGGGCAAAATCCAAACATCAGCCAATCAGATGGCACCTGAGCTCAATTGTTGGACCCGACCAACGGTCAATTCAATTCAGTTTACAATCTGACACGGACAGAGTAACACGCCTTGAAAATGGAAAACAAGTCGTTTTCCGAAACGTCGGAAAACGTAAAGCCAATCACCTGGTGCAGAGCCCGAGAAGAGTTTATTAATACTATTCACCAGGAGAAACTTGAATCTTTTATATTAAGATGCTAGGTTTTGGGAAGTGAAATGGTGACGTGCATTATGGGAGTGAATTTATTGGAGCTCAGTTTTTAATGTGGTCAATTATTGTGCGCGGAAAGAACGAGTTTGTGTACCTATCAGTTCCGCAATGCATCTCTCTCATTTTATCACTTCTGTCAGACGTAGTAAAGTGTCATGATAATACTCTCTGTGTCGCTCTGAAACACACAAGTTCTGAATTCCTCAAGCAAGCTAAGCCTAGCGTGTAGCTTCCGAGTCTATTGGGGCTCCCACCTTGGGGGTAAAAACTGTGAAACACTATTAGTTTGCTAGTAGCAGTTTTTAACGAATCGTGCTGCTTTTCTTTGTATTTTGTTAATTTTGTGTATTTAATCTTTATGACCAGGCTCCAAGTGCTCCTGGCGTTTTCGAAGTGTGGCCCAACCAGAGTGAAGTAACATCTCTCTTTTACTTTTTCTACCTTCCTATTACACGCTTAACTAAACTTATTTTCACAAATGTTTACTTGCTTGATGTACTTGCTTTTTTAAGGGTAAATATTTATTCTCATATCATTTTCAATACAAATCCATTATTTCTCAGAGTATTTCCAATCCAGCTGGTTCTCATTTTCTGTATCATGTTGAACAGCTTCATATCCACTCTTATTCTTCTGAAAAATTTACCATTTCTTATTTTTTCCATGCATTATATCATACTTATTAAGCAATATAATACTGAAATTTAGGGATTCATACGATTAATTAATAGTTATTATAAATGGTCCGAAAGATATGGTAGCGACATCCTTTGGGTGGAAAAGAAGATAAAAAAGTATCCGAGTCCATACATGGGCAATGGTTCTGAACAAGCTCTTTTTACGTGCAGAAAAAAAGTAAATCTCAACGCTTGAAAATGGCAGAACTAAACAGGAATAAAACATTCATGACGTAATATGGATTCACCGATCCAGCGCTCATATGCACCAATGGCACCGTCAAGTTTGGCAATGCGGCATCAATTGAAATTGTTAACATTAAGAAATAATGACATTTTTACAGATTATGGTTCATAGATAAATTACAAATAAATTAATATTATTTTGCTTTAATTTTTTTAATTCTGTGCAAATTGTAGGACTAGATTGTTTAAACATTTTCGTTCATTAACGACAGAATATACATTATAAAAACGTGCGCTTACAATTTTTTGTATCTTTATTACCTCTCGTAACTTTTGGTGGAAAGACTAGGTATGCTTTAGATTGCGTAATTTTCCCTAGGCGGAGTTACAAAGTTCATGAAGTTGACAAATCTGCTACATTTAAGGTGTGCGGTTTCGATTATTGCATTAGCGGGTCCCCATTTTTGTTATATCACATAATAAAATTTATTGCTGAAATTGAAATAAAATTTTCTTTAAAACGGTGTGTAATGTATTGCACTAGCATTTACTCACACCAACACATAAATTCTCAAAGTACATCGGCACATCATTTTAACGCCGACTCTCGTGGCGAGCGAGGGCGTAGTCCAATCTTTGAAGTTAAATATCTCGGTTGTTTGTGCACCACCCACGACCAAACATGTTACTAAGGTAAAACAAAAGACTAACCAGTTGAACTAGAAAAAAAAATCAAATTAAAAAAAGGCTTTATTTTTGTTGTTAAATTTAAAAAAAATCAACAAATATTAGTTTAATTACCAAAATAATCACATTGTTGCTGTATAATCTTTTGCAAACACAATAAGATGTCAACCGTATCTTTAGCTATTTTTGTTTATGAGATATAGCAAAGAGAAAAAAGGTCTAAGCGCAAAATGGTCAAAACTTTGATCGTCTCTACATCTGCCAAATAACATTTTTCACAAAAACGCTTCCATAATTTTTCATATAAAGCTACAAGGAATCCACAAAAGATTTTTGTTTGAAACGCAGACACCAAGGGTCAACTCACTGCTGATCTGACGTGGAATGACCCATATGTAATAAGGTCCATATTGAAATTCTTCTCCAACGAAGGAAATGGGTCCAGAAGTATCCGATATTGAGTGCAAAGTAATTTTGGTTTATTTAAAAAAGGAATATGGATAGCTCCGTGCGCACAGAACTATAGGTTAATTTCACTTCATTTCTTGATGTTCAAAAGCCTGGAGAGTTTGCATAAATCTGTAACCTCTCTTTTACACAGTTTTTTGCTGAAAAAAAATTGAATCCAAGTCCGATTTCCACAGTAAAGGAATGTGAAAAGCAATAAGAAAAATCATAGTAAATAGTTTCCATTTAACATAATATGGTATGGTTTTAGTACATCTCACTAATTTGTTTATATGAAAAAGTCCAAATAATGGTGCAAAGGCTTATTAGACTGAATTACCAGCATACACACAAATAAGAGGCATAAACAAAGTGGAAAAAGTAAAAGGAAATGGAAAATATATAAAAGAACGAGGACGGTTACTTAGCGATAAGTAAACAGGGTGGATGGGGTCTGTCATCATTCAAAATTAGTTCTTGGATAGCATGGATAGAGTTAACATCCCCATTCTCTGCAATTTGCATCCACCATCTTGGTAAATTGGCTGCCGCGAGAGAAAGAGTAGGGATAAAATACATGTAGATTCTCCTTATTACTTATTATGTATTAGATTCTCCTTATTATTTTCCTTTCTTTGTGATTCTTCATCTTGTTTGGAATGGACCCATGTCTCAGCTCCATATGTAACTACTGGTCTTAGTAATGCTTTATAAATTTCCAATTTAGTTTTCCTGGACAGAAGAGTTGACTTGAGGAGGGATAAAATTAGCCATATTACCTTGCATTACCCTTTGATTAATCTCCACAGAAATCTTATTTTCATAACTTACTATTTCTCCAAGATAAGTAAATTTTCTAACGCCTTCAAACTTGTAATTCCCAACTATTTGGTTTTGTTGCTCTCGTTTGTTCTGTGAAGAAGACATAATCATGTATCTGGTCTTAACTTCATTTACATTGATGCCCATTTTTTCCCAGTGTCTTCAATGACTTTTTCATAAGATCCTTCACACTTCTTGATATCAGAGCTATATCATCAGCATATGCAAAACCTTGTTTGGATTTATAAGCAATAGTCAGTCAAACTTCCTAGTTATTTTTATTATTTGCCTCTCTAGAGTTCATAGCTGAATCATTTCCCGGGAAAAATGGCTTGTATTGTTGGGTAAATATCTTGGAATGTAGTATGGTAAGTGGCTGATACTGTGATACTAGTGGAAATCAAGATATTTTTCTTTTAAATAAGGAAACACTTGTTGAATATTATTGGAAGCGGCATTTCGCTTAAACTTAAACAAATCTCTGTAGAATTACGAAGTGATATTTTCATTGCTACATTAACTTGCTATAATGAGAGCTGCGTCGAAAGAGTGTGGCTGAAGATGATTGGATATCATATCTAAACTTTGGAGAGTAGGAGAAATGGATAAGAAACCAGCGACATCTTTTGTGGACCAAAGGCTCGTTTTCTAATTCTTGAAGTAATTAGTATTTCGTATTAACATTTCGATGGCCGAGTCGCCCATCGTCTTCCGGGCAGAAGGACGCGGCAACGTTACGTATGGAACTTCACCATTAGATAGTTAGAATTCTTCAATAGTAACGACTGCACAAAGATAAAGATATCTTTTAAATATAAATATGGTTATCATACCGCTTTACCAACATGTTTTTGTTTTAACCTCGGCAGCGAGCGCACCCTTGTACGAGCGCCAGCTGTCGGTTCCGATTCGTTAGTACATCCTAAACATTACTGGCCTATAATATATGGTATGAACTAAGGGCTATGCAATGATTGGAACACGGCCTGTGTCAAGATCGTATAAGAGGCTTTTTGAGTGGCATGCTATGAGGTACATAGTTACTCAAGCAGCTGTCATCTTTATCTTATCATCTGAGCAAACATATTTTGGTGAAGGAGTGGAAGACGCGAAGTCTATAAAAAAGAACTCTAGGAGCTCCTCCCAAATATTTTAGTTCTATGACTGATTCCAGAGAGACGACATGAGTATGCCATGGACCCTTCTTGGTGTGACCATCGTGTGGACACTGGCTACGCGATCGCTGTCGGCCGATGCTCAGCGGCGGACTCTCCACCTGGACTATTCGACCATCCGCGGTGACCAAACGCCCAGATCGCTTTCAGATCCTAAACAAGATGACTTTAAGATACTGTGGACCTCAGAGGAGAACGCAACCAGGGACTTCATCTGCGAGGATAGCTCGTTTCCTGAGGATGCCCGCTGCACCTACCAATTCGATGGACGAAATGACTGGCATGTTCTGTACCTTGGTTTCTCGCACCGACACAGGGTCGACGTCGAATGCGTGCAGAAATTGGAGGTAAGCGACAAACAGGGATCGGTGTCAAGAGAAAAGAAGTTCTCCCACGTATTCACTGTGTGCTACTCGTCAGCCGATTTGAAAGTGGATCCAAGGAACGTTAGACGTGTCCCACACTACATTTCAGAAGGAAGCGCGCCGATTGTGTTCGACAGGAGGAGAGCGGAGTTCAACATGAGCGACGTGCACACCGTGACAACGTGGGGTCCAGGAATTGATAAAATATGCATCGGGTACGAGACTTGGCACAAAGAGAAGTTGACACCTCAGAAGATTCGCCAGGGTCGGACAAGTGTAATCCTTCCTTCCTTTGCGGCGGGAGGTTATTGCGGCGTCACGGGAGGCAGGAAGGATGAAGAACTCGACACCGCAAAAAAAGACCCTCCGCCATGCGTTTTGGATAGACGTGGTCGGTGTAGGGATTGAAGCCATGATCGTTTTCTGGTTCACCATCTCAGCATAAGTATACCTCTCAGCGTGTGTCTTTACCTTATCTCTTACATATGTATATGCCTGCTTTACAGCCTCCGGAATGAATGCTTGAGGCGAATCGAATGTTGACAGGTCTCAAATGCTCAACTTTGAACCATTCACATCGTGTATTCCTGTTACTTTGAGGAGTATCCAAAACAAATTAATGTCAATATTTTCAAGCCAAGGTACTGAAGGCATTTGAAAATTTTCTTGTATGTGCGGAATTTCATTACAATGATATACAGAAAAATGCCAGTCGTTTCAATGGCACGGTGTAATATTATGTGGAGAAAACTGTATTATTTTCTGTAAACAGTATTGAACTGAAAACTGTATTTAAAAGCTGAATTTTCAAAAATCACAGAATAACTTATTTCAACTGAAACAGTAATATTAATAATCATGTATTTCTTCCAATGAGTTAGTTTAAAACCTGAATCGAAATTTGAAAATATTTTTTCCAGAGTCGTTAAATATGGTAAGATTTTCTCATTTATCCCTCTCAAAATGTAAGTTCTGCCACTGAAAGAGGCAATGAAAATGGAGAAGATTGAACAGTAGAAAATATAATGGTTAACCTTGTGTGGCTGTTACCTTCAGGAATTTCTTGTGTTGAAGAAGGATTTTAGCTTCTGTCTACCTGATATTGTACCCGTCTCATTTTTTCCCTTTTGTCGGCCACAGACTCGATTATGGTGGAAGATTTGTGATGATAATGCTCAACGATAAATATCTATTGATATTATCAGCTCATTTTCGATAGTTAAGAGAATTCTTGAGAGAGTCGACAAATATCTGGACGTTTGTACATATATATCCGAGAATTATTTAGAGAGTCGACAAATACCTGGACGTTTGTACATATATATCCGCCCGTATAATATGATAACCCGTTATATTTTTGGCTATCTAGTTTAATCTTCTGGAGCAAAAAAACTTAATGGAAGGGAGGGTAATATCAAGCTTATTTAACACCAGTGAAGTCGTTTGAGGAGCCGCTCCACTGTCTCACCTTCGAGACACGAAGCGTTTATAACGGAGCCGAGATGCCATTAAATTTCTTCCTACTACATCTACATCTACGACATACCGTGCAAGCCACAACTAGGGTGTGTGGCACGTGGTGATTCCATACCAGGCATGCAATAATCATCCCAGTTTAAATACGAACCTCGCACGTTCCCCGGATGCCAGACGTAGGTCAAAAGCAGTCAGGACATCACTGTGCAGTAGACCAGAAACTAGGTGAGTGACACGTAGAAGAGCATGCTACCATACAGTACACTATTCAAGATAGAAGTGCTGGTTAGTATTATTAATTTGGCAGATAAATAGCAGTACAAGGTACTAAAACATGCAAAAATAATTCATGCCTGAGATTACATGCTATGTTAGTAGCTAATAATCATGTTAATATGTTTAGCACTACCGAAAATATCTATTTAACCTAGTCAGAATCCTAGAACTAATATATCGCAATTATTATGGTCACTAATTGTACGTGAAAAAATGATATTTTTAATCAATCGGTTCTGCAGTGTATTTCCTTAATCTTATTCTACTATCCTCCGCCTCTCTCTTGACGTTGATATCAAATGCGCAAATTACATTTGCTCTTCAAAAGATAATTGTGCTTAATTCTGCGGCTGTCCTAGATTTACGTTCTCCGTGATTACCGATAAATTGATGGAATTAAAGCAAGAGAATACTTCGGGAATGCAATAAAAGACGTCGTTCTTCAAGGTGAGAACAAAACTCTTGTATTCAGGTAAAAGATCCTTGTACCTGAGACACCCGGAATACAAAGCCAGGGTTAGGTCAAAATTATGCATGGTCATTTTAAGCATGATCGTTTTAAGCAGTGATAATGGATGTTGCATGTCACCATCTCTCTTCGATATTTATGCTGAAGAGCTAAACAATAAAGCATTAGAAAAAGCAAGAGGTGTAGTGGTAGGAAGAGAAAAAATAAAGAAGGTGAAGTATGCAGATGATCATGCAGTACTAGCGGCATCAGAAGTGGAGCTACAGTATATGATGGAGAGTGTTGCAAGAGTGGGGAAAGAATACGGAATGAAAATAAATGTTGGAAAGAAAAAAGTGTTGAAAGTAAGTAAGAATGAAGCAATTATTAATATATTTGTAGAAGGAAAACTTGTCGAGCAAATGAAATCATTTCAGTACTTGGGAAGTTAAGTGACTGAGAATGGGAGCTGTACCTAGGAAGTAAGACAGGGATAGCTATGGGTAAAAAAATATTCGAGAAAGTAAAAGAACTTCTGACAGAATTTGGTATTCCAATAGAACTGAGAAATAGATTTGCTAAATGTTTTGTATAGTGTGTGGTGACTTACGGCAGCGAAACATGGACAGTCACTTAAATCAAGGGAAATTGAGCTCTACGGCCTCTCAAGATAGCAAAATTAAATGAGATAGTGGTGACCTTGGCTGACCGCGTTTAATGTTCTGGGTGCATGGCGATTGTAATTCATCCAGTGTTGCGTGGTACATTGGTTTCACCATCATTATTCTGTAGTATGAAGCTGACTTATATGATAGTTAATACATTACTTGAAATAAAAGTTTGACTTTTTCAAAATTCCCATGTCACCCTCCCATTCTCTCTTCCCTCCCCCTCCCCCCCGCCCTACACTTCTCTTCGCCACCCTCGCCCCTTCTCCGCTATCCACCAATGCTTTCTGCTCTCTTCAACACCCATTGGTCATTGGTTCCCCTTCTCCCTCCCCCCTTTTGTCCCTTCAGTATTTATTCCAGGCTGTCCTCAACCTCAACTTACAACCTCGTGTTGCAAGTGCTTTTCCCTTCAGCTCGCTGAAGAGGGCTACCTTGTGGCCGAAATACGCGTATCCGACGCTCACCCTCGTTTGTCTTTGTGTTTATATTTTGACCACGCTCTTTTTGAGCGTTTTCTTCCGGAAGTTGGGCCCGTCTGTGTGTGTGTGTGAGTGAGTGATTTGAGTGCTTGTGAGTGTGATTGTGGTAATGACCAGGCATCCTTAGTAGGGTCCCATTAGCCCTATGAAGGATCTCAGGTTATAACCTAGGCATCCTTATCAGGGTCCCATTAGCCCTCGAAAAGGATCCCAACAGGGTTGAGTGTGTGTGTCTGTGGTGGTCACTGGCGAGGAAGTAACATTCCCGTAAACCATCACAGGAGGGTATTCTGGTAGAGAGGCTGTGGTTGGTCCCTGCTGTGGAATCCCCATTCCCGCAAACCAACACAGTAAGTGTTGTGTGGTTGCATGTTTGACGAGTGGAGCTATTTTTTACGGCCACTGGAGACTCATTTAATTTTGCTATGGACAGTCAAAAAGAAAAGTGATACGTACTATGAAAGTTACGAAATGTGGTTGTGGAGAAAAATGCTTAAGGTGAAGTGGACGGATAGAATGAGAAATGAGGAAGTACTAATGACAATAGGAGAGGAAATAAAACAGCTGAGAGAAATCAAAAAGAGTAAGACGGATTGGATGGGACATATTTTACGCCAAAATTGTCTTTTTAGAAGAATTATTGAAGGAAAAATAGAAGGAAAGTGAGGAAGGGGAAGAAGAAGAATGGGAAAGCTCGATGACATAAAAAATGGCCGAAGTTAAAGGCAAATGAAAGATGTTCAGGACCTACTGCGATGAAGGGCATCCAGTTGAAACCGGTCAGAAGACACAAAGAAGTAGAAGAAGAATGAAAAAGATGACGCCACTGCGTTGAAATTAGTTGTTCCTGAAAATAAATTGGTGGTCTCAAAAACTCCGAAAAAACTATTTTAAATGTCAATTTTAAATGTCCAAGTCGCCCACAAGTGAATTAGAAGGTTTTCAAACCATCGTACTGAAGACATTTTATACGAGGGTAGCCTTTTAAGTGTCGGGAATGAAGAAAACTATAAGAGGTACAATAACGCAATTTTTTAAATTGTTTTTCAAAGTACTCTCCGCGATAGTCAATGCACTTTTGCATTCGATGGAACCAGTCGTTATAGCATTTATTCCATTCCGAAGTAGGGGTAGTGAAAATGGCTGTTTTGTAGGCATCGACCGCTTCTTCAGACGTCTGGAAGCGCTTTCCTCGTAGCATATCCTTGATTGTGGGGAATATGGCAAAATCATTGGGGCTTAAGTCCGGGCTGTATGGAGGATGATCAAGAACTTCGACGTTTTGCTGTTCCAAAAACGACTTTGTGACTCGAGCGGTGTGTGAGCTTGTATTGTCGTGATGGTGCGTAATGCGTCGATTTGGGTTATCTTTCCGAAGCTCGTCGATCACTTCTGGCAAGAAAATGGTCGTATACCATTGAGCATTAACTGTTCTTTAATTTTCAAGAGCAATCGTCGCTACATGCCCTGATTTGGCTACGAACGATGCGACCATTTTCTTGGCAACGCTGCGAGAGCGAACAACTTTTGTCGGTTTGAGTTCACTTTGGAAGACCCATACTGAAGATTGGCGTTTTGATTCAGGCTCGTAGCTATAGATCCATAATTCATCACCACTTACAATGTTGTGAACGCGCTTTGATGCTCCTGAGTGGAATCGTTACAGAGTATTTCGACACCATTTGCGGTATCCAGCGGGAAACCAATTTTTTAACACCTAACTCTTCGTGTAAGATCTTTTAAACTGAGGTCCCTGAGATGTCCAATAATGCCTAAATCTCATGGTATGTAACATGACGATCTTCCAGAACCATGTTACGTCCAGCATCCACGTTTTCTTGAGTGACGGCGGTTTTTGGTCGCCCTTCACGCGGTTCGTCACTGAGGCTAGAGCGTCCTCGCTGAAACTCTGCATACCAGCGATAAACGGTTGTCTTTGATGGTGCTTCTTCGCCAAAAACAACAAAAAGTTCTGCGACGCATTCTTGCTGGGTGAGGCTTCGTCGAATGTTATAGAAAATTATCGTGCGGTACGGTTCATGACTTAATTCCATCTCGTACAGCGACTTGGGAACTTTGACACGCCACCGTTTTAAAAATATCAGGTCAATCTTAATGAAACTTTGCATGGGCATTAACCAACTCAAAAAGTTGTTTATAAACACCATTTATAGTTGCTAGGTGATAAGGAACGTTCTATTCCCGACACTTAAAAGGCTACCCTCGTATTATTACTGGACTGCACGGATTTTCAATAAAAAAGTAAGAGAAAAATGACTCGTTACAATGGAATTTTGTTATATTACGTGGATGAAGCTGTCTTTTTTCTTCGGGGCGTGAAAACAAAAGCTGAATTTTCAAAAATCATTGCGTAATTCATTTCAAATGAAACAATAATTTAAGCCCTCATTTTTCTCTTTATCCTTCTCAAAATTTATGATCTGCCACTGAAAGAGGCATTGAAAAAGATGAAGGGTAAACCGAAGAAAATGTCATGATGAACACTGAGTGGCTAATTTTTTAGACATTTCTCGTGTTAAAGATTGAATTATAGCTTCTGCCTACCCGATAGTGTGTCAGTCTTGTTTTTTCGCTTTTGTTGACTACAGACTCTAGGATAGTGAAATGTTAGTGGTGATAGCGATCAACGATAAATATCTATTGATATTATATGCTCACAATCGATATTTAGGAGAAGAGAGAGCCGACAAATACCGGGACGTTTGTAAGTAGATATCCGCCCGTATAATATACCTGGTGATAAATTTACCTTTATACTTTTATCTTCTGGTACGAGAAAACTTAATCAATGGAAGGGAGGAGAATATTGTGCTTCTGTTACACCAGTGAAGTCATTTGAGGAGCCGCTTCTACTGTCGCACAATCAGAAGTGTTTCTTACGGCACCGAGAGGCCATCACATTGCTTCCTACTATCTGCCGACTTTCTATTGACGTTGATCACAAATCCGCTTCTTTTGCTCTCCAAAATATAATCATGCTTCATTTTCGGCTGCCCTGAATTTCAACTCTCCGTGATTACCGACAAATTGATGGATTTTAAGAAAGAGAAAACTTGCTTGAAAGGAAATGCGATAAAAGACGTCGTTCTTCAAGATGAGTACAAAACTCTGGTAGGCAGGTAAAAGACCCTTGAACCTGAGAAAACAAGGATAACGCGAAGTCAGTGCAGTGTCAAAATGTCATAGTCATTAAAGTATTGAAAAGAAAAACATGACGCCTCATCGTCGAGAATAGTATTTGAAAATAAATTGATGAAATAAAACAAAGTTATCTTTTTCATTACTAACAATGAACTTCCAAAAATTTGAGCCTAAAACCATTTAGACCAATCATAGTCATCTTTTGGAGAGCCAGTGTAATTAGCGACATGTGATCAGCGTCAATAGGGAGATGGAAGAGAGTAGGAAGGGTTGATTCATTCCATGATGCTTGTTTCTTAATCTTCTCCGCAGTGCCAGCAGAACGCTTCGAATGCTTCCAGTATGACCGTAGAATTATAAGCAGTAACGTAGTTTTAAAATGCAATAATACTGCAAAAATAAAGAAAACTGGAATTCTACGTGGAACAATAAAAAATGTACCATTTTCGCCGCTGAAGACCATCTTGATTTCTCTCAATTGCCATTAAGTATTTTTTCTTTATATTATTCTTCAAAAACAGTTTTTCAAAGTTTTCTAACGAGTCCAGCATTCGCGTAAGATCTTTGTTTTTCAGTAACTCAACCCAGACATCTCAAAGACTGAACTAAGTCTGTCTGATAACATTATCAAATTATGCTATAGAACAATGTAAGTTTTTCCCTCGAACTCACCTCTCTGTATCCTACCCAGCGCATATCAAATTGGATGATAATAGATGCCTTTTCCTTAAAGGAAATTTTAATTTGCCGGCCTCCCAGAATAAGAATGCGCATCATTTTTATTCCCCTCGCCCTTTGTCCTCAGATTTTCATTCCCTTCTAGGACCGCACTCGAAGCACAAGGGTCTATTCGTCGTGCTATAGCACTCAACCCGACCCCCACACGGGGACAGTCTCCAAAAACGGATTGATTCAACATACTCGAGCCACGAAGGCCTATCGATCGACGACCTCTTAATCGCCCTTTCTGCCCTAAGTATAAGTTACTCGCGAATATTTTAACCCAGCACCGGGTTAGCTCCGTATCTACTATTTTTCTGACGTGACCGGCCTTGCCATTGAGAGACTGAGAGAGGCATGCCGCGCGAAACAACTGCCGCAAGTAAAGGCCAATAATATGTACATTTACTTAATTACCGAGTGTTCCAGTAGTAAAAAACACCATGTGTTTTCGTTGTTCACATTGTAAACTTTACTTTATTTTTCATACGGTTGCATAAATTTAATTAAAGAATCGAATTTTGCCTCAATTATAGCTAGAGAAGCGTCTCGCTCCAACTATGCACCTTGCATTATAACCAGTCGAACATAAAAGCTATCTCTTTAAAATGTATATAACTCCTCTAAGCTATAACTGCTAAGACACCGCTCCTTTATTTCTTTATTAATTTAAAAAGTTCCAAATATGGCACAAAGACTAAACTTTAACATTGGATGACCAACAAACAAAACAATTTTAAACATTCACAAACTATGAAAATAGTTACAGAAAATGGAATACATACAGAAGAATAGAAGAACGTGGACGGGGACTTGGGGATAAGTTAACGGGGTCGATGGGGCTAATTTGCTGACATGATCTGAAAGAAAGGATTTGAAAGCGGAGGGTGGCGAGAGGAGGTCAAGGGAGGGTGAATACGAAGCTAGGGAGTTAAAATTTTTTGGAATTGGGTAGAAGAGGGAACGTAGGGATATGAAAAGACGAAATTTGAAGCTGTTAATGAGACAGTTCCAGCGAGCGGTACGAGGAGTAACATTAAGTGTGAAGAGAGGATGAAAGTTATTGGTGTGTAGAGTGTTCCTCCAGATACCATGAAGGAACTTCATGTCAGAGAGTACGTGACGGAAAGAGAGGTGGGGGATTTCAAGGAAAGACAGGGTTTATTTAATAAATTTCTGAGGAATAGTAAAATAATATTTTTCACTTTCCATAATGCAACAACTCCATGGATTAGAACCTCAGACGGCGCTTCAGAAAAAATGGTTGCAATATAAGTATTTGAGAGAAAAAGTAGTGTGGTAGAAAGAAAGAAAAGTACTACTGACTTTTGGTTTTTCACCGGCTATAGTTGCAAAAGCCGATTTTAAATATCCAAGTCACTTAAATCTTCAGCGGTTATGTTCTAGCCACCGACAATGAAAAAGATCAATGCAGATATTGTATACCAGTTGGGACCTTAAATCAACTGCTAAATTTCCACCACCGCTGTTGAAGAACTCCTGAATCCTCACATAAGCTTTCTAATACCATTGAAAACTTCTAATCATTACGAAATCTTCTGTCTAAAACTTGCTGCGACTTTACGAGAAAGGCGTACAAGTAAAGTTCTCACGAGTTGATATTCCAGCAATATTCAAGTTATATCCCGATGTAGTTCTGTGGCCATAACGTATAACTGTGAGATTTTGAGAGAAAAATTATGTAGGTCAATGATCAAGATATATATTTGAAACCATCTACCAATCTGAAAAAAAAATTCAACGAGAGACACTTCAAGTGGCATAAAAAGACCTCCGTATCTGCAATGAGTTACGCGGTAACACAGACGGTTTTTGTCTATATCTTATCGTCCCAGTAAACACATATTGGTAATGGGGAGGAAGAAATAAGATCTTAAAAAAAACTCAAGTGCTCCTCCCAATTGTGTCAGTTTCATAAGTGATACCAGAGTGACAAGATGGGATTGCCATGGACCCTCCTAGCTGTTACCGCCGTGTGGGCATTGGCGACGCGCGCGCTAATGGTCGGTGCTTTGCGACAGGCGATCAAGCTGGACTACTCCACAATCCGCGGAGACCAGTCATCCAGCAGGCTTACAGGTGCTTCCCGCTGGAATTTGAGTAGCCTGTGGGCCTCAACGGAGAACATGACCGAGGACTTCATTTGCGAGGATAGCTCGTTTCCAGAGGATTCCCACTGCACTTACCAAATATATGAAGACTATGACTGGAATGTCATCTTCCTCGGTTTCTCGCACCGACACCGGGTGGGCATCGAATGTATCCAGAGTTTGGAACGAGGCAATTTACAGGGATCGTTATCCGGAGAACACACTTTCATCCACGTCTTCACGGTGTGCTACTCGTCAACCGATTGGAAAGTGGAGCCAAGGAACGTTAGACAAGTCCGAAACTACATTTCAGAAGGCAGCGCACCGATTGTGTTCGACAGGAGAAGAGCGGAGTTCAGCATGAGCGAGGTCCACACAGTGACAACGGAGGGCAAGCGCGTGAAAGGTTGCGTCGGCCACGGATACATGACATGGCACACGGAGAAGGTGGGTCACGAGAAGAGAGGTCAAGGAGGTACCCTCGTAGTTCTTCCGGACCATATTCTGGTTGGCGTTTGTGGTGTCATTGCAGGCAGGGAAGAAGGGAGCGAGACTAATACTCCTCCATGCACTTTAGATAAACGTGGCCGATGCAGGGACTGAGGACGTGATCCAATTCAGTACAATGTATACCCTCGAGAACTTACACTGCCTTCGCAATGAATTCATCGTATGGTAATAACAAGTCCATGTTTAAGACATCAAATACGGTTTTGCAACTTTTTCCTCGCATGCCCCATTTGCCGAGTGAAAAATTTAAAATTAATTCTGAAATAAAATTTCTCTCATGTCCTACAGAGTATGACATAGATGCAATCTTAAAATCAATCATCTCTGTGAAGCATTTCACTTCTGATAGACAAAGAAGAAACTAATTTTGTCATTTCACTCGTTGTAATAAGTTGTGCGTATGAAGATAAGCTGAAGATAAAGATTCATACCTCGAGCAAATAAAATCTCTTGTTCACTAATAATTTGAGTTACTTTCATTGAGTCATCCATTGCGTGCCTTCTACCGCTATGTCCTCAGTGATTTCACTTTAAAACGAGTAAAAATAATAAACAACTGTTTTTCCATTGTCTTCAATAAATCAATGCAATATGGACAGCTAAAGGCGAATACGTTTTATTTCAATCGCTCTTAAACAAGTTCTCTGCACGAAAAATATTTTAATGAAATATCCTTTGGGTGAGATTTGTAGAAGATCAAGCATTGGTTAGACTGTCAGCCAACGGTCTACAGTCAAGGATGAATGAGTTAGAGATGCAGTGAGAGAGGTATAGGATTAAGGTCAACCCTAGGAAGACGAAAGTGATGAGATTCTTTGAAGGCAATAAGGCGGGGATTAACATAAGGATGGGAGGGCAAAAAATAAAGAATGTCAAGCAGTTTACGTATCTGGGTATTATTTTGGAGGAGAATGGATCCAATGGTAAGGACAAAAGAAGCAGCATTGCCTTGACCAAAGGAGCATTTTCAAAGAGGAGGGAATTGATGAGGGGGGATCGGCGTAGAGTCGTAAATAAAATGCTGGTGAAAATGTGATACAACAAATATGACTTGAAGCGTCATGTACACAATACAAAAATCTTATTCAAGAACTTTTCAATATTATCAAAAGTTACTCTCCATTTATGAATCAATCTTTTGTATTCATTTAAATAAGTAGGATCTTTGATTGTTTTAGGCTGGATGTTGTACAATTTAAGTCCTATTTACAAGAAACTCATATTCTACAGCGTTGAATTCTGTTTTGGCATAGGGACACAGAAACCCCTGCGAAAATTAATCATCTTAATGCTCCCATATAATTTTGGGGTATATTTACTACCCAGATAGAACATTGTTGGCACTTTGAAACAGTACAGATATCACAGCGGGAGTATTTTTAGCTCAAAAACAAATAATGGAAGAGTTCATAGGGGGTTTTAAGTCGTATAAGTCTTACCACTCTAAATAATCGCAACATGGAGTAATGAAAGTCCCATCATAGAGCGTGATTCTTTATGGGGCGGAAACCTGGTCACTACGAAGGAAAGACGAATGTAAACTCGAGGTGTATGCGATGTGGGTGTGGAGTAGGATGGAGAGGATGAGCTGCATGGTTAGAAGGACGAACGAGGAAGTATTGGATGTGGTTCGAGAGGCGTGGAAGCAAGTAGCTGAGGATTGGAGGAAGCAGAAGAGACGGATGGAGGACGTTTGAAAAGAGAGGGAATGCTGGAGAGGGTATTAGAGGGGTGAACACTTGGGAAGCGAGGAAGAGTGAGGACGATGATAGGAAATCAGGACGAAATAAGAAGAGGGAGACGGTATGAGAAATTCAAGATGTATTAATGGCGGGATAACCATCGGAGTGAAGACGTATTGGGAGTTCTCTCTAAAAATCCAACCAATCGGCCGGTAGAATACTTGAATGACTGTATAAATCCTTTGGGGAGCATTACTTCTAAAAATACCGAGTTTACCGTCAATCAAACAAATAATAGCATTCAGATTTTCTGTGAAATTTTCGAATAAGAGCAAATTATCGCTAGCCTAGTTTGATTTTTCCTTTTTATAACAGTGGCTGTACCGAAGCGACAAATATATTGTTTAGCTTAAGGTGATGCATGTTTCAGGTAAGTGTGGTGGAACATCAAAGCATCTTGTCGCATCTTCAGAGGCTCAAGCAGGCAGTAATTCGGTATTTTGGGGGGCAAATAAAGTGCCTCGGAATTCGGCTCATCAAACGTTAAACCACTTCACCGTGTGAAAGATTCCATAAGTGCCGATGTTTCAATGGCCGAGTCGTTCATCGTCTTTAGGGCAGGCATAACTAGGAAGTAGTAACTCGGTCAATCAAGTATGGAGTTTTTGCTGACAAATTAATGACCCTATATACGAACTTCTTTCTTCTTTCTTCAATGAATTCTAACGTAAAGGTATGTTGTGTTGCATGTTAGCGAATCTCCTCGCCGTTTTCTACACATTCGGGGGCCTATCTCTCTCTAGTATATCCTTTTTAGCCTCAGCATAAGATCTACCCTTCTTCATCCTGTCCATGAACCCGATTTTCTCTCTTCCTCTTCCTGAAAAACCTGCAGTGTTTTCTCGTTCTCCTTTCTGAGAGTCCACGTATTTGCCCCATAAAACGCTACGCTCCATATTAAGCTCTTCATCAGCCTCTTCTTCACATCCTTACCCAATGTCCAATTAAATCCTTGATTTCTCTCACAGCTCTTCAAGTAATTAGTAATGATGTAACATTTATATCTACATATTACCCTGCACGCCACCTCAAGGGGGTGTGTGGCAGAGGGTGAGTTATCACCATCATTGGCTATAATGGGGTGCTCCGTGGTTTCTTAATCCGGGAAGTAACATGGCCATATCCATATTTACGGGATTTTCATGTTTTCCGGTTTGCACGCCTGCTTTCCGTTGTCTTCCCTATCGAACAAGTATCTAAACTTCTTTGTAGACATTTTGTTGCTTGGAGTGGTTGTGAAATTTTCAACAAGTTTCTTCAAACGTTATGTTTTAACGTTACGTGTGGACTTCCACCATTAGATGGTTATTAATAGTGACTACTTCCGACTTATATTAGGAATCCCTTAAATTTTTAATAGGGCTGTTATCATACCGCTTTAGCGACATGTTTTTGCGACATGCAGCGGTCTGCGTCAAGATAACAGACTCTAGGTATAGGATTGCCCAGAAGTAGACCTCCAGGTATTGGAATTCCAAGGAGTACAACCGGAATGGCGTCTGTCCAACGGTCATCCTCGCGGCACATTATAGCAGCCTACAGTTGTCGGTGAAACCTTTCCACCATACCGTTGGCAGAGGGGAGATACGCCACCGTCCGCCACACGCCTAGTCCCTGTCAGAATGGCCAATCTGCGGAAAAAGGAAGATTCAAACTGCCGGCCATGATCCGTAGTGATGCGTAAAGGTGGCGATCCATCACCAAATCCACCAAATAGGGCGATCCATCCTCGGAAAAACTCCTTTGCGACCGTCTCAGCAGTTGCGTCGGGCATTGTAAATGCTTCCGGCCACCGGCTAAAGCGATCGACGCAGGTGAGGCAGTATCGCTGGTCGGCGGAGGGTGGCAGCGGCCCAACTATATCCAAGTGGACGTGTTGAAACCGGGCCGTCGGGCTGGAAAAGGTACCAATCGGTTCCAAAACATGCCGGTGCACTTTTGAGTGCTGGCATGGAAGCTAGGTGCCCATGCTCTGCAATCCTTGCGGATTGTTGGCCACAAAAACGCTCGGCTACCAGTTTAGCCGAGGCTTTGATCTCTGGGTGTGCTAACTGGTGGAGGCTGTCGAAAGCCTGCTTTCGAAAAGGCTGAGTGAGGAAAGGGGGAGTGATTGAAGTGGAAACATCACAGTAAATCTCGTGCTCTGTTCCTGGAGTGCACATTTTCCACACAAGTCCAACGCACATTCGGACTGCAGGAGTGATAAAAGTTTGGCGTCCGTAGCCTGCGAACGTGCTAAGGCGTCATAGTTCACTGGAAATCGCTGTAACTCGAAAAAAAGCGTCCTCAACATTTTTGGCCCCTGACACTTGGCGGATGTCGGTAGAAAAATACGAAACGTAACTTAAATGGCGGATTTGCCGCGGTGAACCTTTGTCCGCGTTTTGCTGAAAAGCGAACACTAAAGGCTTGTGGTCAGTGAAAATGGTGAAGGTTCGGCCTTCGATTATGTGACGAAAATGTCTGACGGCATTATACACAGCCAATAATTCTCTGTCGTAGGGACTATAGTTCCCCTCGGGGGGTGATGACTTCCTTGTGTAAAAGGCAAGAGGCCGCCAATCGCCTTTGGAACGTTGCTGCAGCGCGGCACCGACTGAGGTTTCGGAGGCGTCCGTAAAAATTGCCAACGACAGTGACGGATCAAGGTGGGTCAACACTGTTGCTTGAGCGAGGCTTTCCTTTCAGTTATCAAACGCGAGGTCCGCCATTGGGGTCAACGACACGGGGGCATTTCCTTTAACACTCGGTCCACGTAAAATGTCATTCAGAGGCGCTTGGAGAGCGGCAGCGTTTGGGATGAAACGCCTGTAAAAGTTAATCATACCGAGAAAACGACGTAAGTCCTTCACAGTTCGCACTTTTGAGAAATTGCGCACCGCTTCCACCTTCTCTGGCACTGGTGCAATTTCACTCCTTGAGACTATGATACCTAGGGACGTGATCTGGGGGCGGCCGAAAACACACTGGGTAGAATTCACTACGACACCATATTTACTCAATCGAGAGAAAATGTCTTTCAAATGCCTTTGATGCTTCTCTTCCGAAGCGGAGGCCACCAGTATATCGTCTATGTACACAAAAAGTCTAAACCGCGTAAAACCTCATCCATGAAACGCTGAAATGTCTTCGCTGCATTGTGTAAACCAAAACACATGAAGGGGAATTCAAACAAGCCAAAAGGGGTGGTTATTGCTCTTTTTGGTATATCCTCAGGATGGACGGGAATTTGCTGATATGCCTTAACCAAGTCTATTGTTGAAAAAACAGATTTACCTAACAGGCTGTGGGTTACATCTTCTACGTGGGGGACGGGATAGCGGTCGGGAATAGTCCGCGTTTAATGCGCGGTAATCTCCGCAAGGTCGCCACTGATTACCCTCTTTAGGTACCAGATGGAGGGGTGAAGACCAACTGCTCTCTGATGGCCTCGCTGTCCCGAGGCGTATCATGGAGTCGAATTCCTGCTGGGCGACGGCGAGTTCTTCCTGCGCCAGGCGATGTGGTTCCGAAAACACCGGGGGGCCGGGGATGGTGCGGATGTGGTGCTCCGTGCAGTGCAGTAGTGCAGTAGGCGCCACCGATGGCCGCATCATGTCAGAGTGTTGCTCCAAGAGGCGCTGGTACCTGAAATTGATGCCGATGTGGATGGTTTTCACTCCAATTCCCGGGTCGATTCGCAAATTTTCCGCTGGTGTGAGCGGATGTTTGGCTATCAATCAGACACCGGTGGCGCATGTCCTCGAGGAGCCCGGAAAATTTAAGGAAGTCGGCTCCGAAGATGGGTTTAGATACATCGGCGACCACGAAGAGCAAAGTAAACATTCGTGGCAAACCGAAGGACAGAGTGAGGTCCAACCACCCGTAGGTAGAGATGACGGTACCGTTTGCAGCGAATAGTTTGTAGTTCAATTTTACTCGTCGTCCTCTTGTCCTCGACCGAGGGAAAATGCAATGATCGGACCCTGTGTCGACTAAAAATTGGTATTTTGAGTTTTTATCCGTCACGAAGAGGCAGCATGCGGACGGACAGACATCGGCGGCCGCATCTACCGACGTCCCATGGCGTTTCCCGGGATGTAGGAACACGGTTGGCGGCACTTTTTTGCTCGGGGGCCATAGTTAGTGTGGTACCAGCACATTCCATGTGGATGAGGGAGTCGTCTCGGAGGCTTCGGCTTGAACGGCCTCGCGAACCACTGCAGGACCTTCACTTTGTCCGCCATTTCGGCGACGGAACTGATATCTGCCGAGCCTTGTGTGGCGAGGACAGTTTGCATATGTGCCGGGAGGCGACTCAGCCAAAGCGAGCGGACGAAATCGGTAGACATGGAAGCCCCAGCCAGCGATCGAAGATGACGAAGGAACTCCGATGGTTTTGCGTCTCCCAACTCCTCCTGCTCCAATAGCTGTCGCATGCGCTGCTCAGGAGACGATGAAATCCGGCTGATAACGGCTACTTTTAGAGTTTCGTATTGGCCAATCGCGGGGGGATCCATGATGATGTCCTCGACTCTTTCAATGTATCGACTGTCCAACTGAGCAACCACGTGCGAGAACTTCATAACATCGTTGATAATATTAGCCAAACGGAACTGCACTCCTGCTTGCTAAAACCAAACTGGGCCGGCTTTTCGGCCCAGAATTCGGGGATACATAGGATAACGCGGTTTACGCTCACTGTCTTTGTCGTCTGGATCCATGGCTAAAACCAAAGACGTACGGCGTAGTCTTCCTATTTCGGCTAAATAAGCACTCACGAAAACGTTCACCACTCGTTTCGGGGTCACCACTTCGGAGAGCGACAGTGAATAAGAAAACGTAGTTCGATGAAAACGATTTATTCCGAAGGTAAGCAATGGCGCGTCCTAAGTTCATTAACAATCGCGTCGCGCCTCTTGTTTATTTACGTCGTTCGCCTGGTGATCTCGGCCAGCTTCCTACCGTCGATCCTCTCTCGTGGCGCCACAAGACGTGGTGACAGTCGCCACAAGACGTTCTTCCACGTCTTCACAGAGTGCTACTTTTACTACGCCGCATCTTTTCATCTTGGGAACAATATATCACCGGCTATCCCGCAGGCTTCCTCAGGTCCAAGCGATCTCTATCTTTCAAAGAGCAAGTGAGATCTCCATTTGATTCAAAATAAACAAAAGTGATAATTGGAGTCAGCAGAATTGAGAAGAAGGATGAATCATCCGTTGAGAAATTGGTAAGTAGCAAAACAGAATCCTAAGATTGGTTGACTACACCCCACCACCCTTCCCTATCAAATGCTAGTTCCATTACCTCCTGAATTCATCTTTATAGTTATTAGGAACCATTATTGTACAGTTATTGTATTGTATCATATTTATTGTATAGATTAGGTCCAAGTAGAACATAGCATCTTTTAAATATAGACAGGCGAACATCTTGTTGAGGAAACAGCTATTTCTACGGCCACCTCCAAAGTGTGGTTTATAAACCCACATAGAAGTGTTGCCACTTCTCAAGAAGAACGTTTGTAGTACCTTGTAAACGTATAAATTTCTTAGGGGAAGCACCTTTATGTTGAAAAATTGGGAAAATTGGGGTGACGTTTGCTTTTTCTGGAGGTTTTCCTAATGATGCTCTTTTGAGCAAAGTAGGCTGGCTGTATTGAATTGTAATACGCACCACCCCGGGTAGTAATGCCGTAGATGAGCTTGGAGTTAACTAATGCATTATAAAATATCTTTAAAATGACTAAGTTATACTTGTTTCGGTTATATATACCTATATGACAAGTGCCATTAGGCTACGTGCAAAAAAAGCATTCAATTGCCAAGAACAAAATCGGAAACATGCAATTCTTTTCGGTTTTATCTACACTTATTACTGATAAGCACACTTTGGCAAAGTTTCGAGCAGATGGACACATGAATGAAAATCGCTCCAAACACCTTAACGTAGTCCGAGCGAGATAGTTCCCTAGTCATAATAGAGACCATATTCGAATTAAACGTTTTTATTTCGCCCGCTGTAGGACACATGAATTAAATATTGAATTATTAATGGTGCAATTAGATAGTTTTACATGACCGAAATCGTACGTAATGAAATTAAAATATCTAAATAAGTCTTTTACTTGACTCATTTTTTTTCGCGCGGTGCGTTTGAAACTCCTTCAAAACGGAGGGTTTTTTGTGATACCCGAGAACCTTTTGCAGTGACAATATGATTAATTTTCAAATATAGTTGAGAAAACACACAAACTACACCCTGTAAGTTTTTTTTACGACAACTAAGAGTTAGAAATTCCTCATTTTGTAAATAATGTCTTTCTGGAGTGCATACACGTACCATTTCTCATGACAAAGGGCCGGTATTTTTTTACAATTAACTCCTAAAGTTATGTGGTAAGGGGTTGAATTTTTGGTGTCATTAGAAGGGTGAGATATTTTTCTTTAGAATGAGACCAAATTCATTGATTTCTACGCAAAATGATATTTTGCTTAAACTACCTTAAATGCCCACTAGAGAAACAGCTGCAACTTTCAGCGGGAAAGTTCTGAGAGAGGGACCTCACTTCGTGACGAGCATCCTAGTATTAAGCAGCATTGATTTCTCTCAACGAAAATCACCGCGGGTTTCCGCTCGTGATCGAGATTTCTACAGCCTCTTTAACACACGCGATCATGAATTAGGTTCGCTCCCGTAAAGGTGCGATCTAGTCTACCATCGGCATATCATTTGGCAAAAACAACACGTCTCGCAGGTGGACTACAAAACACGGGAAGATCGAAAAGCGGCCGCCAAATAATCGCCCGAAGCACTCTGCTCGGCCGCCACGGCCCTGAACCGCGAATCGACAAGGTAATCATTAAATCCTCGCTCCCATGAAAACGGTCGAGGATGCCAAAATCACGAGGATTGGGTGCAGATATTATTTTTCATTCACTTAACCCTTAGTCCACCACGCTCCCGTCGGATTTACCCCACCTCTGAACGAACTTACATCCGCGTCCACGAAGTATTCTTCAAGCAACCTCATGGGTTTGGGGCAGATTGAAATTTTCAACGAACGAAGTCAGCGTCATGCTAGTTATGACCTACTTCACTATAATTCAAAATGAGAGGAGATTTGATGAACCACGCTCGACATTTGTGACAAGCAGGTCTATCAAACAGAATTTGAGGTGAGTAATATTTTATCAAAATTATGTCTAAAACTTTTAGCCAACATATTTTGACCAAACTGCAAAGAGGCGATTCTAGTTTGTCAACCGATTGACCAATCACATTAAACATAAGTGTAACATAGCGCTCTTCGGCCTAACATGCCGAAATTGCTGATTTGAGTCGGTTGAAGCATGCATTTCGCCAGTTCCGGAAATTCATATAATAAACTAGAAGAGAAGTAAAGGGCAATGAGGTTAAGTGATGAATCATGGCATATTTTTCCCCATAACGCAAGGCAACTCACTTTGTTTATAGCAGGGTCTTTGAGCAGATACTTTACAATTCAATGATTATACTTATACTTGAACACCCTTGCATTCAGAGGAAAAAACGTATTGCTGATACTGCTGCAATGAGAGTTTAAAACTTCACATCATTCGTTCAAATAATTTGAGACAGTTTCGAGCGAGTGATGTGAATTCGAAACATTTGACAATTATGTTTATTTGGCAAATTCATTATGAGAAATACTATGACAGTGGAACATCGGGTTAAATTTGAAGGCATTGAGGAAAAACTAGATATGGTACATCGGCTAAAGACTAAAAATCGACTAAAGTAGTCGATTTTTCGATGTTTATAAAAGTACTCACCACTCACTCAATTTTCATCGGTATAAAAACATCGATGTTTCGATATATCTAATGGCTATCGTCTTCTTATGTGAGATTTTGCATTATATATCAGTCATATTACCATGTCGAATTTGTTTGCGATTTGAAAAATTCTAATCACAATCAATTCTGATATTAATCTAAATAAATTTTACGCGAAACCCCCCCAAATAATCCCCAGGAAACATAGATTTGCCGGGTGAAATTTACGATGGTAGTTGAATGGAAATATGCTACATTAGTTATACAAAATTTAATTCATGTCTCATAAAGCTGCTGAATTAAAACGTATAATTCGAATATGGTCATTGTCATGACTAGGGAACTATCTCGACCTAACTACCTTAGAATATTTACTTCATGATTCTTCATTCATAGATAGATTCAATCCTGGGATAGGTTGACTTCAGTCCTCCACCCTTCCCTATCTAATGCTAATCCCTTTACTTTACCTCCTGGTATCTCTTCCGATGTACTTTCCTCTTTATAATACCTCTTACCGCTGTTAAAATGGAAAAAAAATTGGAATAAGGTTCTCATTAAGACTAGGGTAGTTTCACGCTAAAACCACCTTAAGTTATTTTTCCAGAAGATCCGCATTACTTTGTATTTGTAAGCACATCTAGAAGACAGCGAAATAAATTCATCAGGATAATCTCTTCCTGCAAGTTACGGCTTCAAAGAGAAGGAGAGGACAGGTTCCGAAAAGCAAGGACTCGGGCATCAGTTATCTCATAACGAGAACAAATTAAAATAAGAGGCCATTAACGTCAGGCAAGGGTCATGGAGCGAGTGAGAGAACAGGTTATCCAAACGCGCGATAGTAAAACAGCTGTCCAAGCAAAAGAGCAGGGCAGTTTTAAGAACCTCGCTCTCACACCACCTCGAAAAAAAACCCCACCCACCAAAGCCATGTCACCTCGCTACCCTTTTAAATATTTCTCAAAAAGCACATAATGTTCCTTCACGCCTGTTAACATGTGTCTCATTTGGGAGCCTTTTCAGCCGCGTCCATTTTTGCGACGATCCTGAAAAACAGCGGTGAGGTACCGGGAAAAGGAAAAAATTCCCTCTTTAGGTCACATACACAACACCCCGGCCCATCCATCGGTCTCTCGACCAGCCTCTCCTATTTGTTATACACGCACATACATACAAGTGAGGGGAAAACCCTGATAGGGGTCAACTCTGACGTCCTTTTCTGCTCCGTAATGCTAAAGGTAGGTATGGCTAATGTTATTCCAAAGGGACGGGACCGCAACATGTATCGCTATGAGGCGTGACATTTGCCCTGGTTGGCGAGGAGTGTCGGCGTGACCAAACGAAAGACCTTTCTACTATCCCATTCCTCCATTCTTCTTTCCTTTACGTCCCACCTCACGGCAAAGATGTGGAAGTAAATGACCCGTGGAATAATGGAAGAAAAATTGTCGGTCATCGTGGATTTGAGAACGTCGGTTCATTCGCCAACTGGCATAGTAGATGTTACAATTCGGCACGTTTTGTCAGGCTGGGCAGTGCAGTTTTCCGCACAGCGATAGACGAAGAAAGTTCCATTCCTAAGTGGATTACGTGGGTGATTCTCAACGAGGGCGAAAAATACGCACGATTAAAATCAGGGATTTCTTACAAAACAGTAAAAAATTAATACAATTGACATATCACGTTCAAGAGATGACATCGACATCAAATTTACCGAAATCAAACCGAGAATTACACTTCTGACTGTGAAGTGTCAGACCCAGTACCTTATTCAACAAAATATAGTAAAGATGGACTGTTTATTGTTTAAATTTTCAGAGCGATTGCAAAAACCCTCTTCCTTGGACGACAACCTTGACCCGGTGGAAGGGCTTCCGTGTTCGAATAACCCCAGGAGCTAAACCTGCAGGAACAATAATTACTACTCCTTCTTAATAAGAGAAGTCCCGGGCAAGAAAAACGTGACAGTAATAAGCTACAGTAATGCAGGAAATGAGGAGGGGAGGGATGGATTGAAGCTATGTCTCTACTCGTTGGGAATTAGGGAGCATGCATTAGGGTACCTAAATATTTGGCAACCTTTCGAGAAGAGACACCTTTCCCAAGTGTTACCATCTACTGAGCTGGAATTAAGTGAATAACAAGTCTATCAAATGAGGTATTTTCAATAAATGAACACGATATCAATGATAGTTATACGATGATAATTTTGGCGCCGTTGGCTTCTTTAGCTGTATCGGGATGATTGGAGTGCGAATTAATATCCACATTAATTTTGGTTTTCAGAATCTTTAATTATTAATCACAGAGATACTGTAGTTGGCGTATGTGTGTGTGTGGTGTTTAAGTTGTATCAATTACTCTTAGTACATAGGATTTGTAATATTTGTTGTTAATTCTTAAGAAAAATACTATTAGAAATTAGCACTTATTTCGGACATCGATAAATTACTATTAAGCATTATTAGAAATGATTACTTTCCTTTCAGTAGTTTTGGAAAATTCTTAATACTCTAGCATTACGTTACTACTATTACAGCAGCTTACCGATAAAAACTACTGCATTCTAAGCAGTAAACTATAAAAAACTGGTATAGTTATTTCCTATGAGATTTTTGTAGGGTGCAGTATTTTATCAGTTTGTACCAGTAGTCCAGTGTGCATTTCTTTACCCGTTTCAGAAAATATTCATAATATTTTATTAAAGTGTTTTATTCATTTTTCTTCATAATAGATATCGACTCGTTTTTTCAACGTTACATTTTTGATGTTTTTTTATTTTGTTATGAATATTTAATATTTTTATAATTACTTACTCACATAGATAACTATAGCATGTAGCGTTTTTATACTATAACTAGCTAGCTCCTTTTTCATAGTGACCCCATTTTGACGTAGGGTAGTTTTCTCCAATATAATTGAGGACCCCAGAAGTCAAGGGGTCTAAGTAACAAAATCGTTGTTTTGAGAAAACTTAAGTCAAAGTTGAAAATGTTAGGTAAAACCCACTAAGTAGTTAATTACGTAGTAGTAGTAGGCATTACCCTAGATAGCATCACCTGTCAAGAAAATCACTTGGATCCCTTTAACACCTAAGATATTTATATTTTTACATCCCATTCCTGTACCTAACTTTTTTTTATGTCACTTAGTCCCCTTGACTTCTGGGGTCCTCAATTATACTTCGAAGTCATCAATCCCGTTTAGGCGTAGGTTACTTTTTACCTTGTAGAACACTAGAATCGAGTGTTTTTTTTCCAGTATGGATGAGGAAATATTATGCAAAGTGTCCTAAATTCCCACAAAACTTCCTGCACTAGCTTAACCATCTAGCCTTAGACAACGAGATAATAGCACAGTATTTGTGCATAATTGAGAATATGCCACATTTGAAACAGAATATGAAGTCAATCCTAAGATTGGTTGACTTAAGTAAGAAGAAGGAAATATCTGTGCAAAGCGCAGAGTGATCAACATCACCATAATAACACCAGCCATTACAAAGAAATTCCCTCTAATTTGCCAAATTGATCTGACGCATGCAGCTATCTGCATTATTGAAATTTCATTCTGGAGGCATATTGAGGATAAACTCCATCTATTCTAAATACGACGAATATACGAAGAGACTCCGAGCAAGGAGTGTGCCCTGAGGATTTCGTAAAGACGGTCATCAAAATCGAAGGAGAAGAAGAGAACACCAGAATGACAAGGTGTTAGAACAATAGGGTAGTTTCCAATTTTTTATTATTCCCTAGATCAAAATACAATAACCCCAACAATGCGTAATAGAAACCGTTTGATTTAAAAATCTTAAGTGCTTTTCTGAGTCAATAAATAAGTGAAAAATTTCGACGATAGCTTATCATCTCATTATCAATATCACCGGCTGATCGGCTTGATCTTTTTCTTTGTTCGGTGGTCTCTAAAGTGGATCTTAGTGAAGTGTGAGCTCCGAGGAAGGGAAGCACAGGTTAAGTGTAGAGTTGTTACGCAACGAGATCAGAGCACAGTAATTGTGCATGTATGAGAATATGACACATTTGAAACAGAGAGAATGGGACGAATACTTCTGTCAATGTAGTGTGACTGATGCGTGCGTGAGCTTGAAAGGAATAATAGTGGAATGTGCAAAAATTACATGGAAAAGACGTAGACGGAAAACTGAAAGAAGACTCATGGTGAAATGAAGACGTGGAAATTGTAAAGTAAAAGAAAGACGTGTATAAGAGTTAGATTGCAGCCAAATTTGAGGAAGAGTGACCAACGACATGTAATAAGGAGAGAGAAAGGAGTTCGACATCTCTGAGAAAGAGAATGAGAAAAGAATGAGTAAGGGCGAGGACTGCAAAGTGCGGAGTTATCATTATTGTCATTGGTCGTTCAATCATAAGATTGGTTAACTTCAGCCCTCCACCCTTCCCTATCTAATGCTAGCCCCCTTACCTCCCGGTATCTCTTTCTGTGTACTTTCTTCTTTATTTGGTCGATCAACTTATTCTGGGACTTCCTCTGGGGACTTTTCCCTCTAATTTACCTTCAATTATGTTTTCACAAACCCATTGTGTCTCAGGTTGTGTCCAATCCATCTTGTTCTTCTTTTCTATATGGTACTCCATATGGTCGTTTCCTCTTCTACTCTGATATACACTTCATCATTTCTTTTTTGTCCGTCCATTTTATCTTCAGCATTCTCCTCCAACGCCAGGTTTCGAAGGATTCCGTTATTTTCTGGTAAGATTATCCAATGGTCCATGCCTCCGATCCGTAGAGTGCTACGCTCCACACGAATGTCTTAACATACAGTTTCTTGGTTTGTAGTCCTAACTTCTTTGAGCTTAGCAGTTGTCTTTTTCTCATGAACGCCTTCTTAGCTTCGGCTATTCTCCGCTTGATGTCAGTTGTACTTCTTCCGTCCCACGAGATGGTGCTTCCGAGATAGGTGAAGGAATCCACTGGCTCGAATTTCTTTCCTCTCAGGGTAACTTCTACTTTCAGTTTCTCTCTTCTGCATACGAGGATTTTGGTCTTCGCCTTACCGAACCGAGCACGCTCGCCCACATGCCAGGCGTAGGCCAAAAGCAGTCAGGATGACATAAACTAGGATAGTGCTGCGTAAGCAAACATGCTACCATTCAGTATGCTATTTACAACTAAAGCTTAGATACAACTACTGGTAAGTCGGTCGGCCCCGGTGGCGGAGGCGTAAAGTCCTCGCCAGCTAACCCTAAGGTCGCGTCCCGCCTGGGTAGAATATTTTCTGCCCAGGCCATGGGTGTTTGTGTCTCGTCCGTTGTTACTGTTATTCACCCGACGTCAATTGGCCCATTGTGCTGTATTCGGGGTAGTGAAGATAAATAAATAAATTTTTTTAAATTATTATTAATTCGACTGATGAATAGTTGTGTCCACAAGGTACTAAGTCATGCATGAGCTATACCTTGTCGGATAATTCATGCGGGGTCAATAGCTAATAACAATGTTCAGACATTTAGAACAAGTTCAAAACTTACCTTACCGACTGAAGTTTCCCAGAACTGATCAATCACAAATATTATGATCCCTTATTGTACGTGGAAAAAAATGACATTTTAAATATATTGGAATAGAAAGAGGCATATTAGTTGGCTGGAACAGGTTATGAGGGCCTAAGTGACACCAATACCCTTGATTGAGGGGAGGATGCTGGGTAAGCTGGGTAATTGAAGGAAGATAATAGAAGTTGTGGGCATTATACAAAGAGGTAAAGAGGGAAATAGAGGGATGAACCTTGAGGTGGCGGGGAATAAGACGGTAGAGGATAGAAAATTGGGACTTGATAAGGAGAGGAAGACGATACGAGGAATTTAAGAGGAATCTAATGGCTAATCTAATAGATCATGTATGAGGGATAAAAGATACTCCTCATGTTTGGACGTTAAGTGCTGTAGAAAAACCTACCAATCAGTTGGGATAATACTCAAATGAATGAACAGAGGTAGGAAGTACGCTGAGATCAAGGAAGCTATCCCATAAGGATAGAGAATTTTACGTGTATAAATAAGTCAATGATTATTACTTACTATAATTTGGACCAGCTTTAACCAGTACAGTACCCTGATAATGAATGATAATAAGATATCTAAACCATTTTGTAAAATATGATACGCTATACTCAGTGTACATACACAAATTCACCATCGCGCTTTCACCAATAAATACCGTTTATGCAAGTGTTGATTTCAATTATGTAATATGAGGCAGGAATTTAAGCAAGAGGATACCCGATGCTGCTGTTCGGTTTTCACTGACCAGGAGTAGGTCGGCTAATCAATCAATAAGTTTCAGCTGAGTGGAAGACCTTCATAATCACAACGGAAAATATGGAATGAAGATAAACCACAAGGTGATATGAATAATGAGGTTTTTCATGAAAAATGTTATTAGCTATAAATAAGAGTATAATGGCATAAGAAAGTAAGCAGGAGGATTTTTGGAAGAGGTCATACGCAATGAAATTGACGAGAAGATGCTGACAAAAGCAAGTTTTGAGGGATGAGGGTATAATGAAGACCTTGACAGAGGGAAGGATGTGGTGTTACCTTGGAATGGGAAAAAATAGTAAGCTATTTGTAATTTAAGGTGAGAAGAATTCTTGAAGGAGGAAGTGTTAAAAAGGAATATCTATGTAATTTAAAGAAATAGCTATAACTAGAAGGTATGAAGATCTAAGGTGAGAGATTCTGTATTCACTCCGGCTCTAATTAGAAAGGGTATGTGATAAGTGAAGCAGTAATAATCACTATCACTAATTTTATTCAATTAATAATAATCCCCATCTCCATCCCTTTTTGGTAAACCGGATGTGCATTATACAGCAATAGAGTAGTTAGTTCTCATTATAAATGACGCCTCCTGTCGGTTTATTGAACGTGTGAAAGGAAGCAGAGAGTCAAGAATCGAAGCAAGCTATAGATGTACGACATTACAGATAGAGGAAGGGTCCTCATCGCACTACCTTAAGCACCCGCATCCAATGCGTATTTTATGTCTGTAGTAACAAACAGAAGTAAGTTAAAATAGGTCTAGCAGATTGGTCTGAGAAGATGGAAAATTATTAGAGGAGTAGGGATAGCTGTAGATGATGATAGACGCTGGCGATTACAAAGAATTAAATGGGCCCCATTGCACTCCCCTGATACACACCCAAATGTTATGCTGAAGCCTGTGATAGTTAGCCTTAGTAATTTAAATTAGAGCGTGCAGATTGGTCACAAAAGATGGAAAAGAACCAGGGATACAGGAAATGAGCCTGGAGACAGACGCCGGAGACACTGACAATGAGAATTGTCAGACGGGGCGTAGAAGATGGGAAAGGACCAGGGATACAGATCAGAGCCTGGCGATAGACGCCGGAGAACACCGACAGTGAGAATTAAAGGGGCCCCATAGCACTCCCATGTGGCACTCCCGATGTGCCCATTTAAATTAGTGCTATAGTTAGCAATTTAAAGTGGAGAGTGCAGATGGAGCATAGAAGATGTAAAAGGACCAGGGGTACAGGAATAGAGCCTGGCGATAGACGCCGGAGAACACTGAAAATGAGAATTAAAGGGGCCCCATAGCACTCCCATGTGGCACTCCCGATGTGCCCATTTAAAGTAGTGCTATAGTTGGTAATTTAAAATAGAGCGTGCAGACGGGGCATAGAAGATGGAACTGAGGATGAAAGGAGGCAATAGATAGAAGATGGAGAAGCAGGGGGTTGGTTGTTTTGGGCGACGCATGCACACACAGACAAGAACCATGAGAATGGAGCACTCCTCTCTCATTCAGGGTCGAACACAGAGAAAGAGAAGAGAAGCCGTCGCCTCTCTCCTTCCTTCGGCGCCTTCCTACCCCCCTCCTCTCCCCATCACGACCTCCTCCCTCCCCTGAATCACGTAGCCCATACACCCCCACCTCCACCCATCCCTCTCTCTCTCTCTCGAGAGAGAGAGAAAGACGGACCCGAAGAACGAACACACTCACCTCCGACGGCCTGCCTGCCCGAGAGAAGGCGGTCTGAAGAAAGGAAAAAGGAGTAATGGTGTGAGTGTGGGGTGAAAAAGTTGGGAGGGGAGGAGGGATTTTTAAAACCCGGGGAGTGGGGGGGAGGAGGAGGTGGAAAGGAATTCCAACAAGGCGGTCCAGGGGTGGAGGTGTAGAGCGGGGTTTTCAGACGGGCGGGGGCGAGAGGGGGGCGGAGAGGGGGGGCAGAAGAGAGTGCGGAGGAGGAATTCCACGAAAGGCACCTGCCCCCAGAGTAACCCAACCCCGCCTCCCGCTCCTCCTCCGCTCGCACACACAACATCCCCCCGTTCCGATGGCCGACCCCTCTCGTGCTGCTCTCGACCGTCCGGGAGAAGTATGTGGGATGCATTCCGGAGGAATCCCTCCCCATTCTATCCTCCACACGAACCAAATCCTCATAAATACATGATATATTTCGTGTATTCAAGAAAACATACCCGAAACCTCATGCTACACAAGTTATAGGAACATAAGTGAACCGATGACACACCCCCTTGTGAGATTTCAGGTGTTATTTCAACTTAATTAGCGATAACACGGTCCAAAACGACGAATTTCACCCGATTCTAGTAAATAATTTTATTCAGTCATTATTGCCATATGTATGTTTGTAATATGTGTCAACATAGCAATCTACCAGCAACCACAAGTCTGTGTGGCAAGGGATGAATTTTCGATATAAATCGGCTTCACAGCATGCGTAAAGTTTTAGGAAGCTAATTGAAACCATGTCAACACTTTACGGGATTTCTGATGAGCATTAAAATAACTTAGATGTATCACAGACACCGCATAAAAGAACACTTTGCGTGTTATCGCTTAAAAATTCTCTTATCTGAAATATTTTGTCGATCGTGTAGCCACATGCTACAAAAAATTATAGGAACAAAAGTGAACCTATGACACACCCCTGTGGGACTTCAGATGTTATTTCATCTTAATTAGCGGTAACACTGTCCGAAATGAGCATTATCTCGCGATTCAAGTAAATAAATTTCATTATTACCATGTGCCTATTTCATGCAAATTAGTAACAACATAGCATCCTACCAGGTACCTCAAGGATATGTGGCAAGGGGTAAATTTTCACAAATCCGCTTCACAACATGCGTAAAGTTTTAGGAAGCCAATTGAACTATGACTACACCTTACGAGATATCCGATGAGCCTTCGACTTCATTAGATGTATCATAGACACCGCACAAAATAGCACTTTGTATACTAACGATTAAAAACTCTCTCATCTGATATATGTTATCGATCATTCAAACTCCAGAGTGGACCGGATTAAATAAAAAGTAGGTACATTTTTAAATCGTTACTTTCAATCCAAAGTCACTGAAAAAAATGCCATGATTTTTAAAATCTCTAAAATATCCACTACTCTAGTTAACTTACGTAAAACCGTTGAAACGAGCTCAGGTAGATGACAAAGGAAGTGCAATGCCGAAGAAATACCCTGAAAATGTCATTTTTGTGCGGACAATAAGTTATCATGTTAGATAGGTATTATGAGCAGATAAAGCTGTCACTAAAAATAAAAAGGATATATTTTAGTGATTTATAATTAATTATCATGATTCTTTATTTCTCAAAGAAGACTATTAGTTCTTCAATCGATTTCCCCTGCATTCTCCAATGCGAACGCTCGTACGGATGGACACTGAAGTTTGTGACTAATGTAGGACATTTTGAGCGATTTATCGCCAACTTTTGAAATGATATGAAGAGTTTCCAGAGGTGTGTAATGAATTATTGAAGCGGAGCGTAGTGAAATATAAAGCAGTCTATTGAAATAGAAAGCAGAGAATATTGAAATATTGTGTCATAACGTGTGCAGTAAAGGTTGTAAATATAAGGTAAACCGGGATTCCCCGAAGAGAGAGATTGGAAACCCAAAGGGATGCGAGATAGCATTCCAGGGATGCGAAATAACATTTGCCTTTTTTACATTAAATGAACCCTTTTGAGGGGTTTATGCAAATTTTAATATGTTTATGATTGCCATCGCTATTTGATAGTAATTAGGTTACAGTAATGGTAGCTAGAATTAAATTTGAAGAAATGCGCGATAATGAACGTTTGGAAAAATAATTGCTTTCACCGGAATAATTATTGCATCAAAAAAAAAGATAATATCTAACGTAGACTCTATTAAATACTTAGGCGTCACCATCACTGAAGACATGTCATGGGGGAAACATATCAGGGATATAACTAGTGTAGCAAATCGTAGATTATGATTCGTAAAAAGGGTTCTAAGCAAATGCGATGAGAGAGTACGAGAAAGAAGCTATTTTACACTTGTCAGGTCTCATTTAGAATATGCCGCTAGTATATGGGATCCGTACGAGGAAGGTATGATAAAAGAATTAGAGCGCGTGCAAAGGAGATCCGCTAGGCTTGTCAAAGGCCGTTATGATAATTGTATAAGTGTTACGAGGTTAATAGAAGAACTAGGATGGGAATTACTATCAGAACGCAGGTTAAAATTTAGGTTAAACCTTTTAAGTAAATTCGAAACAGAGTTGTTCACCGATGACGCTAGATATATATTGAGAATCCCTGCGTATTATGCTAGGTTTGACCATATTAACAAAATTAGAGAGATAGATTGTCGTACCGATAGATTTAAAATGTCATTTTTCCCTCGTACTATAAGAGAGAACAATAGGCAGCGTAGCAAAGGGATAGGTAGGTGAAATATAGTTAGAGTAGTCTGTAGTGCATGATGCATGTAATAACAACCATTACTCCCTTTCTTATTATGTAGATACTAACCATGTGACCCTATTATCTAGCATGCCTTCATTAAATAACTTAGTTGCATGTCAATAGTTCATGTTTGGTGATCTTCGCCCCCTGCCACACACCCTCGTGGTGGCTCGCAGAGTATTCATCTACATCTACATCTACGTCATACCCTGCAAGCCACCCAAAGGGTGTGTGGCAGGGGGTGCTATCGCACCAGGCATGCATGAATGATATGGTAGAACACCGACATTACATTAAAACCCGCGTACCACACATGCAAAGCGCCAATTACAAATCTAATACCCAAGAAACATTCTATCTCCAATCGTTCTAACATGCAAGGGATACAAAGACTACTACTACAGATTCAAAATATCATGCATAAATAAGAACATCATTATTTACATCATGCATAAATAAGAAAGAGGAGAATATAATGAGAAAGATTAACTGCCTGCCTATTGTCAATACTCGAACTATTCATGACGCCGATCACAGCTGTTATGGTCCCGAATGGTACGCGGAAAAAATGACATTTTATACCTATCGGTTCTACAATCTAGCTCTCTAATTTTATTGGCGCGATCTAATCTGCCGTAGTACGAAGGGGTTAATAGTATGTTTTTTACGTCGTCAGTAAAATGATTTTCCTGAAATTTATTTAGGAGGTTAAGCCTATAATTTAATCTACGCTGTGATAGCGATTCCCATCCTAATTCTTCTAACAGTCCAGACACACTAGCCAACTTATCGTAGCATCGTTTCACAAACCTAGCTCCTCTTCGCTGGACGCGATCTAACTCTGATATCAACCCCGTTTCGTATGGATCCCATACACTAACAGCATATTCCAGATGAGGCCTAACGATTGAAAAATAACAACGTTCTTTCACTTTCTCATCACATTTTCCGAGTACTCTCTTGATAAAGCCTAGCTTCCTATATGCTTGACCGCATATTTCCCTAATATGTTTTCCCCAAGATAGGTCGTGACTAATTGTGACTCCTAAGTACTTAACAGACTCGGCGTGAATAATTTCTGTATTTTTAATTCTGTAAGCCCTAACTGGCCAATTTTTCTTTTTCCAAAAGCTGACTGCTACGCACTTTTTTATGTTTAGTTCCATCTGCCACTTTTCGCACCAAGTATGAATAGCAAGTAGGTCGATTGTTAACGAGTCGCTATCTTCGGAATTGTTAATATCCCTATACACAACCGCGTCGTCTGCGAAGAGTCTAAGCTTACTTTTAACGACGTTACTAATATCATTAATGTACGAGAGAAATAGAAGTAGACCAATTACACTTCCCTGAGGAACACCCGATGTAACGCTAACTGTGTTTGACATGATACCGTCTATGACAACCCTTTGTTCCCGCCCATGTAAGAATTGATTAATCCAACTAATAATGTTTTTATCTATTCCATATGCTTCTAGTTTTGAGAGCAACTTAACATGAGGTACCTTATCAAAAGCTTTCCTAAAATCGAGGAATATCGCGTCAACTTGGACATTATTACGTAGTATTACGGGCAGTATTACGTAGATGTAGATGTAGGTTGTCCGATAGGTAGCTTGATTAGTCAATTTTCTGTATAAAGCATATTTACCAACATACTAACCAACATTAACGGCATGTTTCAAATGATATCTGACACAAATTCCCAGTATCTCTACGGATGTGAATGTGTATACTTCTATGGCAGATAGTGAATAAATAAGATGCTGGGTGCCAATACATCGATTGATGGCTTAATTAATTGATAAAAGGGTCATTTCATGACCAATGACGAATCCATTAGCTCCTTTAGGAAATAAATGATGTGCAATAGTAATTCAAATGCATAATATGAACTTGCATGCATTTTATCAAGAATACCTAATTGAATAGAATACCAAACATTTGAACGATGGGTATTGGGAGATAAAATGCGAAGGAGATTAACATTATTTTTTCACCGCAAATCAATGATTGTCTTTCTATCCACATTGCCAATGGGATAGGATAGGATTGCCAATCTCCATATTTGGAGCTTTAAAAAAAAGTGATGCTCACAGTTCTAATGTCTACGAATGTCTACGATGCTCACAGTTCGAATGTCGTGTATGACTATGCAGGCCAAAATTTTATTAAACTTTTATATTGATAATATATATGGGTAACAGGCTTTTCTTTTAGCAATAGGTGGAAATTCACACGCCTTTAAATATCGCTTGTCAATTTTCATTTGTTCTGGGATGTATGGAGCTGCTGCGTCAGGAAATGAGTGCGCTATAGTGGTATGTCTTTCTAGTTGGAACACATGAGGTTATAAGAGCCAATATCACCTTATAACGATGCTAGTAATGGAAAAGGGACATTAAGGGCTCGTGTACAGTAGGTTGAGAACCGCTGATCCATACTATAAATATAGTGTCGGGGATGTTTCAGTGAAGAAAAACTCACCCATCAACATACACTTCAGAGGCCTTAGGGTGGCTGGAGCGGTAATAGTGCGCATTTTTATAATCTTTCAAGCAATTCAAAAGACCACTACATCTGGATTTCTTTTAAATTCATCTATTAATGCGGCGAAGCTCAGCTTTCAGGAGTAATGGAAAGAAATACAAGTAAATTTTCCATTTTGGGCTAATTGAAGTCTATTTTGACTCGAGTTTTCGGCGCTGTATCCGAAATTTCGGCGAATGTTATAATTAAATATGTAACTTTTTAAAAATTGAATCGGCATGACCCCTTGACATTATGCGTCGGCAACCATCTCAATAATATAGTAAGTATTACTTCGCATCGAGAAGAAAATTTGTGCGTATTGAAGCGAATTATTACGTGATACATTTCATCTAAATCTACTTACAAGCCACCGCAAGGGTGTTTGACACAAGCAAATTCTTCACTGTATTTCATGTTGGTGATGGGTCTCCCCCTGCCAAACACCCTCGTGGTGGTTTAGAGGGTAATAAGAAAATGTTGATGTAGTAAGAACATGCGTACAAAGTTACAAGCAATTGTGCGCATAGACAAAAATCGCTCCGATCACCTTCATTAGGATGCCTAAGAATGTAATCGCGATGCTATTTTCTGCCCCTTCCCAAGCTTTCCACCTCCTCACCCGCGCATGGAAAAGCCGGCTGCCCAATGGCCAGCGAGCGCCTTCCCTTCCCCAACTGATCGGATCGCCGGCGCCGGTCATCCCGGCAAGGTACCACCACCGCAGTCCAGAGATTCCCCCGACCCCAAACCCGAGCCCCCATTCCTCCACTTTTGGGACCGGAGTGTGAGGGAGGAGGAGGAGGGGGGAAGTGGTGGATCAGAGAAGGAAGGGGTGGACGGGAAGCAGAACCTGCGGTGAGATCCTTGACCGAAGAGGGGAGACTACTGACCTTCGCGCGAGACGTTTCGAGCACTGGAGCAGAGTCCACCATCCCGGAATAACTATGTCTACACGGAACTCTGCGAGCCACCGATAGGGGTAGCGGCAGGGTGTGGCTCGGCAGCGCACATCTCCTCTATTATTATTACCTAAGGATAATCTACATCTGCATCTACGAATTACCGTGCAAGCCACCCCTAGGGTGTGTGGCACGGGGTGATCCCACATCAGGCATGCAGCACTCATGCCAGTTCAAATCAGAACCGCGCACGTTCCCACGAATGCCAGGCGAAGTCCATGAGCAGTCAGGGCAACGGTACGCAGTCAGACCACAAACCAGGAGAGTGATGCGTAGAAGAACATGCTACCATGCAGTACACTGCTCAAGATACAACTACTGGTTAGATTTATTAATGCGACAGATACTACATGGTACTAAATCATGCAACAGTATATCATGCCGGAGGTGGCATGCGAGGTTAGAGCTAATAATCATATAAAGATATTTATCACTACTGAAAAAAACTATTTAACCTAGTCAGTATCCTAGAAGTGATCTATCACAACTTTTATGGTCCCTTATTGTACGTGGAAAAAATAACATCTTAAATCTATCGGTTCTGCAGCCAATCCCTTAATCTTATTCCTGTGATCGTTCCTACCATAATAGTTTGGCTCAAGCAAAATATGTTGATCGTCCGGCAAAAAATAGTCTACATCAAACTTTCGTAAAAGATTTAACCTATATTTTTCCCCCTTCGACCGGATAGAGGTTCCCACCCTAATGCTCTCAACAATTTTTTAAACTACTCTGTTTATCATAACAATTTTTTAACAAATATAGCTGTCCTCCGCTGTTTTTTATCTATATCTGAAACTAGTCCTACTTCGTAAGGGTCCCATATACTAGCGGCGTACTCCAAGTGGGGTCTAAGGAGAGGAAAATAACATCGCTCCTTTCTCCTCATACTTCCCTAGTATTCTTTTAATAAATCCTAATTTACGACTTATCTGTCCACGAATTTCTCGTGTATGCTTCCTTCACGACAAGTCCCGAGTAAAAAGAGATTATTATAACCTTTAGGATAATCTACCGGTTGCAGTAGGTTTCAATGGACGAATATTAAAACTCTATAGATAACTACAGCTGCAGACCTCTATCTACTAGTAAAATTTCTTTCTTTACTTTAGTATACGTCCTACCCATGGTCGCCAGGTGAGATAAGCCCTAGATCGCAATGAGGACACGCTCTAGTCGCCCGAAATTTGTAGAATTCTGCATTCCCGCCCTTGATGAACCTCCTGAGGGATGAACAGTGAATTTCCATCACTTAAATTTTACGATGAGGCTTTGATTGAGCACTAAATCATGCTAATGGAAAAATGTAATAAGAAAATGCACTCGTGGCTACAATTAGTAACTATAATTTTCAATGATGTGGTATCACAATTTTGCAACGTAACTCCATAGAATATCTCCTGTCAAATTTAACCTATGTCGTTAAGTATGAAGATGCGATGTGTAAACCTTAGAAACTTTATGTCATGGAATGACACAAAGATCCATAGATTGAACCCAAATAGACTCCTAATTTTGTATTTACTGTTTGTTATATAAAGTACTTTGCCTGTAAATACCTTTTTACATTGTCTTTTTGCCTCCATTGTAGGTGAATTTAACTACTACAAAGTCACCCTTTTGGACAGATTCACCTGCAGCTCGGCTGCCATCCACTTTTTCAGTTTCATTAATACCTACTTTAACACCACACCGTTAAGTAAGTAAAGCGTGATATTAATTACTTAACCCCTACAAGTTAATTGCTTGACATCCGGAGTAGAGAAGTACACTTGGAACACTGGTTCGTAAGTATCATAACTTTTAAATAATATAATGCCAATATAAATAATTTAACAATAACAAATAACTATCAGAAGAAGACGTACATCATGAATTTGCCAGCCAGCCGGAGGAAGGGAGGTTAAAGAAGAAGTCGATTGTTATCAAATGGACCACATGCGCGGGGGATAATAGAACAAAGACGCGCTTACATGCGTCTATTGTGTGAACCTAATACGCGCTTGATGCGCTTGAATCTGGCACGCATCGTTCATTAGCCTGTTGCGGGTGCATCAGGCAATGATGCCCCCGCAACAGGACGTGGTGGCAGTTGTGTCCAAAAGTCCGATTCGTGAGATACGCACCCATTATTCCACTATGCTTGCGCATCTCATACAATACATTTGACCTTACTCTCAAGCCTCTCTGAGCAAATGATAAATCCCTGATTGTTTCCACCTCGTTGGAAGTGTACCAATGAGATTGGTTGCAATAGTTCGCAAAACAATATTCGTAGCCACCGGGTTAACTGATCGCTTGTATTTCTGTTCCTAAGATCGCCACATGATGTCAGCCCCTATGCTTCCAAACTCCAATTCACTAAAACTCAAAGAAACGCACGATCTATTTTTAAAATCGCCATAACTGTAACCGATGCAGACTGCCAAAATGTTTTCTCATATTCAGGCCTCAAGTCGCTAATCCTGACAATTTATCTTTTTGCTACGAGAGATTTATCTAATCTATAACTCGCTGATTTATCATGGGTTTATTGAGTTTAAAACTGAGGTTTCTGATTTAAAATGTCACACAGAAAGCTAAACATTAAGCTAATTTGATTGACAGTAAACTGATATAATAATTAAATAAAAATGGCCAGAATAATATTGAAAAATAAACCGAAACGTCGGCGGAAAATATCGTTTAGATGTAAATTAACGTTGATCTACGCTCTCATTATTATATAAACAGGAATTATGATTTCTGACAGGCACAAAGTATATACTAGTAGCGACCCAGCAATGCAGATATTCAGATTAGCTGTCTAGAGACCTTCAAAATATTCCATTGCGTTAGATTGTTGCTATTCACTGAACGGAGCAATTATTGAACGACTGTATAGATTTGTCTCTTTTAGACATCATTTATATTTTATTATTCCTGCATGATAGCGTCTACAACCATTGCAGTTGTTCACAAAATATTTTCAATATCTAAAAAAAATCAATTGGCTCCGAATACAAATAAATTGAGATAATTATCCATGAAGATAATTTGACAGGCATACGCCAATAGTGTGGCACTGTGACAGACGTGATAAGAAACAGGGAGATCCAAATTGGGAGAGTTCCATAATTTTATGATACTGACCACAAAAGACTATACTAAGGGGTGTCTCAGGAGGAAACTCCCGGAAGAGGTAGGGAAAGTGATTTTGAGAATTATTTTTCCTTTCAACATGGGGTCGCAACTCCTTAGCTACCGAGCCTCAAAGTCTTTGTTGTCATTGAGACTGTTAACTTTGTTACTTTCAGCAACCAGACCATGTCCTTAATTGCATATTCTCCACGGGTCTTTTTCTCAAAGGCAAGTTTTTATCATGTCAATAATCGCCGAGGTTTTAAAAGCAAATTAAAGCTCTTTTCCACAAGAACAATTGTTGCCTCGTTGTAATAACATCTGTTAAGTTCTTATTCTATTTTCACTTATAATATAATACAATATCTTCCTTATTCTATAATATAGAGATTTAATTTTTCTGCAATGAATTGACAAATAAATTTACTAAAAGTTTTACTCTGACAAATTTTAGGATACCTCTAAAATTAGTAGTGCTATCGTACATTACTTGTTTTTGGGGAATGAAATTTCAACGATTATTCGAGAGTCATCATTAAAAAAGATACCGTTATCATTGATGATAGCAGAACAAGAACAATACATCTGCATCAACGTATTACCCTGCTAGCCACCGCAAGGGTGTTTGGAAGGGAGTGATTTATCACTAGCATGAACTACAGTGAAGAAATTTACTTTCATCAGCATGCACCACATAATAAGAATTCCAAAAAATGCTAGACACAACTAAATTAATCTGTAATGTAACTTCGTAAACGTGACACAATAGTCATGCAGGGAACATCCAAAACATGGTGTTAGCACTACTCGGCAGATTTAGAAACATGCATTACGGTGCATATGAATTAATCAGCTGCACTACCTGTCAACTAACCTACTTTGAACTCTCAACGCAGCCATTATGGTCTCTTATCAATCGCGGAAAAAAAGAAATTGAAATCCTTTCTGTTCTATGATCTATTTCCCTTATTTTATTCTCATGATCCGATCTACCGTAGTGTGCTGGAGTTTGTAAGATATTGATAACTTATTCTGAAAATAAATCTGTATTGAATTTACATAACATACATATGTTACGCACCAATGTGAAATGTTTCAAATCTCTTCAATCGAGGCACATCATTGAAATTTGGTGTTTTCATTGTGATTGCAAAATAACGTTTGCGTTGCCATAGTTACGACCCCATGTTGATAGGACAAAAAATGCTTAAAATCACCTCCCCTATCTCCTCCAAGAGTTTCGAAATTCCCCTCTGATAAGCCCTGTACATTTGCGTACCAAGCTGCAGAACATGTCTAAATTTCTGGGGAAATCCTTGAGAAAAAAATATTCGCAAATGAATTTTAAAAAAATAAAAGAAATATCAGGTCAAGGTTAATGTTGTACAGGAGATCTGTCTACCCTACTCCCTGAAGAGGTACTTTTTGTCGCAGGATCTACGCTTAATCATGGGAACTGAGTTGGGGGCGTTCGGATGGACGGTGGGAAGAGTGAAAAACCTGTTCGCGACGACGAGGATTCTCGGTAATGAGAGGAGAACGCTGAATGAATGGGCGAGAGAGAGAGGAGACATGCGCGTTTAAAGTAACCGAGTTAACTTCCAGATAAAAAGATGAGATCGTCGCTCTGTCGGTTTCTGTTTCCAGGAACCTTCCCCTCCCGATGTACATGGGCGTGGAACAGAATCGCTACTCATTACGGATAAGCTATTGGAATGAAAACTGTTCGGCGTCGTATCGGCTTAAGTAATAACCAGCAGTCGAAGCGTTGGACGTGCGACTTTCCCCACTTGAACAAGGAATTTCCTCGAAGAAATATCTTACGGAAATGATAAGCAATATCCGTCCGTAGTGCCGTGGTTGTTATGCATTTCAAAAAAAAAAAGTATTTCGTCGTGTGTTATAATTGGCCAATTTTGACACATGGCAATCGTTACATTTCCATCACTCACACTGCTAGTCAGAAATTTAAAAAAACGTAAAAATATTAAAGATCACTCACAATTAGACGTTATACCCTTGTAATCAGCATGAATAGTCTTCATAGCCATGGAACCAGTCACAACGATCTTCAGTTGGAGTTGAGCCGTTCGACAAGAAAAATGATATGGAGGTGATGCATGATAATTTTAGGGCAAGCGCGTGATTTAAATGGACCTTGAGTAACTGGATTAAAATAAAACAGCGTAAAGTAGGGGTGTAAAGAAAGCGTAATGTGACCGCGGTTATTCAACGTTTTTATGGGTAAAAATGAGAGAGATATGTGTCGGGATAACGTCGAAGTAATAGTGAGATATGTATCCGTGAATTCTATTTGACGCAGTTGTTGCAGTGTTTCTGTCTAAGACCCAACAGGGATTAAAAGGGTTCCTGGGTAACTTCTATGAAACAACAGAGAAAATAGATTCGAGGATAAATTCGTCAAGAACCCAAGTAAAAGGTTTGGAGGAAGACTGTGGAAAGAATGATTGCAGGATAAGGGTAACTGATGATGTAACTGAAAAAATTGACGATTTTATGTATTTACGCAGAATTTGCTACATCTACATACTAATCGATGAGTCGCCACATGAGCGTTTGAGCGAGTGTTTGAACACCACCCGTGTAAATGTGTATAGGTTTTGAGAGGTAAAATGGTCTAGATCTCTCTAAATCTACGAAATGCCGTGCAAGCCACCACTGAGGTGTGTGGCACGGGATGATTCCACACCAGGCACGCAGCACTCATCCCAGTTCAAAGTAGAACCGCGACGGTTCCCCGGAAGCCAGGCACCGGCAAAAAGCAGTCAGGACAACGGTGCGCAATCAGACCACAAACTAGGAGAGTGTCATAAGTAGAGGAACATGCTACCATGTAGTACACTACTCAAGATATAAATACTGGTTAGTATTATTAATGCGACAAATAAATAGTTCTGCAAGGCACTAAATCATGCAAAAGTATAATATCCAGGTGATTACATGCGAGGTTAGTTGGTAATAATCAAGTTAAGATATTTAGTACAAGTGCTGAGATATATGTTACCTAGTCAGTGTCATAGTATCCTAGAACTGATCTATCACAACTATTATGGTCCCTTATTGTACGTGGAAAAAATGACATCTTAAATCTACATCTACGTGATACCATGCGAGCCACCACGAGGGTGTGTGGCAGGGGGTGAAGATCACCAAACATGCGGTATTGAGCTGCAAATAGGATATTTAATGGAGACATGCTAGATAATATGGTCACATGCTGCTAGATGCTTAGTATCTACATAATATGAAATGGATTATTGGTTGTTATTACATGTATCATGCACTACAGACTACTCTAACTATATTTCACCTACTATCCCTTTGCTACGCTGCCTATTGTTCTCTCTTATAGTACGAGGGAAAAATGACATTTTAAATCTATCGGTACGACAATCTATCTCTCTAATTTTGTTAATATGATCAGACCTAGCATAATACGCAGGGATTCTCAATATATATCTAGCGTCATCGGTGAACAACTCTGTTTCGAATTTACTTAAAAGGTTTAACCTAAATTTTAACCTGCGTTCTGATAGTAATTCCCATCCTAGTTCTTCTATTAACCTCGTAACACTTATACAATTATCATAACGGCCTTTGACAAGCCTAGCGGATCTCCTTTGCACGCGCTCTAATTCTTTTATCATACCTTCCTCGTACGGATCCCATATACTAGCGGCATATTCTAAATGAGGCCTGACAAGTGTAAAATAGCTTCTTTCTCGGACTCTCTCATCGCATTTGCCTAGAACCCTTTTTACGAATCCTAATCTACGGTTTGCTACACTAGTAGTTTCCCTGATGTGTTTCCCCCATGACATGTCTTCAGTGATGGTGACGCCTAAGTATTTAATAGAGTCTACGTTAGATATTTTCTTTTCTTTGATACAATAATTATTCCGGGGAAAGCCATTCTTTTTCCAAAAGTTCATAATCGCGCATTTCGTCAAATTTAATTCTAGTTGCCATCTATCACACCAATCATCAATCGCATCTAAATCCTTAGCTAAACTCTGTCTGTCCTCTTCATTTCTAATTTCCTTATACACTACTGCATCATCGGCAAAAAGACGGAGCTTGCTATTTTTAACTCTGTATTTAAGTCGTTTACGTACAGAAGAAATAAAATTGGGCCTATCTCGCTTCCCTGGGGAACACCCGATGTAACTTTTACTTTGCCTGAGCTGACACCATCTAATACCACCCTTTGAACGCGTTCATGTAAGAAATCTCCTATCCAGCCTACTATATTTCTGTCTATTCCGTATGATGCTAACTTCGCGAGTAACTTACAGTGGGGAACCTTCTCAAAAGCTTTTCTAAAGTCAAGAAACGCTGCATCTACCTGTACGTTACCTTCGCCGGAAACTAAAATATCGTGAACAAAAAGACCTAATTGAGTTTCGCAAGACCGTCCTTTTCTGAACCCATGCTGGTTTGTTATTAATAAATCCTGGCTGTCGAGGTGTCCCATTATTGATGTAACTATTATATGCTCTATAATTTTACATGATAGTGACGTTAATGATATTGGTCTATAATTACATGGCTGTTCCCTATCTCCGCTTTTATAAATTGGGGTCACGTTTGCTATCTTCCAGTCTTTGGGAAACGCGTGTTCTTCGAGGGATTTGTTAAATAATACTTTAAGATACGGAGCCATTTCGAGAGCTAATTCTTTATAAACACGAGCTGGAATTTCATCAGGACCTGAGGACTTGTTCGGGCTAATGTTACTTAGTAATGATACGATTCCGCTACAAGATATATCGATCGGGGGCATTATTTGATGAAATCGGTTATTGGAAATCTATCGGTTCTGTAGTCTCTTTCCTTAATCTTATTCCTGTGATCATTCCTACCATAATAGTTTGGCTCTAGTAAAATATTTTGAACGTCCTGCAAAAAATAGTCTACATCAAACTTTCGTAATAGTTTTAACCTACATTTCTCCCTTCGATCGGATAGAGGTTCCCACCCTAATTCCCTCAACAGTTTTGTAACACTACTATGTTAATCATAACAATTTTTAACATATCTAGCTTCTCTCCGCTGTAATTGATCTATATCTGAAACTAGTCCTACTTCGTAAGAGATCATCTTCCATATAGTAGAGCTATACTTTAAGTGGGGTCTAACGAGAGAAAAATAACATCGCTCCTTTACCTTCTCGTCACACTTTCCTACTATTCTTATAATAAATCCTAATTTACGACTTGCCTGTCCACAAATTTCTCGTTTATGCTTCCCCCACGACAAGTCCTGAGTAAGGGTCACCATTAAGTACTTAACTGTCTCTACATTTATTAGTTCGGCTTGATTGTGTACGTCGTTGGTTAAGCTACTCTTCCTCCATGAATTCATAACAACGCACTTTTTAAAATTCAATTCTAACTGCCAATGATAAAGTGTATTACAAGAGTGTATAGATTAATGCTCATTTTGTTCTACGATCACTTATTGTGCGAGTCAGGAACGAATTTTTTTACCTATCTGTTCGGCAATGTATCTCCTTTATTTTATCGTTTATGATAGACCTAGTCCCCTATATTCGCTCTTTGCACTTTTCACCAAGCGTGCATCTTTCCTCTTTTTATTTATCTATTTTTTTGTTAAATCTTTCTGTCCAAGGTCCCTAATGTTCGCGGAGTATTCGAGATGCGGTCTAACCAGGGCTAAGTAGCATCTCTCTTTTACTTTTTCATCCGAGGGCCTTCCTATTACACGCTTGATAAATCCTAGTTTCTATAGTCCTGTGCCGCATATGTTTTCTATGGGTGATCTCCACGATATATCTGAAGTTTAGGTCATTCTAAGGTATGTGACTCTATCGGGAGGCTTTATGTTTACTCCACCGACAGTGTAGATATGACGTTTGTGTATTGACTTCCGCAAGAAGTGTGCTACTGTATATTTGCTAAGGATTAGTTTTATCTCCCACTCCTATATAGGCTTCCTGGCACCGTGAATGAACTTTGTTTTGGTCCGATGATAGAACTTTGATGATAAATGATAAATCCTAGTACAAGTCCGCGTCTTCACAAATTTTACGGTAGATGACCGTATCGTCTGCAAAAATTTTTGTTTACTGCTAACTCGAGAACTTGTGTCATTTATATAAATAATAAACAAAAGGGGACCGATCACTCTTCCTTGTGGAACACCGAATGTAACTCTAAGCACATTAGACCTAATACCATCAAGGGCTAATATCATATTTTCGTAAGAGGGAAGGATATACGAAGGAGGCTAAACCCGTGCAAATGCCGGTGGGAAAGACGTAGGCAGTTTGTTGAGTGTATTACGGAATGAATGCTCGTCTAAGGAAACGGAAATAGCAGCGTACATAAGTGATCTCCTCTCGACGTCATTGAAAGGCTTTGAAAACAGGGTGTCAGGACAAGCATGAGAGTTAGCTAAAAGCAGTGGTACCGGGGTACCAGAGAAGTATTTCAGGGATGTCGGATTTCCAATGTCGAATGGATAGGGTTGCGAATGAGTGGGTGATGAAAGTAAATACTAAAACGGTAAAGGTTATGGATGGAATCTCAAAAACGTGGGATGCATGTATGTACCTCCATAGCGTCAGTAAAAACAGGTTAGAGCTTTCCTCGTCACTCTATATTTCTTCTTTCAAGATTCAATTTATTTTCGTATGAATTCCTAGCCATTCATTGTTCCTTTGATGTCAGTGAAGTCTCCATACAGAGAGAATAGAACATACATAGAGCATAGAACTCCATACATAGACTATATGAGTGCAAAAGGCCATTTATCCTCTAGCCTTCAACCGAATCGACGTCTATGAGAGAAAATTTACTTTATAATTGAATGAGTGCATTGGAAAAATATGTCAAGGCTCAAAAGTCGAAACTAGTAAGACTAAAGGCTCGTTAACAGCAACTAAACTCGGCATAACTTGGCTTACTCTCACCCCGAAAGTGATACAGTGAGCGAAATTTGTAACCAATCACAGCGTACCACTGCCAACGTCGAACTTAGAATCGGTCAATGAGACTTTCGATAGCGTGAGTTTCGAGTGTTGTCGTCAGCTCCCACGAAACAGCTCAGCTTTGAGGTATATCAAGAGTAAATGGCGCCCTGAAAAGTAGAATAATTCAAATGGAAGGTTTTCTGTATTTTTAAGTGTTATTTGTTGACAAAACTTGATCAACTTCTCCGTGTGCATAGTCTCTTTAAAGTATCCGCAGGCGACTTCACAACAAAACGTTTTTAACATGGCTACTTTTGGGGATATCAAATGTAACAATCGATCGGTGCCGGACGATTGATAGCAAGGCGGACCTCGCTATTGACTGGAATTAAAAGAAAGTTGAGCTGAGCTCAACTCCAGCGTACGTCAGGTCAAGTTATGCCGCTTTAAGTTGTTGTGAACTGCCAGGTTCTGTTCTCATAGGCTCATCTCCGGTGATGCGCCGAGTCATGTCACGTTACGCCGTGTAAAGTTTTTGTGATAGTATAGGGGCTTCAAGCAGTGAATGGAGAGGAGGAGAAATTGCGTTCTGCTGTGTGACGCCATAGGCAAGTTAAATCTTGCTCGATCAACGATAGTACTGTATGAATCTCCAGTTCATTTAGTTAGTAATTAAAGCTATTATTTTTACGAAGATAGCTAAAAGACACATTTCTACGCTTAACCTAGTCTCGAGACATTTTACCAGTGAAATCACGAAGCATGCCAATGATATTTCCATCTTTCACGGTGTACATCTAAAGCTAAGGACAAGTGAGGAAGTTGGAAATGAAAAAAAATCATTTGACTTGACCGGGATTCGAAGCCGGAAGTCCTAACAGCCGGTCATGTGTGTTAGTCAATTACACACCACCAAGCCATCTTACTTCAAGGCGAATTCCGACTGGGGATATAGGGGACTAGATGTTCGCTTCTCAAGTCCACATTTTTTCAAAGGATAAGATGGTCGTGTCAGCCATTGTCGCGGTGATAAAGCCAATATTTTGTCGATTTTTTTAACGAATGACTTTACAGCATTCCCATAATTGCATGAACAGATAAGGTTTTACTTTTATTTGAACATGCAATGATAGGAACATCGAAAGCTGAGGGAACAAAACCTGAAAATCACTAATATTTAAACCCATTCGCCCCATATGAAGTTAATAATGATTCATTTCTTAATTGGACAGGCAAACTTGCTTTCAATCGTCTTCGAAATTGAAGAAATTTCCAAATAAACCCCCTCTAAATGAAGTCTTTTTTTGCTGTTCATTAGACGCAAAGTTTCCACAAGCTTCTGCTCAGTGGTCCACACCATCGAGGTTTTCTCTTAAGACTAAATCTAGAAAAAGATTTCCAGAAATCTTTCAACATATTAGCTCATTGGAAACCTCATAGGCAGTTTGCATACTCACTTTGAACAACTATTAGTGCCCGAATGGTATTCATAAAATTCCATGAGGAGATGCAAAATGGGCATTTGCGCTTCTCAACGCCGAAATTCAAGATACTTCGATAGCAATTCGAACAAGCATAAATATAGTTACGCTCTCGTCTCTCGGTAACTGTCAATTCAATTGTCGATCGTGAAATTTCTTCAGGTGTCGCTTCGTGAATAAATTTTGTATTCTTAAGTAAAAGTAAATAAAAGCTTGTTAATATTTTCTCACTTTATGAATCATGATTTTGATAGCATTGGACAGGCTGGGAATGACACAATTTGTTAAAACCATGGTCAAGCAAATTATACACTCCTAACTAATAGCAGATACAACATACAAAGTTTTGCTTATTTTTATTATAACCGGCAATATTTTCTCATTCCAGCACTATATTCTTATAATTGGATGTGAGAGATGAAAAGAAAAATTATCACGTTTACCTGCTTCCATGAAAAATTTATATATCCTGCGCGGATTCATGAGAAGGAAGAATTTTGAGATGTCATATTGGACAATGAATTCTTTCGCTCCCAAATGTTCTCCTCGTCTGTAAAAATATCCTTTGATATTTCCCTATATTTTTTATATATTATTCTGGAAGGATGCAAGAGTTCCTATGTTCCCAAACCTAAATTCCCAAATTCCACAGAAATCTAAAATACGCAATCCTAAATTCCACACAAAGATCTCAATCCCCAAGTGAGCAATTATTTGCATTTGTTCTTGGGGGCTTCAGTCTGATTTTCTTCCGGTGGGCTTCTTTCCCAAGTCAATAGGAATCTCCTCTCTCTCCTTAATTTCCCTCTAAACGCGGGATTTTTGTTCAAAGCTCTGTCAATCCAGGATTACCGGATAATTTCCCTTCTACTTTTCAATCCCATGACCTCAAAATCTTCTTATTAGCTCTTTCGTTCCAACTAAAAATCAATTTCACATGCCAAACTGCCTGTCTTAGGGTTTTATTACAACTTTATCAACCCTTTCTTACGCATTACCAATAAAGTCAAGCATAGGTCTTTCTACTGTGCATTACTGCGCACATTTGAATAATTGCAGATGGTCAAGAAATACTTCTTCCGTAAAGAAACGCTCAAAGCAAGTCATCGAAAGGGCCACGTTCAATGACTTAAATAAAAAATAAGTGAGTAAATACCTTATTGATGTGCGGCGTCCTCATATTTGTTTGACCCGATTGACTTCGTCTTGTAGATATTCCTATTCCTGAAAGGAGAAAAAAGAAATTAATGCCACAGTTAACAATATTTTTAAGCATAATACACAAGGCACTGTCTACATTCACATTACACAGATCCATGGTAATTTGGGAATGAGACAGCTCTGCGCGGCCGTCAGGGCGTAAGCCGTTTTGACGCATGGCTGTTTCGACGCATGTCGATCCGGTGCAGGGACGTTTGAGCGCCGCCGTTTCGGTGCAGGGACGTTTGAGTGCGGCCGTTTTGGTGCAGGGACATTTGGGCGCAGCCGTTTGGGCGTTGTCGTTTGGGCGCAACCGGCTTTTCAGTATCCACATGGCAGGTAACGATGCTCTAATGATTTATGACTGGTGACAGTATAATTAAATATTTTAAATAAAATGGTAAATGTTATGTCACGTGCTAACCTAAACAATAAAAGTTTAAAACTTTTAAAACAATAGACATGCTAAGCAAATATGATAGACTGCGATCAACGGTGTACTAAGCAAGCTGTTACAAGTCATGCGACAGGTGGTTCGACAGAACACCATCTACAGCCAAGTGCTACCCTGTAAGCCAATTCAGAGGAGGGTGGCAGGGGTGACCCACTCTTGGTATGCATAAGTCACCATACACATTATTAAATAGTGCAGAACTAATCTTCTAACGAGGGTCATTTGTTAAATTTCATTCCAGAAAAAAATGTGCAAAAATTATTGAATAATTATTGACAGTGAATGCATGTAATCAAATTCGAAATAACAAGATACGAAATTGGATATATTGAATTGAAAGTAAAAACAATCCACGCTATGTATCGATACAGACACTGAACGCGGAAAAAATGGCATTTTTCCTGTTTTTCAACATTTTTTCCGTCCACTGTAATGTTCAGTTTTTGAAATTTTATAAATGCGATTTAACCTATGATTGCAGCTCTATAACTACAATATGTTTTTGAAATCTTCTGAGTAGTTGTTCCCTCAGACTTACGTTGTTAAGTCAAATCATTTATTTTAAAATTAATCTACAAGTTTATGAAAAAGCGAATACTGGCTGAAATTTAATTTAGAAGCATTTGAAATGGCTTGGTGCTTTGGCCTATCACGGGTACAATGAAAGACCTCAACGGTGATGGAACCAAACTAGGGATAGGGAAGAAAAATATAGGTTAAATCTTTTACGAAAATTTGATGTAGACTATTTTTGCCCGACATTCAAAAGAATTTGCTAAAGCCAAACTATTATGGTAGGAACGATCACCGGAATAAGATTAAGGAAATAGGCTGCAGAACCGATAGATTGAAAATGTCATTTTTTCCACGCACAATAAGGGACCATAATAGTTACGATAAATCAGTTTTATGATATTTTGACTTTGACTAGGTAACATAGGACTTTGCACTTGCGCTAATTATCTAAACACCATTATTATTTACTAACTTTTGTATGATTCAGTACCTTGTAGTGCTATTTATCTGTCACATTAATAATACTAACCAGTACTTGTATCTTGACTAGTGTACTGCATGGTATCATGTTCTTCTACGTATCACTCTCCTAGTTTTAGGTCTGACTGCGCACTGATGTCCTCGTTGCTTTTGGCCTGCATCTGGTACTAGGGAATGTACGCGGTTCTGATTTCAACTGGGATGAATGCTGCATGCCTGGTGAAGAATCACCCCGTACCACACCCCCTAGTGGTGGCTTGCACGGTATTTCGTAGATGTAGATTAGTATTTGAAATTTTATGCATGCGATTTAACCTATGATCAGTCGCGACCAAGGTCGTTATATGAGGGATAAGGACCTTGGTCGCGACCACTCCACGTGCTGACATCAGTCGGCAATTGAATATAAAAGTGCAAAAAGCTAGAACTCCGAGTACGCCCTGCTAAAAAATTCCTTAGAAGCCGTCCTGTAGAACGTAAGGACTTCTACAGAAATTGACTCTCTTTCTTCAGAACTGGTTCCTTTTCTAAGGATCTGTACGGAACATGAGAGCCTGACTCTACACAACATATGTTCTGTAGAGATATTTTCTGCAGAGCAAAATAACGATTACGATTGACGATAGAATGTTTCTTGGTAAGTAGATTTTAATGGGTGCGTTGCATGTGTGGTACGCTGGTTTCAATGCAGTTTCGGTGTCCTGCCATATAATTAATACATGCCTGGTGTGGAAGCACCCCCGGCCACACACCCTTTGGGTGGCTTGCAGGGTATGACGTAGATGTAGATGTTTGAAGCACTATATCTCAAATATATTTCTGACATTCTGAGTAGATGCCATTCTGATTCGCCTCAGACTTTTGATATTGAGTCTATACATTTATTTGTAAAATAATCTAATTGTCGATGAAAAAGGGAATGCTGGCTGAAATTAAATTTTGAAGCATCTGTAATGGCTTGGTGCTTTGGCCTGTCACGAATACAATTAAAGACTTTAACGGTAATGGATCCAAACTAGGCTACCTGCCCCAAACAGCTGACACGCTAATGGCTCTTGAGCATGAAAAGCGGACCTTCTCCTACTTTGTAGCATTTCTTTCATTCCACTCCTCCTCACCTATTCTCCTCCTTAGTGTTCGAAGGAGGAGTGTCCGAGGATTTCCCACATCCTTCTTGTGCTCGCCGCCGCTTCCACCACACCCTGCATCCCGTCGGGGGCTCCCAGCACAGCAGGCACCCCGGCGTCGGGAGGCTCCACTCGCCCGGAGGCAGGCGAGAGTGGCACCGGGCAATCAATCAGAGGAATCTCTTTTTCGTGGACCTTCGGAATCTTTTGAACCGCTTCGCACAAACCCCCCCCAAAGTCCCCGTCAACCGCCGACTTCCTAGAACTGCCTCGTCCCTTCTCTTCTGCCCACACACTCAACTCTTGGCGGGTCCTCTTAAGCGGCTCACGCACTCAAGAAACCGCACAGGTCCCAGGCTCTTCCCGAGCAGAAATCTTCCGTGCCAAGCTAATTGGCGTGACATGTGGACCACCCCTCGCTCGGGGAAGGCTCTTCAAATCGCGGGGGTGTTGGGTTCGAGGGCCGGCCGCCGCTTAGCCGCCCCTGTTCACTCCTCCGTGGGTGGGGAATTGGCAGAAGGCTCAGGCCCCGTTTTTATGACTGCTGTCGTCATCAACTTCTACCGCGAGGTCGATGCATTGACATTTACGGATACGTTTACGATCGTATTCAAGCGTCAATCGTCAATTTCAAAGTTCGGACAACTTTTAGCCAGTTTACGATACGCGTCAACATAAACATCAATCGGTCGTCTCATGCGTAACTTTATGGAATTTTTCCTATAATTATTATTCGGTAGTTTGAATATAATACATTCTCTCTGGCAATACTCGGTGGAACTCCTTCATTATGGATGAAAAACAAGTGTTTATGATACCACACTTAATTTGAAGCAACATGACCGAAGTTTCAGCACATTATGACCTGATGATGGCGTGATATGCTGAAACTTAGGTCGTCTTGCTTGAAATTAAGTGTGAAATCATAACCAGGTGTTTTTTTATTCATTCTTCAGTATTCAACCGGTAAAGGTAAGTTTAAATGAAAGTGACTGAAAATCCTCTGGATAAAAATATGTATCTCTTCACACCAACAAACTTCCTAGCGCCCGTCTAAGGTAATAGTGCAACTGAAATACACTGAATAGGTTTGTAATTATTTTTCAATTATATGACTATTCTACCTAGTTTACGATTTGCGTCAACAAAAACATCAATAGGTCGTCCCATGCATAACTTTATGGAATTTTTCCTATAATTATTATTCGGTAGTTTGTATAGAAGACACTGTCTCATGCGTTACTCGGTGGAACTCCTTCATAATGAATGAAAAACACGTGGTTATGATACCACACTTTATTTGAAGAAACATGACCTAAGTTTCAGAATATGGATTCTTCGCTGACGTGATGCCTTTCCCCAAACTGCATTTAACATATTTACAGATTAACTGAATTCCTAACTGTAAAATGGACTATTACCTTGGATGAACTATTCACATCCTCATCCCGCCCATAAAACTTATTCTCTTTCTTCCCCTTTCACAGCTCAACCAAGATCCCCCCTCTATCATAGCCTTATGCAATTCTTCGCCCATTATAACATTCTCAAATCATCTACTTTGCCTATTCCAAATCTCATGCAGAAGCTCCCTTTCCTCACCTCCAAGCACTTCCTAGTTTGTCTTTATTTTCCTCCACTGCACCTTCTTCATTCTCATCCTCACCCATATCTCGAACGTCGACAGCCTATTCTTATCTTCCCTTCTCAGTTTCCACGCATATTAATTGTATAAGTGTTACGAGCTTAATAGAAGAACTAGGATGGGAAGTACTATCAGAACGCAGGTTAAAATTTAGGTTAAACTTTTTAAGTAAATTCGAAACAGAGTTGTTCACAGATGACGTTAGATATATATTGAGAACCCCTGCGTATTATGCTAGGTTTGACCATATTAACAAGATTAGAGAGATAGATTGTCGTACCGATAGGTAGATTTAAAACGTCATTTTTCCCTCGTACTATAAGAGAGGACAATAGGCAGCGTAGCAAAGGGATAGGTAGGTGAAATATAGTTAGAGTAGTCTGTAGTGCATGATGCATGTAATAACCACCAAATATCCCTTCCTTATTATGTAGATACTAACCACCTAGCTGCATGTGACCCTATTATCCAGCATGCCTCCGTTAAATATCCTAGTCGCATGTCAATAGTGCATGTTTGGTGATCTTCACCCCCTGCCACACATCCTCGTGGTGGCTCGCAGGGTATCACGTAGACGTAGTAATTTGAAATAAGAGTAATTCCCTTGTGATTCCACCCAAATTCATTGAACTTGCGACCTAATTTTCACCGCAGTATGCTACCGCCTACATCAACGAAATACCGTGTAAGCCACCACTAGGATGAGTGAACGGGCTGATTCCATACCAGGCAAAAAGCAATCATCCCCGTTCAAATCAGAACCGCGCATTTTCCCCCAGCCACTGGGCGCAGAGCAAAAGCAGTAAGGAAAGCAGTGCAAGGTCAGACTAGAAACTAGGAAGTGCTACGCAAACGAACATGCATTACACTATTTAAGATACAAATACTAGTTACTTAAGTTATTAATGCCACAAATAAATAGTAGTGCAAAGTACATAATCAAGCAGAAAGCTAAATCATGCCGGGAATATTATACGGAGTTAGTAGTGGTTTGTATCAGTAATGTACCAGTAATGGTTTGCCAGATTAACAACATTAGAGAGATAGATTGTCGTACCGATAGATTTAAAATGTCATTTTTCCCGCGTACCATAAGAGAGAACAATAGGCAGTGTAGCAAAGGGATAGGTAGGTGAAATATAGTTCGAGTAGTCTGTAGTGCATGATGCATGTAATAACAACCAATAATCCCTTCCTTATTATGTAGATACTAACCATCTAGCTCCATGTGACCCTATTATCTAGCATATCTTCCTTAAATATCCTAGTTGCATGTCAATAGTGCATGTTTGGTGATCTTCACCCCCTGCCACACACCCTCGTGGTGGCTCGCAGGGTATTACGTAGATGTAGATGTAGTTACTAAAGGTACGTTTTCATGAACGCTTTTCAGACGATTAGACGCGAAAGCGCGATCCTCAGCCAACCAGAAGCCCGGATTTCTTCGCGTGAGTTCGCGTATATTCAAGTAGAGTCGCGTCGCCCGAGTTGAAATATTTTCAACTTTCGACGCGTGGAACACGTTGAATCACAAACATGGCTGAAGGGCGAAGTGCAGGTTCCATGGATGAAATGATCATCTCCGAAATTCGAGAGAAGTACACGTTCCTCTACTATTACAAGGACTATCGATACAGTTGGCTAGTGTGTCTGGACTGTTAGAAGAATTAGGATGGGATTCGCAATCACAGCGTAGATTGAATTATAGGTTTATCCTCCTAAATAAATTTCAGGAAAATCATTTCTCTGACGACGTAAAAAAAATTCTATTAACCCCTTCGTACTACGGCAGATTAGATCGCGCCAATAAAATTAGAGAGCTAGATTGTAGAACCGATAGGTATAAAATGTCATTTTTTCCGCGTACCATTCGGGACCATAACAGCTGTGATCGTCGTCATGAATAGTTCGAGTATTGACAATAGGCAGGCAGTAAATCTTTCTAATTATATTCTCTACTCTCTTATTTATGCATGATGTAAATATTGATGTTCTTATTTATGCATGATATTTTGAATCTGTAGTAGTAGTCTTTGTATCCCTTGCATGTTTCTTGTTATTGTTTCTTGTAATGTTTCTTGGGTATTAGATTTTTAATTGGCGCTTTGCATGTGTGGTGCGCGGGTTTTAGTGTAATGTTGGTGTTCTACCATATCATTCATGCATGCATGGTGCGAAAGCAACCCCTGCCACACACCCTTTGGGTGGCTTGCAGGGTATGACGTAGATGTAGATGTACAGGGATAGAAACCTAAGGGAGAAGGCGTGGGGGGAAAAGATAATCAATGGTGCCACTGCATCCTTTTCTTTCTTTAAAAAACTGCACGTTAATTAGCTCTCAGCAAGTTGGCGTGCGGATGAGAGGAATTAAGTTGTAGAGGAAATCGAAGAAAAATAGCTATTGCACTTGGATGGAGCGAGGTAACACACAATTATCAACAATAGGTTGCAAAGCGATTAGCACACCCGGTCATAACGCTTATTTTTTACCATTTGTTCTCTGCTCTAGATGACGCGTTGATATCTATATCTACGTAATACCCTGCGAGCCACCACGAAGGTGTGTGGCAGGGGGTGAAGATCACCAAACATACACTATTGCCATGCAACTAGGATATTTAAGGGAGACATGCTATAAAATAGGGTCACATGGAGCTAGATGGATAGTATCTACATAGTAAGTAAAGTAAAAGGCGAAGTAAACGTTACATCGGGTATTCCCCAGGGAAGCGTGATAGGCCCAATTTTAATTCCCTTGTACTTAAACAACTTGAATAATGTAGTAAAAAATAGCAAGCTCCGTCTTTTTGCCGATGATGCAGTAGTGTATAAGGAAATTAGAAATGAAGAGGACAGACAGTGTTTAGCTAAGGATTTAGATGCGATTGATGATTGGTGTGATAGATGGCAGCTAGAATTACATTTGAAGAAATGCGCGATTATGAATTTTTGGAAAAATAATGGCTTTCCCCGGAATAATTATTGCATCAAAGAAAACAAAATATGTAACGTAGAATCAATTAAATACTTAGGCGTCACCATCAGTGAAGACATGTCATGGGGGAAACACATCAGGGAAACTACTAGTGTAGCAAACCGTAGATTAGGATTCGTAAAAAGGGTTCTAGGCAAATGCGATGAGAGAGTACGAGAAAGAAGCTATTTTACACTTGTCAGGCCTCATTTAGAATATGCCGCTAGTATATGGGATCCGTACGAGGAAGGTATGATTAAAGAATTAGAGCGCGTGCAAAGGAGATCTGCTAGGTTTGTTAAATGCCGTTATGATAATTGTATAAGTGTTACGAGATTAATAGAAGAGCTAGGATGGGAATTACTATCAGAACGCAGGTTAAAATTTAGGTTAAACCTTTTAAGTAAATTCGAAACCGATTTGTTCACAGATGACGATATATATATATTAAGAACCCCTGCGTATTATGCTAGGTTTGACCATATTAACAAGATTAGAGAGATAGATTGTCGTACCGATAGATTTAAAAAGTCATTTTTCCCGCGTACCATAAGAGAGAACAATAGGCAGGGTAGCAAAAGGGTTAGGTAGGTGAAATATAGTTAAAATAGTCTATAGTGCATGATGCATGTAATAACTACCAATAATCCCTTCCTTATTATGTAGATTTTAACCTGTACTATACTGTAGTAACTAATATTCTATTGTAATAACTACTGCAATTACTTGCAATAACAAATAATCTACTGTAGTAACTAATAAACTGTGACCCTATTTTCTAGCATGTCTACCTTATATATCCTACTTACATGGCAATAGTGCATGTTTGGTGATCTTCACCCCCTGCCACACACCCTCGTGGTGGCTCGCAGGGTATTACGTAGATGTAGATGTACATGATAAGGAAGGGATTATTGGTAGTTATTACATGCATCATGTATTACAGACTACTCTAACTATATTTCACCTACCTATCCCTTTGCTACGCTGCCTATTGATCTCTCTTATGGTTCGCGGGAAAAATTACATTTTAAATCTATCGGTACGACAATCTATCTCTCTAATCTTGTTAATATGATCAAACCTAGCATAATACGCAGTGGTTCTTAATATATATCTAACGCCATCTGTGAAAAAATCGGTTTCGAATTTACTTAAAAGGTTTAACCTAAATTTTATCCTGCGTTCTGATAGTAATTCCCATCCTAGTTCTTCTATTAAGCTCATAAAACGTATACAATTATCATCACGGCCTTTAACAAATCTAGCGGATCTCCTTTGCACACGCTCTAATTCTTTAATCATACCTTCCTAGTGCGGATTCCATGTACTAACGGCATATTCTAAATGAGGCCTGACAAGTGTAAAATAGCTTCTTTCTCGTACTCTCTCCACGCATTTGCCTAGAACCCTTGTTACGAATCCTAATCTACGGTTTCCTACACTAGTAATTTTCCTGATGTGTTTCCCCCATGACATGTCTTCAGTGATGGTGACGCCTAAGAAGAAGGGTGAAGATCACCAAACATGCACAAGTGACATCTACATAGGTACCTTCTACGCGTAGGTTCGCCTGCGCGTAGGTTTGCTTGCATGCGAACGCTTCACGCGAAGAAATGACGAGTCTCGTAGCGCGCGACGTGTCCATGAAAACGTTTCTTTATTATGATAACATACTAAGCTACAGACTAGGTCAAATAGTGGGCCATTAAATAACTTGCCACTCACCAGGATAGCAAGGAATAACAAGTTGACCAGACTACACAGTATAGGTTTATCGGGACGGAAGAAAGCACAGAAAAAGGAAAAACGTACAAATCATAACAACACCCATGAATTTCCAAACTGTAACTTTCCCAATAATTTAGAAAACACGAACCCCACGAATATGGGAATCGCTATCACAGCGTAGATTAAATTATAGGTTTAACCATCCAAATAAATTTCAGGAAAATCATTTTACTGACGACGTAAAAAACATACTAATAACCCCTTCGTACTACGGCAGATTAGATCGCGCAATAAAATTAGAGAGCTAGATTGTAGAACCGATAGGTATAAAATGTCATTTTTTCCGCGTACCATTCGGGACCATAACAGCTGTGATCGTCGTCATGAATAGTTCGAGTATTGACATAGGCAGGCAGTAAATCTTTCTCATTATATATTCTGCTCTCTTATTTAGGCATGATGTAAATATTGGTGTTCTTATTTATGCATGATATTTTGAATCTGTAGTAGTAGTCTTTGTATCCCTTGCATGTTGGAACGATTGAAGATTGAATGTCTCTTGGGTATTAGATTTTTAATTGGCGCTTTGCATGTGTGGTGCGCGGGTTTTAGTGTAATGTCGGTGTTCTACCCTATCATTCATGCATGCCTGGTGCGAAAGCACCCCCTGCCACACACCCTTTGGGTGGCTTGAAGGGTATGACGTAGATGTAGATGTAGAATACAATAGGCAGACATATTAAAATAGAGGAATATTCAGTAGTGGTAGTTAATTGTCGTAGTTTAAGAGGCAAGATACCTTAATTTCATCACCTTATAGAGAGTACTAATTCTGACATAATTATAGGAACCGAAATTTGGTTAACAAGCGATATTGCTGATAGTAAAGTTTTTCCAGTAAATTTTAGGGTATACAGGAGAGATAGAGAGAGTCGACTGGGAGGGGGAGGATTTATCGCAGTTAAGAACACAATAGTCAGCAAAATAGAAGTGATTCCTAATAATATAATAGAAAGTGTATGGTGTTCCATTCAATGTGCTAATTCGAAAGTAATATATGTTTGTGCCTACTATAGACCACCCCATTCCGATGTACACTCAGTATTAGAACTCGAGAAACAGATCAGGTCCATTAATTCCCATAGTAACGAACGACAGATAATTGTAGGTGGAGATTTCAATACACCATCGATAGATTGGAAAACATGCAGTCATAAGTCTGGAGGTAGGGACAAAGAAATCTGCGAGTCATTGCTTAACCTGTTCGCATCACACGCACTACATCAAATAGTAAATTTGCCTAATAGAGGGGAGAATGTTCTCGATTTACTTGCCACAAACATCCCTGACAAAGTGATTTAAGTTGAAAATGTCGATGGAATAAGCGACCACAAGGTAGTATACGTAAAATTTTCCCTCAACACTGAAAAAAATTTTAAATTAAAAAGAAAGATTTACCTTTTTAGTAAAGCAGATTTTAACGGATTTAGGCTTGACTTAAAGACATCTTTTGAAAAATTCGAGAACATTAGCAAAAATAGCAATACAGACAATACATGGAAAGAGTTCCTCCAAATTACACGGTCACTTGTCAACAGATATATACCTCATAAGTATAAGAGCGAGAATAGGGAACCAAGGTGGTACAACGCGGAGGTTAGAAAATGTTTAAAACGCCAACGAGTTAGCCATGCGAAACTAAGAAAAATGAAGAAAAATGTAGCTAATAGCGACCTAAAAAATACCATCGAGCATTATAAAATTTGTAAATCAGCCGCAAAAACAGCCCTTAGAAAAGCGTTTAGCGAATTCAAGAGAAAAGTACTTGGAGAACAACTAGAGGGAAATCCGAAAGCATTTAGGTCATATGTTAGGGAAGTACAGGGAACTAAAAATTCAACGGTTAATTCCTTGAAAAACGATAGAGGCGAAATAGTAACTTCCAGTTTAGATAAGGCAAATTGTTTGAATTACTTTTTTCAGAGTGTTTTTAATCAACCTATGCATAGTTTCCGCGAAACCATACCAGACCGATTTCAACAACCAATGCCCCCAATCGATATATCTTGTAGCGGAATCGTATCCTTACTAAGTAACATTAGCCCGAACAAGTCCTCAGGTCCTGATGAAATTCCAGCTCGTGTTTATAAAGAATTAGCTCTCGAAATGGCTCCGTATTTTAAAGTATTATTTAACAAATCCCTCGAAGAACACGCGTTTCCCAAAGACTGGAAGATAGCAAACGTGACCCCAATTTATAAAAGCGGAGATAGGGAACAGCCATGTAATTATAGACCAATATCATTAACGTCACTATCATGTAAAATTATAGAGCATATAATAGTTACATCAATAATGGGACACCTCGACAGCCAGGATTTATTAATAAGAAGCCCGCACGGGTTCAGAAAAGGACGGTCTTGCGAAACTCAATTAGATCTTTTTGTTCACGATATTTTAGTTTCCGGAGAAGGTAACGTACAGGTAGATGCAGCGTTTCTTGACTTTAGAAAAGCTTTTGAGAAGGTTCCCCACTGTAAGTTACTCGCGAAGTTAGCATCATACGGAATAGACAGTAATATAGTAGGCTGGATAGGAGATTTCTTACATGAACGCGTTCAAAGCGTGGTATTAGATGGTGTAAGCTCATGCGAAGTAAAAGTTACATCGGGTGTTCCCCAGGGAAACGTGATAGGCCCAATTTTATTTCTTCTGTACGTAAACGACTTGAACAGTGTAGTAAAAAATAGCAAGCTCCGTCTTTTTGCCGATGATGCAGTAGTGTATAAGGAAATTAGAAATGAAGAGGACAGACAGTGTTTAGCTAAGGATTTAGATGCGATTGATGATTGGTGTGATAGATGGCAACTAGAATTAAATTTTAAGAAATGCGCGATTATGAATTTTTGGAAAAAGAATGGCCTTCCCCGGAATAATTATAGCATCAAAGAAAACAAAATATGTAACGTAGAATCAATTAAATACTTAGGCGTCACCATCAGTGAAGACATGTCATGGGGGCAACACATCAGGGAAACTACTAGTGTAGCAAACCGTAGATTAGGATTCGTAAAAAGGGTTCTAGGCAAATGCGATGAGAGAGTCCGAGAAAGAAGCTATTTTACACTTGTCAGGCCTCATTTAGAATATGCCGCTAGTATATGGGATCCGTACGAGGAAGGTATGATTAAAGAATTAGAGCGCGTGCAAAGGAGATCTGCTAGGTTTGTTAAATGTCGTTATGATAATTGTATTAGTGTTACGAGTTTAATAGAAGAACTAGGATGGGAATTACTATCAGAACGCAGGTTAAAATTTAGGTTAAACCATTTAAGTAAATTCAAAACCGATTTTTTCACAGATGACGTTAGATATATATTGAGAATCCCTGCGCATTATGCTAGGTCTCATCATATTAACAAGATTAGAGAGATAGATTGTCGTACCGATAGATTTAAAATGTAATTTTTCCCGCGAACCATAAGAGAGATCAATAGGCAGCGTAGCAAAGGGATAGGTAGGTGAAATATAGTTAGAGTAGTCTGTAATACATGATGCATGTAATAACTACCAATAATCCCTTCCTTATTATGTACATCTACATCTACGTAATACCCTGCGAGCCACCACGAGGGTGTGTGGCAGGGGGTGAAGATCACCAAACAAACTTATACTATGCTTCATGGTCATGACAGTATTTGGACGGACACGTTTTGTTAAGATGAACTTCGAGTGTCCAAATCAATGATCCTCAATGTCAGCGCTGGTGGCGAAGGGGAAGTCCTCGTCTGCTGACTCTGCAAGTCGGTTGCGGATTCCAGCGCCTTCTGGCCCTATTTTAAACAAACCATGGAATGGCTTCATGTGTTCCCTCTTTGTTACTTCTTAAACGCCTATATTTAACATGCCTAAAGTGCTGTTTCGATGGCTGTATAATAGATTTTAATTAATTTTCAAATCACTGCAATAAATCATAAATGAATCTCCTTCTTTGCGAATTTAATCCCTGATCTTTTTCCTTAATGAGGTCAATTTGATTTAATTTTATGTTAAATTGTATCTCCTTCAAACGACCTTCAACTGGTAATAACTGATGGTCGGAAAACTTCAAACTTATACTACGCTTCATGGTCATGACAGTATTTGGACGGACACGTTTAGTTAACAGTATATATGGATTACTATCCACCAGCATATATGAATAATTAGTATTAGAAATAAATAATCAGTAAAACTATACTGGTCAATGTTTTACATGCGACTCACAATGTATATGCGTCTACAATGTACTCTCCTGGTCTTTGGTTCTGTCGCCCATTGTTCTAATTTCTTTCTGGTACCCGCCTAGTATCAAAGAGAGCTAGTGGATTCCGATATCCGCAGACGAGATACTATCTTCCCTCTTCGTTTGTAATTTCTCCCATCACAGACATAAATCCGACTTAAAACACCAGAGAGCCTTCGCGTCCTACCAGTGCTAACTCATTATAACTCATTATATATACTCCACAACACATTTCCAAGATTATCACTAAATAAACGCTCGCTTTTCTTCCGTCTCTCCTCCCTAATGAATTCACTCCCCACTGATATCGATCCCTTTCCCCTATCGCCAAAAACCTTCACCAATTTGACCTCAACACATTTTTCCTTAAATACAACCTAGACAGTAACAGACTTGGACGCCAACTCCAGATCGTCTAAGTTGTTTTACGTTGTAATTTTTGTTGTTATTGTAGTTTATGTGTGTCTTTTTGTGCTTGTTACAAGTGCACTGTAACCCTCTATGGACGAGCGAGTCAAATTTATTACGTTTCAAAATCATTGAAATATCTACTTTTTAAGATGCTTAGCCATTTGTTTGATGCGTTAGACGGAATTTTAACGCTTTGGATTAAGTGTGCAAAATTTGCGTCCCTTTCGGCGGTTTGTCAAACAATTTGAATAGATGAATGTGTGACGCTAATTACCGACGATGGCGTGCCTGGTGGAGCTCTGAAATAAATAGTTTCAACTGTCATATGAAGAGAGGATTAGGAAAGTTTAAAATAAGGTACGTTATGAAGGTAGTGTTGAAGTAAACCTTGTGTAAATATTATCATGTAAAGTATGTTTTAAATTTAATACATACAATAAAACTGCGTGACATTTAAAAATAAACGTTATTATTAAATCAATTGCAATTTTTTTAAAAAAGCTTAAATAGCATTTTTTAAAAAACTAATAAAGTAGCTGTATTTTTTATGCAGATGTTTCATAATTCCGACCATAGAGGGTTAAAGTTGCAATATTTCTGTATGTGGACTATTTTTCTCTAAAGAAATATCTAAAATAAAATATTGAACTGGCAGATCGATAATTAATTGCACTCCTGGGGTGGCTTCATCCCGTTCCACACATCCATAGACACGGCTTACACGGTGCTTCGTGAATGCAGACGAGCCGCCATTTTTTTTCGAGTGCGAAACTTTTCTCCAAACATCCTGTTTCGCTTTCCAAGATATCCATCTCTCACCAAGTTAATCACCTTCTGGGTGCTAATTGCCCGCCGCTCCTTCGAGCCCCATGGGAGGAGTGAATGAAGAAGCATTTTTGCGGTCTCCAGAGGTAAGATTTCCTGCATCTTTATTGTTGTAGTGGGGTGAGGGGAGCCTCTCCGACTCGGGTGAAAGGAACGAGCGCTGGGTATGAGAAGGGACGGAAGCCCATACACTGGGCCATACCCTTGTTGTGAAACGCTTGACCTCCTCGTGGTCACTCAGTAGGCCGCCGTTCGAGCTGTTCCCACTCAGCAAGAGAGAGAGAGATGCACTTAAGTGTTGCCGTTATGCACCATTTCGGCCGAGGGGGCGGAGGGCATTCCAGCTGACCGATCGCCCCTGCTTCCTGTCGGTCCCTCTTGTGAACAGGGCCGGCCGATTGAGAGTCTCACATGAGCCCTTGAAGTTTTATAATACGCACAAGAGCAATTTTTCAAGCAAAAAAAATTTGAGCGTTTACAACAACCAGGGAGGCTATTGCTTTTATGTCGCCCCGTTGAGGGAGAAATGGGCCCACTTTGATCTGGAAAGAGGCGACCGCAAATGTATGAAAGGGCGACCCTATGTTGAAGTCACCCGAAGCCGTGTAAAAACGCTTACCCATGATATTTACCTGTTGAGTGGCTCGAATATTTCAGGCGCATCTAAAAAAATATACAACTTTGAGCACCTGAGGATGTGTCTACAGAGGGAAGAGAAACCGACGCTCAAGGCACTTTGAGCGAGATATTGCTTCACACAGAATACCGTGGATTTGAACAGCATTCGTTATATGAAACCGGTGGCGACGGGATAAAGTCCTAGCCGACTAAACCGAGGGTCGCGGGTTTGAATCCCGCCTGGGTGGAAATATTATCACCTCTCAGGGCATTGGTGTGTGTGTGTTCGTCTGTTGTTATTGTTGTTCACCCGACTCTAGATGGCAAATTCGCTGTGTTCGGGGTAGTGAGGATAAAATGAATAAACTTAAATTAAAAAATAAATAAATACATAATAAAATTAAAAAGGAAATAAAATAGATACAATTGATAACATTGAAAAAATTGAAAAAAATGATAAGTTTGATAAAATTAATAAAAATAAAAAATAAATTCAATTAAAAAAATAAATTAATGAGTTGAATAAAAAAATAATAAAATTGTTAAAAGTAATAGAATTAATAACATTGATAAAGTTGGTAAAACGGATAAAATTAAGAAAACTAATTAAATTAATAAAATTGATACAATTGATAAAACTAATAAAATTAATAGAAATAATAAAAATAATAAAATTAATAAATTTAATAGAACTAATTAATTAATAAAAATAATAAAATTAATAAAACTATAAAAATTAATAAGATTGATAGTTGGGAAAACTGAAAATTAAGAAAACTAATAAAATTGATAAAATTGATAAAATTGGTACAATTGATAAAATTATGCATCACCCGATGGCATGGCGCTGAAAAAACCTCGGGCTGTTCCGCAGCTGGGTGGCGGATGGCACAAAGTGTATTTCGGGCAGCGACTTCATCCATAAAGCTGAGAATGAACGCTCTCCCAACGAAGTCAATAACCACTCGGGGAAGACAGCAGGATGGAGAATGTAGAGCGGGCTGCTCCACTTGCGAAACTCTCAACCACGTGCTTCAAATTTGCCATTAGCTCGAGAATGGCGCAGCATGATGCCGTAACGAGTTACATCCGGCAATGCATGGTAAATCGCGGATACACGGAAGAAAGATAAAAAGTAAATAAGACGGATGAGGGCAACAGAATTCCAGAATTAGTATCCTGGAAGGAGGAAAGGTGTTTCATTTTGGACCCCCAAATCATGGGAGAACAAGTTGATCTTGATTTGGCTAATAAGCACAAAGTCTCGAAGTATGGAGAAAACACCCCCCTGATCGAAGCCGTGACGAGGAAGACGGGAGCTAAAGACATTGAAGTACTCGAAATAACCTTGAACTGTCGAGGAATATGGAGCCGCAAATCAGTCAAGGAGCTGATCCAATATGACATCATCAACAAAGGTGACCTGAAGATTCTGTCATGCCGAGTTGTCGTCGGTAGAATTATCATTTGGAATGAGTTCAACCAGAAGACCTCGGGTTGGAGAAGAAGGAAGATGAAAGAAGGAATCGGGTAACTTATGACGCACAGTTGCCCGGATGTAGCCGTCTTCTCAAGGCGTAATCCAGTGGGTGGGGTTTTAGTGGGTAGCCAACAATTGAGTCCCACAGTACCCGGGTCGAACATATGCCCTAGGGTCCCACTTACTGCCAAAAAAAGATACTGAGCACTACTGAGTAAACCTATTTAACATAGTCAGTATCCTAGAACTGATCGATCACAACTATTATGGTCCCTAATTGCACGTGGAAACAATGACATCTTAAATCTATCGGGTCACACCTAAGTACTTAACTAACTCTACATTTGAGTCCGGCTTGATTGATTGTGTATATCTTGTTGGTTAAGCTACTCATCTTCCAAAAGTTCATAACAACGCACTTATTAAAATTTTATTCTACATCTACATCTATATCTACATCTACGTCATACCCTGCAAGCCACCCAAAGGGTGTGTGGCAGGGGGTGCTTTCGCACCAGGCATGCATGAATGATATGGTAGAACACCGACATTACATTAAAACCCGCGTACCACACATGCAAAGCGCCAATTAAAAATCTAATACCCAAGAAATGTTCTATCTCCAATCGTTCTAACATGCAAGGGATACAAAGACTACTACTACAGATTCAAAATATCATGCATAAATAAGAACATCATTATTTACATCATGCATAAATAAGAAAGAGGAGAATATAATGAGAAAGATTAACTGCCTGCCTATTGTCAATACTCGATTCTAACTGCGAAGTGTCGCACCATTTAAGCGTGATAGGCCCAATTTTATTCATTCTGTACGTAAACGACTTGAATGGTGTAGTAAAAAATAGCAAGCTCCGTCTTTTTGCCGATGATGCAGTAGTGTATAAGGAAATTAGAAATGAAGAGGACAGACAGTGTTTAGCTAAGGATTTAGATGCGATTGATGATTGGTGTGATAGATGGCAGCTAGAATTACATTTGAAGAAATGCGCGATTATGAATTTTTGGAAAAAGAATGGCCTTCCCCCGAATAATTATAGCATCAAAGAAAACAAAATATGTAACGTAGAATCTATTAAATACTTAGGCGTCACCATCAGTGAAGACATGTCATGGGGGCAACACATCAGGGAAATAACTAGTGTAGCAAACCGTAGATTAGGATTCGTAAAAAGGGTTCTAGGCAAATGCGATGAGAGAGTCCGAGAAAGAAGCTATTTTACACTTGTCAGGCCTCATTTAGAATATGCCGCTAGTATATGGGATCCCTACGAGGAAGGTATGATAAAAGAATTAGAGCGCGTGCAAAGGAGATCTGCTAGGTTTGTTAAATGTCGTTATGATAATTGTATTAGTGTTACGAGTTTAATAGAAGAACTAGGATGGGAATTACTATCAGAACGCAGGTTAAAATTTAGGTTAAACCTTTTAAGTAAATTCGAAACCGATTTGTTCACAGATGACGTTAGATATATATTAAGAACCCCTGCGTATTATGCTAGGTTTGACCATATTAACAAAATTAGAGAGATAGATTGTCGTACCGATAGATTTAAAATGACATTTTTCCCGCGCACCATAAGAGAGAACAATAGGCCACGTAGCAAAAGGGATAGGTAGGTGAAACATAGTTAGAATAGTCTGTAGTGCATGATGCATGTAATAACTACCAATAATCCCTTCCTTATTATGTATATTTTAACCTGTACTATACCGTAGTAACTAATATTCTATTGTAATAACTACTGCAATTACTTGCAATAACTAATAATCTACTGTAGTAACTAATAAACTATGACCCTATTTTCTAGCATGTCTACATTATCTAGCCTACTTACATGGCAATAGTGCATGTTTGGTGATCTTCACCCCCTGCCACACACCCTCGTGGTGGCTCGCAGGGTATTACGTAGATGTAGATGTAGATCCGTTTATAGCTCATAGGTCTTTCTACAACGCATTTCTATCAGACTCAGCGTTAATATCCCTGTAAAATACTGCGTCGTCCGCCAAAAGAGGAATTTTACTCGTAACGACGGTGGTGATATCATTAATATGCAAAAGGAATAATAAAGGACCAATGACACTTCCCTGGGGTACACCGGATTTGACTTCAACTGTGTCTGAATTAATGCTATCTAGAACTCCCCTCTGTTGGCGGTTACTTTAGATATCTTAATTCCAGCATATTATATCAGCTTTACAATTAAATTGAATGCGGAACTTTATAGAAAGCTTTTTTGAAATTTAAAAATATCTCGTCTATCTGGGTGAGCCTTTCTCCTGAGGAAGGAAAGTTGTGGAGGAAAAAGGCTGGCTGGATTCCACATGACCTGCCTTTTCGGAATCCATATTGGTTTAGAATTAATACGCTCTGACTATCTAAATCCTCATAATTAATCACTCATAATATATGGATCCCAAATACTGGTAGCGTATTCTAAGTGGAGCTTAGCGTATTCTAAGCTTTGGAAGGAGTATAATAAGTTAGCATTGTCCGAGCAGTTTGTCAGTAATTCGTCATTATAGTTTCCAAGTGAATTTACTGAATTGTCTTCTGCCTTGAACTTCCCTTGCGTTTGACTAAAATACGTTTGAGTTATGCCGTAACTGATCTAAAAGTATTTTCCTCTTGAAATCCATAAATGCATTCCTAAACGCGTCCTTTGTAGCGGCTTTAGAGAACTTGTATTTTTCAATAATCAACAAGCGATCTTCAGTGGATTCATCAGCACCAATTTTTTAATCATTTTTTTCTTGGAGTGGTATGCTCTTTGTCAACTCAGTGATTTTTTTCACTTCCGCATCGTACCATCTCGGTTCGCTGCTCTCTTTTTTTAACGTTATTTGGGATATAATTTTTAATTTCATAATGTACCACCGAAAGAAAAGCTTTCCAAGCAGCCTCCACGTCATACTTAATTATTGATTCTTGGAAGATAGGATAGGAATTTTTTAGATGAAACTAAAATCGTTCGAAATGAGATCTTTTAAAAATGTCAAGTTTTCTTATTCGTTTAAAGTTTTTATTGACATTTAAGGAAAACTTAACCCTAATTACTCTATGATCACTAATTCCCTCAACAGTGCCCACCTTTATCACTTAATGTGGGGTATTTGACCTATCTTGGGGAAAACATATTAGGGAAATATGCGGCCAAGCATATAGGAAGCTAGGCTTTATCAAGAGAGTACTCGGAAAATGTGATGAGAAAGTGAAAGAACGTTATTATTTTTCAATCGTTAGGCCTCATCTGGAATATGCTGTTAGTGTATGGGATCCATACGAAACGGTGTTGATATCAGAGTTAGATCGCGTACAGCGAAGAGGAGCTAGGTTTGTGAAACGATGCTACGATAAGTTGGCTAGTGTGTCTGGACTGTTAGAAGAATTAGGATGGGAATCGCTATCGCAGCGTAGATTGAATTATAGGTTTAACCTCCTAAATAAATTTCAGGAAAATCATTTTACTGACGACGTAAAAAATATACTATTAACCCCTTCGTACTACGGCAGATTAGATCGCCCCAATAAAATTAGAGAGCTAGATTGTAGAACCGATAGGTATAAAATGTCATTTTTTCCGCGTACCATTCGGGACCATAACAGCTGTGATCGTCGTCATGAATAGTTCGAGTATTGACATAGGCAGGCAGTAAATCTTTCTCATTATATATTCTGCTCTCTTATTTAGGCATGATGTAAATATTGGTGTTCTTATTTATGCATGATATTTGAATCTGTAGTAGTAGTCTTTGTATCCCTTGCATGTTGGAACGATTGAAGATTGAATGTTTCTTGGGTATTAGATTTTTAATTGGCGCTTTGCATGTGTGGTGCGCGGGTTTTAGTGTAATGTCGGTGTTCTACCCTATCATTCATGCATGCCTGGTGCGAAAGCACCCCCTGCCACACACCCTTTGGGTGGCTTGCAGGGTATGACGTAGATGTAGATTTTTAGCCAGTAAATCAAGAATATTATCTCCTGTGTTAGGTTCTGTAGCAATCTGAAGTAGTGCGTTTTTTGAGAAAGTGTACAACAGGGGCTCACGTAGGTCTTTATTTCTCCCCCGGGTGTGAATCTGTAGGTCTTCCAATTTATTGATGGAACATTGAAATCTCCATCTATTATTAAATTTCTTTCGGGATTACTGGAAGTGATGCTATTTATCTGTGTTTCTTGTTCTAAAAGTGAATTTACATTAGTGTTGGGTGACCTGTAATTGTAACCCAAGGAATATATACTTTTGATGCCCATGTGTTCATAAGACAAGAAAACACTAGACCTTAAATGTCAAGTTGCCAAAAATAAAGGTCTTCCTATCACGTTTATGCACAAACAATTGTTATAAATTGTTCTCGACAAACGACTCGATGCGTAATAGCTTTCGGGATGGCTTCCGCGTTGTGTCATCTTTTCACAACAGTTTCGCGAGCGTTCCAGATCGCTTCTACACGTCTAAATTGACTCGCTTCTTCCGGTCTGAAGTGAAGTCTTCAATTCAGTGATGAAGAAACGAGTTGAAACGCTCGCGAAATTACCGTCAAAAATCACACCAAGCGTAAGCTATCCTGAAAGCTATCAATGATGAAGACCACTCCGCGGAAGCTTACATCTACATCTACATAATACCCTGCGAGCCGCCGCATGGGCGTGTGGTAGGGGTGTAAGGTCACTAGCCGTGTAAAAATGTGAGGTTTTGGCAGGTGAAATGGTGACGTGTAATATGGGAGTGTATTAAGTGGAGCTCAGATTTTATTGTGGTCACTTATTGTACGCGGAAGAACGAATTTTTGTACCTATCTGTTCGGCAGTGCATCTCACTTATTTTATCGCATCTGTCAGACCTTGAGATTTAGCGAGGAATCATGATAATATTCTCTGTGTCGCTCTCAAAAATATCAGTTCTGAATTTCTCAAGCACAACAACTTGAGTCACAACAAGCAACATCAACAACTTAACTCGATGGCTTGTTAATTCGGTGACAATTTGGTTTCTCTATTGCTTGGGTATTCGCCCAGCAACCATGAAACATTCTTTGCCAAAAAAAAGTGCTAGCCAACCTTATCGGATGGCTGTACAACGTCACACGAGAGCACATAGGATTTCCCAACTCCCCTGCTGCGGAAGGAACGTCATGCGAGGGAAAGGCTTCATTAGGGCCCCCGAAAACGACCTTCCACGAACTTCCTAAATTTCCATTTCCTTTTTAAAAATTCGTCGAGTGCGGTCCGCGGGCTTAATCTCCCCCAAACTCCCAACCATTAATACGTGCGCACACAAATGATGGTAAACACACGAGACCGTTCTCCCGGAAGGAGGAGCGAGTATAAGGAAGGATGAAAGCAGGGGCATTGGACATCCACACAACACCACGGGATCCTCAAAACCTCGAACCACCCCCTCGCAAGTACGGTGGGGTTTTTAAACTTCGGAGAAAAATGCAGGCGACAGCGGTTTGTTATTGTTGGTCTGGCTTAGGGGCGAGAGGGTGTTGGAGGGAATGACGGGGGGAGGGGGGGAGGGGGGGAGGAAGAGGACAAAAAAAGGCAGCAGGTAGAGGTCCGAAACGAGAGGTAAGATTTTCCAGGTAAGGGGTAATCCTACGGAGCCCGCCGCAAGAATGGTAGGCGTGCGAGAGTTAAGGGCTATCTGGGAAGAGATGTGTTGCGGCTGATAGGTTATAGGTAGAGACAGGGAGAAGAAGAAGACTTGCTTTCTTATAGGGAGGGCCTCCCTTAGGACACGGGGAGAGGAGAAGGATAAGGACAGAGCCTGGGCGGTGGAAAAAATATTGGGAAAGGCGCCTAAAGGGCAAAAAGCGGGCAGTATAGATATATGAGCCCCCCATATCTCGTCCTCTCGGATACCCAAAGATTTTTGACACAGATCGAGGGCGCTAAAACACTTGCACTCTAAGAAAGTGTATAGTCTCTATCGCTAACACTAACGGCCATTTAACGGCTACAGGAAAGCCTGGAGAAACAAACGAAGTTGAGCACGGACACCTACATTTTGAATTAGCTACACGTTAAGTCGTCCAAATCATGGAACCTAGTGACAAATGGGTCAGTTGTAAGATGACAAGTATGGAAAAATTGTCGAAAACAAGAGAGAATATAAAGAATTTGAGTGAAGGCAATTTTCCATTTAGATAAATTATATTCCACCTAGATTTCGATACATTTACATTCGATATATTTATTTGACCCAGTGTTCGATGTAGTACATCGAAATTTTACATGTGGTACATTGAAATCTTGGTCGAATAAATTTATCTAAGTGGGAAATTGCCTTTGCTCTCATTTTTTATGACATCTTTCCACCACATTAAGCCTGATACTTCTCTTTTAGAAAGGAAGGATTCGAAGTTCTTGAAGCAAACCCTTTTAATGGCCAATAATCATTCAAAAATTTACATTATCATTTAACTTGACCAGATTTATCACAATCAATCTACATTTTTCATTCCATATGCCTTAATGAGGGCGAATCTCCTTGTACATGAGTGACTTAATATGCCAATATTGGTCACTCCACAAATATCTATATCTGTTTAGGAAACTGGTTATTACAATGTTTCAAGCCCAAGATTAGTCAACATCACCCCATGGTCAAGCCCCACGGCGATGAGATAGATTGTCGTACCGATAGATTTAAAATGTCATTTTTCCCGCGTACTTTAAGAGAAAAAAATCGGCAGCGTAGCAAAGGGATAGGTAGGTGAAATATAGTTAGTCTGTAGTGCATGATGCATGTAATACCAGTAATCCCTTTCTTACTATGTGGATTCTAACCATCCTATCCATATACTATCCATCTAGCTCCATGTGACCCTATTTTCTAGCATGTCTCATTTAAATATCCTAGTTGCACTTCAATAGTGCATGTTTGGTGATCTTCACCCCCTGCTACACGCCCTCGTGGTGGCTCGCAGGGTATTACGTAGATGTAGATGGTCAATGTCAACCCCAACCAATGTTAAATCCTTCCCAAATATCACTAACTCCTAAACACGCATTGTTAAGAATAGATTGCCTAATCTCCGCTACCTACCCTCTGATGTACACATTCTCATCTCACTCACAGCATTAATTACTGCACTTCTGTCAGCTCAGACGAAGTAAAAGTTACATCAAGTGTTCCCCAGGGAAGCGTGATAGGCCCAATTTTATTTCCTCTCTAAGAAAATGACTTGAATGCAGTAGTAAAAAATAGCAAGCTCCCACTTTTTGCCGATGATGTGGTAGTGTATAAGGAAATTAGAAATGAAGAGGACATCCAGTCTTTAGCTAAGGATTTAGATGCGATTATTGATTGGTGTGATAGTTGGCAGCTAGAATTAGATTTGAAGAAATACGCGATAATGAACTTTTGAAAAAAGAATGGCTTTCGCCGTAATAATTATTGCATCAAAGAAAATAAAATATATAACGTCGAATCTATTAAATACTTAGGCGTCACCATCACTGAAGACATGTGATGAGGGAAACAAATCAGGGAAATAACAAGTGTAGACAAACCGTAGATTAGGATTCGTAAAAAGTGTTCCAGGAATATGCGATGAGAGAATAAGAGAAAGAAGCTATTTTACACTTGTCAGGCCTCATTTAGAATATGCCCCTAGTATATGGGATCCGTACGAGGACGGTATGTTAAAAGAATTAGAGCGCGTGCAAAAGAGATACGCTAGATTTGTAAAAGGCCTTTATGATAATTGTATAAGTGTTACGAGTTTAATAGAAGAACTAGGATGGGAATTACTATCAGAACGCAGTTTAAATTTAAGTAAAACCTTTGAAGTAAATTCGAAACCGATTTGTTCACAGGTGACGTTAGGTATATATTGAGAACCCCTGCGTATTATGCTAGGTTTGATCATATTAACAAGATTAGAGAGATAGATTGTCGTACCGATAGATTTAAAATGTAATTTTTCCCTTGTACTATAAGAGAGAACAGCAGGCAGCGTATCAAAGTGTTAGGTAGGTGAAATATAATTAGAGTAGGTAGTCTGTAGTGCATGATGCAAGTAATAACAACCACTAATCCCTTTCTTATTATGTAGATACTAACCATGTGACCTTATTATCTAGCATGCCTTCATAACGTCATATCTTAGTTGCATGTCAACAGTGCAAGTTTGGTGATCTTCACCTCCGGCCACACACCCTCGTGGTGGCACGCAGGGTATTACATAGATGTAGATATAGATGAATTAGTCACTGCTTCAACTAGAGGGAAAAGTACACTCGATCTTTTAGCGTAGCAAAGTGGTAGGTAGGTGAAATATAGTTAGAGTAGTATTTAGTGCATGATGCATGTAATAACAACCAATAATCCATTTCATATTATGTAGATACTAACCATCTAGTTGCATGTGACCATATTATCTAGCATGTCTCCATTAAATATCCTAGTTGCATGTCAATAGTGCATGTTTGGTGATCTTCACCCCTTGCCACACACCCTCGTGGTGGCTCGCAGGGTATCACGTAGATGTAGATGTACATGTAGATTTAGCCTTTTTCCTCTTCGTTTTCCCAATTTATATTCTCCGGTTATTTTTCCGTCTTGATCTTCCCCAACGACAGCGTTCCAATCTCCTAAAATTATACGATTTTCTTCCCCTCTTACCCGTTTGATTACTTCCGCAATATCCTCGTAGACGTCTTCCACCTCTTCATCTTCATAGTCCGTCGTTGGCATGTAAATCTGTACCACTACGGTATCTAAAGGTTTTGTCTCGATCTTAACCATGATTATCCTTTCATTATACTGCAGGAAGCTTTTCACTCGCATTCCGGCACTCATTCCTAGCATTATCCCAACTCCAGCATTGCCATTTACAGATCCTGTGTGCATAGCCATAACAGCTGATTTCGTCGTCATGAATAGTTCGAATTGTAATAATAGGCAGACAGGAAATCTTTCTCTTTATATTCTCTACGTTCTTATTTATGCATGATGTAAATATTGATGTTCTCATTTATGCATGACAATTTTAATATGTAGTAGTAGTCGTTGTATCCCTTGCATGTAGGAACGATTGACGATAGAATGTTTCTTGATTATTAGATTTTTAATTGGCGCTTTGCATGTGTGGTACGCGGGTTTCAGTGTAATTTCGGTTTTCTACCGTATCATTCATGCATGCCTGGTGTGGAAGCACCCCTGCCACTCACCCTTTGGGTGGCTTGCAGGGTATCTACATCTACGTGATACCCTGCGAGCCACCACGAGGGTGTGTGGCAGGGGGTGAAGATCACCAAACATGCACTATTGACATGCAACTAGGATATTTAATGAAGGCATGCTAGATAATGGGGTCACATGCAGCTAGATGGTTAGTATCTACATATAAAGAAAGGGGTTACTGGTTGTTATAACATGCGCCATACACTACAGACTACTCTAACTATATTTCACCTACCTATCCCTTTGCTACGCTGCCTATTGTTCTCTCTTATAGTATGAGGGAAAAATGACATTTTAAATCTATCAGTACGACAAACTATATCTATAATCTTGTTAATCTGATCAAACCTAGCATAATACGCAGGGGTTCTCAATATATATCTAACGTCATCTGTGAACAACTCTGTTTCGAATTTACTTAAAAGTTTTAACCTAAATTTTAACCTGCGTTCTGATGGCGATTCCCACCCTAGTTCTTCTATTTAATTCGTAACACTTAGACAATTATCATAACGGCCTTGAAAGAATCTAGCGGATCTCCTTTGCACACGTTCTAATTCTTTAATCAAACCTTCCTCGTACGAATCCCATATACTAGCGGCATATTCTAAATGAGGCCTGACAAGTGTAAAATAGGTTCTTTCTCGTACTCTCTCATCGCATTTGCCTAGAACCCTTTTTACGAACCCTAATCTACGGTTTGCTACAGTAGTTATTTCCCTGATGTGTTTCCCATCGCATTTGCCTAGAACAATTTCAAAAATATTGTCAACAAAAAGACCTAATTGAGTTTCGCAAAACCGTCCTTTTCTGAACCCATGCGGGCTTGTTATTAATAAATCCTGGCTGTCGAGGTGTCCCATTATTGATGTAACTATTATATGCTCTATAATTTTACATGATAGTGACGTTAATGATATTGGTCTATAATTACATGGCTGTTCCCTATCTCCACTTTTATAAATTGGGGTCACGTTTGCTATCTTCCAGTCTTTGGGAACCGCGTGTTCTTCGAGGGATTTGTTAAATATTACTTTAAGATACGGAGCCATTTCGAGAGCTAATTCTTTATAAACACGAGCTGGAATTTCATCAGGACCTGAGGACTTGTTCGGGCTAATTTTACTTAGTAAGGATATGATTCCGCTACAAGATATATCGATCGGGGGCATTAGTTGTTGAAATCGGTCTGGTATGGTTCCGTGCAAATTATGCATCTACATCTACATCTACGTCATACCCTGCAAGCCACCCAAAGGGTGTGTGGCAGGGGGTGCTTTCGCACCAGGCATGCATTAATGATATGGTAGAACACCGACATTACATTAAAACCCGCGTACCACACATGCAAAGCGCAAATTACAAATCTAATACCCAAGAAACATTCTATCTCCAATCGTTCTAACATGCAAGGGATACAAAGACTACTACTACAGATTCAAAATATCATGCATAAATAAGAACATCATTATTTACATCATGCATAAATAAGAAAGAGGAGAATATAATGAGAAAGATTAACTGACTGCCTATTGTCAATACTCGAACTATTCATGACGTCGATCACAGCTGTTATGGTCCCGAATGGTACGCGGAAAAAATGACATTTTATACCTATCGGTTCTACAATCTAGCTCTCTAATTTTATTGGCGCGATCTAATCTGCCGTAGTACGAAGGGGTTAATAGTATGTTTTTTACGTCGTCAGTAAAATGATTTTCCTGAAATTTATTTAGGAGGTTAAGCCTATAATTTAATCTACGCTGTGATAGCGATTCCCATCCTAATTCTTCTAACAGTCCAGACACACTAGCCAACTTATCGTAGCATCGTTTCACAAACCTAGCTCCTCTTCGCTGGACGCGATCTAACTCTGATATCAACCCCGTTTCGTATGGACCCCATACACTAACAGCATATTCCAGATGAGGCCTAACGATTGAAAAATAACAACGCTCTTTCACTTTCTCATCACATTTTCCGAGTACTCTCTTGATAAAGCCTAGCTTCCTATATGCTTGACCGCATATTTCCCTAATATGTTTTCCCCAAGATAGGTCGTGACTAATTGTGACTCCTAAGTACTTAACAGACTCGGCGTGAATAATTTCTGTATTTTTAATTCTGTAAGCCCTAACTGGCCAATTTTTCTTTTTCCAAAAGCTGACTGCTACGCACTAGGTTGATTAAAAACACTCTGAAAAAAGTAATTCAAACAATTTGCCTTATCTAAACTGAAAGTTACTATTTCGTCTCTATCGTTTTTCAAGGAATAAATCGTTGACTTTTTAGTTCCCTGTACTTCCCTAACATATGACCAAAATGCTTTCGGATTTCCCTCTAGTTGTTCTCCAAGTACTTTTCTCTTGAAGTCGCTAAACCCTTTCCTAAGGGCAGATTTTGCCGCTGATTTACAAATTTTATAATGCTCGACAGTATTTTTTAGGTCGCTTTTAGCTACATTTTTCTTTATTTTTCTTAGTTCCGCGTGGCTAACTCGTTGAGGTATATAACTGTTGACAAGTGACCGTGTAATTCGGAGGAACTCTTTCCATGTATTGTCTATATCACTATTTTTGCTAATTTTCACGAATTTTTCAAAAGATGTCTTTAAGTCACGCCTAAATCCGTTAAAATCTGCTTTACTAAAAAGGTAAATCTTTCTTTTTAATTTAAAATTTTTTTTAGTATTGAGGGAAAATTTTATGTATACTACCTTGTGGTCACTTATTCCATCGACATTTTCAACTTTATTAACTTTTTCAGGGATGTTTGTGGCAAGTAAATCGAGAACATTCTCCCCCCTATTAGGCAAATTTACTATTTGATGTAGTGCGTGTGATGCGAACAGGTTAAGCAATGACTCGCAGATTACTATTTCCCTACCTCCTGACTTATGACTGCATGTTGTCCAATCTATCGATGGTGTATGGAAATCTCCACCTACAATTATCTGTCGTTCGTTACTATGGGAATTAATGGACCTGATCTGTTTCTCGAGTTCTAATACTGAGTGTACATCGGAATGGGGTGGTCTATAGTAGGCACAAACATATAGTACTTTAGAGTTAACACATTGAATGGAGCACCATACACTTTCTATTATATTATCGGGAATCACTTCTATTTTGCTGACTATTGTGTTCTTAACTGCGATAAATACTCCCCCTCCCGGTCGGCTCTCTCGATCTCTCCTGTATACCCTAAAATTTACTGGAAAAATTTCACTATCAGCAATATCGCTTGTTAACCAACTTTCGGTTCCTATAATTATGTCAGAATTAGTACTCTCTATAAGGTGATGGAATTCAGGTATCTTGCTTCTTAAACTACGACAATTAACTACCACAACTGAATATTCCTCTATTTTAATATGTCTGCCTATTGTATTTGTGGGGTTTGTGTTTTCTAAATTATTGGGAAAGTTACAGTTTGGAAATTCATGGGTTTTGTTATGATTTATATGTTTTTCCTTTTTCTTTGCTTTCTTCCGTCCCGATAAATCTATACTGTGTTGTCTTGTCAACTTGTTATTCTTTGCTATCCTGATGAGTGGCAAGTTATTTAATGGCCCACTATTTGACCTACTCTCTTCCCTAAATATTTCTAATTTACTGTAATCTACTAAGCTTTTCCTAGGCACTAAGCTTTGTGTACCCTTTATTATCTATATATAAAACATTGGCATCAGACATAGCGCCTTACTTAGAATTAATATTTACCAAATCTTTAGTAGATCACGTAGTGCTTATCGACTGGAGAGTAGCAAATGTCAAACCTATATTCAAAAGCGGCGACAGGGAAGACCCTAGTAACTATAGGCCTATTTCTCTCACATCCATTTCCTGTAAGGTATTTGAACACATCATCGTAAGCTCCATTATGAGTCATTTAGATAGGGAGGAATTATTAATAAACAACCAACACGGATTTCGAAAGGGTAGATCTTGCGAAACCCAATTGGCCCTCTTCGTTCATGACATCTGGCTCTCGGGAGAAAATAATATTCCTCGATTTTAAAAAAGCTTTCAATAAGGTATCTCACGTTAAGTTGCTCTCAAAACTAGAAGAATATGGAATAGATAAAAACATTATTAGTTGGATTAATCAATTCTTACATGGGCGGGAACAAAGGGTGGTCATAGACGGTATCATGTCAAACACAGTTAGCGTTACATCGGGTGTTCCTCAGGGAAGTGTAATTGGTCTACTTTTATTTCTCTCGTACATAAATGATATTAGCAACGTCGTTAAAAGTAAGCTTAGACTCTTCGCAGACGACGCGGTTGTGTATAGGGATATTAACAATTCCGAAGATAGCGACTCGTTAACAATCGACCTACTTGCTAATCATCCTTGGTGCAAAAAGTGGCAGATGGAACTAAACATAAAAAAGTGCGTAGCAGTCAGTTTTGGAAAAAGAAAAATAGGCCAGGTAGGGCTTACAGAATTAAAAATACGGAACGGAAATTATTCACGCCGAGTCTGTTAAGTACTTAGGGGTCACAATTACTCACGACCTATCTTGGGGAAAACATATTAGGGAAATATGCGGTCAAGCATATAGGAAGCTAGGCTTTATCAAGAGGTACTAGGAAAATGTGATGAGAAAGTGAAAGAACGTTGTTATTTTTCAATCGTTTGGCCTCACTTGGAATATGCTGCTAGTGTATGGGAACCATACGAAGCGGGGTTGATATCAGAGTTAGATCGCGTACAGCGAAGAGGAGCTAGGTTTGTGAAACGATGCTACGATAAGTTGGCTAGTGTGTCTGGACTGTTAGAAGAATTAGGATGGGAATCGCTATCACAGCGTAGATTGAATTATAGGTTTATCCTCCTAAATCAATTTCAGGAAAATCATTTTACTGACGACGTAAAAAACATACTATTAACCCCTTCGTACTACGGCAGATTAGATCGCGCCAATAAAATTAGAGAGCTAGATTGTAGAACCGATAGGTATAAAATGTCATTTTTTCCGCGTACCATTCGGGACCATAACAGCTGTGATCGTCGTCATGAATAGTTCGAGTATTGACAATAGGCAGGCAGTAAATCTTTCTCATTATATTCTCTACTCTCTTATTTATGCATGATGTAAATATTGATGTTCTTATTTATGCTTGATATTTTGAATCTGTAGTAAGTCTTAGTATCCCTTGCATGTTGGAACGATTGAAGATAGAATGTTTCTTGGGTATTAGATTTGTTAATTGACGTTTTGCATGTGTGATACGCGGGTTTTAATGTAATGTCGGTGTTCTACCATATCATTCATGCATGCCTGGTGCGAAAGCACCCCCTTCCACACACAAGGTGGATAAGGCAATGCGAGGAAATGGAGAATCTGCAAAAAGAAGTGGATGCGAGTACGTTATACGCTTGAGTGAGATCGCTCTTGGGAGGCAAAAGAAGTCAAATGGTACCAAATATTAACCACAGAATAGGTACGATATTAAACAAACAGAAAGACATTCATGATCGGTGGAAAGAATACATGGAGACATTATATGACAGTGAGAGCAGACCAACAAATTTATACACAGAGGGCGAGGGAACACTATGTAAAGACAACTTCGAGCCAACGGTACTCGAAAGCGAAATAGAAAAGAATTGAAAGAAATGTATTTATTCTTTAAAACGTGGACTAACTCAATAAATTCAAGGAGAAATTATATTTCACTCAAATCACGTTTAGTCATCCTTAATAACTTCATCCATTGAGAAGAAATATATATATGACATAATATACATTCCATCAAAGTTGATTCATCACTGAGCATTTGTTACAAAGATCAATCACACCGTTTAAGAATACAACGTTTTACCGCAAATGAACCAGTCTATCCGGATGACAACAATGGTTAGTGAGCTGAAGGGTTCGAGACCGTCGCTAGGGAAACACTTTCTAAGGTCTTTCCGATGCGAATAGACGCAATAAAAGTGCTTCTCTGGATTCTGTGAGAAATAACTGCGAAAACTAAGCCATGGGTGCTTTGATCTGTGAGTTACGCATAATATCTAAAAACCCTTAACAAGTTTCATCATTTAATTCATAACACATCGATATGTTTTCAATGCTTATGGGTCCAAAAATTTTAAGAGAATATTTTTATACCTTTAAGCATATGGAACAAAGTCAATTTCGTCTCGTCTCAAATTTACTAATTGCTCTCATTACAACCTTAGTTCGTTATGATGGAAAGTAAAGGGAAGGCCAGGCATTCCACTGTAGTCTGTTTTGTCCCCAAATACATACGAGTTAGATAAATTAACCATTGCAAAAAAGTTTGCCTCAGTAATTTAGGCATGTTTTTAGTTAACGCTATTATATACTGCTTCACTAATCAGTTTTACTGCTTCTTTTGCGTTACAGGTTGTCACGCGAAAAAAACCGAAAATGATGTGCCGTATGGGCAAAAAGAAGACACCTCCGATCCGCCTGTTACATCTGTCCATATGAATGTACCTATTATATTGGAGGTAAAGGTACCAAGACCCAAGCCTGGGGCAATAGAACTTCGGCCCACTTCCCTCAAGGCTGTGAAGTTTTCCTTAACGCCGACCCGACACGTCGATGGACAGACTATGTTCTTCAGGGGGGCGAAGAGGAGAGGGATGTTCCAATTTGTAATATATTTTCCTAATGAGGAGAAACAGAAAGCGGATGGAAGAGATTCAAACTTCAGGTATGAGTTACTTCATTTTAATGAAGCCGTTACTAAATACAGATGTTACAGTTTTAAATTCATATGTTTGAGGAATTTAAGTCCTTCTAACATCGGAAAATCAAAATGTTCCTTTTTGCATGTTACGTTATACAATTAATTTGCTTACTGAGGACTCGTCAAAATAGATAATATACCATTAGAGGCGCAATGCAATCTCCCTAAGATAAAAGTACATCGTCTTTTGTGCTGATTCATATGCGTATACGCTACGGGGAAAATTAGCCAAGATCGAACTTGGTAGCCATTTTCATCCAAGGATATTCACTGAATGATTAAAATGGAAACGATTAATCTCTAACACACATTCTCCTTTTCTTTTCAGGATAAACTCCAGGAAAACTACTTTCCAAACTCTGGGCTTTGCTGTGAAGAAGAGGCAATTGAAAGAAGATGAATTCAGGAAATGAAATGTTAATATTTTATATAAATATTTTGATATTGTAAAAAGATATACTTTATTAATTGAATCATCAAAACTCGCACACAGTAGTGTAATATTGAATTTATGTGTATTAAATTAAAAAATTCTAAAAAACGTATTTTCAACGCCATGGAAATAAATATCATTTCATGAATTTTTAGTGTACGATATTTGTAAGATAGAAGAATTGGGATGGGAATCGCTATTACAGCGTAGATTAAATTATAGGCTTAACCTCCTAACTAAATTTCAGGAAAAACATTTCTCTATCGACGTGAAAAACATACTATTAACCCCCTCGTACTACGGCAGATTAGAGCGCGCCAATAAAATTAGAGAGCTAGATTGTAAAACCGATAGGCATAAAATGTCATTTTTCCGCGTACCATTCGGGACCATAACAGCTGTGATCGTCGTCATGAATAGTTCGAGTATTGACAATAGGCAGGCAGTAAATCTTTCTCATTATGTTTTCTACTCACTTATTTATGCATGATGTAAATATTGATGTTCTTATTTATGGATGATATTTTGAATCTGTAGTAGTAGTCTTTGTATCCCTTGCATATTGGAACGATTGAAGATTGAATGTTTCTTGGGTATTAGATTATTAATTGGCGCTTTGCATGTGTGGTACGCGGGTTTTAGTGTAATGTCGGTGTTCTACCCTATCATTCATGCATGCCTGGTGCGAAAGCACCCCCTGCCACACACCCTTTGGGTGGCTTGCAGGGTATGACGTAGATGTAGATGTAAATGTGCACCATCGCTTACTTGGGCGAAAGGGTTTGAGGAACGCTTATGAGGTCTGATGAACAGTTAAGGACACGGAAAGATCTGTAGGATTCCTCATTTGGTGTTATGAAAGAGAGAGGAAGAGGACAAGGAGAAGGGACAGAGAGAGAGAGAGGCTAGGCAGGAGGAGGGGGAGTGAAGTTTTCCGGGAATCCGTTAAGACCCCCATGGGTAACAGGTGCATTGTTTGGGGTGGAGGGTGTATGGCAGGAGGGGAGGGTTGTCTCTTCGCCAGGGAAAAGATGGCCGTGTCCATTGAAGGCCCCTGCACTGTGTAACAAGGGTGTCCGTGGGCTTTTTCCCCCTGTGTGTATGTGTTTGTGGGGGTGAGAGGTGGGGGAATTGTGTGTGGCGGGGGGTGGTTTTGGAAAAAAATGCACCCTGGGAGGGGTCGGTCGTGGGGTACAAAAAGGGATAATCGTCTCGAAAGGGCTTTTCCCTTCACCCCTCACAACTCCTCCTGCGGGAAGGTTTCGTGGGAGGGGGGACTTCGGACCGGGCCCGCCGAGCTGGCGCCACCATGCCAACCCTGAATAGGGAGGCTTCGTCCGCCTTGAATGGTGTTTCCCAGCGAGGGGTTCCTAGGAGAGGGCCTCATTCCTTCCCCGCCTCGGGAAGGGACCGTGAGGATTCCCTCAAGGCCTCACCGCCCACCCACTGGGGGGGCGTGGGGAGGTAAAGTGCCGGAGGAAGAGACCCTCCCAACACCACTGCATACCCTGACTGACTCCAACATTCCTCTTTCTGCCTCCTCGAGAAACCAAAACTTCTGTCCCAGATTCTTTCCATCTTTAATGTTTTCATCCCTCTCAGTTTTGATTGTTCAAAATGGAGGGTGTTTGTGGATCAATTAGTCCATAAAAACTCTTACGTATTTTTATGAGACCATAATGGCTGCGTTTAGGCTTTGAATTAGGTTAGTTGATAGGTAGAGCAGCTGATAGTAAGATAGATAGAAATTGAAGTACCCCCAATTCATGTTTCAAAATCTGCCAAGTAGTGCCTATACCGTGTTTTGTTTATTTCCTGCATGATTCTTGTGTCACGTTTTATATCAATAATAATAATTTGTCTTTTTTGCGAGCGTATTTAGGTCTCTGCGGAACTCTCTTACAATTACCTCATTTGATGAGCACAAACATCCATGTCCTGGGCAGTAAATAATCTACCCAGGCGGGATTCGAAACCGCGGCCCTCGAATTAGCAGGCGATGATTTAACCCCGCCGCCACCAGGCCGACAACCGGTTTTCATACATCTACATCTACATCTACGTAATACCCTGCGAGCCACCATGAGAGTGTGTGGCAGGGGGGCATAGTTACATAATGGAATATTTTGGTAGTTTTCGATGCATTTGTAGTATACCGATAATGTGGTGTTTGTTGGTGGAAGTTAATTTTTTCAATATAGTGCATGTTGGAAATGAGTCACCGCCTGCCAAACACCGTTGTGGTGCCTTACAGGGTAATAGTAGATGTGGATGTATTTCCAGTGCAGTAATTCTGATAATTGAAGCCAGTATCCCACGCCGGTTCGACACTAAAAAAAATATCATGCTCGTCAGAGCTCATAACGTACATTTTCAAAACAACATCATCGGCTATTGATCTATTCCCCTCTCACTTCCTTCAAGAATTGCCGGAAAAGGTTTTGTTATCCTGCAACTATTACACTAGTGGTCGTTTTCAAAAAATATATCAATACATGCAAAACCCTTTCTTCGTAGTGGTTTAAAACATTCACATTTGTCATTCATTAAATTATGAACGGCAATGGATAAATCTCCACTTAAGCTTTCGTTTTTGCATCCATATTTTTTTCCATATAAACAGACTTATTTCTCACTTCCCCATTATATAAATAATTTTAACCTTGTATTTCAAAGAGAGAGCACAAAATAACCATGTTTAATTGCCCCCTCTTTAAATTTTCATGGGATATGTTTACAAACCCTAAACGCGGGATTAAAAGGAGCGTTCTCCAAGTTCCCTCCGGACATAATTGTAAGCACACGATAGATTCTATGCAGTTGAGAAATGAATTTTTTAGATGTCTAACTTTAAAATCTGCTAAAATTCTTTTTTTTTAAGATAGATTTATCCTTCGTAGATCTAATACTTCTAATGGTGTTTCCAATCTATTACTTCTGCCCTGTTGCTTATATTGTTATTATCCATTCAATCACCTTATACGTCTCCATTTTTCCTAGGAGCGTCTTAAATAATTTTCCACCGCTCAAGTTATGCTACTCATGGCAAAAGTTCCCTATTATCGTTCTCTTCGTTCCCTATTGATTCATTATAGGCCTATATTTTCCTTACATTAATATGAGACTCTACTTCAAGAATACTGTCGCTAGTCAAGGGGACGTTTCACCAAAACCGTGCAATTTCGAAAAATATTTTCGAATTTTTTTCCAAATATTTAATGAATCCAATTTAAAAAATGGTGTATCAGTCGAAATAATAAGAATTGTTTGATGTTTTCCTACGTTTGGCGTTCACTTCAACTTCATACAATCAGTATTTCAAATTTAAAGACGCAATTGAAATATAGACTGCGAGCGAACAAGCGTGACGCATTCCAATTCCATGGCCAGTTCTACAGTTTTCTCCATACAAAAACAGTCTGGTCAGGCCCCGCGAAAGACGTTTTTCACTTTATTTTGTTGTTTTTTGAATAAAATTTTGCAGTTACTACAGTGCATAATCAATAGTTCTCCCAAAAGCATCAACTGTAATAACTTTCTGCCAGTAAGTCTAGTTTATTGGACCCTCTTTTAAGTATTGTAGCCGCTCTAATGTAAGGTATTTGACGAAAATACAATATCTATTATAGAATGATAGAGGAGGCTCGACTTTTTTTCTAACCCCCTCATCCCGAGGCTGTTATTATGTACATCAAATCTATTGAGGGGAATTGAAATTCCACATATTATTTCATTAATTTCAGAATTCCTGAATAAAGGCTTTCCGTCCCAGGGTCTCCAACCAGCTATCTCTGCTTGAATCCATATTAAAACAATCCTTGTACTTTTACACTAATATTTATTAATGTATTACGCGTTTCGCAGCTTGCTGCAACCTCAGGTACAATTGTTTTCATGTTATTTATAGATAGTTACGATAGTAACCAACGCCAATAAGTTGGGTGGGGGGTTTGGAGAACAAACTTTTGACTTTTCAAACTTTGGAGAATTTTTGGGTGGAAAGGCAGGGGAACATAGGTTAGGGGCTTGAAAAAGGGAATTTTTTGGGAAAGGAGTGGGGAGGGGTGCGGAAAAATAAACTCGTTGCAAAGGTTGCTTGACTCTCTGATAATTTCCATTTGCTCCAATGCATCCATCTTTAAACCTTTTGGTAGTACATGTAGAATTTCGGGGATAACATCACTTACATGGTTATTATCCAGCAGATGCTTAGTAAGTTTTCTAAGAAAAGGATTCTAGGCAAATGCTTAGTAAGTTTTCTTAAAAAGGGCTCTAGGCAAATGCGATGAGAGAGTCCGAGAAAGAAGCTACTTTACACTTGTCAGGCCTCATTTAGAATATGCCGCTAGTATATGGGATCCCTACGAGGAAGGTATGATAAAAGAATTAGAGCGCGTGCAAAGGAGATCTGCTAGGTTTGTTAAATGTCGTTATCATAATTGTATAAGTGTTACGAGTTTAACAGAAGAACTAGGATGGGAATTACTATCAGAACGCAGGTTAAAATTTAGGTTAAACCTTTTAAGTAAATTCGAAACCGATTTGTTCACAGAAGACGTTAGATATATATTAAGAATCCCTGCGTATTATGCTAGGTTTGACCATATTAACAAAATTAGAGAGATAGATTGTCGTACCGATAGATTTAAAATGTCATTTTTCCCGCGTACCATAAGAGAGAACAATAGGCAACGTAGCAAAAGGGATAGGTAGGTGAAACATAGTTAGAATAGTCTGTAGTGCATGATGCATGTAATAACTACCAATAATCCCTTCCTTATTATGTAGATTTTAACCTGTACTAAACCGTAGTAACTAATATTCTATTGTAATAACTACTGCAATTACTTGCAATAACTAATAATCTACTGTAGTAACTAATAAACTATGACCCTATTTTCTAGCATGTCTACATTATGTATCCTACTTGCATGGCAATGGTGCATGTTTGGTGATCTTCACCCCCTGCCACACACCCTCGTGGTGGCTCGCAGGGTATTGCTCGTGCAGGGCTCGCAGGGCATCGTAGATGTAGATGTAAGTTGTGAGATGATATCCATATTTAAGTAACTTCGTGAAAGTTCTTTGATCTGTGTCTTAAAATTTCGTCTTGTTCAATCAATGTAAGCAATATTACGACTATTGCATCTAATTTTGTAAATACCCGATCTGAAGAATTTATCAACTTTGTCTTTACCGTTTACTAAACATTTCGAATGCGTTAGAGGAGTGTAGAATTCTGGCTTAAGGGATATCGGAAGGCGGTTTGAAATCCAATACGTAATTTTTCCTAGAAAAGGAATTAAGTCTGGTGTTTGAGTGTCAAGTATAAAATACTTTCACGAAGTGACGCCTGAGGGTGTAAAGTCTATCAGCGATCTCAGGGTCAGTAGTCGGATCACCTACACACATCTGGCGCTAAAACGGAACTCACAGTAATTGAAGACCTATTTCTCACTCTACCATCTTCAATGAGTTTCTCTTCGAATGTTCGCGAATTTGCAAGAAAGAAATACCTACACTTATATGTAATGTCGGCCGTGTTCAGAAGATCAGTTTAGACGACGTTAGCTCTAATGTCGTGAAAGTCACATCAGATCTACAATTGGCTCCAGAATATGTGCACAAACTTGTATATTCACGGATCCAGACAAGAGTTTGTCGAAAAGAGATCCAGGATATCTGCATCCACGTAATACCCTGTGAGCCACCACGAGGGTGTGTGGCAGGGGGTGAAGATAACCAAACACTATCGACATGCAACTAGGATATTTCATGGAGACATGCTATATAACAGGGTCACATGCAGCTAGACGGTTAGCATCTACATAATAAGAAAGGGATTATTGGTTCTTATTACATCTACATCTACATCTACGTCATACCCTGCAAGCCACCCAAAGGGTGTGTGGCAGGGGGTGCTTTCGCACCAGGCATGCATGAATGATATGGTAGAACACCGACATTACATTAAAAACCCGCGTACCACACATGCAAAGCGCCAATTACAAATCTAATACCCAAGAAACATTGTATCTCCAATCGTTCTAACATGCAAGGGATACAAAGACTACTACTACAGATTCAAAATCTCATGCATAAATAAGAACATCATTATTTACATCATGCATAAATAAGAAAGAGGAGAATATAATGAGAAAGATTAACTGCCTGCCTATTGTCAATACTCGAACTATTCATGACGACGATCACAGCTGTTATGGTCCCGAATGGTACGCGGAAAAAATGACATTTTATACCTATCGGTTCTACAATCTAGCTCTCTAATTTTATTGGCGCGATCTAATCTGCCGTAGTACGAAGGGGTTAATAGTATGTTTTTTACGTCGTCAGTAAAATGATTTTCCTGAAATTTATTTAGGAGGTTAAGCCTATAATTTAATCTACGCTGTGATAGCGATTCCCATCCTAATTCTTCTAACAGTCCAGACACACTAGCCAACTTATCGTAGCATCGTTTCACAAACCTAGCTCCTCTTCGCTGGACGCGATCTAACTCTGATATCAACCCCGTTTCGTATGGATCCCATACACTAACAGCATATTCCAGATGAGGCCTAACGATTGAAAAATAACAACGTTCTTTCACTTTCTCATCACATTTTCCGAGTACTCTCTTGATAAAGCCTAGCTTCCTATATGCTTGACCGCATATTTCCCTAATATGTTTTCCCCAAGATAGGTCGTGACTAATTGTGACTCCTAAGTACTTAACAGACTCGGCGTGAATAATTTCTGTATTTTTAATTCTGTATGCCCTAAATGGCCAATTTTTCTTTTTCCAAAAGCTGACTGCTACGCACTTTTTTATGTTTAGTTCCATCTGCCACTTTTCGCACCAAGCATGAATAGCAAGTAGGTCGATTGTTAACGAGTCGCTATCTTCGGAATTGTTAATATCCCTATACACAACCGCGTCGTCTGCGAAGAGTCTAAGCTTACTTTTAACGACGTTACTAATATCATTAATGTACAAGAGAAATAAAAGTGGACCAATTACACTTCCCTGAGGAACACCCGATGTAACGCTAACTGTGTTTGACATGATACCGTCTATGACAACCCTTTGTTCCCGCCCATGTACGAATTGATTAATCCAACTAATAATGTTTTTATCTATTCCATATGCTTCTAGTTTTGAGAGCAACTTAACGTGAGGTACCTTATCAAAAGCTTTCCTAAAATCGAGGAATATCGCGTCAACTTGGACATTATTTTCACCCGAGAGCAAGATGTCATGAACGAAGAGGGCCAATTGGGTTTCGCAAGATCTACCCTTTCGAAATCCGTGTTGGTTATTTATTAACAATTCCTCCCTATCTAAATGACTCATAATGGAGCTTACGATTATGTGTTCAAATACCTTACAGGAAATGGATGTGAGAGAAATAGGCCTATAGTTACTAGGGTCTTCCCTGTCGCCGCTTTTGAATATAGGTGTGACATTTGCTACTCTCCAGTCCTTAGGCACTACATGATCTACTAAAGATTTGGTAAATATTAATTCTAAGTAAGGCGCTATGTATGATGCCATTGTTTTATATACGCGAGCAGGTATTTGATCTGGACCGGGGGATTTGTTGGGGTTAATATTTTTTAGCTGCTGTTCTATGCCGCGACAATTTATAATAATTTCAGGCATACATGTTTGGGAACGAACTGGCTGCGGATCGAAAAGATGTGGTGTATAAGTACTGAAAATGCTTTTGAAGAATGAGTTTAACGAATTGGCTTTTTGTAGACTGTTGGTTATCTTTTCCCCTTTGATATTCTTAAGCGTGTGTACTGTTGATTTATTTCCTTGAGTGTCCCTAACATACGACCAAAATGCCTTGGGATTATCGTTCAATTGTTCTCCCAGTAATTTACTTTTGAAATCAGCTAACGCCCTTCGGCACGCTTTTTTTGCTAAGAGTTTAGATATTTTGTAATTTTCGGTGACTGTGTATAGTTCTTCGGAGGATTTGTTACTTTTTGCCGTTACGTTACGTTACGTTACGTTTTGATTTGTTATTTGTTACATGCATCATGCACCACAGACTACCTACTCTAACTATATTTCACCTACCTAACACTTTGCTACGCTGCCTATTGTTCTCTCTCATGGTACGCGGGAAAAATGACATTTTAAATCTATCGGTACGACAATCTATCTTTCTAATATTGTTAATCTGATCAAGCCTAGCATAATACGATACTTTTTTATCATTACTGCGTATATTTGTGTCATATTTGTTAATTTTTGCGGAAAAATCGATGAATTCGCTATATTTAATGGCTTTTCAAATGTGAATATACTGATAAAAGATTTGGTACCTAATAGTTCTGTGAATAATTCCATACATTCTAGATGTTCCGTCCATGTTTACTTCACTGAACCAACAAATTCTGCTTAATTGCTCTGGAAGGAAAAAAAATAATCTCGTTGAAAGAATTTTTGTCCGATGGAAAGAACCCTCAGGTAGCCATAATATCATTGGCAGCATTGGTTTTAACAAATGAACATCTTAACTGTTAATAACGTTGAGCATTGGAAAGGTTTTCACAGCATTCATCAAGAAATGGGGACAATAAACCATTCGAGTAAATATAATCTGTTTTCAGCTTAATTATGTTAGTTACAACGCGCGAATTTTACCAGTCAACAGTCGAAGATCATAGGTAGTTTGTTCGGATTGTAATACATTAATATATTGTTACGTGGTTTATCATACAGGCAAAAAACGTTACAATGCCTTTTTGTGCATAAAGACTTTTTTTGTGGTGAAATACAGTGAGCGATATGTCGTCCAATTTAGCAAGCCCTAGTAATCGAAGCATAATAGTTAATCACCATATTATGGTATACCTATGAGAATTTTTTTATTCATAAGCAATAAGATTAAAAAACTAATATTCCCTTTTTATTTGCTGTATAAGGTTGGGAAGCATTTCAAAGAAGTGATTGACTTCAATCACCCACAGTAATTATGGACACGGATGGCGCTCTTCGTATGTTTTACGAGATGAATGCCGCATGATGTCTCTTCCATCGTAAAAGAGCTACGAAAGTGTCAAGTAAAATTTCACTTTGCTTGCCTCGGAATCAAGATATCTTGATATTAAGTTAACTATGCGTTTGCCAAGTGCGAAAACGGCCTGCGTTTTGAATGTTGCCGATCATTCCTTTCCCTGATTCTTTGCTTTTCATGCCTGTAGATGCATGGAATCGTCGCAGAACCTCGCTGCCCTGGGTGTGGAGACCCACTTCCACAACGGCGCCCACGGTAGCATTCCCAATCTCCAGAGGAGAAAATTGCATTGATTGAAGTTTCACTTCCATCTCCATTGACAAGACTGTCCCCTTCATAGAGGTCCTCTCGGGTCCTCCTCTTCTTCCGGCGACCGCGTGTAATTGCAGACAGAGTGAGAGAGGTTCGGACATCACTGTTCCGTCATTTCCATCGGTCAAGGGAAGGCGAGAGAGGGACAGACAGGAGAAGTCGTGGGTGGCTGGACCATTGAGCGCAAGCGGAGAAAATGTCTCGGAGTGGCACCGGACAAAGGACGGAAGTTTATTGCGGGCTGTAAGCGAAGCCTCTCACTTTTGAGTGTGGCCTTATAACGGGGGAGGGGGAGGAAGTTGACGGTGAAGGCGAGGGAAGAGAAAGGAAGGAGTGGACGACGCTTTTTGGGGACGGACCGTCCCGGGAGTGACAGTCGGGAAGGACGTGGACGGAAGGTCGCACTGACTTTTTGGCGTCTTTATCTACGGGGGGCTCTCGAGGGGTGGCATACGGAGTCCATTGATTTAGTCCCGGCTTTCACGGGTGCACTGAGGGGGGGGTCAGGTCCAGGAAGTCGGCGGACTCCCTTGCAAACCCGTTACGTTTCACGAGACGAAGGCCGTTTTCGAACTTGGCAAACGCATAGATAACTTGCCATCAAATTATCTTGATTCCTGGGCAAGCATAGTGAAATCCTAACTTGACACTTACGTAGCCGTCCTACGATGGAAGAGACATCATCTACATCTACGTCATACCCTGCAAGCCACCCAAAGCGTGTGTGGCAGAGGGTGCTTCCACACCAGGCATGCATAAATTCTACGGCAGAACATCGAAACTACATTGAAACCAGCGTGCCACACATGCAACGCGCCCATTTAAATCTACTAATCAAGAAACATTTTATCGTCAATCGTCCCAATATGGAAAGGATACAAAGACTACTACTACAGATTCAAAATCTCATGCATAAATAAGAACATCAATATTTACATCATACATAAAAAAGTAGGTACGTAAAAAATATAAAGAAAAAGATCTACAATCTAGCTAATGTCACTATTTGCACTATTCATGACGACGATCACAACTGTTATGGTCCAGAATGGTACGCGGAAAAAATGACATTTTATACCTATCGGTTCTACAATCTAGCTCTCTAATTTTATTGGCGCGATCTAATCTGCCGTAGTACGAGGGGGTTAATAGTATGTTTTTCATGTCGACAGAGAAATGTTTTTCCTGAAATTTAGTTAGGAGGTTCAGCCTATAATTTAATCTACGCTGTGATAGCGATTCCCATCCCAACTATTCTAACCATCCAGACACACTAGCCAACTTATCGTAGCATCGTTTCACAAACCTAGCTCCTCTTCGCTGCACGCGACCTAATTCCGATATAAACCCCGCTTCATATGGATCCCATACACTGAGAGTTTTATTTTTATCCCTTACCATAACTCTAGCACTAATGGACGAGACAAAATCAGAGAAACACACTGTTGGTGTCATATATACAATTATTTTTTCATCTACATCTACTTAACACCCCACAAGCCACCACAAGGATATTTGGCGAAGTAAAATTGCAACAATTAATTGCTTCTGATATTTTATGTGTTTCAAATCACGTACCGATTTTATTCGTCACATATCATAAACATATTTTGAGGAATGTTCTTGTAGAAAGTCATTCGCTAAAAAAATTTTGTCTCAGGATTCTGCATGGATGAGAATGCATGGAACTATGGCAACTGGCACGTCACAAAATGAACGTGTTTCAAATATATGAATGGCGGTGTAAAGCTAGAAGGAGAGAGTTAGGTTACGGAAACGAGTCTGAATATGGCAAGATGTCAGTGCCGGAAAGGAGTCACTCAGGAAGTAGCCACAGAGAGGTCAACTCTCATAGCTCGTCTATTTCTATTTTTACCGAAGCTCTTCCATTCCGTACTCCTCGTTAGGCATGATTTGTGATTCGTCTCATATCGGAGGCAACATATGCCCTGAGAATATTTCCTTGAAAGGACTAGCCATGCCTAAGCAAAAAAGGCATTCGAGGAATCATGGATCATTTCGAGTTTGTTTGAAAAACCTAAATAGAATTCAGATGTAGCTTGAAAGGATATGATAGCATTCTGGATTTGATTGATCTCGTTGCGAGTGTATGGAACTATGACAACTGCCACGTCAGCAAAACGTACGAAAGCGCGTCACTTAGTTCATACAATTTACGATACGTTCAGCGGAATAACAAAATCTCCGAGAACTCACAAATCTCAGAAAAATCGACAATTATTTCAATGATCGAATGTAAAAAAACAGCTTTATGTGATTTGCAATTAAATGTTTATCCTTCAAATATTATAATATCGATGAGTTTAAAAAAATCACTACATCGCTTATTTTTCATTCGGGAATTTTCATAGGTTAATCACAAATTATTTCGAATCAGTGAAAAATTACATTTCTCTTATACCCCTTCATTCTTTGCATTACACTAGCATTTATTGATGAATCCTGGCTTACTTTTAGTTTTATCGCATGATTCCTGTATATGCTTAATCCAAAATATGTCCTAAATATTTAATTCCAGTCTAGGTATGTAACGTGATATCATAAACACGATACATCGTTCGAGAATTCGATTCCATGTAAGTAGAAATTCAGATCGGCTTACGTACTTTCCGCACGGTATCTAAATGCAGATGTAAAATTTCAACCTATGCAAGGATCGAAGCGAAGTCCTCTAGATGGGAAGTCATTCCTCTTTTTATCTGATTGCCTCAATTTATTCCACCACCTCAATCACCGTTGTACTTTCATAAGTAAATACAATAACAAATAGTGCATTAACAGTGCAAAAACAACAAATAGTGCAACAACAAGATTAGCAAATACCTTCTAAAACTTGTGATGAGCAAAATTAAAAACGCTAAAGGCATGCAACTATTTAAGACGTTTTTAAAACTACACAAAGGCACTGGCTTTGTCGGATGGCATGCAGAGAACCAGTCCTGAAAAACGTGAAGGGAAGAGCAGAAATGACGCAGAAGAGGAAATAGCTATTCGGAGTTTCCGGGGCGCTGAATTCTCGGTAATAACACATATTCGCCTAGTTCCCAAATGGCCTTAGATTCTCCGAATTGTGTTTCCTAAGGTCGCCGCAGACGTCTGTTGCAACCTTCATTATTGGGCCAGCTATGGAGTTGGTTTATTAGCAACCATTTATCACGGAGAAATAGATCACTCGACAGGTAACCGAGTAAGTTTCTCGTGCGAGCTTTTTGCGGAGATTGGGTTGACGCATAGGTAGACCCAGGAATAAGTTCATAAACCAAATAACGAGGGGAGCATATAGGAAGAGATACCAGGAGGTAAGGAAACTAATATTAGATGGGGAAGGCTGCAGTCAACCAATCTTAGGGTTGAACGACCAATGATGATGGGGCTTTAAGAACCGTACCGTATTACTTCAAACGGTCGGTTATATGGGAAATGTGATTGACAATCTAGATCATAGGCGTCACCAAGGACAGGTGCGTTGTGAAATGAATGGAGGGATGAAGGAGAGAAACTTGGCCTCGGTGATAGTATAATGTTAACGGAAGGTGTGAAGGAAAAAAAACAATAACTAGGGATCATTCTGTAACACTTAAAACAGTATGATACTTCAACATATTATTATCACGCACTGACTACATTACACAACAATGGTAGTATCGCTAGGATGGGTATCACTCCGATTGAGGAGAAAGGTGAATAGATTATGTGGAATGTACAAAAATAGTAAAAATTTTAAATGTTGGGAGGAGCTTACAAATTGGATAGAAAAATCCAATTACAGCTACATCTACTTATTACCCTGCAATCCACCGCAAGGGTGTTTGACAGGGGGGGAATTATCACCTACATGAACTACAATGAAGAAATTTACTTTCACCAGCAAGCACCACACTATCGGTATGCTACAGATGCTACAGGAACTACTAAAAGAATCTATAATGTAACTATGAAAACGTGACATATGAGTCATGCAGGGAATATGTAAAACATGGTGTTAGCACTATTCGGCAGATTTAGAAGCATGCATTAGTGGGTATATGAATATATCAGCTACGATACCTGTCAACTAATCTACATCAAAGTTTGAACGCTGCCATTATGATTTCTTATCGATCGCGGGACAAACGACATTTTAAACCTTTCTGTTCTACAATCTATTTCTCTTATTTTATTAATATGATCTGATCTACCGTAGTATGTTATAATTCGTAAGATATTGAAAACTTCGTCTGAAAATAAAGCACCTAATGTTAACGTAAGGCGTCAAGGGGACAACGATCATTCTGTAACACTTGAAACAGTATGGTACTTTAAAATATTTTTCTCACGCATTAATACAGTATGCCGCATTGACTACATTATACAACATTGATAGTATCGCTCGGTTGGGTATCACTCCGACTGAGAAGAAAGGTATCGCGCTATCGCGCGGGAATAACGCTAGGAGGAAGAAGAAGATGTGTGTATGTAAATATATTTTTATTTGATTGCCGCTACAGTCCAATGACCTTTGCTGAAGGCCAATACGTCTCTTGTGGGGGTTTTCTCCAACTCCCTTTGGGTTCATACAAGATGGCCCAAGGTATTGCATGCAAGTTTTTAAAATTTTATGGAATGGAGTGGCCGTAAATGCTTGCGGTCCTTTCTCTAGTATTGTAAGGCCCTTCAAGAAAAGACTGAAAGGGAGGATGACTGTTGGGGTATTTGTCTTGGCTAAATTGAAACATGGTTATGTGTTATAGCACTACCATTCAAAGTATGGGGAATTTTTTATTATTTGAAGCTTACATAATGATTGAGTCTAAATACTAATTGGCAGTCTGAAAGCGAACCCAATCCCGGTTCTTGCGAAAAAAATCAGTAATATTATCGAGATTATCATAACGACCTATTTTGTGCTATGCCGACATTTGCCGCTAGCGTTCTAACATATTTTTTAGTCCACCTCAAAGTAAAATTAATGGTTGAATGCGTAACTTTGTGGAAGGTTACCGCAGACATGACGAAAAGAAAAAACTCTTAGTAAATTCCACACTTATTTTTTTTTTATTACCGACCTAGATATTAATTGCTTCAATTTTCAAAACATTTTGAAAATGATTGCAAGGCCTAGGTCGAAACCTAGGTCGGTAATAAAAATTTTAAACGTGGAATTTACTAAAGATTTTTCTTTTTCATTTTCTCATAGGGTTGACTTAGGTCGTTGTGAATATAATATTACAATATGAATATTATCATGTATAAAATATATGTAATAATAAAATCCCAACTACTGACATCGAGTACGATGCCAATACTTGGGATCCTCATGGGATGAAATGGCAGATGCCATTCTTTTGAGATAACATGGGTTTCCAACATAGGTTAACAATTCCAAGTGCGCTCTAAGTTTCAGAGTCTTGGGGCAAGCAGTTTATCAAATTGGATCGCATTATCTAAAATAGGGAGGACGCAACGAGAAACACAGGTCCCACACGAGAGGAACATGAATGTCTAGAAAGATAAATTTGTTATTAGGAGCTTCCGGAGTCCAAAATTCCTGTAAGACCACGTCCTCGCTTAGTTCCCCAAATCGTATTAGATTCTCGGAATCGTACTCCTATGATCGCCGCAGATTTCCGACGCGTTCTTCGAGCCAGCTTAAGAGTGAGCGTGGGAGGGATGTGAGCCGATAAGAGAGAAAGAGAGAGAGAGAGGAAAAGGAGGCGATGGCATTACAGGAGTGGCGCTCGAATGGCAGTGTTGCGAATAAATGGCTGGGGTCCATTGCGTGGGTTTGAGAGGAAATGGATGCTGATGTCGACGATGGCCGTGAAGCGGACGGGCGGGCGGGCGTGTTCCCTTCGGGAGGCCGGCTTTGTGTGTGGCCGTCTCACACCGCTCACATACGCACTCGAGCAGTCGAAAGATTTGGGTGCCTTCCTGGCGAATTGCACGGGGAAATTCTTGTTCTCTGGTTTCCAACCGGGTCTACATCTACTTATTACCCTACAAGCCACCTAAAGGGTAACATATAGTGTCTCACAACTGTTAGAGGGATGAGGGTGGGACCCCCTAGAGACACAGAAGCTACACGCTAGGCTTAGGCTGCTTGAGATATTCAGAACTGGTGTGTTTCAGAGCGACACCGAGAATATTATCATGACTCCTCACTACATCTCTAGGTCTGACAGAAGCGATAAAACAAGAGAGATTACTCTGCCGAACAGATAGGTACAAAAACTCGTTCTTTCCACGCACAATAAGCGACCAAGAAAGAAACTGAGCACCTTCAAATACACCCTCATAGGACATGTCACCATGTCACCTCCAAAAATGTTACATCTTTACACGGCAGGTGACCGACCACCACCTGCCACACGCCCATGAGGCGGCTCGCGGGGTAGTATGTAGATGTAGATGAAGGGTATGGATGGAATAATTAAACAACTGCGTTCGATTAAAAGTAACAAGTCCCCAGGTCCAGAGGGAATACCTGCACGCGTGCTGAAGAAGCTAGCGCCACAGATTGCACCATTCTTAGAAATGATATTAAACAAAACATTATCCGAAGGCTAGGTACCCCATGACTGGAAAATAGCCAATATCACTCCGATATTCAAAAAAGGAAAAAAAGTGACCCAGGAAATTACCGGCCTATATCGCTAACATCACTTTTATGCAATACATATAATAGAAAGGTCCTCGGATGAAAAAGTCAAAGATGGATACTGCTTCGCTCTGGTTATGCCACACCTCGAATACGCCACGAGCATTTGGGACCCTGGTCAAATAGATTTAACCAAAAAAATTAATGAAATACAATGGAAAGCAGCGCGCTTCATTAAAAACTGCTAAGTGCGTACATATAGTGTCTCACAACTTTTAGTGAGATTAAGGTGGGAGCCCCTAGAGACTCGGAGGCTACACGCAAGGCTTAGTTTGCTTGATGGATTCAGAACTGAAATTTTTCAGAGCGACATAGAGAATATTATCATGACTCCTCACTACATCTATAGGTCTGACTACTGCGATTAAATAAGAGAGATACACTGCCGAACAGATTGGTATAAAAACTCTTACTTTTCGCGAACAATAAGCGACCACAATAAAAATTGAGCTCCAATAAATACACTAATATAATACAAATCACCATATAATCTCTAAATAGCTTACACTTTTACTCGGCTGGTGACCGAACACCCCCTGTCTCACGCCCATGTGGCGGTTCGCGGGGTATTATGTAGATGTAGATGTAGAAGGGTGTTTAGCAGGGGATGAATTATCATCAACATGCACCACACTATGGGTATGCTACATATTCTACAGAAACTGCAGTATTTTTCTATAATGTAACTATGAAAACGTGATACAAGAGTCTTGAAGGGAACATGTAAAGCATCATCAAATTCAACGATTACTCGAGATTCATCGTAAAAAATAAGAAACCGTTATCATTAGTGATAGCAGAACAACAAAAATAAATCTGCATCAACGTATTAGCCTGCTAGCCACCACAAGGGTGCTTGGAAGGGAGTGATTTAACACCAACATGAACTACAGTGAAGACAACATGCCTCACATTACAACTTGTTAAAAATGCTACAGAAACAACTAAATCAATCTATAATGTAACTATGAAAATGTGACACAAGTGTCACGCGGGGAATATGCAAAACATGGTGTTCAAACTATTCGGTAGATTTAGAAATATGCATTTGGGGGCATATGAATTAATATGCTACACTACTTGTCAAATAACCTACTTCTTCTTAAGTCTTCACGCAGCCATATTGTCTATCGATATCTCTATCTCTTCGATACCAGGAAAAACGACATTTTAAACCTTTCTTTTGTATGTACAATCTATTTCCCCTATTTTATTCTCGAGATCTGTTCTACCGTAGTATGTTGGAGTTCGTACGATATTAGTAATAACTTCGTCGGAAAATGAATCGGTTTTCAATTTACATAAAAGATTGAGCCTAATTTTCAATCAACGATCTGAAAGCGATTCCCATCCAAGTTGTTGCAAGAGGTCAGCAACACATGTTCCAAAGGGTCAGGGGTTCAGGTACCGACGTTTCGATGCCTTACTCTACCACTTCTGATACTGTAAGCAGTTCACTCTATTCTTTTCAGGCTTCACATCGTGGAAGTGTTTAGTATTCATTCCACAGAACAAATATTGTACTTTTCCAAAGAATTTTATTTTCCCTGGGCACCATGGGGAAATGAAATTCTGAAGACACATGCAAGATTTATTCTTTAAAATGAACTACTCACTAAATTGTTATTTCAATTGTGCTATAACTGAACGCCTAAACAGTATTTTAACCTGCAAGTAACCATAGATCAAGGTTTGAAATGGACGCAACATATACTGACTTTATCAAAGTTTTTGCTTTACACCCTTTCTCAACTTTATCCCAACCGTAACAAATGTCCATTACAAAATCTAAGGATATTTTACGACGATTTTGATCATTTCAAGTTGAATTGTCTTTGAATTGACTATGAAGGACATACTTTAACTAAATAAATCATCCTAATCTTCAAAAAGGACCATTGTAGTGAATAAAGTTGGTGTTTTCCGGCGATACTTTGTGGACTTTGCTATGCATTTTCAATGAATAGGGTAAACTTTGTTTTTCCACAGAGTATTTAACGACCTACGACCATGGTTTCGACGATTAACATGATCATCGGGTTACCTTATTCATTCAAAACATTAGAGTAATCACTAACAAGAATCATAGCGAACCTTTCTTTCCTTCATTCACTAGCCTAAAGTTACTCCCACACAGGTACCTTTGCTTTTGTGAAAAACTGAAACTTCGAGGAATGGTAATGAAATTCTAATAGGTATCGGATAAGTTTTACGTTGGCAGCCCATGACGGGAATTTTTTCCCTCGCACAATCCTTAAGTGAAACTGTCCTATCCTAAAGTGAAAAAATCAGGGGAATGAATGGTATTGGCAGTAACTTTGTGGAAATCCTCCATAGTGAAATGATGAATTGCTTAATTTTCCACAATTAATTTGTTACGTTCTTACGACCCGGGTTTCATCGCTGCGCGACATCATCAGATATAGAGCTCGTAAAGTACATTGCTTAGATAGTAAAAAAATAGAGGGGGGAGAAGGTACATTCTTATTTAAGGTACCATTTAAGCAATGTGTTTTATTAGCTCTGTACCTCCTTATGTCGCACAGTCGCACATGAAACCCGGACCGTAAGAACGTAATAAATCAATTGTGGAAAACTAAGAAATTCATAATTTCATTCTTCACGGGAAGTTTCTTGTCTTTTGGAAGAAATGTATTTTATAATCCACCTAGGGATGTATAAAGGCAAAGTCTGGCTTCTTTTCTATTAAGCGTAAAATTTTGGCCATTCAGTAATAGGAATATAGGAGACATATTTCGTTGACATTGTTCACACTCAATTTATTGGTCTATTTTCTTTGTTTAATCTAGTAGCATGTTTTTTTTTAAATTAGCTGTTTTTTTCTCTTTCTTCAGTTTATTATTTCGGAGCAGAGAAAACTCAGTAGTAAAAGGAGAAACACTGAAGGAAGGAATTAATTTGAAATATCTATACCTTCAAATATCTGTAGTCAGCGCAAAAAAGAGTTTCGCAGCTTATGAAAATTACTTCCCCAGATGTCGATCATACGGTCGGGTTTCGAAAATAATGATATGAAAGATAACAATTCTTTTCTTGAAAAGGGCAGAGGTATCTGACTGTTATATCAACTATTATTTACGAATACTTATATTCCCACATCTTAGCGGTACTTCATTTTGCCAAATTTCTGTTTTAAAGTTGGCCCATGCTTAGACCCAGTAACACGAATCTGACAGTTGCATCAATTATTAGACCAATGAACATCTGCAGCTCGCACAGTATTACAATTTTACTTATTATTTGTTGGAATGTTGCTCAAAAACCATAATCTTATGTATAGTAACGGGTTGTTTACCTTAACTGGAGTTGTCATTGTTGGTGTATTTCTTGAAGAATACAGACTTGTATCAAAAGCATTGAGACGTGTCTTTCAATACTCGCTCCGAAATCGCACCATATCTTCACATTATTATATATAGCCTATGTTTATGGCTGTTTGATTCCTCTATTAATTCTTAAAAAGGATAAGGCAATTATACTTGACAGAGATACAGCGCTATACACGAAATGCATAGTAAATTTCATTTTCCTTAAATCCATAGCACGGTGGAGCATCTCTAAATAGTTCGCGCGGAAAATATTTTTGATAGAACGGAAAATTTTCGGGTCATTCAGTTAAGCTCCGGGAGATTGATTAGCATGATTTTGAGGCCGCGGCAAAAGCTGTGCTTATCCGGCAGCGCATGTCATCCACGCAAACAGGCGACGTTGGCATATCGACTTCCCTGTGGGTACAAAGTGGATTTAATAAACTAAATACAATATTTCCGCATAATTACTCCGAAAATAGGCATCAAAGATGACGGTACACACTTTGTATCCATCATTACAGATACAAGGATAATTGCCAGTTATTGAATTGTTTGTTGATAAGATTTCCATTCGATAAGAGGGAAAATTAGCGGTCACCAGTCTTACTAGATATGTTATGGCGCCGCTCATCGCGAAATGTCGTACAATAAAAGGTAAACTTTTAAGTAAGGTAAACTTTTAAGGTTATTTGAATCTGTAGAAAGAACAAAAGGCACAGCAAAATGCTCATTAGCTTTGGAAAGGTGTTGGTGGGGAGGATATGAGGACAGTCTGATAAAACTTCAACGCCTTGAGGAAGTTGGAAATGACATCCATTTCAACGCTGACAGCAGCTGATCACCAGACCAAGCGGATATCCCGAGAGGATCACAAATTCCACGCTTAAATCGACTACTATTTCTCTCCAGCAAACTGCGCGAAACTGCGTTTTGCTATGCTGTTGTCAAAGGATGTCTCTGACTCTCTCATAATATTTAGCCTCCAACTTTCAACTTAACCCAATTTGATTCCACTCTGACACCCACATTCAAGAAGAGATTTGTAGTGATATTTCTCTCTAAGTACAGTACTAATTCTGCTACCTTCTATACAATTTTTAACTTCAACTCTTTCGCAGATTATTTGAGTGAGGTGACTGATAGCTTAACTTATTATCGCCGTTGAGGACAGTTTGGTGGTTCCGTAAGAGAAGGACTGGAAGGGAAATTAAGAAAGGATGGAAATTAATCTGACATCCTTGCTAGTCTCCTTTCAATCAATATAGCCAACGGCTCCAATATTATAGCGTATCATTAGACAGACAAAGTCGGGCCCATAAAAAGATCTCAACATGGCACCCAAGTAAAGGTCGAGGTTCTACGGTAGAATATCAGCACCAGTCGGAATATAAATCCGGGCCCACGCCAGTTCCTTATTCAACACCCCCCTCTCTCACTCTCATTAATATCCTAAGCTCAACAAGCATAGAGAGATAAATAGATGTGTGCAAATCAGCTACCAATTGATTACCATCATTCAATCCCAACTCTGGACTATAATTGAAGGGGATGACAGAAAAAGAAATAATAGGAAGGTCCTCGGATGTGATTCACATCATGTGAAAGTAAAAGAAAGGTGCTACTTCGCCCTGGTTAGGCCACACCTGGAACACACCGCGAGCATTCGGGACCATGGACAGAGAAAGGATTTAACCAAAAATATAAATAAAATGCAAAGGCAAGCTGTGCTCTTAGTTCAAAATTACCACAAGCGAACATATAGCGTTTCTCAGTTTTTAGAGGGATAAGGTTGGGAGTAGCTAGAGATTCGGAGGTTGCACGCTAGACTTAATCTACTTGAGAAATTCAGAACAGGAGTGTTTAAGTGAATATCATTTTGGGAACATGAGAATAGAGGATATCATTTTGACACCACACTACATCCCTAGGTCCGACAAAAGTGATACAATAAGACAGATACATAGCCGAACAGATAGGTATGCAAATTCGCTGTTTCCACTCAAGGTAATAACGGTAAGATTACGCAGCCTTTTCGTTGACTAGATGTTTAATATGAGAGTTCCGGCTTCTTTTGCATCCATCAGTCAGTTATTTGACATGAGCTTCCATCCGCGGGAGAACATACAAGGATCGGTTTTCAAGCCAAGAAAATATTTAACCAGAGATAATATAACCTGGTATTAGTGCAGGACATTATATTTTACTTTATTCATTTATTTCACCACCAAAAACAGTACAAAGTCTATTAAATTGGCTGACATAGCCAAAAAATAAATAAAATTTTCAAACAATGACATAATAAACGTTGAATAAAACAATAATGAGGCAAACGTCAGAAAGGGACTTAGGCATTGGAGAGGAGTGAATCATTCAAGTGGCTTTTCAGGGAGGGTTTAAAATAGGTGGAAGAGGAGAAAAGGTCCAAGGAAGGATATTTCGAGGCCAAGGAGTTAATCAAGGAGGGGTCTCGGTGGAAGAGAGAGCGCTGGGAAATGGAAAGACGGAATCGGGGAGTACGCAGCAGACAGTCACTGCGTAATGGACGGGGAGGAATATGAATACGAAAGAGAGGGAGTATTTCATTGGTCCACAGAGATCCGCTGAAGATTCTGTGTATGAACATCATATCTGATCGGACACGGTGATGAGTTATGTGAGATGCTCCGATCAAATTATACGACCCATTTTAATCGTTTTCCTCCCCCTGTGCATTTTCCCTTTCTTCTGCCCAACATATCCTGTCATGCGTCCTTACGGCGGCCCCGGAGGCGGCGGGGTAAAGTCCTCACCTGCTAACCTGAGGGTCGCAGGTTCGAATCCCGCCTGGGTAGATTATCCACTGCCCAGGACATGGATGTTTGTGTGTGTCAAATGAGTTAACTGTAAGAGAGGACTGTACAGTCCAAAATTCGCTCACAATAAAGACAAGTTACTATTATTATAATTATTACCTATCCAACAGTTTTAAAACATCTACATCAAATTACTAACAAGCGAGCCGCCGTAAGGACGCATGGCAGGAGATGTTTGGTAGAAGAAAGGGAAAATACACAGGGAGAGGAAACGATTAAAATAGTTGTGTTTCACTCGAAACAGTTTGGAACGCTATTTTTTTGTACTAATTTTAATGATTAGCAGAGTGAAATAATCCTCAAAACATCCTCCCGACCGCGAATTTCTTCTATTAGAAAGCTTATGCCATTATAACCGATTTCATTATTAACATTACAACAGTTAATCAACCGATTATGGTAGGTTTAAATAGAGAAAATTAAGAATCCTCCTAATTTATGTATGTAAAAGGCTCCATCTACCCATACAATGTCTTCCTTGATCTCAGCATGTGTCCCGTCCTTCTTTATCCCGTCCATGAAACTAATTATGTTTTTACTTTTCCCGTTGAACGTCTGGCAGGAGGTTCCATACCTGTTATCATGTAACAAAAAACTTTCTCTCGCCGTAACTGTGAGTGTTGATTCCAATCTGGTTATCCTGTCGTTGCTATACAATCGTCTTGAACTTCTCTCTATCGCAAGAGCAAAATCAAAAATCACCGGTGAAAGCCAAGTTACATTATTAAATTAGCCAACTTAAAGCCTTGCTCAGTTCGTCGTGATTAGATTATATTGTAACATAGCAGAGAAGATGAATATGAGTCATCTTATTTATATCTAAGTCCACATCCACGAAATAAGCTGCATGTCACCACTAGGGCGGGTGGCACGGGGTGATTCCACATCAGGCATGAAGCCCTCTTCCCAGCAGGAAGCAGAACCGCGCACGCTACCACGGATGCCAGACACAGGCAAAAAGCAGGCAGGCCAACAGTGCGCGGTCAGACCAGTTATTAGGAGAGAGCTGCATACCAGAACATGCTATCATGCAGTACACCACTTAAGATACAACTGCTGGTTAGTATAATGAATGCGATAGATAAATAGCACTACAAGGTACTAAATCATACAAGAGTATATCTTGTAGGAAATTGCACCTGAGGTTGGTAAATAATAATTATGTTTACATAATTATCACAACTGCAAATATCTATGTCATTAAGTCAGAGTCAAAATATCCCAGAATTGATCCATCGTAACTATTATGGTCCCTTATTGTACGTAGAAAAAATGACATTTTAAATCTATCGGTTGGACAGTCTATTTTCTTAATCTTATGTCTGTCATCATTTCTACCATAAGAGTTTAGCTCAAGTAACTTATGTTGAACGTCGGGAAAAAAAATTGTCTACTTCTTATATGTTGCATTACATAATTGTGTCGTTCTGCGACTACTAAACTAAAAAGCAATGCTACTGGAAAACTCACTTTCTGGTATATACTTGCGGTGGCCAGTTGAGAATGAAGTAAATTAAAAGTCAATGTGATCGACTTCACTGTAATATTAAGCGCGGACGCGGGAAATCCACCTCATCTTATTACAAACGTTAACAACATAAAATTTGTAGAATTTAGCGTAGTGCATTACGGTGAAAGCTCAACCCTTGCCACACACACTACTAGTAATAGTAGCTTACCGGGCATACCCCTATTACATAAATGTCGATGTGAATGCAATGTAAACGGGTAAAACAAACGTAATCCGAGCGTAAAATCTCGGAATATATAACTGTATTGTAAATTGGGACCAATATCATTTCAACTCTTGATTGGTTGATTTTGTTGATTCAAAGAAGCATGATTTAATAATAAAGATTCCATCGGAAGCAGAGAAGATAATATCAGCAGAGCGACGTGTAAGTAACCGCGCGCGCGGGAAATCCACCTTGCTGATGCGGCGAAACACACTTCCCGTCCCGCCAGAAATGGCTTTTTGGCGGGAAGAGATAGGCAGTGGGGCGCCGCCGCGCCACGGTGGTGGTCCACGGCGGGCATTGGGGAGGGCGAGAGCGTGGGAAGGAAGAGGGGCCGTTCTCCTCGTCTCTCGCTCTCTTCTTCCTATCTTCGTCTCGTAGAATAAGGGAGGGCGGGGAGAGGAATGCCCTCTCTTACGGCAGATCAGCACTCGCGAACGTGGAAGAGGTCCCCCATGCAAGGAATGACCCTTGCTTCTTAAGACTGCTAAAAATGCTATCGTAACAGATAAAGCAATTGGACTTTTCCACAAGATACTTCATTGACATCTACGAAATACCGTGCAAACCACCACTAGGGTGTGTGTGTGACGGGGTGATTCCACACTAGTAGAGATAGATGTAGATGTAGTAGTCAACAGACGGCACAGTTCTCTAATGGGTTGGGTTCAAAACCACGTTCACCTCCCGTGCGAAGTGGCTTAATTGGAAATAAAAGTAATTTCCTTCATAACCTCTAAAGTTCTCAAAGAATCGATCTGAAATTTGGATTGTAATATATTTTGTTAAGGAAAGCACGTATTTCAAACAAAAACAACAAACATACTTTTTTTCTGGGGTAACTCTGGCCTCACAGCCAGATTGAAGGTGTTGTGTAGGTTATTTAAGCTTCGGAGAGGCCGAAGATAATTTATTTACTAGTTTTCTTTAGAAATGATACCTAATCGAATTTATTTAAAATTGATCCATTGCTCGGTCTACATTTAACAGGTTAAACTTTAGGTTAAACCTTTTAAGTAAATTCGAGACCGATTTGTTCATAGATGATGTTAGATATATATTAAGAACCCCTGCGTATTATGCTAGGTTTGATCAGATTAACAATACTAGAGAGATAGACTGTCGTACCGATAGATTTAAAATGTCGTTTTTCCGGCGTACCGTAAGAGAGAACAATAGGCAGCGTAACAAAGGGATAGATAGGTGAAATATAGTTGAAGTAGTCTGTGGTGCATGAAGCATGTAATAACAACCAAAAATCCCTTTCTAATTATGTAGATACTAACCATTAAGCTGCCTGCGACCCTATTATCTAGCATGTCTCCATTAAATATCATACTCGCGTATCAATAGTGCATGTTAGGTGACCTTCACCCCCTGCCACACACCCTCGTGGTGGCTCGTATTACGTAGATGTAGATGTAGGCATGCAGCACTCGTCCCAGTTCAAAGCAGAACCGCGCACGTTCCCCCTAATGCCAGGCGCAGGCCAAAAGCAGTCAGGATGATAATATACGATCAGACCAGAAACCAGGAGAGTGATACGTAGGAGAACATGCCACCCTGCAGCACACTACTCAAGATATAACTACTTATTCGTATAATTAATGCGACAAATAAATAGCACTACATGGTAATTAAACATGTAGGAGTATATCATGCCGGAGATTGCATGCGAAGTTACTATCTACAATTCATGTTAAGATACTGAGCACTACTGAAAAAAAACTATTAAACTAGTCAGTATCCTAGAACTGATCTATCACAACTATTATGGTCCCTTTTTGTACGTGGAAAAAATGACATCTTAAATCTATCGATTCTGCAGTCTAGTTCTTTAATCTAATTCCCGTGAATATATATCCCGCGATTATACTTTAATGCGTACGACGCGTTTCAGCTCACAGAGCCATCATCAGGTACAAGACTTGTACCTCTGTGAGCTGAAACGCGTCGTACGCATAAAAATATCTTGTGGAAAAGTGCAATTGCTGTTTTTCATATAATATGACGAACTTCCACTACATCTCGCCTTTATATGTTGAAATTACTAAAAATGCTCTGGACTTCCACATCCAAACCAGCGAGTTTTCAGAAGAATGTGTATCAGGGATTTAAAAGCCAGCAGTCATTTTTCATAGTGTATATATTAATTTGTAAAAATTCTCAAGACAGAGTGATGTAGATTACCATAAGCAGTAAAGGTCTTTTGACAGTAGTTTGGAGGAGAACGACTTTAGCAGTAGGAACATCATATGTAGAATTGTCCAGGGTAATGAAAGATTATCAATGATGAAGGAATGGACGAGGGTGAGTGTAGGAAGTAAAGATCAGGAAAGGCTGGTGAAAACTTCAAATCAGATCGTGGTGCTGTATAGGTCGGATACTTGGTCATTACGAAGGGAATGTGTATGTAGAAGACTTGAGGCGTTTTAGTGTATGTGTCAAGAGGGATGGAGACAGTGGGGTGGGTGAAGTAATGGACAAACGGGGAGGTATTGGATATGATTGGAAAGGAGAGGAAGCTAGTTGTAGAGTTTTGGAGGGGATAAAATATATGAATAGACTACGTATTGAAAAGAGAGGGATTGTTGAAAAGAGAACACTGGGGAAGAGTAGAAGCGAATAGGGATACCAGACAAAATAGGACATAGACAATATGAGAAATTTATGTGGTATCTAATGGCAAGACATCTTTAGGGGGAAGCGAGACGATGTACCAGAACTTGGGATGCTGTGATAATGACTCACTATAAATCCACCAATCAGCTGTTAAAATGATCACATGAATGTATGAACACTAGCAGGTACCTCCAATTAATTACTGTGTAATATTTACCACACTTCTTTGATAATTTCCTCGTCGAAAACTTTTGTACCTACAGTTAACCTTTTCCTCATGGTCTTTGGCACTTGGCACACAAGCAATCTTAGACAGTAATAGAGGGGAGAACACAGGAGAAGCGTAGAGGAGGAAGGGAGAGAATAAGAATTCTGGGCGAAATAAGAGGAAGACGATCTGAGGAATATAAGAGGGATATAATGGCGGATCACGTATAGGAGGGAGAACGGAACGGATATGCCAGAATTTAAGACGTTAGGATAAGTACTTTACAAAAACCTAACAATTAGCTGGTAGAATACAAAATATAGGTGTTTCCCACTTGTGCGCTGCTCACTTTTAAACACAACATCTCAGTTGCTTTCCAATCGTAACAGACACTGCGCACAAGGCGGCACAAGTCTGGAGCAAATTTCATGATCCCTTCAAAAGCCTTCAACCCGCATTAGCCATCGTAGTTTCAAGTTGATTTTCTGCAATATCTTCAAACATGGATAATATAAACAATATGGCCGGATCACCCCCTTTCGAGAACCACAATACTATAAAAACAGTCAGAACGGGGAAAGCCCGAGAATAGAGGAACTAGGACGCCAAAATGTAATTAATCACCGTGCGATTATCATCATTTATTTTTCGATCTGTAGTTTTAACGAATTAATTTACTATTTGCAAAACGTTTGGGCGAAACAATTTTTGTTCAATGGAATCCCAAATATACTTGGATAATGGCTACCTGAAGATCAATTAAAGAATAGAAATCCGTTCTTCAGACAGGATTTTTAAATCCGGAATTCTTGACGCCTTTCGATAAGTGCATCATAATGGATAATGGCGAAGCAGCGTTTCTCTCCAAATTTCCTCTCTTGTTCAAGGAATCCAACTCACCTATCTATCCTTAATCGACCTCAGTTATCCACAGCTTCCTCAAATCCTCTATCTTACACTTCCTCAAGCCTCTATTTTACACTTACCATTGATCATTTATTTTTCATATCTTTATGTTCACCATAGAAAAAACCACAAATTCCTATTATAATGGATATAATTAAATACATGCAAACGTCGATACCCATCACGCCGCTCCCTCATGGGTAGGCAAATTAATGAATTTATTTACCGCCAATAGACCTATAAAACTTGCTTCCCTTTTGTTTTTCAAAATATTTGGAGAACGAAATGATCAAATAAAATGTGATAAGGTAGCGCGTGAACTCTTCCAGGGTCAAGCTATAGTTCTCACATCACCAAACTCCCATTATTTGGTGAGAATATAGTCATAAAATCTTTCAGTCCAACTTTGTAATAGAGGGGAGAACATATTCCTTCCATATAATAGTGATACCTATAATACGGTGTGGTACTAGAGAATCAACTGGCTTCCATTCCCGAGGGCATCAACGAATAATTAATAAATTAAAGAATATTTAAAAAACCAAACTGTGGGAATGTGAAATGCGATATGGACTAGGTGAACAGCATACCAATAGCCATTCATCTCGAATGTAGATGGCTATTTTTAGAAAGGAGACAAAGGTATTTCATGGAATTTTTCTCTAGGGTGCTTATGACGGTAAATGGTTTGGAATCATTATTGGATAAGCTTCAAAACAGAGATAGAACTTGAGCAGAGAAGATCGGCAAGATACGTAAAAGGTCGTTATGATAGTTTCGTTAATGTAACTGACCTCTTACAACAACTTGGATGGGAATCGCTGTCAGACCGCCGATTGAAAATTAAACTCAATATGTTATGTAAATTTAAACCCGAATCATTTTTACGACAAAGTTTTCAATATATTACGAACTCCAATATACTACGGTATCCACATCTACATCTAATTTCTACCCTGAAAGCTACCACAAGGATGTTTGGCAGGGGGTGACTTATCACCAACATAAACTACAGTGAAGAAATTGACATACATCAACATGCATTACACTCTAGGTATTCAATAAATGCTACAGAAACAACGAAAATAATTTACTACGTAACTATCAGGTCAAATCAAGGGAATAAAATAAGGGAAATTGATAATAGAACAGAAAGGTTTAAAATTTCGTTTTTCCCGCGACCAATAAGAGACCATAATGGCTGCGTTAAAACTTTGAAGTTGGTTAGTTGACAGGTAGTGTAGCTGATCACTTCATGTGCACCCTATTAAACGTTTCTAAATCTACCGAGCAGTGCTGACACCATGTTTTGCATTTTTCCTGCACGAATCTTAAGTCGCGTTTATATATTTTCAGTATAGATTATCTTAGTCGTTTCTGTAGCACTTGTATAGCACCGATAGTGTGGGTGCTTGAAGGTGAAAGTAAATTTCTTCTCTCTTGTTCATGTTGGTGATAAGTCACCCCCTGCCAAACATCCTTGCGGTGGCTTTCAGGGTAATAAGGTGATGTAGATTTGAGGTACAATACTTAGCGAATTTTTCCTTTAGAATTTGCAAAAAAACTGGTGTTCTGCATCCCCCGCCACACGTCGCTGCGGTGGCCAGCCGGGGAATACTTCACAGGCGTAAATATACCTACATGTGCGCTCCCGCAAAGTACTCCCACACTCTCCCCCACGCAGGAGTGTGAATGAAATTCCTCCATTCAAGTAAAGGAGAAAGAAAGAAAGAAAGATGAAGGGGGGCAGAGATGAGCACTCCTTCTCTGTATTATCTTAGTAGTTTCTGTAGCACTTGTATAATACCGATAGTGTGGTGCTTGAAGGTGAAATTAAATTTCTTCACTGTTGTTCATGTTGGTGATAAGTCACCCCATGCCAAACACTTTTTGTTTGTGGTGGCTTTCAGGGTAACAGGTAGATGTAAATTTAGAGATACAATAGGTATCGAATTTGTCCTTTAGAATTTGCGAAAAAAAAAGACTGGCGTTCTGCATCCCTCGCCGAACGTCGCTGCGGTGGCCAGTAGTGATGGGCGAATAGGAACTATTTGTTACTTTTGTATTCGTTACTCACCCAGATCCGAAGTAACGAGTACTGATTGTTGAATCTCTTCGTTACTCACTACATTTCGTTACTTGGAGGATTCGGACATTCAGATTCATTCGAGCAACTACTCGATATTACAGCACGGTAGTTTGATTCGAGTGAACTCTCGGGTTCGTTTGGGTACTCAGTCAAGTAGGTCAGGGTGGGCTCGTCCATATAGGCAACCTCGGCGGCCGCCTAGGGCGCAAAATTTTGAGGGGCGGAAAATTGAGGATTTTTTTATTTATTTGGGGATTTAGAAACATAAACTAAATAAAAGTTTAGTACTTCGGTGCCCTACTTGCTTAGACAGAGGAATTACTAGGTAATGAAAGGTGAAGGGTATTTTATTTTATTATTGTTGTCAATACAAAATAGAAGTTTTTCAAAACTTAAGCCAATTAAAACCCATCTGCGTAGTACAATGTTCCAGAAGAGACTTGTGGGTCTGGCGACAATTACTATTGAAAGCGAGATAGCAAGACAGACTCGGAAGCCCTCATACAAGAATTTGCTAAGCAGAAAGCAAGAAAAGTACCATTAGGAGTATAAATACTGTTAAACAGATTTTCAAAGTGACTTTGAGACCCTAGTTAAGAAATCAATAATCTGACATCAACCAACATCAAGTACTCGTTGTGTATTTTTTAAGTGCTATGAAACAGAAAAACTATCTGTAACGTAACTGTGGGTTTCTGTTTGTTATTGAGTGAACTGTACATAATGCTGTAGACTTTTTACCTAATATAATACTGTATGATATGTAGCTTTTCTAATACTAATTTAGATTTATGATTATTAACCGATAAATCGTCAAAACAAAAGACAAAATGCAAAGCCATTGTTAGAACTACTTTTTCAACTAACATAATACATTGTGGACATGAAGTATATATATATTTTATGTAAAGTTGACGTTATTTTTGTTTACATATCCCAGTCATTAATCAATGGTTATAAAAATAAAATTCTTTGTAATAGCAATTATTGACAAAAACATTTTTCTGAAATTTCATTCAGACCCTCCGGAAGGCGCTTTAATGAGGGCGCAGAATTTGTTTTCACCTTGGGCGCCAAAAAACCTAGATCCGGCCCTGAAGTAAGTAGTACCTATTCGTTGGATTCATTAAAGTACCTGGATTCGTTTGGGTACCTAGAGTTGAAAATATTCGGAGTCGATAGGATACTCGGTAAAGTAGGTAGTGCCTATTCGTTCGATTCGTTAGAGTACCTGGATTCGTTTGGGTTCCTAGATTCGAAAGTATTTGGAAAAGGCTACGCCTTTTTACATCATTTACATCATTCACAGAAGAGCAACGAATAACTAGTAACGACTCAAAAGTAACGAATTCCTCCAAACTGAGGAACGAGTAGTTACGGATACTCCAAAGTAACGATTTAGCCCACCACTAGTGGCCAGCCGGGGAATAGGTACTTCACGGGCGTAGATATATACCTACATGTGTACTCCCGCAAAGTGCTCCCACACTCTCCCCCACGCAGGAGTATGAATGGCATTCCTCCATTCGAGAAAAAGGAGAAAGAAAGAAAGATGAAGCGGGGGCAAGAGATGAGCACTTCTTCTCTCTACGGTTCCCGTCGGAGGATACGAGAGTGTGTGAGGATGGAGGAGGAGGTCTGAAAAGGATGCTTAAAGAAGGGGAGGAGCGGGGGGGGGGGAGAACTCACGCCGACGTCGACCACTCTGTGGGGGGGCGCGCGGCGAGAAGACGACAGAGGAGGACCCCTCCCCGTCCTTTCGGGAGGAACCCGCCCCGACCTCCATCCACCCTTCCCCACCGCTCACTCACTTCGCGGTCTCCGGGTCAACTAGTGTGCACTTCCGGTGGAGAGAGAGACGGGATAGGGAGATGCGGGAAAAGTAGGAGGATGGACCCAAAGAGGGGAGGACTAGGTCCGTCTGTGTGTGTATGTGAAAGGGGAAGCCGCCCCGGCGAAACCAAACTGCCCAACTCTCTGTCCTCCTCCCATCCACAAGCCAAACATGGGAGGACTTCCTCTTCTCCCATACTTCGCTTCCATTGCTAACATTCCAACGAATGGTTATGTTCGCTCTCATAACCTACCTGCGTTCCAACTGGCAACGACCCGCCGACGTAAAATAACTCACTTTTTTGACCTAATTTCCCTTCATTACGTTGCGCGTTGTATGGGGCAGAAACGGGATACCTCAGAAAGTAGGACGAGAATAGGCTGCAGGTATTTGAGATATGGGTGTGGAGAAGGATGGAGAAGGTGAGATGGTTGGAGAGGAGTACTAACGAGGAAGTGCTTGAGATAGTGAGCGAGGAAAGAAAACTTCTTAAAGAAATTCGAGATCGGCAGAGTTGGGGGCAGGAGGATGTAATAAGGGGCGATGGGGATTTCAACAGTGTGATAGAGGGAAGGATGTTGAGCAAGTGGGGAAGGGAAAGAAAGGGAATCGGTTTCATTGACAGGATGAAGAAGGGTAGATCGTATGCTGAGGCAAAAAAGGATAAAATAGAGCGAGATAGGCCCCAGAAAGTGTACAGAAGTGGGAGGAGATTCACTGACATTCAACAAAACCTACCTTAACCGGTAGAATACTTTTTTTTTAATACATACGTAGGAAGATAAGAAGCCTTGAAACAGAGAAGTTAGTGGGATAATCGCGCTTGCGAAAGAAGCATTTAGCTAATAGGAGGGGGGTCATGACTGGGACCTTGGGTAAGGATATCAGTAAGTGGCTGGCGATGAATTTGATATGGAGATGAGCGTTGTATGGGGTAGAAAAGTGGACTCTGAGAAAGAAGGACAGGAATAGGCTCCTCGCACTCGAGATATGAGTGTGGAGGACGGAGAAAGTGTAATGGACGGAAAGAGAGGCAAAGGAAGAAGTGCTTGATATGGCTGGTGAGGAGCACGAGAAGCGATGCGATGTTATTTTTCTCTCGTGAGACCCCACTTGGAGTGCACCGCTAGTATATGGGACCCGTACGAAGTTGGACTAGTTTCAGATATAGATCGAATACAGCGGAGGGCAGCTAGATTTGTTGAATATTGTAATGATAAACGTAGTAATGTTACAAAATTGTTGAGGGAATTAGGGTGGGAACCTCAATCCGATGGAGTAATATAGGTTAAATTTTTACGAAAGTTTGATGTTGACTATTCCTTGCCAGATGTTGAAAATATTTTGCTAGAGCCAAACTATTATGGTAGGAACGATCACAGGAATAAGAATAAGAAAATAGACTGCAGAACCGATGGATTTAAGATGTCATTTTTTCCACGTACAATAAGAGACCATAATAGTTTTGATAGATAAGTTCTAGGATACTGACTAGGTTAAATAGGTTTCTTCAGCAGTGCTAAATATCTTAACATGAATTGTAATACTAACCTCGCATGCAATCTTCGGCATGATACACTACTCCTGCATGGTTGCATGTTCTTCTTCGTATTACTCTCCTAGTTTGTAGTCTGACTGCGTACCGTTGTCCTGACTGCTTAGGCCTGTGCCCGGCATTCCGGGGAACGCGCGCGGTTCTGGTCGTGCTGGGATGAGTGCTGCATGCCTGGTGTGGAATCACACCCTAGTGGTGGCTTTCACGCTATTTTGCAGATGTATATGTAGATGAGAATAGGCTGCAGGCATTTGAGATGTGGCTCTAGTAAAGGATGGAGAAGGTGAGGTGGACAGAGAGAAAGACTAACGTGGAAGTGCTCATCTACTACGACTACTCATTTCCCGGCAAACCACCACTAGAGTATTTGGTTTTTGTATGGTGGGCTAGGAAGGAAAGTTTCTGAGTAATTTCCGGAACAGGCAGGGTAAGCGGCTGGGGGATGTATACAAAATAATGTAATAAGGGACGTTGGGTTGCTCAACACTGTGATGGAGGGGAGTGAATGAGGTGAGAAAAGACGAAGGAGCAGAAAGAGAATTGGTTTTATGGAGAGAAGAAGGAAGGGCAGAACGAATACTGTGGCGAAAAAGGAAGTGCTAGAGGTTATATGACCTACATCTACTTATTACCCTGCAAGCCACCACAAGGGTGTTTGGCAGGGGGTGACTTATCACCAACATGAACCACAGTGATGAAATTTAATTCCACGGAAAAGCACTAAATATCTGTATACTATAAATTTTATTAAAACTACTAAAATTATCTATAACGTAACTATGAAAACGTGACGAGAGAGACATGCAGGAAACGTACAAAACATGGTGTTAGCACGACTCTGAAGATTTAGAAACATGCATCAGAGTGCATATAAATTAATCTGCTGCTCTACCTGTCAACTAACTAACCTACTACAAAGTCTCAACGCAGCCATTATGGTCTCTTATCAATCGCGGGAAAAAACGACATTTTAAAACTTTCTGATCTACAATTATTTTCCATAATTTTATTCTAATGATCTGATCTACCGTAGTATGTTGGAGTTCGTATGATATTGATAACTTCTGAAAATTAATCGGTTAAAAATTTACATAAAAGTTTGAGTCTACTTTTCAGTCGACGGGATGCAAGCGATTTCCATCCAAGTTGTTTCAAGAGGTCAGTAACACTAACGAGACTATCAAAACGGCCTTTCGCGAATCTTGCTGATCTTCTCTGCGCGCGTTCTAGCTCTGATTTTAAGCCAACCTCATGAGAATCTTAAACACTGGCAGCGTATCCTAAGTGTGGTCTAACAAAGAAGAAGTAGCTGATATCTCTAACATTATCGTCGCACTTTCCAAGTACTCTTTTAACAAATCCCTATTTACTACTAGCCTGACCAGTTATTTCCCGAATGTGTTTGTTCCTTCATTACGTTGCGCGTTTTATGGGGCAGAAACGGGAACCCTCAGAAAGAAGGACGAGATACGAGTGTGAAGGAGGACGGAGAAGTTGCGTTGGACGGAAAGGAAGACGAACGACGAATTTCATAGTAGTGTGAGCTAGGAAACGAAGCTTCTGAGAGAAATCCGGATCAGGAAAGTTAAACGGCCGGAGGATTTATGTATAAAAAAAATGCAATAATGCGTTGCTCAACACTGTGATAGAGGAAGGGTTGTTAGCGAAGAGGAGGGGGAAGAAAGAGAATAGGTTTTGTGGAGGGGATGAAGAAGGGTAGATCAAATTCTGTGGCAAAAAAGGAAATATTAGAGGTTTATAGGATCCTGTAAGTATAGAAAACCGTAAGGAGATTCTCTGACGTGTAATAAAACCTACATTTTTACCGTTAGAATACTTTTAAAAATGTGCAGGAAGAAATGTAAAGGAGGAGATATCACTGGTATAGGAGGCAGACATCTACATCCACATTTACTTATTGTCCTGCAAGCCACCTCAAAGGTGCTTGGCAGGGTATGACTTATCACCAACATGAACAACAGTGACGAAATTAATTTTAACCAACATGCACCACACTATGAGTATACTATAAACTCTACAGCAACTACTAAAAAGATCTATTGTGTAGCTATGTAAACGTGAAACAAGAGTCATGCAGGGGACATGCAAGACATGGTGTGAGCACGATTCGGCAGAATTAAAGGCAAACATTTGAGGGCATATGAATTAATCAGCCACACCACCTTTAAACTAACCTACTTCAAAGACTTAACGCAGCCTTATGGTCTCTTATCGATCGTAGGAAAAACGACATTTTAAAACTTTCTGTTCTACAATCTATTCCCCTTATTTTATTCTCATGATCAGATTTACCGGAATATGTTGGAGTTCGCAAGATATTGATAACTTCGCCAGAATATAAATTGGTTTTGATTTTTCATAAAATATTGAGTCATATTTTTTATCGACGGTCTTACAGCGAGAATGCAAGAAGGAGATTTACTATGCATTAACAGGTGGGGAGTGTCATTGAAGTAAAAATAGCTAATCATCAGAGGTCATGAGGAAGGTTGCAGAGGTGGGAGGCATAAGGAAATTAGCGGAGAATGTAATGAGGAAATAATGTCATTGAAAGTTCGCGTTGTTTCTTTACGAGAGTAGTATTTGGAACATCTCCATAATTTCTATAACATTCAAAGCACATACCTCATCGGAATGGCTCCAGTGATAACTTATATGAAAAAATTTTGGGCAGATTATAAACCCAGCAGGGGTCTCTCAGATTGAAATAGTAACCCTCCGTTGGATAATTTAAAATTCCCGAAAAGCCACGGGTACGAATCTTTTCTTAATCCAAGAAATTGAATTTGAATAGTAAGCGAGAAGGCTCGGTAAAGGGCAAGCGCCACGCAGTGGGCTGAAATTGAAACTAGCTGGCCAAATAAAAAAAAAGGAATTCCTTTTTTTATTTTGGCCAGCTTTTTTCGATTAATTTTTAAGTGTGGAAGTTGAAATTTGGCTTATTGACCCTCCTTCTATAGGTACATATGATGATTCATGTTATATCATTCATTTGCAATAATATTATGCAAGGGCTTAAAATTGGACAAAATTTGCAAAACAAAATCCTAACTTGAGATTTCGCTGAAAATCTCCACAATGAAGAGTCTACAGAACCTTTTTTTATGAGCTTAATGGAATGAGAAGTGATATCGTTTCAAAGACAAGACCTTTTTCTTTGACAGGTTGAAATTTTAAATGAAGTAGAGGTTAATTTGCTCATTTAAAAGAACAAAATGATGGGCACTATTTTGCGACGATTTTCTCGCATAAGGTTAAAAAAAGAGTTAAGAGGGACACAAAAGAACCGTGAGTAAACTATATCATAAGATTCACTGAATGTTCTAGAATGAGAATAATATTAATGCCGACGAATTATGAAAAATGAATCTTACGTCATATGCACCGTTAGTGTGAGGATCACAATGTCAAATTGCAACTTCCAGACTGAAGAAATCCATTTCTTTTTAAATTTTAATAAGCTTTTTTTCGATTTCAGTCACTGTGCGCCAGTCGCGTGCGGGGTTGTCAGGGGATCCCGACGAAGTCCATGGATAAATACTGTAATTTGCGCAAGCTATTACGCGAGAGTATTTGTCAACATGTTTTTCAAATTTTATTTATATTTCTTCAATTAAATGAAATGTTTCAACAAAATTTGGTACAAATATCTTCCTTTTATTCAGAACTCAATGATAAGATTTGTGTTTCAACGTGAGCTTGATTTGTGATCTCATTTTGAAACTTTTTGAAGTTTTTTATGTTATTTTTGAAGAATTTAGAAAAACACTCATATTTTGTTCATCAATTTTAACGAATATTACTTATTTTATCGCAATAAAATATAAATATACGGAATTTTACTGATAATCACATCTATTTCTTATTTTAAATTGGGGTACATATGTAATCCATGCAACCACTAAAGGTACTATTTTTTTAGGGTTCACCGCCGCAGGGTTACAAGATTTCTCAACATCCATGTTTACCAGCCTGTCTCCTTCGGGAGAAACTCAATGATGGAGGAGGAAACACCCGTTCGTCGGTCCCTTGACTAAAAAAGATTCAGGGTCTTTCTAAAGGACGAATTCAAATCGTCCTTCAATTCAGGTCAGTTTATTTGGGTTTTTCCCGCGTTGATTCATTATAACGGACAACAGTTTCCCTAACGTTACAGCTAGCATCGTCAGGTCCTGAATGAGCGGCAGAGATTTTGCTGCCACGTCATAAACTTTGAAAAATGTGAGATCATCGCCAGAGAAAATAAATATTTCCCTCGGCTAATACGTGAGGCGATTGAAATAGCCAAGAACAAAGAAAATGTCAACAGGGAAGACGGTTATCCTCTCTCCTCTACGTTCAAACGTCTTTTACAACAATTGAATTCAAAGGTCCAGCCCGCCAATCAACGTGCGCCTGACTAGCTCAGGCGTTAGGAATATAAAGGAACATGAATCTCTGCAGCTCATTCGTGACCTGACGATGCTAGCTGTAACGTTAGCGAAACTTTTGTCCGTTAACATGAATCAACGCGGGAAAAACCCGAATAAACTGACCTCAATAAATCACCGCGGAAGCCTCCGTACCTATTTCGTCCTTCGATTCCCCACATTTTTTCGGAAGACTCCTTTCCCAAAGTTAATCTATACACCAGTCCTCTAAAAGAAATGACGCCTATAGACTCCGGCTTAACACCTCCAAATCGTACATCTTGATATCAACGTCAAACTGGCTGATAAATAATTACACAGTCCCAAGAGCACATTGGATGCTTCCTCGAGGCGAACTTCAATACAGATTTTGCAAAGCACCAAACCCTCAGACTACCAAGGGGGCAACGAGATTAACATTTTCAATCGCAGAACCTTTGAATGTTTTTTTGTGATGTAGTACTTCCCATTAATTGTTATTTAATGATTTTTAGAACCTAATTAGGAAGAAAAAATTATTTCCACTTATTTGTTCGGAGAACATTCCTTTGGGGTAACCAGATTACCCCAATTGGTAACGGAAGTTTCGAAGCAGTTTCGTAATTAAATCCATTAAAATAAGTCATAATGTGCGTTCAGTGCAATCAATTCTATTTTGTAACATTCACTGATTCGAGATAGAGGGCCAATTAATTGTTGCAATTTTTTTAGTAATTATAATGGTATTTCTATGACTTATTGAGTCGATGAATTCATCAAGGAATATGAATTGTTTTTAAATGAAGTATTGTTTTTGACTGAAAACAAATATTCTAATTCGTTAATAGACGTATTAAGGATCATATTAACATGATATTAAGGTTCAATAATGTTCAGTAAAATGTTTGCCATTTAATTAATGCGGGGCAACCAAGTTGTCCCACTTGGTAGTGAAAAGTTGTCGAACACCTTGGTAGTCTTGAGGGTTGATTGGAGAAAACAATTCGAGTTATATCGTGCCTGAGGTTACCCATTTATACAAAGCCCCCAGTTGGACTTTCTGGAAATGTTCGAAATGTTATCTTCATCAACAGACAAAGAGACCTCCTTCATTCACGTTGTTTCCTCATTCCACCCACGCTCGCTTTCCCGATTCCTTCCTCCTCTGTCACATCCCTCATGACCTCTGATGATTTGCACTTTTTCTGCTATATGTTAATCAAATTCTCAGCAGTTCTCTCCCTCTCTCTCTCATCTCTCTGTTTCAATGTATTTACATCAGTGGACAATACATACACTGATCTACAAATGGTTGTTTCCAGTTACATCCGAAATTTAAATATGACGGAACATTTCAACTATCGGACCACTGAGATTGAAAGAGAGAGGGAGAGAATTGATGAGAATTTGAATTTGCAGATAGCGGAATGGTAATTTTTCAAACGTACTTGCTCTAGCTTAAACGAAGGCCAATCCAACGGCTGTCTATTTCCGACACGATTTTCCGGCGCGATATCACGATAATTCATCGGGCGCGATTAAATAATATATTATCGAGCGTAATATCACAATATTTTATCATGGTAGTTACCGTGATGTTTTATCGTGATATTCATCGTGATATTTTACCGTGATTTTTTATCGTGATATTTTATCGTTATATTTATCGCGATATTCTATCATGATATTTTATCGCGATATTTATCGTGATGATTTATCGGGGCGCCATAAAGCGATATTTATCGTCACGATATGAGTTATCGTTATCGTCCCTTATCGATATTTTAAAATTATTGTATCACGATATTGGATTATCAATATCTCCCAGGCCTAGTAATGGAGATGACGGAGAAGGCTCACGATTGGGGTAACAATGTATCTGACAAACAATGTCATGGGGGAAACACATCAGGGAAATAACTAGTGTAGCAAACCGTAGATTAGGATTCGTAAAAAAGAATTCTAGGCAAATGCGATGAGAGAGTACGAGAAAGAAGCTATTTTACACTTGTCAGGCCTCATTTAAAATATGCCGATGGTATATGGGATCCGTACGAGGAAGGTATGATTAAAGAATTAGAGCGCGTGCAAAGGAGATCTGCTAGGTTTGTTAAAGGCCGTTATGATAATTGTATAAGTGTTACGAGCTTAATAGAAGAACTAGGATGGGAATTACTATCAGAACGCAGGTTAAAATTTAGGTTAAACCTTTTAAGTAAATTCGAAACAGAGTTGTTCACAGATGACGTTAGATATATATTGAGAAACCCTGCGTATTATGCTAGGTTTGATCATATTAACAAAATTAGAGAGATAGATTTAAAATGTCAGTTTTCCCTCGTACTATAAGAGAGTACAATAGGCAGCGTAGCAAAGGGATAGGTAGGTGAAATATAGTTAGAGTAGTCTGTAGTGCATGATGCATGTAATAACAACCAATAATCCCTTCCTTATTATGTAGATACTAACCATCTAGCTCCATGTGACCCCATTATCAAGCATATCTCCCTTAAATATCCTACTTGCATGTCAATGGTTAATGGTCAATGGTTAATGTTTGGTGATCTTGACTCCCTGCCACACACCCTCGTGGTGGCTCGCAGGGTATCACGTAGATGTAGATGTATCTGAAATGAGCGAGAGACGCCTAAAGCAGAGGGGAGTGTTTTTTTTATACAATGTACTTTATGACATGTCCTTTTCTCACATTCTTCCTGAGCTCCTGCTCTTTTAACTATGATGGTGGTGCCGATGAGTCGAAACTAATAGGACCTTATAAATCCTGGTGGGAGTATACATTGTGCTTTTTACTACAATGATTGTGGATCTCCAAATAGTTCAGAATGAGAACCTCGAATATTTCGTAACTCCTTTCTAATCTCTGCTTTGCCTGACGCCCTATTCAATCGGTGATCAGTCCTCGGAGTAAAATCTGATGGTTTGGCAGCGAAAAACAAGTGGTAAACGGTAATTTTCCATGCCTCGTTGCGCGCCGGGGGCAGCCAGAGGAAGTGCTGGCTGCTAGAGGCCCCACATTCGGAAGTGCTATCTCAAGCGAAAGTCACGCACCACCGCTGGTTTAACGGAACAGGCCAGATAAACGAACACTTAAAAGCTCACAGAGTAACGGCGTCAATACTATTGACTTTCCTCCTTCCCAATCCACTGCGATGGTTTCTGAAGCATTTTCTAGCAATACGAAGTATATTTGAACGTAATATAACGACCATCACGTATTTACCCGGTGGCGGATGACAATCATTTCAGAAACGGCTGTGCTGCTTGTACCAATGATACACAGTAGCTATGTATGTCGCCCACCCACCTTAGCGACAATAACTTAACTACAAACTTAAAAATGACCACGGCTCTGAAACTGAAAAATTCGCTGAAGGAGTTTCGTTATAAATGCTGCATTAAAAAATGAATGCGTCAACACTAGCAATTTTTAAGTCTCAACGTGATTATTAGCTACTAACCTCGCATGTAATCTCCGGCATGATATACTCTTGAATAATTTAGTACCTTATAGTGATATTTTTCTGCCGTATCAATAATACTAACTTGTAGTTGCATATTGAGTAGTGCACTGAATTATTATGGTAGGAAAATTCACAGGAATAAGATTACGGAAATAGACTGCAGAACCAGTAGATATAAAATGTCATTTTTTTCCACGTACCATAAGGGACCAAAATAGTTGTGAAAGATCAGTTCTAGGATACTGACTAGGTAAAATAGGTATTTTCAGCAGTGCTAAATATCTTAACATGATTATTAGCTACTAACCTCGCATGCAATCTCTTGCATGTTTCAGTACCTAGTAGTGCTATTTATTTATCGCATTAATAATACTAACCAGTACTTGAGTAGTGTACTGCATGGTAGCATGTTCTTCTACGTATCACTCTCCTGGTTTGTGGTCTGATTGCGTACCGTTGTCTTGACTGCTTTTGGCCTGCGCCTGGCATCCGGGGGAACGTGCACGGTTCTGATTTGAACCGAGTTGAGTGCTGCATGCCTGGTGTGGAATCACCCCGTGCCACACACCCTAATGGTGGCTTGCATGGCATTTCGCAGAAGAAGATGTAGAAATTCGATAGTATTAACGTAAATCATTAACCCTTTCCTTTTTTGAGGCACTACAATATGATAATAACATTACATTTAATGAAGGACTTCAGGAGCATGCCGACAGATAACAACTTGAAAATCCGAAGGATGAGATGACCCCTTGACACTCAATGATTCACTGAAATATCAACTCAAGACTATGTGCGATATGATAAGATTGCCGAATGCGTAAAGCTACGGCAACACTGGGCGATAATCGCCGGGAAGATGTTGACGAGCGAATTTGCGGAGCGCTGTTAACGGAGTGTCTGAAATCTGAATACAAAGAAACATCGTCGGTGTTGACTGGCTATAATGATCAAAGTATGTCGCTGTTGCCATACTTCCCTCTCCGAATGGAATACGTCCCTATGCGTCGACGTATATCGGGCAATAGAGGGCGACATAGCCGAGTCGGTAGTTTCATCGGTCTTCATGAGTACGACAATGTTAACACAGATAGCCACTTTCGTGGAATCCTCTCCTATGAAGGTAGATGTCCTCACCCCTTCAAAAAGTACATCTGCATGTACTTATGACCCTGCAAGTCTCTCAATGATGTTTGGCAGGGGGTGACTTATCACCAACATGCACCACTGAGTAGAAATTACATTTTAACAATATGCACCACACGACAGGCATGCTTTCAAATGCTACAAAAATTATTAAATTAATTTATAAAGCAACTACGTAAACGAGATACAAGATACGAGCACAACAATTAATCAGCTAACTACCTGTCGAATTACCTACTTCAAAGTTATATTATTGTAATGATCTGACCAACCATACCACGTTGGACTTTGTAAATTTTTATGACTTAGTAAGAAAATAAATTTGTTTTGATCTTACATAACAGATTGAGTCCTATTTTCAATCGAATGTCTGAAAAGTAAACCAGTTGTAGTTCATTTTATTCAACGAACCAGACTGCACACTCCAAGTACACGCAGGGAGTTTACTCGTAGCTGTGTGGACAGGTATCATCATCGGAAACATATATCCGGATATAAATCGGTGTGTCCAGTGGCGATGTTGTCGAGAGGCATATTGCCTTTCCCCAGAGAGTTCCTCCCTCGGTGGACGAAGCTTAAGACTCGTCCAAGATGTTATTATCTTCAGCGGCCGCGTCCAAGGGTAAGAAAATCCTGCTGTCTTTCATAAATGAAACCTGCTTTCGGAGGCTATGTTTATAGTGAGATGTTATGCTTTCGTAATCAGTCTTTACGGTGCTTCTTTTCATCCATAGTTATTGTTAATGTTGATTATTTCTTATTGTTACGATTCATTTCCTTCGGCCATGATAATTAAATCTCATACACCCCAGACTTATCATGATATTTCACCTCGCATGTGAAAACATTGAATCTACGGATTAGCTTAACGTAAACGGGTACAGCGCAAATATTACCGTCGAAGTAACGCGTTATTGATCATAATCAACTAATAATTTAACATTTTTCATTCATTTTATCGTACCTATGAAACTGAAAAATCAAAATATATTACTCATTCAGTTGACATGCTTGTGTTTTGTAGTCATTGCAAAACTTGCATTTTTCTACTGTTTATTTCGACGGCAGAGATATGAAGGGGATTCGTACACCGTCAGCGGCGAGCTCGTCAACGCCTTCCTCCGCCGCCGAGCTGAGCGGCCAGGCCCTCAGCTCCCTCAATCGCTCCTAGCGCTCGGAAACGCCAACCGCCTCGCTAGCAGCGCCAGGCGGTCGGCCGAGATGCAGTAAAAACGCTGGGTGAGACGCCGAGCGGAACAGTGCGGCTTTGGTCGCAGCGAGAGCGAGGAGAGTAGGGGGGACTGTCGCGAGTGGGGAAGGGAGCGCATAATCGCTGGCAGCGTCGCGTCGCCCGGAACGCGCCTCCACGAGGCACGCGGTCGCCATGTTGGTCGACACGGTGCAGCTGATCACGGAAGTGGAGAGCCGGCCTTGCCTTTGGAAAGTGCCCGATACGAGCTTCAGCTCACGGGGTAGCAGATGGAAGAACTGGCGAGAGGTGTCCGCAGCCGTTTGTCCGTCCTGGTCGAAGGCATCCGAGACGGAGAGGAACAAAATAGGTGAGCACAGGAACTCAGCTAAGAGCGCTGAAAGGTTTTCTATTATTATATAGTATTCTACCGTTTGAGGTAGGTTTTGCTGAATGTCAGAGAATCTCCTCCCGGTTTCCTACACTGTCTGGGGCCTATCTACCTCTAGCATATCCTCTTTCGCTTCAGCATACGATCTGCCCTTCATCATCCTGTCCATGCTTCCTATTCCCCTTCCTCCCCATTCCCGTTTGCCCAACATCCTTCCCTCTATCACATAATTGAGCAACTCCTCACCCCCTATTACAGCCTCCAGCCACCTACTCCGACGATCTCGAATTTCACTCAAAAGTTTCCTTTCCTCGCCCACCATCTTCAGCTTAGTCTTCCTCTTCGTCCACCTCACCTTTTCTATCCTTCTCCACACCCTCATCTCACATTCCTGCAGCCTATTCTCGTCCTCCTTTCTGAGGGTCCACGTTTCTGTCCCATACAACGCTACGCTCCATATAAAGCTCTTCACCAGCCTCTTCTTCACATCCTTACCCAATGTCCCCGTCATCAGCTCCCTTCTATTACTAAACGCCTCCTTAGCCAGCGCTATTCTCTTCCGTGCGTCTTTGCTACTAAGTCCGTTTTCTTCTAGAGAACTACCTAAATAATTAAAATGCTCTACTTGCTCGAGTTTGTGAACTATAATGGCCAGCCTCGCTTTCTTTGTACTATAGAATCTCATAATTTTTGTTTTCTTATGATTTATCTTCATTCTGAATATCCTGCACTGCATTACTAAAGCGTCTACCAAAGCTTGCACACCCTTCGAAGATCCACCAACCAACGCCTGATCGTCTGCGAATCTAACCGACTTAATAGATTAAAGGTGACTGAAGCAATAACCGTGAGTTTTTGAGTATACATTATAACAATTATTCAAGTTATAATCATTTAGTAATATACAGGTAGGCTTAAACTGGAGTGGCGAATACCTAGAATTTTTACCTGTGCACGACCTTATTTACTGATAACATTTTTGTCTTCATCTTTGAAGACGCTCTTCTCTTTTTCATTCTGTCCATAGAAACCATGTCTCGTTCTTCCCCTTCACCGCTTACCCAACATCCTCCCCTCTATCACTGTCTTAAGCAATATTTCACCCCTATTAGTCCTCGCCATCCACCTTTCTTGCCTCTTCGTAATCTAGAAGTTTCCTCCAATCACCCACCATACTAAGCATATTATTTCATATGCTAGAGGTGATTTTCTAGTGAGGTCTTGCAAAAGAAAAATAACATTGCTCCTTTACTTCCTCGTCAAATTTTCGTAGCAATTACGTTTTTGGAAAATATTAGTACAAACGTAATCTTATTATTGCAAAATGTTTCCAATGTGGCATAAATAGCGTTATAATACACAAGGCACTTGATTGCGGAATTCGCTGCGAGGAGTGTCGAGAACACGGACGTGTATCAGTGACGAGTATCCTGTGTTTTGCTCAAATATTCGTGCAATCATTCCGGCAAGTCCCCACTCAAAACGACACAATTTTATCTACAGATCAATCCACACACAGAGAGAGCAGTAAATTGCCTAGTATAAGAGTCGTCTTCCCTCTCGAAGCTACTTGTTGAAGCAACATTGAATTACCAAAAAAAAACAAATTGACAGAATAAAGTTTTTTACCTTTATCAGTTGACAACACTAACAAGAACGCGTATTCAAATAAATGCGATAATCCACGAAGGAGAAGTTACTCGCCTTTACCGGGACTCAAACCTGAATTATAAAATATCGCACCGAGTGCTATAGTATGTTGAGCAACAGTCTTATGGTTGAGTTGCCGAGGCATAAAAAATGAATTATATTGCATATGGCGGGACATTCATTCATGCATGTGTCGATTTTTTTCCCACCGTGGCTGTACTATGACTACATTTATTTGTTTTTGACTTTTAAAAAACGGCGGTCTAACTGAAACGGATCGTTACTCAGCTCTTTTTAGCCAAGAATGATTTTAACATTTTGATGGACAATAATTCTTCACATCGTCCGTGCCACTGATATAGAAATAATGCACTCTTTACTTTGGTGCAAAAAATGAACCTGAAATTTCAGGTTGCATCTTTTCAGCCGTTTTTTATTATATACATATATATATATATATATATATATATATATATATATATATATATATATATATATATATATATATATATATATAATGCCGTTGTGTACATTATAAACGTACATGAGGTGGTCATCTACTTCTAGCTTCGACTTCATCTACTCTTCGCTTTCAAGCGTAAGCGCATCAAGATAGCCGTTCCGCGTCTGATCACACTCGCTTCAGGGCATTTCCCACTCACTGAGAGTTAATCGAAGCGAATCAGCAGCTGCTAGGGATTTCAGGGGGGCAGGATAGCTCGTCGAGACTGAAGCCGGGTTCACATGCACGCGTTTCATGAGAAACTACGCGAAGCGTCTCGCGTGCAACGCGCCAGTTCGGGCGAAACAAGTGACGGGCATGTGGAGTATTTTGTAATTACATCGACGATTTACTGGGGCATATTAGCACGTACTAAAGAAATGTTTGTTTCTATAAATTATTGCAGCAGTGCTTGATACTGTGTGACACCGTACGAATATTCATCATAATTTATTATTCGAATGAGTCGTAAATAAGCTATTTTTCATTGTTTTTAGTAAAAATTATTCCGTCAAGGAATGCATATTGAACAATCTGCGCCAAAAACTCTTCAAGACAGTGACAAATATTATCAGGCTACACTCAGAATAATGTATTTACTATCATGTTTCGCCACAGGAAAAACTCGGGTTTGGCCCAGCTGGTAAAGCACCCGCTTTCTACATAAATATTTGCAAATTTGAATCTTCTTCAATGAAATTTTGTTTTCAAATTTTCCTGACTGTAACGTAATGACATTCACCATAAGAGGTAACTTTTTTTACATAAGTGAGGATTATTATGAAGAAAAATTTTCTATTTCAGTTTTATAATTAAATCTTCCTGTCGGCGAGATAAGTAGAGATCATGGCTATGAGAGGTAAATTCCAAACTGAGCGGAGTAATAGCTCGACGCCTGGTTAAAAAAAATGAAATTAACCCGGTAGTCGCAAATCGTCTGCGTCGCAATTTATATTTCTTCGCGATGAATAAGATACACAGCTCTCCCATTCTGTACATGAAATAGCTACAATGTAAGCAATTCGTACTCAAGAGGCCCACCTTTTTCCACTTCTGTATACTTTTGCCAACAGACGTCAGCACATAGAGTGGTCGCGACTGACGACGTCGCCTACGATTGCATGTGAACCATTCGCGCGACTTCGCGGGAAACTGGGCTAACTCTTCGCACTAAACGCATGCATACGAACGAGGCTTGATGCGATAATTATGCTCGATCCGGGGCCACATCGTAGGAAGAGCCATGTCAGGCATGTCAAACTGAGAGTCCCCCGAGCATCCCACATCTATGAAATACCGTGCAAGCCACCACTACATCTACATCTACGTCTTACCCTGCAAGCCACCCAAAGGGTGCGTGGCAGGGGGTGCATCCACAGCAGACATGCATAAATGATACGGCAGAACACCGACACTACACTGAAACAAGCGTATTACACATGCAACGCGCCAATCAAAAATCTAATACCCAAGAAACATTCTATCGTCAATCGTTCCAACGTGCAAGGGGTATAAGGACTACTACTACATATTCAAAATATCATGCATAAATAAGAACATCAATATTTACATCATGCAGAAATAAGAAAGTAGAGAATATAATGAGAAATATTTACTGTCTGCCTATTGTCACAATTCGAACTATTCATGACGACGATCACAGCTGTTATGGTCCCGAATGGTACGCGAAAAAAATGACATTTTAAATCTAACGGTTCTACAATATCCTAATTCTTCTAACAGTCCAGACACACTAGCCAACTTATCGTAGCATCGTTTCACAAACCTAGCTCCTCTTCGCAGTACGCGATCTAACTCTGATATCGACCCCGTTTCGTATGGATCCCATACACTAACAGCATATTCCAGATGAGGCCTAACGATTGAAAATAACAACGTTCTTTCACTTTCTCATCACATTTTCCGAGTACTCTCTTGAGTGTGTGTGGCACGGGGTGATTTCACACCTATGAAGAACATATTGGTCTCAGTTGTGCTGTGATGAGGGCCACATATGTCAATTTATTGAAGTCATTTTTTGAACATCAATGTGGAATATTTATATTATTTTATCTGAGAAACATAAGATGAACCAATAACTGGTAGTTGTCTTTACCTTCAAACCTTTCATTAATTATTCTAAGTTAAACTTTTGCCGCGATACAGCACTACACTCCATTCTTAACTCTTCGCCAAAATGACCTATTGGGAAGGCTATATATATCGGGTAGTCGGAACAAAATATCGCACATCGGTTATCAGAAATAATTATGTTGTCGGTTCACCCCTTCCTTGAATAAATCCTTACGCTCTTCTATCTGTTCCAGTCGCTGAAGTGAAGAAGAAATGGAAATCGGTGCGGGACTATCACACGCGCGAGAGAAGGGAGATGATGGAGGAAAGCGGGTCCTCCGTGTCCAAGAAGAAGAAATACGTCTTCTCCGACCGCCTCGGATTCTTGGACAGCCTTCCTCGACAGAAAAGGTATTCTCTCGTTTATATTATGTTGTCGGTTTACTTTACCGGTACACTGAAATTAGATATTCCAGAGCTTTACAGACATATTTATCATATATTGTTCTTTCTCTCCTCTCCTACTGTTCTCCTATATGGTCGATGTAAGCCCAAACTAATATTAAATCCCTGCAACATACCCGTAACTTCTTCGCACGAATTGTTAAAAATAGAGTGCCAAATCTCCACAACCTACCCTCCAATAATATCATCTCCTCACTCTCTGTTGATAAACTTGATCTTATCTTCCTTAAAACCGATCTTAAACTTATCCATAGCACACTGAACTCAACCATTGACTGCCCCGACCTTATTTCCTTGATAAATTTCAGAATACCCTCCCGACACACCAGAACTCACTAATTTCTCCATATCCCTGCTCCCAGATTATCACTTATCAAACGCTCCCTCATTTTTCGCCTCTCTTTTCTTGTTAATTCTCTTCCTGTGAACATTGACCCTTTCATCATATCATCCACCGTCTTCGCCAACCTAGCCATTTGTCATTCCCAAGAAAAGTAATTTGTACTTTATCCCCATGTTGCATTGTCATTTGTTACCTTCTTCTTGTTATGTTTTTACGTTTGTGTCCTTTTTTTGTTTGTTATATGTTCACTGTAAAAAGGGCTTTATACTGTACGTGATCTTTTTGTCAAACAAATAAATCAATTAATTAATATCCAAATTAAGGTGGTTCTGGCTTCGGGGCCACAAATTCTAGAAGTTCCGAAAAATTATACATCGAACCTTTAAAGTGCGTTTTGTAAAATAGATGCAGAAGAAGGGTTTACAGACTAGTTTTTTACTGTAATGCAGCCTTGATAAACTAGATTTTAACATGAGCTCTTAAACCCCCTTTACACGGTACATTTTATCGTACAAATAATTGCATGAATTCTGTCATGAGGCAAATTGTACCGTGTAAAGCGGCAAATTGTATGATTGTCAAAACGGGAGACTAGAACCTGCTCTAAATCCATTCATTTTCTTGTATATTCTATGATACATTTGTTTGAACAATAAATTTTACCGTGTAAAGAGGCCTTTATTGATAATGCTCTGATTATAGAGGAAAAATGTGAATTTGAACTAGTGTGTAAACACGTGCCTTAAATTAAATCGGTTAAAGAGAATTAAAAGTCCTGGGAAATTGATGGAAATAAAATGCTGGAATCAAATTATGTATTTCTTAAAGCTATCACTGAATTATTTCCGTAATTGAAATGAAAATGTAGTAGTTCCTAACAAATGGCGCTGCAGTGGGCCCCTACGATTGAAAAAATTTGAAAAAAAAAAAAAAGATTCGAGGAATGATCTGCTTGGGTTGTCACTTAAATTTGATTTTCAACATGTGGGTCCATTTCGTCAGAATTGTAGCATTTTTTGACCAAAAAAATAAATAAAATAGTACATGGGCGAATTTCCACAGAGAAAAAATCATCCGCCTTGACCGGGATTCGAACCCGGATCCCTCGATTTCCGGCCGAGTGCTTTAGCCAGTTAAGCTACCGAGGCGTCTCGGTATTTTAACTAGCTAAAGCACTCGGCCGGAAATCGAGGGATCCGGGTTCGAATCCCGGTCAAGGCGGATGATTTTTTCTCTGTGGAAATTTGCACATTTGTGCATTGCGGGTGACTCCGTAAAAGTGAAACTCCGTGGCTAGTCCCGGATAGCTTAAAATTTGTCAAAATAGTACATATTTGCTATGACTCCCATAGTCAGGCCAGAACCGCCTTAAGGATGGTGCCGATTGATTTTCAACGGAAGAAGAAAAAAAAGAAAACGATTTTTGCGTGGGACAAAATGAACCATCACAATTATACTTAAAGCACTCCCGAAATATACTTCATCATTTCACCTCCCCAAATCCTATCCTAGGGGATTGGGTTGGTGTGGTGACTAGAGTACTGGCTAACCATACTCAATAAGTGGCTGGCCAGGGTTCAATTCCCTGCAGAGGAGGATGTTTTTCAGAGGAAACCCGATCACTAATTTAGTGTCTTGTGGTGAGCACTTCAAGTACAGTACTCTGTCGGATGAGACGTTTAACCGTGGTCCTCTTGGCACCTTTCGTTAAGAGCAGGAGATTGCCGACGCCAAGTTTCGATCCACCCTTCCTCCCTTAACTGTCCCCCTTGGCGCAAATGACTTTAGCTGTCGGTCGCTTCCCCAAATATTCAATCCATCCCATCCAATCTTAACCTTTACACGGCTGGTGTCCCAACACCTCCTGCCATATGCCGATGCAGAACCTCGAAGGGCAGTATGTAAATGTAGATATTATAACTCTTACGGACAGCTTTATTTTTAAAATCTAAATAAATATACAATGTTTGCTCTGGTGTGAGCTGGGATTTCAAACATTGCTTTGCCTTTGGTTATTTTCTATAGACAATATTGAAAAATATATCTAAATATTGAACTACAAAGTGAAGTGATTAATGTACACTTTGTTAACTTGTTTGTATGTTAATACTCTGATTCATGACCATCGGTAATTAATGTTTTTTTGTTCTTGTAATGAATACATGATTTTTAAAAAGTACTGTTTCTTGACTATAAAAAATCAAAGTTGTAATTTTCTGTTTTTGGCCGCACCATCCAGCTGTTTCTTTTTTTTTCCTTCTCGTCAAGATAACTTTATATGATGGCAACTCCAACAATGGTTGTTTACCACAGGGGTGCCTATATTCCACCATATGTTAATCTATTGTCAAAATTATCCGTAGTAAAATTTAGTGGAATACATGTTATCTATCTATTAATTCTTCCTCGCAGGGGAGACTCGCGTGCTGGATCTGACGGGGACGAAGATCCTTTTGGAGACACTCTGGATGGATCCGTGGAGATCCAAGACCAGTGCGAGACAAAGGAGGACAAATCTATTCCTGAGCTTGAAATCTCTACTAACCCAGGAACGTCTGAGTATTGCGCCAAAGAGAGTGATTTGAGTCCATTTCATTGCGAGGTGTTGAAACTGTTGCGACAGAAGAGACCGAAGAAGAAAAAAGCGGTCAACAGTGAAGAAGAAATAGACGAAGACAAAATGTTCCTCCTATCGTTTGTTCCGGCCATGAGGAAAATGGACGAACTGAAGAAGATGGACTTCAAGATCCAGATGATGCATTCGCTAAGGAATGTACAGTTTCCCAACGAACCTTTCCACGTCCCTCAGTATTACAAGAGCGGAACGCAGACGATTCCTGCGTACAGCATCATTCCGCTGCATCACACGAACCCAGGCCCGTAGGGATACAGCCACGGTTTCTTGGCCTATTGTTATGTTTTTGTGTTTTTTTCCACAGAATATCGATCGATAAACGCCTAATTCGCATATCAAAGAACTATATTTATCTCTTGGGAGTTGGGAGTTCCACTGTGCTTGTGATAAACAATTGTTTTGTATTATTTTAAACTTTCGAATAAGAAAAATTATAACTCAACCAGTGTTTTGCATTTATTAGTTTATCCAAATTGGCAGAAGGAATTTATCTCTTTTTTTTTAAGGAAGATGAGAGGTTATTTATGCTCAAATCACATTCTAGTTCAAATCTTATTCATATCTGGCATCCGGGGGAACGTGCGCGGTTCTAATTTAAAGTGGGATGAGGGCCGCATGACTGGAGTGGAATCACCCCGTGCCACACACCCTAGTGGTGGCTTGCACGGTACTTTGAAGATGTATTTATTGGCGGTTTATATAGTGCTAAATATATTTTGTAATTTTTTTTATATCTGAAATACCTTTTTCTACCACTTATTTCACGAGAAATGAAGTATTGTCCATGACTCTATCCTTTTCATCATAATTGGTTGATGAAATCTCTCTGTAAAGCATAACTGTGGCAATTTCCATGGCATATGGATGGTATTTTTGAGAAAACATCGCAAAAAGGACCCGGATTATGTTTTTAAGTATTCTACCGGTAAAGGTAGGTTATGATGAAAGTCAGAGAATCTCCTCCCAACGTTCTACACTTTCAGGGGCCTAACTGCCTCTGGTGTTTCCTTTTTCGCCTATGCATACGATCAGCTCTTTTTCATCCTATCAATAAAACCTATTCTCTTTCTTCTCCTTTCCTACGTGCCCAACATCCTTCCGTTTATCACCCTCTTGAACAATCCCTCGCTACTTATTACATCCTCCAGCCACCTAATCTACCGATCTCGAATTTCATTCAAAAGTTTCCTTTCCTCGCCTACCTACCATCTCAAGTACTTCCTCGTTAGTCTTCCTCTACATCCACCTCACCTTCTCAATCCTTCTCTACACCCACATCTCAAATGCCTGCAGCCTATTCTCGTCCTCCTATCTGAGGGTCCACATTTCTGCTCCATATCAAGCTCGTCACCTCCTTGCCTCCACTTCACATCCTTGGCTAAGGTCCCCGTCATCAGCTCCCTACTTTAACTAAACACCTCCTTATCTAACGCTATTCTCCTTATGTCTTTGCTACCTTGTCTGTTTTTTTCAGCGTACTACCTAAGTAATTAAAATGTTCCACTTGCTCGAGTTTGTGTCCTCCAACTTTAATCACCAGCCTCGCTTTCTTTGTCCCACAGAAAATTTTCACTTTGTTTATTTATTTCACCACCAAAAACGGCATAAAGGCTATAAAACTGGCTGACATAATCATTAAATAAATAAAATTACCAAACAATTACATATTAAACATTAATAAACTTAACGGTTGAAGGCTTAACTTTGTGGAATGTATCTACAGACATGACTAAAAAGAGAGAACTCTTAGTATTTTCCACACTCAAGTGTGGAAAATACTAAGAGTTCTCTCTTTTTAGTCATGTCATTAAACATTAAATTAAACAACAGTGAGGCAAGCGTAAGAAAGGGACTTAGGGATTGGAGAGGAGTGAATCATTCAAGTGGCGTTTCAGGGAGGATTTGAAAACGGTGGCAGTGGAGAAGAGGTCCAAGGAAGGATATTTTGAGGCCAAGGAGTTAAACGAGGAGGGGTCTCGATGGAAAAGAGAGCGCTGGGAGATGGAAAGACAGAATCGGGGAGTATGAAGTAGACAGGTCCGTAGAGATCCGCTGAAGATTCTGTGTAGGAACGTCATATCTGATTGGACACGGCGGTGAGCTAGGTGAGAAATGCCAAGGGAGGAAAGGATGAGGTCACGGGTTTCGCTTCTGAAGGTGGGGACTCGATGGAGGACTATGGAGAGAATGGCACTTTCATCTTATTTTGATTTATCATTATTCCGAATTTCCCGCACTGAATTTCTAAAGCATCAACTACAGCTTATAGTCCCTTCGAAGACCTACGAAGAAAGAAGTCAAAATTATGCTATCAATAGAAAGATGAGATATAAATCTTTAATATGAGGTGTAGTCTTATTATGAGAATTGGTACCGTCCTGCTAAAACATTCCTTATAAGCTGTTCTGTAGAACGTAAGGAATTCTACAGAAATTGACTATATTTCTTCAGAACTAGTATCTTTTCTAAGGATCTGTACGGAACATGAGAGCCCGACTCTACAGAACATATGTTCTGTAGAGTTATTTTCTACAGAGCAAAATAACTCCTTACAAGATGTTCTGTAGAACTTCAGCAACTCTACGGAAACATGTGAGGTTTCCGTTGACCCAGTTCCTTCTCTAAGGACCTATGTAGAGAGGTACGGAATTCCACAGAACGTCCTAAGGAATCCTGCAGAACGTCGTAAGGTATTCTGCAGAACGTCGTAGGGAATTCCGTAAAATGGCGTTTCAATACTTTAAGGAATTTTAAACTATCCGGGACTAGCCACGGAATTCCACTTTTACGGAGTCACCCGCAATGCAGAAACGTGCGAAATTCCACAGAGAAAAAAATCATCCGCCTTGACCGGGATTCGAACCCGGATCCCTCGAATTCCGGGCGAGTGCTTTAGCCAGGGGAATAGGAAGCCTCGGTAGCTTAACTGGCTAAAGCACTCGGCCGGAAATCGCGGGATCCGGATTCGAATCCCGGTCAAGGCGGATAATTTTTTTCTCTGTGGAATTTAGCACTTTAAGGAATATCTACAGAACGTTTAAAGAAATTCTGTAGAAGTATTATAAGGAAACTATACAGAATTATTTAGCGGGGCTCACACGAGCTACCTTAAAAGAGAGACTACTTGCTTGTGCGAGTGCCATGGCCTTCCAACACATGCTCACTCATTCATCCACGCAACACCGGGGAGAAAATAGTAGAACATCTCAAGAGTGCGAGTTTTCCCATTCGGAGTCTCATGCAGGGATGAAGACGCGGATCGTCACGGCCTGTTTGCGGTCTCCGATGACGCCTCACTCTCCTGTCTGCGCTTCTGCCTCACACCGCCGCAGTGCATTCACACAAAAGGGAAGGGTGGTGGGCGCAAGAATGGAGAAGACGCTCTCCGAAATGCCATTCCCAGCAAAGCCGTCCACCATTGTGATCATCCCCCTCCCCAACAGATTTTCTTTAATGGGGGTCGCGCAGCGAACGAACCTCAAAGAAGGTTGGTCGGGGCATCATAACCTGCGTTCACGCACGCACAAACTCGCGCGAGGAACACTTTGGGGAACTCAACCGAGAGCTTCGCAGACCCGCAGCATCCATTCTAGAGTCCAAGGGGGGAAAAGGGTGGAGACTTTAGAAGGGGGGGGGGTGAAAGCGTATGGTATGGGCTGTCGGTCGGCTCCCATTCATGCCTGCGAGCCGTGGACCGCCATTCAACCGCCCCGGGCGAGAGTGGGCCACCAGGATGAGGAACGGGCCCTGGACGCTCCCTCAACTCTGCGGGCATTAGCCTATTCTCCCCCTCTCTCTCCACACTCAACTCCTTCCCCGGCGCAGAAAAACCCCGTTCCAGGAGCTTATTGGGGAAGAGCGCGGGAAAATCCCCTTGGCAAAGGACTACGGGAGCGGACGGAGCGAGCTAGGGCTCTCGATGAGTCTACGTCTCCACTCACGAGGTGAGGCCACGAATAGCTCTCGCTAAAGCTCCTGGCGTAGCTGAGAGTACGATTGTGGGACATGGGCTACTGAACTTGAAACGTGGGAGGAAGGTTGTTCAATATGGAGAACTTTTCATCGCTGCAATTGAAAGCGCTTCGAGAATTGGGATGACCCACAACTAACTGTCGTCCCGCTTCGACTAGTTTCATTATGAGACCTCGAGATGACCCCAGTACACTCACGGCGATGGGTGATTTCACCCACTTGCTTAATCGCCTTGCGTTCTAGTACTTGCCAAACACCCTAATTGTGGCTTGCAGGGTAACAGGTAAATGTTGATGTACATTTAGTGAAGTAGTTCGGTTCCGAAGGCCCTCCCCTCTCTCCCGTTGCCTCCCTCTCTTCCCCTGTGTCCTTCACCACATCCACCTCTACCGCCCCACCTTGCCGCGCAGGTCTGTGCCAAGAAATTTTGCGGGATCTATACCTACCTCGCTGCGCCAGAGGGAACGAGGCGGTTTTTTGTGTGATGCAGGGGCGTTCTGCACATGTCAACCCCGTTTCAAGGTTTAAAACAACATTACATAAAATTATTATTATTACTAAATAGGGGTCCGGTTCAGACCAAATTAGTCTCCCTAGAAGATGCAGCCCTGCATTTTTAACTATACATATATATAAGACGTGATGGCACTCCTACCGGTAAAAAATTCCTGGGGTAAAATAGTCCCCCAATCGAATCTCCGGGTGGGGACTCCTGGCAGGGGTACATCAGTCATTAAGGACGAGTGCAGAATAGGAATATGGAACGTAAAAAGAGATGCGAGGAGGTAAGGGAACTAGCATTAGATAGGGAAGGGTGGAGGGCTGCAGTCAACCAATCTTAGGATTGAATGACCAATGATGATGATTACTAAGTTACCCAGTTAAAGGAACGAACGATTGGCAAGTAAATTGCAGAGTGATCCGAATTGTCGAAAGAAGCAAAGGAACTTAAGACTCCTATGCAAGCATTCCGCTCACCTGGCATTGATTAGTGGATGGCAGAAATACAATCATAGGAGTATAACTTCCTTATCTCCTGCTCACAATTCGGATTATTCTATTAATTAATCAAGTAATCTGCCGGTTCAATGGAAGTAGTAAAAAATTCTCCAGGCATTAACAAAAAGAGGCGCCTTTTGACCAATAATGTTTCATTCTTAATCTCAGCGTACGTCCTTCTCGTCTTCATTCCACTTACAAAATCTCTTCATATTATCTCCCTTCCCCGCTTGCCTGAAATCTGTCCCTCTATCACAGCCATAAGCATCCATACCCTTCCGCACTATCCAACTTCCCACACTTTTTCCAATTAATATCATCCAGAATTTTTAATTCTCCTCACCAGCCATATCAAGCACTTCTTCCTTTGCCTCCCTTTCCGTCTACCGCACTTTCTCCGTCCTCCACACTCACATCTCGAGTGCAAGGAGCCTATTCTTGTCCTTCTTTCACAGAGTCCACTTTTCTACCCCATACAACGCTCCTCTCTATATCAAATTCATCGCCAGCCACTTATTTATATCCTTACCCAAGGTCCCGGTCATGACCTCCCTCCTATTAGCTAAATGCTTCTTTCGCAAGCGCGATTATCCCACTAACTTCTCTGCTTTCAGGCTTCTTATCTTCCTACGTATGTATTCTTTTAAGTATTCTACCAGTTAAGGTAGGTTTTGTTGAATGTCAGAGAATCTCCTCGCACTTCTGTACACTTTCTGGGGCCTATCTTGCTCTAGTTCAGGGGTGGCCAACCCGCGGCCCACCTTGAATACTTTTCCGGCCCGCGAGATTCATCACACTTTAATACAATAACTTTAACACAATAATAATAACTCATTATTTTTCAATTATTCACTCCAAAATAATGTCTAGATTGGGTTTAATCTAATATGGGGATATATAATTTTATATGCGGCCTGCGGAGTTATGATGAATTTCCAAAGTGGCCCGCAAGATCATTTTGGTTGGCCACCCCTGCTCTAGTTCATCCTTTTTCACCTCAGCATACGATCTACCCTTCTTCATCCTATACATGAAACCGATTCTCTTTCTTCCCTTCCCAGCTTGCTCAACATCCTTCCCTCTATCACACTTTCCAGATCCCCTTCGCCCCTTATTACATCCTCCTGCCAATCTCGAATTTCATTAAGAAGTTTCCTTTCCTCGCACACCATCTCAAGCACTTCCTCATTAGTCCTCCTCTCCGTCCACCTTCTCCATCCTTCTCCACACCTATATCTCAAATGTCTAAAGCCTATTCTCGTCCTCCTTTCGGAGGGTCCACGTTTCTGCCCCATACATGGCGTAGCGCTCCATATCAATATACAGCCCAAATTCAATTGCTCTACATGCTCCAGCTAGTGCCCTCCCACTTCTAAGACCAGGATCGCTTTCTTTACAACCCAAAAACTGCAGCGTTTTGTAGAAACGTTCATTATCAAGAATCACTTGTAGAACAAATTTCAAATATAAATTCTTAACAGAGTAGAGAATATAAATACTAATTTCTACTTGAACTTTAATTTAGCAAAACTATGTAATGCATTGTCACCTCTCTTCGGATAATTTACCACTTTTCGAATACCGCCTGAAGTCTCAAGTTAAATTGTTCGCCTTCAGACCATTAAGAGATGCAGTATTAAATAGGACATATTTACCTCCAGCTGTGATCTCCAGAAAAGTAGTCATTAAAGAAATAGATATTTTTGATCCATCAATATATATGATTCATCAATACATGCTCCAGAGAGAAAATCGTACAGCTTATCGATTATTAACACTAGAACCGCCACTGGATCTGGCTAGACCCAGTGAGCGTTTCTCCTTGTCATCATTTACGCACGTTTACGTTTGAGGTAAAGAGATGGTGTCACCTAACTTTTCATGACTAGTAACTAGAAAGATATGCCGAAAATTTTTTCGTCGGGAGGTGAAACCCCCTTGAGAAACAACCGGATTTACCTTAAACCGCCGACGGGTTTGGCCAGGCCCAGGAGAGAAATTCTTCTTTTACGGCGGTATTCGGATCGTAATGTTAAATATTACCGCAGAGCCAGATACAGTGTAGTGCCTAGACTCTTTTCACAAGAGAAAAAATATCAGTCATTAGCCTGGGTCTGAAAGGCGTGTTTCCTGAGCAGTATAATGTATCTCAAACGCAGTGACGAGCTGTCTAAATGAACCCAACAAAGTCTATTTTGACGTGTCTGAATCATTTGGTTCCATTCAAAAGGGTGACGATACATGGCCCATCGTAGTTTGTCTCTTTCAGCTTCGTGAAGTCCGTTATACCGCACGTAAGTGGCCCCGTTTGCAATCGCTGCGTCGGTCAGTATCGGCTCCGTTCACGATTGAACGGCATGGATTGGCGCCGGTCGACATTATGGCAGCTCTGAAGGAATTACCTGAAGGTCGTTGTACATAGAAAGATATGCCGGGAAGTAAGGGAAATAGCATCAGTGTTATGAGCTGTCTTTAGAGAGAGATTCCCTTCCGATTACACCTTCAATACGTTCGTCAATCGTCATGTTTGCTTCGCTTCTTCCCCATCTCCCCCTCCCGGAACTTTCGACCTTTTGCTGTGCTTAGGGCATTCCATTATTTCTCTGATGTTTTGCTCTAGACTTGTTTTCCGGGTTCCGTGGAGGGCTCCCGAGGAATACATTCCGTCCACTCTTTCAGAGAGGACGGAATGATGACCATATGAAAGGGCTACCGCGAGCACCAAGAGTTTAGTCAAGTTAAATAGTTCAACAGTCGGTCGACAAGTTGCACAGCATCCCATGTCAAGTCCGCTCCTTGGGTAAGATTTGCAAGCCCTATTTGCTCCTAGTACTCTCTCTCTCTAGATTCATATCTTCTCCCCGTTTACGATTCTTCTTTCGACCCCTCTTCATATCTGTGTGTGTGCGAGTCTTCATGTGTTTATTAATGTCTCTGAAAGTAATTAAAACCAATAAAGCCAATCTTTGTGTCATTATTTAACTCATCTCGACGTCTTTGCAAGGACCCATATTCATGTGTGACGTCGTCCCGCGACGGCGCCATAACATCAGATAGGGAAGTGTGGAGGACTGCAGTCAACCAATCAAACAAACCAACCAATAGGATTGAACAACTACGTGGGGCATTCAAAGATAAACGAGCCTTTTACTTTTGAGGTTTTTTGGGACTCTCAAGGAGTTCTACTCATTGATTTCCTTCACGATCGTCGCACAATAAACGCTGCTTACTACTGTGAACTTCTTGACCAGGTTCGAGCTGCATATCGGTCAAAAAGGCGCCGTCAACCCCTCCGAGACGTCCTGCTCTTGCACGACAATGCAAGATCCCACACTGCAGCCCTAACAATCCTAAAAATTGGATGAAATGCATTGGACTACACTTGATCACCCTCACTACAGCCCTGACCTTTGCATCTTGTGATTTCCATACGTTTGGGCCTCTCAAGAAAGCACTTGGAGGAGAGCGTTTTGCGAACGATCAACAGGTTGAACAGTTTGTGCGCAATTGGTTGGATACCCGCCCGAAGTCATTCTTCGAAAACGGCATGAACCAACTACCTGTCCGATGGGAAAAATGCATTTCTAAGGAGGGTAATTATGTAGAAAAATAACTAGAAAGTGTGTTTTCTTATTAAATGCAAAATTAATTTCTTTTTGCAAAAGGCTCGTTTATATTTGAATGCCCCTCGTAGTCATGGGTCACCTGTTCATGCATCATACGAAAAAATATGTGTGTACGTCGTTCCCGCGGGTGTAGGCGAGGTCTCCCCTCTTCAGATACTGCATAGCACTGGACGCATATATGTACTCCTTCCCCCGCCCTTCTACTCCCAGCGGCCCCACCCAAAAAAAACCCCTTCGCCAGACCTTCTGTTCAGTCTCCTAGCTCCTCGTTCCCAAAGGCGGTCGAAGGGAAAAGGGAGGAAGGCAGGAGATATATTGAGAGCTTGTAAACTGCAAAACATGAATGAGTGAGCTCGGGAGTGGTGGCGATGGTTTTTCGGGGGAGTTAAAGAGGGGTACCTCCTAGTAGTGGCTCAGGGACACCACCCTCTTCTTCTTCCTCCTCGAGGAGAAAGGGGAGGTCCAAGTAAAACGAGGAGCGAAGCGATTGAGAACTCGCAGACTTCCTTCAAAGAAATATCCCCCTAACTCTCAGCAGCTACCCTCCCTCCCCCACCCTCCCCACCCGATCCTCTTTCTTTTTCCGGGAAAGACCACATGAAGCACATACACACACAAACACACAACACGGAAGCGGATTCTTCGAGGGGGTTTCGGCCGGTAAGGATGTTGGTTCTCCTTCTCAAGAATGAAGATTCTTCGCCGGTGGCACTCATGGATTTCTCCTGCTTCCTTGTTACTTCCCAGTTCATCCTCTACCGCCAAACGCGTCGGCCGTCCGTCCTCCTCTTTTGAGGATTTTTGGCTCTCAATCCCACGAATGCGGTTTCAGCCTCACAGGGAGTGCGGTCCACTTTGGGGGGTCTGGGAATTTCGTCTCGCGGGAATGTCTCGGATTCCGAAGGGGTCAACCCCCCCACGCGTTCCCCCCGTGGGAGACCGTCGAATGTATTCCACCGGGATGGGTTCTCGTAATCCCTGGGTATCCATTCGGACGACGGCGGACTTTTTGAATGAAGTCTCAATTCGCAAAAGAGCAATGGTTGTGGAAGAAGACGTTGAATGTGCGGCGTAAGGGAAACCATAGATGGAAGAGGTTTTTTTTACGTGTTCTACCGGTTAAGGTAGGTTTTGCTGAATGTCAGAGAATCTCCTCGCGGTCCTCTAGACATTCAGGGGTCCATCTCCCTCTAGTATATCATTTTTCGCCTCAGCATACGATCTGCCCTTCTTCATCCTGTCCATGAAACCCACTCTCTTTCTTCCTCTTCCCCACCTGCCCAGCATCCTTCCTCATCACATTCTTTAGCAACTCATCGCTCCTTATTACGTCCTCCAGCCACCTACTCTGCCGGTCTCGAAATTCATAAAGAAATTTTCCTTTCCTCGCCCACCATCTCCAGCACTTCCTCGTTAGTTCTCCTCTCCGTTCACCTCACCTTCTCCATCTTTCTCCACACCCACATCTCAAATGCCTGCAGCCTATTCTCACTTCCTTTCTGAGGTTCAACGTTTCTGCACCATACAACGCCACGCTCCATACCAAGACGGAGTAGTAGAACAGATGAAACCTTTCCGTGCCGAAGTGAGGCCTGGACTTTCTTTTGCAAACATGATCCATCCAACAAGGCATAATGAGGAACCTGCATTTCATGTACAGTTTTTTAAAGATACATAAGATTTGCTGTAATGAGTAAATTTAGACTCAGTTCTGCCCCGAATATTTTTTAAATTTTATATCAATACTCCTGTGCTTAAAATGGGACAAAGCGTAAAATCGAAGCTTTTACAGTGTAAACAGCCTTAAGCGGAATCTGAGTTAAACGGAATACGGAAACCTGTCTTATAATGTCCTGTCCAGAAATAATAGTGCGTCCCAGCAATTGTAATGGGATTTTACAAGCATTGGTACCCTGTATTAAACGGAAACTGTCAAACGCGGAAATGGAACCCATTCCCGGGCACGTGAAACTGGGATAAGCGGCATTGTAAAAATATTCCATGCACAATTATTACCTTAAGGAAGAAAATATCCTAAAATATTTTTATATTCTCTCTCCCTAGAAAATACTCAAAGTGCGTTTGAACATTTTCATCTGTGGAAATATGGCAAGAAATGTTGGTTTCTTAAAAAGAATTAGAAGACTGTAGTTTACCAAAAGTAACGCTGATTTATTCAATATATTAAATGGGGCTGTCAGCAACGTAGAGAATCGTATTATAAAAAGGAAAACACACAAATATGACATTATAAGGGTATTTTATACATCGGTTTTTATGTTAATTAGTTCAAATACAAAGTTTTACCACAATGTGATACTGTTTCATTATTAAATAGTAATTTCGTCTGCATTTAGAATTTGATTCAAATCAACCTTAAAGGCGATACATGCTATTGGCGTGATATGGCTTTAAGGTCTTCTTTATAAATGTCCGAGCCTGGGTTAAGCGGAAACCTGTCTTATCCCGAAAAAAACAATGGCCCCGAGAGATACCGTAAAAGACCGTTTTCACTCTACCCCCTAACAAAAGCCAGCAATAATACTGACTACAGCCTCCATTACTTTTCAGCAGGACTTCATATCATGAGTGCGCAGATGAGTAGAAGAGGAATGGACCATATGAAACATAAAAAAACATAAAAAGAAGATACAGCATAATAATAAGTAAGACGAATAATAAATCCTATTATGCGGAAGAGAGAAGATGAATGTAGAGGTCACCCTGAGAGGAGAGAAATTAGAACAAGTAGATTCCTTCACCTACCTCGGAAGTACCTTCACGTGGGACAGCGAACTACTACGGACATCAAGTGGAGAATAGCTCAAGCTAAGGATGCTTTCATGGGAGAAAGACAAATGCTGTTCTCAAAGAAGATAGGACAAGAAACCAGGAAACAGTACGTGAAAACCTTCGTGTGGAGCGTGGCACTCGATGGATCGGAAGCATGGACCATTGGGAAAGCTGACCAGAAAAGACTAGTAGAAGCCTTCAAAACCTATGGCTGGAAGAGGATGCTGAAGATAAAATGGACGGAAAAAATAAGAAATGATGAAAGTGTACAGAAGAGTAGAAGAGGAAAGGACCATATGAAACACCATACAGAATTGAAGAACGAGATGGATTGGACTAACCCTGAGGCATATTGGGTTTTGTGAAGAGCGTAATTGAAGGTATAATAGAGGGAAAAGTCCCCTTAAGAAGGCCCAGTAATAGGTTCATGGATCAAATAAAGAAGAAAGTACATAGGAATGTACGTAAGGAGGTTAGGGCACTAGTATTACATAGGGAAGGGTAGAGGGCTGCAGTCAACCAATCTTTGGATTGAACGACCAATGAACTGGTATCATGATTTTTTAACTAACTGAGGGAAGGGCAGCGTTATCTTCAGGCTTTAAATATTGAACAATGTAAATGGAATACTTTTGAAGTGATTCATAAAGGAATTTGGTAAACATGTAAACAGAATATTCCGTTGGCAACGTTTCAACATTCATCATACATATATTCCGAAGAAAACCATAAGTCTGTATTTTAAACTAAAATTTTAAACAGAATATTCCGTTGGCAACGTTGCAACATTCAACATATATGTATTCCTAAGAAAACCGTAAGTCTTTAATTGAAACCAAAATACTCGTGTCATAATATCGAAGACTTATGCTGAAATAAATACCGAGTGCCTAAATATTTAGAACATGTTTTCGGGCAATATTCTTCGGGCAAAAATGAGATAGAAAATCATGCGAAGAGATTGCATTGCACTGCCAATAAGACAGTGTAATTAAGAATAAAAATTCCTCAATTTTAAACAAATACACATTCGTTAAATGATTGATCACCAAGTAATATTTTTAGACCATTTGATGGAAGTACTCTTATTTTATCATATATATGTTTTAATCAAGGTAGGTTATTTGTATTTTATATTCGGCATGGCTGAAATAAAGGTTCCTCCTTAAGAGCGATATTTAAATTTTTTAATAAATTAGGTAGTAAATCATGCAAGAGCAAGCCTATATTTTAGTATTTTTTGTGTAAAAGCTAATAACTTTTGTACTAATTCTAATAACTTTTGTACTAAATAAATAAATAAGTTACTAAATCACGCAAGAGCATGCCTATATTTTATTTAGTTTTGTTTTTCGAAAACAGATGGCGATTACTCAGATATCGTCGCCGAAAAGAATATATTGAGGATAATACGGTGGAAATCTCATCGTACGGAATCGCCACTTGCTTTCGAGATTCAAGGGGCCGCTGTCGTGATGATTTAGTTCTTTTTATTATTTAATCCTGTCGTAAATTGTAATCTAATTCATTCCCGAGGCTGAGGGAGGAATGTAACTGAGAAGTTAAAGATACATGGACTATGGCTAAGAACACTAGTACGGCAACCACTTGAAGCGAAGGGTACTTCCTCGTACACCAGTGCATTTCTCCCTGGGGACTTCTTCGTGCGAGTGCCATAATACCAAATTAATCGGCCGCAGTGTTCTCCCTCCAGCAATTAAAACATTTTGTTGTCATCATAAACACGATTATTTTTTGTAAAAGAATAGACTACGAAGAATAAGGGTCTCTCTGCGTGTTGCTTCAATGAGTCGAGTTCATTCTCCTAGAGACGGGATATAAATCTACATCTCTGTTATTACCCTTCGAGCCACCACAAGGGTGTTTTTCAGGGGGTGACTTATCACCAACATGAACTATAAGGTAAACTACAGTATTATTTACTTTCACTAACAAGCACCAGACTATCGGTATACAGCAAATGCTATAGAAACTTAATCTTAAATGTAACTATGTAAAAGTGACACCAGAGTCATGCAGGGAGCATGCAACACATGGTGTTAACTCCACGTAAGATTTATAAATATGCGTTGGGGGCATATGAATTTATCAGCTATACTACCTGTCAACTAACCTACTTCAAAGTCTCAACGCAGCCATTATGTTCTCTTATCGATCGCGGGAAAAACGACATTTTTAACCATTCTGTCCTAAAATCTATTTCCCTTATTTTATTTTCATGATCTGATTTACCGTAGTATGTTGGAGTTCGAAAGATATTGATAACATCTGATAACAAACTGGTTTTAAATTTACATATAAGATTGAGCCTAATTTCCGATCAACATTCTGAAAGCGATTCCCATCCAAGTTGTTGTAAGAGGTCAGTAACTGCAACGAGACTATCGTAACGGCCTTTCATCTATATTGCAAAATGTCTCTGCACGCGTTATAACTCTGTTTTTAAGCTTACCTCATGTGGATCTCAAACACTAGCAGAGTATTCTAAGTGGGGTCTATCAAGGGAGAAGTAGCTGATTTCTCTAACATTATCTTCGCACTTTCTACATACTCTTTTATCAAATCCCGATATACGATTATGATAACGTTGATGAATTACGACATAAACGTGGCAACGATTACATATCCTTTCCATGAATCAATATCCCTAATCTGAGTGGCCATGTCTTTCGAATGTAAAGTAATTAATGAATCCTCGGCATCTTTCAACACGCCAACACTTGCAAAGATAAGCCAAAGAGTGAACATCGCACTAGCAAGGAGTAAATAATAACACCCAATTATCCAGGGGAAAGAGGGCTAACTTTATTCCGAAAATTCTGGAATTCTCCTACATAGAGAACGGATTTAGCATAATAAACTGTAACTTTGTAGTTGAAAATCCTTGTTGACCCATTGGTTGTGGTAACTGGAGGACTATATTTATTCTCCAACTTATTTTTTGTTTACATAAAACATTCTATGAAATGTGCCTATCTTTTTGGACCTGCTTATTTTTTATTGGACCCTTGCTCATATGCAGCGCATTGATATAACTGAATAAGAATTGTAAGGGTGTTACGTTTGTAACAGAGGGGAGAACACTGGAGAAGCGTCGAAGAAGGAAGAGGGTAAGGAATCAGGGCTTGTAAAGAAGAGGGAGACGATATGAAGACCTTAAGGGGATCTATTAAAAAAAAAATTATTTATGTTGATCATATTAAAAATGACGGATCATGTATGGGATAAAAACTGAACGATATGCCAGAAACTAGAACGTTAGGATAATGACTGTCCTAAAGCCTACTAATCAGCTGGTAGATTACTGTGGTGAACATTACAGAATTAAGGTAAACCTAAAATCCATCCTTGTGGGACCACCGGATACATTTTTGGCTACTTCACAAGCCACACCGTCGAACGTAACCCTCCTCTTGCCACGTGTCGTGTATCACGCCACGTATCAACTCGGCAGCATCAAGTGTTCGTCTGCACCACGGCCTCCTGTAGGATCCATCCGCCCCCACACCCTCATCGCCATCGCTCCTTTCGTTTTGCAGCCGCCACACCCGCCGGCCACGTGCTGCCTCCCACATAGCCGCCGAGCCATTCAAGCGACGACTTTTTTGCGCGAATTTATTAAAGGCTGGGCGTAATCATTTCAAGCAGTCCCCCCCTCACCCCCCCCCCCTCCCCATTCTTCTGCCACCATATCCCGCGCGGAAACATGTGTTCCGCACTCGCGCCGCGCGCGCTCAGCCCATTGGCTGTCGCGTCGTCGTCAGGGCCGTTGTCGCCATGGCGGCGCAAATATTTCCAGCACTACATTGTTAGGAGAGGCAAAACACTTCCTATCGTTGAGCAAAAAAGTGCAAAGAGCAAAACAGCAAAAAACTCATGACTCCGGTACTTTAAAAGTCTCCTGCGATCACTATCTCCATTCAAACGACAGCGTCCGACAATCTCTTTTGCGTTATATAGTGACACCTATCTTTCATTGAATCTCTAATGCAAGAAGATGACACCTTTAAGCCCCGTCCACAACAACTTGACTTGACTTAACTTGGCTTAACTTGGCGCGACTTAGGAGTTGAGTCTGAGAAAGCAACACACTGGTTCACAACAACTTAAAGTGGCTTAACTCGACTTGGCGTAGTCTTGGAGTTGAGCATTTCTCAATTTTCTCTTAATTCTAGCCAATAGCAAGGCCTGGTTTACTATCCATGGTGCGGAAGTAATCGATTGGTACTATCGATATAGGATACCTTGGTTACGCTGTTTGTTTTGCATAAGGAGGCTTTGTGGAAGGCAGAAAGAGCCAAATATTTGTTTAAAGAAGTTAAGTCAAGTTGTTGTGTACGGGGCTTTAAGCCCGTTTTACACGATGCATAATCCAGCATAACATCTATTATGCAAGCCGGTACTGGATATACAGAACGGAATCCAGTGTGATCGGTGTTGTCCAAGGTTTCGTGCGGTCATCGAACATGTACTGGCGGGAAAGCTGTATTTTCATTCATACCATAGCACATGTTTACTAAAATATGAAAATAACTAAGCAATGACAGCAGGCGACCGACACAGCAATCGAGATATTTTTCTTGATAGTTGATATCGCAGCTTGAAAATTTTTCTATGATAACTACTGATAGCATAAATGAGTTAAAAAAGGCTCAGAATTTAGAAAGTGAATATTCCATAGCTTCTGAGGTTTTCCCGGAGTGAAATGTTGAGAAGTTCTATTCGGGAAGTCCAGTGGGTGAGAGACTCGACAGGTGCCAACGTTTCGATGGACGACTCGGACATCGAAATGTCGGCACCTATTGATTCTCTCATCCGGTGGACTTAACGAATAAAGCTTCTCAACATCCCATAGCTTGTGTAAAAGCAAACGTGTTTGGCCGAAGTCCGCTAGGTCCCACTAGGAGTTGGTAACAAAGTAGTCCTGCATAAATCATTAAATCTAGAAGCTCAGCCAGTATGAAAGCGAATGTGTTTGTTGTCTATCATAATAGTTATATCATAATGGTCACAAAATACTGGATTATCATGCAAGCGACTATCTTCAACCATATGATGGCTTTAGAATAAAATTCCAAGATTCCTGCGAAACTGAGTGCAATTTATGTACAATCCAGAAATAAAAATGTGAAATTTTCCAAAAAGATAAAATGTAACCCGGGTCGGAGTAAATTTTATCTTTGTGGAAAATTGCACATCTTAATATCTACATGATAGCTCTAGGGCCATCTGTCTGACAACTGCACGGAGAAATTCGCAAAAGTATAAGGAGAGATATTTGTAAATCGACAACTCTATACCACTCTTCCTCGAAGCCTAATCACTGACTATAGAGTGTTAGTATCTGGGTTGAAGGATCTTTTTGCTACAAGTTGAACTGAGAAAAGTTATGTTTCAACTTTTCCGGGCAATCCAGAGGAATAACTTGAGGAGGACCTAGGAGAATTCAGCCCCACTAGTAATGAGATTCGTACTCGGTATTCCAGAGTTTGGTACTACAACAAGCCGCCGCAGTTGCATGCAATACTTTGATTTTGGAATTTCAATGGAAGTATAAAATAACTGAAAATCATTAGATTATTTTTAATCAAGGAATTGCCGATTTTTTCCCGGTTTCAGTCTTACCTAATCCAGATGTGTCCTGATTTAAGGAAATCAGAAACTAGTAAACCTTTCTATTGGGACAATGGTATTTTCGCGGCTTAAGCCCTTATCATACGATATTTCACTAAGCGCAAGTTACCGGATTTTCGCCAGTATGAAGGCATTACCAGTAACGCGTGAAATAGAACCGGAAAACGAGCAAGATCGCTCTTAGAGGACGAAATCTCGGGTTTCCCTCTGGGTAGCAGAGTCGTTCAGCATCGACGTTTCGACGGCGGTCTGTCTATACCTTCAGGGTGTATGATACCCCCATATCCGCTCCCTTCTTCCTCAAGAGGGTGATGGACTTAACCTAAACGAAACGTCGGAGCTAAACGGTCAGACAAACGATACGATTTATTGTTACCGATAATATCCCGGTATTTGTCTCTTAATTACTTCATCAATCTCGGCTTTGGGTAATCTGAATATGAAAAACCAATAGACGTGTGACTTCATGCTTCTGTCTATATCTTCTTATTTTCAGATTCGTATTCGATATAGAATCAAGAGAGTTCAGACTATTAATTCGTCATCAAAAAGAGATGCAAATTTTCATCCCAAAGTTCGATCAAGCATAAAGTCTTGATTATCAAAGTGAAACGCATGCTATGAGCAATCCTATGACATCGCAAATAACCTCGAGATATGTTAAAAACTCCTGGTGCCAAGAATGTTGTAGAACAACTCTACCAGACTAGCAGAAAAAGGGCCGTTGCGAGATTCGTTTTCCAAAGGTGTCTATCAGGCTCCCGCATCAACTCAATGTTTTCTCGGAGCGCGAGACTGTTCATTCATCCTCATCTCGGCGCGGAAATATAGGAGGTTCGAAAGGAAAAAAGTTGGTAGGCATCCGGAGATCAAATTATCAAATTAAGACCACCTGCTCCTTTCAGAAAACATTTCAGCCCGCAGGCTGAGGAGAGAAGAGATCGAGAGGGACAGTTAGATGAGGGCGATGGGCAGGGAATGGAATGAAAAGGGTAAGGACAGGGTCGAGAGGATATGTCACGGAGTTTAATATGCAAGGGCAGGAAAGGAAATCGGTGGCACTATTCAAAATTAAGGTAGTCCGAGCGAGCAATAGTTCCCTAGTCAAAATAGAAACCATATTCGAATTATACGTTTTAATTTCACCAGCTGTAGGACATATCAATCAAATATTGCATTATTGATGGTGCAATAATATTTTTATACGACAGAAATGGTAAGTATTTAAATAAAAATATCTAAATAAGTCTTTAGCTTGACTCATATTTTTCGCGCAGTGTGTTTGAAAATCCTTTAAAACGGAAGATATTTTGTTATGCCCAAGAACCTATTGCGGTGACAATATGATTTATTTTCAAAAATAGTTGAGATAACATACAAACTACACGCTGTTAGTTTTTTACGACATCCAAGTGGAAGAAATTCCTCATTTTGTAAATAATATCTCTCTGGAGTGCATACACGTACCATTTCCCATGTAAAAGGGCTGGCATTTTTTGGCAAATATCTCCGAAAGTACTGAGGTAAGGGGTTGAATTTTTTGTGTCATTGGGTAGGAGAGATATTTTTCTTTAAAATGAGACCAAATTCATTGATTTCTAGGTAAAATGATATTTCGCTCAAACTACCTTAAGCCCGCGTCCGAGGGATATATTTTTAATGAACAAATTGGTCGCAAATTCATGAAAATTACCAGAAACTGGACAGCGCATGCGCGTGCCATTATTTTGTGTATCTTCGTAAATTAGGAAACCGTGTAAAACTCATGACGAAGCAAAACAAATGATTTTTTTTTCTGCGCGCATGCGCTTCGGCTATACCTTCGCTCGAAACAATCATATATATGGAAACTTATACTTGCAAGAAGAAAATATCACTGAAGTATGCAATCACCAGTGTCAATGAGATAAAAAGGTAACCATCATAGACATCTTTATTAGAGCGAATTACTGATATAATCTTTTTGGCGAAAGCAGAATTAATTTTGAACAAACCTCTGCCGTTAAAGCACCGCCATTTTTGTTTGATCAATGAATCACGGATTGTTAATTGGGAACTCTCATTGGGATTTTACTTGAGCGTCATCGTGAGCCAGTATGTTTGTTCATTCAATTCATTCAGTATGATTTTCCAGGAAATGATTATTTCCTCCTAAGCACCAAGCTCAGGCTCGTACACTGAAGGAAACTCTTCGCAATTTTCTCTTATTTTACAAATTATGCTAAAATTATAGCACGACTGTAATTAAGTATAATTATCATCAGCAGCCATCAACCCAAAGATTGGTTTAATTCAGATCTCCACTCTCCTCTTCCCCAACCGCCTAATTCCGGCAGATTAGATCGCGCCAATAAAATTACAGAGCTAGATTGTAGAACTGATAGGTATTAAATGTCATTTTTTTCCGCGTACCATTCGGGACCATAACAGCTGTGATCGTCGTCATGAATAGTTCGAATTGTGACAATAGACAGACAGTAAATCTTTTTCTTTATATTCTCTACGTTCTTATTTATGCATGATATAAATATTGATGTTCTTATTTATGCATGATATTTTGAATATGTAGTAGTAGTCCTTGTACCCCTTGCACGTTGGAACGATTGACGATTGAATGTTTCTTGGTTAGTAGATTGTTAATTGGCGCTTTGCATGTGTGGTACGCGGGTTTCAATGTAATTTCGGTGCTCTACAGTATCATTCATGCATGCCAGTGTGGAAGCACCCCCTGCCACGCACCCTTTGGGTGGCGTGCAGGGTATGACGTAGATATAGATTCCTTCACCGTCATTCACTTTGACGTCCATCATAATTTGTCAGATGCATTACATTCCTGGACTTACTATGCGATTTCTCCCCATATATTTCTCCTTCAATTTTTCTATCGGCTAATGCGTAGAAAAATTATTTTAGTAAGTTTGTCGCTTACTTTTCGGAGAGTTTTACCCTACATATTTTCTCACTGACTCATCATGGTTTATAGGGATTTAGGTATTTTCAGCAAGATGTCATTTCACCTATAAATCAATGCATTCGGTGCCATTTTTAAGAAAAGAATCTCATTCTTCCAAAAATACCATAACATCAGCCCCATACTGAAACACTTTCCAAAATTTTTGCCTAAAATTTGAATTAAGTATTTTTTTCTCGCCCTTTTACCTAGGAAATGGTACGAGTGTGCACTTACAAGAGACGTTATTTAAAAAAATGGAATTTCTATCAACTAGCTATCGTAAAAAAATTAAGAGTGTAGTTTCTATGTATTCTCACACTTTTTGAGAATTAATCATATAGTAACCGATATCATGTAATTGATCACCAAAAACTTTACGTTGAGAGGGAGTTTTAATCGTACCGCGTAAATCAAATAAGTCAAAGCCTTATATAGATATATTTATTTTATTATTTAGAATTTCAATTACATAAAAGTACATTATTGCACCATTAATAATGCAAATTTTAATTCATATTTCCCACAGCAGCTGAAATTAACACGCATACTAAGAATTTGATCTCAATTATGACTGGGAATTATCTCTCTCACACTACCTTAAGGGTTAAACATGTCTAAAAACAGGGAGTTAAGGCCTATAGGGAAATTTTGGCTTGGGGTCGCGAAAAGAGTGTTCGTCATCAATAATCACATCGGAGTCGGAATGGCATACGAAAAAAGAGCATTAACTTTGTAATTAGACAATATTCAATCACTTTTTTAACTTGTGATACCTCGCAAAACCTATCTTGAGTGCATGAATATTCATTCTTCGCGCTGCATAGGCCTCGTCAACCATGACAACAGCGCAGTCATTTTTTTAACATACTCCTTTTCGGCTGAGCGACGCGTGGGGTGTTTCTACTTGAGACATCCTCCCTCTAAGACGTGAGAGCATCACTCCAGTTTTTTACGTAAATTATTTCTCTTTTTCCTCTTTAATCCTCCTCAACATCATTCCTTTCTAACTCTCAGTGACAATTTGCTTAGTGAATTGACGACATGAAGGAAGGTATGATAAAAGAATTAGAGCGCGTGCAACGGAGATCTGCTAGGTTTGTTAAAGGCCGTTATGATAATTGTATTAGTGTTACGAGGTTAATAGAAGAACTAGGATGGGAATTACTATCAGAACGCAGGTTAAAATTTAGGTTAAACCTTTTAAGTAAATTCGAAAACGTTTTGTTTACAGATGACGTTAGATATATATTGAGATCCCCTGCGTATTATGCTAGGTTTGATCATATTAACAAGATTAGAGAGATAGATTGTCGTACCGATAGATTTAAAATATCCTTTTTCCCTCGTACTATAAGAGAGAACAATAGGCAGCGTAGCAAAGGGATAGGTAGGTGAAATATAGTTAGAGTAGTCTGTAGTGCATGATGCATGTAATAACAACCAATAATCTCATCCTTATTATGTAGATACTAACCATCTAGCTGCATATGACCATATTATCTAGCATGTCTCCATTAAATATCCTAGTTGCATGTCAATAGTGCATGTTTGGTGATCTTCACCCCCTGCCACACACCCTCGTGGTGGCTCGCAGGGTATCACGTAGATGTAGATGTAGATGAAGGAATTAAATACTAATTTATAGATCACGTTTGGTGAAGGCTGATTTCCCATTCCTTCTGGTAGTGATTTGATCAAATTTACATCGTGACGGAGGATTGGAAAATGAAATACGACACAGGATAAACTGTAAATGGTTGAACTGGAGAAAAATCAGTGGAGTACTATGCGATGGGAAGGTGAGCTGCAAGATGAAAGGAAATATATTCAAGTCTGCGGTGAGGTCTGCTATCCCGTACGGGGCGGAAAAATGGTCAATAAATAAGGTACGGGAAAGAAATCTAGAAGTAGGGGAAATGAGGATGCTGCGTTTCAAGTGTCGAGCAACGAAAAAGGTGAGATGACCCCAAAAAAAGGTACAAGAAAGTAGACAAAGGTGGTATGGGCATGTGCAGGGAAGGGCAAAGGAATATTTTGGGGAAAGAGTAGAGAAAATGTAAGTTAGTGAAAATAGGAAGAGGGGAAGACAAAACATTGGAAGAGTTTAAATTTCAAGCGATTAATGAAAGAAGAATTATGGATATTTACTTTTCCTGCATGATATTAATAACAAAGATAATTGCGTAGAACTAGTTGGTAAATTAAAATTTATAGTCCCAATAAAGAAAGGGAAGCAAAAAAATTGACAGAAGAGATGTAAAGACTAATTACTGAAAGAACGCAACATTAAATAGAATATGTACTTCATTAAATACATATTGTCAAGAGCTAAATATGAACTTGTCAAAAGAAAAGTTTCTCATGGATATGCTGTCAATGTTAATGAAATTGTAAAAGAGTTCCTATGAAAAAAATTATATTTTGTTACCAATATTATTATGTAAAATTTTATGCAATATTCAGCCAGCCTTCATTGTTCTACTATATTTAAGGAGTTAACAGAGTGTGAGTTTACCCTATTATTATGTTTATCATATTGGTGAACAATAAACTATTTAAAGAAATACATAAAATTAATAAACATGAGATGGACGGACAAAGTGGCATAAGCCATGATGGAGAACAGCTGGAGAAAAGAAGGCGCATTACACGGAAATCTGTGGAGGAGAGTAATATAATAAGGAAACACCGATCCCGTTGATACGGGAAAAGGCTGAGAGAAAGAAGATGTGATTACAATAAAAAACAGGGTTACACTAATATAATTGAAACGTGACTCTAATTTTATCAACTAGGATTGGAAACGAATTCAATCCGCCGATTAAAAATTAGACAATCTGTAAGGTCAATTCAAAACCAATTTATTTTCCAACGAAGTAATGCATATCTTACGAACTCCAGCACACTACGGTAGATCAGATAAGTAGAATAAAATAAGAGAAATAGAAAGCAGAACAGACAGGTTTAAAACGCATGTACGAGAAAGTTTACGAGACACGCGTACGAGAAAGAAGCTATTTTACACTTGTCAGGCCTCATTTAGAATATGCCGCTAGTATATGGGATCCGTACGAGGAAGGTATGATTAAAGAATTAGAGCGCGTGCAAAGGAGATCCGCTAGGTTTGTTAAAGGCCGTTATGATCATTGTACAAGTGTTACTAGCTTAATAGAAGAACTAGGATGGGAATTACTATCAGAACGCAGGTTAAAATTTAGGTTAAACCTTTTAAGTAAATTCGAAACAGAGTTGTTCACAGATGACGTTAGATATATATTGAGAACCCCTGCGTATTATGCTAGGTTTGATCATATTAACAAGTTTAGAGAGATAGATTGTCGTACCGATAGATTTAAAATGTCATTTTTCCCGTGTACTATAAGAGAGAACAATAGGCAGCGTAGCAAAGGGATAGGTAGGTGAAATATAGTTAGAGTAGTCTGTAGTGCATGATGCATGTAATAACAACCAATAATCCCTTCCTTATTATGTAGGTACTAACCATCTAGCTCCATGTGGCCCTAATATCTAGCATATCTCCCTTAAATATCCTACTTGCATGTCAATAGTTCATGTATGGTGATCTTTACCCCCTGCCACACACCCTCGTGCTGGCTCGCAGGGTATCACGTAGATGTAGATGAAAATGTCTTCTTTTTCCGCGATCAATAAATGACCATAACGGCGGTCAATGGGACTTTGAAGTAGGTAGTATAGCTGAATATGCTTGTTTTTAGTCTGCCACGAAATGCTAACACGTTTCCCGAGGTTTCTGCATGAATCTTATATCTACATCTACATCTACGTAATACCCTGCGAGCCACCACGAGGGTGTGTGGCAGGGGGTGAAGATCACCAAACATGCACTATTGCCAAGTAAGTAGGATATATAATGTAGACATGCTAGAAAATAGGGTCATAGTTTATTAGTTACTACAGTAGATTATTAGTTATTGCAAGTAATTGCAGTAGTTATTACAATAGAATATTAGTTACTACGGTATAGTACAGGTTAAAATATACATAATAAGGAAGGGATTATTGGTAGTTATTACATGCATCATGCACTACAGACTATTCTAACTATGTTTCACCTACCTATCCCTTTTGCTACTTGCCTATTGTTCTCTCTTATGGTACGCGGGAAAAATGACATTTTAAATCTATCGGTACGACAATCTATCTCTCTAATCTTGTTCATATGGTCAAACCTAGCATAATACGCAGGGGTTCTTAATATATATCTAACGTCATCTGTGAACAAATCGGTTTCGAATTTACTTAAAAGGTTTAACCTAAATTTTAACCTGCGTTCTGATAGTAATTCCCATCCTAGTTCTTCTATTGAACTCGTAACACTAATACAATTATCATAACGACATTTAACAAACCTAGCAGATCTCCTTTGCACGCGCTCTAATTCTTTTATCATACCTTCCTCGTAGGGATCCCATATACTAGCGGCATATTCTAAATGAGGCCTGACAAGTGTAAAATAGCTTCTTTCTCGGACTCTCTCATCGCATTTGCCTAGAACCCTTTTTACGAATCCTAATCTACGGTTTGCTACACTAGTTATTTCCCTGATGTGTTTCCCCCATGACATGTCTTCACTGATGGTGACGCCTAAGTATTTAATTGATTCTACGTTACATATTTTGTTTTCTTTGATGCTATAATTATTCCGGGGAAGGCCATTCTTTTTCCAAAAATTCATAATCGCGCATTTCTTAAAATTTAATTCTAGTTGCCATCTATCACACCAATCATCAATCGCATCTAAATCCTTAGCTAAACACTGTCTGTCCTCTTCATTTCTAATTTCTTTATACACTACTGCATCATCGGCAAAAAGACGGAGCTTGCTATTTTTTACTACACTATTTAAGTCGTTTACGTACAGAAGAAATAAAATTAGGCCTATCACGCTTCCCTGGGGAACACCCGATGTAACTTTTACTTCGCCTGAGCTGACACCATCTAATACCACCCTTTGAACGCGTTCATGTAAGAAATCTCCTATCCAGCCTACTATATTACTGTCTATTCCGTATGATGCTAACTTCGCGAGTAACTTACAGCGGGGAACCTTGTCAAAAGCTTTTCTAAAGTCAAGAAACGCTGCATCTACCTGTACGTTACCTTCTCCGGAAACTAAAATATCGTGCACAAAAAGACCTAATTGAGTTTCGCAAGACCGTCCTTTTCTGAACCCATGCTGGTTTGTTATTAATAAATCCTGGCTGTCGAGGTGTCCCATTATTGATGTAACTATTATATGCTCTATAATTTTACATGATAGTGACGTTAATGATATTGGTCTATAAATACATGTCTGTTCCCTATCTCCGCTTTTATAAATTGGGGTCACGTTTGCTATCTTCCAGTCTTTGGGAACCGCGTGTTCTTCGAGGGATTTGTTAAATATTACTTTAAGATACGGAGCCATTTCGAGAGCTAATTCTTTATAAATACGAGCTGGAATTTCATCAGGACCTGAGGACTTGTTCGGGCTAATGTTACTTAGTAAGGATACGATTCCGCTACAAGATATATCGATTGGGGGCATTGGTTGTTGAAATCGGTCTGGTATGGTTTCGCGGAAACTATGCATAGGTTGATTAAAAACACTCTGAAAAAAGTAATTCAAACAATTTGCCTTATCTAAACTGGAAGTTACTATTTCGCCTCTATCGTTTTTCAAGGAATTAACCGTTGACTTTTTAGTTCCCTGTACTTCCCTAACATATGACCAAAATGCTTTCGGATTTCCCTCTAGTTGTTCTCCAAGTACTTTTCTCTTGAATTCGCTAAACGCTTTTCTAAGGGCTGTTTTTGCGGCTGATTTACAAATTTTATAATGCTCGATGGTATTTTTTAGGTCGCTATTAGCTACATTTTTCTTCATTTTTCTTAGTTTCGCATGGCTAACTCGTTGGCGTTTTAAACATTTTCTAACCTCCGCGTTGTACCACCTTGGTTCCCTATTCTCGCTCTTATACTTATGAGGTATATATCTGTTGACAAGTGACCGTGTAATTTGGAGGAACTCTTTCCATGTATTGTCTGTATTGCTATTTTTGCTAATGTTCTCGAATTTTTCAAAAGATGTCTTTAAGTCAAGCTTAAATCCGTTAAAATCTGCTTTACTAAAAAGGTAAATCTTTCTTTTTAATTTAAAATTTTTTTCAGTGTTGAGGGAAAATTTTACGTATACTACCTTGTGGTCACTTATTCCATCGATATTTTCAACTTTAATTACTTTTTCAGGGATGTTTGTGGCAAGTAAATCGAGAACATTTTCCCCTCTATTAGGCAAAGTTACTATTTGATGTAGTGCGTGTGATGCGAACAGGTTAAGCAATGACTCGCAGATTTCTGTGTCCCTACCTCCAGACTTATGACTGCATGTTTTCCAATCTATCGATGGTGTATTGAAATCTCCACCTACAATTATCTGTCGTTCGTTACTATGGGAATTAATGGACCGTCATTAATATCTCGTTTACGAAGTAGCATTATACATTAATTCAACAGTTTCTGTTGATTTGGTAGCATACTTTTAGTGTAGCTCATGTTGGTACTAACAAACCTCCTGCCAAACAAACTTGAGGTGGCTTGCAGGGTTATGCGTAGATGTAGATGTAATATAAGACACGCCATTAACACGCAATTCACATACGTCCTCTCCCCGCCTCCTTTTTCCCAATACTAGCCGCTCCATGGCTGTAAAACTTACATCTCAAGCCATACGCCACAGCGGCGGCTCGCAGCTTGGTATATAGATGTAGGGAGGACATCGGATGAAAAAGTAAAAAGAGAGATGTTACTTTGCTCCGGTTAGGCCACACCTCGAATAAACCGCGAGCATTCGGGACCGTGGTGATAAAGATTTAACCTAAAATGTAATAAAATGCAAAGGAAAGTTGCGCGCATCGTTAAAAACTGCTACCAGCGAACACAGTGTTTCACAACTTTTCGAGGGATTAAAGTGGGATCCCCTAGAAACTCGGAGGCTACACGCTAGGCTTAGGTTGCTTGAGAAATTCAGAACTGGTGTGTTTCAGAGCGACACCGAGAATATAATCATGACGCCCCACTGCATCTAAAAGACTGACAGAAGCGATTCAATAGGAGAGATACGTTGCGGAACACATAGGTACAAAAATTCGCTCTTCCCACGAACAATAACCGACCACAGTAAAAAATGAGCCCCACTAAATACACTCCCATAATACACGTCACCATTTCACATCCCAAAACCTCATCCTTCACAACTTTACACGGCTGATGTCCGAACACCCCCTGCCACCCGCCCATGTGGCGTCTCGTAGGGAAGTAGGTACAACTACATCTACAAAAGACCGTGCAAGCCAGCACTAGGGTGTGTGGCACGGGGTGATTACTCACAATGCGTGCAGCACTCATCCCATTTCAAATCAGAACCGCGCACGTTCCCCCGGAATGCCAGGCGCAGGCCAAAAGCAGTCAGGACAACGGTACGCAGTCAGACCAGAAACCAGGAGAGTGATACGTAGAAGAACATGTTACCATGCAGTACACTACTCAAGATACATGTACTGGTTAGTATTATGAATGCGACAAATAAATAGCACTACAAGGTACTAAAATATGCAAGATTATATCATGCCGGAGATTACATGCGAGGTTAGTATCTAATAATCAAGTTAAGATATATAGCACTACTCAAAAAACCTATTTAATCTATTCAGTATCCTAGAACTGATCTATCGCAACTATTGTGGTCCCTTATTATACATGGAAATAATGACATTATCAATCTATTGGTTCTGCAGTCTGTTTCCTTAATCTTATTCCTATAATCGTGTCTACCATATTACCTTGGTTCTAGCAAAATATGTTGAAATAAAACTCGAAGGAAGAGAATTTTCGTTAAGGAAAAAAAGCAACCAATGACAGCGCACCAGACTGAATTGGCTGGAAAACTACCGGCTATATAAAACGGTCACATTCACACGCATCGTCACTTCTGACCTGAAGAAGACAGCTGCAACGCAGTCGAAACTGTCTTCTTCGACAATGGAAACACGCGGAAGAGAACTCGAAAAGTCTTCAATATCATATGTTGAAATAGCTCTAGGACTGACATGTAGATGGATATGTAAATGTAGATGATCGACCATCCCCTGCCACGTACCCTCGCGAATTCTGGCGGGATACGTGTGGAAATAGACATATATATGTGTTCCCTTGACCCTTTAACCGTCCCATTCGGGTCCTGAGCCGCTTTCTCCGCCAGCAGCCCTTCCCCAATAGAGGGAGCGTGACCTTCGTCGGGCGGCCACACAACAATATATTCCCCTCCCATCCTCCGACTTCTTGCGAAACCCGTCTTTCGCCCTGCTTCGACCTTCTTACCCCACTTCCCCCCTTCCTCACTCCTCACTCTTATAAAACGCCCTTCGTCCTTCCCCGACCTCCCTCCCAACATTTCCCCTCTCTCCTACCTCCCCCCTCTCCCCCCAACGCTGGCCACCCCATTCCGACAACTTCTTCTCACACCCACGCGCGCTCTCTCGGGCCGAGTCTTCCAAATGGGCCCTCCTCCATCCATTCGAAGCGGCACACCTTTTGTCCTTAAGAAGACAAAAACGCGAGAATTCGCCCTCACGCTGGATGGCAACTGGGCACAGCGCACGGCCGAAATTTTACTCCCATTCGCAGTTGGCGAAGAAGCATGAGACGAGCTAGTTTGGGAGTAATGGAAACTACTAACATTTAGCTGCGCCTTAACAAGACGCTTAAAAGTGTCTGACACTCGTCTCAGACACCGTGTGTCTCAGTTTAGACGGCTCAGAGAGCTGTGTCGCGACACTACACCTGCATATACGTATTACCCCGCAAACCACCACAAAGCAGGGGGTAACTTATCATCAACATGAACTACAGTGAAGAAATTTACTTTCACCAACATGCACCATATTATGGGTATATTACAAATGCTACAGAAACTAGTAAAATTATTTATAATGTAGCTACGCAAATGTGACACAAGAGTCATGCTGGGAACATGGAAAACATGGAGTTAGAACTAGGAGTTAGGTATAGAAACGTGCATCAGGGAGCATATGAATTAATCAACTACACTACCTGTCAACTAACCTACTTCTTCGTGTCAACGCAGCCATTATGGTATCATATCGATCACGGAAAAAACGATATTTAAGTCTATATGTTCTATAATCTATTTCCCTTGCCTTATTCTCATGATCTGATCTACCGTAGTATGTTGGAGTTCGAAAGAAATTGATAACATCCTCTGAGAATTAATCGGTTTTGAATTTACTTAAAAGATTGAGTCTAGTATTCAATCGACGGTCTAAAAGCGATTCCCATCCAAGTTGTTGCAAGAGGTCAGTAACACTAACGACGCTATCATAAAGGCGTTTCACGTATCTTGCTGATCTTCTCATGTACTCTTTTAACAAATCCCCCCAATTTACGATTAGCTGGGCCAGTTATTTCTGGAATATGTTTGCTCCACGAGAGATCATTAGATAGTTTAACTCCGAGGTATTTTACAGATTCTACAGTCTCTAATTTTGTATTTTGTACGTAATAACTGAGGGGAGTTTTTACGCTAGTGTCTCTGGCCACAGTGTATCGATCCGACCTGATCCGACCGGTCGCGACACTCCGACACTGCTCTCTGAATTTTCGGCAGGCTTTTTTCTGTGTCGGAGTGTCGCGGCAGCCGGCGGTGTTTCAGGGGCATGTTAGGTTCGAAGAGCACGGCTACAGATTCGCCTCTACCTCGCAAAGCTTAGAAAAATGGTTAAATGTGTTAAAATCCACAAAAATCTATGAACACGTGCTCTTTAGAACAAGGAGACATCACACATATATGCCCTCTCGTTTGGCGGCTACTGTAGTGGCCTCAATTTGAGCACTAAAAAGAATGATGATTGCAACTTCTTGTATATACCCACCACCTGCCCCCTCTGGGCCATAAACTTGCTTCAAATGTATGTCCCATACTTCCATCTCGCCCATCTAATCAAGTTATCATGGGTACTTTCATTAGTATTTTACTATTTAAATTGTCCATCCTGGTGTAGGTTAGAGTAAATCCTCGCCAGACAAACCAGGGCGCTGACTGAAAAAGCCCCGCCTCTATGGGCTTCTCAATCCCAGTTGCGAACGTATAGTGTTTCACAACATGTAGAGAAATTAAGGTGGGAGCCCTTAGAGACTTGGAGGCTGCACGCCAGGCTTAGTTTGCTTGAGAAATTCAGAACTGGTGTGTTTCAGGGCGACCAGAAGAATATTATCATGACGCCTCACTATATCCCCGGGTGTGACTGAAGCAAGATATATTGCCGAACGGAGAGGTACAAAACTTCGTACTTTTCGCGCACAATAAGCGACCACAATAAACATTGACCTCCACTCAATACTAACCCACAATACACGCCGCCATTTCACCTTAAAAAACTTATTCCTTACATCTTTACACGGCTGGTGTCGCAACACCCACTGCCAAACGCCCATGTGGCAGCTCGCAAGGGAGTAAGGATATGTGTTTCCAATTTGTTATGGCTATATTATTCCTCACGTAAAGGTCCAAGAGGCCGTTTTCGAGTTGTTGGAAAATGACTATATTTTAACGAACGAAATAATAAAACAACATACTGATTACGCAACACCTATTATCTACGTACTACCCTATGAGCCACCACGAGGGTGTGTGGCAAGGGGTGAAGATCACCAAACATGTATAACATATGTAACAAACATATGTAACAAACTGGATGTACAAAAGAAGGTGGAGCAAATTACTGCATGGGCGATGGTCATTTTGAGTTCAGGAAGAGGAGGAAGACTTGGAATGCGATTGAGTCGATGAGAGCACATACAGAAATGTACCAAAAATATAATCAGCAGTTTTTCCCTTGCTTCATGGGCAAAGCGGCAAAAGAAATTAGGAGAGGAATTGAGTTAGAGAGGATGACGTTTACATATAAAATAGAATTTATGATGAGGATCAGTTGTAAGATAGAAAAGAGGAGACTGGATAAGAGTCTAATAAAAAGAGTAGCGTTGTAGGGTAATAAAACGCGGACTCGGATGTAATTTGATAAGAAGAGGTGGCAGATGTTGAAGATGAAAGTGAGGAGAGAGTTGATAGTACGAAAGTCGAGAAAGAAGATGAACGAGGAGTTGTGTAAAAATCTTATTTGAACAAATCATTCGCCTAGACTGGAAATCAACCCTAGACCCTCGATTTCACTTGCTCCTTAAAGTCCCCATGGCATTCTCAGTAGAAGAGGATGCCTGGGTGGCTTATCTGGTAAGAGAACTCGGGGCGAAATCAAGGTGTTTGGGTTCAAATCCCACTTCATGAATGTCGGAGGTTAGTCGAATGATTTTTCTACTGTGAAATTCACACCATTGAGTGATCGCCAGCAGGCGACTACGTCTAAGTTACTTCTCGGCCAGTTACGCAGTTTTCAGGAAATGCACGAGGAAGTTGTTGAGTACGATGGGTAAGGAGAGGAAAATGCTTTAGGAAATCTTGGAGAAGACTGAGTAGGTGGTCGTCAGCCGGATTGTTGATGGAGTAGTTTTGAATCGCCGCCAAGCACGCGTAAGTATATACGAGATGTCTTCAGGAAAAAAACATTGTCTGTCAATAATATTTTAGTGCTCTATGTACGCAAGCATGAAGTAAAGAACGAATAGTCTTGCGCGAACGCACACTGAGTCGTGGCGAAGTAGGTTCCTTATCTCAGTGCAGGAAATTAAGAAGGTCGTAACCGGATAATATGGACAAAAATGCCCTATAAGTGACCCGGAGGTCATTTTCAATGTGCATATTCCCAAATTTTACTACTATACGCAAACCTACCACTGTATGACTCTTTTAGCATCCAAAATCTCATTCGTCATTTGTTTTTTAAAATATATTCTACCTAATGCTCATATATTTTTGATTCCTGAACTGAATATACTTCTTAATAAAAGGAATCCGTGATTTCAGTTCAAGATTAGCCGAAAAATTCAGCGATGTTAAAATATAAACGAAATATTTTTCTCCGACTTATGCACATAGGTTTGCCAGTTGACATCAAATTTCAATCATGAACCAATGAATTTTTAAAATTTTTAAATGAAGTTAAATTTAATTTTACATATTTTTACGTTTAATCCCTGTTTTCAATAGGTTTCTTGTTCAAACTTCCAGCTCTCAATATTGTAGTGTTCGCTCCATTTACGATATCATCGAGAGAGTCTTCTTTCGTACAGAGGACCGTAGACTGGGCGTGTCGCAAATTTCATTATACGCATCCTTTCCACCATTTGAAGTCTTCAGCCGGCTAGTACTTGGAATTTGAAAGCAAAACTATATAGGGCGAAACGCTGCTAAGATTCTCGAACTGTCATTATTTCACAGCACTAATATCATATAGCAATAGTAGAGAATAGACGTCATTATTGGACCCAAAATTGACGTTGAGGGTGGCTGGTACTTAATATGGCTAACAGGTTTCATAATTACTTGGTATGGATTTACAGTATGTTAACTTTAACCCTCAAATTTCTCAAGCCTTCTTTCCCGGCGTATATTCATAATGAAGTCTTCTCGGGTTTTCCACCAGGTCGGGCATTGGTTGTACGACGTTTCGATGACTGCCTCCGCCACCGTTCTCAGGGTATGTCAATTGGCAAATCCTGCATCCTATAGATACGTCATCGCCTCGGGTTAGGTCGATTCTGATTGGTTTGGCGGCAACCTTTGTCTTTCTGCCTTAATTTTGCGGAGCGCGGGTCTCCAATTGATCGAAACATTTCAAAATACTAATTAATCGAAAACTCTATTTCTATGTTACTGAAAATTAATTGATCGAAACGTTTCAAAATACAACTGGCTATTCAAGCCACGTAGAATGTGAGAATGTGAAATGTCTATAAGATAGAGTGATTCCAAGATAATTGCGCCGTCAACAGTGAGAAATTCGCCCAATTTGTAAAGACATCCAATGCTATTCAGGGAAGGGATTCACGTGAACGAAGAATCCACGACTGTGGCCTTTGCTTAAATCAAACGATGGTGATGATTTGGGGAATTGAGGTGAATGAAGTTGGAGCGCAATTTAATACGTGGACGTGAATCGCCGGAAAGTATGGAATAGCGTCTAATGGAAAGATGAGTGGGTTCATAATTATAACGAGAAACAAAGGGAGACGAGCCACTGGACTCACAAATGCAGGCGAACCATTGGAGAAGATAGAGTTTCAAATAGGTACCTTGGAGGTGTAGCGGAAGAAAATAGAACAAATGAGATAGAAATTAATGCAAGGGGGAGGCAAGCAGATACATCTCTGAGAAATGGCAGGAGGTTAGTATGGAGCAAAAATGTCCCGCAAAAGAGTAAAGGGATTACCTACGGGACAAACCATGTCCACATCCTGTTATATGCTTCGGAAAAATGGTTATTGAAGAGGGAGGATGTGATCAGATTACAGTCTTGTGAGATGAAATTCCTCAGAGGCAGGGCAGTGGAAACCTTGATGGATGGAACAAGAAATGAAAGAATCAGGGGAAAAGAATCAGGAGTAACCGCAGCAGGAAAGGGTGGTGACATCTAGGCTGAAATGGTTTGAGCAGGTAAAAAATATGGAAAGAGACAGTATGTCTAAACACGTGCGTGAAATGGTAATACATGGAATACGGCCCCGAGGAGTACCACGGGATGAATGTGTGAAAGAAGTGGAAGCGCATACAGAAACGGATAGAGGTTTTGAAAGCAGAGCGAGAAGAGAAATGGTGGGAAGACGGAGAGATCGGAATGGCTTGCGTACATAGCAGACCCGGCCAGTGGCTGGAAGTTGTATAGAACGATGATGATGATACAATAGTGAACTAATTGTTCACAGTCTATTTCTCTACAAGCCGAATCAGTATCTACATCTACATGATACCCAGCGAGCCGCCGCATGTGGCAGGGGGTGTCAGGACACCAGTCATGTAAAGATGTAAGGGTTAAGGTTTTGGGAGGTGAAATGGCGGCGTATATAATGGGAGTGTATGGAGTGGAGCTCAATTTTTATTGTGGTCGCTTGCGTGGGTAGAAGAAATTTTTCTACCCATCTGTTCGGAGACGGATTTCTCTTATTTTATCGCCTCTGTCGGACTTAGAAATGTAGTGTGGCCTCAAAATTATATTCTTTATATCCCTCTGTAACAGGCCTGTTCTGAATTCCTTAAGCTAACTAAGTCTAGCGCGCACCCACCGAGTCTCCAGTGGCTCCCGACCTAATCCCTCTTAAAGATGAGAAGCACTATGTTCGCTGGTAGCAGTTTTCAACGAATCGCGCAGCTTTCCATTTCATTTCATTAATTTTATTTGTTAAACCTTTCAGTCCAGGGTTCCATTTGCTAGCGGCATATTGGTGGCGTGGCCCAAACAGAGAAAAGAGTTGTATATATGTTTATGCCTGCAGTTAAGGCAATTTCTAAGTATTATACTTTATCTGAAGTCTTGATGTTTACCCCACACAAATTGTAGATTATCGTTGGTGTGATGATTCCCGCAAGAAATGTACCTGCTGTGGTGCAATTACGATCACTGTAGACCTTTTTTAGGATAGAGGGTAGGGCAGAGAGTAGGTCAGCTAATGGGTCGAATCAGGTACCATCGCGAACAATATTTAATAGAAAAAATACCCAAGAAAGTGTTAAGTCTAAAGAGAACAGTAAGAGGCCAGTTTCAAAAAATAGCAGTAATGTAACTTTGAATATACCTAAGAAAGCGAGTTGTAATGAGAATACACATTCCGGGAATACACTCACTGATAAATCCTTTTCTGTCGTGGTAGTAAATTGCCGTAGCTTAAGGAATAAAGTAGCTGACTTCTACCATCTAATTGAAACTACTGACGCAGACTTAATTATAGGGACGGAAAGTTGGTTGTGTAACGAAATCGCAGATAATGAAGTATTCCCAAAAAATTGCACAGTTTATAGAAAAGATAGAGTGGAAAGGACCGGGGGAGGAGTTTTTATTGCAGTGAAGGATTGTTATATTAGTAGGAGGGAGTCATTTTCCGACGACCAGGTAGAAAGCGTATGGTGCTCCATTCAAAATCCTAAAGCAAAAACAATCTATGTGTGCGCATATTACAGACCACCAGATACCCATATAACCTCAATATTAGAACTAGAAAGTCAACTCAGTAAATTAACCACTCAAAAAAACGACTGTCATATTATAATCGGTGGGGATTTCAATCTTCCGTCCATAGACTGGGACACGTACAGTTTTATCACTGGGGGGAAAGACAAAGACCTTTGTGAGTCACTCCTGTATACATTCACATCTCACTCACTACATCAATTAGTCACTGCTCCAACTAGAGGGAAAAATACACTTGATCTTTTAGCGACAAATATTCCACACATGGTTGTAAACATAGGTACGGATAAGGGAATAAGCGACCACAAGATAGTTAAAGCTAATTTTTCCGTGAGCATGATCAAGAAACATAATCCACAAAGAAAAATCTACTTATATAATAAGGCTGACTACGAAGGTATGAAACGAGAGTTGCAAAAGTCATTTACTAATTTTCAAAAAATAAGTATCAACAGTAATACTGAGGTTTTGTGGAATACTTTCCTCAACGTTACACGATCAGTAGTTAGCAAATACATACCAAGTAAATGGAAAAGAGCCAATGCAGAGCCTAGGTGGTATAACGCGGAGGTTAGAAAAACATTAAAGCACCAAAGAACATGTCATGCTAGGTTAAAAAGGGCAAAAATTAACAAATCCTCCGAAGAACTATACACAGTCGCCGAAAATTACAAAATATCTAAACTCTTAGCAAAAAAAGCGTGCCGAAGGGCGTTAGCTGATTTCAAAAGTAAATTACTGGGAGAACAATTGAACGATAATCCCAAGGCATTTTGGTCGTATGTTAGGGACACTCAAGGAAATAAATCAACAGTACACACGCTTAAGAATATCAAAGGGGAAAAGATAACCAACAGTCTACAAAAAGCCAATTTGTTAAACTCATTCTTCAAAAGCATTTTCAGTACTTATACACCACATCTTTTCGATCCGCAGCCAGTTCGTTCCCAAACATGTATGCCCGAAATTATTATAAATTGTCGCGGCATAGAACAGCAGCTAAAAAATATTAACCCCAACAAATCCCCCGGTCCAGATCAAATACCTGCTCGCGTATATAAAACAATGGCATCAGACATAGCGCCTTACTTAGAATTAATATTTACCAAATCTTTAGTAGATCATGTAGTGCCTAAGGACTGGAGAGTAGCAAATGTCACACCTATATTCAAAAGCGGCGACAGGGAAGACCCTAGTAATTATAGGCCTATTTCTCTCACATCCATTTCCTGTAAGGTATTCGAACACATAATCGTAAGCTCCATTATGAGTCATTTAGATAAGGAGGAATTGTTAATAAATAACCAACACGGATTTCGAAAGGGTAGATCTTGCGAAACCCAATTGGCCCTCTTCGTTCATGACATCTTGCTCTCGGGTGAAAATAATGTCCAAGTTGACGCGATATTCCTCGATTTTAGGAAAGCTTTTGATAAGGTACCTCATGTTAAGTTGCTCTCAAAACTAGAAGCATATGGAATAGATAAAAACATTATTAGTTGGATTAATCAATTCTTACATGGGCGGGAACAAAGGGTTGTCATAGACGGTATCATGTCAAACACAGTTAGCGTTACATCGGGTGTTCCTCAGGGAAGTGTAATTGGTCCACTTTTATTTCTCTTGTACATTAATGATATTAGTAACGTCGTTAAAAGTAAGCTTAGACTCTTCGCAGACGACGCGGTTGTGTATAGGGATATTAACAATTCCGAAGATAGCGACTCGTTAACAATCGACCTACTTGCTATTCATGCTTGGTGCGAAAAGTGGCAGATGGAACTAAACATAAAAAAGTGCGTAGCAGTCAGCTTTTGGAAAAAGAAAAATTGGCCAGTTAGGGCTTACAGAATTAAAAATACAGAAATTATTCACGCCGAGTCTGTTAAGTACTTAGGAGTCACAATTAGTCACGACCTATCTTGGGGAAAACATATTAGGGAAATATGCGGTCAAGCATATAGGAAGCTAGGCTTTATCAAGAGAGTACTCGGAAAATGTGATGAGAAAGTGAAAGAGCGTTGTTATTTTTCAATCGTTAGGCCTCATCTGGAATATGCTGTTAGTGTATGGGATCCATACGAAACGGGGTTGATATCAGAGTTAGATCGCGTCCAGCGAAGAGGAGCTAGGTTTGTGAAACGATGCTACGATAAGTTGGCTAGTGTGTCTGGACTGTTAGAAGAATTAGGATGGGAATCGCTATCACAGCGTAGATTAAATTATAGGCTTAACCTCCTAAATAAATTTCAGGAAAATCATTTTACTGATGACGTAAAAAACATACTATTAACCCCTTCGTACTACGGCAGATTAGATCGCGCCAATAAAATTAGAGAGCTAGATTGTAGAACCGATAGGTATAAAATGTCATTTTTTCCGCGTACCATTCGGGACCATAACAGCTGTGATCGTCGTCATGAATAGTTCGAGTATTGACAATAGGCAGGCAGTTAATCTTTCTCATTATATTCTCCTCTTTCTTATTTATGCATGATGTAAATAATGATGTTCTTATTTATGCATGATATTTTGAATCTGTAGTAGTAGTCTTTGTATCCCTTGCATGTTAGAACGATTGGAGATAGAATGTTTCTTGGGTATTAGATTTGTAATTGGCGCTTTGCATGTGTGGTACGCGGGTTTTAATGTAATGTCGGTGTTCTACCATATCATTAATGCATGCCTGGTGCGAAAGCACCCCCTGCCACACACCCTTTGGGTGGCTTGCAGGGTATGACGTAGATGTAGATGTAGATGTAGATGTACTAAGATTTAGTTCCAGTCCCCACTCCTGAAACAACGAATGATCGTTTTAAGGTCCGGTGACAGAACTTCTGAGTCCGCATCTCCGATGAATTTGCGGTATATAACCTGCGAATATATAGTCTACAAATAATGTTAGTTTACTGCTAACTCGAGAACATAGGTCATTAATATAAATAGTAATGAATAAAGGAGGGCCGATCACGCTTCCTTGTGGAACACCGGATGTGACCGTAACCACATCAGTGCTAATACCCTAAATAACTACTTTTTTATCACTGAGATCGAGAGAGAGTCCCCCGCTTAATTCACTATTTTATATTTACTCCGCATGATTGCAATTCGTACGTGTGTTTTTGTGAGGAACCTCGTCGAATACTGTTTTGAAAGCAAGGAACATGGCGTCAACTTGCTTAAACGATTCACCTGACTTTTGGATGTCCTAAGGAAAGAGCGCAGGCTGTTTCGCAGGATCTACCCTTCGACAGTATATTGCACCTGCCCTATGATCTAGAACGGACTCATTTTTGTATTTTCCGACTCCCGTTGAAACGTCTATGCGAAGACTGAGGTCTTGAGGACCTCTTTTGATATCTACTTTATGAAAAAAAATCTCACTCGGCAGAGAGTAAAACCCGTGACACTGTCCTCCCACGAGTCGCTAAAAACAAACCACCCCTATTCTCGTCTCCATACCGCCACGAAATATCGCTCTCCAGCCATCTTCGTCCTCCCCTCTCTCCCTACCTCTCGCGCCTCAACTCGACAACGCTCCTCGATTTACACGCCTCTCCCAACGGGTGGAGTGGGAGAGGCTGCTTCGCCTTCAGTGTGAGCCTCTGCTTGCGTTGTCGCCCCATCCCCCCCCCCCCACTGTCAAATACACCACCCGCTTTCCCGCCCCATTCAACACTATCCCACACCCCATTCCCCTCAATTCGTCTCCAGTCCATTCATGAACCGCTCAGACTCCCTCCCCTCCCCCCGTCTTTTACTCTCCCTTTCCTCCCGCCCCTCCGCCGCTAGCCCTCTTCAGCAGCCCATTCAATCTCTCTCGCCTTCCCCTCGGATCGTCGCCGCCGCTACGCAACCCCACCACTTCCCCTCTCGACTACCTCACACCGATCTTCCCCCTTCACTCCACATGCGCGTCGTCTCCGTGTGTAATCCCAGTCCGTTCCAAGGCGTCCCGAGTCCACTTGCCGCACCGCCCACGCGCGCCAAAGGGAATAAAAACGCGCCGGCGAGCACCAAAGCGAAGCGACGAGGCAAAATACGTCGTCTCTGCCCCCTGCACCGAGGCTCTCTCTGATGTCGGCGTCAAAATGATATACCGCTGTACTTTAAAATTTATATCAAGGTCCGTGTAAATGCTCCTGCAATACTTTATACACCACTTTTAAGATAATTTAATTGCAATTTCAGAAATATTTTTTATTAAACGACAAAACCAAAAATATAGACATGGTAATGCTATAATCGACCTCGCGCACCCCAAATTTAGCGGTTATGTCAACTTCATGAACTTTGTAACTCAGCCTAGGGAAAACTACATGATGTACAGCATTGACTTTCCACCAAGAGTTGCGAGAATTAATAAAGATACAAAAAAATGGCAAGCGCTAATTTTTATAAAGTACATTTTATCGTAAATGAACGAAAATGTTTTAACATTAATAAGTCCAAAAAATTTGCACAGAACCAAAAAATTAAAGCACAGGTAAAACTTTTTTAAATTATTTATGATTTTTCTATGATCCGAAAATGCATGAATTATGCGTAGTGTAAGTTATACAAGAGAATTATGAAAATATGCTAGAGTGAACGATTGCTGCGTTGCCACTTCTTGCGCGCGCAACTCAAAACGGATATTTGGACGAGCGCACTGCGACTGAATCATTTTCTGTCGTGCTTCAGAAAACTGATGGTATGTTCGATAAATCGTATTTCCTAGCCAATCAATCACGAAGACGTACGTATCACGTTAATTCATATGCTACTCCTGGAAAAAGGCCCTCCATTTATCAGTTTAAGAATTCCACTCGCCAATTGCTCGACCCGGTAGAGAGATTGAATGTAAACGACGACTAAAAATCATTCTTGAGATCGAACGGGCAGCTTTGAAATGCTATCTCTTGCCTCTCTTCGAACCCATATACGCAGCTTTGATGATTCAGACCAGCCCCCTGAAACTCCCTATGCTATCCCATAGGAGCCCATGTTCTCTTATTGAAGCCGTTTCCTCAAGCCGCCGCTTGTTTTTCGGGGAGGCGCCAAGGGTCCGAGAGGGCAAGACTCAGTGGGTATTCCCTACGACAGAAGTTGGTTTGCGTGCGTCGGGTGAGAAGGAAATGAAATTTTTTGTTGTACACGCGGATATTGCATGCATTTATTTTCTTGTATTATTTCTGTGCATAACTGTGTCTATGTGTTTCATCATTATATGTCGGAAATTGTAGTTATTCGCGTATAATGCAATCATGCCGTGGACGTGTGTGGTACCACGTTGCAATACGGGCTATGGCTATAAATTAATGGGGGATATCGCTGCTTAAAGTTGTTTGGCAATGCCCCGAGATGATTTTCTGCTGAAGTAGAGTCATCGGGTATGCGCGAAGCATTTTTTAAAAGAGGAAATTATAATTATTACTTCTCTATGACCGTGATTCGGACCCAACTTTTTAACCACGCAGGAGTTATTAGGGTTGGCGCAGGTTACCATCATTTTTAACTCGTGTGAACGCAGGTTAGTTAGAGTAGTAGTTAAGTGATCGAGTCCACATGCAGCTTTTACTTGAAGCCTATAATATATTACGAGAGTTTATCTTGTCACATTCCGTATCCATGCGTCAGTGCCAAGTTGCCAGATGTATTTAAATGCATGAGTGAACGATGAACCGTATTTTTAGTTCAACATTTACCTTAAAAGCACAAGCGAGGACGGGTCAAGGACAGAACTTGGAAGAAATATTCGTTCATTCCACTGCATATATTGAGGCAAGGACTCAAAATGGAAGTTATTTATAGCCCATGCATGTCAAGATATTATTAAAAATTGTTTTTACATAACATATAAGAGGGAAAACGACATAATAACGTAATATTCTGGGGGTATCTAGAGACTCGGAGGCTACACGCTAGACTTAGGTTGCTTGAGACATTCAGAACTGATATTTTTCACAGCGACACAGAGAATAATATCATGACGCCATACTAGATCTCTAGGTCTGACAAAAGCGATAAAATAAGAGAGATACACTGCCGAATAGATAGGCAAAAAAACTCGTTCTTTCCTCACACAATAAACCAAGTGACCACAATAAACACTGAGCTCCACTAAATACAATCCTAGAACACATGTCACCTATTCATCTACAAAAAACTTACACATTTACACGGCTGGTGACCGAACACCCCCTGCCACACGCCCATGCGGCGGCTCGCGGGATATTATGTAGATGAAGTCGCGGCACTCAGGGTTATTGCATACCGTAAGAGAGCAGGGAAATCACTTTGGTGCATATTTAACGGACGTATTATCTTTTAAATTATCACCAAATCACAATCCGTGCATTTTTCAACGCGTATTATATTCAACATCTGATCACAGATAAGGTTTAATATAAATTACTGTTTACGGCGGTCATAACTTCCGCCGAAAGACTTGAGAGCAACCTTCAGAAATGAGCAAGATAGAGCAGAAAAGGGACAATATTTTCCACATTTCTTTTAATTCTAGTGGCATAAAGCTACTGTTAAAAAATTTGAACTATTTTCAGGTAGCAATGTCCGAATGAGTCCAAATGAAATGGCAGAGACTTTCAATGATTATTTTGTTGAAACGCCAGGAAAAATAATTTCAGCAATTATCCAAAAGAATTGTGTTAGCAGAGCTGATTTCCCCCAAAGTACCCCACACTCAATTTTCTTATACCCCGTAACTCTCGATGGAATTATCGATATAGCTCATACTTTTAAAAATAAGTCATCCTCAGGAGTTGATGAAATACCTGATAAGTTAATCAAATTTGTTATCCCTTTTATCAGCAAACCTCTAGTTTATCTTTGTAACCTATCCTTAACTGATGGTGTTTTCCCCGATCGCTTCAAATTAAATAAAGTCATTCCACTCCATAAAAAAGGAAACGAAAGTGATGTAAGGAATTACAGGCCAATAAGTTTAATATCAGGATTCTCAAAAATACTTGAAAGGGTTATGTTAAACCGTGTAATGAAATACTTAAAAATAAACTCTATACTCTCCAGGCATCAGCATGGTTTTAGAAAAGGTTGTTCAACTTCCAAAGCCATTCATGAATTCATCACAAAAGCATTAAATGCAATTGATGATAAACATCTATCTATAGGGGTATATTTAGATCTCACAAAGGCATTTGAAATTGTTGACCATGAAATCCTACTTAAAAAATTAAATAAATTTGGGATCTCGGGCATAGCCAATAAATGGTTTCATTCAAATCTACAGGAACGATTTCAATTGGTTGAAATATCTCATTTTGATTCATCAACAAACTTAAAGATAAATTATCAGTCTGCCAAAAGAGAAGTAAAATCAGGTGTCCCTCAGGGCTCAATACAAAGACCCCTACTATTTTCATTGTATATTAATTACTTGCCATGTTGTATTTCTGAAGCAGAAACTGTTTTATTTGCTGATGATACCAGTGTTTTAATTCATGGGACCACATTGGAGTCTTTACCAAGCAAAATACACATTACTATTGAATCACTCCAAAATTGGTTACAGGAAAACCTATTGGCCATAAATGTCCAAAAAACAGTATGTATAAATTTTAGCAAAGAGCAAATGCCGCCAGTACAATTTTATGATGCTGACCTATCATTTGTAGGAAATGTGAAATTTCTTGGAGTTGTAATTGAGCCATCCTTAAAATGGTCCTCTCACATCAATTCATGAATACCTAAATTTAGTAAAACTCTGTATCAGCTAAGATATCTTCGTCTTAGCACGAGCTATAACATTCTTAAAATGCTCTATTTTTCAAACTTTCACTCCATATTAGCATATGGCCTTATATTATGGGGAGGATCAAACCACAGTGAAAAAATTTTCAAATTACAAAAACAGGCCATAAGGACTCTTTTCAACCTACCTTACAGGGAATCCTGTAGACCTTACTTTTGTATGGCTCAAATTATGCCCCTACCTGATCTATATATATATATATATATATATATATATATATATATATATATATATATATATATATATATATATATATATATGTATGAGTTGTGATTTTCTCCCGCTGAGGAAGGGTTCTCACCCGAAAGCTTCCGAGAGCAGTGGACACCGGTGTCGTCATGGATCGCCTTTCTGTGAGTGTCCACTGATATACCTATCTATCCATCTCCAACCTCAATGCCTTGTTGCTAGCTTATATATATATATATTACACAGGTTTTTGAAGTAAAAATTTTTTAGTAGTAAGTAAAGTAAGTTGAGTAGTTTGGCTCCTCTGTGATGGGGACCATTGGTATTTAATCTGGTAGAGCTTGGTTCTATATGCATGTCCAATTTTTATCTGGTATTATGTTGGTGGATATATATATATATATATATATATATATATATATATATATATATATATATATATATATATATATGAGCTTATATTGTTTGTGAAAAAAACATGAATGTATATGATCTAAACTGCGATATCCACCAACATAATACCAGATAAAAATTGGACATGCATATAGAACCAAGCTCTACCAGATTAAATACCAATGGTCCCCATCACAGAGGAGCCAAACTACTCAACTTACTTTACTTACTACTAAAAAATTTTTACTTCAAAAACCTGTGTACTCAACTGATGAACTTTATCTTCTTTGCAAAGTAAAACCTCTAGAGTAAAGCAAAGATTGTGTAGCACTTCAACTACTGCTTTATAGCAAGAGAATTGTTAAAATGTACTGAATTTAAATGCTATTCATGTGTTGTATGTTGTATTTGCTATTGTGTATATAACCAATTGATGACTATGTGACAAATTTATTTATATTTTTGACGAAACTATGCAATATTGTATTTGCCTTCAGTGAATAAAAAAATTATTATTATTATCATAAGTCCCATTATCACGGAAAATCGAGACTTTGTAGTATTCAGAAAGGAAAACTGCTGGTTATTCTGGCTCAGCATGATATTTTAGTCCGTGAATCCAAAACTGCTTTTCTTTGGTCGAGGGATTTTTCGTCGTATATACGTACGAATACGTTGCCCCTGAAGTAATTAATTCAGTGATGAATGGTTCGATGAGAGGATTGATAATGCCACTCGTGTATCCTTTGGACTCGGCTGCGTCACATCCCGTTCTCCTCCTTGACATTCATTCAACTCCTCAACTCCCTCCCCCGTCAACTGCCCGGGGCTTTCATCAAGTGCATGCGGATAACCTCTGACCTCGACTTCGCGCCAATAAAGATGTTTGCCTGCCAGCAGTCCTACGCCCTTCCTTCTCGTCAACTCCCATCCATCCAACCTTACCACGAATAGTAAAACGTGGTAATACCTTCCAACTTCTTGTAAAAGGAAAACAGTTCATAGAACAAATTGTGCTGTAACTAAGGTGGATCTGTTCTCCGACTGTACCAACTGTATATGGACTGGGAGTGTACTCAAGACTGTTCTTAAATTGACAAACAAACACGACAGTTTGCCACATTACATAGCATTTTTGCAGTACAGGTAAGGTAATAGTAAACCTCCAGCACTGTAATACAGCACAGTTTCAGTACAGCTTGAACCACAGTAATGTTCCTACACTCTTATACAGCACATTTTCAGTACAGCCCTCTCCGCATTTCAGTCTCTACAGTGCACTTTTAGCGCAAATCATTCTGAACAGTTCGACCACAGTATTTTCTTCTAGTGTTGGGAGGACTGGAACTTCACCTGAGTTCAGTACAGTTTATGCAAGTGTACAGTACACCCACAGCATAGGTTATTTTCTATGGGAATAGATGAGGAAAATTCAGGAAAACCAGAAAAAGATTCCTAATTGTCATTAGTGAAGTAAAGTCGGTTTGCGTGGAAGAAAAGAATCAGATATATACTTATCTTTAAACAATAAAACTTGTCTCCTCCCACAATATCCTTCTTCAGGTTGACATACTACTTACTCTCTGTAAGAATTCAGGCATTCCCGGCAAATACTTAGGATGTAGAGCTCTCGGGTTTCCAACCGGGAGATGGTGGTTTGTGGCACCAACGTTTCCAAAGTTTCGTCAGCCGCGGTCCCCAGGGTGAATATTTTGGCAAGGTGGTTGTCACATTAATATTCTGTCATTGGCGTCAAGTTGCTCGCGATTGGCCCTAAGATTGGTTGACTGCAACTATCTAATGTTTAATCTATAAAAATCTAATATCCTATCTAATGCTAGTTCCCTTTTCTCCTGGTATCTCTTCCTATGTACTTTCCTCTTTACTCCATGAACTTATTCCTGAGTCTTCCTCTGGGGACTTTTCTTCACAAACCCATTGTGTCTCAGGGTGTGTCTAATCCATCTCGTTCTTCTTTTTTGTATCGTATTCCATATAGTCCTTTCTTCTTCTACTCTTCTGTACACTTCATCGTTTCTTATTTTTTTCCGTCCATTTTATCTTCAGCATCCTCCTCCAGCATCAGGTTTTCAAGGCTTCTAGTCTGTTCTGGTTAGCTTTTACAATGGTCCATACATCCGATCCATAGAGTGCCACGCTCCATACGAACGTGTGGAGCGTGGCACTACATGGATGTCCCTTCCTTACCCCCACACCTTACCACATGTGAAAAAAAATGCTATATTGTTCTCTTATCGATTCAAACTTTCGAAATGAAGCCACCACGGGCGCAGGCAAATGGGTAAGATTACGTCATACTACGACTTTGGGTGTTACGTCCTCTCCTCAATTCATATCACGGCTTGGAACAATCCCAAAATGATTTGTCCATGTTATTTTTTCCTTATTTTCGCTGTGAGGGGTGCGGCACCGCGCAAGCTGAATGGAGTGGGATGGGCAGGAGGAGGAATTGTGGAGGGAGTGGGATTAGGGGCGGAGACGGTGGGGCGACAAGGGAGGGGGAGAGTGGGATAAAAGCTGAGCTTATAGAGGATATTTCATTGAAATTGGCAGAGAGGGAAGCAAAAGTAAGGAACGGGATGCTACAAGGCTGCGCTATGTCACCCATAATATTCCATCTTTACTACTGGCAGTTTCAGGCGTCACTTTAAGCAAGGTATATTTTAAAGTCAATAAAGTGGCACTATTCCAATTAAAAATAAAAACTTCACAACGCGACACGTGTTTCAGTTTACACTTGATCACGTCTTTATAAAGTGAAACACACACAGACATCCCCATCAACCTTTCTTTCCCTTTCAGCCTTTCAGCGAAAGTACGGTCCAGGGGACTGTCTCTCTCTGAAGGGGATTCTACCGTCAAATGACATGAGTACCACTGAATCCAAATGGTGGCTAATAATAGGAGGAAATCGTTTCCCTTATGCGATTTGAACAACAAAATGTTACTTTTCCACGCTATTTTTATCTTAAATTTTACTTGAAATAATATGGTATTCCATGCGAGAATGGGAGAGGAGTGAATGATTGAAAAGTATTTATTGATCTAGGACGTGATGTCCTCTAAGATCAGAAAAAACTACATAATAAGTAAATCATGAAAACAACACTATACACAATTATTGTGAGAGATCACTGAATGAACGCGAAGGTTTTGAGTCCCTTCATTACATGAGTAAATCTATATTTAAATTGAGAATTCTACTAAAGATATCAATAAACTATATCTATTATCTATTAAAGATGTCAATAAACAAATACAATAAAGAACAAAAGAAAGCAGAGACCATAACAAGGATAGGTGGAATATGGTACGTTCCTATTCAATATAGATGTCATACACTCAGAAAACTGTTCACATAAAGCACATGATCCCGGGAAGTAGTATAAAAATAAGCATCCTACGGCCTTGTTTTTGAGTTGCCAGCTAATATATCTCCGATAAAATCCAAGTCAAATAAGGTAATTCGATGGGTTTGGCGCTTCAGTCGACTGTGGCTGTAAAGCAAAGGGTTCGTTAGAAATATATTCCTGTAATAATTTGCTTTTCTGTACCTCGTTATGGTTTAAATATCAGATTATTTAATGTACGATATTCAAAATAAAGTTGGAACTTTGAATTTTATTTAGTCACTCTGTCACGGGGGACAACCTTCATGGCCTCTTAAATAATTACCTCTTTCGCCACGATTATATTCCCGCACAGCTACATTCACGACTTCCTGTTCTTGAGACTTCTACTGCTCCCCATTTTAGAAGTCATTCTATCACCTTCACCTACGACTTTCTCGGTGTTTTAATTCATTTTCTACAATGCCCTCCACTATCACACATGTGTTTCACCATTCGATGGATATCCTTTCTCCCAACATGGCCACACCAACGAAGAACACTCTTTCCGTAAGCCGTGTCCATTACTGAAGCATCGAACACACACTATCGTATTTCAAGACAAGCCTTTTTCTAACCTTATCTCACCCACTACTTCAGTCATTATGTTCCAGTTACTCCATTCCAACTGCATTCAGCCAAAATTCATATTTATTCTCACAAATCAAAGTTTCACAAGCAGAAAAATTTATTATAGCTTAAAACCGACAGGAGGGACTATAAAAACCACCGATAACATATTAAATGGGTCATTTTTACTCTATGATGTTAACTTGGAACCCCAGGGTAAAATTTTTGATCTAGGTGGTGGGTTTAGTCTTGCATTTAAAGTTGCTTTCACATAAATTACAAGCTGGTCATTCTGACCGCTATATTATTGAAAAAATGAGAAATTTAATTTTTGTGTTCGATTTTTCTGCGTGCTTCCTTTTTCCTCAAAGTAGTGTCTATGATTCCAAATTCGTCCTTTTTCAGCTTTTCCGCGGCAGAAATCTAACGTTTTTTGCAACCGCGGCATGGGATTTAAATGTGAACCTGCGACTAAGGCCTCTTCGGCTTAGGATAAACGATAAATATAAGAATTAGAGATAGATGATAGTTCGAGTATTTTTCAGCCTCTACATGTGTCGTCTTAAATAAGAGAATCTTCTGATCCTACACAACGATTACATTTTTTTCTCCTTTCCGTTAACACTCTACAAGTTACGCAAGGTCCTTATACCAAGGTCATGACACGATCCCATAATGCACTGATTTCTTCATTTAGGATCGAGCTCAATGTTCCGTAGCACTGTTACTCTTAATTGAGTAACCAAAAGTGTTAAGCGTTGATCAATGTTACAAATTCTCCTTTAAACATGAAATTGAATTTGATCTTTAAATTATAAAAGGGTTAGGTAAGCTGTAAGAGGTATATTTTGATGTTCATTAAAGATAAAATATTTTATTTATTAAACTATCTCTCAATTCGTATTTTAGTATAACCTTCCTCAGCGTATTTTGGCGCACAGTAATTATTTATGCATGCCAATTAATCACTAATATGGTGCTTAATTATAAATAAGCGTCACTTGTTGGAAAAATAAGAACTTAGCGGAAAAATTTTACTCAAAAACTTAACAGGCAAAAAGGGGACACCGTCCTTTAGTATTTAAGGTAATTTACGAATTTTGAGCAAGTACCATGGACCTTGAAGTTATGAATATGTGGCAACCACGTCTACCGTTGCGCTTCCACACCGCCCGTGCGACAGCGACACGAGTAGCGCTCTCGCTTCCTGCCTGGCCGACCTGCGTGGCTCAGGGCTAGCACGCTCGCCTGTCAAGCGGGCCCGGGTTCGATTCCCTGTCCCGGAGTTTACTATTTGTTAATCCTTTCTTCTCGCACTTTTTTGACTGTTCTAGAACATTGTTCTGGCATTTTCCTGAAATTTTATAGTATATTCTACAATGGTCGCTCTCAGAATAGATACTGAAGCCCTACAAGCCAGTCTGGTATCGACATCGGAACGATAAATAACAGTGAAACTTAACATAAGTCTCTTCAATCGCTAGCTGACCTAACCAACCATCAGCTACAAATAAATCAAAAGTGTTGTCAATAGGAAAATGGAATGAATCACTGCGGGAAACTTATTTTCGGATCCGATGATGATGATAAAGGCGAGAGAACTTTCGTGGGGAGCGACTTCACGGAAGAAGAGGTGGGAGAATTTCCGCGATGCCAATCTCCTCGTACATCTTCCCCGCACCGAAAAGCGCAAATTCACCAGTTGAACGCGTACTTCGCACGAGTCGACGAAGAGAAATCAAGAGGCGAACGCTTTCGAAACTAATGTCAACATTCACTCCGGTCAGTGAAAATATCAGCTAATCCAAGAGCGAAATATTTTCAATCAAATCTGCGTCAAGTAAGAGCCAGAGAACGAGTAATGTAAAACAGATGATAACTGGGGTGTAGATACATTGATATTCATGCAGTTTTCTATGTATTTATTTATTTATATTTATTTATTTATGTATTTATTCATTTATCTTCACTATCCCGAATACAGCACAATGTGCCAAATTACGTCGGGTGGATAACAGTAATAACGGACGTGACACAAACACCCATGTCCTGGGCAGATAATACTCTACCCAGGCGGGACTCGAACCCGCGACCCTCGGGTTAGCATGAGAGGACTTTACCCCGCCGCCACCGGGGCCGACAAACATATTCATTTCGTTTAAATAAAAATTTATTTTGTTTAACAACCCAAACGTGATTATTATATATTTCGATCACAAACATATTCATTCGCTGTTTCTTAGTGGCTCTACCATTGGAGGAGAAATATCACGAGTCCTAACGCACACTTAGAAAAGGATCATATACTTGATATGGATCGAGTAACTCAGGTTACGATAAGAATAATTATTTTTGGTACTTAGCATTTTGCACACAATTTTAAGAATTTTCATGGACTCTAACATAATTTTTCCATCGCTTTTAATGTTTTACAGTGTCACTAACTTATAAATACAACCCCCTCCCCTCATTGAAAAAAGCAAACACCTCTTTATTAGTTCTTCTCACTCATCCTCTCCATTCTATTCAAAACCCATATTTCAAATGTTTCAGTGTCCTTACGTACTCTTTCCACAATGACCATATTTCCGAACCATACAGAGTCATTCTACACATCCATCGTATTTACCAATTCATTCTTACGTCTCTACTATGTCCTCATCAATTCCCTTATCTTCGAAAATCCTCTTTTACAGCAAAACCAGGGCAATTTTACGTATGCTTCCCTACAACTGAAACCACTTTCTCGAAACCACATCATTTACCCTAAGGGAAATACGCGCTTCTGGTTCAGAGGCAGGCGAAAAATGTTACGGTGTATTTTAGTATTAAGTGGCAGAAGTTAAGTAGTTAGGGCGAGATATTTCCCTAGGCCATATTTTAGACCACTTTCGAAAAAAACGTCATAATTTTAACAGCTGTAGGGAGCATGACTTATATAGTTTAATATTAATGTTGCAATAAAATATTTTTGAATTACTTAAATACTCAGTCATTAAATAAGAATATCTATTTAATTCTTTCATTTGACTCATTTTTAACACGTAAGACGTTTAAAACTCCTCCACAACGGAAGATTTTTTGTGATCATGAAATAATTACTGCGGTGACTTTACGATTTATTTTTAAATAGTTGAGGAAACATACAAACTACACACAGTAAATATTTTGAGAAGATCTAGACGTTAGAAATTCCAATTTTTTTTAAAATAAGGTCTCTCTGGAGTGAAAACACGTACCATTTCCCATGTAAAATGGCTGATATTTTTTTGGCAAATATCCCGGTAAATAGTGGGATAAGGGGCTGATATTTTGGCATATTATATTGGATGAGATATTTTTCGTAAAATATGACTACATTCATTGATTTCTAGGTGAAATTATATTTCTTTTAAACAAGCTTAACAAACATTTTTCCAACATAAGGCGTACATGACAGGAAACCAATTACCTAGAGGCATGACAAATGACGTAGATTGGGAACCGAGGCCTCAGGATACACCAGCACCGTACCCTTACAATTTATCAATTCAGAATTAGATGGAATACCACGGATAAAACATTGATTGTTCTAAAAGTAAAATGATAAACTAAGAAGCGAGACCAAAACTTTCGATGAATTAAAATTTATATCTTATCCCTTTCGAAATGAATTTCTGTCATCATATATAAGTCCGAAGGAAACTATTACTTCTGAAACGTTCAGTGTTTTCGCCAACCTTATCGTGTTGCAACAAACACGACCAAAATAAATATGCAAAGCCAAAGATAGCAATATATAACATGAAATAATATCACTCCATACAAAAAATGCAATGCATTTGACTCGAATTCAAATAAAAAAGTCAATTTTCTTGTTCATTAAGGTTAAGGTTGGTTAACTGCAGCCCTCCACCCTTCCCTATCTAATGCTAGTTCCCTTACCTCCTTGTGTCTCTTCCTATGTACTTCCCTCTTTATTTGGTCCATGAACCTATTCCTGGGTTTCTATGGGGAATATTCCCTAATTTTTTCCTTCAATTATGTTCTTCACAAAGTCATTGTCTTTCAAGGTGTGTGCAATCCATCTCGTTCTTCTTATCTGTATGGTGTTTCATATGGTCCTTTCCTCTTCTACTCTTCTGTACACTTTCATCATTTCTTATTTTTTCCGTCCATTTTATCTTCAGCATCCTCTTCCAGCCATAGGTTTTGAAGGCTTCCACTAGTCTTTTCTGGTCAGCTTTCCCAATAGTCCATGCTTCCGACCCATCGAGTGCCACGCTCCACACGAAGGTTTTCACATACTCTTTCCTGGTTTCTAGTCCTATCTTCTTTGAGAACAGTTTTGTCTTTCTCCAATGAAAGCGTCCTTAGCTTGAGCTATTCTCCACTTGATGTCCGTAGTAGTTCGCTGTCCCACGTGAAGGTACTTCCGAGGTAGGTGAAGGAATCTACTTGTTCTAATTTCTCTCCCCTCAGGGTGACTTCTACATTCATGTTCTCTCTTCCGCATAATAGGATCTATTATTCGTCTTTTCTTATTATTATGCTGTAGCTTCTTTTTATGTTTTAACCTTCTAGTTATGCTAAAATATAATTCACTTTTTGGATAGTTACTACAGTCATTTTAAAAAAGTGATAGAATTTCTGCTGGAAACATATTCCGCATGTAATACAGCTCCTCAATCGGATCTCCAGCTGGGATGACAAGGAAGGAACGTCAGTCAGAGAGAAAAACGCAGATGTTCACTACTAACGTGTAATACTGTGCATTTCCGTGGAAAAAATGGCAAGGTATAGTTCGCGGTACACCTCATCCTTCCCTGTTCTCAAATAAATAACCCTGCCACTTTGCTCACTGCTAAAATATTGGCGATCGTAAATAAAGACAGGTTCTATTAAAAGGAAGTTCCTGCTCGTGGTTCAAAGGAAATTTCATATTCAACGGAATTCGATTGCTTTCGTATGCTGGGCTAAAAAGCTCAGCCAAACACTCGTCGGCGCAGGGAATCAGAAGCGTGGAGGACAATGGGAGATAATCTTGAGCGACATGGGGAATATTGGGAGGAAGAGTGACGCATACACGGGTTTCGACTGCAAAACAGCCGGCTAGATGATGATAAAGGAGAGAGAAGATATATTAATCGTCCTTATTAATATATGTATCCTGTCGATATCGATAATCCTTAGACGTCGGTGCATGATGGTTGGTTGGTGGTGATCGAGAAACAAGGTTATTCGCGCCATTCATCTACATCTACGAAATACCGTGAATGGTATCCTCCGGCATAAGCCACCACTTGGGTGTGTGGTACTGGGTGATTCCACACCAGGCATGAAGCTCTCATCTCAGTAAAAATCAGAACCGCGCACAATCCTCCGGAGTGCCAGGCGCAGGTAAAAAGCAATCAGGATAGCAGTGCGCGGTCAGATCAGGAACTAGGAGAAGGTACATACATAGATGAACATGCTACCATGCAGTACAATACTTACAATACGACTACTGGTTATAATTCTGCGACAGATAAATAGTTATAGGATACAGGATACTAAATGATGTTAGGATTTTTAGCACAAGTACAAAAACCTATTTTTACCTAGTCGGGGTCAATGAATCATAGAACTGATCTATCGCGACTATTATGATCCCTTATTGTACCTGAAAAAAATGAGATTTTAAATCTATCGGTTTGGCAGTCAATTCCCTTAATCTTATGCCTGTGATCTTTCCTACCACAATAGTTTGGATCTAGCAAAATATGTTGAACGTCCAGCAAAAAATACTCTACATCACACTTTCGTAAAAGATTTAATATATATTTTTTCTTCAAATGGATAGAGGTTCCCACCTTAATTTCCTCAAGAATTTATTAAGGCTGCTATATTTATCGTAACAATTTAAACAAATCTAGGTGCCCTCCTCTGTATTCGATCAGTATCCGAAACTAGTCCTACTTGATTAGGGATCGATACTATTTTTCTCTCGTTATTCCCCACTTAGAGTACGCCACTAGCATATGGCACCATTGCGCAGTATGACTAGTTTCAAGTATCGGTCGAATGCAGCGAAGAGTAGCTAAATTTGTAAAGTATTGAAACAATAAACTTAGCAGTGTACATGAATTGTTGAAGGAATTAGGGTGTGAACCTCAATCTGATCAAAATCTTTTACGAAAGTTTGATGTGGACTATTTTTTGCCAGGAAATCCATCATATTTTGCTAAAGTCAAATTATAATGGTAAAAAATACCACAGGATTGAGATCTTATATTGTACAAGAATTCATGGGTTTTGTGACGTTCAATTAATAACGAAACTACTTCTTTCGTGTACATTTCGTCCTCCTTATTTAACCAAAAACCTTCACACCACTTGATTCCGGCTCAAATGATATACTCAATATCATTGATAGACTACTTCGTTGAGCATTGTTGGACATTCGTTGGGCTTCGTTGGGCATTTCTGTTTTCTTGTTAGATTGTGTGTTACAATAATCGATATCCGTTACGTATGTTTGTTTATTTGGGTATGCTTCGTGGGTCAGGCATCTCAAACTGGATGAAGAAAGACCCCACACCATGATGAATGGGAGTTGGGTGTGGAAAGCCTTGCTCTTCCGCTGCAAACAAGTCCCGATCTGCCTCAAAACAGCCCCTGTCTCCGTCCTTGGGCAGGGGGCTTTCGAGTAGCATTCACTGACCCTTTTTCATAGAAAGATATGCCTACGACAATGGAACTGCGCCGAAGGAAGCCCGAAAAGCCTTCACCAACGTGTCTATAACTCCGCGGAAGAGTTCTAGAACTTCAAGTACAAAGAAACCCGCTTTCGGCGGCGTAGAAGTGAAATTTCAGTTTTCCCCGAGTGTGTGCCGGGAGGCGTGTGGATGTGGTCAACTGTTGGGAAGGATGTGGCGGGGGGGGGTGCGCGTTTGACAAGTGTTTGTAATAAACCACATTTCTCATCATCAAACTAATTCTCGCACGCAATTTAGGACAACTAGAGGCACTACAATTCAAAAACCGTGCAGCCACTCATCCGAGCCATTCTATACTTGACACACGCACTTGAAGCTCTCTTGCGGAAGAATGGAAATATAGCGAATATCTGACAATTCTCCTGAAGGCAGACATTGCATACTCATGGGCAAAAATTAACAAGAAAGTACTAAAATCAGATTTATATCATTATAGGTCGGTGAAATGAGTTATATTGTAATATAAAAGCCAAATAGATAAATTATAAAAATTAATTTATTTTTAAAAAATTAAGGCAATATCTTTGAAATTATCTCCCTTCAAATGATAAAACATCCCCAGAAAGAAAGAACGAGTTCTAATACATAAAATAGCGTTGAAAAAGTTGCCGTGAACGATTTACGTAAAAATGATATGTGCGCCAGAGCTTATTACTTCCCCCAGATCCGAGCGTCATCTATAGATGACGGCAAAAAAATTAAAAAAATGCCCAAAATTCTCAACGTAACGACTTATTTCGCTCATAACTGGTATAATGTAACACTTTTATGCCAAAATCCCTTTAAAACATTTTTCGGATCATGATAAAGTTAAAATTTTTACCTTCGGGCTGAAAGTGTTAATATGATCGTCGCGGGTGTGTGGATGCTTAGAAATGACTACACCTCCTCAAGAGATAGAAAGGTAAGTAAATACATTCTTAAACGTTACTTTCGCTGGAGAAAGTGGCATTTTCACCGGAACACTCGGCATTAACGTGTATTTATGATTTATTATATTGATAATGGACTTATTTATTCCCACTCTTCTTAGAACTAAACATATTGCCTATCAGGTATATGTATTTTTATAAAGTGTTCAAGAATTTCTATCTAAGAAGTGGCGACGAAGCAAATCTGTTACCCACAACTCAAGTCATAACCTTGCTAGAAAGAAATACGATTTCTCTACGCAAGCCTAATTTGACTTTGTTTCAAAGATGCTTTGTTTATATATCCCGAAAAATATTCAACGTCCTTCCGAACCACATTAAGGAAGAAAAATACGTAGGAAAATTTCTTAAGAAGGTAAAAACTTGGTTATTACTTATTAAAAACATCGAGATTTTGTTTCGTAATTTACATGAAATATTAATCGAATTAAATGTAATGAATTAAGTGATATTGTAATATCATTGTTAAAGTAAGTTCACCCGATCTTGTATTTAGGTCTCTTTTTGTAACCACTATTTAATTGTGTATATCTCTCAGTCTTTTTTCTATTTTGAATTAGTTTTTTCACTGTATTGTATACGTTACATCGGAAATTGTAAACCTTTTTGTTTTTTGCTATCGCTTTTTGCATGGTTTATTTGTCAGTAGCCCCAACACAGGTTATTCCTTTGGGGTTATCTATTGTACTACCACTCTGTAATTCCTGAAAAGGAATTAAATTAAATTAATATAAATTATTATTATTTATATAGAGGAAATCGTCAAAATCTCCTTTAAATTAAAAATTTAAAAGACTATAAGGATCTTAAGAACCAACAAGACAAGTGTCAGACAGAAAGAAAATTTTTATTACTTCCTTCTATATAAAGAATAAAAACATTTACAATAAAAAATAGCATTTCAAAATTTTCAGTTTTAGGTAGCTTAGTAGGATGTGCTCTTATTAAGAGTACCGTCTAAATTACAAAGAGAACTAAGATCCCTTAAATCAGTTGAAGTCACCGTTAATATAACCTTAGATTTCAGGCCTGATCGAGTGGAAAAGGAAAATAGCTGAAAACGGACATGAAGATGCTGTATAAAGCGATACCGCTCGGAATAAATCCTATCACAGCGGAAGTTGCTCATTTGTCAAAGAGCAGTCATCGTAAATCTTTAAATTCGTAGTTGTTAAGTGTGATGGATAAAGTGTTGGCGTTATCATGGCATAAGGGGAATGAGCGACCCAATGTCCACCAGACAAAAAAAAACACTCGGAATTACATTACCAAGTACCCTCCCACGAGTCGCACGTTTATCAAGAAACACCATTTATGACTCCATGACGCACTGACGAGTGGGCCGATGAGGTGGAAATGAGTTAGGAGTAAGAAGAAACGTATTCCAAGCACTTCATTGACACCGGGGGAGAGACACGGCTGCGAGCATTGTTTCTTCCGCCGCGTCGGACGTGATGATGTTTTGAGGTGTGGGTGCGTGCGAACGAACCGGTGCGGAATGCTTTATTGATTGATTCCTATCAACGGTGCCGCCGGCATTGGGTGCCTCTGATATTTCTGGACACGGTCCAAGGATCACATGACGAGTGACAAATTTGGCTCTTTTGAGTAGTGGCTGGAGAATGTTTTCCGCCATGCTTAACTTACTACGTACGTGTTCACCTAGATAAAACCGAAATTATAGTGCACAGGAATAAAATCACGTTCCTCTTCAAGGGCATAGGAAATGACAGAACAATTACCAACAGACCGTACGAAAAATAGATCGCAGTGATTAGATTTGAATCCAACGCGAAGGAAAGAAAATTAGGGATAGGAGTGCGTCAAGGATGTGGATTGTCACCCATTATCAATTACATTGGAAAAGAACGATATAATTTTTTCGCTAGGAAATTAATCGTCACTTCGGAAAAAATAATACACATCCCTTATGAAAAACGGCAGTGGTTGAATGTGGCTTTAATGCTGAGCAAAAAACTCGTAGGCATGGATTACTAAAAATATGTGGTTATTCATCCATTATCTTCAATATTTTCAGTATATAATTATTAATAAATAATGTTAAAAGTAAATCTTGGGAATGTAATCATGTATGATTCTTATAGTGTAGGATCACCAGTAAGGGAAAAAATCCATTCTGGATAAGAAAAATTGACCAGAATATCTTAAGTAAAGAAGGCATTTTATCAGAAAATGTATTCAAACAGCTAGCAACATATACATGGAGGTATGGAGGCATGTCATTACCAAAACATAACATAAATTGAGAATATTCGTTCATGGCAGTGAATTTTAAACGATAATTGCAGGAGAACAAGGAAGAGGTGGGATATGGTATATTGAAGAAGAAAGAACAGAGAAAATAAACGATGAAGAAGTTCTATGAAGAATTTAAGAGAAAAGATCTCAAATGAAATATATGTGATGCAGCAATGACAAACTTTGCTCTCTCATTCTCGAGACATAAAAGCCTCCTGGAAACAGTGGTTGAAGCAACGCCCCACGAATATTAAGAACAGCCCAGGAAGAACAAGGATAGAATACACAAGGGAAACTTTGATGGATTTTCAATTCCGACCTTCATCATTGGTTGTTTAATTCAAAGATTCGTTTACTACAGTCTTCCACCCTTCCCTATCTAATGTTAGTTCCCTTACCTCCTGGTATCTCTTCCTATTTACTATCACAAAAGAATATAACCCTCACCAGAGAGGCGAATAAATTATAGAGCGGAGGCAAAAAGAGCTTTGGTTGTATCACAAATTAAGACTAGACGACTTCGATTGCAAGCTGGGCGACATTTCGGCTTCCTGTGCATAAGCCCTGGCAGATTGTTCAAATACCATCCGACTTAATAGGTAGGCATGATAACTTTTCATTTTTTTTCCTTCATATCAGAACTTGCACTCTTTTTTTGTTCTGCCCAATCTCATTCCTAAATATGTTCTTAATAATTTAAAAAAATAAAGTAAACTAAAAGATGTCGATCGTTGAATTTCAACGGGAAAAAATTGGGACAGTTAGTTGAAGAAAATTAGACCAATTCGCAGGACACTTAATCTCCCATGGCAGTCATATTAACTTTACTGTCAAGTTTAGTTTTGAGAGGATAAATTCTCTTGAGTCGAATTCTGTAACTCGTATCTCCGGTGATGACCAACCGCCGGTGATATCATATCACCCATCACCGCCTTTTCGGTTCTGTACGCCGACGACGATCTTCACCGGCAATACGGAATCACCGATCGGATAGCCGGTCTTATCCCATCACCCGGGCCATAACCACCAGCTATAATGTCGAAGCGTCAGTATTTTCATCGGCCGAATGAATTGCAAATATAGCGTAAGTAAATAGCGATTTTTCTCGCAGAAGGCTATAAAAGTTTGTTTTGTATACCGTATTTTTAATAAAATTCTAATAGAGCTGTCAAGATAAGTATTAGTCGAAGATAGATGTCAATTATATTAGCTGAAGAGTGATTTAAATAACCATAGTACCGTGCATTTAGTCAAAAAGCCAGGTAAATAAACCGTTGACTATATTCTGTGGAAAGTGAAACACGGTAATAATTTAGATATAGCAGGGATAACCAATATGTTTGCTATTTAGGTTGTTGGGCTAAACTTTGATCACTCAATGCCCTCTGCTTCTACCTCAGTGGTAAATTCAATGAGGGATTCAGAGATTCTATTTCGGTTAATTTCAGATTAGTAAGGTTGCTCCTTGAATGTTCGGCTAGTGTTTGCACCTTTTCAGCAACAAATCGGCCATATAAATAGCGAAGTCCAGTGCATAAAGAAATTCATTATTGCCTGAAGGAGTGGACAGGTGGGTTAGTGAAAGGTACCGCTTGAAAAAATACTATCAGTGATAAAAGAAATCAAGCAATCGACTGAGTTAAAATGAAACTTAACTTTGCTCTGTTTATAGATAGATTCAACGAGCGGGTTAAGCAAGGGAGATTCGTACTTGGAAGTACGTTTTTAAATACTCCTAGTCCTTTCGAACAGCTCAAGGCCAAAACAAACCAAATTAAAGCACCAAAAGACTGGTAGAATCTTGTTTAATATGTAAGAAATATTTTTCTCGCCCACATATAACATAATTGGTGACTGCCGTCATCCATCCGGTTAAACAGTTTTGGAAACTTAAGATGTGGGAAAGAAAGAAAGAGCTGCTGAGTTTCCAATACTTACGCGAGGATTGCATGCGTGGAACGCAAGAGGAAAAGTGCTGACGTAATTGGGATCTCAGAACCTCGCAATACGAAGATTGCTTTCAGAAACATAAAATCAATAACAGGAGAAAAGAGCTTCGATCGGTAGGTGACAGGCTGGATTGACGTTTCACAAAACAAATACATCTTCATACTACTCTGCAAGCAGCCCCATGGGCGTGTGACAGGGAGTGTTAGGACACCAGCCGTGAAAAGATGTAATGGATAAGGTTTTGGGAGATGAAATGGTGACGCGTATCATGGGAGGGTATTTAGTGGATCTCAGTTTTTATTGTGGTCGCCTCTGGTGCGCGGTAAGAATGAGTTTTTGCACCTCTTTGTTCGGCAATGTATCTGTCTTATTTTATCACTTCTGTCAGACCTAGAGATGTAGTGCGGCGTCATGATAATATTCTCTGTGTCACTCTGAAACACACCAGTTCTGAATTTCTCATCCAACCGAAACCGAACGTGTGGCCTCCGAGTCTCTAGGGCTCCCACCTTAAAACCTGTAATAGGTGGCATCCTTACGATAACTTCAATACAGGAGATCCTTTTCCTATTTATTCTCAGATTATGTTGAGGATTGAAGGGAAAAATGAAGTTAATGTTTTTAATCCATGTGTATCCACGTACAATTGGAATTCTAGATATGCATGGGCAGCACGTGAGTTAACTGAGGCGACAGTGAGTTGCGACAGTACAGTACAATTTTGTACGTGGGTTGCCTAAAAAGTAAAGTAAACATGCCTGACGACCAAAATAACTACCATATTGTTTAAACCTGTTCTCTTCTTACTTTCCCATGGATAGGTCGGAATCGATGAATTTACCCACGTGAAGCAAGAATAACCGCCATCTGTTTGCATTTCATGGCAAGTAATTCTTGAAACATATATTGGCTGTGTGGTGCTATATATTCTACTCACTTTTACAATAGTTTTCATCGGGTATGCGCATGATTTTAATATAATATAATTTAATATAATATATATAAATAAATAAATACTCAAATAAGTAAGGAGAATGTTCACTAAAGAAGTATGCTGATTTCTAGTAAGTTATCGATGGAAAACATAGTAAAATTGTAAAATGAGTGCGTTACCCCGCAAGCGCAAAGAGATTCAACGACGATGGAGAACCGACTTCAGCTTCTAGCATTGGACAGCAAAGCGAGTGCCCTCTCCATAAACCTCCATGGTTGAAACAGTCATCAACAGACGCATCCCCATTGGTCGCAGAGCCTTATCAGGGGTTCACGACGCTACCGTGTATTGCATCTGAGTGCTCGGACCAATATTTTGGACTCTGCAGAGGATTGATTTCAATATTAGGCTCGCATATACCATATACAAGATAGTTGAAGAGTTGACTTGGTGGAATTTCGACATGATATAATAATAAGAACTTTGTAATATTCCACAATGTTTTATTACATAGTAAACAGGCCTAACCGGTTTCAATGTATACAAATCATCATCATTTTAAATTATTTTATTTCGGACAAATTGTCGCCCCTTTTTACTGTGCCTCTCCCTTCCTCTTTTAACTCTTGACGCTGTTGGTTTTGCATTTCCCGTGTCCTCGCTTTGTTAACCCCCGCCTCTCTACTAATGTCCTCCCCCACCCCCTCCCAACCTCCTCCTTACTTCCTTCCCCGTGTAGTACCCTGTATATATATATATATCAAACGAAAATGGATATACATATATATATATCCATTATCATCCATTCACTCAGACCGCTCAGCGGCAAATATACCTACTCATATAAATGTTTATACAGAAAGGTAGAAAGAAAGTGGATAAGAACACATAAAATCAACAGACACAATGGTGGTGTGAAGATGTAAAGATGGCCAATTCCAAGCAGAAAAAATTCGACTGGACCGGGAATCGAACCACGGACCTTTGGATTTCGCGTCCAATGCTCAGACCACCAAGCTACCCAGTCTACTAAGAAACCACTGGAATCGGCGGGGGGGGGTATATATATATATATATATATATATATATATATATATATATATATATATATATATTTAAATACGTTGATGGATTGGAGTCAGCCATGCGGCGATGAACACACGATGTGGATAGGATGGAGGAGATAGACACACAAAAAAAAGAGACGATCACACTTACATAGCTAGCTTTCGGAACTAGTCCGTCTTCAAGGCGTATCACGGAACAAATGTCGTGTGCGCTGGTGAGGATAGGGGTAGGAGGGGCGGTAGGTTAGGGGAGTGGGGATGGGGGAAGGGGAAGGGGTTTTTCCCAGCGGTTGACGAACGGTTCTTGAAAAGGGGAAATTTTTACCAGCTCGTGCCTTGGCCGGAGAGAGCGGAAGGGGTCGCAGTGAGGGGGGAGGGGGTTTCTGCAGAAACCTCAAATGGCGGCACTTTTGGAAACAAAACGACGGCCACACTTCAAATTTAAACCCCGCCATCAACAAATTTCGTCCTAAATCCAACTATGAACCTAAACCTTTGGCCAATAATCACCCAATCGAGGTATTCTGCAACCAACTTTTAAATCGTGTGTCAGATCCTCAATTTCTCAATTCCCTCACTCCTGCCCCAAACCTTAACAGAGAGGAATTGTCATCTCTCAGTCGCCTCCGCCGCAATCCCAACATTACCATCAGTAAAGCGGATAAGGGATCAACCGTTGTGGTTCAAGATAGGGAGGATTATGTCGCCGAAGCAATGCGACAACTCGGTGATGTTTCTTCCTATCTCCCACTCACAGAGGATCCAACTGCGGCGTATCAAGCGGAAATACATGACTTCTTAATTTCAACAGGCCCTGATGAAGGACTCTCCAAGTCCGACATCAATATTCTCTCGCCCACTCACTTCAAAACCCCGTATTTCTATCTCCTTCCCAAAATACACAGAGAAGGCGTCCCCGGACGCCCTATCATCTCCAACTGCAATTCCCCAACGGAGCGCATATCGGCCTTCGTGGACTATCACCTGCAGCCTATAGTTGCTAAACTCCCTTCCTTCCTTCGTGATTCCTATCACTTCCTAGACATCCTGAAAGCAGTAAATATTCCCTCCAACAAAAGCGTCATCATGGCTACGGTGGATGTTACTTCATTGTACACCTCGATTCCTCACCATGAAGGTCTAGAGTCCATATCCCATTTCCTTTCGAGAAGAAATCACCCTCGAATTCCCTCCACCAGCTTCCTTATCAAGCTAGTTGAATTCATTCTGAAACGCAACGCCTTCACTTTCAATGGGAGTTTCTTTCTTCAAGCCAAGGGAACGGCTATGGGCACAAGAATGGCCCCTTCTTATGCCAATCTCTTCATGGGAAAGCTCGAAAGTGATTTCCTCGCCACCCAGGAATTACAACCGGAGCTCTGGGTTAGATTCATTGATGATATTTTCATCATATGGACCCACGGCGAGGATACCCTAGCGAACTTCCTCAAATCTCTAAATCAGTTCTCATCCATTCGCTTCACATCGGCCACTTCTCCTTCTCAAATCACCTTTCTCGACGTAGACATTTCCATCACAAATAATAACACCTTTGAGACTTCGGTCCATATCAAGCCCTCCAACAAACAACTGTATTTGCATTACAACAGCTGCCATCCCAAACACACTAAGCACTCAATTCCTTATTCGCTGTCGATCCGTGGCCACCGGATTTGCAACTCCAAAGAAAAACTTCATGAATACCTTGATAAGCCTCACAATTCTTTATCCAATAGAAATTATCCCGAGCCACTTCTAAAAAAACGTATTTTACCCTCCTCTGCTAATTTCACCCCACGTAAAAAAGACACCCCCCTGGACGCCCTAAATCTTCACATCACATATTTTCCTGGCGTCCAAAAACTCAAGACCATCCTCAAAGACTTATTCCCAATTTTAGATACTAACAGATCGACAGCCAATCTCCTACCCAAATGCCCCACAGTATGTTTCAGACGTCCACCTAACTTAGCCAATCTTCTTCGCTCCAATTCTTCGCGAGAGGGTACATCGAATGACACTCCCCGTCCCACCACACAGAGATGCAACAAACCACGGTGCAAAACGTGCAACATGTTTCGCCCCCTATCCTCATTCAGAGTCCTAACACAGAGACGCCGTTCGACATCAAAGCCTCCGGCTCTTGCGACTCCCACAACTTAGTTTATGTGTTACAATGTAAACTATGTCCCGGTTTTTATGTGGGCGAATGTATTACACCCCTTAATATTAGAATGAATAACCATCGGTGCACCTGTAAAGACCCATCTTCCACTTTCCCCGTCCCTACTCATGTGCGGAAGCATGGCTTGTCCTTTGACAAGTGCTTTGAGGTGGCAATATTGATCTCCCTTCCCCCGGACGCCCCGTTAATTGAAGTGCGCCAGAAGGAGCAGGCCATAATCTGGTTGCTAAAATCGTACGCCGCGCCCGGATTAAATAAAATACATTAATCGCACGCTCCCCGTTGTTTTCCATTTACCCCCTTCCCTTCCCTCTCCCCCCCCCCCTCACTGCGACCCCTTCCGCTCTCTCCGGCCAAGGCACGAGCTGGTAAAAATTTCCCCTTTTCAAGAACCGTTCGTCAACCGCTGGGAAAAACCCCTTCCCCCTCCCCCATCCCCACTCCCCTAACCTACCGCCCCTCCTACCCCTATCCTCACCAGCGCACACGACATTTGTTCCGTGATACGCCTTGAAGACGGACTAGTTCCGAAAGCTAGCTATGTAAGTGTGATCGTCTCTTTTTTTTGTGTGTCTATCTCCTCCATCCTATCCACATCGTGTATATATATATATATATATATATATATATATATATATATATATATATATATATATATATATATATATATCTATATATCAAGCCACCACCTCTGTACGCTGTATTTTGCCTCTGATGATGATGTGTATGCATTGAAACCGGTTAGGCTTGTATACCAGTAATAAAAGAGTGTGAAATATTACAAAGTTCTTATTATTATATCGCATACACCAGTCTAGCACAAACTATAGACGTGAAAGAACATAAATTGCTTTGTAATTTCTCATATTTCCTAATCCATTTTGAACTATGACACTAAGTACTTTTCCATCACCACAACTTTGGATGACGAAGAGGTGATTAGGGCAGTGGAAACCTGGCTCCATAACCAGAGCCCTGTCGGTTACAGTTGGGAGGAAGATAATTCAACTTGAAGGGGATTATGTGGAAAAATAGAGTATGTAGATAAAACATCATACTTGCATATGTGTAAATTTCATTTCTGTAGAATGAATAATTTTTTAGAAAAAATGTGAGGCATTACTTTATCGATAACTCTAATTGAAGAGTTTTCCAATCCGATTCCCCGGCCAAACGCACGCTGATTGCTTACTAAAACTTGATACTGATACAAATCGATGTAAAATACACCTTTTCGTACGTCATTTGAAACTTCTTGAAACATAGTCGCAGACTCATGACAAAGTGAACGGTGTTACACTTGAATCTTTTCAAACATTGGTAACAAAGATACATAAGACCCACAAATATAGCAACTGCGTCAAAAAGGAATAAAGTAGGAAATCATAAATTTAACTAAGATACTTTTAAAAAATGGCGCATTACATACCGCGTCATCAATTGACAGAAATTGCACCCGCGACATTTCCGTATTAACCCATCGAAGTTGAGCATTGCTAGTTGGGGATAAAAAATGGGATGTCTTCAATTAACGCCCGTGAAATTAACGTTTGACATACAATAATAATTTTTTTACAAAGTTTTACAAAAGTAATAACAAATATATAAGGAATAAGACGGTTTGGTCCTGCCAATCCTTTAAGGGCTTGTCAGCAGGTGCCATATTTTAAATTCAGTGATCGGATATAAGTTCAACGAAATGAATAGCATGAAATAACGTTGATAAGATTTTTTAACTATAGTTATCCAAAAGCAACTCAAAAATAGTTTACAATACAAAAGTTGGTTTACAATCCAAAATATACAAAGTTTTTTAAATATAATTTACATCTTTTCTTGTACAATATCAGTAGCAGTAAAGCGAAAGAGAGAAAAAAAGATCTATAAGATCCACATATCTTTAAAAGCGTTAGTTTATATGTTATAACAGTACAATTTAGACTATGCCAGATAAATTTTAACTCATGTTTCATGATAATCGGCAAAGGCGTTTTCTGGATGGTAATTCAGAAACTCGGAGTAGCATACTATCTACGAAGACTAGTAGGAGCGTACAGATTTCGAGGTCATTTTCCATCGTGCGCGTTTAATGAAACACAAACAAAAGTCACCTCTACTGGTATTTCATTACTTTTTGTTGGAATTTTTTCGCGATTCTCATGGAAAAACTTTTACTCATATATCAATGGCTCAATTTATTCGCTGGGAAACTTGAAGAAAAATTGTGGAAAAGTATCAAAATTGTTCGTTGCATAAGACAAGTGAAACAGTAAGCACAGAAGAGCTACTTGTAAAAATATATACATTACACCTAAAATTTTTCCATAAAGGTTTTTCATGGTATGAAATTTAACATAAAAAATCTAATGATTTTTGATTTTACGTGTTTTGATGTTTGCAATGTTATGATATTTTGATGCTATGTGCTTTGATGTTTGAAATGTAACATCAAGAACCCAATGGTTTTGGATGTTACATTTCATAACTATGTTAATTTACATCAAACACATTTCGACCTTTAGCGAGTATTTTTCAATATACACATAAAAACCTTTTCAATGAAAGTTGAAAACTCTCATTTTTGAGTTTGAAAACAACGAATTTTAGGATTACAGAAGATATTTTTAAGGCTTGAAAGAATTTGCTGATGAGGGGGGAAGGAATAGTTACCCATTAAAATTCGCAATATTGTACACTCCTGTTCACTATCCTCGTATGTCTTGAAAACCTCTGCCCCATTAATTCACGGATTCAGACTTCATATCCTAATTCTTTCAAAGAATTCAGACGGAAAAGGAAATTTTTCGACAAAAATCTTGAATGTTCCAATATAAATGTCCGATTGCGAAGTCGCTTACCTGAAACTTACAGAAAAATTATAATGATCATTACTCATGAGAGAAAACTTCCAAATTTAAAAGTTAAGCCTTATTTCGGGCTATTTTCATCTTTGAGATTTTGTTGAGTTGAAATTGACGAACATATGGAACGTATTGTAAATGTTTATATTAAAAAACCATTGGTATGTTTCATTGTTAGGTCTGATGGTGTGAATTGTATGCCATCTTCATTGATATCCAGGTTCTTCATGCGGGCTCCCTTTTGATTTTCTAGCCCAGAAGAATATTCATATATAAAAAAAAATTTTTGAGATGTCAACTTTTACTAAAACCACTCGATTTATTAAAACAACGACCCAGGTTTCGATGTGCATTCACATCATCTTCAGGTACCCTCCCTACCCTCCCGTGACCACCCTCTTCCTGCACTGTTCTTTCCCCCCCCCCTTTCCCCACCTGGTAATGTTTACCATATAAGGCCTGCACATCGGCCTCCATTTACCTTTTAAACCTGAAGATGATGTGAATGCACATCGAAACCTGGGTCGTTGTTTTAATAAATCGAGTGGTTTTAGTAAAAGTTGACATCTTAAAAATGTTTTTAATGATGGAATACCACCAAGTGAGACTGACGAAAGTGAGTAATATTCATATACATTAATAATACATTAAAACCTTGGCTAAGAGTAGGCATACCATACGATCATAGTGTCCCAGTTTGAATAGGTGTTGTGTCCCTCCCGGTTGACAAATGTGTACCGTTTGAAAATGATGGGCCCAGGTATGTCTCCGTTAGGTCCGCGGTCCGCCGTACAGAGAAAAGCGTTGAGGCTGGAAGGCTTCCATGGAAAACATCGAATCACATTTCCTCTAAGGTTCATGGTGGGATATTGAGTGTTTATCACCTGATTGAAGGGAAGCATCCCTGTGAGGTATATCGAACTTAGGAGCGTTATATTTCTATTTTTCCATGGTGTGCCGGAGGAATAAGTCGGCCCGGAATATAGGTCAAGAAAGATTCAGCCATCCAGATGGTAGTGAAATTCGATCTCAGCACTCCATACCTTAGCACACTTTAAGCCGATTAAGTCACTATTTATTATTTTATCTTGTAGTCGCAATCAAAGAATGAGATAACTTATCACCGAATGATTAACTTTTACAAAAATAAGTCCTGATTTTGTCCCGGTATTAGTCTCTTCAAAACTAGATAAGTCTCAGTTTTGGGAAATGACGATATGTTAACTCCATAGACATAACTGATTTCAATACATTGACCTATACCTCAAAAGCTACAAATGCGACAGTTTGAACTTCGGTCAATAAGGTGATAGGATTTTGACGTTCCATGGACATCTACGAAATACCATGCAAGCTACCACTGGGGTGTGTGGCACTGGATGATTCCACACCGGGCATACAGCACTCATCCCAGTTAAAATCAGAACCGCGAACGTTTCACCGAGGCCAAGCGCAGGCAAAAAGCAGTCAGGACAACAGTGCGCAGTAAGACCAGAATCCAGGAGAGTGATACGTAGAAGAACATGGTACCATGCAGTATACCTCTCAAGATACAACTACTGGTTAGTATTACTAATGCGACAGATAAATAGTAATACAAGGAACGGAATCATGCATGAGTATAACATATCGGAGATTGCATGCGAGGTTAGAGTAATAATCATGAAAAGGTATTTCGCATTACTGCAAAACCAATTTAACCTAGTTAGTATCCTAGAACTGATCTATCGCAACTATTATGGTCCCTTATTGTACGTAGAAAAAATGAAATTTTAAATCTATCGGTTCTGTAGTCAATTTCCTTAACCTTATTCCTGTGATCGTTTCTACACGTTTTTATGGATTCACTTCATAGCTCTATCTACAAAAAAATCGAATTTCTTCAACGGCAGACGAACATGGATATTTTAATTCGGAACGATAAAGAGCACACCCTATAGCCACGCATCAGCTTTCGAGGATCTATTTGCGAACATCTGTTCGTGCTTTTATCCGCGCAATGTTCGACTCGACGTCCGCAAATATAAGGGAATAAAAGCAACGAATACTCTCGTCCTTCGGGTCGTTGATCCCCTTTTCAAACTTTTCGAGGTTTCTTTGCCCAGATGGCCAACGAAGCCGAACTCTCAAGCAGCATAGCCAGCAACAACCTTGGCATTTAATAATGAGAAATTGCCCGCCAAGGACGATTAGGCAGGTATGTCCGCTTTTTGAGGCACAAAAACTCACTTCTTCCTTTTTCCAATCCCTTCCGGTTGCATTTTATGGAAGATGGAAACATCTTAAATGTTTTAATAAAGACTGATACTCTTACACTAGAAAATAATGGTTATCAAGGTGGCGTTCAATGCTTGATATCCCTCCTGACTCGCTTTAATTCGATAGGTATTTTCATCTACAGGTACATCTACATACTACCCCGCAAGCCGCCTCAAAAGGCGTGTGGCGGGGGGTGTTAGGACACCAGCCGTCAACAAAAAAAACAAAGTCCGCCTAGCATTTATTAAAGTCCTTAATTGTTCGAGGGAAAATCGAATTCCCATACCTATCCGTTCGGCAAAATATCTCTCTTAATTTATCGATTCTGTCGGACCTGGAAATATAATGTGGTTCTAATATGATGTTCTTCGTGTCGCTCTGAAAGATATACATTCTGAATTGCTCAAGCAATCTAAGCCTAGCGCGTAGCCTCCGAGAATCTAGCGGCTCCCACCCTAAATCGTTCAAAATCTGTGTAACGCTTTCTGTTCGGCCGTAGCAGTTTTTGACGAATCGTGCAGCTTTCCTTTGTATTTTATTAAGTTCATGGACTAGGTCTTTCTCCGCCGGATCCCATATGCTCGCTGCATATTCAAGGTGTGGCCGGACGAGTGCGAAATAACACCTCTCTTTCACTTTTTCATCCGAAAATCTTGCCACAACACGCTTAACAAATCCTAGCTTCTTCAGGGCTCTGCCACAAATATTTCTTATGTGTGCCCCCCACGATAGGTTCGAAGTTATCGTAACTCCCAGGTATTTCACTTCATCTGTCGTATTTATGCTAACGCCTATTTTAGGACTATTAGTTGGAATACTTGGTGGTGGTGCTATTTGTATGCTGTAAAATTGAGGAAAATGCTAGGGAAAGATATCACAACCTTTCATCGCATAAAATAATGAAGCAGTAGGTGTAAAGAACTCCTTATTTTAAAAATATACATTAAATCTCACCACACACAGAATGAAGAGTTCTAGGGTTTCCAGCCGGGTGATGGTGTTAAACTGCACCGACGTTTCGATGACGTAGTCTGCCATTGTCTTCAGGGTGAATGACTAAGATCATCCGGGGAAGACTAAGATCCTACTCACAACACACTTTTGGCTAGACCTTGTAATTTAGACTATAGGCTTTCCTTGAAATTGATACCTACCAAAACGTTCCAAGTCAGGAAGCACATTTACCAGAAAAAGCTAGAAAAGCGAAGATGGAATACTCGTGACAACACATAAATCTACCAAGACGTGTCTCTTGGATATTTCAACTTCTTTTTGCGAGCTTTCTGGATAATGAACATTTAATTATTCCGCTCACATAGCTTTTCTTACCCGATCTACAATACATGTATCTAGTAGCACACACTTTATCCTTACGGAAAATAACGAGCGTTCTTATTTATTAGTGTCATAGTAGGTACCTACTACTTAGAAGTAGGACGTTGACTGACAATTAATGGTAGGTGTACCTTCACCCCCCTTGATAATATTAAATTTCATTGTAGTAGAACAGAGAGCATTTTACTCCGGAAATTTCCAACTCCAATCAGGATGGAACATAAAAATGGTAATGGTTTTCTATGAAGGATTGGCAGAATGAAAGGGTCGTAGGGTATCAAACAAACCAGGTAAAATATTTTAAGTGTCTAAGGTGTATTTTGGAGTAAAATGGCTTATGTAGTAGGACAAAATATTTGAAAGTGCTCTGGTCAACGAAGCATTTCCGAATATAAGGGGGTTGATGAGTAGAGGTCAGAGGTGAAACGTAAGGATGAGATGGTTGAAAACTAGGAGATATGGATCACCGCTCTGTATGGATCGTAAACATGGTTGTTGAGGAGAGAAGATGTGTGTACACAAGAACATTTTAGTTGTGGATTTGGAGAGCAGAATAGCAAGGAAGACGAAGTATAGGGCATTGGATGTGGTAGGAGAGGACAAGGTGTTGGCAACGGAGGTTCGGAGAAGACATAGAGGGTGGAGGACGCTTTAAGAGACGATGGCATGCTTAAGAGAGTGGTAGAGGGATGAACGCTTGGGAAGGGTGGATGAGGAAGAAAGATGATCGAAATTTTGGACGACTTAAGCAGAGGCAGAGGATATGAGGGGAGAGTTGATGGTGAGCAAGTATTGCGGAGGATGTCCCAGAATTGTGAAAAAATGGGCTGTTACAAATAACTACTAGGTAGAATACTCGATGGAAAGTTACGCGTTCAACCAATTAGAAACAAACAAGTGCTAGTATGTATCTAATAGCTACGGCAACTTGAGGTCTTTGGTGTGCTTTGGGGTGGGAGTAATAGAATTTTTCATTCGAAGAGAAAATGAAACTCCCTCCCCATCACTAATATAAGTCACGTGAATGTCTTTAAATGCAACTGATAACTAGCCTTATTTTCCTGGAAGCCATATCAAGCAAAAATATACGAGGGTGAGTCAATAAATAAGTCGCAAATCTGAATTGAGGCAAAAATAATTAAAGTAACTTTCTGACATTTATTTCACTTTTCCACATATTCACCCTGTACATTCAGGCACGTATCCCATCTCTTTACAAGTCCTTGAAAGCCAGCAGCAAAGAAGTCCTTTGGTTACTGTCGCAGCCAACGTGTAACCTCATAGATTACAGCATCATCTGTATCAAAATGACGGCCACCCAAATGACTTTTTAGGGGCCCAAACAGATGAAAACCACTGGGGGCTAAGTCGGGCCTGTTCGGTGGATGTTCCAAGCGTTCCCAATGAAATGTTTACGACTGATTCTGATGATGAAATGCTGACGTTTGCGACTTATTTATTGACTCACCCTCGTACAATTTGAGTAAACAGTTCATGTACGGGCAAAAATACATAGTTATCTTGTGCTTAGGTATCGTTTAATTGATCCCAAGGGTTGAAACTTTAACCAGAGTCGTCTGCTTAGAAGATACGTACAGGACGTGTATGTGCGGAGTACACAGTTAAACATCACTGAGGCTGGGTTGCTAACCCAGATCTTCCGAAGGGAATCCAATAGCTTTCAACTAATTAAACAGCACTGATCATCAATTTAACCAGTTAAATTATATCAGCCCATGAGAACGATTTTTTCATAGTCAATTTCGCGCAAAGATTAATTGCTGGAATGACAAAAAACTCATTTCTAACTGAATTTCAATACATATCCGAACGCGCGATAGCGTATAGCCGGTCGATTTTATGGTCCCGCATTCCTCAGCGGGGGCCAAATTCCAATATTCCGGAATTCTGTCGGGGTATTACTCTCTCGAAATAAAACGTCACCCCCACCGCCTCATTCCCAGTTGAGGCACGGTCTCCGGAACATCAAAGGCGGAGATGGGAGCCGAACACTACGAACTTTTTCGGGCAACCTTTGTGTCACTGATCATTTTCGGTGGAATTCCTCCCATCGTGACTTCCATGCTAGGAAATTTGAGTGGCGATGTAAGATACTGGGTGTGTGATGGAGGCCGAAAGGAAGTCACAGGTCCATCCTCTTGAAGGACTTTAGAAGGGCAACTAACACTCTCGCATTGCGCCTTGAATTTACCCCTCTAAGGACGGAATTATGAAACAACAGCATTAAAAATACTGCCACAATATTAGTCTTTCAAAAGTTTTTTAAATTGCAATTAATTTGATAATAATATTTATTTTGAAATGTGACGCAATTGTATTTTATATATCTATTTAAAATAATACTTTATACGAAGTTATAATAATACTTTATAAAATAATACTCGTATAATCAAATTTACACAAGGTATACTGCAACACCTTCATAACGTACGTTTTTTAAATTTATTCAATTTTTCTTCATATGACTGCTAGAACTATTTATTTCAGAGCTCTCTGCGGAGTGTTTGCGGTAAAAGTAGGACGTATAGGGTCAGAAATGAGTGGGTAATAAATGAATGTGGGTTAGATGCTCCAGTAATGGATATATTTGAAAGGAGTGTGCTTCGTTGGTTTGGTCATGTTGAGAGAATGGATGAGAGTCGAATAACGAAACAGTGAGAGTAAGAGCGAAAAGACTGGTGCGAGAGGGAGAGGTAGGTCGACAGTGTTGTGGTTGAATGTGACTGAGGAAATTCTTAGGAGGAGGAATGTTAGGAGTCTTAAAAACAGGAGAGCGTGTATGACGCAGTGTATGGGGGTAAATGAAGCAAAAGAGGTTTGCAAAGATAGGTCAGTGTGGAGGAAATTATTGAAGCAGAGTTAGGTGAACAAATATGTATTTATGAGTGAAACTTATTGACTCTACTTACCCCGGTAGGGAACTACGTGATTGGTATGTATGTATGTATGTACCAGGCACGCAATCATCATTGAATAGCGTCATACATTATTCTATTCAAATTGTTTGACAAACCGCCGAAAAAGACGCAACTTTCCACACACTTAATCCAAAGTGTTACAATTCTTTCAAGCGCAGCAACTAAATGGAAAAGCCTCTTAGAAAGGAGATATTTAAATGATTTTGAAACGTCAAAAATTTGACTCGCTCGTCCATAGAAGGTTAAGGAACAAACCGACATACCATCCCTAAGAATGAGTTTAAGACTCCAAGCATTAGAAAGAGAAGTGATGGAATAAATAAATCAATAATGAAAAGGGCGGAAACTCATATGTTATTTGACGAAATATTGTACGATTTCCAGTCAAATTTCCAATTCCTAAACCAACACATAACACACACGTCGTATATTTTTTTATTTATTCTCTAAAACAGCTGAAGACGGCAAAATGGTTCATTAATTTAAAATAAAGAAACTCTGAAACTTTGAAATGGCCACTCTGTTATTTATTTGTTGGCACTGCGCGTTTCGAAGCTTTAAGCGTCATCATCTGGTACAACAGAGTTTCACATTTCACAGTTTCTTCCTTTTAAATTCAAGATGATGTATATACCACAATATCTCGCCGGATAGCGTTAAATATGCATGGCTCATTAATGTGGTTGATGCAATAAAAATAAATAAATATCATAGATGTTTAAATATCAGAACAACAAAAAGTTACAGGAATGGTATCAAAGCAAGAAGAGATGCTGTTAACAACAGTATTCATTTTAGCAAGAAGTGAGTGAAGAGATTGAGATGAGAACTCTTAATTTTAGAACGGAAAAAATTGAATAAAGATAAATATTAATGATAGTAGAGTGAATTTCGTGATATGAAGGAGTAGACCACGAAAGGCAAGGGTGAATGTGGAAAGAGACTCTAACGAGCAATCTTCTTCTCTGGTTACACTCTTAGAATTGGTCTGCAACAGTCTTCCACTTTATCCTATCTTGGGTCAATATTTTCATTTTACTGTACCATTTGCAACCTAGTTCCTTCATCAACTGTCCCATATAGTCCAGTCTAGGTCTGCCCCTCTGGTTTTTCCCTCTACCATACCTTCTAGTATGGTCTTAACCAAGCTTTCGAGTCGGAGAATATGGCCAATCCAGGTTTTCCTTCTCTTATTTAGCATTTTGAGTAGACACCGTCTTTCCCCTAAGGGTGTATGGGTTAGTATACGTCAATATATAGCCTCTGCTACCCAAATGCCAACCTCACCTGCTCGTGGTATACCCTGCTCTTACTGACGAAGATATGGCGACCGAGCGATTTCCGGAATGTGGAATCACCCTCTATTATGCCAACGGTCTCGTCGAAGGGAGGATGAGCAGAAATAGAGGATCAGGGCATCCCTTGTCCTTGGGGTGAGAAATCGCCCCTAAAGGCGGAAGAACCATTCTTGGTCAACGGCGCAGGATGTGGAAAGCAAGGGGAAGCTACCACATTAAAGATCATTTGATTATCCCAAGAATCAACAGTCTTAGAATTGAGGAGCAATCTTAAGAATAGAAAAACGTGTATGAAACAATACGTAAGTTTACGAGAAGCAAAAGCAATTTGAAAAGATAGGTTAGCATGGAGGAAATCATACTAAATATTTCACAAAAAAAGGAGCCAGTTTTTTAGAGAAAGCGGCATTGACTAATATCTGGCTTTGACTACAACTGATGACTGGCTTTGACCACCACGAAAGGGAATGGCGTAATGGGCATGTATCAAACAAGAACGGCTCAATGGCTCATCACATTTGTTGATCCAATAAAAGTATAAGTATAGTAATCAGAAACGCAAAATAAAAGCATAACAAAGAGAACGAAATTAAAACCAGATGTTACACAAAATAGTCCACTCAGGTATTTTACGATTAGGGCTTCAATACCATATTTTTGTTTTCGTATGGGTTGGGAAGGGAGGAGTGATCAATAGAACGATATTTTGAGACAAAGAGTTAAATTCGGAGGTGATTCGGTAAATTAAGGAACGACATTAGCGTCACGCACTCTAGCGCCTACGAAAGCGTATGAATGCAACGGAGCCTTGACAAAAGTACCGGAAATGCGCAGCGATGCTCAAATAGTAGGCTTGAGTATATAGCATTTCGTGGTTCAAAGTAAATGGCTTTTATTATACCGAAATATTCAATTGAAAGTTAAATAGATGTTCATTTCAATATATTGAGAACCTTGGATGTAATGTATCAGTAACCGTTCTCGCTCCAAAAGAAACGCTTCGTGCCAACATATTTGGGAAATAACTGGTCAAGCTAATAGTACATTGGGAATTTTTAAAAGAGAACTTGGAAAGTGCGACGATAAAGTCAGAGAGATCAGCTATTTCTCCCTCGTTAGACTCCACTTGGAATACACTGTCAGTATTTGCGACCCTCATGAAGGCTTAAAAACAGAGATAGAACGCGTGCAGAGAAGATCAGCAAAATACGTGAAAGGCCGATGTGCTAGTCTCGTTAGTGTTACCGCCAATCTGCAGCAACTGGGATGGGAATCGCTATCAAACACTAACAAACAAAAATTAGACTCAATCGTTTATGTAAACTCAATACCAGTTTATCTTTGGACGAAGTTTTTTTTGTTAAATGAATTGCAACATACTAAGGTAGATCAGATCATGAGAATAAAATTCAATTAGGGAAATTGACTCCAGAAGACAGGTTTAATATGCCTCTTTTTCCCGCGATCGATATGAGTGCATAGTGGCGGTCAATGAGACTTGGAAGTGGAATAGTCGATAGATAGAGTGGCTGATTAATTGATTTTCTCCCTAATGTTTCTTTCTTAATCTGCTACGTAGTACTATATGCCACGTAGTACTAGTCCCCGGAATAATTATTGCATCAAAGAAAATAAAATGTCTAACGTAGAATCTATTAAATACTTCGGCGTCACCATCACTGAAGACATGTCATGGGGGAAACACATCAGGGAAATAACTAGTGTAGAAAACCGTAGGTTAGGATTTGTAAAAAGGGTTCTAGGCAAATGCGATGAGAGAGTACGAGAAATAAGCTATTTTACACTTGTCAGGCCTCATTTAGAATATGCCGCTAGGATATGGGATCCGTAAGAGGAAGGTCTGATAAAAGAATTAGAGCGCGTGCAAAGGACATCCGCTAGGTTTGTTAAAGGCCGTTATGATAATTGTATAAGTGCTACGAGTTTAATAGAAGAACTATGATGGGAATTACTATCAGAACGCAGGTTAAAATTTAGGTTAAACCTTTTAAGGTAATTCGAAACCGATTTGTTCACAGATGACGTAAGATATATATTGAGAACCCCTGCGTATTATGCTAGGTTTGATCATATTAACAAGATTAGAGAGATAGATTGTCGTACCGATAGATGTAAAATGTCATTTTTCCCGCGTACTATAAGAGAGAACAATAGGCAGCGTAGCAAAGGGATAGGTAGGTGAAATATAGTTAGAGTAGTCTGTAGTGCATGATGCATGTAATAACAACCAATAATCCCTTTCTTATTATGTAGATACTAACCATGTGACCCTAATATCTAGCATTCCTTCACTAAATATCCTAGTTGCATGTCAATAGTGCATGTTTGGTGATCTTCGCCTCCTGCCACACACCCTCGTGGTGGCTCGCAGGGTATTACGTAGATGTAGATGTACTAACATCTTGTTTCGCACGATCCCCGCATGACTCCTGTATCAAGTTAACGTAGTTGAACTATATATTACTCCAATAGATTTTGTAGCATTGTAGCGTACTTATACTCTGCCAAACGCCCTTGATGTGGCTAGCAGGGTAAGGTGTGGATGTTTGCGCGATATTGAAGAAACTACAGCCTAATATAGTAGTCGTAGCTGGCTGGCTTCTCATGACTCTCAATTCTTCTGAGCCTCACAATCACTAGTTTCTCAATTTTGGCCAATGCATATTGCCTTTCGCGTTATATGGCGAAGAGTATCGCCAGGCTTCACATCTTCACATTTCGCAGCCAAAGGGGAGAGAAAGTGAGAGAGAACATAGGGAAAAAAAACCGTTTGCCGACTGTGACACATCCGTCAACGAAAGTCAAGACGTGTGCGCGCAGCCCAGGCATGGCGGCGTTGCCAAATCACCGTGAGGAGGCACCCCCCGGGGATGGGGAAAGATACCTGCCTTCACTCGGAAGATGAGGAAAAAATATATCGATTATTTTTAGCAATTATCAAAGATCTACCAGAAATGCTGTCACATTTCGTCAGTTTCATTGGGAATACCGCTGCATTCGTCTCCCATGGCTCCTGAACTTCGGATTCTTGCTGCTAAGCCATCCTCAGGAAAACTTATGACCCAACAGCCGAAACACGTAGTACATTCTGTAACGAATTGTCAAAATAACAAATTTTGTATTCTTGCAATGTCCACCTTACACCATGTGAGGCAAACAATTAGTTAATCAGCAGTAACATTTCCGCGTCTTGTGTGGAACATAAGGGTTTGTCACCAAACTGATGGGCTCCAAAAGTGAAAGATGATCGAGATCAATTAATGTCACTTCCACGTCATCATCACCTGCCAGTTCAGTACCCTGGCATTTAATGAGTCGTTTACGACCGCATGTTTAAGGTAGTTTGATAGCTCCCAAGACATAACAGAGACCATATTCGAATTATACGTTCTAATTTTAGCATCTATAAGAAGCATGGATTAAATATTGTATTATTTATGCTGCCATAATATACTTTTATGTGACTAAAATTCTAGGTGATTAAATAATAATATCTATATGAGTCTTTAATTTGACTCATTTTTTTCACGCGGTACATTTAAATCCCTTCGTAACTGAAATGGAAGGTTTTTTGTGATTAAAAAAAAAATGCGGTGACAATACGATTTATTACAAAAAATAGTCCAGAAAACATGCAAACTACACACTGTCAATTTTTTACGACATCTAAGTGTTAAAAATTCCTCTTTTTTTTTACTTAAGTCTCCCTGGAGTGCAAACACGTACCATTCTCATGTAAAATGGCTGGCATACTTCGTCAAAAATCTCGGGAAGTTGTTCGGTTAGGGGCTGGTATATTGTTTCATTGGAAGAGTGAGATATTTTACTTAAAAATGAGACCAAAAGCATTGATTTCTTGGTGGAATGATATTTCGCTCAAACTACTTTAACGTCAACCGTATAAACGTCCACCGTCAGTTTCTAAGTCAGCCATCCTCAACATTCTTTGGCATTTTTCACGGCGAAAAAGTGGCATTCGAACTTCAACCCTTTTTATGAATGTCGTCATACTTTCAGCAAGTCTTCATCGTAATAAAATTAAATGTGCTCACAAATTCTACGGCACATATGAGAAAAAATCGTCTCAATATTCTTGTCGAATGGGTAAATGTAGGTAAAACAACAAGTAATGAAAAAATTATTCCAGAAACCCTTTTGGAAAGTTGTGCGGAACTCCAGGGTTCCGTGTACCAGAGTTTGAATACCGTTGAAACCGAAGAAATTTAACTGGTCGACTTAAAGAGAGAGAGAATTGAATTCCTTGCATTATATAAATGCTAGAGCATTTGGAGCCTGGGCTGAAGTAGGGTTACGTTCCGAAGCTATGTTCTAGTCTCCAACAAGAATCGTCCCTCGGCTCACTGTCCCCTTCAGAAAAGACGTCATCAGCGAAACACATTAACCACACACTGTGAGCATATCTATACCTTGATTCAATTTTGCCTCCTGACAAGTCTTATCGAGTTGGAATTTGTTAAAATAGTACTTGGAAAGTGCGACGATAAAGTTAGAGAAATCAGCTAATTCTCCCTTGTTAGACACCACTTAGAATACGCTGCCAGTGTTTGGGATACTCGTGAGGTAGGCTTAGACACAGAGTTAGAACGCATGCAGAGAAGATCAGCAAGATACGTGAAAGGCATTTATGATAGCGTCGTTAGTGTTACTGACCTCATGCAACAACTTGGATGGGGATCGCTTTCAGACTGTCAATTGAATATTAGACTCAATATTTTATGTACATTCAAAACCGATTTATACGGGTACGTATCCTTGTCTAAAAAGTTACCTGTTGTCATGTTGGAGTTACGAAACCGAGGTCTCCGATATTTTACGAACTCCAACATTCTACAGTAGATCAGTTCATAAGTATAAAATACGGGAAATAGATTGTAGAACAGAAAGGTTTATAATGTCGTTCCACACGCGATCGATGAGAGAGCATAATGGCTGAGAGACATAATAAGACTGAATTAGGTTGGTTGACAGGTAGTGTAGTCGATTAATTGATGTGGTCCCTAATGCATGTTTCTAATTCTGCTGAGTAGTGCTAATATTGTGTTTTTCATGTTCCTTGCATTATTCTTTTGTTACGTTTATATAGTTATATTTTTCTCATTTAGTAGTTTCTTTAGCAATTATAGCATACCTATAGTAAGGCGCATGTTGGGGAAAGTTAATTCTGCACTGTAGTGCATGTTGGTGATAAGTTACCCCTGCTAAACACCCTTGAGGTGGCATGCAGGGTAATAAGTTGAATTTGATTTAGAAGTTAATGTGCTAATACATTAGTAGTTATAGTTTAATTTAAGTAGCATATTGTGTAATGTATGTTGGCGATATCTGACCCCCTTGACAATACACTCGGGAGGATTGCTCGCAGGGAATTATGTAGAAGTAGATATAGCCCTGCGATTCGCCGCAGAAGCGTGAGGCATGGGGTGTTTTGGATTCCAGCCATGGAAATTGGTGGGAATAGGAAGGAGGAGGTGGGAAAGGACAAAGGTGAGCGTCAGTAAACGAAGGGTATAGTGTTAGGTGATATTCTAATCCGATAAAAATTGAAGTGGCTTTGCTAATTCCACAAAAATCATTTAATAACTCTGCACAAACGGTTTCACCCATTTGAGCAACATCAGGTACAATAATTTTCTTTAATTTTTAACAACATGAGTCGATTCCACCAAATTACGCCGAACAGTATTAATTTTTTCATGCTGTTTTCCTTAAAATCGTTATTCTTGCGAGGAGAGAAGAAATTTATGTATATATCAATCCGGTGATGTGCTTCTCTCATTTTAATTAACTGCTGCGTCAGATTTATATTTGATCTTCGTAGAGACGATCATGTGGTTAAATACTTTGTTGACTTGAAGTGGCTACCTCTCGACGACTCCCGAAGGAAATACTTCTTGGGGGTCTTTCCTCTTTTCCCTCTTCCATAACCAAACGACTGGATACCTTTACAATTTACTCAGCTGCAGGACAAGTGTTTCCCATAGATTAACCCGATCTGACCCTAGCCTTCTTCATAATCCCCAAGCCCGTACCAGCCTCTACCTAAACTCCTTTCTTATCACCGCTTCTAAGTTTAGGACTTCATTATCTCTCAAATTAAATCTTCTTCTTCACTGGATTCATTTTAAAATAAACTTTACTTATATTTAAACCTTAAGACTGAATCTTGTCGAGCTGACTAATGTGAAGTTGTTTATATCTTTTCGTCAAATTTTTCAATTACGGTTTTCCTTAACTATTGTACTATTACTAGAGCAGAATGTGAAATTGCAACACAGTTTGTTGCAGTAATGGGTTATATCAGAGTAAAAATAAAATATTCATTCATTCTATCGATGTTCTCAGTCTTAGAGACACTTAGACTGCAATTCTGAATAAAATAGCGTTAACGCTATCTGCCAGAAATAGCTTTCGTTACGCTTGTGTTTTGAAGAATAACATGCTATTCTTCGTAATAAAAGCGTTACGAAAGCTATTTCTGGCAGATAGCGTTAAGTTATTTCATTCTGAATAGCAGCCTTAATGAGTCAAAGTTCTACCCTCCGCGCCGTACTGAAACTCGCTGAGCAAGAGTTTTTAAATTAATCTCAGCTTAGCGTTCAAGCCTCCGACTCTCATAGTGCTCCAAACCAAACATTGTAGATAGGCAGCTCTCGAATTCGCTTCATTTTTTTAAAGTGGAAGCGACGTCGTCAAAATTTTTTTTCGCGGACCCGTTTGGAGATGAAAGTTATGCGGAGGTCCTTAAGGAGTTTGCCCTTTACCCGGTGTGCGAAAGAGACGGTGGTGACAGAGTCGCCGATAGGCATCGCGGACCTCCCCATCCGTGTCTCCGGAGTGGTATTTAATGAATGGAGCGCTCTGTTGGCGCCAGTGTCACGTCGCGGTCGTCTCGTCGCTATTCCCCGACTCGGGGGAGTCAGTCAAGACACTCGACCGACTGGGATCTCTCACCTCTCCTCCGAACGCGCTGTTCTCGAAGAATCGTTTCTCTCCCTTCCTTCCTCTCGCCCACACAAGCAGCGAAGCCGATTCGCGTTGACTCCCGAGGCGATTACTTCACCTCTCCTCCTCCTGAGGCCACCCCACACCCATAGCGCACGGCCTTTTCACCCTCTCCCCATCCACAATACACTCACTGTATGACCTCAGATCCACGATTCTCCACGCTCTATTTCCCTCACTTTCGAACAAAATCCCACGTCTTGCGACCGAAAGTGTTTGTTAAAAAAATAATTTCTAAAAATAGCTGCCTCGGCTCGTGGACGCACGACAGAAGCAGAACGTGTGTACTACGTGATAAAAAAATGTATTTAAAGATTCGTTCATTCATTCATTAAATGTACTCTACCCGTTAAAGGTAGATTTTGTTGAAAGTCGGGAAAACTTCTGGCGATTTTCTTCTCTCTCATGCCCTTACTTACAGATAGCATTTCCTTTTTCGCCTCAGCAAACGACCTACCCTTCTTCATCCATAAAACTTACTCTCTATCTTCTCCTTCACCGCTTACCCAAGTTCCTTCCCTCAATCACTCTCTAGGGCAATCAATCACCCCTTGTTACTTCCTCCAGCCACCTACCCTGCATATCCTGGATTTCTTTCGGGAGTAACCTTTTCTTGCCCACCAGACTAAGCACTTCCTCCACAATTCTCCACGCTATCATTCCCTCACTTCAGAGCAAACTCCCGCGAATGAAATTGGATGGATTCCCTGATGACCAGGCGTCGGTCATTAATGGGATTTTAAGCTTTGGTAGATGGCCTACAAGGTTTTTCATGAGGAAAAGAAAAACAAGACTCCCTCAGACAAAGTAAACGAAGCTGATCATGATAGCAGAATGGCTAAAACTAGAGCTGGTGGAAAACTATAATTATTTCAGTAGCATATCGTAGGATAATGGGAGTAGTTCTTACATAATTACAAGGAGAACTTCACCATCAAATGAGGCGTTCAGCAATAGGTAGGAAGCAGTCGATGACGTAGGCCTTGTGTCGTTAAGTAAAGAAAAGACTGGCAAAGAGTTTCGGATGGGGTGTAGCGGTGAATCGTGCAGAATTCTGGACTCTGAGAAAAGGACGGGAAAAGGCTACAGGCAGTTCAGATGTGGGTATGAAGGAGAATAGAGAATTAGCGGTGGACGGACAGGAAGACATACGGGGAGGTCCATTTAGAACTCAATTTTAACAAAGAACCCATTAGTAAACTGCTACGCAGTACTACCATCACGTTTCGCATGATCGCTTCATTAGTCTTGCATCTCGTTAACCGTGTTACATTGGTTGTTCAACCCTATGATTGGTTGACTGCAGTTCTCCACCCTTCCCTATCTAATGCTAGTTCTCTTACCCCCGGTATTTCTTCCTATGTCCTTTCCTCTTTACTTGGTCCATGAACTTATTCCTGGATCTTCCCTCTGGGGACTTTTCCCTTTACTTTGCCTTCAATTATGTTCTTCACAACCCCATTGTGTCTGAGGGTGTATTCTGGTTCTTCTTTATTCTACTATGCTCCATTTGGTCTTTTCCTCTTCTACTCTTCTGTACACTTCATCATTTCTTATTTTGTCTATTTTATCTTCAGCATCCTCCTCCAGCTTCAGGTTTAGATGGCTTCTAGTCTTTTCTGGTCAGCTTTTCCAATCGTCCATGCTTCTGATCCATAGAGTTCCACGCTCCAGACAAAGGTTTTCACATACTGTATCCTGGTTTTGTAGTCCTATCGTCTTTTTCCCATGAGAGTATTCTTAGCTTGGGCTATTCCGTACTTGATGTTCGTTGTATTTCTTCCGTCCCACGTGATGGTACTTCCCAGATAGGTGAAAGAATCTACTTGCTCCAATATCTCTCCTCTCAGGGTGACTTCTACATTCAGCTTCTTTCTTCCGCATACAAGGTTTTTAGTCTTCGTCTTATTTATTTTAATTTTGTATTCTTGAAGAACTTGGTCCATTGCGTTTAGTGGTTTTTGAAGATCATCTTTATTTCCAGCTATGACTGCGATATCATCTGCATTGTTGTTGTATTGGTCCAATGCAGGAAACCGAACCGGAGATGAGCCGGTGAAAAAACGAACCGCTCCAGACGTTTTTTCTGAGCCGGTTTGAATGGCGAACCTCCGCGGCGGTTCAGAGCGGATCGGAAAAAAACTGTGGAGCTCTCCGGTTCGGAGTGGAGCGAAGGTCGGAGCGGAGCGATTGTCGGAGCGCCGTCGGAACGGAGCGTTAGTACCTACTCATCTCTCCGCTCTGAACCCCCATTCATCTACCGCTCCAGAACGCGTCGTAGCGCTCCAAGCGGCAAGGATGTACCATGTACCGGCAGTACCATGAGGCATCAGTCAATTAAAAAAACAACTCTTGTTGAACCTAAAGATAAAGTCTTTGGATAGGATAGATGCAGTTGAATGGACTGCCCTTTCGTCTGGTACGGGATGGAATGGTAGGTTAAGCTAGTCCATGAGTTCATGCTTTAAGAGTGCCTAAGACGAGGCCCTTTTCGTTGCAAAAATATTGTAAGAAGAATTATTGGGAATCAGATTATTATTCTTTCAAACACTCTACATTACAATAAATTATTTATCTTCTGTCACCGTCGATATTAATTATCTCTAAAATTTTATTCCGTCATATTCAATTAATCTTCACGTTGCAGCTATTGGACTTGGAATTAAGTTGCATTCATTTTGTGGCGTTCGTAACTTTTACCATCAATGTCTGTTACTATGCAAATGGGTCAAAAACTCTTAGTAGAAGTACTTCAGTTTAACTTTCTTCAACATCTAAGGTTATTTCGAGCATAATATTTGTCAGTCGAAATTCAGGAGTGGGCTTTTTCTAAGTTGGTGCGTGTGCTATATACAAGAAAATTTAAGCATCACGTTTGAACCACCTGATGGCCCACCGAGAGGTCTTTAGGGCTCGAGGGCATTCCAAGTATAGTATAAGTCCTTTCCTGTTGTATTATGTTCAAGTATGCATAATTTCAAGAATGTCGTATGATAAAAACCTATCGTTGTGAAGTAACATGAAAAGCACCAGTTTTGGACTCCAGGACCGATTAGAGCCCCAATTTTAATTTTGACCTTAAAGACCAAACCATGGCGAGGTTCTAGTCAAGCATATAGGTTTACGTGATTTTTTGTGAAATTCTAGATTATTAATTTTCTAATGCCCTCAGAGGGCTAACATAAACACTAAGAAAAGGACGTGTCAGATACATTTAATCTGCAGCAGCCATAAACCACGCATGGAGAGTTTGCGGTGAAATATACTCCCAACTAAATTCTCTATGTAATTCTGATATATTGATTTTTCAAAATGAGCTGTAAAAGCCTCGGAAATAAGTTTCCATTCCATACCTTTGATGCGGTTTCCAAGTAAAGAAAATACTCTATTGTGTAGCGGAGCGGTGACCTACGGCGAACCCCTTCGACGCTCCAGAGCGGAGAGACCACGATACGGGACGCTCCGCTCCGGTTCGACACCCTGGTTCAATGGTTGTTGAAATCCACGCAGTTGCATCACGAATTGATTCACTAGTTTCTGTAGCACTGATAACATACCTATGGTGCAGTGCATGTTGGTGAAAGCTAAAATCTACTCAATAGTGCATGTTGGTGATAAACCACCCCTGCCAAACGTCCTGATGTGGCACGCAGGTTAATATATAGATGTAGATGAAGAAGTGCTTGGCATGGTGGGGAAGGGAACTTCTGCAGAAGACAAGGAGGAGGTAGAGTACGTTGTTCAAACAGGCAATGAGGGATGTGGGATCCTAAAGGCCGCAATAGAAGGGAGGATGTTGCGTAAACGGGGAAGGGAAAGAAAGGAAATAGATTTTCCGGACTGGACGAAGATGAGTCGGAGGCAAAAACGAGCTGAAGAAAGAATTCGTGAAAGAAGATTGGGACCTACGCATTGGACCACGTTAACCGGTAGATTATTCTTAGAATAATTATGCATTACAACCACTAATTATCCAAATAACCCCTTCTGTAGACGTCTCATTTATAATATTACTTTTTCCTGGAAATACTGACCCAATCAGTTGTGAATTATTATAATCCAATTATGCCGATATTTCACGCATTAATTACGCCTCCACAGGGCTGTGATTTTTCAATGCATTCATTTTATTCAATTATTATTTAATGGTGGACCTGTATAATAACAATGAAAATAATAACATTAATTCATGTTCTGAGACAAGCCACTCACGAAAAAATACATAAGTTTACAATAAAAGAAAATAAAACACAGTCGGCACAAAAAATGACACCAGTTTAATGCTTAAATTCAATAAATTATAGGTATACACAATTGTGCTGTCATCAATAAGAACAAAATATTTTATGATCTATTACAGTGATATTTAAAAAGAAACAATTTATTTAGGTGTCTTTTAACAAGTAGTTATAATAGTTTATTCTGGACAATGACAAACTATTACTTTTGATAAAATCATCTGACATATTATTCCACAACTTGATGGAAGATTATAAAAAGTATGTTCTGGATGGGAGGTCTACAGGAAGGAGGGAGATCTATTCATTTTTATTATTGAAGTATTCTACCGGTAAAGGTAGGTTTTGTAAATGCCAGAGAATCTCCGCCCAGTTTTCTACACTTTCAGGGGACAATCTACCTCTAGTATATCCTTTTTGTATCATGTGATGGCTGTGTTGCGCATGGATTTCGTGAGATGACGACCTCGGGCATCTTGCCTCCCCCATTGACGGGCCCGACACCCGCCACAATAGGCGGCGTCCCGTAGTTGCCACGATTCATATCTCTTTGAGTGACATTCATTTTTCTGGGTAGTAAATAATTGGGAGGGGGCTCCCTACCCCACTTCCCAACAGTGCGTTTCACATGACACTATCACGTGACTACCTTTCGTCTGGCTCCAACTATTCGACCTACGGGTGACCCTACCGGGAGAAATATCAATTGCTCCCGCCAGTCCAGCTCTTGGGGTCATTGGAACGCGCGAGCCCTTCCACCACGTCAAGATTGTAGTCCGCGGGAGAGGATTTTACAATATATTAGAATGACATTTTTAAAAATAAACAATTTACATTAGGTATCTTTTAACAAGTAGTTATAATAGCTCATTCTGAACAATGACAACTACTACTTTTGATCAAGTCATTTGGCATATTATTCCACAATTTTATGGAAGAAACTAAAATGAATGTTCTACAGGAATATAGGTCTACAGGAAGAGAGGGAGGTCTATATCTCCAGGAAAAAATCATTTTACAAAAATTGTTATTGTTCCGAGAACTTTGTCATGTCATGTTATTCTGAACAATGACAAACTACTATTTTTGATCAAGTCATTTGGCATATTATTCCACAATTTTATGGAAGAAACTAAAATGAACGTTCTACAGGAATGGAGGTCTACAGGAAGGGAGGGAGGTCTATAACTACATGAAAAAATCATTATACAAAAATGGCTATTGTTCTGAGAACTTATGCCGTGCGCCGTGGCGGCGGGATATTACCAGAGATGTTCATGTCTAGAGGGAGGTTATACACGAGTAGATGCAAAACCAATGTCATCGGCTCTTTTGCTCCCTCTACCTTTTTATTGCATTCCCTTCCCCCCTCCGCACCTCCCCACCCTCTTTTCCTCGCTTCTCCAACCTTCCCTTTCCCGGCCTCTCCCTCCCTCTGCCACCTCCCTTCAGCTCATCTCCTCCTCCTTTTCCTCCCACTTTCACTCTCCATCCTTTCCTTTTTCATTCCTCTCGCTTTCGCCGCGGAATTCGCGTTTTACGGTCCCAACATCCGCCCGCCGCGGCCCCTCCCCTCCGGCCTTTACCACCACCTTTCCCCTCCGATCATTTCTTCTCCGGAGCCTCCGCTCCTTTCCCCGCTCGCACGAGGCACAGTTCGCTTGAACCACGGCGACGCCTCTCTGCACGAGAGAATAGACAAGCAATCGTCCCGTGTTTGTCCTTCGTCCTCGAATCACGCTGTTCCACATATATAGTGCTATATTAACCGATAGATTTAAAATTTAATGTTTCCACGAACAATATAGGACCATGATAGTTTCGATGGATCAGTTTTAGGATACTTTGACCCTGTCTACGTAAAATAGGTTTTTACACAAATGCTAAATATCCTAATTTTTATATGATATTTTGATTAAAGTCACCTATCCTGACTATATGAGACATAACAAGGACATAAAAAAGGAATTAAAAGTGACCCAGGAAATTACCGGCCAATATCGCTAATATCACTTTTAGGCAAGATTCTCGAACACATTGTGTTAGTAATATTATGACATTCCTGGATAATCGTAACTTCTTACATGGCAGTCAGCACAGCTTCCGTTAAGGTAGGTCCTGCGAAACACAGCTTGCGCTCTTCCTTCATGATATCCCATAATCAGGTGAATCAATTAAGCAAGTCGACGCGATATTCCTCGATTTCAAGAAGGCATTCGACAAGATTCGTCACAAAAAAACTCACATATAAATTGCAATCATGTAGAGTTAATAGAAAAATCGTGAATTGGATAAGTGACTTTCTCTGTGATAGAAAACAAAAAGTAGTTATTGACGGTTTTAGCTCTGATATGGTAGAAGTCACATCCAGTGTTCCTCAGGGAAGTGTGATTGGCCCTCATTTATTCATTATCTATATAAATGACCTAAGTTCTAGAGTTAGCAGAAAATAAGATAATTTGCAGACTAAACAGTTATCTACCGTGAGATGAACGAATACGCGGACTTTGAAGCTCTGTCATCGGACCTTAACGACATTAATTCGTGGTGCCAAGAGTGGGGGTTAGAATTAAATATCAGCAAATGCACCACACACCACCGTTCCTGTGAATGTCATCGCAAAAATGCCATACCTATACTGTGGGTGGAGTAAACATAAAATCTTCAGATACAGTAAAATATCTTGGAATTACCTTAACATCTGATATATCGTGGGGATTACACATACAAAACTAATGTGGCGCAGCATCAAAGAAACTACGGTTTGTTAAACGTATAATAGGAAGGTCCTCGGATGAAAAAGTAAAAGAGAGATGCTACTTCGCTCTCGTTAGGCCATATCTCGAATACGCCGCGAGCATTTGGGACCCTGGTTAAATTGATTTAACCAAAACAATTAATAAAATACAATGGAAAGCAGCGCGCTTCGTTAAAAACTGCTACGAGCGTACATATAGTGTCTCACGACTTTTAGAGGGATTAAGGTGGGAGACCCTAGAGACTCGGAGGCCACCCGCTAGGCTTAGGTTGCTTGATAAATTCAGAACTGATGTTTTTCAGAGCAACATATAGAATATTATCATGACTCCTCACTACATCTCTAGGTCTGACAGATGCGATAAAATAAGAGAGAAACACTGCCGAATAGATAGGTACAAACCTCGTTCCTTCCGCGAACAATAAGCGAACACAATAAAATTAAGCTCACTGAATACACTCCTATAATTCATGTCACCATTACATCTCCAAAAAAAAACTTACACCTTTACACGGCTGGTGACATAACACCCCCTGCCACACGCCCATGTAGCGGATCGCGGGGTATTATATAGATGTAGATGTAGATAATAAATACTTGATTTCTCATTTTTGTTTTTGGCTCAAAAAATTCTGCTTTCGCTCATGAAATTGGTTACCTTTGAAAACCAAAAATAAGGTATATGCAGATCATTCCATAAATACTATACTCCCATTGACCACATTTAGACTGCCCATCCGATAGAATTAAAATACATTTTTTTCCACGTACAATAAGGGACCATAATAGATGCGATAGATCAGTTCTAGGATACCTTGACCCTGACAAGGTCAAATAGGTTTTTGCATTTGTGCTAAATATCCTAACATCATTATTTGTTACTAACTTCGCAAGCAATTTCCGGTACGATATAGCTCTTGCATGATTTAGTACCTTGTAGAACTATTTATCTGTCGCAGTAATTAGAACCAGTAGTCGTTTCGTCAGCAGTGTACTGCATGATAGAATGTTCGTCCACATAGCACTCTCCAAAAATGTAAAGGGCATTGGCATTGACTTTCACCCCACGCTAGATGAGACAACAATTGTTCCTTCTTCTCTTCTAATCTACATAATTCCCCGCGAGCCGCCGCTTGGGCGTGTGGCAGGGGGTGTTAGGTCACCAACCATATAAAGGTGTAAGTTTTTTGGAGATGAAATTGTGACTTGTATTATAGGAGTGTATTTAGTGGAGCTCGATTTTTATTGTGGTCGCTTATTGTTCGCGGAAAGAACGAGTCTTTGTACATATCTGTTCGACAGAGTATCTCTCTCATTTTATCGTATCTGTCAGACCTAGAGAAAGTAAGGAGTCATGATAATATTCTCTATGTCGCTCTGAAAAATATCAGCTCTGAATTTACCAAGCAAACTAAGCCTAGCGTGTAGCCTCCGAGCCTCTAGGAGCTCCCGCCTCAATCTCTCCTAAAGTTGTGAGACACTATATGTACGCCCGTAGCAGTTTTTAGCGAAGCGCGCTGCTTTCCTTTGTATTTTATTAATTTTTTTGGTTAAATCAATTTGACCAGGGTCCCAAATGCTCGCAGCGTATTCGAGGTGTGGCCTAACCAGAGCGAAGTAGCATCTCCCTTTGACTTTTCCATCCGTGGACCTTCCTATTATACGTTTAAGAAAACCTAGTTTCTTTAATGCTGCGCCACATATGTTCTGTAAATGTAATCCCCACGTTATATCAATCCAGCCGTCTCACTGGTATCCACTAGTACCACCGTCATTGGTCGCTCAATCCTCGAATTGATTGACTGTAGCTTTCCCTATCTAGAGCACCGTTTCGTCTTTCGTCCTTCACGTTTTCCGTCTTCGCTCTCACGTATTCCTATCCTGACTTTGTCTCTTCTCACTGAAGCACCTCACCCAACGGTCCAAACCCGGAGACCAACTGGGGTACTATCACTACGTTTACCAATCGATCTGACCGGATCAGCTCGGTATGGTAAACACAACGGGCTAGTTGGATCGATCTGGGTAGCGGGATGACTAGGCCCGCTTGCTCATCTGGTCTGATATTTCAGATCGATCGATCCGAAAAAGCGGGTCTGTGGCGCTCCTCGTTATTCTTCCGGTTGTAATTGCGAAACAAAATAGAATCGTTTTTCAACCGTGCTTCAATTAATAGAGTCAATTGTTTAAAAACTAATATTTTCAGTCCATGTTAATAAACTAGGCGATCTGAGTCGGCGCGCTCGGAGTTTTTTAGACCGGTGAGATCGGTTGGTAAACGTAGTGTATTCTACCTCCGAATTGCCATCATGTCATATGTAATTCGAATGAAAGTTTGTATCTTATAGGGAAGCTAATGTGGTGATTTTCGGTTATCTTAGACATGATAGTGCTTCGATCGATTGTGTGAACTTCACTTTCGTCGAAACTGTGAACTTCATAACGAATCCAATCATCTTCATTTGCGCCTTCTCCTTCCGCTGAATCTGCTACCTCTCAGTAGTCGAGTAAATGCGGGTAGCTTGCAAAAGTTGGTTTTCAAACCCGTTACTAGTGTAAGGTTGACATTATTCTATTTCCAATTAAAATGGTAAGCAATCCTTAAGGCAAGATTACGTTTCTTATGGTATCAGTTATCATTGAAGTCAGTTCTTTTCCCACAGTTGCAATTAGTTTCAGATCATTGTCACTAAATGAATTGATAAATTTTCTGATCGCCAATGTTTTGCAATTTATTCCGCGTTCAACTTAACTTAGTGCAATTTTAAAGTTCTTGGCTACGATTATCGAGTTAAATGTAGCTTGCAAAACAGTAATTTGATCAAACACTGCTCCACATCGTTAATACTTGAAAATATTTCGATCGCTCAATGTAAAGTTTAATCAAGGGGGGAAGAACAAAGGTGAAATGTATTTAACGTAATATTCTTGTATTTCTCTGTTATTTGTTTATAAGTTCATGCTCCGTGAAAAGAAGAAATTTTGCCTGTCAGTAATCGTATCAATCATATTTTTTCGCTCCAATGCGCTCAAGAAATATGGTCCGCTTTGGTCTTTACCCACATAATGGCTGCCACTTGCAGATAATTATAAGTATTCCATCGGTTTTGTCAAAATTCAGAGAACCTCCTTCCGTTTTTCTACACTTTTAGTTCAGTGTACCAATAGTATCTCCATTTCGCCCCACCATATGATCTACCCTCATTCCTCCAGTCCGTTTAGCCTCTTGTATATCTTACCTTCCCCGCTTGCCCTACATCCTTCAATCTATCACTCACAGAGTTGAGTAACTAGTAAGTGCGAAATTACAGTAGCCGTCGAAGCACCATAAACCTAATTTCTTCTTATATGGTGCGAGGTCAAAATATTATCCTCCGTACCATAGTGAAACTCGGTCGATTTGGAGCAAAGTCCGGTGCTTTCCCGGCAAATTATGTGCTGGAACTTTCCTCGGATTTCCCATGCTCGGGTTCCCATTTCACATCGCGAACATGGAGCCTTTAAAGCCGCGTGAAACCCGAATAAAGTGCCTGATCTGATTGCTTCGAGCATTATAAGCCCAACCTTCAGTCACTAGGTCTTTAACGGCTCCCAAGCGAGTTCTTGCATCAGCTGTAGAGTACTTGTCCGCTCGTAGCCGTTTTGAACGAAACTAGCGGAATTTTTTCGTACATGATTTATTTTTAATTTAATCTGTGTGGGGTTCCAAATGAAAGCGGAGTATTTGGAATTTAGCCGAACCAGGACAATTTAGCACTTTTCCACCCGAGAGTCTTCTATTAACGTTAGGGTAAGGTGAATAAAAATGCACATAACTGGCAAGCGAATATATTATAACTTATAACTCACACATCATATACGTCCCAAGCTTTCTCGAGAAAAAAAACTTCGCGGGGGAACGTAACGAGAAATAACGAGCGGCAGAAAAGAAAATAGGGGTATCTGGTGGAGACACATATGGCTTATATACAGGAGACAAACAATTGAGAAACAAAAAGCAACTTCAACCCTTTCAGTCTCACCCTTTTTAAATTTTAAGATATTTCGCTAAAACTCATTTCACGTAACTACTTATGTCTCGAAACACCGATAGTATTCGAGGAAATCAATTGCTATACTCACATGCACTTTTACACAATTTTTTTAATAATGGATAAAAATGTATTTTATGTGACGTAAGTGATAGTAATGTATGAATTTGATATTTATAATAAATATTAATGCATAAAAAATACATATGAAAAGGAGAACACATATTTTCAAATACTATGTCGACCGCAATTTTTTAAAAACAGGTTGCTTGTCGGCCAAAATTTTCAAAGGAGCTTTGGAATATGAAACGGAAATTTTTGCACCCAGCGCACTCTTTTGAGGAGACTTTTAACAAGACATCTAGTCATATGTGCCAGGAAAGTACCCCTGGATTTTTATTTCATACACAAAAGAAGGGCTTAGGTACACAAAAAAGATCGAGAAGTACATAAATGTACCTCTGGTGCTCAAAGGGTTAACTTATGACGTCTGCGAGTTTATAGGCGCTCACTTCAACAACTTCCAACCATTCACGGGATAAATTCAAATTTCTCTTACGCAGCACTACAAATGTTTGGTGTCTCCTTCCCAACTTTAGGTGTGAAGTTACGTTGAACCAAACATGGTCCAGTTATTGCTGAGGCATTTGCTACAGTGTAAGGAACATGGTAACAATAGGATCATGGTGGAAACATAGCAACAAATGCATCGGAGCGGCAGCAGGGTACAAAGCCACGACCAAAATAGAGCATGGTTTCGACAGAACCATGGCAAAAAACAGAGCAACGACAACCTAAGAACTATACCTATAAAACGGGAGCCACACCGGCTACAGGAAGCAAGATTGGCACGCTGGAATTAAGGCTTGTTCAGAACCGCATCAATAAGGGAACCATGGCAGCAATAACGTATAGCCATAACAGATCTAAAGTCACAATTAAAGTTGGCAACAACTGCGTCAAGGTTACAGAAACCACGCAGCAAGTACAACCCGGAAACAACTGATCCACGGGAAGGCACGCCAATATTTTAATACATCATTATGCATTTAAAATATTGCAGATGAAAACACTTTTCATTTCTGTCACCAAAGTTGGAATATCTAACCAATTGACTCATAACTCTGATATTCAAACAAAATCGGGAGTTATGGCCTGAGATATGTCGTCCATGTATAGACGCGCATGATCACGTGTTGTTGCGCCATTACGTCCTCGAGTGCTTCCAAAATAGGAGCCGTTTATATCCCAAGCGAAAGGCATCGCAGTCGGAAAATTACGCTACACAACAGTGAAAACGATAATCGTATCCACCAAAATTGCAAATTAAGGAAAATAAATTTACATAAAGGTGGGCTCAATTCCTCGTCATTACCTTGAAAGATTGAACCCACATTTTTAAAAAAAATTGATTAGGCCCGAAATATTGCACGACTTTACTTACCTGAGGATGAGCAATCCTTGATCTATTTCAAAGTCAGAATGTTTTATCAGGTCCTTGAATGTCCAACCGTTGCACAGAGGCCTGGAATGGAAAAAATGATGGCCGTTAGAAATAAAAATATTTTCTTATCAGTCCTTTCAAATGTGCGAATTTTCACAGAGAAAAAATCATCCGCCTTGACCGGGATGACTCCGTAAAAGTGGAACTCCGTGGCTAGTCCCGAATAGCTGAAAATGAGTCCTTTCAAGTTAAAAATTTGCTCACACTGCTTCGATAGGAATACTACATAAAAAATAATATGAATAAAAAACTTTTTGTGCCTTGCATTGATAGTTATTCTCAAGTTTTATATTAATCAATTGATTAGCAACTCAGCCAACGTCCACAGCTTTTATGACTGGTGGTGTTTTGTTGATGTTGTTCTCTTGTTTGGTGGAATATTTTCAATTAAACTCTCCGCGAGCTCAGATATTCGTATTATGATTTAGTGATCAACCTATCATGATGGGGCCAATGTTCAACCGGGATACTTGTTCTTGCTTTTAAAGATAAAGGCACGATTGCTCCTTTTAAGTATTTTATTGCAAGAAAGCACAAGTAAGCAGTGGACTGCATGAGCGTAAGACGAGGCAAGTCGACCTTTCAAGTCGCTTTCCAGTGTGTGTGTGAGAGAGAGAGAGAAAAAGAGGGAGATGGATGGCGAGAGAGGGAGAAAGAGGGAGATGGATGCGAAATAGAGAAGGAGAAAGAGAGAGGTGCGAGGCTAGTAACTAATGCCAGGTTAGATGCGAGGTTAGTAACTAACAATGATGTTAACATATTTAGCACAAGTGTAAACACCTGTGTCACTTACTTAGGGCCAAAGTATGGTAGAACTGATATATCGCACATGTTATGGTCCCTTATTTTACCTGGAACAACTGACATTTAAAATCTATCATTTCGGATGTTTAAGTGTGGTCAATGAGTGTATATTCGTGGAATGATCTGCATATACCTTAATTTTGGTCTTCAAAAGGTAACGAATTTCATGAGCGAAAGCAGAATTTTTGAGCCAAAAATAAAAATGAGTCATTTAGTATTTGTTATGATTCATGTCATCGGGATGGAGCAACTGAAATCAAATTACTATGAATTAAATGACACGCAATAAAAGCTTAAGTTCTAAAATAGCATTGAAAAGCCAAAAATCTAATCGGTTCGGCGTAATATTTTTCAATTTTATCCATACATAACACGTGAGAGAAGTTTCAGGCAAATCTGCAAGGTAAAAAATTCGGTTCAGCCGAAAACGACGTTATGGGAGTTCAGTGAAAAAATTGGGCCGGTCGCATACTAGTCCGTTGGCCGCACATTATGCATACGGCGGCGGCGATGTAGAAAGCAAAGGACCGAGTCTCCCATCACTCTGATTAATGTCATTGCCACGGGTGACGTTCTTCATCTGTTCCTTCCGACCTCCTCCTCCTCCTCCCCTCTTCGCCGCCTTCGGCCACGCCTCTTTCCTTAGCGCCATACTCGACTCGAATCTCCATATTCAACGGAGAGCAGCGGGGCCGAAATCCGATTGGAAGGAAGGCGCCAGGAGACTCGAGACTGTTGAGAATGCTTTCGTATGAATATGCTAATCATCACCCAGAGCACCGCCGCTCACATATCGCATAATAAAGAGGAAAAAAGTTATGAACCAGAAAGTCCGGCAAAACGGATCCAAATCTATGCTTTTGGCAACTTGGAAGTTTTGAAGAGGATGGATATATCATATTTTAATATTGGATTTATAAACTTTGACACAGTTAGTAACACAATAGGCACTCGAACTGTTTGCTACGAACTTAGGGATGAGCATCGATAGGAAACCATCGATATGTGCCATCGATGGTCCATCGGAGCTGCACCATCGATGTTGAGTAAATATCGATTATGAACCATCAATGATTGACTATCAATAGTGAAACCATCAATGATATTGAACATTTTATTACGGAATGGCTGCGAGGTCAGTGTTACAACAAATAAAAGTCAAAATCATCTACTTTCACACCAAGAAATCTTTGTGTAGGAAAACCGTTTAAACAAAATTTTAGCAAAATTTTAGCAAAACACTCAATGGATACACTCGAGGAAAACATCGATGGGTACCATCGATAGTGTGATAACATCGAGCGAAAACTATCGATGGGGAAAACATCGACCATCTGACACCAATCATCGGTATTTCTGAATCATCGACCATCGATGCTCATCCCTACTACGAACGCTTCCGCGATTTTCTTTTTCATTCGTATTTTTCGGGTTCTCCCCGCGTTGAACCATTTTTATGGACCTCCGATTCGCCGGCATTCCAGTCGGCTTCTTCAGGTCCTAATGGACAGGAGAATTGTCTGCCGCTATATAGATATACAAGTACTTTCCTCGGCTGATACAGGAGGCGATCGAAATTGCTAAGAATCGAAATAACTACAACAGGGAGGATGACCATCCGCTCTCCTCTACATTTAAACGGATTTTCAACAATCCAAGACCGTCCGACTCCTCAGCCAATCAGAGCGCTCCGGACTACATCCCAACGGACATTTAACGAGCCATAGCCCTGTACAAATGGGGGCCGACAATTCACCTGTTCATCAAGACCTGATGAAGCCTATTGTAATGCAGGCGAAACGGTCGTCCATAAAAATGGTTCAACGCGGGAAGAATCCGAAAAATACGAATCAAATCGAACTGATTCTCCAGCCATCCTGCTGGCGTCTTCAGGCCCCCACTTCAGACCTGAAGATGCCAGCAGGACGGCTGGAGAAAGAGTTGTCAACTGGTGAAACATGGACTTCACGCGGAGGAACGCACGAAAGCTGCTCCACATCGAATCAAACCCCGCGGAAACCTTCGAAACAATTAACACTCACCCCAGAATTGTAGAGTCATTCTTCGATTTTTACGGGAGTTATACAGCCTTAGCATTCAGCGTGGAGCTATCAGCAAGCCAACTCCGCGAAGCGTAATGCCCGTTTCACATTATCAAATATATGTCGAACTCCATTTCAGACACCTTGATTATGATTTCTCGAATGGACATGATGCCAGGTGAAACGCCATGACGGCAGGAATCTTGTCTTGAGAGGCTTCGTTGTCATCAAATTAGTCTCGTCCTGAACGGATCGATCTTCTCGTGAATCGTGAATGTTCTTGAACCGTATCGAGCGATGGGGATGAATACCAGTCTACCGAACTTAAGATGGCCGACATGGAGAATGAGTTCCATACGGAAGCACCCCGTAATGTATACTTATATTTATTAATATATAAACAGTGCGAAAGAAATACGAGTAGTATTATGGTATATAGTGATGATAAAGTATTTCCAGTGAAGAAGGGCATACAAGGACAATCTCGCATCTTGGGATAACTTTCATTAGTGTATATTGATGTGTTTCAATAATATCTGTATTTATATTGACCATTTCTAAAAAAACTAAATCTTTTTGAAGAACAATTGTTGGCAAAAACTCATATTCAATGAACAAATACTGCTCTCAGACTATTCAGGAGAAAAGGTGACACAATCTAAGTATGTATAATAATTTACCATTTGTTTTATTTTTCCTCAAAAATATGAAGACTAACCAGATATATGTCTATTATGTGGTTGCGTTCAATTGAGCCATCAGAAGAAATATAAAGAATATTTTCTACGAAAAAAATGACCAGAACCGGCGACATGTAAGAAATCTTGGGGAGAGGCTATTTTCAAAAGTAGGAGAACCACCTGAATTTCCTCCTCATTTCATGAGTGATCCCAAATGTTCAATGGTTGGTTAGCTCTTATTTTGGGAGGTGACCGACAAATTAAGTCATTTGCGTCGTGTTCTGCGACGGCTGAAGTTTTCAATTCGTGCAACGTTGTGTCGGACATTCTGTTTCGTGACCAGGACTCAAGGTCCTTGTTGACAAAAAAGAGTGTCAGCCAGGATAGTTGGCGTGGGTACCATCTGAATTTAATTCCATAAAGACAATTAAAATGCCTCAAAATGTCATTGGTCAGAATGGCTCAAATCGTGGCCAAATAAGGAAGAGGTTCATAACACTCGCGACGTAACCAAAATTTGAAATAGATAAAGTTAAATAAAAAAATTTGTATCCACCCAAAGACAGAAAAAATTTTAACCTACCCAAAAACAGAGTCACAAGAGCGTTATGATAATAGTTTAAAGATCGTACGGAGCCCAAACAAATCTCATTCTCCTTACAGCGCTCAAAGTACGAGGATAGAAACGTTGAGTAAGCAATGGACCATATGTAGAAAATCTCAAAAATATCATTTTTTATCCGCTAAAGGAACTCAAAGAATATTAGCATACAAATTGTCCTGAGGTGATTAAACCGCAAAACGACATAAATATAACATTTTATAGATAACAAGATTTTATGTTTCGCAAAATATATTGGCATCCTCAGGGCTTAGCAACACGAAACAAAGAGACGTACAGCCAGATATTCATATAAATATTAGCAAAAAAAGTTGAGGAATCGAGAATTCACCTGACACTGAACTAGTGAATATTGAACTGTAATCGAAGTGAACAACAACTCCGAACAGTAAAGAAATATGTAAGCAATCAACAGTGAAATAAACACAAACCATTGACAAATTTTTCAATAAATTAATACCGATAAAGTTAAGAATTCACAAAATTCAACTCATAAACAAATATAAAATCAAAGTTAACATTATCATTGACTGTTTTTGTATGAATTCTACAAAATTTAAAAAAATTAAACAAGTAAAAAAATCAATGAGTATCATCCAATCAAACCTATATAAATTCTACTAAGCTTGCCAATGTCATTTCTCCAATTACAAGCGTTAGTGTTGTCATGGCCTTTTAGTGAAATACACGACCGACCAAATACTCAAGAATTGTGTTATCTGTATTGTATATTGATCGAGAGAGTTAAAATTGATTATAATGTTTTAGCTATTTGTAGAAGAACGAGTCCGCGATCTGTCATAGAAATAATTTTTTACCTTTCCACTCTATTTATTTCTCCCAACATAACTAGAAATCACACGGATTTAAAGCAAATGAGAGAAGCACGGCGAAAAAGGATTATTTTGCACCTAATATAAATTTATTCTTTGAGGAAACTTTTACAAAAACACCAAATTCTTTTATCTTTTTTTAATTCTTTAAAATAATCTGATTTACCTTATTTGATCACCCGATGACGATGCTTGGATATCGAAACTCCGAAGTTTTTGGGTCGTTGAATAATCACTGCGAGTTCAAGACAACTTCACTCCAATATAGCTCTTTACCATTTTCCGCCCAGAAAAATTTTGTTCGTAATTTTGATGAATTTTTGGTGTTTTACTCATGGGGCACCTAAAGTACTCATGCAAAATATTTTGGTGACCGTGACCTTGAACGACGCAGTGTTGACAAGTTGATTGCGATGAAGTTCACGGTTTCTCCTACAGAGCGTCATACACTCGGCGCGTCATGGTGCATCCATACGGCTAAGGAGGGCGGAAATGAGTTAAAATATTGCAGCATATGGTTACGGCGAATTTTTGTAAAACATTCACTCTCTTAAGGTAGCCGGAGCGAGATGGTTCCCTAGTCATAATAGAGACCATATTCGAGTTATACGTTTTAATTTCACCAGCTGTAGTGCACTCGAATTAAATAATGCATTATTAATGGTGCAATAATATAGTTTTACATGACAAAAATTGTAATTAATTAAATGATAACATATAAATAAGTCTTTAACTTGACTCATTTTTTTCGCGTGGTGCGTTTGAAACTACTTCAAAACGGAACGTTTTTTGTGATACCCAAGAACCTATTACGGTGACAATATGATTATTTTTTAAAATAGTTGAGAAAACATACAAACTACACGCTGTTAGTTTTTTGACGACATCTAAGTGTTAGACGTACTTCATTTTGTAAATAATGTCTCTCTGGAGTGCATACACGTACCATTTCCCATGTAAAAGGGCAGGTATTTTTTGGCAAATATCTCCGAAAGTAATGTGGTAAGGGGTTTAATTTTTGGTGTAATTGGGTAGGTGAGATATTTCTCTTTAAAATGAGACCAAATTCATTGATTTCTAGGTAAAATGATATTTCGCTCATACTTCCCTAAGGTAACTTGGAAGATATTAGGCGAATATGCATTGCCAGACGGATGCGCAGAAAATGGCTTTGGCGTTTCAGAGAGTTGGGAGTGTCGCTGAGAATTAGTTGTCGGCACTCCCCGTCCGCTTCTCCAGACTCCGGACACGTGCTCCTGTCTACTGCGCATACCAACCAATTTCCACGAGGGTTTTTGATTGCTTCGCTGCTTTTTCACCCCTTCGTCGATAAGCCCTTCGGTCACGATTGAAACGCACGCGCTCGTCACTTAAAAAAACAAAAGAAGAAAAAGGAAAAAGATATGACGGAGTTATTGAACTCATGAAACAGGACCATAAAACATTTCTATCGCTGGAGTGGTTGAAATCATTGTTGACAATTGCACAAGGTTAAAAAAGACATAATATGCATACGTGTCAAGCATGATAGAGTTTCGAGGACGTAAAAAAAATCAATGATCAGTGAATCAGAAACTCATCCGGAATCCCTCCACCGTTTAATATTTCATTTCCGCATGCCGAAGTTAGCGTAAGATATGAGTAGAAATCAAGTTTGTCACGTGTTAGCATTTAGGCCTACATTAACGAAGGTTGAAGTAAGCTTAACATTAGTTTAAAAAAATAACCACTATCATCAACCCAAAGGTGAATTTGACTAATTAAGGGCGCCAAGATCACTGGCCCTAGCGAGCTATGTTGACCATCTGCCGAGGAGTAACCTGCTTCAAACATGTGTAAAATATTTCGTGTAGGTATATATAAATTATTCTCGGGTTTCCGTCCGAGCAATGATTTTGGCTGCGGCCAACGTTTCGACGGAATATTCCTCCGTCGTCTTCAGAGCAATGATTTCCAGGACCATGAATATACATCATGGATTCTCGACTCGTCGCCAAAAACTGTTGCCTAGAATTCTGTAAACAAACAACTTTTTCGATTGAGTCGCCCTCTAGTGATGAAAGACGGCAGTTCAAGTGTAAATAAAGTCTACAGATCGTAAATATCCACGTCTTACCGGTTTTACTTACCAGTAATCATAATACAGTGGATAAAAAATGTAGTACTATATGCGGGACGTAATTACACCCTTTTTTTAATATTATCCGGTCTACAGATATACCTATTTAATTCCTCTCCAAATTTAATTACACAAATGCATAATTAACTTCTAAGTACTTCGTGAATATCGTTCTACGGCAATTTAATAATTATATGAGGTGAAAAAAATTGAATGAATTAGAACACGGATACAAGTACTGTAAGAATTCCAAAACCAAGATCCGACAATATCATCTATGGATGAGAAATTGCGCCGATAGTTATCATTTTAATATCTAACAATTAAAGGAGAGATTGTTGAACCTACTCCGAGGCCACACATGAATAGTAGGTTACACATTAACATCCACATCAATCTGTCTAGATCTACCTCCTGATTCCTAAGGCTCTCAATAGGTAATAAACCAAAAAATGTAGCTGTAAATTAACAGTAAAAGATCCACTTCGCAGAGAAAAGACTCACGATGGAAGTTTCATATGCCTCTTACACACTTCCTGTAGTAGATATTTCCTCTCTAGCATTTAAAAAGTAACTGTTAGGTCTCAAAAATAGTCAGCTATTATTCATAGCATCAAGTAGTTCATCTCTCTTCATTCGTTATTGAATATTCACCACAGTTTCACGCTAACAACAATTAACAACGGCTATTTACGATTCGACTGAGAAGAATTTTTTTAAGTGGTGCCAAAGACTGAGTGAAATAAGTGTGGAAATTGAGGCAACACATTACCTAGGCAACGAATCCAAACATTTAAACTCATAATATATATTAATGCCCAGGACCATATATAGCTGTCTAATCGGGGGGGGAGGGGGGGGACATTGTTGGCTCCTTTTTTCTGTTATTTTTTGAATTGACTGTTTCCATTCCATGCTTAGGATGTATTCAGAGTCCCTCTTTGAGGTGTTATTTCCCAGTCTGATTTCAATGGCTCCTTTTAGTAGATAATCCCAATACCCTTTTGCTTTGGAGACCAGCTGAGCTTCATCAAAGGAAATGATATGGTCTTCCGATAGGCTATGTCATCATGAATCATTTCTCTGAAGACGATGGAGGAGTATTCCATCGAAGCGTTGGCAGAAGCCAAAATCCTTATTCGGACGGAAACCCGAGACTGAGATTGATATATTTCCAACAGTAATTGATTTCGTCCGTTCCTCTCTAATTTACCCTCAAATCTACCAATCTAGGGAAATGATATTTGTCTTATTGTACATATCTTCTCCTCAGTGACTTTGTAATTCCGGTAGCTTAACTGAAATCTGTCCCTCTCCCACTAAGTGGCATTAAGGAGATCAAGGTTTGTGTGTTTTCTCGATAATTTTTAAAAATAAATAATCATGTCACCGCAGTAATTTTTTTCAGGATAACAAAAAAAACCTTCCGTTGTGAGGGAGTTTTAAACGTACCCCTCAAAAAATGAGTCAAATTAAAGACATTGATTTTCGTTCAATTAATCATAATTCAGTCACGTAGAAGAATGTCATTGCATCATTAATAATGCTATATATATATATATATATATTATTCATGTCCTCCTACAGCTGCTGCAATTAAACCGTATAATTCGTACATAGTCTCGATTATGACTAGGGATATATCTCGCTTACAGTACCTTTAATTTAATTTCTACCGGTTAAGGTAGGTTTTGTTGAATGCCAGAGAATCTCCTCCCGGTTTTCTACCATTTCAGATGCCTATCTCGGTCTGTCGTATGGAGAAGGTGAGGTGGATGGAGAGGAAGACAAACGAGGAAGTTCTTGAGATGGTGGACGAGGAAAGGAAACTCCTTAATGAAATTGGTGATCGGCTGAGTAGGTGGCTGCAGAATGTAATTAGGGGCGAGGGATTGCTCAAGTGTGTGATAGAGGGAAGTATGTTAGGCGAAGGTGTGAAAAACCGGGAGGTGATTCTCTGACATTCAGCAAAGCATACTTTAACCGGAAGAGCACTTTAAAAAAATCTCATTCTAGTAAATCCTTTTTCACCTCAGCATAGGAGCTTCCCTTCTTCATCCCTTGATTATTGTGCCTAGGCATGTACAGATATAACTAAAGATCTCCAGTTAAAACTCCGAATAATACGAAGTGCAGGAATTAGATATATCTTTAATATTGGAATTCGGTAGCATGTGACGCCATATTTTAAATGGTCTCAAATTTTGAAATTCGAAGTTCACAGAATGTATCAATTGGACGTTTTCATGTTCAAACTAATGAAAACAGGGCAACCTACATACCTTTTCAAAATATATAATTCGTAACAAAGATATTAAAGAGAGAACCATGCGTATAGCCGAAAATTTATTCATACCGTCTCACCACAAGGTAACTTATGAAAGATCATTTCTGGTAAAATCATGCAATTTTTGGAAAAAATTCCCAGATAATATAAAAAATATAACATCGATCAATGTTTAATAAAAATTATTGTTAGATTACGTAAATTAAAATGACAGTACCGCTTTCAATTAACTGAAAAATCGTGAGTGGATTATTATATTTGAATATACTGTCAACTTGTATATTTTGTTAATTGTAACTGTTTTTGTTGATAATTGAAACTGTTTTGATCGCTGTAACTGAAAATTTGTTTATCTTGTTATGTTCACGTTGTAGAAACTGTTGATTTGCACAATATTTTTGTTAACTGGGACTTTAATTTATGTTAATGTATTTTGTTTCACTATTGTCTTTTACATATGTTAATTTAATGTTCAGATTTAAAACCTTGCCCCATAGGCGCAAATGCTCCTTGGACAATAAACCTTTTTTTCTATTCTATTCTATTCCCTTCCATGAAACCTATTCTCTTTCTTCCTCTTCCCCGCTTGCCCAGGATACGTCAAAACGTCAAATTCCTCACAATATTTCCAGTGAGGTGTGGGGGGTTGGAAGAGTGGGTGAATAAGAGGGTGGAAGAGGGGGAAAGGACTGCGACCTCCGTCCTATCCCTCCATATCTCCTCCCCGGCGTCTCCAGTCTTCTCCTCGCGTCTCGCCTTCTTCGCGCCTCCCCCCCCCCCTCCGTCCTACCCTCTCCCATTCACTCCCACCCCCCCTCCCCACCCCATCCGCCCACCAGACAACAGACGAATGCCTTCCTCTCCTTTAAGAGCCAAAGACCGAGAACAATGCGCGACTGGCGTCTTCCCACAAAACGGCTCTTTTCTCCGCTCGCGCCGAGCCGGAACTCCCCCTCCGTGCCAACTATTAGGTATCCTTCACTCAGAAAAACTAGCACCTAACCCTTTTTTTCCATCTTTTTTGCAACGAAGCGTGCGCAAACGCGCGGTAATTATTCAAGTCGGGTCATACATGGGTATTTGACGCAAGTGCGGGCACAGACAAAAAGAAGTTTAAAACACTGACTAAGCCAAAACAATATCAGTAGCAATGAGAATGAAAATAACAAAATTAAATTTATTTTAAAGAGAAACCAACTGACAGATATATTTAAATTAAAGACTAATCCAAATCGTCTATAAAAAGACGAAGGAAATATGCCCCCATGCAACAATTTGGTCGTCCAAGTGGCCGTCCTCAGGATGCGTTGAAATCTCGTAAACACTTGCGTGCTTACCAAGGCTCCAAGTACACATTTACCAGTTGAACTCGGGTAATATTAAACTTAGAACACTTGACTTGACTTATAACTTTCTTTGACTCAGAATTATTAGTGTAGTCTACATCTACGTGATACCCTGCGAGCCAACACGAGGGTGTGTGGCAGGGGGTGAAGATCACCAAACATGCACAATTGACATGCAAGTAGGATATTTAAGGGAGATATGCTAGATAATAGGGTCACATGGAGCTAGATGGTTAGTATTACATAATAAGGAAGGGATTATTGGTTGTTATTACATGCATCATGCACTACAGACTACTCTAACTATATTTCACCTACCTATCCCTTTGCTACGCGGCCTATTGTTCTCTCTTATAGTACGAGGGAGAATGTTGGACTACACGCGCGTGTTGATGAAGTTTTAACGCTCCCTGTAGGTAATCCCAAGGATGACGGAAATGGATGCATATGAGTCAAATTTTCTATGCTTTTTGTTACAATTAGTATCAGCCTTCATTTTAAAAACTAGTAAAGAAATTATCTTCGGCCTTGCCAAAGCTTTAATATCCTACACCACTATCAATTTTGTTAAAAAACGTAGTTTGGTTCGATCCAACCCATTTTAGAACTGTGCCGTCTGCGTACTACTAGAGGCCTATGACCCAGATTTCAGTTCGATATCTCAATTTTACGGCAGTTATCGTGCGAAGAGACAGATAGACAGACGGACGGACATCGCTAGATTGACTTGTGAGGTGATGCTGATGCCTGCCACGCCCCCTTCAATGCGTTGCATTTCTGCAGTGACAAAATCAATACGTTCTACCCACGTAGTGGTGTAGGTTATAACAACATTAAATTTGGCCCCCCTTTGCAATTTCGACTGTTCAGGGTCTGGGAGTAGCTAATATCAGTGTTTCTTGGGTATCACCATTTGAATTAAGGAACAGAGGCGGTATAGGCTTGAAATTCGTTCTACGAAAGTTCGGAAACACGAAAGTCAGTCAGACCACCAAATAAATAAATTTCAAAGTCGTCTACGACCAAAAAATCGGAGAGTATTTAAATGTGAATCAATTTATGCATTCACTGATGTGTGTTCAAAATTATATAAGTTGAATTTTAAAAGTTGTGATATAGAAATTTATATTACAAAACCTCTCCTAGGCCTCCTCTATCGTTTTACCGATATTAATGAGCCCCGAGCACTTCGAACTTTCTTCTCTTCCATTATTCTTCCAATTCTTACCGGGTCTTTCTCTCCTCAAAATAATCTTTCATCGCTGGATTGTGTCTGCAATTTCTTTGCGAAAATAGTTAAGAATAGATTACCACAGTGTCGTAATGTGTCCACCGATGCTATTCTACCCTATCTCTCCGTCCCTAATCTCCACACCCATAGACTCACAGAAGTATTAAAATTTATTTATTATATTCTAAATTCCACCATCGACTGCCCTGAATTGCTCTCCTTCATCAATTTCAAAGTTCCATCCCGCCCCACCCGTTCTCACCCTTTACTCCACATGCTGCCCATTCCCAGACTTTCGATCACTAAAAGTTCTCTTATCTTCCGCCTCTCCTCTCTCTATTGACTTCCTCCCTTCTCAAATCGATCCTTTTGCACTTTCATCTAAATCATTTATAAGCCTTTCTCTTTCGTATCTTTCACCAAAGTAGTCATTCTCCTATTTTTTTAAATTAGCAAAATTTCTGCTTGTATCCGGTTGCTAAATTTTCTTGCATATGTCCTTAAGTTTGTGTACTGTTACATGGCCACTATAAAATGGTACTCTTGCTGTATGTAGTTTTCTTTCTTTAAAATAAAAAAAATTAAAAAATATAAATGCAGGGCGGTTCAAAATGACGAACTGCATATCGAAAATTTGAATTACCTGTATTATGTATTGCTTGGGACTGATCAACGTAACAGGAAATTCAAAGAACGGGTCTGAAAATTTAAAATAACACCGCTGTAAAATTTGTTGAGGGTATCATCACATGTGATTAATTTAGTGTGTTTCAACGGTTCTCAGTCCGAAATACAGTAGGAATCTGATTATCTGGAATTCTAAACCATTCCTGGAAGTATCTAAATAAAAAAGGTTTCAAGAATTAAAAAAAAATTTATTCATGTTGCGCCAAGGATATGACGACCATCTCGCAGTTAAAAATAGCCATCTTAAAGCACTGTTTGGCTTTGTGTCAACCCCACGGATATCATTCAGTTTTCTACCCAAAGAACAGTGTCATATTTCTTACTGTGTATGCAATCGCTGGTGATTTAAATATTTTTATGCTAAAAAATTTTATGATAATATGCATGTTTGTTTTTCACATTACTTACACCCTTATTTCTCATTGTATCTCATACTTACGACAGTTTTTTCAGTCATAATACTCACAAAAACTAAAGTGATCCGAACACCGGAAATATCTCACTTCCGGAACTAATCTGTTAACACATGCTCCGGATTATCGATCCTTCAGTGTAAAGTGTTAAGGAATTGAGTCCAACACTTAGAAACATATGGTGCCTTTATTACGTTGTAAATGCAAATATATATGCACAGATGTATGTAGCCGTATAAAATAAATTTAGTTTATGTCCAATGTCTTTGGGTGTTAAGTATTGAAAAATCCCTTTGCAACATTGTCGAGGGCACTGGAGCTCTGCCGTGGAGCGATGTTATAGTTGTCACGATGGCGGAGAGTAGTCTCGTGGGGTTATTAAAACACGAGGCTCGCAGCAAATTTTGCACACAAATGGAAATCTTGACAATGTCATCGCTTATGCGAATGCATTCCTCTCTAGCTCAGACTATCGTTATTCAAATGCCTCCTAACGAGACTGCAACGGTATTCCTTGACCGCAGGAATTCGTCGCACCTTCATTCCAGGTATTAGCCACAATACAGCCTATTACCAGCGTCGTTCGCTTTCTCATTATTGTACTGCATGTAAATGAAGCGGTTTCGAAAATAGTGTGACATTTGTTACTTTTTTGCTCACTCAAGGGCATCAGTGCATTCCAAGAAGAAAACCCTTTTGCCTTTAGAGAGAACAGCCTATAAAAACATTATTTGTGTCAATTTTTTGTTCCCGTAGGAATCAAATCATACTGGGATATTCATTGTAAGTTGGAATTCGTTTTCACCCTTAATTAAGTATGAAATATGTTACACAGAGCCCAAGACTAAAATAACATCCGAGAGGTGAACCAGTCTTTCTGATTGGAAAGTATTTTGTTTCTGGCATTTCTGAGCTGGGTCACAGCGCACTAGTTGAGATGAGGATTTTCATGCCGTGACTCCAGCAGGATATTACATTTTTTCACTACCCAATATTTTGCAATCAAGGTAACTAATATATTTATAGTCAATATTTTAAAATATCAGCCGTGATGAAAGTATTCTAGATAATATCATGAAGTACCAACGTTGACAGAATCTGGGTAGTACAGCGAGAGTACAGGAGGAAATTTAGTATTCGGCTAGGAAAACTTCAGCAAGTGAAAGGTAATTTAATAGACGCCAGACAGAATGTATATTGTGCATTAGTTGATCTGGTGAATGAGTGTGACAGAGCAATCAAAATAAACCCGTGGAATGTTTTGCAAGACTAAAGAGTAAATGAGCAATCATGGAATGTTATGAAGTCGATTCGTGACTATAATTAGGCAAGTTTGAGTATTAATACGGTGTTGAGTGATTGGTTTGAAAGAAAACAGTGCGTAAAGCCGAGATGCATAATGTCACTATTCATAATGAATCACAGAAATGGCAATTTTTAACTAGAAAACCTTATATAGTGGAAAATTGCTGTGATTCACTATGGTAAACTTCTATCGTACCACGCCTGATACTTCTCCTTTTGTCACCATTTATGTTCAATGTTTTATATGGATGTGTGATAGATGCGTGTGAGGATAACGTCAGTGTAGTGGTGGGAGATGTAAATTTACGCGTTATATTTTACACAAATTATGCTTTTTTAATAAAATCAATGGTTGGCTAGTTTACTTTGTGGAAGTAGGTCATCTTTAAAATGAAAACACTTAGTTCTTTTCCACCAATATATTAAAAACAATTCGACCGGTTTCGGCCTTTTCAGGCCATTATCAAGATTACAATGTCGCATGTCGCATTGTAATCTTGATAATGGCCTGAGAAGGCCGAAACCGGTCGATTTGTGTTTAATATATTGGTGGAAAAGAACTAAGTGTTTTCATTGCAAAGGTTGTACTTTTTAGTCGCATTAGAGCCAACAGAAACAACAAGCGCTCCTGGTTAGCCTCTGTACAGCAACTAAGAGAATGGATTTGAGGGTAAATCCTTCAAAGAACAAAGTAATTGTTTTTGATACAGTGGGATGGGGTCCGGTTTAGACGTGTTAATTGGTTGGTTTAGCGTGTTCGACTCCCGGTCCGAGGGTCGCAGGTTCGAGACCAAGCGACGGAAAGATATTTCCTGGCTTGCCAACCAACTTTTGCATGCTGCCGGAGACCCACTACTGATAGGCAGCAGTCTAAGCAGAAGGCATTGATGGCGCAAAGGAGATCGGACCGGCATCACCGGCATCAACAGCCACAGCTTCGGACGAAAGTGAAAGTTCACGGAATCGGCCGGGGTACTGCGTTGTGGTAGGCAACTACCACATTAAGACTGGGACACAATCAACGTGTACGTGTAACGTGAGCCGTTAACGGGAATACGCGAAAAGATGGCTAACGGGAAAGTATAGCGAACGGACACAATCAACGTGTACGGGGAGTACGTGTACGCGAGAGATGGGCAACTTTCATCTCTTCCCGTGTCCCGTCGACGGAAAACCAATCAGAATAGTCCTGAGAATCCGGGAATGGGAGCCATCTGTCGGCAGATACATCCAACTGCTGAAGATTGCTCTTGGCGAAGACAACTTATTTACTTCCACACTTGTTTACACCTGATCTCTTAGCTGCGCCTGCGTTAGTCAATTGTTACTCCGGGCCGCGTTAACGTCGATTGTGACCGCTGACTTGCGTTCCCCGTCTCCCGTTGTCCCGTTAACGTCTCGCGTCACATGCACACGTTGATTGTGTCCCAGCCTTAAGTCTCCCTAGAAGATGCAGCCCTGCATTCAAACTATGTATGACGTGATGACACTCCTCCCAGTAAAATATTTCGGAGGTAAATTGGGGGACTACTGGGAGGGGTATTTCCCTCAGTAAGGACAAATAATATCAGTCAGTAAGGCTCGATATCATCTCTTAAATTTCTCATACCCTCTACTTCTAAAGTCGCCCAAAATACCAATCCTCTTCCATTCTCTTCCTTGCTTCCCCAGCGCTTTTCTCCCTATCAGAAACCCCTACCTGCCACATACCCTCGCCGCTCAAAACGTCCTCCATTCATCCCTTCTGCCTCCTTCACGACCCTCCGCCTTTAACTTCCTCTTCCATCCCGCCGAATCCATTACCTCCCCATTCGTCTTCCGCGCCAATAATCTCATCCTCTCGATTTTCCTCCTAACTCTCAAGTCTCAATTGCCTCAAGTCTATGTGCATCTTCTCTTCTAATTGATCAAGATTCCGACCCATACAGCACTACGCTTTATTCTAGAGTTTTCGCCATTCTCTTCCTTAATTTACAGCATATAAACATCTGCTTGAAATAATTCCGATAGAGAAACAATAATCATTGGAAAATGAATAAAACTTCGAGCTAGAAACAAATAGGTATAAGCAATGTAAAAAAGTCCGGCAATGTGGGATAAAAACTCAGCACAATTGAAAAATAAACGGAGAAGGTACGGTAACGTTTAGGCTAACGCAGTACAAACATTATGAGCGATTACATTTGTAAGTGTTTAATTATCTAAGCCTGCTTATTTTGCCAATTAAAATTTTTTTCTCGTACGAACGTACAAAATCGGCCTTTCCTATTGCTGTTCATATACTACCGAAGCAAAAAATTTCCGACCAATCGGTGACCCAATAGCCCTGAATAGGCATTGTCGGAGCTCCTCCCATAAGATCAGCTTTCTTCATGAATTTATTTCGGTGCAGGAAAAGACGACCAGGAAAAAATAGAAGCATTCAATACATGGTGACAGAGGAGGATACTGATGATCGAATGGACCGACATTATGAGATATGAAGAATTATACAGAAGAATAGTGTGAAATGCCATAGGGATACCATATATATAAAAGAAGGACCAGATAGATTGGGCACAATTTGAGGCACAATTGGTTTGTTATATACATAATTGGTTTGAATATAACTGAGGAAAAATGTGAAGAGGGAAATGTCCCAAGAGGAAGGCCATGTGAGAAATACATGAGCCAATCGCAGAGGTAAGAGATACATACGAAGAACTACAATGCAGTAAGGGAACAATCATAAGACAGGAAAGGATGAACAGATGCAGTCAATCAATCTTAGGATAGCACGAACAATCAACATCCACTTACTACCCTGCGAGCCGCCTCATAGAAGTGTGGTTGGAGGTGTGAAGACACCATCCGTGTACACTTCACCGTTTTTATTTTTTCTGTCCATTTCATCTGCAGCATCATCCTCCAGAACTACGTTTCGAAGGCTTCTAGTGTTTTCTAGTTAGCTTTTCTAATGGTCCATGCTGCCGATCCGTAGAGTGCTACGCCCCACACGAATGTTTTCACATACTGTTTCCTGGTTTTCAGTCCTATCTTCCTAGAGCACTGCAGTTTTCCTTTTACAATGAACACCTTCTACATTTGTCTCATACTCTCTCTCTTCTAGTTACAATCCTAGGATTGTTTAACAGCAGCAATTCTCCTCCATTCATCTCTGTCCTGAGCCAACTCCTTCATCAGGTGGTATGAGGTAAATCCCGCCTTTTCCAAAATGCTGACCCATAAGGTCGAATGATAATGGCCCGCCCCATCAATGTAAGAGCAGCAAGTTCGGTGGCCTGTCCCCAAGTCCCCCCCACCCCTAACCCCGGCTCCTAACAGCCCGCACACCGAGCTGATACGGTGGGCGCCGTTCGGGACGAGGTAGACACAACAACATCACCGAAGCGGCGGGATAAGGTCCGCGAGGGGGTCAGCTTGACTCGGGAGTGCGGAATGGGAGCGACCGTGGGAGGTCTGGCGGGCGGGTGCGTGGCGGGGGAGAGGGGGGTATTTGGCGGCCCCGTTATCTGCCTGAGTGCCCGCCTAGGGTGTTGTTGTCGGCGGGTGGACGGAACAAATCGCGAGTGGGGTTATTTAGTCTGCGGGCGGTAATTCACTTCGCTCTGCTCACTGTCGACAGACCACTCTCATTAAGGAAGGGTGCCATGGTGGTCGTCTCCCCTCTCGTGATGGACAGACAAGAAAGTAAGTACTTAATTAGTCCTGGAGACATAAAAAACAATTTATAGGACAAGTCAAGCATACATAAAGAAAAGAAGGAAGACACAATGCATAAATACATATTCACCCGAAGAAAGATCTAATGCAGGGGTGGCCAACCCGCGGCCCGCGGGCCGCCTTGAACATTTTTCCTGCCCGCGAGATTCATCACATTTTAATACAATAACTTTAGCAAAATAATAATAACTCATTATGTTTAAATTTTTCACTCCAAAAAATGTCTATAGTGGGTCTAAATCTAATATTGGGATATATAATTTTATATGCGGCCCGCGGAGTTATGATGCATTTCCAAAGTGGCCCGCAAGATCATTTTGGTTGGCCATCCCTGATCTAAGGCTTTCCCGGCGTGTGTAGTCGTTGAAGGCTATTCGGGCTTCCCACCGGGTCAAACTCTCCATCTCGGCCGACGTTTCGACGTACGAGTCGTCCCTGATGACGATGACGCCCTGATGATGATGGACGACTCGTTCATCGAAACGTCGGCCGAGATGGAGAGTTTGACCCGGTGGGAAACCCGAATAACCTTCAACGACATAATCACTTACTCAGGAACTCTTCTACCGCGTGAAAAACATTGGCTAATAAAAATTCTTTTAGTTTCCTTTAAAAAACAGTTATTCCGTGAATTCGTTTAATCTCACATGGGAGATTGTTGTATAAGATGCAACCAGCATATGACGGTATCCTTGTAAAAGCAACCAAATTGTGAGACACCACCGTGAAGTCACTATTTCTTCTAGTGTTATACGAATGTACATCTCTGTTCTAGGGCAGTCCAAAAGCCAGATGATGCTCTTTAACATACATAATAGTATAAAAAATATAAATACATGGAAGTGTTAACAATTTCAGTTCTTTAAAATATAGTCTACAGCTGGTGCGTTTCTTAACACTAACCAAAATCCTTAAAGCCCTCTTCTGGAGTTTAAAGAGTCTTGATGTTTAATGGCATCAGGCTCAACTATGTGGAAGTTGATATTCACAAATGTAAAAACGACTTCGTTTTCTTCCACTGATTTATTTTTTCGGTACGACATGTTTCGACACATAGAGGTCATTTTCAAGTTAAAAAATTTTTACATTTCAAGCAAATATATATACCTGGAAGGTACTTGGGGGAGGTTGGAGAGGGGTGGAAGAAGTGGGTGTTAGGAGGGGGGGGAAACCCGGAGAGAGGTAAGGGGTGGCGGTTATGGTGAGAACCCCTTACCTCTCTCCGGGTTTCCCCCCCCTCCTAACACCCACTTCTTCCACCCCTCTCCAACCTCCCCCAAGTACCTTCCAGGTATATATATTTGCTTGAAATGTAAAAATTTTTGTACTTGAAAATGACCTCTATGTGTCGAAACATGTCGTACCGAAAAAATAAATCAGTGGAAGAAAACGAAGTCGTTTTTTCATTTGTAAGTCTTGATGTTTGATGAGAATGACCCCATGCACTAACACCATATTTTACTTGACTACAAATACATTCATAGTACACAGAGGGTGTGGATTGCATTTGTGGCGCGTGTCTGTCAAGCAGGGCTATTTAATTGCCATTGGTAGCCTTAGTCCTAAGTGGATCCACCGTAATAGAAAGAAAATCATTTTATTCATATTCTGGGCAATAAAAGAAAAGGAAGACAAACGAGAATGTGCATGAAATGGTGGGCGAGGAAAGGAAACTTTTGAATAAAATTCGAAATCGGCAGAGTAGGTGATTGAAGGATGTAATTAGTGGCGATGGGTCGCTCAAGAATGTGATAGAAGATGTTGGGCAAGCGGGGAAGAGGAAGAAAGAGAATAGGTTTCATGGACAGGATGAAGGTCAGATCGTATTCTGAGGCGAAAAAGGATACAGTAGAGGGAGAAAGGCCCCTGAAAGTGTAGAAAACCGAGAGGAGGTTCTCTGACATTCAGCAGAACCTACCTTAACTGGTAGAATACTTAAAAAAATAAATATAATAAAAAATACGTCCTTCATCTGATATGACCCTTCTCCGTCCTATTTTTCTCGCAAATTTAACTTCAATTGACATGGTATAAATTTTGAAAATTAGTGCAACGCTGGGGAAAATAGTGTTTTCCATCAAATATTAAAGTAATTTTCTCGAAAAACTATTCATTATACATATTTTTAAAGTATGTACCGTTTTGAAATTCGGCCACTTTAGTGCTGCGGTCGGCATATGGCGCACAAGCGCTATGTACCTGGATCAGTTAGGAAGCCACAGACGCCATTACGGAAACATTCGACCGTGTTTACGTTTGTTTGTGAGTATTTAAAATACCTCCGCCGATTGAGAATCCCGCCGACTGTGAAATACGCGCTGTGATTCGTTTTCTTAGTGCTAAAGGCGTGAAAACGGCTGAAATTCATCTTCAGACCAGCGAAGATTATGGCAAGAACATTATGAGCGATGGAATGGTACGGAAATGGGTTAGAGCTTTTAGAGAATCCAAAACAAAAGGCGTGGCGTGCCGAGTAAAGGGATCGTTTTGCTCCATGACAACGCCCGTCCACACACGGCTAATCAAACTCAAGATCGCATCGGATCATTTGGCTGCGAACAACTTGATCACCCTCCGCACAGTCCCGATCTAGCGCCCAATGACTACCGCCTGTATTTCCATTTGATAATGCAACTGGGTGTTCAGCACCACGACGACGATGATGAGATCAAAACGACCGTGTTGCAGTGGTTGTCAAATCAGGCGGCAGACTCCTATGAGGTTGGGATTCAAAAGCCCGCTCTACGATACAATTAGTGCCTTAATGTTAGTGAGAACTATGTGGAATAGTAGATTAAGGAACAGGTTTTCATGTAAAAATATAATTGTTAAGAAAAGTATACTTGTTTTGTTTTTATTTCAAAACGGTACTTACTTTTAAAAAAACACCCCTCGTAACTTGTTCAAACTGACATAGAAATGATAAAAAGAAGTATTCGCCCATTACCATTCGATATGATACCCTGACTTGATATAATATTTTATTATGTGTTCAAAAACGGCCAATTTATGGCCATGGCATAAGGCTTTTACATAATAATTTTTTGAGAGAACTGTAATATATTTTGAAAAATTAAAGCACTGTATTCACAAATGAGAAAAAAAACTTGGTTTTCTTCCACTGATTTATTTTGATTGTACGACATGTTTCAACACAACTGTTCTGTTCGTTTATGTCATCGTAAAATACTATTATACTAATAGATTCTATCACATAAGTAGCATGCCTATAATGTGGTGCTGGTTGAGGAAATTTCACCGTATAACAGTTATTTGTTTGTCGTTGTTTCAAAAATTATTGTAGGATATAATGTCGTGCCCGCTGGTGAACACTCACCCCCTGCTATATACCTTGGACTTAGCTCTCACGGAATTTCGAAGCTATAGATGAATATGAGCATGAGCTTCTTTAGGTAACCCTCCAGTATCTCAGTGAAGTTAAAATACATCAGCCATCTTTCCCTTTTGTGTTGACGCCATCAAGCCTCATTTACATGTCCCACAAAAATGCAAGTTTTGCTGCAAAAATGCAAGCAAGCAAGTGAGCTTTTCCAGTACGGCCGCTTTACACGGTACATTTTATTGTACAAACGAATGTACAAATTTCTTCATGAAGGAAATTGTACCGTGTAAAGCGACAAATTGTATGATTGTCTGAATGACTTAACGGGAAATAGAACCTGCTCTAATTCCATTCAGTTTCTTGTACATTCTATGATACATTCGTTTGTACAATAAAATGTACCGTATAAAGCGGCCTTCAGACCTGAGCTTTGAGGAAAATTGTGGGCGACACAGGGAAAGAAGCTGGTCCTCATTTGGACGCATGATGTCAAAGCCTTTGTGACTCCATTGTCATCCATTAACACTTAGTGTGCTGTGGGCGTAATAGTACGTCCTATATTTCCTCAAAGGACGACGAACGTACGAGGACATCCAAGAAATATCATTCTTGATCGGCAGCTGGGCGTATGGGTATACCTGCAGTCTTTCTGGAAGACATGCATTTGACCGCGAAGGACGAAAATAAATTTTAATTTTAAATATAAGTAAATTAACCTAAAAATGAGTCTCGCTTAATCCAGGTAAATGTGAAAAATCCTGTTTTTCTGAAAGGACCATCAATTTTAAGCTCAGCACGCAAAGTGTTAAACCAATTCTACGAGTTATGTAAGACGGATGAGGCGGATTGAGGTCAAAAGGACCTCAATTGGGCCTCCCCGAAGTGCTCGTATTAGTTTGGTTACCCCAAACAACTGAGACGAGTGGCCGTCGGTCTCGCTTTCGCGAAAGACCTACCGCACATCTTTGTGGGCTGAGAGAGCCCGTTGCCCAATTATTTGGGATTAGGTATCTCTCTGGCTCACTTTACGGGTTGACGCCGTGCGGTCTGCCGAAGTACGTCCTCGAGTCGGGGACCGCCGGACCCATGGAGGGTCAATTCGGACCAATTCTGGTCAAAGCGTGGGTACGACCCTTCTCTCAGTAGTTCTCGTCAACCCCTTGTAAGTTTGGACAGCGGTAAAAGTAATAAAACCCCTGTATACGCAGGTAAAAATATGCTCAATCTCAAGATATTTCTCTGCAGTCATTTTGTTGACCCGCCTAAGCTGATATCCAGATTCTACTCGTAAAATCAAATAGATAAACATAGTTCTTTGTGCTGAGCCTGTTATTCTGGAAAGCACAAGAAAACAGTAACTTCGCAAAAATTGAGAAAAGTGGTGGACATTATCTTTGGCAGAATGACTTTCTAATTGGAGTAAAAATAGTTTTATCTACAATATATATCCACATCAAATTCTACATACAAGCCCGCGAGCCGTATCGGCGTGTAGCAAGAGGTGTGAGGTCGCCAGCCGTGTAAAGATGTAAGGTTTTGGCAGGTGAAATGGTGACGTGTATTATCGGAGTGTATTTGGTGGAGCTCGGTTTTCATCGTGATCGCTAATGTGCACTGGAAGAACGAGTTTTTGTACCTATCTGTTCGGCAGTGTAACGGTGTATCTGTTCGGTGTTAGCACTACTCGGCAGATTTAGAAACTTGCATTAAGGGGAATATGAATTAATCAGCTACATTACCTATAAACTAACCTACTTTGAAGTCTCAACGCAGCCATTATGGTCTCTTATCGAAGGCGAGAAAAACGACATTTTAGACCTTTCTGTTCTACAATCTATTTTCCCAATTTTATTCTCATGATCTGATCTACCGTAGTATGTTGGAGTTCGTAAGATATTGAACATTTCGTCGGGAAATAAATTTATTTTATATTTACACAAAAACTGAGTCAAATTTTCACTCGACGGTGTGAAAGCTATTCCCATCCTAGTTGTTTCAAGAGGTCAGTAACACTAACGAGACTATCATAACGGCCTTTCACGTATCTTGCTGATCTTCTCTGCTCGCGTTTCTAACTCTGTTTTTAAGCCTACCTCACGTGGATCCCAAACACTGGCAGCGTATTCTAAGTGGGGTATAACAAGCTACATTCTTCCAATGGCTGCAATTTCTGTTGCCTTAGTTGAGGGACGAATTAAGTCTGCGGTTTGGCAGAAATCATTTTCCATGGGAAATTTTCATGTGCTCGTTCGGCCAGCTATTTCTTCTATAGAATTTCTTTCGTCTTCATTCATGGTTGTTATGCGCATTCTTAAGCACCATTCACCAAAAAAATGTTTTCTAACACATGCGCGTATTTTTTTTCTTAAATTTAAGGCACCATACACTCTTGTGGCAACTTGTAGGAATGCAAATGTTACTGGACTCCCGTCGGTTCTCTTAACGTGACAAAATAATCGATTAGTTCCCCTTTCTTACTCATCCTTTACCGTTATTTCCTGCAATCGGGCGGTGGTATTTTTCATTCTATAAAGCATTTTGTATGCATTACCGCCGTGCCGTTGCGCGTTCCACTGCGCTGTGAGCTTTCATCGCACGTACTTTGAAGAGATTCCCCGGGATTTGGCGAGGGATGCACGCGGTCCAGACGACGCCTCCCCGCGCCACGCTGGAATTTTTGCTGGAGACGCCGAGCACATGCGAGATATGGGAACGAAATCATCAACCGTTCGAGGATGAGGACAAGAGCTCACTCGTCCGACGATGAGTGCGCCCACCGATTGGTCCGCCGAGGCGATCTTGGAATCAACTTCGCAAGTAATCAGTAACCTTGATACTGATTACTTGCATTTTTACTGCAAACTATTTCAAGGGGTCCTTTTACAATATACTGTACTAGCCACCTCCAGGGTAAGTGGCACGAGATGATTCCACACTGAGCCTCTACTCCAAAAAGTGCGTTTCAAAGTGCTTTCCAGAATGCACCCAAGCCCCAAAGCAGAATGTTTTATCTTTCTGCAACGGTTGATGCTAAGAGGAAATACTTTCTGCGTGCGGGCGTTTTAGTAATAAATTAATCATAGAGGTTTTATAGGTGGATATGTAATCAATTCACACATGATCGATTCTTTGTTTTTATGGAGCTTAGTAAATAGCGTTCCAATATTTTTTTAGGGAATACGATATCTTTCCGCAGCCCTTATTTTTGTTCTGCGACAATGCCGCGCCGTCGCTCGATGGTCTGCTTTGGGGCACCAATTCTTCTGTATATCTTTATTCTACTCATAAATTCTATTTGCGAAGCGTCTTTTAGGTGATTGTGATTTTATTCTGCCTATTCGACACGATAAAAATCATTGAAAAACAACTGGATACTGTTTTACAATTAGAAATTTTATTTAATACGCAAAAATTCTTGTTGTAAATGAACATTTGACCACTTCCCACTAACTCCTCTTTAATATCAGTCTTCCTGTTCCGCTTTTTTGACCATCCACTTCCTCTCTTTCGACACCTACATAAGTTAATAGCCTTAGTATCTTAATACCCTCCATTCATAATTAATATCCCCGCCCCCCGGTAAACGACCTCGACAGTATATGCATCAATCGTCCTAGACCAAATGTTATTTACCCAGAAATAGCGCTTTGCCGACTAAACTCAGGGTTTGTGTTTCATTCTGGTTTAGGGAAGGTTTAGTGTGGAATTCATTCATAAAATATACGACCGCTCAATAGCTGGTTTAATAGCTCTGCATGCGTAGAAAACCCCCCAGATTTTCTACGCATGCAGAGCACTTTCAGCATTTCCTTATTCACCTCCGCTTACGTCCTACCCTTCCTCATACTGTCCATAGAACCTATTCTCTATCCTCCCCTTCCCCGCTTACCCTACAAACTTCCCTCTATCACTGCTTCAGGAAACCTATCGCTCATCATTATATATAACAGCCACCTAACCCGTCTCCCCACAAACTAATATAGAAGTTTTCACTCCTCACCAGCCCTGCTTAGATCTTCCTGATTTGTCTTCCTTTCCATCTATCCTCCGCATGTATCCACCCTCCTCCGCGCCAACGTCTCAAATGCCTGAAGACTATTCTCGTCCTCCTTTCAGAGGGTCCACGTTTCTGCCCCATACAACGCTACATCCAAAATCGAGCTCTTCATCAGGCTCTTCTTTATATTCTCACCCTCTTTTCTATTACCAAACGCTTCCTTTCACTAACGCTATTCTCCTCCGGATGTCTCTGATAGAGTCTCAGAAATTGAGTAGTTTATATAAACCGAACAAGGTGAGTATTGATCAGCTGTTCGCCCTTCAAAAGAATCCAAAAAAGTTTGTGGATGTGCGTAAGAACGTTTCTTGTGCCCTTATGGAGGTAGAAAAGTTAAATAGAAATGAACTGTGGAAGGATTTGGATAATTATTAAGTGATGAACTGCTGTTGAAATTATATTTAAATCTATAATAGTAAAACGATAGTGAGTGTATCAAGAACGACATTATGAACTACTGAGCAGTTAGTTCTCTTAAGTCTGTTGGGAAGTGTACGGTGAACTGTTGATTGATATACTGAGATAGATAACACCTAATAGAATATGGGATGTTCGTTTTAACAGGGAAAGATGAGTACTGATCAGCTGTTCACCCTTCAAAAGAAGCGCGAGAAATGTGGGATGTGCGTGAGAACGCAGTCTGTGCCCTTGTGGATGTAGAGATGACGTTAGAAAGGTTAAACAGAAAGGAACTTTGGAAGGATTTGGGTAATTATTAAGTGAAAAGACAGCTGTTGAATATTATATTTTCATTGCATGATAGTAAGATAAGTGTGGTAGTGAACGAGAGCTTGAGTAGCTTGTTTTGAAAGTCAGTTGGGCAAACGAATAATCATGTCGGTGTGGCTCCTTTTGCATTTATATACACAGGTGTTATGGATGAGTTCAGTGACTCGGTAAGTGTACAGTTCGGAGATGTATATATCTGAGTCATTTAAAAAAACGACAATTTTCTTTTTACCGATAGCCCAGGTTATTGAAAGTACCCCTATATCAGGACAGAAATGCAACGGATAGAAAGAATTAATGATAGGTGCGTAAAAGCTGAGCTTTTGAGTAAAATGAAAAGGGTGAATGAATGAACGAAAAGAAGGAAATAGGAACTGGCGGTCATAGTAGCCTATCTAGTAAATAACCCGGCCATGTGTGTGCAAAAGATGATACAGTGGATAGAGAAACCGACAGGTTTAAGGTAATCGATAGAAGATACGGGCCACGGTCGGGTCACATCCGGTGTTCATCAAGATAGCGTGATTGGCCCTCTTTTATTCATTATTTAAATTAATGACATAAATTTTTGAGTTAGCAGTATGTTAAGACGATTTGCAGACGATACAGTTATCCATTGTGAAATAAACGAAGTCTTGAACTTGGAAGTTCTGTCATCGGACCATAACAACGTTCATTAGTAGTGCCAGGAGTGGGGGTCAGAATTTAATATTAGTATATGCAACGTAGTTTACTTCCTGCGAAAGCCATCACACAAATGGCATACCTATGCTGTGGGTGGAGTAAACATAAAATCTTCAAATACAGTACAATATCTTGGAATTACCTTAACTTCAGATATATCGTGGGGAACACTCATACAAAACATGCGGCCGGAACGCAGGGCCATCGAAATGCTCACCACTGCTCACTCGATGTTTTTGTCCGAGGCATCGAAAACATCGAGTAGGAAAATAATGCGATGAAAATTGAGTGAGTAGTGGTTCATGAACATCGAAAATCGACTACTCGATGTATTAGTCGATGTATCGGACTAATCGATGTTTTTGGCCGAGGCATCGAAAACATCGAAAGGAAAAATAATCCGATGAAAATGGAGTGATTGGTGAGGACTTTCATAGACATCGAAAAATCGACTGCTCGATGAATTAGTCGATATATCGGACTGCTCGATGTTATTTGGCCGAGACATTAAAAACATTGAACAGTAATATAATCTGTTGCAAATTGAGTGAGTGGTAAGTACTTTTATAAACATCGAAAAATCGACTTCTCAATGTTTTAGTCGATGTATCGGACTACTCGATGTTTTTTGGCCGAGACATTAACAACAATGAGCAGTAAAAAAATCCAATCAAAATGGAGTGAGTGGTGAGTACTTTTATAAACATCGAGTAATCGACTATTCGATGTGGCATCCCTACTTCCCGGAACGCGGGGCGAAATTCTGAGCTATCAAAATGCTCACCGCGCACATAAGCTCGGAAGTCTCTCTGGCAACCACGAATCACTTTGAATGTCTTCGATTAATGTTAATTCATAAATATTCGAAGTATTTATTTCGGTCTCAAAACTTTAACGTAAAATGACATTTCAAACTTGCAATTAAATCGACCAAAGTATTTCTGGGGTAGCAAAGTGTTTTTGACGGCATTAAATCGTTGTATTTTCTTTAAAGATTCAGAATAAATTTTTACTCTCATTGCAGACGTGCACGATATTAACCAATTATTCATCATTATTATTCGTCTGCTTTCGCAAGTCATTGGTGTCTCCATCTCTCGCTGTCCTCTCCTCTCCTCTTCAATTCTCTGTAACTCCCTCCATCCTTCAGGTCATCAAAAATCTTTCTTTTCTTTCTTCCTCTTTAGCGGTTTCCATCCACCTTTCCCTCCAGTACCTCTCGTAACAAACATTTCCTTCTCACAAGCACGTCCCATCCAGCTCTTCTTCCTATCTTCAATGGTCTTTAAGATCTTTCTTCCTTCTTTTATTCTCTCCAACACCTCCTTATTCCTATCCTTATCATACCACTTGATGTTGAGCACTTTCCTCCAAATCCACATTTCTAAACACACTATCCTTTTTCAATCCTTTTCTGTCACCGCCCACGTTTCCCCTCCATACAAAAAAACAATAATTACACGCTAAAATTGTTCACGACTTAGTGTCTTCATATACGGCCCTTAAAGGTTTCATAGCATGGGTTGAAATTCATAGCCAGTGAAAACTCACTCCATGCTACACGTCATCAGAGTGCCTCGCAGCTAGAATGAAGATGTTTCTCGATGTTGGTTGAGTCTCCTGAAATGCGAGTAAGTTTTCGAATTTTCGGGAAAGCTATATAATCTGCGAGCACCTGAGATAATTTATTTCTGCTTTTAACAGATGAGATGCCATGATTGTCAGAAAATCCAGTCCTATTCCTTTCAACAGTATATCCACCGTACAGTGCATCAAAATTTCGTCTTCTTTCAACACTTTCCGCCTTTTTCCAATCATACGAAAAGATTATAGCCATCCTACATCTCTTGCCGAACCTCTTCAGCGAAAATCATAGACCAAGGCGTTTTAGTGAACCATATGCCTCCAGCCAAGGACCACCTCCCATGACGATTCCTGGGAATAGACTTTGCATGCCTTGAGCAGGAAACAGTACAAATAGTGAGTAATATTACACCGTGAAATCAAAAATCCATAAGAGGCGCAACGAAAAATTATCCATATCGAATCACGGATCCAATAGAAAAACAAATGAATGAAGGTGAAACCTTTCAGCTCAGTGAGTGATGGAGTTTCACTCGGAACAAATCTATAAATTTCACGCAGCATTTTCCGAGACGATAGAAATTGCTGGGACGGACGAACGTGCTAATTTTGTCGACGATAAATAAGGGATAGAATTGCAGATTGATTCACGTTGTCTTTCATCAAACCGCAATTGACATGGGGGCCAAGATTGCTAACCGCTGTCCCAAGCATTGCAAAGAAAACCACAAATTCACTGCATTTAACATGCGAGACAAAAATTTGTTTTCCAGCGAAACTTTGAGTTATTTCATTGACAGATTAGACCAACAGTTGCTCAACGAAAAAGAAGGAAAACAGTGCTTTCGGCAACAATAGAGCATCAATTGCATTTTCTCTATAAGCCCAAAATCATCGCCAATATATGGCTTTTCATTCGTTCTTTTTCTGCTACACTTGCGAAAATCTCTCGTGGAGCAAAGATTCAAGAAATAACTGTTCAAGCTAATCGTAAATTGAAATTGTTAAAAGAGCACTTGGAAACTGCGGCGATAAAGTTAGAGAAATCAGCCACTTCTCCCTCGTTAGACCCCACTTAGAATACGCTGCCAGTGTTTGGGATCCTCATGAGGTAGGCTGAAAAACAGAGTTAAAACGCGTGCAAAGAATATAGCAACCTACGTTAAAGGCCGTTATGATAGTCTTATTAGCGTCACTGACCTCTTGCAAAAGCTAGAACGGGAATCGCTTTCAGACCTTCGATTAAAAATTAGACTCAAACTTTTATGTACATTGAAACCAGATTTATTACCAGGCAAATTATTCAATGTCTTCCGAACTCCAACATAGTACGGTACGTCAAATCATGAGAACAAAATAAGGGAAATATATTGTTGAAAAAAAGGTTTCAAATGTCGTTTTTCCCGCGATCGATATGAACAAAAGTGAATAAATTAACTTTCAACCAGCATGCACCACACTATCGGTACATGCTACATGGTATCGGTACACAAATGCTACATGAACTACAAATGTTATCTATAATGTAACTATGATAACGTGACACAAGAGTCATGCAAATAATGGTGTTAGCACTACTCGGCAGATTTAGAAACATACATTAGGGGGCATATGAAATAATCAGCAACTCTACCTGTCAACTAAACTATGTATTTCAAAGTCTAAATGTTGCAATTATGGTCTCTTATCGATCGCGGAAAAAACTACATTTTAAACCATTCTGCTCTAAAATCTATCTCCCTTATTTTATTCTCATGATCTTATCTACCGTAGTTTGTTGGAGTTCGTGAGAAATTAATAACTTCGTCGGAAAAAAAATTCGGTCGGCTCATATGGCTGGAAAAATGTTGCCATTAAAAATACATTGGTGGAATAATTAGCATATCTTGCGACATAATTTTGGTTTTCAGTGGGAAATCTATTTTAATAGCAAAAAAAAAGGAATTTTCAATTGAATAAATAAAAAGGAGTAAATAAGTATTTGTCTTGACTCACAACTCAAAGTTGAGCTAGAGCCACCTTAAGATATTTTCTTTGCAAGGCATCACAATCCGAGATATCAAGTCCACCAAGTAAATGCACATGAGCGAATGGCAGAAAGTTGTCCACGGGTCAAGATTTATGGTGACTATTCTCCATGTTGAAAATAAGCCTCGATCCTTTTATATGAACTATTTCATTTGCTCATGGAATAAGTTCTTATCAGTGGAGGAAGCTTCATGAGTCGCATGCCATTACAAAACAGTCGCACCACATTGAACTTGGAAGGATATCAAACAAATAAAGCAGGCCGCTTGAAAACTTAATGCCACGGACAGACTGATATCTTCATTTTATCGGTCACTTATTTTTCAAGCACGAGAAAAATGATGTCATCCAGGCCATATCTTCCATAAATTTCAAACTTAAATGCTTCTTAATCAATTCAACTTCTTCGTTATAACATAAATGTGTGAGCTGATTTTACAAATAAATAAACCCGTCTAAATTGTAATGGCAGCAATATGTGAGTGATACACAGCAATGTATAAGCAATACAGGAGAGGGAGGTTATATCCTCGAGAATATTCTTAAACCCAATATTAACAATGAGACTGATTCATTCAACATTATCTTTCATATTGAGTCAAATCACCGTCTCACTTCTTGCATGAGCTGTGCATCTACTGTAGTAAATCAAACTTTGCCTCTTCCACCTTTTTATTATTAAGAGTACAACTAGTTTCGGCAGTTACGCCATCATCACGTACACTCCTATGTATCTATATTTCTATGAAACTAGTATTGGAATCATCAAGTGAATACTTACATGCATACATACCAATCACACCGTTCCCTTCCGGAGTAGGCACAGTAACAGAGTTTTACTAATAAACACATATTTTTACACCTAACTCTGCTTCAATAATTTCCTCCATACTGACCTTTCCTTGCAAACCTCTTTTGCTTCATTAACCCCCACACGCTGCTTTATACACGCCCTCCTGTTTTTAAGACTCCAAATATTCCTCCTCCAAAGAATTTCCTCAACAACATTCAACCACAACTTTCTCAGCCTACCCCTCCCTCTCGCACCATTCATTTCACTCTTATATATCTGATTCGTTATTCGACTCTCATCCATTCTCTCAACATGGCAAACCAACGAAGTGCACTCCTTCCGTATAGGTCTATGTATGTATATGAGGATCTAACCCACATTCGTTTATTACCCACTCATTCCTGACCCTATCCATCCCACTTTTGCCGCAAACACTCCTCACGAAACTCATACCCAAGGCGTTTAGTCTACTCTTATGTCTCTATTCTTGTAAGGTTATTTTACGGACCCCTTAGTAGAGCGAAACCGAGAAACGGTGATTCACCATTTAAGTTAAGCTTAGATGGAAGATGAAACGTATTATTTTATTTTTATGTGCATTTCTAAACTTGTCAAAGGCTCGTGCAATAGTATCCTAAGAGGATTTCATTCCTCAGCTCGGTTAAGGTCCCACCCCTCTTCACTCTTCCATTAGAAATCCAAATCTCTTTCTTTCCGTTGCCTGCTCGTCCGAAATCCTCCCCTTCTCGCAGCCGTCAGAATTCGTTCGCCTGTCATTACTGATACGCGGTACCGTGCAAACAACTACAGGGGTGTGTATCCGAGGATAATTCAAAGACAGATATGAAATTACCGTCAAGCACCCTGCCATGATGTTATTAGCTATTTTACTACTACAGTGTCATAGTAAATTAAATCGTTTGACTTTAAACCTACCTTAAATCGTTTCTCATCTCTGGTTCTAAACTACGGAATTCCTTGCCATCATCTATAAAAATTTCTTCCTCTCTCTGTTTTTAAGGAAAACTATTTAATTATTATTTTAAGGAGCATATATGTCTATGATTAAAATTTGTATCCCATTTTAGAATTGTTTGTTTCCAAAATGATCTGAGAAATGATTGTTTGTTTGTTATCTCTCTGTGATTGATATTATATTTTCCATTTTTATATATTGTATCTTCCATTGTATTTAGTGTTAATATTCTGTGACTGTACATTTTTTTGTTTTTTATCACTGTCAGATGTTGGCCAGGTATATTGTTCACTTTTTCGTTAAAAGCAGAATTTTATATGTATTATCTTTTTTGCTCTTATGGGGAAACCCAGAGCATAATAAAACTTATTCTTCTTCTGATAAATAAAGCACCAAACGAGGAAGGGGTATCAAGTGCAATACTATTGTCCATCATTATGTGGTATAGACACTGTGCTCATACATCACGAGAATAATTTGTTATACTTCAGTCATGGGGAAGAGGAAAATTACTGACACACAAAGGGTAAAGACATGATGGACTGTACAGAAGAGTAGAATAGGAAATGACCATAAGGGATTCCATTCAGAAACGAAGAACCAGATTGATTGGACCCACCCTGAGAGACAAAAGATTTGCGAAGAAGATAATTGAAGGTAAAATAGAGGAAAATATCCCCAGAGGAAGACCCAGGTATAAGTTCATGGACCGAATAAAGAGTAAAGTACACAGGAAGATATTCCAGGAGGTAAGGGAACGAGCATTAGATAGGGAGGGGTGGAGGGCTGCAGTCAACTAATATTAGAATTAAACGACCAATGAATGAATATGTAAAATAAAATACCATCCGATTTACTGCCCGCACTCATTAATAAACCATTTCAATGACTTGCTCGGCCTTGTCCTCACCTCTTCCTACAGTATCCTATCTTAATCCACCGTACCATGCGCTTTCTAGTTAGTCTTCCTATCCATCCTCTGTACTTCTCCGTCCTACATCCTCCTCCGGGCCCACATCCCGAACCCCTGCAGTCTATTCTCGTTGTCCTTTCTGAGAGTACAGGTTTCCGCACCATGAAACGCTGCACTACAAATTAAGCTCTTCATCAGCCTCTTCTTTATATCCTTAACCAGGGTCACCGTCATCAACTCCCTTTATTTACAAAACGCCTCCTTCGATAAAAAAAATTCTCCTCCTTACGTCTTTTTATCATGCACATTTCATCTAGTGCACTACTCAAGTAATTAAGGTAGTTTGAGCAAAGTATCATTTTACTCATAAATCAATGAATTTGGTCTCATTTCAAAGAAAAATATCTCACCTACCCAATGACACCAAAAATTCAACCCCTTACCACATTACTTTCCGAGATATTTGCCAAAAAAATACCATCCCTTTTACATGGGAAATGGTACGTGTATGCACTCCAGAGAGACATTACTTACAAAATGAGGTATTTATAACACTTAGATATCGTCAAAAAAATATTAGTGTGTAGTTTGTATGTTTTCTCAACTATTTTTGAAAATTGATCATATCGCCACCGCAGTAAATTCTTTGTGATCACGAAAACCTTCCGTTTTGAAGGAGCTTCAAACGCACCGCGCGAAAAAAATGAGTCAAGTTAAAGAGTTATTTAGATATTTTCATTTAATTTCTCACCATTTCTGTCATACAAAACTATATTATTGCATCATTAATAATGCAATATTTAATTGATGTGTCCTACAGCTGGTGAAATTAAAACGTATAATTCGAATATGGTCTCTATTATGACTAGGGAACTATCTCGCTCGGACTACCTTGAAGTGCTCTACTTGCACCACTTTGTGCCCTGAGACATACAAGACCAGCCACGTTTTCATTGTCCCAGAGATTCACCTTACACGGGTTTTCTTATGACTTACTCCGCTTACCCTGACCTAAAACTCTAGTGTATCTACTAACGCTTGCAGTCCACAAAGTAAGCAAAAACATTCTGATTGTCGGTTTCTATCTCTATGATTTTTCATCACCGCAACCGTACCAGTTCTTGAATATCACACAAACATATATTAATAAAAAAATATTGGTATATTGGCAAATATTGGCATATTGGAATACTGAAATATTATGACGAAAAAAACGAAATATTTATACACTGGATAATATTGAACATAGCAATATTAACACGTAAAATTAACTGGTAAAAAACAGTGGCAGAAGTTTATTAGAACCGAGGGGAGTTACTTCGAAAAAGGGACTTAGTTAGCTGTGTAAAAGTCTGTGTAAAAAACAAGAAAACCAATGTAAGCTTCTTTTCTCCAGTTGATGCTATGAGTAATGGTGGAGAAGGAAGTGCTGCACTGAGTGCCACGCGCGAAAGTCTGTTTTCAAAGATTAGCGCGCTCTACGACCACCCTCCTCTCCAGGTTCCATCCTCTCCACGTTCCAATGTTCAATACTTGAATTTTTAACATTGGTAATCCAATATTCAATATTCCAAATGCAAATATTGGTTCTAAAATATACAATATTCCAATTATTAATATTGGTTTTCCGACCATCAATATCCAATACATGATATTGGTATTTGTCGTTCCAAAATTGTGATTTTGGAATCCCAATATTCAAAAATATTGATATTGGAACCAGTGTATTAGAAAACCGTCTTGCCCTAGGCTTTGGTGTGACATGAGGAAAAACCAGCATTACTTAAATAAAAGGTCGCAACAGTGGCGTAAGTATGGGGGGGGGATGAGGGGGATAGAACCCCCCCCCTCCCACAGAACCCTAAAAATAAAAAAAATGTTCGTATCACAGCAATCCTACTTTTTTGAAATGCAGTAATTAAATGTTTTAGTTTTAATTTGGCCCATCTAATTTATTCAAATTAGTAATTTATTTGCATAATTAACGATTTCTAACAGGTTTCTTTAATTAATATATCCAGGCCTCGCTTTGCGTCGTTTCACTTTGCGTTTTTTCGATGTTGCGTCGTACAAAGCAAAATTTCGTGAATTATTACCCGGTGTGTTGTGCTATTCAATCTGATCCTCCATCCCCCCCAAAGCCAAGTCCTAGTTACGCCTCTGGGTCGCAATGTAGTTTTTTTGCTGACTCAGATGCAGTATATATAACCCCTAAATGCGGCGTAGAGTTTTCGGTCGCAGAATGTTATAAAGAAACGCCCCTCCACCCTCTCGGTTTCCGACTCAGAGGAGTCAATGACCCACCGCGCCCTGCCTCAACCCTTATAGCTGCTTCCTGCCGCTCCTACTAGTCCTTCGAGGGAGCTCGCTGCATCCCTTCTACCTGCGAGAGACACGAGCGAATGCCTGCATATACATCCTCCCTTTGAAGAAGAGGGAGGAAGGTGGGGTGTGGAGGTTTGTGGCGTGGGAGACGACGCGTAGGGAGAGGAAGGACTTTAAGGGATATGAATGAGGAGAGAGGGAGAGAGACAAGGGGAGAAATGAAAAAGTGGCTAGCTCGAACAAGGGACCATTAAATCCTTTCCGAGAAACGAAAGACGTTTTTGATCAAAACGCTCATCTATTTCTTCCGTCGTTCCTTCTTTGCCCACGTAAGAGCGACAATTTTCCGCTGTCATATTTCTGACGTTGATTGAGTTACATTCTTATAATTGAAGAAGTATGGGTGAACTTTACACCTTCAGGCGTCAATTCCTGGGAGTATTTTATATTCGAATCCATATTGAAAATAGGCCTTGTTCTATTCCACAGTATTTATTGTAAACGTGCAACGCGTTTTGCAACTTGCTACGTCTTCAGGTACAATTGTTTACACATTACAGTATACAGTAAGCTGCAATACGCGTATTACGTTTACAATAAATACTGTGGAAAAGTACAAGGCTTATTTTCAATATGGATACGAGTTTGAGTGAGTTAACACGTCACATAATGGTCGATTCTTTAGACAAAGATTAAAGTGGCTTGTTAAATTCCACAAAATTGTTTTGATAACTCAGTAGGCTGCCTACAGCTGGTTTCATCCGCTAGGCAACATCAGGCACAATGATGCCGTTGTACCTGATGAACTAGTGAAGGTGGTTATGCTGAGTTATTAAAAATATTTTGTGGAATTTATCAAGTCACTTTGTTTTTTATCATTATGAATCTTTTCTACAAAGTTACGCAAAACAATATTCATTTTGTCAATTTATTTGGCCTCGTTATGTAGAAAATGACGCCACCTTTCCAATGGAGTCAAAAATCAGCCACCAGCCATAATACCAGCCAACATAAAGTGTTTCAAACTGTTAGAGGGATTAAGGTGGGAGCCTCTATACAGGATGGGAGCCCCTAGATAGAGGCTGCACGCTAGGCTTAGGCTGCTTAAAAAAAATTCAGAACTGGTGTGTTTCAGAGCGACACAAAGAATATTATCATGACGCCTCACTACATCTCTAGGTCTGACAAACGATGAAATAACAGAGACTCATTGCCGAACGGATTGGCACAAAAATTCGTTCTTTCCGCGCACAATAAGCGACCACAAAAAAACTGAGCTCCTCTAAATACACTCCCATAATACATGTCACCATTACGCCTCCCAAAAACTTACATCTTTACACGGCAGGTGACCAACCACCCTCTGCCACACGTCCATGCGGCGGCTCGCGAGGTATTATGTAGATGTATACTTTTCGAGATATTGCCAAATAATACCGGCCATTTTATATTATTAAAATATGTCACGGGTATGCAGCCCAGATCTACTACACTTTAAAAAATGATGAATTTATAACTCATGCTCGCTTCAGAAATAGTACTCGTAGTAAATTGCTAGCTTGCTCAACTATTTTTATAAATGAATCTGATACCGCGGTAATAGGTATTCATAGAATCGCAAAAAAATCTCCGCTGGCGAATTCGTGTTTTCAGCGTACGGACCGAAAAATGAATGCATTTAGACTTTATTTTTCAGATATATTTCGGAAATTACTGAGAATTTCTAAGGGGAGGCGAGGAACTTAGGTGAAAAATCTTATTCAATATAAAATTTAAATGTCAGTTGTGGCAAAACACTGCCAACAAGAAGTCAAAACTCGCGGAAAATCAAATAACATGAAATTTTGGCAGTTTACTGTCATTTAATGGCTACATGAGTTGTAAGTAAATGACTCCAATAATTGACGATCAAATACGATAGTTCAGCATACATGGCGCTGCAGTCGACATCCGTAGCTGGAAAATTCTGTTCATTAAAAAAATATATGCGAGAAGTAATCTGTATATTTGTGAGCCTAATTCTTATCCATTTAACAGCTAAAGCAATTCGTCTGTATAAAAATAATTTTTTAAAACAAAACAAGCAAAAAAGACGAATAAAATACTAGTTTTGACTTATACAGTCGCGATGGAAGCTCCTTAAAAAGCTGGTCTTCCGCCCTTTCTCCCGTCCTCATTATCTACATGTCCTTGTTCTCTCCCTTCTTGACCTTCTCCCCACTCACCTTCCCCGCCTCCTCCCTCCCCTCCATCCCCTTCTCACCCCCACCCCTCTGACCACTTCCTGCCCCTCCCCTTTTCATTCACAACCCATCCCCCTGCCTCCCTCCCTCCCTCCCCCCCCGACATCGCCCATTCCTCTCCGACCACGCAATGACAATATCCCGACCCCGCCCACTTTCCGAGTGACGTAACATCCGCCATCGGAGACTTGACATTGTCCGACGTAACTTCTTTGCGTACCGACCTCATATGCCCTGGTCCATCGCTCTCCCCCCAAGAAAGGCGACGAATTGCATCGAGATTGCAGCGCAACCATTTTTTTGGAGATTGCACAAGTTTTAACGTTTTGGTGGTTCGCCGTAAGTTAGAGATATCGTGGAAGTTCGTCATATTATAACAGAAACAACAATTGCACTTTTCCACGGGATATTTCAGTGAGTGCGACGCGTTTGAGCTCACAGATTTATCATCAGGTACAAGATACATTAAGCAGAGGGCACATCACATTTATATACAACCCTGGTTCGACCATCGCATCGAGTACGCATCTCTTGTATGGGACCCACACAAGAAAGGGGAGGTGATGAACTTGGAGAAGGTGCAAAGAAAAGCGGCTAGGTATATGCTAGGGAAACACAGTAAAATTGAGTATGTTACAGAAATGCTTAGAGCACAGGGATAGGAGAGTTTACAGGTTAGGAGGAAAAGGAGCAGGCTATGTGGGATGTATAAAATAGTGAGTGAGGAGAAAGCATGGTATGAATTTGGGAAGGGAATAGTAAAGCCAAACTTTGTGGGGGAAAATGATCACCAGTTCATGATAAAGTGCCGATCACAAAGGACAAATGTAAAACACTGTTCCTTCTAGAATATGACAATACGGGACTGGAACGACCTACTAGCAAAACCATTTGAGCCCTTACCAAAAAAAAAGTAATTATTTTTAAGAATAGGTTAAAGAAGAGAAGATAATCAAGGTTTATCCTTTTTACTCGGCTTTTTTTATTGTTATCACCTGATCAATGCCCTTCTTGTAACTGTTTAATTATAATAATAAGCTACACTTTATACATTTAACATGTTTGAAGGAAGGGTGGGTGGGAAATAAAAGTAAGGTAGGGGAAGACATAGGTATACGGAAAAAAACAAGGAAACATAAGGAAAAACGAAGTTTTTTTCCGTTTACCCATCACTTCCCCCTACTTTACTTCTTCCTCCACCTTCCTTCCGTCAAACATTTTGAATATATAAATGTGATGTGTCCTCTGCTTAATGTGTCTTGTACCTGATTGTGGCACTGTGCGCTGATACGCGTCGTACTCATAAAGATATCCCGTGAAAAAGTGCAGTAGTTGTTTCTGTTATAATCTGACGAACTTCCACAATATCTCGACTGAATCTCTGATGAACTCACTAGAACAGAGTTCGTATGGTCACAGCCCTTTGTAGTATCTGCGCCACATTAGCAGCTTTCCCTGGTAAACGCAACGGCGCTCTACCTATCAGGTTTGGCACATTTTTCCCAGTATGCCATATGATTAAACAAAGCTATGTTATACCCTACCCAGCTTTCACTATTATCCTCGAGTTAGGATACATTCTGAGATTACCAAGTTGGGATCCAACATATCCCACAAGCCTGGTGTCCTAACACCCCGCCTGCCACACGACCATGCGATTCTAGCCAGGCTGAATGTAGATCTTAGCCCGCCAACGACCACTAGGATACATGCAGTGAACTTTTTGACACTTCGCCGTAAGTTAGAATAGAGTACGATAGGTTACAGCCGATTGCAACACCTGCGCTACTTTAGCAGGTTTTCCTGACAAACGTAATGGCACTTTTACGATCAGTTTTGGTATATTATCGCCATTATGCCAACAGATAAAACAGTGATTGTAATACCCTACCTAGCTTTCAACATTATGCTCGAGCTAGGATTCATCATGAAAGGACCAAGTTGAGACCCAGCATGTCTTATACGTCTAGCGTCCTAACACCCCCTGCCACACGACCATGCGGTGGTATCCGGGTAGAATGTAGACATTTGCCCACCAACAACCACTAAGAGGGACATACATGCAGTGTGCCTGCATACCGGGACGCAAGCGTGAATTGTGTAAATAGGTAAAGGAGTGTATGAATGCGGCAGGATCAAAGGAAGTTTGCAAGGATGGTGTAAAGTATAGTGAAGAAATATTTATTGTTCTTGGACATGCGTCATCCACTAAGAACATACAAAAAATACAATATAGTAATGGAGCTCATACATTATATATTAAATAGAGAAACAATAAATTTTAAGACAATAATTCATGGGGTGAATATTCCTTATTGTTTCTTTTCTAGGAAATAAAGGTTATGAAACAATTTTTTCTTTCAAATACACTGTGAGGTGGAATCTTCAATATCCTTACGAATACTATTCCATAACCTTGTCCCGGCAACAGGAAAAGATCTTTGTTAAGTGGTCGTTCTATAATGAGAGGTTATTAAATAGTCGGGAGCCATTTTGGTTGTTGCATTTGACTTCTTCTCCCTGACGGGAAAAGATTGCAACAAATACCCAGGTTGTTTATGTTTGAATGGACAGTAAAAAAACGTCCCAAGCGTATATTTTCTTCGAGTTTTGACCTTCAGCCATGCAAGGTTAGTAATATAATGGGAAATAAGATCATCTTTTGAAGTTCAAGACAAATATTTGATAGCGGTTGAAGCACCGTATTTGACTCTTCAGTGAGATTGTGGTACCCAAGGCAGCAGTGATCAATATGGGGGAAAATAAGCGCAGAAATTACTTACGGGTATGACGGGGTAAGAGGTTCTTCTGAATTTTAAGCTGGTGCAAGCTTGCATTAACCTTGTTGCATCGGCTGGCACATGCTTTTGCCATGAAAGGTTACTGACCATAGTGATCCCTAGATTTTTGACACATTTTAAGTATTATATATCTACATCACCAACTTTTATCTTGGGTATTACATTACCATCGATATTCATACGCAATTTGGAGTTACCAAGTAGTATTGCCTTAGTTCTGTTACACTTTAGTACAAAGTTAATACTTACAGCCCATGAACTGATGGCGTAAACATTTTGCTTTACTTTGCCAATTTCGCCGTTCAACTCGTTCAAATGGCAATGACAGTAAATCGGTCGTCAGCATACAACATTATATTACATTTCACAATATAATTTGGGATTTCAAGGACAGAGAGATAAAATAAGAGAGGGCCGAGCACTGAGCCCTGAGGGACTTCACGTTGGATGTTTTTCCAGTGCGATGTGTTTCCATTTCCGTCCTTAGCTGCCTGTTGTCGGACATTAAAATAAGAGTAAAACCTATTTAGTGAGGAAAAGGCAAAGTTAAGTTCTATCATCTTTCTGAGAAGCAACGTGTATTTTAGAACAAGGTGTATCTCCTTAACTTTCTCGTCATATTTTCTCATCATATTTCCCGTCATTTTCCCCGTATTCTTTCAATAAATCAGAGTTAACGGTTGGCTGTCCGCAAACTTCTCGTACTTGCTTTCTCGAAGACATGTCTTGCGTAAGGGTCACACACATTAGTTTTTAACTGACTCTACAATTGATATTTCGGTTTGATTGTGTACGTTTCGTAGAGCGAGTCATTCTCTCTAAAAAAAATCATTACTACGTACTTTTACAATTTGAATTCCAACTGCCAAGTATTGCACCATTCGATTCTATCCTTTACGTAGTTTTTAACGTAATTCTGTCGAACTCTGTTAAATTACACGGAATGGTTTTATAAATTTTTTTAACACCTTGAAGATGACTTAGTATTGTTGAAACCTAGGTCGGTAGGTGATATTAAAAATCGTGTTCTATTCTTTTATCATGGTATACCCTACGTGGGTTAAAATGAAACTACCGATAAGTGTTGATGGGGAAATTAATTTTTGAATACTATGAGGTACTGATTCCCGAAGAAAACTAAATCACGCGGGATATTTCAGCCGGGTCGAGGTGATTGTAATGATGATAAGTGATTAAACAAAAGTACTCTGTTTTTCAAGTCTACATTGTCTGGTGAGAGTGAAAATTCCAAAGAAATAATATATCTCAACTTTTGCCTTGTCTTCTCGGCAGTTTATGGCATGTTAAATCTATCGGTTCAGCAATCTATTTATCTAGTTATAAACGCTACCATGATATGTTAGCTTTTGTAGAATATGTTGAACGTCCGGCAAAAAATCGTCTGCTGTGAACTTACTCAAAAGATTTAACCCACAATTACCTCTTCAATCAGATTTCAGATTCCCACTCGAATTCCTTTAACAAATATGTCACTCTGTAAAGTTTATCGCAACAAATATTTACAACTCTAGTCGCTCTTTGAGGTTCTCTAGCGGATTGACTCTTCGGAACATTTAGTTGAGTGTTTTAATATTTTCATACGCTCTGTATAACAATATCGCCGTACTTTCCCTTTTATTTATTCTCCGGTTTGTCAATTCCTTGTCGTGAACTGAGGCGCATTTGAACACTCTTTTCCCATCCTAATCAGAGCCAGTCCTTAATTCTGCCATCGTAATTTTTTCCGAGGCTGTATTCCTGAGGCTAATGATTTGATCAGAAAAATGTTTATACTTAGGGATATCTGCAATGTTTATGGTCAATAGTTAAAAACGTTTTTCTCTCTATTCAATAAATTCTTTCCTGGCATTGTATAGCTAACCCTAATCCGAATTATTCGAGAAGCTTCGAATGAAGAATTTTATTGCGAATTGAGTGGGAGGTTTTGCAAATGAATATTCGGATTAGTGACTGATAATGTCCCCTCTCAAACCTTCGCAGGGGTGGTTGGCAGCGGGCAGTCCCGGGGTGGTATTACGGTCTCTTCTTTCTCTCTGCCGTCTTGGTTATCCAAAGCAAAGACCGCAGAAGACGGGCCACGCTCAAAATTACGGTCCCAAGAACGAACGAATGCAATCAAGGCTGGTTCTTGAGTCAGAGTGCATATTTTCATTTTTCAAGTAAGTCAAACAATAATAACTGGAGCATACTTCACTTAAGTACACATGTTTTTTACGGCAGAAATCTCCATGCATGTAATTTAATAATTTATGCAAACTTTAAACTTTGTAATTTTCGCCTTAAATTAAGCACTTGTTTCGTAAAAAAAACGCGTGAAACTCTGCGAAACGTTTACTTATTAGTATTATGAATAGTTAAAAGTGAGAAAATAGAATGCTGCCCATATTTCCAATATTTCTTGCTTCCATCGTAATATTTTCCAGGCCTGTTTTTCTTTGGCTTATAATTCGACCGCAAAACATGTTTGCTCCCTAGGAAACATCTCCAATAAGTATTGTAAATATTTTTTTACGTTTTACACTCTACTCCCTAGGGTCTACAGTCAATGATAAATGCGTTAGTGGTTTCAGAGCCAGCGGTAAGGGATAAAGATGAACCATAAGGAGGTGAAAGTGATGAGATTCTCTCGAATTATTGAGTCCGGGCCTAATATAAGACTTGGTGGGAAAAAAATAGAGCAAGTGGAGCAGTTTCTGTATATAGGTAGCATTTTGAAGGAAAATGGGTCTAGAGGTAAGGCCATAAGATTTAGAATTGCCGAGGATAAAGATGCTTTTTCAAAGCGGATGGAATTGATGAAAAAAAACCCGTCTAAGCACAGATGTAAAGAAAAGCCTGGTGAAAACTCGAATATGGAGCGTGGCGCTGCATGGGTCCGAGACTTGGGTCAATGCGAGGCCTGCGAAGGGATGATGTATGTAGACTTGAGGCATTTGAGACGTGGGTGTGGAGGAGGATGGAGCTGGGTGGCGAGAGGGACAAACGAAGAGGTATAGCATATGGGTGCAGAGGAGAGGAAGCTAGTGGCGAAGGTTCGGTAGAAGAGATGGGTGGAGGACGTTTTGAAAAATGAGGGAATATTGAAGAGCGTGATAGACGGGAGAACACTGGGGAAGCGTGGAGGACGACGACTGACGATAGGAAATATGGATAAAATAAGAAAAGGAAGACGAAATGAGTATTATAAGAGGGATCTAATAGCGGATCACGCATGGGAGGGAAAGCAGAAAGATATGCCTGAAATTAAGAAGTCAGAAACAGTACTATTCTTAAAACCCACCAATCAGCTGCTACAGTAGTGAAATGAAACGAAAATCATTGTTTGAACTTGAATTTAAGGCAGAGAATCGGAGATTTAAGCGATTATCATACGCAAATACGTGTTTTTTACTCGGCTTGATTCCTTGATAATTCTAGCAACCTTTATAATTATGTGATACATATAATTTCGCGTTTACTGGATAAGCTGTACATATATAGCTCAATTATTACCAAAGGCTGAAGACACAATGGACGGAAAAATAATACATCATGAAGTGTACAGAAGAGTAGGAGAGAAGAGAAGCATATAGAACACCGAAGAAAAAAGTAGAACAATATAGATTGGATACACCCTGAGACACAACTGGTTTATGTAGAACATAATTGAAGGCATAATAGAGGGAAAAGTCCCCAAAGTAAGACCCAGGAATAAGTTCATGGACCAAATAAAGGGGAAGGCACATAGGAAGAGATACCAGGAGGTAAGAGAACTAGCATTAGATAGGGAAGAGTGGAGGGTTGCAGTCAACCAATCTTAGGATTGAAAAACCAGTGAATATTACAGAATATATAACGTCAATGTGTCAGATGGCTTCATGTCATTATAGTAATAAACTGCTAAAATCTAAACCAGTATAATTCGATTGCTTCGATTGTAAACAACACCTATTACCAATAAGCACGTGTTTCGCGAAGCTTCGCGCAAATCTTGACTAAAATGAAAACAGCTCAAAACATCGCAAAACTATTATGTAATTAGAACAAACTAACTAAATTCAAAAGTTGAAGGTTTCACTTTGTGGAAGTTCGACATGGTGGTAAATCAAACTTACGACTTCCACAGTCTTATTATCTATAGGTAGCAGATGATGGCGTAACTGCAGAAACCAATTGTACACATAAAAATAAAACTGTGGAAGACACAAAGTTTAATTGACTGCAAACTAACCAAATTTGAAGAATGACAATCACGAATTCGTTCTCAGGAGCGCAAATGAAAAAATGGCATCATCAATAATGATGAAAAGAGATCTACATACTTCTCTTGAGAGCCGCCGCATGCGCGTGTGGCAGGGGGTGTTAGGACACCAGCCTTATAAAGATGTAAGATTTTTGGAGGTGAAATGGTGACATGTATTATGGGAGTGTATTTCGCGAAGCTCAGTTTTAATAGTGGTCGCTTGTTGTTCGCGGAAAGAACGAGTTTTGTAACTATCTGTTCGACAGTGTATCTTTCTTATTCTATCGCTTCTGTCAGATTTAGAGATGAAATGATGCGTCATGATAATATTCTCTGTGTCCCTCTGAAATACACTTGTTCTGAATTTCTCAAGCAATCTAAGCCTAGCGAGTGACTTCCGAGTCTCTAGGGGCTCCCACCTTAATCCCTCTAAAAGTTGCGAGACACTATATGTTCGGCCGTAAAGATTTGGAACGAAGCATGCTGCTTTTCTTTGTATTTTATTAATTTTTTGGTTAAATCTTTATGACCAATGCCCCAAATGCACCTGGCGTAGTCAAGGCGTGGCCTAACCAGAGCGAAGTAGCATCTCTCTTTGACTTTTGGATCCGAGGACCTTCCTATTGTACGCTTAACAAAACCTAGTTTCGTTAACGCTGTGCCGCTTATATTTTGTATGTGTGTTCCCCACGATATATCAGAAGTTAAGGTAATTCCAAGGTATTTAACTGCAGGTATCTGAAGATTTTATGTTTACTCCACCAACAGTATAGGTATGGCATTTGTGTGATGACTTTCGCAGGAAGTTAACTGTGGTGCATTTACTAACATTTAATTTTAACCTCCGCGGTCTCGCGAGCGAACGCGTATTGCAGAACCACGATGCTCCCCTGGGTGGTCAGTGCTGCGCACCGCAGATCTTTTCTCATTACGTGTCAGGGGAACGAGCGGAGAGTGAGCGCTATGGAGCCTCTTTTATCAGTCACACCAACCTCATCCCATCCCCACTACTTCCCCACATGACTCCCCTTTCTCCCTTCTCTCTTGCCGCTGCACAATTACTCGGCAAGCCGGTCCTATCTCGCTGCAAATATAAAACACTTGACAGTCGTCAAGCTCTTGAATGTCATCCCACCGACCAATCCCACCCCCGTGCGAACGGTATCTTGAGCATTTTTTTTAAACTCATTTATTTTTTCGCTCGAAGAAACTTACGCTCGATTTACGAAGGCCGTTGTCTTGGTAGCCGGCTTCGTATCTTCTTAATTCCTTCCCGGAGCGTTATCTTTTTCCCCTCACTCCGCTGAGCCGGTCCTCGCCCCAAAGACCCATCTCCTATTTAAGGCTTACTTGATCCTAGTTCTCCTCCCAGTTCTTCTTCTTTGAACCATGCTCCTGTCGCTCTAGCTGCGCAGTAGTAACACTTGTCAAGTGGAGGGAAGGGGGATTGGGAGCTAGAGAGTTGTTGCGCAAGAGGCCATGGCACGTGGAGGCCGCTGGCTCGGTGTCGGAGTGGTCGGAAATTTATTTTTCATCATCATAAGTTTTCATTCCTACATTCTGACTCCTTGTATTTCAAGGACCCGAGAAGATAATTAACGAAACTTGGATGTTATGAGTTCGACAACGCATAATATGCATTAATCCTAATGTGTTAACATTGCAGGACGGACATCTTAAAAATGTCATATTTATCGTGTAAGAGAAGGGATTATTGTGCATGATCGAAACTGTTAGAAGTGTAAATGGCTACCACAAGTAGCGTCATTTATTTTGTTCTCTTTCTATTCTATTTTTTATCTCTGCATTCGAGATGCACTCTGCATTATATTTGCATTTGTATTTATAGATCCTTCCCAGTGAGCTACTAGGAGGTACTAACCTAGTATGCTACTATCGCCACTATCGTAGCGGAGTAAATAATTGTCGGTAGCGACTGCCCTAGAAACAATGAAGCAACGCTTGGCAACACTGCCACTGGTTTCATTGTACGTGAATTCGTATGTCACACTTCAATAATGCTACAATGAGACCATCGTTAAATACTCTTATTTCCCCATATTTTAGCATTACTATCATAATTCCGACAAATCTTCCATAAACTTTGATTGTTATTGTATAGAAAAATCGGGAATACATGCTTGTCATAACCTTTATTGTTTGCCACACGTAGTAATACACCACAAACTTGCACAGATCGTTCATAAAATCATTCGGACACACTGGACTTCACCACATCAAAGTTGAACTAACTACATCCAATCGCACCAAATTAAGGTATCAGTTATATTCAAACAAACACAGGACTTTCTTGAGGTATCCACCGTTCCATCAATATAAAAAAATCATGCACTCTGCATTATATGCATGTTTCTAAATCTGCCAAGTATAGTGCTAGCGTTTTGTATGTTCCCTGTATGACTCTTGCGTCACGTTTATATAGTTACATGCTGGATTATTTTCGTAGTATCTGTAGCATTTGTAGCATACCGATAGTGTGGTGCTTATTGGTGAAAGTAAGTTTCTTAACTCTAGATTTTGTTGGTGATAAGTCACCACCTGCCAAATACTCACGTGGTAGCTTGCAGGGTAATAAGTAGATGTAGATATGCCAGCAATCTTTTAATCAGTTTTGCATTTCATCACGGACGAGCTTTAACCACCGGTCCCAGAAAAAAGAGTGCATTGTCCATCGTGAGTAGAATGATTCATTGAATCCGTAACGAATGTGAAATTTTCCTGCAACAGACATTAATTAACAGAATATATAGCAAATGCTAATACCAGTATTAAAGTGGGCTCCAGTATTAATGCCTGCGTGGGGTGGATTCACACCTTGTCACGTACATTTACGTGACTTTCAGAGTACCACATAGACATAGATAGATGAAAATTACTAAAGATACAATCAGAGAGTGTTCTCCTATGGTGAACTGTTCGTTTTGGGTTTGTTTTTCATGAAGTTAGCGGTATCGGGAGTACCACAAGGGAATGATATGTGCCCGCTTTTGTTTACATACTTCAACGAACGACAATTTTAAACAATTAACGACGTCTATGAGGGTATTGTGAACCCTGAGTGTTTGAAGATAATACTTTATTGCGTAGGAAGTAAAAAAATAATGAAAAAGCGATTCTCCACTGGTGTAATTTCAAGCAATTGGAAATGAATTAGAAAAAAACGTGCAGCAATGAATTCTTTTTAACGTACGAGACTACTCACTAAGCAAAATGAAGAAAGCAAGCTGAATTCGAGGTCTATTAGTCCTTGAATGTATTATGAATCATGTAATACATGAAGTTTTTACACAATTGCCACTCACATTAAAAGACGTTGAGGTTAAAAAATTCAGAAAACGGGATTTCAGAGTCTGAAGAGCGAAAAGGAGTAGGTATTCTTTTCGAGAGCGTTAAAAGTGGAATCGAAGCGTATCATTCCGATAGGAGACAGGCCTACGTCAAGATTGGGTCAGTTGGAGCTCAACGATCCATTAAAATGTCTCTGCCCTTCCCTCCCCCTCTTTCTGTCACTCACGTCTTTATGGTCCATTATCTCCTCATGTGCTTTCTTTAGCCTTCAATCATATCTTTATTACGTTAATCAGAAAAGGAAGAAGTATTGATTGATTCTTCTTAAAGTAAACAATTCTTCGTATCTATTTAATGAAGGGGACCTTCTGTAAGTATGTAAGGAAACCAACGGCAACGAGTGAAATAGTGATATTGATGACGGGAGTGATTTGGTGGAAGATCATCAGTTCGAAAAAGCCGTGATATTATTACTGGAATAAATAATTTTCAGTGAAAGAAATTATTTTTCAATATCTCATGTACTTCGGTTGCGGAGATTCCAAGAAGTATTAATTTCAAACATTACACTCGTCACCCTCTCTGTAATAATTATATTTCACATTGTTTCTAGTTGTTACGCGTTCCTGATGCTAAGGTCAATAAGTTATCTGCTGTTGAGATTAGTAGGATGTTCGCATTAATTATTTTCCGATAGTTCTATTGTTGCGCTATATCCAAGCTTATTTTTTAGGTACACAATTAGGATTCCCATTGTTCACGCTATTGCTGTGCGAGTACACGAAGGAATAGCCGTCAGAAATCCTCTGAAATGAGTTCTGATTGTGCCCGAAACCATGAGTGCGAACTGAAAATCCATCCCCTGCTTCACTTGAACTGATACTACTCAAAAGAACGGTTCCGGAACGTTATATTTCGTTCAAAATTCGTTCCGTTAACGAAAGTAAAGTCAAGTAAAGTACAAGTAGTTTCATTCCGAACTGAAACAAAAATAAAAAAGAAAGCCGATAATTTTGATCCACAACGGAACTATTAGCTTGGTTCCGGTTTCGTTTAACATCCCTGGGTGGAACAAAAAAAATGAACACACACTAGTTTTCGATTGAGACATGTATAAGGTAGTTTGAACGAGACGTCATATGGCATAGAATTTGATGAGTTTACCCTCGCTGCAAATAAAAATATCTAGTCTTCCATACAACATAAGAAAATCAGCCTCTTACCATCATCATACTTTTCAAGTTGCTTTCCAAGAAGTTCTAGCCATTTTCCATTGATATTATTACGGGTAAGCATTCCAGACAAACTTTAACTTATAAAATTAGGAATTTCATATGATTATATTTCGTCAGAACTTAAAGAGCCTAGTATGCATGCTTTTTCGACTACTCTTAGGGATACATCAATTTTTCACCGCAGTAATGTTTTACATGACGGCAGTACATCGGATGTAAAAACATTTTCTGCCTACAGCGTGACAAAATGTGTCAATTTTATACCAAATGAGGTATGTTTTGTTAAGGACTGAGAGTTTCAGTAATTTATGATACGCCTTTTCATAATTCTTGTTACGATTTAATTTTTAACTCTTACATCATACAGTTGGTTATTTTTGAAAATAAAATCTGAATATGGTCACCAACATAAGTAGGAAAAATCTTGCTAAAACTGCCAACGCAATGTCATTTTTGATGCCATCTTGGCAACTAGAAAAAAAATTGAAAAAAAGGTGTTGTTATGAACTTCTGGAAAAGAAAAAACTCCCCCAAAACTGCTATTACGAACAAAATACCCAATTAGATAATGTAGAATCTGTAAAATACCTCGGAGTTATACAAAATAATGATCTCTCGTGGAGCAAACATATTCGGGAAATAACTGGTCAGGTTAATCGTAAATTGGGATTTGTAAAAAGAGTAGGTACTTAAGAGAATTCGACGATAAATTTGGTCTTAAATACGCTGCAAGTGTTTAGGATTCACATGAGGTTGGCGTTACAACGCGTGCAGAAAAGACCAGCAAGATACGTGAAAGGCCGTTATGATAGCCTCGTTAGTGTTACTGAACTCTTGGAACAACTTAGATGGGAATCACTTTCAGACCGTCGATAGAAACTTAGACTCAATATTTTATGTAAATTTAAAACCGATTTATTTTCAAACGAAGTTTCTCCTATTATTTACTAACTCCCACATTCTGCGGTAGATCAGATCATGAGAAAAAAATAAGGGAATTAGATTGTAGAACAGAAAGGCTAAAAATGTCGTTTTTTCCGCGATCGATAAGAGACCATAATGGCTGCGTTAAGACTTTGAAGTAGGTTAGTGACGGGTAGCGCATCTGATTAATTCATATGCCCCTAATGCATGTTTCTAAATCTGCCGAGAAGTGTTAACACCATGCATTGCATGTTCCTTGTATGGCTCTTGAATCACGTTTACATAGTTAAATTATACAATATTTTAGTAATTTATCAAGCATTGTAGCATACCGATAGTGTGGGGGCTTGTTGTTGAAAATAAATTTCTTTTCATTAGCACATATTGGTGATAACTCACTGCCAAACTCCATTCCGGTGGCTCTCAGGGTAATAAGTAGATGTAGATACATCAAGGTTTATTTTTATTCAAGTCAGTACTGGTTGGTGGGGTAAATGAGGAAAGGATTCATGAGGAGAGAGGTGGAGCTAGTGGGGCTAGGTCAGGGGAGCTAGAGGGGCTGGGTGATAAGTCACCCCCTTCCAAACACCCTTGAGGTAGCTTGTAGGGTGATATTTAAATGTAGATGCGAGAGGGAATAACAACACGAGAAACATTAAAGTAGCTGGAGCGGTAACCGTGGATCATTGATAGCAAGTTTTTATTTAGGGATGTCGGTAAGAAATTTAGGACTGCATGTAAATTAAGTACTCCGGTTGTTACTACGGAAAGTGCAATGAAGGCAGTAACGGAAATATTACAAAACTTATACTTCATATTTTTTCCACTAAAGTATCTACATCTATCTCCGTAAAATCGATCAGAGGAAAAATATAGATTAACTCTTTTACGAAAGTATTTTTTGCCGGACGTTCAACGTATTTTGCAAGAGCCAAACAATTATGGTCGAAACGATCACAGGAATAAGATTTAGGTCATATACTGTCGAACGGATACATCTAAAATGCCATTTTTTCCACGCACAATAAGGGACCTTAACAAATGCGATTGATCAGTACTAGGATACATTGCAGTGCTATTTATTAGTCGCATTAATGATACGAACCAGTAATCGTATCTTAAGTAGTGTACTACATGGTAGTATGTTCGTCCACGTAGCACTCCACTAATTTCTGACCTGACCGCGCACTGTTGTCCCGACTGTTTTTGGCCTGCGCCTGTCATCCGGGGGAACGTGCGCGGTTCTGATTTCAGCTGGGATGAGTGCTGCATGCCTGGTGTGGAATCACCATGTGCCACACACCCTAGTGGTGACTTGCACGGTATTTCGTAGATGTAATTGAAGAAAAGAATCACTTCGCGTATAGAAGAAAATCAGTATGTTTGTAATCAAATTAGTCCGAAATATATGTCATGTGTCATTAGGCTACGCGTTAAAATAGCGTTTTATTGCCAAAAACATAATGCGTATTATGCGGTCTGTTTAGAGGGCATGATACATGCGAGCATTCTACAATAGCATGTTATTTAATGGTACTCCTACACCAAATGCCACGAACCCAAGAGGTAGCTTGCAAGTTACCACGTACAGTGATGTAATGGAAATCTCCTCTCTATAAGTTTCGTTTCAGAAATCACGTCGCAACTTCACATTATTTTCAAAGTACCCATTCCCAAGCGTAATATAGAAAGTTTTCACCTAATCTTACCGTAAAAGCTAACGTATGCTTAACTGTTACCCAGAAATATTAGAACAGATCGTTTCAAGGATGCGCAATAGTGTTACAGCAATTAACACTGATACATTGGTGCAATAAGTTAATGAAAGGTCTCGCAACTGACCAATTCCCGATGGCCATTAACGTTTGAACACGCGCTTATCTGCAGGTACCATACCACTAATACCCCATATTCTTTCCCCATGCACGCCAGCAAAGGAGAGAACCTCGCAAAAACCTCCTAATTATGTACACCTTCCTCCGCTTGACCCCTACCCATTTGCCTTTCACGGCTGAGTCATCGAAACCTACCCGTAGCCCTGGGGAGATTAAAAATTCCCCACTTTAAAGTCTACAGACAAATTTTGCCGCGGGTGATATTAAGCTAATTGCCCTACAGTCCTCGCAAATGTTTGCTTTGCTCTTCTACGGTATCAGAATTAGTGCCGCCTTCGTGAAATCTTCCGAAAACACTAACTTCTCATAAATCCTACGGATTTCAGCAAAAAATATTCCCTCTACTGTTCTGGGTCATACTCTCTAGAAACTCAGCAGGTATGTTATCTGTTCCCACCGCCTTATTCTCTTGCATGAGCTAGACTGCATAAAGAAAATTATAATATATTGAGGGAAATAGACCGCAGAACATAACAGGCTCAAATTGGTATTTATACCGCGAACGATAACATACATCTATATATTAACCTGTAAGTCACCCAGAGGGTGTATGAAAGGGGGTGACATATCACCAACATGCCCTACAGCGTATAAATTAACTTTCACCAACATACACCACATTGGGAATGCAACAAATGCTACAGAAACTAATACATTAATATATAATGCAACAACGTAAATATGTTACATAAGTCATTCAGGGAACATGCAAAGCATTGTGTCAGCATTACTCGGCAGACTTAGAAACATGCATTTGGGAGCACATCAATTAACCAGCTACACTATCTGTCAACTAACACACTTCAAAGTCTCAACGCAGCCATTATTGTTTCTTGTCGATCGCAGGAAAAATGGCATTTCAACCCTGGTTGTTCTACAATCTATTTCCCTTATTTTATTCCCATGACCTGTCAGGAATGAGTGGGTTATAAATGAATGTGGGTTAGATGCTCCAGTAATGAATGAAAGGAGTGTGCTTCGTTGGTTTGGCCGGGTTGAGAGAATGGACGAGAGTCGAATAACGCAACAGATATATAAGAGTGAAATGAATAGTGCGAGAGGTAGAGGTAGGCCGAGAAAGTTGTGGTTGAATGTGGTTGAGGAAAATCTTCGGAGGAGGTATGTTAGGAGCCTTAAAAACAGGAGGGCATGCATGAAGCAGTGTATGGGGTAAATGAGGCAAAAGATATTTGCGAGGATAGGTCAGTATGGAGGAAATTATTGAAGCAGAGTTAGGTGTACAAATATATATTTATGAGTGAAGCTTTGTGACTGTGCCTACCCCGGAAGGCAAAGGCGTGATTGGATTGTATGTAAAAAATCTCGACAGGGAGATTTATCACAGGGCTCAATCATGATGAAATGTAGAAAGACAACCGGGGTGTTATGCGATAAGCGGATTGGAAGGATTATAAAAGGAAGGATTTTTAAATCAGTTGTTGAGACCAGCCCCTGATCTACGGTTGCGGTACATGGAGAGTGAGGAACATCGACCCCCAGGTGACCATGTATGTATGCATGTATGTATGTACCTGTTCTACCGGTTTTTCACTTGAATTTACTTATTATTTTTTATATATGAATAACATTATACTTGCATATTTAGATTTTAATAATATTACTTATACTTGAACTCAATTACATTGTTTTTGAATTGACATTAAATATTGAGTTTATTTTTTAATCGAGTCTGAAAGGAATTCCCACCCAATGATGTTGCAACACTAAGAAGGCGATCATAACGGCCTTGAGGCCGTATCATTCAATCGGTTGCCGGTTACCATTGCCGGTTGCCGGATACGGTTGGTGCGACCCTTGGCTATCACACTAGGGGTTGCCGGCCTATCCATTGGTCGTTGCGCTTTAGGGTAGGCATTTGTTTTCTTGGCCAACTCGTGTTTGTTTAAATTTTCAGTGAAGGCGATAAAATACTTGTATCTCAGGCGCTAACTCATAGAGACGGCGTAAAAGTTTTCTGTGTCACTGAGAGAAGTTTTACGCCAAGAAATCCTTCGTCGGAGAAAACTAGCGTATTCTCTGATGATTATTATTTTAGAGGAAGAAGAAAATGACCGAAAAATTCACTTCATTCACAAGCACAAATTCATTTTCATCCGTCCACAATTTAACTTTTGGTGGTATTTCGTACGGCCCACAACCTACTTCAGTCAGCAACCCACGAAAATTGTTCAAAATCAAGATGGCGCCATTCAAATGGAAACAAGAGTATCACGTGATCACGGGGCGAGCCGCTATTGGCTACGGTTGCCAACGGCCGGTTAGAAAAATAGAAGTGCTTCTATTTCAAAACCGACAACCTTAACCGGGAGCCGGATGGCGCTGATTGGTCGAGGAGCCCACTGAAACCGGCAATGGCAACCGGCAACCGATAGTATGATACGGCCTTTACACGTAACCGAGAAAGGAATTTTTTAGATAATATTTGGACCTATTGAAATCAGCTGTTTTGAAAATGTAAAGTTTTTCTCATTTGTTTAAAATTTTCATTGATATTTAAGGAAAACTTTAAGCTCTAACTACCCTACGATGACATTGCCTCGACAGTGTCCACTTAATAATCACTTCATGTGGTATACAAGTATCCAGTAAATCAAGAATGTTGTCTCCTCTGTTAGTCGACGAAGCTATCTAAAGAAGTGTGTTTGATGTTTAAGTGTGCAGCAGATACCATGATAGTTCTCCATAAGATCTTGTACCAAGTTAGTCGATATGTAGTTTAGCTAATTAGGTGTTTTGCTCCCAATTGCTTGGTTCATAATCTACATCGTTGCACTGTAACACTTACATCACGTTTCGCATGCTTCCTAGCGAAATATATAAATGCAATTAGTTTCTGTAGCATTCGCAGCATACCTACAGTGTGGTGCATGTGAGTGAAAGTTGACTTTTAGTTAGATAAGCATTTGCAGGTTTTAGCTTATACATTATTAGACGTAGTTTGTTTACTGAATCAGGGTTCATTGTTGTGCACGTTGGTGATAACTCCTCAACTTCCACAAGCCCTTCACTTGTCTTGAAGGGTATTATGTATTTAGATTACAGGTTACAACACCGGCTATCATCAGCTTATTTCCATTTCGCCTACCCAAGTTCCCATAGCGACCGCTCGCTCTGGGTTGTGAAGAATGCCCCATCGGAATGGATTGGATGACATCATCGAGAACAGTAAGAGGATCTCGAGCAAAGGGGGTATCAATGGCAAATCCTTGCGAAATGCTGAAGCCTTGATAGCGAGGGGGACTCCCAGATAACCCATATAACGTGGATAGCCAGCCATGGGAATGCTGGTTGAATCCATTCCCACGTGTTATTCGACACTGAAAGGTACTGTATCGTATAACAGTATCATATAACAGTCAGCTGTTTCGGGCCGCGAGATAACGAGCTGAGTCACAACTGAGAGGGGTAGGGTCAACCTGTCATGGAGGATATTCGATACACCCACGGTTTCCTCAACGGAACATGAAACTGCTGCTATATTCATCCATCTTCGGGTAATTTAAGTTCGCGAGATAAAACCGAGAACATTGGTTGGAAGTAATGAGGTCTCTGAAATAGTTTATCCATTAATGCCTTGATGTTGAAAAAGATGTACCTATGTCGATTCTATACGAGGAATACCTAAGCGGTACCCAAGCAAAGGTATTTTGGGTTTCTATGTGAAATATCAGGCGCTTACGGTGTAAAATATTTTCCCCAAATTTGCTGTAATTCAGCGAGGTTTCCTTAACTGAAGTTGTGCCAACTAATGAGCAAATCTGGAAAGCTTAAAAATTTTAAGCAAGGAAAATTTCTTGAAATTCAGCAAATTCAGTTCAGGTAGGAGTGTTACTTCAAAAATTGAATTGCCGCATCCTAATCACAAAACGTTTTGTGAATGTCAGGCCTAACGGGGTCCTCAGAGAAAATACGGGCTCGTAAGCAATTTAATAAAACAGTTACCCTGCATTCTATTTGGAAGAATTTTTTGTGGAAACTAAATACATTTCATACAGATTCTTAGAGACAAATAATGTATTGGTAGATGTATGTATATCTAAGAATAACTTCAATTCAGGCATTTTGCTGAATTTCAACTAATTTTTTTTTACTGAAGAGGTCTGGAAAGTTTAATTCCGGGAACTTTCAGAATTTAAGACATTTTGGTGAAATTCAGCAAGTTTTGTACGAACTGAAAATTTCTAGGTTTAGCAGGATATTCATAGCGCTCATCATTGGATATTCTATCAGCTGAATGGAAAGCAATTGGATACCATTGTTTTGGGACTAAGAAAAAAATACAAATTTTATATTTTACATTTTCAATACTAATTCTGGGAGAACTTGGTTTTTTTAGGACACATAGTATAATATTTGTAGTTTACGGTAATAGAGAGTTGCGTCTGACATCATTAGCGCTCTCATATGGCACATATTTATCCAATTGTCGGCCCCGGTGGCGGAGGGGTAAAGTCCTCGCCAGCTAACCCTAGGGTCGCGGGTTCGAGTCCCGCCTGGGTAGAATATTATCTGCCCAGGACATGGGTGTTTGCGTCTCGTCCGTTGTTACTGTTATTCACCCGACGTAAATTGGCCCATTGTGCTGTATTCGGGGTAGTGAAGATAAAAAAAAAAAAAAATTAATTAATTAAATAGTTTATCGGCAATTGGAAGAGGTTATATAAATAGACGTATAAAATAGAATTACGCAAGGCAAAAGATAGAGGCAAAACCTACATGACGATCACAATGTCGACCTAACAAACCAGATATCGCGATACATACTCCCGCCTCAGGTATCGATAGATATTCAATACAGCGTCTACATCAACATCTACGAAATATCGTGCGAGCCACCTCCAGGGTGTAAGGCACAGGGTGATTCTCCATCAATTCGGTACCCTACAAGTTATCCAACAGGTGTGTGGCAAGGGGTGATATCTCTCCAGGAATGCAATACTCGTCGTAGTTCGTAATTGAACCACTCATTATCCCTCAGACTCCAAGTGTCGGTGAAACGCAATCAGGAAAACAATGCACTGACAAACAAGAGACAGAAATAGTTATGCCACTGGCATTAATTAATTTTGATAATCGTATTCATTCATTAATGCTTTGTGATAATGATTATTTCGGAAAACCAATTCAGGCGGGACGTTTCAATTGAATGAGATGTACATCTACATCTATTTATTACCCTCAAAGCCACCACAAGGGTGTTTGGCAGGGGGTGACTTATCACCAACATAAACTACAGTGAAGAAATGTATTTTCATCAACAAACATTACACTATCGGTATATTACAAATGCTACAAAAACTACTAAAATAATCTATTAAGTAACCACATAAACGTGACACAAGAGTCATGCATGGAACAAGTAAAACAGTGTAAACGCTCCTCAACAGATTTAGAAACATGCATTAGGGTGCATATAAATACATCAGCTACACTACCTATCAACTAACCTACTTCAAAGTCGAAACGCAGCCATTATGGTCTCTTCATCGATCGCGGTAAAAACGGCATTTTAAACCTTCCTGTTCTACAATCTATTTCCCTTATTTTATTCTCATGAGCTGATCTACCGTAGTATGTTGTAGTTCGTAAAATATTGTAAACTTCGTCTGAAAATAAATCGGTTTAAAATTTACATAAAAGATTGAGTCTAATTTTCAATCGACGGTTGAAACCGAGTCCCATCCAAGTTGTTTAATGAGATCAGGACACTAACGAGACTATCATAACGGCCTTTTACGTATCTTGCTGATCATCTCTGCACGCGTTATAACTCTGATTTGAAGCCTACCTCACGAGTATCCCAAACACTGGCAGCGTAACTTTATCGTCGCACTTTCCAAGTACTTTCTTTCAAATCCCAATTTATGATTAGCTTGACCAGTTATTTCCCGAATGTGTTTGCTCCTCGAGAGATTATTTGTCAGTTTAACTCCGAGGAATTTTACAAATTCTACAGTATCTAATTGGGTATTTTGTACGTAATATCTGTATTGAGGGGAGGTTTTCCTTTTGCAGAAGTTCATTACAACACATTTTTTTCAAATTTTATTCTTATGTGCAGATCTACTGTAGTATTCTGGAGTTCGTAAAATATCGGAGACCTCGGTTTCGTTACTCCAACATGACAACAGGTAACTTTTTAGACAAGGACCCGTATAAATCGGTTTTGAATTTACATAAAATATTGAGTCTAATATTCAATTGACAGTCTGAAAGCGATCCCCATCCAAGTTATTGCAAGAGGTCAGTAACACTAACGACGCTATCATAAATGCCTTTCACGTATCTTGCTGATCTTCTCTACATGCGTTCTAACTCTGTGTCTAAGCCTACCTCACGAGTATCCCAAACACTGGCAGCTTATTCTAAGTGGGGTCTAACAAGGGAGAAGTAGCTGATTTCTCTAACTTTATCGTCGCACTTTCCAAGTACTTTTTTTCAAATCCCAATTTATGATTAGCTTGACCAGTTATTTCCCGAATATGTTTCCTCCTCGAGAGATAATTAGTCAGTTTAACTCCGAGGAATTTTACAGATTCTACCGTATCTACTTGGGTATTTTGTACGTAATAGCTGTATTGAGGGGAGGTTTTCCTTTTGCAGAAGTTCATTACAACACATTTTTTTCAAATTTCATTCTAGCTTCCGCGAATCGCACAACGCTTCCACCCGTAGCCTTCCGAGTCTCTAAGGGCTCCCACCTTAATCCCTCTAAAAGTTTTGAAACATTATATGTTTGCTCGCAGCAGTTTTTAACGTAGCGTGCTGCCTATGCTTGTATTGTATAGATGTTTTGGTTAAATATGACCAGGGTCCCAAATGCTCGCGGCGAATTCGAGGTGTGGGCTATCCAGGACGAAGTAGCATCTCTCTTTTACTTTTTCATCCGAGGACCTTCCTATTATACGTTAAACAAAACCTCGTTTCTTTAATGCTGTGCCCCATATGATTTGTATGTGTGTTCCCCACAATATACCAGAAGTTAAGGCAATTCCACAGTGTTTAACGGTATATAAATATTTTATATTTACTCTACCCACGGTGTAGGTATGGCATTTGAGTGATGATGTTTGATTGAGGTGTAGTCTGAGAATTATGGGATGAAAATAAACCATAAGGATACGAAAGTAATGAGATTCTATAAAGCAACGAGGGCATCTCTGAACATTAGGGTGGGAGGGTACGACCTGGAGCATGTCGAGCAGAATCCGGTTAGCATATTGGAGGAGAAGAGGTTCAAGGGTAGGGACTTACGATTTAGAATTTCCATGGCTAAAGAAGGATTTTCAAAAAGTAGGGAATTGATCAGGCGGTTTCTGAGTAGAGAAGTGAAGAGAAGGCTGGTGATAACTTCCACATGGTGCGTGGCACAGTATGGACCGGAGACTAGGTCATCTGTTAACTCAGAAGTCTGAGGAAGCAGAAGAAAGCGGATAGGTATTCTGGACGAAATTAGACAAGGGAGGCGATAAGAGGAACTTAGGTCGGCGGCGGCGGCGGAAGTGGTGGTACTCAGCCAATGAGGACACTCCTTTAGAAATCATGACGTCAGACCGAAGAGCTGTGCTATGATGGCTAGCGGGGGCCGCAAATATTCAGCCTGGACTGAATTCTGTGGCGGCGGAAGCTGGCCGAGAAGCGGGAAAGCCTTTCAAAAATGAATCCTCTTTGGATGTTAAGTGAGCCCGTAAGTTTCAGTAAAAGATTCTCTAAGCGATGCGTATAATGTTTACGATATATTTAAGATGTTAAGATTCTTAATTTATAATGGCTTTAGAAAATATGGTCTGGTTTCCAACGAAAATAGCCTTCCTTAAGGTTATATAGCATCATTAATCTACTAGCGTTAGCCAGAGAGTGGCATAAATATGCCAATTGGCAAATATAAAGGCAAAATACTAGTATCCATTCTTGATGCCGCAATCACGGGGAAAACATTTTCAGGTTTTGGTTATTGTTTATTGCATGTTCGGACAATGGAGCTGATCACGCATAAATGCTGATATGGCATTGCCTAACGAGTTAAACAACGACCAAATTATGTCACTCGCTCTAATGTAAGGACCAAGCACAATATAATTCTTGAACTGAGTGGCAAGGTTTATTCTCAACTCATTTCAATAAACATGGATTTCAGATTGAGGCGTTGCACGTTAGCTTGACGAATATGGTTGTAGTGAAACTACTGTCATCAAATAAGCATCAATAAATAATTACATACTTATCTTTAACTAATTCATTCATTAAATCCCACGAATCATTCTCATGAGACAAAAAATGTTGGTTTTTCCGATGACATGATAATACTGCAGTGTCAATGTCATAGCACTCCTACCACCTTTCATTTGTTTTCTCGCCGCCGACCTATGAAGGGTCCACCGCTACCGTCCGCGGCGAAATCCATCGTGATCCCCGCTGCCGCCGACCTATGAAGCCGGCCTTAAGGTAGTTGGAGCGAGATTGTTCCCTAGTCATATTGGAGACCTTATTCAAATTTTTACGTTTTAATTTCAGCGGCTGTAGGAACTATGAATAAAATATTGCTCTAATAATGGTGCAGAAATACACTTTTGTATGACTTAATCTCTAATTAATTAAGTAAAAATTTCCGTAAGTCTCTACTTGATTCATTTGTCACACGGTACGTTTAAAACTCCTTCACAAAGGAATGTTTATTTACGATTCTGAAAAAAATAACCTTAGTGACAAGATGATTCATTTTTAAAAATTGTTGTGAAAATATAGATAACTATGCACTGTTAATTTTGTGACGAAATCTAAGTGTTAGAAACACTTCCTCATTTAAAAAAATTAGGTCTCACTGGATTGCATACACTTTCATTTTCTCATGTAAAAGGGCTGGTTTTATGTCAAAAACCTCGGATAGTAGTCTGGTAAGGGGCTGAAAGTTTGGTGTTTCTGGAAGAGTAGTATTTATCTTTAAAATGAGACCAAATTAATTGATTTCTAGGTGAAATGATATTTCGCTCAAACTACCTTAAGCGGAAGCCAATGGCGGATCACGATTAGGAAGGAAAACGGAACGATATGCCCGAAAATGTGAAGTTTGAATATGTACTGTCCAAAAACCTACCAATTAGCTGAGAGAATTCTTAAATTAATGAATGAATATTCCCCCAGCCGCTGAGTGTGGACTAGGAAACAGTCTGGAGAGAAATGCAACGCCAAAAATTAAATCAAGGAAGTGCTACGTTGGCAAACATAATAACATGCAGTCCTGATTTATGTACATCTACATCTACGTCATACCCTGCAAGCCACCCAATGGGTGTGTGGCAGGGAGTGCTTCCACACCAGGCAGGCATGAATGATACGGTAGAACACCGAAATTACATTGAAACCCGCGTACCACACATGCAAAGCGCCAATTAATAATCTACTAACCAACAAACATTCTATCGTCGATCGTTCCAACGTGCAAGGGATACAAAGACTACTACTACATATTCAAAATATCATGCATAAATAAGAACATCAATATTTACATCATGCATAAATAAGAACGTAGAGAATAGAAAGAGAAAGATTTACTGTCTGCCTATTGTCACAATTCGAACTATTCATGACGACGATCACAGCTGTTATGGTCCCGAATGTTACGCGGAAAAAATGACATTTTATACCTATCGGTTCTACAATCTAGCTCTCTAACTTTATTGGCGCGATCTAATCTGCCATAATACGTATATATTACTACCGTTATATACATATACTACTACTATAATATGTATTACTACCTTTAAGAATAACTAAGGCTTATCTAACACTATTTATTCATGAATACCACAGCATAACCATTCATGTAGGAAACAAAATCAAGCGATACGTTGCGAACGTGTTGAGTTGAGAACTGATACGTTGCCAACGTTTTAATTTGAGAGTATTAGCGGTTAGATTTCAATCACAAGTTCAAAATCTTGTTTACATAGCATCATTCTGTCTCGTTTTCTCAGTTCGGCGGCCATGCTGACAAGCAAAAATGACAATAAAAAACAGACATGAAAAATTCATAAGCGATTCATGCAGACGTTGAAAACTGAAAAAATATATAAAAAATAAAGAGGCCTAACTTATTCTATTGCGGGGTTCGATCATAACTATTGCGGTCCCTTATCGTGAGCGGAAATAATATGAAACCTTTCGGTCCTGCAATCCATCACTAATTAAATTCATGTCGTCGATCCAATTATGGTTGAGCTACAAACTTACTTGACCATATAATGGGTAAAAAAATAGCAACATTTTTCCTCATTTTCAAGCAATTCGTCATTTCAACAGCAGTACACCTTGATGAGACGATAACTTGCTCAATCTCGATTAGTCTCCTTCCGTATTACGGCCTTTCCTGCACCTCGCTGTAAACCGCTGGAGGTTTCTTGAGACAACAAGCCTAATACGATGGCGAAATCAAGTTTTATCTCTCCACGATATCCACGCTACCACAACCACCACAATCAGAGTCAACTGGGCCCCGGGGGGGTTTTAACCAGTGCGCCTTCCGTGATACCTCACAGCAAAAGGTAAAGAAAGATACGCACGGTAGATTAGGAAAAAAATATGGAATCACCTCGTATCTATGGAAACGCACGCGACATACGAACGCACAAACGTAAAGACTTTCGTAAAAACACACGTACGTATATACGTACACTCGGGCGTGATGCAACCAGCGGAGCGTTCATTCCCTTTCTCTTGCCAGCCTTCTCTTGTTTTCTCTCCGCTAACACAAGGCGCGCTCCAGAAAGACAACAAGATAATGCCATCCGCTTCCATCGACCGTAACCCTCCTACCTGCTCGCTTAAAACTATATACCTGTGCGCGTGAGTGCGACTCATCGCCTATTAAGCCAAAAGAGCAGGAAAGGGGTAAACACAGAAGGCACTCCGTCGACTGTTTTGGTTCATCCCCACACCATTCCGGGCTTTCTGTCTCGGAAGGAGGCGAGGAATGATGGGTAAATAGGCCGGGAGCTCGAAGGCGGATCTAGGGATTCATTTAAACTTCAAAGAGTAGAATCACGAGATCTCTCAGCTGATTGAGCAATGCGGTAACCTAGCTCCCAGCTTCACAATTCCGGTTCTGGCACGTGGTAGGGACGGCATTTTTTGCATTAAATAGTTTAACACATTCAATTATAAAACGAGGAAAACTATGAACCAAGGTTCTTATGTGTGTAAGGGGCCATTCAAGTATTACGTAAGATAATCAACTCGCATAACCAAAACATTTCATATCCCCAAATATCGCAAAAGTCATTCTACATCTCCTCTTGTAAATTGTGGAACTCCCTGCCAAATTACATTAAATTATCCAGGAACGTCTCACACTTCAAAAGGAGTATGACTGATTATTTTATTCCCTCCATTTCTTGATCACCATATTGCTGACTCGCAGAAATTGGGCAATATGTATTATTGGCGTCTGTTTTTTCTTTTTCTATTTGTCATGTTGAAATTATGTTGAAAAGGTTGTTCCCAGAACAATATAAGATGTTTCTATTTCAATAGGAACTACCTCACAACAAAACGCAAAAAATCACTCTATATCTCCTCTTAGAAATTATAGACTCCTTGCCAAATCACATCAAATTACCCAGGAATTTCTCACAGTTCAAAAGGAGCGCAGCTGGTTTTCTTTGTTTCCCTCAATGTACTGAACACCATATTTTTTACTCGACATAATCAAATTGTATTTGTCATTTGTATTTTACTTGTACGAGGGCGGTTTTTTTCAACCTCCGATAAGCCATAAATAGAAGACAAGTGAATCTCGAAAAATTATTTTATTACTAAAAGTTACGAACACTTATGTTTACTTTTCGACATAAACACCTTGACGATTGAGGCATTTGTCGAACCTGCGAACAAGCTTTACAATACCCTCTTCATAAAATGTTGCCGCCAATGAATTTAAATGAGTCATTACGTCGTCTTGAAGTCCCTCGTTAATTTGGAAGCGCTGCCCTCCCAGCCACTTCTTCAGTTGATGGAAAAGATGGAAGTCACTCGGCGCTAGGTCGGGACTGTGTAACGGGCGATTGAAAATGTCCCATTGAAATTGCTCGAGGAGCAGTTGTGTTACACCAGCACTGTGAGGACGAGCTTTGTCATGGATCAGAACAATTCCAGAAGTCAGCGTACCTCTTCTTCTGTTTTGAATGACTCTCCGCAAAGGTGGTCAAGTTTCAAACAAACAGCTGTATAAGTCGTTGTCCCATAGACAAAGCACTTATGGTGAACCTACGGTCCTCTCTAATCTCTTCGTCATTCCGTTCAACAAGACTGTCTGTAGCGGCAGACTTGCGCCCTTGACCCCCTTCATCATGCATATCAGTTCGGCCATCTTTAAATTTTCGACACCATTCACGCATATCACCACCACTCATTAAGTTTTCTGCATAAACTTGGCTTATTCTTCGATGAATTTCGGCTGCAATATTCCCCTCTGCTTGCAGGAAACGAATTACACTTCGCAATACTCTCTCGGTGGGAGAATCAATTGAGGCGGCCATGTTTATGTGACTGCTGCTCAGTACAGACAGACGACTTGAACTCGGCCGTGACAGAGCGTGTAGTGCGTGAGATGCGCAGTTGCCTACTGCGCACATCACCCGTCTGTCGCTTGTCTGACGTTTATGTAGTGTGATCGGAGGTTGAAAAAAAACTGCCCTCGTATTTATTACCTGTATTAGTGATTTATGAATGAATGAATGAATGAATTTATTGCTCCAAATTACTTCAATGTACAAATTTTGTTTCAAAACAATGGAAGGAGCTTTAGGTAGCTTCAATGGTTAAAAGCCCAGTGTGGAAGCTACCATCCTTAAATTTAATGCGAGGCTAGCTACACAAAAATTTAACTTTTTTCTATTATAAATATGCATCATTGAATATGACACGTGGCAAAAACATACCTTGTGAAAACAAATAAGAAGAGAAAAATACAAAAGCAATCTTTTTGATTAATTATTTCATTTGGGTCCTGGCTGATAATTTGTTTTCTTCGGTGGCTTGAACAGTACATTCTCATGTAAACATATTGAATAATGTTTGTGAATTGTTATTCTGATTTTTTTACTCCCTGATTTTTGTATCCTTCATTTTCCTGGCTGATTAATAATCATGCTTCTGTGTTGTGAACGTGACAATTGTTTTAATTTTCTTTGCCCTCTGGCTGATTTAGTTACCACAGTTTTGCGTAAATTTGTTTGTATTTTTGTTTTGTATTAGTTGCCCCATGGTGGCATTTATTTTGAATATATGAATGATCCGGGGGACTTAGTTCCCAGAATAATAAAGTTGTTTCTTTTCTATTCTAAGACGTTTTTGGGGGCAGTGGGGTTAGCATCATCTTATTTTGTCTTACGAGGGGGGAAGGGCAGGGGGTCCGGAACCAATTTACTTCAGATTTTTGTCCGTCTCGGTGTAAACTCGGGGGTACGCGAACCCTTAAGGGATTAGAGCCATTCAAGTATTACGTCAGAGGTTGTTGGGGTTGTGGGGGGGGGGGGGGGTTGAGACCATTTTACATTCTCTTATGAAGAGGGGGGGGCGGGGCAGGAAGCCTGGAACCAATTTGCGTAAGATATTTGTCCTTCTCGAAACATTGCATCGTTTCCAAATATCCCGTGATTGTTCACAACTTCATTAGCTGTGATACTGTTTCGCTCTTAGTGATAATGAATGTGGTACTCCAACACTGCATAATTATACGATATCCAGAGCTCAAAGCTGTACGATGGCTTCTATGGAGAGAGCAGAAAGCGAGTATTTAATGAATAATAGATACATATATCAAACGTTTACGTTTTGTCAGAGGGAGGGGGGAGGTCAAAAATGGTATAAATCGTCTTACGTAATATTTGAACGGCCATTAAGGACCTTGCTATGGACTTTTCCAAGAACTAAAATTTACAACTGGTAATAAAAATTACGAAGAAGGACTTCTCATTTTATCTATGAAACATCAACCAATTAACCAAATAGATTTTGATAGCGTCTTGCATTATTTTTTTACATTAGAAATGGGGTTCACATTCCTAATTTTGTATTTAATTTTTAAGTGTAAATTTCACTGTGTCAGGCGAGATGTTGTGGAGCAGCATCTTAAATATCAGGTACAATTGTACCTGATGATGACTGCGTTATAGTCGTTGAATGAACAGTACCAAGTAGTAATGAAGTGGACTGTGCGTAATCTTCCGTTTAACATTCAAGAACGTAAGATGAAAATACGTTATCTTAAAACTGATTTTCTGATTGTTTTCAAGAAGGTCATGCGTTTCCCAAAGGAATGACTGCTTTTAAAAGACCGCCTCTGGCGGCTAAAACTGCAGCTACGTTACTGGACCTGGGATAAAAACAATTTGCGTCCTTTTTGTATTTTGTAAAAAGGATACTTGAATATAATAATGTCATACAAAAGGGTATCCTTTTGATGTTTTCGAGAAGACTATATAATATTTATGGTTGTACCGTTACTTACTGTTATGATATTCTTAGTATGAATCGGGTTTTCGTGAGATAAAGACGCTGAATTTATTCATGTTCACTCTAGGGGAATTTTAATTTAAGAGTGTTTTTCCTTGGCTGCGTTGTGGTCATAAATGTTATCAAGAAAAAGGAGCTTTTTAACATAAAACCTAATGTCTATCTCCGTAATTTTCATATATTGGTTGATTCCGCCGCTATGTGAAGGGAGATTGACAATCTCGGTGGGACAATATTATAATTAATTGTCCTGTGTATGCCTTAAGGTCCGGCTATATTATCACTGGATTAATATTTTTTGGTGCGATTACCAACCGACGCTCCCCAGCAATATGGCTAGGGTCGAATAAGCGAACTTCTAAGTAATTTATAAGACCCAAATTATCGGTTAAAATCATATTTACGCAAATACTATGTCGTCTCAAGGTAAGCGTTAAAATAATTTATAAAACAGAGCTTGAATTTTATAGCCTTGATAACTTTCTTCGTGGTTGGAGAGAGTACGCACCAATAACTCCTCGCTTTTTATTATACCGTAAACTGGGGTGGCTATGTGACAGAATTTCAGGATTTTCTCCTGTCACGGCAACCCTATTCGTAAGATCTCGTAATATTCGGTGTTTTTGTAACCCTATCCTTCTTGTACAAATCCGCACGTTTATGATAATAATTGACTTAGCCATTTTTTGCCAATTGACTTGAAAAGTTGTCACAAACTCACCCCAGGGTCTGGAGTGACTTTGCGACAAGCTGTTTTTTCATGAGATATGCACGGGAGAATGGAATTTCAATAAGTCACACCGTATTTCTTATATTCAAAGCCATATTTACTATTCAAAATGAAAAAAAAACTACCATTCAGCAATGAATCGGAACGAACCAACTATACATTTAGGCCGAAAAATAACAACAAAATATGAACTTTTTTTAAGCATGTGAACATTTGAAACAAAAAATATAAACAGTTATTCTTAGGTACATTTTACCAAATCAGGCGAAAGCTTCACGTCAAATTAGACCAATTCTTAAACTCTAAAAAATCCTCTTCCCCCCTTGTGGAGGCTCAATGCGGAATGAGACTTCTTCTTTCGAGTACAAAATTACGTCGGGCTTCACGGGCCATTTCCAATTTTCTCCACTCTTTTCCATCGAGCTTACAAGCACTCCGTCCGGTCTTTCCTCTATAACCTTCCCCGGATAAAGCTGTCCCAAAAAATTTACAACAACATGATCTTCTTAATCGCATTCTGTTTCAATGGGTAGATGGGGTGGACTTCGGGTGGGAACCTCACCTTCACGAAACTCTTTGTCCAAATCTGAGAAGTCTTCGTCTAAATCTAAATCTGCGTTTGAATCATGAAGAGTAAACGCAGAAGACGTATAACTTTCGTCGTCACTAAATCTCTCTTCTCTTTGCAAAGCTTTACTTGGGTGACTAGAACCTCGTGCTGTTGACGTGGATGGGTCATTTGTTTCTTCGACGACAACGTCTGATGATCCAATGCTTTTTCCTGCGGGGACATCGAGTTTCCTCCTTCTCTTAGCAATTCTCTTCGAGGTAATATCGGAACGTTTCTTATGGAGCTTTCCAGGAAAACTTCTCCCACGTGATTTTTTAAATAACTAGATAGATTCTGCTCGACGGCAGCCGATGGCAGGCGTTGCAAAACTTCTTCTTTGTTTAGCGGAAATATTCCCGTCTTTCTGAACGCGGACTTGAGATTTATTTCCCTGGTTGGCTCCAGGGCGGCCATCAACTCCTCTAAGAGCTTCGGGAATTCATCCTTAGGAATGCTCAAACACCCGAGATATTCTGCATCCAGTCGGTTAGAATCTTCCTCCAAGTACTTTTCATAGATCGGAAGAAGGCCACATCTAACGGCTGTAGCAAATGCGTTGCATTGGGAGGCAACGCTATGAATTTTATGTCGTTTTCTTCACACGAACGTATATACAACGGCTAAACTAATATGGGAGCTTAGGTTGTCTCTAACAAGCACCTTCGTTCTCTGATGTCTCCTCAAAATCGGAAGCATCAGTTTGAAGAACCAATCTTCAAACGACTGGGGGTCGAACCACCCTGACTTCGTTCTATTGTATCGTGCAACTTCCGGACTTCCCTTTGGTCCAAGTGGTCCAAAGCCTCTCGGCTTTATAGTTGACATATAAAGGCGTTAAATTCCCCGCTGCATTGCCGCACACCATTATAGATGTGCACGCTTTAGAGGAATTTTCGATATTCTCCGGGTATTTTGTTCCCCGTCGTGTAATCACCTTCCGGTTTCCAGGGTCGTCCACCAGGTTGGTTTCGTCAAAGTTCCAAATATTGGTGTTCGGGACTCCTTCCAATTCATTTTGCAAGTGCGTGTGTAAAAGTTGTTGACGATTTCTTCATCGTTCGCCGCCCGTGCATATGTAATATTATTCGACGCTCGTTGTGAGATGAAATGACCCGACCGCTTCATAAAAGCGGTGGCCAATTCTTGTCCCGAGATATCTTTCCTGAAACATCTGACGGTTCTCCCTGCCCTGTCTAAGTACGCCTTCACAACGCATCTTAAATCGAGATGGGGAACCCAAAAGAGGAGATTGCTACCGCGTGCGCGACTAGACTCGCTATTTCTGCCGTGGTCAACACTGTTTGCCCACCCGGAGATTTTTACTTCCCGTAAGCCGCGTAGCTCCTGCGTCTTGTCCCACATTGTATTTTTATGGATGTTGAATCTAAAAAGAAAAGAAAATATCATTAAATACCAAATCGCTGAATCTTCTTGATTAGGTATGAAACGTCATACCGAATGAACTCAAACGCAAAGAGTTATAAACATACCTTTTTGAAGCATCCTTCAGAGTAATTTCCTTTTTCAAAACCAATTTCGCGGCCTCTTAAAGGCATTCATTCGTATAATTTCGAGTCCCTAACGGCTTTATATACCTCCTCGGCATTTTGGAAAATACACTACAAGAACCAAAACATAGGTTAAAACGCATGAAACAATCGTGGCGTGACTTTGTAACAAAAGAACGCTGTCACAAAGTCACCCCGTCAACATTTGAATTTTTACATTATTGAATACAACTACACCAGAACCGCACTAATAAAGCCACTTCAAAATATGTTCTATCCAAAATAATAATGTTCAATTATAATCAACTGTCAAAAGTCAAATCAAATGAACGTCGACCTCCGTTGTACTCAGCTCCACAAGGGAAATTTTCAGCGAAAAACAACAAAGCACGAAATGTTGACTAGCACAACAAGACACGTGGTATACTGGCTACAGGAGCAGCATGTTTGCCGCCTGATCGCTTGTTGCCAGAAGACGTCAGGCTAACATTTCTCGGTGTTGGACACCATTTTCGCTCAAATGTCGCAGCGCACGATTAAAAAAATGTGCAAAATTATTTCTTGTCACAAAGTCACCCCGGTTTAGGGTAGAACTAAATATATCCGGCGGATTTCCTTTGTACTTTATCTCATTACACTAACATTTTCTCCATACATTTTAGTAACTTCTACAACCATACAGAAACTACTAACACAATCTATTAGTTACAAATCCCAAAACACGATTAGCTTGACCAGTTATTTCCCGAATATATTTGCTCTGCCAGAGATCATTAGTTAGTTTGAATTTAACGTAACTGAGCTGTGGGATGTATTAGGAATTGGAGTTTTTCCATACACAAAAAAAGCAAGCGTGATTCAGACTCCTCTAAATATGAAGGGAGCCCTTGTTTACTTCTGATAACGAGATAGTATAAGACTCCCGCAGTCTATCGATGTGACTCAGATTAAATAAGGGAGATGACACCGGGATCGATAGGGTTGAGTGTTTCCTTTTCTATTGCACAATTCGTGGCCACATCAGATCCTCTGCTAATCCCCAAAATGGTCACATAAGGCGCGGCAACATATAATATAAACACTCTTTTCCCAAATTAATAAAAACACCGAAATGGCTCTTATCCTAACAACCTAACGTAACACCTACTAACACAAGCCCTGAAGGTGGTGCAGTGGGTACTAAAAACATGCTGGTATATACCTAGTAAAAGGTAGGTTTTTTTATATGACTTAGGAATTAAAAATTCATGGAAAGAGTAATAAATTGCTTTTTTCCATCCCTTCTTTATCACCAACATATACATGCACGAAATACCCTGCAAGCCACCACTAGGGTGTGTGGCACGGGGTTACTCCACTCCAGGCATGAAGCCTTTTCTATATCTTTGGAAGGGCGAGATATTTTCTTTAAAGGGACATCAAATTCATTGATTTATAGGTGAAATGATATTTCGCTCAAAATTACCTTGAAGGCCAAACAACTTGAATAATCCAACGGAGTCACAGTATTTATACGTTCCGCTGCGTGGTGCTGGACCGCGCCGCGCGAACGAAACATGGCATTTATATTCGGTGCCACAATATTTTTTCAAAGGATTTTGCAGAAAAACCTTAAGATGTCTTCTTTTAATACTCTATTAAGTATCTCTGAGCATGTATTTCTTAAACCAGTCATAATGACCACTTTATGTTAAAATCTGGCTAAAATAGCGTCCGTCATTTGTGACGCAATAGAAAAAAATATTGATAATAATCTCTGAAATACATTGAAATTGTCACGAGGAAAAATCAGCCAGCATGGAAAAACAGAAATTTGGTTTGCCGGACCAGTTCGCGGACCACTACGATATCCAGGCGATCCGGTCCGTGATTCGATTCCCGGTCAAGATATTTTTCTCGTGGCAATTTCTTCAAATTTCACATACTGGTTTGAATGTACTTTCTCAATAATCTCTGTAACTTATGCAAAGTACAGGGAAAGTACCATGTTCACATGTAGCAATGCTTTTTATTTCATGAAAATGCTTCTAAAACTCCACCATCTGTTTAACTGATTAGATTTTCGAAGAAAACGGGAGTTCTTTTGAAAATTTGGTAATGCTTGAGCCACCGTACCTAAGTAAAGGCTAATATGTAAGGCAAATGACATTCCATAATCAGCTAAATCTGTGTGTATGAGAGACAAATATTTAGTTTCAATCCCCAAAAATAAATTTGGACGTGTCCGTTTGTTTTTCGATTTCCGACCAATTTAGGTCGTCAATACGACCATGGTTTCGATGCAATGCATCGTTATCAGGTGTTAAACCTTATCTAGTGGGAAATAGCCATTTCTGTAATTCATTATGCTGAATTTCCACCATATCACGCCTGATACTTCTCTTTTTGTAAAGCCATTGAAAGTTACTCTCACGTAGAGTTATGCCACAGCATAAAAATTAACTTTGATAAGTAAAATAAATGACTCAAGTCGAACGCGCGAGAAGGAGTGGACGGGTTATCTTCTCCTGATAGTACCGCGGTTAACGTAACCAGAGAACTGAATAAAGCGCTATAGTTTCACGACTGTGTACACACTCGGGGCTTACATAGATGTCCACGCGCTGCTAGCACCAGCGCTCGCTCCTGCTTGGTGTAGCGCATTCCGTAATCACCGCCGCATCTGCTGATAGGAAGCTAAGACGCCTGGGTCGTGGGCTGTGAGGCGACGCAGAGATTAGAGAGAAGGAGCTGGGAAGAGCGACGTAAAAAAGAACACGCGTGACTCAAAGAAAAGACGCGGATAGATGTGAAATCTACGGAACACCTAGAGAGCCATCACCAGGGCAGGATCTAAAGATTTTTGAAGGCCTAATTTTCAATGACTATGGTAGACACGATTATTACGGTAGAAATGATCACAGGCATAAGATTTAGGAGATAGACTCCCGAACCGATAGATTTAAAATTTCATTTTTTCCACGTACAATAAGGGACCATAATAGTTACGATAGACTAGGTATAGGAGCTTATCGTGGGGGACACATATAATCAATATTTGTGGCAGAGCCCTGAAGAAGCTAGGATTTGTCAAGCGTGTTGTGGGAAGATTTTCGGATGAGAAAGTGAAAGAGAGGTGCTATTTCGCACTCGTCCGGCCACACCTTGAATATGCAGCGAGCATATGGGATACGGCGGAGAAAGACCTAGTCCATGAACTTAATAAAATACAAAGGAAAGCTGCGCGATTCGTCAAAAACTGCTACGGCTGTACAGAAAGCGTTAAACAGATTGTGAACGATTTAGGGTGGGAGCCGCTGGAGACTCGGAGGTTACGCGCTAGGCTTAGATTGCTTGAGCAATTGAGAATGAATATCTTTCAGAGCGACACGGAGAGCATCATATTAGAACCACATTATATTTCCAGGTCCGACAGAATCGATAAATTAAGAGAGATATTTTGCCGAACGGATAGGTATGGGAATTTGTTTTTCCCCCGAACAATTAAGGACTTTAATAAATGCTAGGCGGAACTTTGATTTTTTTACGGCTCGTGTCCTAACACCCCCCGCCACACGCCTTTTGAGGCGGCATGCGGGGTAGTATGTAGATGTAGATAGATGTAGGACACAATACACTGACTGGGTAAAATAGGTTTTTGCAGTAGTGCCTAATATGTATATAAACATGATTATTAGCTACTAACCTCACATGTAATCTCCGGCATGATTTACTCATGCGTGATTTAGTACCTTGTAGAGCAATTTATACGTCGCATACCTAATACTAGTCAGTTGTTCTGTCTAGAGTTGTGTATTGCATGGTAGCGTGTTCTTCTACGTACCACTCTCCTGGTTTCTGGTCTAACTGCGCAGTGTTATCCTGACTGCTTTTGGCCTGCGCCTGGCATACGGGGGAAGGTGCGCGATTCGATAACAGCTGTGATGAGGGCTTCATGACTGGTGTATAATCATCCCCTAACACACACCTTAGTGGTGCTTGCTTGCACGGTATTTCGTAGATGCAGACGATTACCGATTAGGAATTTCCTTTCTGGAGTTCTCTGCGACGTCAGAGTCACTGTTTTCAGCTCGTGCATGGTATATTCCAATGCATGCCACGTACAAATCAGTACGGAAAAATGTCCTCATTTTCCTCAAAAAGTTCCTAATTTTTTCGTCTTAGTTTCAATTTCACGTCATAATGAATGTGATTTCTCCCGGTAAAAGAACATGACGATTAATGAGACATTGTGCCCCCATGAGAACATGGCACTGGAGGAGTTCGAATTCCCTGCCGGGGCCACCATCTCAACTCAAGCTTTAAGTCATGTTAGCGCTTGTATTTTATCCTAATTGTTTGCTGTGGTAACGACTAACCGACCGTAATGAGGCAGACGCAGGGTGAGGCAATGACGCTCTTCCGAAGGATTTCCCATTTGCCTTACGGAAGGGAGGCAAATGGGAAAGGACCGTTTCTAGGGTGTTTGGCATAGGTAGATTTCACCCCAGGAATTCAGTACTTGTACCAGCTCAAACCCAAGACATCCATACCACTCCAACCCCTTGTCGATGAACAAAAGCTGTTCGAAGAATAAGGCACGGCCAGGCCAGAAATCAAAGGAGTGCTATGCTGACAAACATGCTAACATACAGCACATGGGTTGATATTCTTCCGGTGACTTGTGCACCAAGACTTTCATGGATACGGCGGAATTCCAATTCATGTAGAAAATTATATCGAATGGGACTCTTCAAACGAAATGATACGTTAGAACTTATTACAACTTATTAGAACATGTTACAAGTGGCAGGGGGTATTGGGACACCAGCCGTGTAATAGAATATAGAATATAATATAGAGTTTATTTACTTTCATCTAATTTACAATAAATTAAGAAATATAATAAAAAATGTAACATGGAAATGAAAGCTCTAGGTCGGATCCAAGGTTGAAACCTGAACTGAGCCACCAGCAATTTGTACAATGTTCCCTTCATATAAGCAGTGATAAGATGTAATTACAAATAAGAAATATAAAATGAAAAAAATTACATTAAATATAAACATAAAAACACAGCCTTTAACCATTTTTAAATTTTCAAGTCGTGTTTCTTTGGTTATGAAAGACGGACGTTTTAGAGTGAAGAACAAAAAACAAAGAACAGCAACAATATTTGAACACATTCAACATTTTCATTAAACAAAGAAACTATCTTAAACATTATAAAAGTTTTACAATAATATTAGGAGAAAAATGTGGTAACATGTAAAATTTTGTATAATATTTAACACTTAATTCCAATAATGAATCAGAAAAAAGACTCGATATATTTATGGGATAGCAGCCATTCTTTAACAATTTAAAAAAATATTTTACCAGACGTTCAACTTTTTAATGTATTTGGCAATGAATTGAACATTTTAGATCCCATGTACAGAAACGATTTTTTATACAAAGTTATTCTTGGTTTGGGTAGAGTATAATCCGAATCCAAATGTAAAGACAAGGAATAAGATTTAGGGAGGTGAAATGGTGACGTGTATTATGGGAGAGTATTTAGTGGAACTCAGTTTTTATTGTGGTCGCTTATTGTGCGCGGAAAGAACGAGTTTTTGTACCTATCTATTCGGCGATGTTTATCTCTTATTTTAAAGCTTCTGTCAGACCTAGAGATGTGGTGAGGCGACATGAAAATATTCTCTGTGTCGCTCTGAAAAATATCAGTTCTGAATTTCTCAAACAACATAAGCCTTGCGTGTTGCCTCCAAGTCTCTAGGGACCTTAATCCCTCTCAAAGTTGTGAAAAGGCACTTTTGAAAAACTAATATAATAGCAGCATTTTTATTCATGCTGATGTTTCATAATTCCGTCCATAGTGGGTTAATGATGATGATTACTAACGATAATCGCTCCAGCCACCTTTAAATATTTGGAACCCTTTCGGTATTTCGTTGACCTGGGTCTTTCTCCTGCTCTCAACAATCATTGGTCCACCTGAACGGATGGATGCTGGAGTTGTGGAGCGGGGGAGGTGGGGGGGGGGGGACCGAAGCGGGGCATTGCCGGACGGGGAGTTGGAAAAAACCTCTCCCACTCCTTTTCCCCGGAGAGCAATCCTCCCCCTCCCTCACTTCACCCACACCACCGCATTCCCGAGACGTTTGCTTTGCGGGCGCATTCCGCTGCTCTTCTTTTCTCTCTCCACCTCTCTCTTTCTCTCTCTCCCATTCTCTCTGTCTCCGTATCTCCCTTCCTCCACCAAGCAGGGTTGCCAACTTTCAACAGCAGAAAATCGGGACAACACATCCAGGGTAAATCATACCAGGGGGGGGGGGGGGGCGAAGGGAAATCTATGCCCGGGAAGATCCGGGAATTATTTTTTTTAAATTGACAGTTCGGTTCATCTTTTATGAACAGTTTCGTGACTGGTGAACATCCGTGAATTATAGGAATTTATAGAAGTCAGAAAGGAGAGCATTTTGATTGCTTAGGTAGTATGCTAGAAGAAAACGGACATAGTTGCAAAGACATACGGAAGAGAATATCGATAGCTAAGGAGACATTTAGTAATAGAAGGGAGCTGATGACGGAATCCTTGGGTATTGATATGAAGAGGAGGCTGGTGATGAGCTTGATAAGGAGCGTAGCGTTGTATGGGCCATAAACGAGGGCCCTCAGAAAGGAGGACGAGAATAGGCTGCAGGAATTTGTGATGTGGGTGTTGAGAAGGATGGAGAAGGTGAGGTGGACGGAGAGGAAGACGAACGAGGAAGTGCTTCGGATCGGTAGAGTAGGTGGCTGGAGGATGTCATAAGGTTCGATGGGTTGCTCAACAATGTGATAGAGGAAAGGATGTTGGGGAAGTGGGGAAGGGGAAGAAAGAGTATAGGTTTCATGGACAGGATGAAGAAGGGTAGATTGTATGCTGAGGGGAAATAGGTTATAATAGAGCAAGATAGACCCCTGAGAGTGCATAGAACCGGGAGGAGATTCTAAGTCATTCAACAAAACCTACCTTAACCAGTGGAATACTTAAAAAGAAAACGTAGAGGGTAGAAAGTGCACGTGGGTGGAAACTCGCATTAGGCTGCACAACACTGAGGCGTTTAGAAGGACACTCCGTAGAGCTGTGTCGTTCATGAATGAATCGTTCAAACTGAACGATTCAATGGCATGAACCGAATGAATTGAATCTACGTTTTCCACTCGAATCGTTCAAAATGAACGATTTGATGGAAGATTCAAATCCACCGAATCCAAATCGTTCATATTAAACGATTTGGATTTCCACACAAATCGTTCAATATGAACGATTTGTGTAGAAGATTCTGCTAGCAATTTTCCGAATCCGCCAAATCCAAATCGTTCTATAAGAACCCTGTAAATACCCTTGAAACACCTTGTCAAAGGTCTTGTGTTTCCGAATTGGAGCATCACACTTCACTTTTTTGTTTATTATTTCGCACACTAATATTTGAAATGCAGTAAGTCGACAGATTCACATGGATTCGAGATTCACATGGATTCGAGATTCACATGGATTCGAGATTCACTCGTGGATTTGGTTCATTCGGTTCATTGTGAACGATTTAAAGAACCGAATCATTGCCACGAATCAAATTCCATGAACCGAATCCACAAAATGAACCGAAATTCCCACCTATAGTACTCAGTACCTGTACCTGTAGATCCCATTCCTGCCACGGTCCCTCACAAGTATAAGTACCAAAAACTGAGGGCCTAATCCAGTGTGCTCCGTGCTTCTCGGCACAGAATATAGGTTAGGTCTCTATTTTATGTCCTTAGACAACTGAAACCTTAGTCCATCCTCCTCCGTAACCATTATCGCGCAAAGGGCTGAAATGCACATGGCTCTCGAGCGAACATGAGTGCCATGACAGCACGGCGCCTCTTCGACCCTTTTATCGCTGCTCACTTGTCATGCTCCACTGCATTACATCTACATCTACATCTACGTCATACCCTGCAAGCCACCCAAAGGGTGTGTGGCAGGGGGTGCTTTCGCACCAGGCATGCATGAATGATATGGTAGAACACCGACATTACATTAAAAACCCGCGTACCACACATGCAAAGCGCCAATTACAAATCTAATACCCAAGAAACATTGTATCTCCAATCGTTCTAACATGCAAGGGATACAAAGACTACTACTACAGATTCAAAATATCATGCATAAATAAGAACATCATTATTTACATCATGCATAAATAAGAAAGAGGAGAATATAATGAGAAAGATTAACTGCCTGCCTATTGTCAATACTCGAACTATTCATGACGACGATCACAGCTGTTATGGTCCCGAATGGTACGCGGAAAAAATGACATTTTATACCTATCGGTTCTACAATCTAGCTCTCTAATTTTATTGGCGCGATCTAATCTGCCGTAGTACGAAGGGGTTAATAGTATGTTTTTTACGTCGTCAGTAAAATGATTTTCCTGAAATTTATTTAGGAGGTTAAGCCTATAATTTAATCTACGCTGTGATAGCGATTCCCATCCTAATTCTTCTAACAGTCCAGACACACTAGCCAACTTATCGTAGCATCGTTTCACAAACCTAGCTCCTCTTCGCTGTACGCGATCTAACTCTGATATCAAGCCCGTTTCGTATGGATCCCATACACTAACAGCATATTCCAGATGAGGCCTAACGATTGAAAAATAACAACGTTCTTTCACTTTCTCATCACATTTTCCGAGTACTCTCTTGATAAAGCCTAGCTTCCTATATGCTTGACCGCATATTTCCCTAATATGTTTTCCCCAAGATAGGTCGTGACTAATTGTGACTCCTAAGTACTTAACAGACTCGGCGTGAATAATTTCTGTATTTTCAATTCTGTATGCCCTAAATGGCCAATTTTTCTTTTTCCAAAAGCTGACTGCTACGCACTTTTTTATGTTTAGTTCCATCTGCCACTTTTCGCACCAAGCATGAATAGCAAGTAGGTCGATTGTTAACGAGTCGCTATCTTCGGAATTGTTAATATCCCTATACACAACCGCGTCGTCTGCGAAGAGTCTAAGCTTACTTTTAACGACGTTACTAATATCATTAATGTACAAGAGAAATAAAAGTGGACCAATTACACTTCCCTGAGGAACACCCGATGTAACGCTAACTGTGTTTGACATGATACCGTCTATGACAACCCTTTGTTCCCGCCCATGTAAGAATTGATTAATCCAACTAATAATGTTTTTATCTATTCCATATGCTTCTAGTTTTGAGAGCAACTTAACGTGAGGTACCTTATCAAAAGCTTTCCTAAAATCGAGGAATATCGCGTCAACCCACATTGAGTTGACTCAATGGCTACCCCCAGCCACTACGACGATATTACTTCTACATTACTCCACGAAATTTCATGCAAGCTGCCCCCAGGATGTGTGGCACGGGGTGATTCTACAACAGGCCTGCAGTGCTCGTCCAAGTTAAAATGGGAAACTTGCAGGCTCCCCACGCCGATAGGTGACGAACAGAAAGCAGTCGGAATAGCAATACAAGGTCGACATCGTGTGGCGGTTTCACGGTTAACAGCACAGTTTTTGAGTCGCCGTCTTCGATACATCTACACACTTCCCCCAGACCTGCAGCACAAACGCGTGGCGAGGGATGCGAAGACGCCAGACAGATCGAATACAGCGGAGTGAGACGTGTCATAGGTTGTTACGATAATCGTGGCGGTGTTGTTGGAAATTTGGTTGGAAATCTGTAACTGGTCGAAGGAAAAAATGTAGGTGAAATATCTTACGCAAGTATTTGGCAAAATATTTTCTGCCAGACGTTCAAGATATTTGGCCAGAGCCAAACTATTAAGAATCAATCGCAGACAATAAAATTGACTGCATAACCGATAGATTTTTTCCACATACAGGGACTGTAATAGTTGCGATGGATCAGTTCTATGAGACTTCGACTCTCATTAGATGTGTAGTGTATGGGATCCATACGAAACGGGATTTATATCAGAGTTAGATCGCGTACAGCGAAGAGGAGCTAGGTTTGTGAAACGATGCTAAGATAAGTTGGCTAGTGTGTCTGGACTGTTAGAAGAATTAGGATGGGAATCGCTATCACAGTGTAGATTAAATTATAGGCTTAACCTCCTAACTAAATTTCAGGAAAATCATTTCACTGACGACGTAAAAAACATACTATTAACCCCTTCGTACTACGGCAGATTAGATCGCGCCAATAAAATTAGAGAGCTAGATTGTAGAATTGGTAGGTATAAAATGTCATTTTTTCCGCGTACCATTCGGGACCATATCAGCTGAGATCGTCGTCATGAATAGTTCGAATTGTGACAATAGGCACACAGTAAATCTTTCTCTATATATTCCCTACGTTCTTATTTATGCATGATGTAAATATTGATGTTCGTATTTATGCATGATATTTTGAATCTGTAGTAGTAGTCTTTGTATCCCTTGCATGATGGAACGATTGACGATAGAATGTTTCTTGGTTATTAGATTTTGAATTGGCGCTTTGCATGTGTGGTACGCGGGTTTAAATGTAATTTCGGTGTTCTACCATATCATTCATGCATGCCTGGTGTGGAAGCACCCCCTGCCACACACCCGTTGGGTGGCTTACAGGGTATGACGTAGATGCAGATGTAGATGGAGTGGACTCTGTGCTTCTGCTTTGTAACTTACCATCATTATTTACACCTGACCTCACTTAAAATCAGGGTTGATTTTGTATTCTTTATGATTTTTTTACCTTGTAGTAGTATTTATTATTAGCATTTATAACACTAAACAGTCGTTATACCTTAAGACTTTATTGCACGTTAGCACGTTCCTCTACGTAGCATTGTCCTAGTCTCTGGTTTGACCGAAAATCGTTTCACTGATTGCTTTTTGGTCTGGGCCTAGTGGCCGGGGGAACGTGCGAGGTTCTGATCTGGACCGGGATGAGTGCAACACACCTTGTGTAGAATCACCCCATGCCACACACCCTAGCGGTGGTTTTCAAGGTATTTCTTAGATGTAGATATAATGTAGATGTAAATATACAAGACAGAGGGTATACAGAAAGGAGTTCTTAATTTACGCTCATGCTGCACACTGCAAGATCTGCGTGCGTGGCAAATCTTGATTCCACACGGGACCATCTAGTTCCTGTCGATCACAATGTCACTATAATTAGATTTCCCAATCAATATCTATTTTCCCAATGCAGTAGCGTTCGCGAAAGAGATACCACATGACATGAGGCTTCCAGCCATTAATCTCTATTCGAATCTCGGACCTACGGACCTTCCTTTCACTCAATTTGGAAGTAGTGGACAAAATCTGGAGCAGCTGACCCAATTTTAAAGTCCCGCGCGCTACCGATGAAGCTGTATCGAAGTGTATATTTACTGTGCACAGGTATTTTACATTGTCAGGTTCATGGTGTGCTCGATTAAAAGGAGAATGTTGTATTAATTCCTCTGTCTTTCGTCATGTAATTGATGACATTAGCCTCTCCAAATATGAAGCATTCCAATGCGATATGGTACTTTCTTCACAGTTTTTTTTACTTAAGGTCGACCGGTTTCGTCACATAGGCGACATCATCACGACATCAGACATACAGACAGACATCAGGACATCAGACATATGTGACGAAACCGGTCGACCTGAAATAAAAAACTGTGAACAAAGTACCATATCACATTTGAATTCTTTAGAATGGATTTTCACAAAGTTAAGCCAGAATTAATCGAGTTCATCTCCAAATATGACCTAACCTTTGTATCGATACCTAAGGACAGTCGACTTTATCCGACAGATCGCTACTTCTTTTCCCTTTAGTCCGTAATACCCTTTCACCTAAGTGACCGTTGCAGTCCGTATTACCGAGGTATGAGTGTAATCATGAAGTATTATCACTGAATTCATAAATCGCGGAAACTGCATTTCTGTTGGAACTCAGTCTACATCTACATAATACCTGCGAGCTGACGCATGGGCGTGTGACAGGGGGTGTAAGGTCAGCAGCCGTGTAAAGATATAAGTTTTTGGGAGATGAAATGGTGACATGTATTATAGGAGTGTATTTAGTGGAGCTCAATTTTTATTGTGGTCGCTTATTATTCGCGAAAAGAACTAATTTTTGTACATATCTGTTCGGCAGTGTGTCTCTCTTATTTTATCGCATCTGTCAGACCTAGAGATGGAGTGAGGAGTCATGATAATATTCTCTGTGTCGCTCTGCAAAATATCTGAATTTCTCAAGCAACCTAAGCGTAGCGTGTAGCCTCCGAGTCTCTAGGGGCGTCCACCTTAGTCCCTCTAAAAGTTGTGAGACACTATATGTACGCTCTTAGCAGTTTATAACGGAGCGTGCTGCTTTCCTTGGTATTTAATTAATTTTTTTTAATAAATGATTTTGACCAGGGTCCCAAATGCTCGCAGGGTATTCGAGGTGGGGCCTAACCAGAGCGAAGTAGCATCTCTCTTTGACTTTTTCATCCGAGGACTTTCCTATTATACGTTTAACAAAACCTAGTTTCTTTAATGCTGTGCCGCTTACGTTTTGTACGTGTGTTCCCCACGATATATCTGAAGTTAAGGTGAATAGAAGATTCCAGTGATGTTAATATGAAAAAACTGAGCTATAAATCTTTCACTCATTTGGTTATTCTATCAGCTGATTGGTAGTTTTTAGGCAGTCCTTATCAAAACATGTCAATTTTGGAAACATCTCTCACTTTTCCTCCCGTTAATGGCTCGCTATTAAGTCGCAACAATATTTGAGACGGTAAAAAGCACAAGGATAAATATCAATCCTTTCAGAAATTCACAAAACACGACAAATAAAAAGAGTATAGTCACATCGCTAGAAACAGATACCATTTACATTACATTGGCAGCGACGATCACAGGTATGTTTTGAGATCTCCAACCGTTCACGGAAAAAATATCGTGTTCTTTTTAAACCAGTCCGTTTAGCGACCAATCTTACTCTTTTCTATGCGTGCGATCGATCCCTACAATTGTAGAGCGGAGTTTTTTTTCCGAATTTTTCGAAAGGTGAGAAACTAGTGTGCCGTCACCGCGAAGGCATTCATTGTCGCTGATAGCTTTGGGACCCTGCGCATATAGAATTAATTCGCGAAATTAACAAAACATACATCTACATCTACGAAATACCATGCAAGCCACCAATCTACATCTACATCTACGTGATACCCTGCGAGCCACCACGAGGGTGTGTGGCAGGGGGTGAAGATCACCAAACATGCACTATTGCCATGCAACTAGGATATTTAATGGAGACATGCTAGATAATATGGTCACATGCAGCTAGATGGTTAGTATCTACATAATATGAAATAGATTATTGGTTGTTATTACATGCATCATGCACTACAGACTAACTATATTTCACCTACCTATCCCTTTGCTACGCTGCCTATTGTTCTCTCTTATAGTACGAGGGAAAAATGACATTTTACATCTATCGGTACGACAATCTATCTCTCTAATTTTGTTAATATGATCAAACCTAGCATAATACGCAGGGGTTCTCAATATATATCTAACGTCATCTGTGAACAACTCTGTTTCCAATTTACTTAAAAGGTTTAACCTAAATTTTAACCAGCGTTCTGATAGTAATTCCCATCCTAGTTCTTCTATTAAGCTCGTAACACTTATACAATTATCATAACGGCCTTTAATAAACCTAGCGGATCTCCTTTGCACACGCTCTAATTCTTTTATCATACCTTCCTCGTACGGATCCCATATACTAGCGGCATATTCTAAATGAGGCCTGAGGGTGTAAAATATCTTCTTTCTCGTACTCTCTCAACGCATTTGCCTAGAACCCTCTTTACGAATCCTAATCTACGGTTTGCTACACTAGTTATTTCCCTGATTTGTTTCCCGTGATGGTGACGCCTAAGTATTTAATTGAATCTACGTTACGTTAGGCCCAATAGGGTGTGTGGCACGGGGTGATTTCACACCAGGCATGAAGCACTCATCCCAGCTGAAAACAGAACCTCGCAAGTTTCCCCGGATGACAGGCGCAGGTCAAAAGCAGTCAGGATAACAGTGCGCGGTCAGACCAGAAACTAGGAGAGTGCAACTTACAATAATATGCTATTATACAGAACATTACTTACGATAAGACTACTGGTTTGTATTATTTATGCGACAGTTGAATAGCCATACAAGGTACTAAATCATGCAAGAGTATATCATGCCGGAAACTGCATGCGAGGTTGCAAAAAATAATCGTGATCAAATATTTCGCACAAGTGCAAAAACCTATGTTACCTTGTCTGAGTCAAAGTATCCTAGATCTGATTCCTCGTAACTATTATGGTACCCTTATCCCTTATGTACGTGGAAATAATGACATTTAAATCTATCAGTTCGGCAGTGTATTTCCTTAATCTTATGTCTATGATCGTTTCTACCATAATAGTTCAGCTCTAGTAAAAGATGTCGAACGTCCGGAAAAAATAGTCTACATAAAATATAAAGAAAGCATTACGCTTCGTTAAAACTCCTTCACGTTAATGGAGAGTTAAATACTGCTGACGGTGGCGGGCCGTTAGAGACTCGGGAGGACACACGCTAGGGTAAGATTAGTTACACATTTGTTCTCATAATCATCTCTAATAAGGTAATATTATTACGGGTTTCGCCGTTTCACGACATCATTTGGTGCAGTAGACGTTTGCTTATCTTTGAATTAAATAAATATTAAATAGTTATTTTAAATATTCGGAAAGTTACTGAGTAATTTATTTAATCATGATTAAGATTGCATTTATTACATAAATTTCGTTTGTACAACATTACAGTATATCAAGTATGAGAATTATTTTTATTTCATCCTATTCCATACCACAACAGTCTTTCTTACGTTTTGTGGTCTCTGTAACTTGAAAAAAGTTTTCAGATACCAATGTCAATTATTGTTCTATTCCAGGCAGTTTATTTTTTTATAAATTTTTTTGATTCCCGCCTGCTGTCATAGGACCATAATTTCTCCCGATGTGATGAGAGTTCGTCTAGGAAGCGAAATGCTACTTTCCAGCAAAATTGAAACAGGTCTATCTGGTTGAAAGTAGATGTGGACTATTTTTTACCAGACGTTGAAAATATTTTTCTATAGCCGAAATATTATGGTAGAAACTATAACAGGCATAATATTAAGGAAATACACTGCCGAACCTATAGATTTAAAATGTCATTTTTTCCACGTACAATAAGGAACCATAATAGCCGCGATAGATCAGTTCTAGGATACTTTGTCTCTGACTTGGTAACATAGGTCTTAGCACTTGCGCTAAATACCTTAACAGCATTACTAGTTACTAACTACGCATGCAATTTCCAACATAATATACTTTAGTAGGTAGCTATTATTTAGTATCTTGTAGTGCTATTTATCTGTCGTATTGATAATATTAACCAGGAAGTCTTATCTTAAGTAGTGTACTGCAATGTAGCATGTTCTTGTACGTAGCACTGTCCCAGATTCTGGTCTGACTGTGCACTGTTATCCTGACTGCTTTTGGCCTGCGCCTGGCATTCCGGGGGAACGCTCGCGGTTCGGACTTCAACTGGGATGAGGGCTTCATGCCTGTTGTGGAATCACCCCGTGCCACACACCCTATTGGTGGCTTGCACGGTATTTCGTAGATGTAGATCTTCCCAGTAATTAACAACCAACATAGACCCATACTGCCGGAAAAGCCTGTGCTCACTCTCCGAAGTGCCACATGAAAATGACTCGCAAGGATGTTTTCATAGAATTAACTTCCGCGCATGAATCCTCCTGCTCGTGCTATGATGACAGGATTGGAATCAAATGGGACTATTTGAGAATCATTAAATATTTTGGCCAATTGAGGAGAGCACTCTCACGAAGATCAGTTACTGATCTCCTAGTACAGTATCTCAAATTCGTATCGTCTTTCCTTTGAAAGGAGCTTGGAGTAATACGATCCTTCTCATTGTCCGATGTGTCCGATGATATGTCCGCGTAAAATTTCAACTCCATGGCGCGGATATCAAAATTCAAGCGAGCTCAAGTCTCAAATTTCCCCTCTTAGGCCCCGCTCTACGGCCGTTAATTGATATCATACTAGAGCAACAGCCCCCGCCAGGTATGACGGAATTTATTTTAATGCATAGAGATATTTTCATAGCTGTATTTATCATGAACCAAAAGTGTCAATTTGTGATTTGTGATCATTGGAAATACCGTTTCATGAAGACGATATAAAATTTCCCTAGATTAGAAAATGCTGTTATAAAGGGTGCGTCAGAATAATTTGCTGATTTGAAGGGTCAGCAAAAAAAAGGTTACAGGTACCTTAGTAATTATTTCTTCTCCAGATTCTACAGTATGAATTTTTGTGTCGTGCACGTCAAGATAAACCTACATCTACACACTACCCTACGAGCCGCCGCTTGGGCGTGTGGCAGGGGGTGGTAGGTCACCAGCCGTGTAAAGATGTAAAAGTTTTGGAGTTGAAATGGTGACATGTCCTATGAGAGTGTATTTGGAGGAGCTCAGTTTCTATTGTGGTCACTTATTGTGCGCGGAAAGAACGAGTTTTTGTACCTATCTGTTCGGCAGTGTATCACTCTTATTTTATCGCATCTTCAGACCTAGAAATGTAGAGAGGCATCATGACAATATTCTCTATGTCGCTCTGAAAAATATCAGCTCTGAATTTATCAAGCAGCCTAAGTCTAACGTGCAGCCTCTTGGGGCTCCCACCTTAATCCCTCTAACAGTTGTGTATAAATATGTTGGGCGAATTTGTTTCATCACAGGATCTTATTCGGACCTCGCTTCCAGGGGCTAAATTCAAATCAGCAAATTATGCTCCCGCACCCTGCAATATTCGAATCTCCATTTCGAGCATAATCCCATAAATCGTATTTTCTACGATTCGCAAGCAGGGCATAGGCAGGTCGACCCGAAGTTTCTAAGATTCTTTCATGCGGAGTCTCTTATAATTTCAAGTCCATAACGTGAAATACCTTTCTGAGGTTGGGAAGGTTATCGCAGGGGAAGTCACAAAAGCTAGCGAAAATGCTCAGTTAAAAGGCAATAACTGTATCAGTGTTGGTTTTGAGTTATTGCATGCTAAGTTTTTCCTTTAGAGTATTCGATTCTGCATCTGGTCCATCTTCGAAGGGAGTGCAATTTAGTTGATACTAAGATTGTCAGAGCGGGAAATACAGAATGAAGATTAATCATAAGGGAACAAGGGAATGAGATTCTCTAAGGTGACCAACCAAAATGATCTTGCGGGCCACTTTGGAAATGCATCATAACTCCGCGGGCCGCATATAAAATTATATATCCCCATATTAGATTTAGACCCACTATAGACATTTTGGAATGAAAAATTGAAACATGAGTTATTATTGTTGTGTTAAAGTTATTGTATTAAAGTGTGATGAATCTCGCGGGCCGGAAATATGTTCAAGGCGGGCCGCGGGTTGGCCACCCCTGCTCTAGAGCCTTCTAGCCACCTACCCTGCCTATCACGAATTTCATTCAGGAGTTTCCTTGCCTCGCCCACCATACCAAGCACTTCCTCATTCGTATTCCTTTCCAATAGAGTGTTGTAGAAGCAACATTAATACCCGATTTTATTGATTGTTTGATGCTTTGCCGTACAGAAGATAGGGCCCCAAGCCAGGAAACAGTATGTGAAAACATCTGTGTGGAGCGTGGCACTCGTGGCACACGTGGATCAGAAGCTTAGACCATTGGAAAAGCTGACCAGAAAAGACTATAAGTCTTCGAAACCTGGTGCTGAAGGAGGATGCTGAAGATAAAATGGACGGACAAAATAAGAAATGATGAAGTGTACAGAAGAGATGAAGAGAAGAGGACCATGTGGAACACCATACTAAAAAGAAGAACCAGATGGATTAGACACACCCTGCGACACAATGGGTTTGTGAAAAACATAATTGAAGGCTAAATAGAGGGAAAATTTCCCAGAGAAAGACCAAGGAATAAGTTTATGGACCAAATAAAGAGAAAAGTACACAGGAAGAGATACCAGGAGGTAAGGGAACTGGTATTGGATAGGAAAGGTTGGAGGGCTGCAATCAACCAATCTTAGGATTGAACAACCAATGAAATTTGCTATGTTCGTCTTTTTATGACTTGAGAAATTATGATGTTCCTGCGGTGGTAACGCTACAGCTTAGTGCTATGTTTCTCACTACAGCTCAGCAAATATGGAGTCTCATCAACTCTGGCCTTACCTCCTTTGCCTAAGCTCCACATCAACGGGTATGATACCCGTTAGCCAACTCGTTGCCAAGGGGGAAATTCAGCTGAGTTCCTTCGAGGGGCTTTCGAGCAACCTAATCACAGTGCTGACCCAGACTGCGGCTGGAGAACAGCTGATACTGTCATTCCGTGTTTACCCTTCAAAAACGACCTCGAAACTAATTAAGGAATGACTTTCTCTCCACTTGACCATAGAGACCCCTCCTTCACCGTTATAACTCCCTTAACTCCCATAAGCGCGAACCAAAACCTTCCCTTCATCCATCCCTCTCCGTTCCACACAATTGTCTCCTTCCTCCCAGAACATTACCGAAACTTCTGGGGGACTAACTATCCTATGCGTCAATTCTTGGGAATTTCGATCGGGAATTTACGTGGATCTGCAGTTGGGAAATTAGAAAAATCACAGTGATTGACACAATATAGAAACCAAATCAGCGAAGGACAATTCTCAGCGCTAAGGTATTTGTTTGTTTGTAAGGTTTTACATTTTTTTATAACCGTGGTAGAGAACATTAAAAACCCGGAGTCTATACTGTAAGAGCAAATTTTAATATTGTAATATCTAATCCAAACAAAGAAATATTTCGCCCAGTCTTAATTATCTTTGCCCTAAATTGTTTGTTTTCCTCTATTTGAATACAACTGGTGCTGTTAAAGAAGGAACCTTTTTAAAACTGGTTAAAAAATGGTTATTCGAGAACAAGGAGGTGGTATATTTGTTTAAAAGGAATGACTGAAGGTCTTTCGCTTTGATTGGATGATGATACTTGCGTTATTTAAATTTTTATTGTGCATGCTATGCTTGCTTGTAATTAATTCACTTTTGAATCTTTTCCTGCAAAAAGGTTAATTTTACATTATTTATGTATCATAATCTTATGAAACTATAACTATCCCCGTAAATTGCAGTGATCCTAATCAGATTCTGTAGTGTGTTCCGGCGTTATCAATGTTTTTTTTCTTTTCCATTTTCTTATTTTTTACATTTTTTGTATTCACTAATAATTTCTGTAAAATGATTTGAGATTTGTGGAACAGTGACTGATTTTTGTTGTTTTTCATACGGATTTAATTTTGTTTGACAATGAAAAGTGCCTCAACCCCAAAAACTATGTTATCCTAAGGGGAAAATATGTCCCTCGTTTTGAAATTTTGTACTTTTTAAATTTTCGAAACCTTAATGTGTAGGTGCTTATACGAGGAACAAACAAAGAAAATTAATATATTAGATTTCTACACAAATATACAAAATTCCGTGCATGCCACCTCCAGGGTATTTGGAACGAGCTGAGTCTACACCTAGCATTCGTCCAAGCCTGCAGTTACACCTGCGAATACTGCAGCTACACCTGCAGTATTCATCCAAGTTCAAATTAGAAACTCTTGCGCTCCCCCGGCCGCTAGGCGAGGACCAAAAAGCACTCAGGGCATACAGCTACAAATTTTTTTCAAGTTGTTACGGTGAAGGTAGCTTTTGATGAAACTCAGAGAATCTCACCCGGTTTTCTACACATTCAGGGGGTCTAACTACCTCCACTATTTCCTTTTTCGCCTCGGCATACGATCTACTCTTCTTCATCCCGCCCATAAAACCTATTCTCTACCTTCCACTTCCCCGCTTGCCAAACATCCTTCCCTCTATAACTCTCTTGAGCAACCCATCGCCCTTTATTACATCCTTCAGCCATCTACCCTACCTATCCCGGATTTCATCAAAAAATTTCCTTTCCTCTCCCACCATCTCAAGCACTTCCTCGTTACTCTTCCTCTCCGTCCACCTCACTTTCTCCAACCTTATACACACCTAAATCTCAAATGCCTACAGCCTATCCATGTCCTCCTTTCTGAGGGTCCAAGTTTCTACCTCATGCAACGCTTAACTCTTCACCAGCCTCTTCTTCACATCATTACCCAAGGTCCCCGTCATTGTCCCCCTTCTCCTACTTAACGCCTCCTTAGCTAGCGCTATTCTCCTCCTTATGTCTTTGCTACAATGCCTATTTTCTTAAAGAGTGCTGCCGAATTAGTATAACTGATGATTGTACTTTACGGATAATACGATACAATTCGTTCAGAAAATAGAATAGTGCGAGATATTTCAGGCGAGATGCGGAGACAGGAGTACCTACTGGTAATCTATTACACACTGCAATGAGAGGGGTGGGAAGGCTGAATTCCATTATGGAGAGGAATTTTCAGGGAAGGGGAGGAAAGAGAATAGGCTTAGTGGATGGAATGAAGACGTTTAAGACGAACGTCCGACTGAAGAATGAAATACGATGAGAGGCAAGGGCCTACAGCGGTATAAGTTAATGCAGAGAACCTTTCTCCCATTGTAACCTTCCTTAAATGGTAGATCAAACTATTTATTAATACTTTTGTGGTATGCAAGATGTAATATGATATTACTTACAGCTTTATACCCCTAAAATCGCAAACAATTGATGTAATGTATTTAATTGTAGTGTATATTGATGAATTTGTAATTACAAAATGTCCAACGGACCTGAAGACGCCCCCAGGAAGAGGGGAGAAAGTGTAGTCAGAAAAACTAAACACGCGACGAGAATACCTGAAAACAGCAATATTAACGTATAATTGCTATTTAAAAATCTCTCAGTGTTGTCCAACATTGCCTTACCGTTGAATTATACGTGCCTATACAACGTATCCATTCATTTAAGCTACAAACTTCATTTAGTCTCATGTTAAAGAGAGAAAATTTAAAGCTTTTACGTTTTAACAATTATAGAAATGAGTAGTGATCAATTACATCTCACTATGCACGAAAATATAATTATATGTCCACTATAATTATATTCGTATTGTTGTTAATGATTATTTTGAAGTTTACACGCCTTCAATCAATTATATCTTCAATATTCTATTGGATAAGACTATTAATGAAAGAATTACAAGTATTCCCTTTAACTACACAGATTCTTCTGCTGTATAAAATAAAATATTTGTCATATTCTTGCTTGCATGAGGAGAGAATAAACTTTAAGAACATTCGTCTACCTGGAGATATTGTTGCACAAAGCCCAGCCCTCATAATCAGTACGGTAGGACTGGAAAAGTCTAAATGTTACAGCCAAAAAGGGTTGTATTGAATACATGGATGAAATCAATACCACCACAGCAGCGTGTACTCGAAGAAAAATTTTCGATTTCTCTTAAAAATCACCCAAAGAGAAAAGGAGAGGAGGAAATGTGGACGCAAATTGTACTGAAATCGGTCCTAGCATATTATTTGCAATTCACTTAAGAAACAGAGTGCAGTGTAATTAAGTGCACGCTTCCCCACACTCTCATTTGGCAGTGAACTTTGTATATGACAGACTAAGTGTAAACACATTTCAGTGGGTATGTGGTATCCGAGGTGTGTTTACAGTCAAAGGAGAAGGAATGGGGTTAGTTATGTCGGGTTGTGAATGAATGTGGAATTGAAGCTCAGACAATGGACATTCACGTATTAGGAGTGATTCGCAAGTTTGGCCACGACGAGAGAATAGATGGGACTCGAATAACTAAACAGATTTATGATAGTAGATTTAATTTTGTGTGAGGAAGGGTTAGACGGAGAAAGTCTAAATATAAGTTCAAAAATTCTCCCATAAATGCCCCCCAAGTCGACTAACCCAGACACGGATATAATATATGAAACCCAAACTCGTAGTTAGCATAATTGTCATCAAAAGGCTATGTCGTCTTCATGAAAAGGCTAACGAGACACATTAATACCGCACTTATGAATGCTTTAAGGTAGTTTGAGCGAGATATTTTTCGATTCACAATGGAGACCATATTCGAATTTTACGTTTTAATTTCAGTAGCTGTAGGAATGTAGTGGTAAATATTGTAATATTTAAGGTGTAAGTACATACTATTAAATGACTGAATTCTCTAATAGGCAATAGATAAATATATACATATAAGTCTTTAACTCGACAAATGTTTTTCACGCGGCACGTTCAAAACTCCTTTTACAACGAAAAGTTTATCTGTGATTCTGAAGAAAATTCTGCGGTGGATATATGATTGATGAAAAAAATAGTTGAGTAATCATAAAAACATGAAAACTACTCACTGTTAGTTTCCCAAGTAAAATGGGAAGTATTTTTCGTCAAAAATCTCAAAGTGGTTTGGTCGCGGCCTTATATTTTGGTATTTTTGGAAGATTGAGATAATAATTTTTGTTAATGAGTCCAAATTCATTGACATGTAGGGGAAATGATATTTCGCTCAATTTACCTCATGACTCTCGCATGCCTCCATTACATAATTCTTTCATTTCATAATAGCACATAAAGATGGCAGCACCATTCAAACGGCAATAGTAATTTAAGTCTTTTCCACTCTTTTATTGCGCTCGAGATGTAAAACATACCCTGAGTTGAATCGGTAAAATTCTGTGGGTTGTGCCTGCATCATCCCATGGTTTTTGGGGCCTCCCTTTCAAGATTCATCTGAGGCGCATTGGAGAGCCGCTCGCTTATGGAGACGGGAGATATGAGGAGGTGGGGGACACGAGACACATCGCGGGGAGTATGTTCCCAAACAGCCGAGGAGTGGCGCTGTGGCCAGCGAGCGGCTGGAGGGGAAGGGAGGGGAAGTGTGTGTTTGGATCAACCAACTGACGGGAGAGGCAGCCTTGGGGGAAGTAATCTTTGGGAGGAGAAAATAGACCCGGTTCATTCTGGCCTGGTAAACCGCCAGGGAAAGACCTACTGAGCTCGTCCCGTACTTTCGCGACTACTTGTCAAACTTTTCCCCACAAGTGATTCCCCCTCAAGCGAATCTCCCTCATCAAAAACAAATCCTCTCCACGAACAAGCTTCAAAATACCTCTCGAACTATTCCTGTGAAAGTTAGCAACTGAATCATAAGTAGTGTCTACAAAGTTTGTTGCAACCCGTCGAAAATTAGGATAAGTCACTTTTTTTGCAGTCAGCGCAGAAGAGAGTTTGTTTAGCAAGGCTAAGACATTTATATATGCCTTGACTATAATATCTTCAACCACATAGTTTCAACGGGAGATCTTCACTAGCCGATTGCCGGAGTGAGTGTTATCCCCGTGTTGTACACCGACAAGTGTAAACCTTGTAACCTTCATCTCTCGTCTCGTCCCCGCTTTCGGCATATTTGAGTAAAGGAACCCGGTCGGAACCTTAAACCTCGGCCGAATTGTGGGCCTTAGGGGTGGGCTCTGCAAAGCCGGCGGACGAGGGGAAGGTTTTGCCGGGATAAGGAGGGAGGTTCTTCGGTCAACCGGGAAGACCCGCTGAATCTTCCCTGAGCTGCCCGGAATAGCAGGGACTGCTCGCCCAGAAATCGATTGGACGACTTGTTGCACCAGAGAAAAATCTTCCGGAAGTACTTCGCCGACCGCAAGACTTGCCGCTGTTCATTGTTGTCCGCTCGTCCCTCAGCGAAACGTGTAAGGGCAAGAAGGACATTGTAATTTTTTGTGCTAGGCCTCTGAAAGCTATTCGGATGCTTAAGGACTCGTTCCCGGTGATATCATCAGTCGCTCGCCGGCAGTGGAGGCACACGTTGCCGGGCCGCAAGGAAGTTTTTTTCATGGTGCTCTGATCTGTGATTCTCCCGTGACTGTCTTGATTTCACTCAATTTTTCTCGTCGCCTTGTACTGGACTAGTCGAAGATGGATTTAATGTGCTTTGAGCCCGAGAGAGGCTGCGAGTGCCGGGCCTATGAAGATCCAACTTTGGTCAATGACGAGAGGGTGTTCCAGAATATGCTGAAGGCAGAGGAGAGGAATGCCCCGTCTCCAACCAGTTACTTCAACTGCGTCCAGACTGACGTGACTCCAGGGAATCGGAAGGTCGTAGCGGAGTGGTTACTGGAGGTAAGACTTTTTCCTTCTACCTTTTTTTCGAAACTTTTTGCTCTTGAGCTATCAACTGCTCCTGCAATCCTGAGTGAACTTAGTGCGCACAGGATGATAATGCATTCTCAGTGACGTATTTCTACATTTAAGTTTTTCTCGACTAATCTTAGTCATTGAAGGTATATTTTTCTTGTAACTTCACATATTTTACTTCTCCTGTCATAGTCGCCTGCAGTAAGTCTCATCTTTTGCATGAGTTAATATGATATAGTTTCTTATTTACTTCTTAAAGTCATTCCGAGCCTATATTCTTTGAAGCCCTGCCAATTCTTTGCTAAATCTCCTGCCAATAACATCGCTTGTTGGATTTAAAGTAAATTTATTCAGCTAATATTTCGGCTGTTCTTCGGGGACGTCTCTTGGTTTTTTTACGTTTTGCATAAGTTCTTTGAAACGATTTAGAACATGCCTGGGTTTTGATAACCGCTTGCTATCTGCATGTCTAAGATTCGCAACTTCTTAAACAATTTACTATGCTCCTTGTTTTGAAGTTCTTCAGCATCTACAGTGGTTGATGTTTGTGTTGTCTCTGGAATCTTTCATTAGATGTTCGTCTGGACTGGCTGTTAATTGTGCCGTATTCTGCGCTTTGATGTGTTAGCTAGGGTATCAAATGCGGTTTTTCCAATCATTCGCATTGCCTCAATATAGTGTTTGTGCTTAAGTGTTGAATAATTGTCATCAAATCGACCATCTAAGCTTGTGCTGTGACTTATCATTATTTCGGTGAAATTTTCTGCCCATAGACCCTGTATGGCGTCGTGATGTGTTATCTCTTCGTATTGCAATGCAAGTTGTAAACAAAGTTTACTCGCCACCTGTACTTTTCATTGCATTTTCGTCTCTGTATGGCAAAATATCTATTTATAACGGAGTCGATGAGTTGATGGTGTAGTTGGAGGAAAAGACGGGGTTTATTGGACTCCTTTTGTTTTTAGAGGGCCGCTGAATTGGCAGGTGGCAGGAAGTGTGAAGGCGCCTGGTGTTAGTGCTCATTGTGAATGCTGGGGTCACACGAAAAATTGTTCCTTGAATGTTTGTCTAGTTATGTTATTATGCTGAGTGTTTTAAAATTTCGGGTGCTTAGCCGGCGTAGTTTTTGGAGTGCTAATCCTTCATCAGAAAGTTATGGTTATACACGATGGATCGTGTGGCGTGTGTCGCGTAGATATTCTCGGCGATTGTGATACGACGTGAGAAATCGTTGTTGACTTCGTCCTCCGTCGGGAAGTCTAACCGTATCGTCGCCGGCAGGCAGTACCGCGATGAAGGCCTGTGGGCTGCGTGACGAGCCGGCGACTGCTCGGGAGAGGGGGGGTGTTTCCCCGGGAGGGAGGAAATGCCGGTTCCGCTAGGAGAATCAGCTGATTGTTAGACTTTCCGAAGCTCACAGGACGGAGATTTGGAGTATTTTACGATGTTTTTCTATCGCGCATCACTTCCATGCGAATGGGTAGAATACATTTCTCCGTTGCGCATCAACTTCGCTCTTGATGTATGGCAGCGGTTACAGGACTTCGGCGAAATATGGCCCCGTGTTACTTGAATGAAGAAGACGCACTTTACGTTTCCTCTTTTCTGCGCTCTGTATCCATCCCAGGCGCGCATGGCTAGAAGGGTGGCCACGGAATATCGTTAATTTTTTGTCTAATGAGTCACAGCGCCTGCGTTCTTTTCACTGGTTGGAGAGTGATCATTTTTTTAAATCAATCATTTGTATGTTCAATAGTTGTTCGTTCCAAAATTAATTTTGCCAAATTTTCCTCCCTCGTTTTTGAAAAAAAAGCCAATCCCTAGCTGACGTGTAGCAATTTTGTGGCCCGTATTAGAATCGGCCGATTACAGCGCCGCCTGACTTCTGCTTTGTCGGGAACGGAATGTGGGAGCATTCGGCGAGGACGAATTCAGTTGAAAATGGTTCAAAACCTTTATCAGGGGATTTAATTTCATCTTCCTATTATGTAGAAAGAGCTTGATGCGGGGAAGAATTGAGACAAGTTTACTCTGCAAACGATTTTCAAGAAAAAATGAATAGAGAACATTCTAGACGCTCGCCTTGCGCGCGCAGGGTTTTCATTTCTTGTACTTGTCTGTTTGTAGTAAGATTTGCCTTTTTCCTTAGAGGGTTACTAATCTTATTAGGTCTATTTTAATATAGAATTATTCGGTTGATTTCCAGATCCATCCTTAGTGTACTTTCTAAGTTAAGAGCGGTGTTCCTTCGTTTTCAAGGGCGTGTTTTTGCTGAAATCCCCGCGCAACTCTCAGTAACTACGCCGTACTTTAACTATAGAAGTATTTCATACATGCGCACATGCAGAAGTTGCTCAAGCGCCTAGCTCAGGGAGATGCGTGGGTAAATTTCTCGGTAAATAGTAAGCCGGCACCAAATGCTGCTTTCCATGCACAGTGGAAGTGCGAACTGGGGGAAGGAAATAAGAGACGGCAGTCATCGCCGCGAGAGTCGTATCGCTAGAGCATTCACCTCCGCATGGAATTCATGTGTGCATAAAATCTTGTCTCGCTTAACTGCGACATCACTTTGCGCGCGGTGTTTTTTTTTAGTTTCTTTCAAAATCCCGCCAGAGTAGATGGCGTCCCAGTACTGTGCTGTTTCATGGCATCCTCGATTGTACTTATCTTGGTTCTTCTATTCCCAACACCAAATACTTGGGCGATTAGAATTACCTTCCCCAGTATTCCAAAGGTTAAATTTTGCGTTGCTTTTTCAGTATTGTAAATTGTTTCGTTGATGGCACCCAATTAAATTTCCAAATAAGGCGTGGAAGTTACGGAAGATTGGAACACGTAGGCGCGCGCGCGCGCGAATGATATGCGCGGACGTAACATCCGGTATCCAGCCGGTAGTTAGCCCTCGGTGAATCTTAAGGACTCGCAGTCGAAAGCTTTGAAAATAGGGAATGAATACAGGGAAATACTCAAAAAAAGGTTTATTTTTACCAATTAGTAATCGACATTTGACGTCTGGAAATCTACACAAATTAACAATTTTGTATTCAGTCTCGAAGCTCTTCTTAAGCAAACTACAGAGCTCATCAGCTCTGCTCCCGATCTGTTTTGAGGTGCGCAGAATTTGAAACAAATGAAAAACGAGTGCGCAGTTGTGTTGCGAAGTGAGCGGCAACAAGAGAGCGAATGGAAGGCTACCATCATCTCGTTTTCTTTTGCAAGATTTTCATGAAAATTGTCCCGGCTGAAAATTTATGTATAGATTGATCTCCCAGTGGTCTGCCGTTTAAGGTTATCCTGTACATTTTTTTGCTGCTTGATCTAACTCGAAGAATACACACGATGAAAACTGCGTCCTCGAATTAAATTTGTGATTGAACATGTTTGCTCCTCGATTCGTTCAGCTTTTCCTGATGACGAGTGACGCGCTCACTTAATCGTCTCGTCCTCTCATAGAGTGGTACTTTGGAAACAGCTTAACCTTAAAGGAGCGGATAGTCCTACCATCCGTCGAATAGGACAAATTAACTTGGCTCCTTTTGGCTTCTCTCTCCTCTCGCAGCCATCCTTCCAAACCCTTCCCTAATGGCATTCCTCCACCTCTGAGGCGCCGATTCTGCGAAATAGTTGAATTTCACTTAGAGAACTCATCAAAGCTTAGTAGTAGCCATTCCAGTTGCAAAGACGACGGTTATAAGTGCGATTAGCCTTTCTCAATAAATGCAAAATAGGAATTTTACGTTTACAGCTGGACGTCCTAAAGTATTTATCGAAGTTGTCACTTGGAACTCGCATGATTGATGATGAGGCTCAAACCGAGGACATATGCACGCGAGCGTGCAGTGTTATTCTAGTCGCTCTTTGAGATTCATTCAGAGTAAAATCTAAGAGCAGGCGCCTTGGAGGCACCTTGCGTATACAATGGAAAAATGTCACCGCCGTATTGTTCTTCGCGTTTCAATTTTTTGTTGAGTTGACGAAGCTGTTTTTCTTCCACCTTCCTTCATTCATTCATCTCTCTCCTTCGCTGACCGTAAACATGTCGACTTTTATGCCGTGGATAAAAGAGCGACTTGAAGTAACGCTCCACCCATTAGGTATTTGTGTTTCAGTGGACATTCTGAGATGTCGTTGGGATCATCAAATACAACACAATTAAATTGGCGTAAAAACTGACAATCTCATGCGACGTATGGTGGGGTCTCTTCCATGTTTTTTCGTGCATTTATTTTTCCCTGCGATTCATTCGTTTTCGTATTGAAAGCCTGGCAGTTTCTTGGAGGATTTGCAAAATTTGGCGCAGAATGTTGTTACTTTCATCAAAGTGTGGTTTTGTTATTTTTTTGAGTAGCTAGAACGTGAATTAAAGTAAAACTTTTTTCCTTTTGCGTTTTAACCTTGTTAAATATGTATAATCTGACCATAAGCGCCGGTAGTGTCCCAGCCGTTGTGACATTTTCTGTGCGGATGAGCGGACTTGAGGGACTGGAAGTCGGCCGATTTTCCCACGGAAAGAACGAGGACGTATATTTTTTTAGTGCTTGGCGGTTTCCCTGTATAATGTTACTCCTTCCTTGTAAACACATCGCGAGCCAAGAAGAGACTGCCATTGGACGAATCCCGCCCGTCCACTTCCTTTTCTCCACGGGGCGATAAGGTGCCCGCCCAGAGCTGCCGGCTTGATAAGAAAGGCCGGATCTCTTAGCTTTATCGGAGTGTTGAGAGAGGTGGGACGTATAGCCTAGAGAGTGGGGATTTAGAAGCAACTGAAATGAAAAGATGGAGTTTGGTGGCCATTCAAAACATTTGGACAACATTTCAAAAGTGTTTTACGACTGGGACTTTGAAATACATACGTACACACCCAAATGTTCCCTCTTGTTATAGAATATTCCTAAGAATACAGTTATTCAAAACCAATTTATTTTCACAAGACGTTATTAATATCTTACGAACTCCAGCATACTACGGTACATCAGCTCACGAGAATAAAATAAGGGAAATAAATTGTAGAACAGAAATGTCGTTTTTCCCGCGATCGAGAAGAGACCTTAATAGCTGCGTTGAGACTTTGAAGTAGGCTAGTTGACAGGTGGTGTAGCTGGTTAATTCATATGCACCCTAAAGTATATTGCTAAATCTGCCGAGTAGTGCTAACACCATGTTTCGAATGTTCCCTGCATGACTCTTGTGTCACGTTTTCATAATTACATCATGGATTATTTTAGTAGTTTCTGTAGCATTTATAGTATACCGATAGTGTGGTGTTTGGTAGTGAAAGTAAATTTCTTCACTGTAGTTCATGTAGGTGATAATTCACCCCCTGCCGAACACCCTTACGGTGTCTTGCAGGGTAATAGGTAGATGTAGAATATCGCAGTCTGTCTCTTCCTCTCACACCATTCACTCTATCGTCACAGGTTTAAAATAAATTACTATAAACGCGAAGTAACGAAGTTCTGCAACGCTGGCGACGGAACCCTGCATGGTGGACCATCGGATCGGAAGTCGAACAAAATTCTTACCAGTATTATTATTCTGTTGCTTGTTATTACTAGTTCATGCTAAATACATTTTTCCAAAATAGTATGGTACGACTATTGGGATTAGGCATGCAGAAATTTTCAATTTTCGTTTGTAAATCACAACAGGAGATCGACCGCTTTTATCATTTTCAGTAGATACTGAATAAATAATGACAATACCAACAATGCTTAAATCCACAGAGGTCTTTGTTGGTACAAGTAGGTTAAACGCTACTGCGTTATTTTCATGTCTTTCATGAAGATGACGCAGGATGATCGACTTCCACAATGTGACGCCTGAAAGGATTGAATTGACCAGTAGATACCACGGCGTGACGAAGACATTCCAATTGTTAGTTGCCAATCTACTCTCGACAAGATGTGAATGAGTTAAAGGATTTATTCTATTGGGGAAAGTTCAGCTCTCGATTTTTTCAACTTTCTAGTCAAGTTTTCTCAAATTTTTAGTGACGCAGTAGCTAAATAAATCCGTTTCTCATCCCTAACATTGCTATTTTTAATTATTAACCTTGGTCGATGAACGATCGTAGATTTTCCCGGCGTGTCTGCTGAATATGGGTCTCTCGGGTTACAGGTTCCATATCTCTCAACGTTACGGAGAATGACTTGTTATCCATCCTCAGGGTTTCTGAATGATCGGATCTACCGCAATGTCGATCTGCATCGTTGTCGAGACATTTCGAGTAACTAGAACGATATGCAAGATAATCGCGCGCCATCTCCCTCGTCTGAGTTAAGCTGTGTGAACTGTAAATGAAGACAAACACCTCTCTCCACATTAAGACCCTCTTGGTCGCAAGCGTTGCGGTCGATGGGAAACGGAATTGCCTTCAGGTGAAGCACGTGTCTCGTGAATACATCGTGGGAAAGCATAGAACCGCTAAAACTTCTCGCGAAATCCTGGAAGAATTGGTACTCCTCCCCGCCATTCCTCCTTTGTTTTCCCCCAGGGGGATTTTAGTGGCCCCCGAGGCCATATGTCCGGAATTCTCTCGAGCCAACTCCCTCTCGAGAAAGGGACAGCAACAGGTGATATCTCCCGCCGCCCCCTCGTTTCCCGAGTGGTCACGTGATCCCCTTGGGGGGGGGGGGGAGGATCGGAGGTCGCGACAAGTGCCGTATTCACCCGTTCCTCAGCGTGTGAGGGATGAGCCGATGGGTGGGATGGGTGGATGAGCCGATCGTGTGGGTGGGCCGAAGTAGAAATGGGGAAACTCGTCTACCAAGGAGAAACGGGTGGCAAAATCTATCGTAGGTGACCAGGAGAAGACTCCCTAATCACGTGTCGCCATCGCATCCTCGTACCTCTGGCTTATACCACGAAATCTACTAGCAAACGAACCGACCAGCTTATGTAGTTTATGGAATGCAAAAGATAGCTGCGCGCTTCGTTGAAAACTTCTACGAGCGAACATATATTGTCTCACAACTTTTAGAGGGATTGAGGTGGGAGCACTTAGAGACTCGGAGGCTACACGCTAGGCTTAGCTTGTTGGAGAAATTCAGAACTGGTGTGTTTCAGAGCGACAGGGAGAATATTATCATGACGCCTCACTACATCTCTAGAGCTGACAGAAGTGGTAGAATATGAGAGATATACTGCCGAACAGATAGGTAAAAAAGTTGGTTCTTTTCGCCCACAATAAGCGACCACAATAAGAACTGAGCTCCACTAAATACGCTCCCATAATACACGTCACCTCCCAAAATCTTACATCTGTACACGGTTGGTGTACAGATGTAACTGGTCAAGTCAGAGAATAGGTTCATATACTGTTAGAAATTTTGAGGCGAATTGCATCCCCGAAAATGCTCGATTCTTCATTCTAATCGAATAATTATAGACTCCTCCCTCTTGCTTGCACGCTTGTAAAAACGGTGCGTGTAGAATAACTTTAGAAATACTTTGGTAAAAGTTATTGAAATATTTTGGAATATATTCTTCGTATATCTCTTGCGTGGGAAAGACAAGCCAGAAATCTGGGCATTCGTTTCATTTAAAAATGTAAGGTTTGGGGATTTTATTGTTGCATCTAAATTTCAACTACTTACCTCCTTTTCTTGTCGATACAACACTTATGTTTGATTTTAATGATGAACTGAAGCAGTTAGCGCCACTGCCATGAGTACGATTACTTTATTAAAAAATTGCTGATTGCACGGAAATGGTTTTTCATATCGGATAATTCTCGGGCTTTTGAACAGGTTATGTTCTTAATCTTCGCCGAAGTTTTGATGAAAGGCTTACCCTTCACCTTCTGGGCTGTTTATATCGAGGATCGAATTCGTCGGGATTCGTAATTCTGCCGAAAAGTTCGTGGAGTTGAGGAACCCAACCTGGTCGGAGGCCGAGAAAAATCACTGCTATCATTCGCTAGGAAAGCATGTAGTCCTACCTTCATTTTGTTGTGCGACTAAGGAATCTGCTAAGGATACATCTACGAAATACCGTGCAAGCCACCACTAGGGTGTGTGGCACAGGGTGATTCCACACCAGGCATGAAGCCCTCATCCCAGCTGAAATCCGAGTAGCGCACGTTCCCCCGTAATGACAGGCGAAGTCCAAAAGCAGCCAGGATGACAATACGCGGTCAGACCAGAAACTAGGAGAATGCTACGTGGACGAACTTGCTACCATAGAGTACCTACACTAGTCAAGATACAACCATTGGTCAGTATTATTAATGCGACAGATAATAGCACTACAAGGTACTAAATCATGTCGGAGATGCGAGGTTAGTAGCTAATAATTAAGATATTTAGCACTACTGATAAAACGTATTTCACCTAGTATTCTAGAACTGATTTATCGCAACTATTATGGTCCTCTGTTGTACATGTAAAAAATGACATTTTAAATCTATCGGTTCTGCAGTCTATTTCCTTAATCGTATTCCTGTGATCGTTTCTACCATAATAGTTTGGCTCTAGGAAAATATTTTGAACGTTCGGCAAAAAATAAGTCTACATGAAAATTTTCGTAAGAGATTTTATCTAAATTTTTCCCTTCGATCAAATATGGTGAATGCGCGCGACAGTTGTTGCTTGAAACAATTTACGTATCAGCCAACTCGGCCACCTTGCACAAGTGCTCCGCGGCGACGTATATATACTATCTACGAGACTACGTCGTTTGCGAAAAGTACGCGTAAAGAGCCGAGTAGCTCTCGAGGGGGCTCGGACGAGAGCGACTCGTCTCCCCTCTGGCGGAGCGTGGGAGAAATCGGTGCTCGGTTGCGGCGCAGAGTTCAGTGTGTGTGTATGTGAAGTGAGGCGGGGGAGGAGGGGTACTCGGAGGAGCAAAGAGGGATGTGCTCTTTTATGAATGAAAGAAGGGGGGGGGGTCCGCGTGGAGGGTGAGTCCTCTCGCCATCTCTAGTCTCCCACGAGGCAAACGACTGATAAAAAGGAACACTCACACAGATACACAGCCTCCCGTCTGGCCAGGCGCGAGACAAACTCCCAACAACGCTAGCACTCTTCCCATCTTCTCCCTCCCCCCTTTCCCTCTCGCACAGCCTCCCCATTCATCCTGTCTCCATGGAAACCATTCAAGGAACGCGCTGGGCGGTGGGGCGAGAGAATAAGTAGGTGGGGATAATTTGAACATTTGCGGGGAACGCGGATTTTGTAGTCCCGACTGCAGTTGTCTGATCTACATCTACGAAGCACGGTGATGGCCTACCCGTTTGTTGCTGAGCCACGGTGATGATTCCGCGCCAGGCTGGCGATTCTCGTACCGGTATAAGGCTGAATCCTTAATGGTCACCCAGGATTTTTGTTAAAAATAGTTATGATAAACATATTAGTGTTACTAAATTGTAGAGGGAATTAGGTTGGGAACCGCTATCCGACCGAAGGGAAAAATATAGGTTAAATCTTTTACGAAAGTTTGATGTTGACTGTTTTATGCCCGACGTTCAAAATATTTTCCTAGAGTCAAACTGTTATGGTAGAAACGATCGCAGGAATACGATTAATGAAATAAGACTGCAGAACAGATAGATTTAAAATTTCATTTTTTTCACGTACAATAAGGGACCATTATAGTTGTGATAGATCAGTTCTAGGATACTGACTAGGTTAAATAGGATTTTTCAGTAGTGCTAAATATCCTAACATGATTATTAGCCACCTCGCATGCAATCCCCGGTATGATATACTCCTGCATGTCATAGTATCTTGTAGTGCTATTTTTTGTCGCATTAATAATACTAACCAATCGTTATATACAGGTGGCTTGCACGGTATTTCGTTGATGTAAATGTAGATGATGTAGATGGTATTAAGAAATAATTCGTACTCCTCAACCTAAAAATTATCGAGGGTCTGCCATCTGAGCGTCGAGAAATCCGGACGTTTTTTTTTAAAATCCGGCGTCAGTTTTTCGCTATTTTCCTTGAACGTTATTATTTTTCTCAGTCCGATTGTAGCTGTTTGATAGCGTTCGAATCCATTCGAGCAACAGCGAGCACTGCTGACCCTAACGTTGAAATGGGATCCGCGGAATCTGGTCGCTTATCTTTCTGCCCAACCGCGTTCGCGCTGGCTGATATGAAAAAGAAATTTTTGAGCCGTCGGGGGTATATTATACGCTCTTAGACCAAATCAACTGCCTCTCTTAGAAGCATCCGATTATATTACCGGCTTAAAATGCGTAGAAAGTTTTATATAATTAGCGGTGAACCGACTACTATGTAGTAAATGAGGAATCGGATCTATGTGAGATGGTGCCCTATGATTTTTGACCGAGCGAAATATTTACCCTTCTCAATAGCTAATTTCTGGCGAATTCATCGCCAGAAATGAAGTAGCGCCCCAAGTAATCGGATTGCCAGCGTATTCCACAGGCATTTGCTGGTCCTCTTGGATAGTCCGATAAACTTCGGAAACAAACATCTTTATCTTTCCCCGTTAAAAATTAATGCGCGGCAATGGATTTCTCTTCCACTGATTGTGAGTCAGAATCTTCGCGCATGCAAAACGATTCTTTACATATAGGAGTATTACATGAATTACTTTTGAGTACTTCTGCACTTAAACTGGAAAATATATATCTCACCCGCCGAGTGATGTCAACTTCGTCGTGATCTTCGCGAAGAATAGAGGGTAATGAACTCTTTCATTCATTGGTTTCGGCGAAAGATATAAATTTGGGATCTTCAAAAAAAAGCACAGAGCCAGATATTCATTCATTGGTCTGCGGAATACAGCTCCAAAAAAATGTGAAAGGGAACATATTGCGGTTTGGTGCGAATAGCAACTGGTTGCGTCACGTGCATCTCATTTCGTGTGAAATCTGTTCTTAAGACTGAGAACAAAATTTCATTTTTGGGAGGAATTGTTTTGGATTCATGTGTGTCCAAATGAATCACCGTGGCACTGCGACAGTTCTTCATGTATTACCTCTGTTTCACATTCAACGCGTCTGATAGCGCATATGCTGTCGAATTAAGTCGACTAATGTCTCCGACACATCGATACGCCGATGTATGAAACCTGTAAGAATTCTGTATTACTTAAAATTTGAACTACAATAATTAAAAACAACGTTCAGTCATTGATACAAATGGCACTGATAAAAACCTAGAAAAAAAAGTTTTTACTGAAGTTTTTCATCCGCACCTCTCAATTTGTACGCTGTGGTGTCATTACTAGGTATTATACGCAGAGATGGCACTGCGTGGTGATGCTTTAGCGTGGCAACAAGTTTCCGAGAAGATCGTGTGTTCGTTTAGTCTTATCACCTAGCACAATTTTAAACGAAGTAGACGCTTGTGTTCATCAATATGTATGATCCATAATTCTGAAAGATATGTTTTGAACAAAGCGAGCGAGTTTTCAAATTTTTTATCCAATAGGGAACACATACGCGTGGAGTATTTGGTGAATTTTCCTGCTATTGTCTTGAGTGTTGTTGGTTATTTCGGGACACGAACGTCGTTGAAGATCATTGGCACCATTTAGTTCAAGAGGGCTGGAGTAGAGCCTGATGGGAGACCGTGGAGGTGAGATAAGAAACCCGGCGTCGATATTGCGTTTAGTTAAAGCCGCCTAGTGGACCACAGTTTTACGTTACATCCGACGAACGAATTACCCTCCGCTCTTTGTGCAGAGCTCAAGCAAGAATCGATTTTCCTGTGTAAATAAATCTCCGCCCTTCGGGATTTTTAGTCCGGGCTCTCTAGATGTGTTATTCTTTCGTGGTCCATCGGGTGCAAGCTAGATTCGCGAGTCGCAGTCCGTGACTGTGATGTGGATGCACTGCTTTGTCTCTCCTCGTCCTCCATGAATGGCGTCCGCAATCTCTCAGCCGTGGACCCTTTGGACTCATCATCTGGCTCGCCAGAGAGATACAAGTGGGGCATTTGGCGCACATCGAGGTCATTCCCGCGACTTGAATTGAGATGTCGTCATTTCCCCCCTTTTCCGCAAGGGTCAGGGCAAAATATCTATGCGTGTGGCCTGGACGACTGTCAATTTGTCGCGAGTCGTCAGATGAAATGTGATCGCAGGAATAGTTTTGAAAAAAAACTTATCATCTCTATCCACATAAAATGTCACGAGAATTGACATATCAAGCTTTTCAATGTGTACACAGTTTACGCAAGTCTTACGCATAAATAGTGGAGTTATCTATCAAGGGGATTCAAAAAATACCTATATTTCATAAATCATAGTTTCACGTTGAGTTTGCGCAATTTTCCGCTTCGCGCGGTTTGCACAGGCGACACCGCGACGACTGTTGAGCGAGAAAGGTTCTGGATGGCCGATAATAAGTGATCCATGCTTCGACTTGACGTTAACAACTAGCTGCTAATAGTGACAGAGCCTTAAAAGCTTGTTGCCGAAGTTCTGCTGTCTGGATATTTTCTGAGCGTGCATGCAAAAGTCTCGAAAACCTTTGAACAGACTTAGGGACGGAATGCCATCACGGTGCTACATGAATTCAGACTGTCCAGCGACGTGAACAGAAGTGGTTATCTAACATGATGATGTTAGGTTTAACATAGGTACCAGATGGGCTTCAATTAGCCTACAAGTTAGACTTAAGCCTATCATGCAAAATTATCATCACCAATGTTTAAGAGTATTGTTTGGCTCTTCAGTTCATTCTACTATCAGTATTTGCCTACGACCTTCCCAATGTTAACTCCCCGATTTGGTATTTCCATCGCCATCTACTAATTCCCTGCCAGCCACCTCAAAGGTCTTTGGCTGGAGGTGACCTATCACCCGGCGTATCCTATATTGTCTGCATTTTAAACTTATATATAATATCTTTTGACTTCCCTCTAGCCGTCCGGTATATTTATTTTTCTTACTACTCATCCAGCATACCTACTCGTTACACGCCATCAAGGGCCTCAAACCGCGTCCTCCATCATTGTTTCTTCCTTTACGAATCTCCCTAACTTTACTTAAGGTCTCTTCCTTTGCTTTTTTCGAGTTCATGGGCAGTTTATGGCGAAAGATTAGTGCTCTGCACCACTCCTCCGAATAATTTGCGTTTTTCGCCCCAGTTTGTCATTGAAGCAATAGTTTTACAGGTTTTTAGTCATACGAGTAAATGGACTTTCAGTTGAAATCACTGGAGCGCTATCAAGATGAAGATTTTCATCAAACCACTCCTTGCAAAGGTCTGGGATGCTCGATAGAATGAAGCGCTCGACAACCCGTTATGAATGATGAGCTAACATTTTCCTTTCCATTCACAGGTGTGTGAGGAGCAGAAGTGCCAAGATGAAGTGTTCCCATTGGCTATGAACTACGTCGACCGTTTCCTCAGTGTATACCCTATCCGCAAGTGCCAACTTCAACTCCTGGGCACCGCCTGCCTACTCTTGGCTTCCAAATTAAGGGAGCCAAGGCCTTTGTCCGCGGAATTATTGGTGTTCTACACGGACAACAGCATCACAATCGGTGACCTTTGGGTAAGTTCAATCTCTATCTGGTGTTGTAGTCACTTTGAGTTACCCTTATTGGCTTAGATGAATGAAAATTCACGATAATATGAGATCAACGTACATATGACTTGTTATGGTCAACTCGTTACATAAAATCAATGTAATAACTTTTATTGAGCTACAGCTTAGGTCTGTCAGTGAAAACTGACGGAATTCTCGACTCCCAGGGCTGACAGTTGCTTATATGTTCGCGCATTCGCAGTGGATAATGCCCGTTTAGAATATACTGCTTAGGATTATTTGAATTTCTTGATTTTTTTAGTTTAAGTGTGACGAAAAATCAGCGTTCAAGGGGAATTAGCGGAGGAAAAGCTGTTTCATTTGAGTTGGCCCATTAGATTTCGGCTGACATGTATGTGCCGAAATATATGCATGCCATTGTACCTGATAGCAGAGCTAAGCCTAAGTCTCGTGTCTCGCCTGGTTTTTATAGCATTCTGTTTAAACTATGCAGCTTTTTTGCACTCGCAGACTGAATTGATCGTGTATTTCTTTCACCCTCAACCTTTTAATTAACCAATTTGATCAATCCTTTCATTTCCTCAACTTATGGTGCCAAGGCGTTTAAGTTTTGTGTCAGGTAGATTCCCATTCCGATGGATTGCAATATTTTTCTTGCAAATGTGGCGACATGAAATAGTCGTTATCGTTAGTCAGGAAATATTGCGCAGTGGTATCGCTAAATTCATTGACGTAGTCCTGCCCCTAGAAATCGAGACCTATCGACGCACTTTTGTCGATGAAACGAGTTGAAGTTTCTATGGCGATAATATAGAATGTTGTTATAATAATACGATTTACTAACTATGGATTTGCCGTTTTTCCTCTAGTTTTCTTTCATGTTCCTCCAATTTGCGTACCCTTACGATTATCTAACACTAGCAGTTAAAATTTACGTTCAGGATATCTCTGAACGTTGAGTAACACATTGAGAGCGGCATGAGTTGCCTATAAATTATGTCGCTACCAATTTAGGTAGAAAGAGGTCGACCACTGTGACATGTAGGAGTGGTGGGTTTAAGAAAGTTCGATGTGGTGTCGGAGGCTTTCAATAGTCTTGCCATCACAAAGTAAAATAAGGGTCTGTTTCCCCACACATTGTGGCGTATTAATTTCCTGTTTTCGAAGGTGTGGTGTGCGGGATATTGTGAAAAAGAATCTTCCGCCGTCGTTCATACAGACGGCTGTGAGTTTCCTTGTGCGACTATAGTCGATTTACCGTCGAGGTGTAGATCTTTACTGTGGCTAACATTGGTTGTAGCTATTGAATTGGTTTGTTAAATCATGAACTCCATTGATTTTGTTAGTACAAAATGTACAAAGACTCTAAAATTATATGCACTGGCCAATCGATCTCTGATCCGTGAATCTCCATGTATTACGGCAGGGTCGACTCTGACAACGTAATAAGATAATAAACTCGTCAATATCATGAATAAACTAGTTAATTTTCTCGAGGTCGCAGGAAGTCGTTGGTTCTGCAGTCTATTTCCGTAATCTTATCCCTGTGATCGTTTCTACCATAATAGTTTGGCTCTAGCAAAATATGTGGAACGTCTGGCAAAAAATAGTCTACTTTCGTAAAAGTTTAACCTATATTTTCCCCATCGATGAGATAGAGGAATTCCTTACCGGTGTGTAAGATGCGTAAGTGGAAAGGTGCGTAATTTTCGTATCCCATGAGATTGAATGTACACCTTGTTCAGCCTGAAACCATCGAATTCGTACAGGTTAGAGGATTTCCCGAAGACTTCCCATTCCTGGTCCTTAGGGAGGACATGGGAGAAGGGGGAAGGGGGGGGGTCCTTCTTGGAATGGGGATTGTTGGGGAAGGAGAGAAATTGGGCAGAATGGGTTTTGGGATAGCTTTGGCGTGGTGGTGGTTGGTTGTGGCAGGAGAATGGGCTCTCTCTCCGTCTGGCAAGGCAGTCCAAAGGAGCCGACAGACCGCGGGGGTAACTTGTGAGATGGATGGGGGGGGGAATTGATGCCGGGGTACCAAGGAAGGGGGAGTGTCAATGGGGGGAAGGGGGGAGTGCCGAGGAGGAAAGAACCGATGAATTCCCCCCCCTCGTTCTCTCTTCACCATTGCCAGGGCATTCTTTTTGGCCATCTCGCCAGACAACCCTCCATTCTCCACTTCCCGACCAACACCGCTCCCCTCCTCGAGAGAGAGAGAGAAAAAAAGGTAAATAAAGCACATCTGCACCACAAAAGATTCCTCCCTTCTCACACTCGCCCTTTCGATACCGGTCGCCGTTCCTCCAGTTCCAATAACCCCTTAGTTCCGATTAGTTATTGGTCTCGGGTCGTTTTCTACGCGGTCTCTCCTTGAGACGGCTCACCAGAGCCGTGGGTTTCTCCTGACAGTTCGCTGGAAAAGTCATTCGTGCGTTCCTTCGTTGAAAGTAATACATTACACCGCTTTTAATTGTGTTTTGATCCGCGTCATATATGTCCCGCAAAATATGTTGTTACCGATTAGTGCACGATGGTACTGCTAAAGTGATAGTTTGGCAAATATTGTTCTGGAGTTCGTTGAAATTCGCTACTTTGCTCTGGTTAGGCCACACCTCGAATGCGCCGCGAGCATTTTGGACCCTCGTTATAAAGATTTTACCAAACTATGTATATATTCAATGAAAAGGTTAAATTCTAGGTCTGACAAAAGCGATAAAATAAGAGGGATGCATTGCCCAACAGGTGCAAAAACTCGTTCTTTCCGCGCATAATAAGCGACAAAAATAAAAGCTGAGCTCCACTAAATACACTCCCATAATACACGTCACCAAATCACCTCCCAAAACCCCCTACATCATTACACGGCTGGTGTCCTAACACCCCCGGCAACACGCCCCTTCAGCGGCTCTCGGGGTAGTTAGTAGATGTGGATGAAGTGGCATCCCATCGTGCTCATTAAAGAGGAGATCGAAAATATTTTTGGGCACAAAATGCTGATAGTGGTTCGTTACACACCAGTACCTCAAGCAGTGACGGTGGCATTATGATAGCGTTGCGGTGCAGTAATAGCACCCTGGTGATATCTAAGCGCGGCGGATTACTGTCAAGATTACGCTGAAAAAATATCTTTGGAGACTTTCCGTTTTTTCTGAAGAAAGTAGTAAATGTATTAAGACCTATCGATGAGCACCTGCTCAAATACAACTCGAATTTTGTTGCTTTTCTCCGAGTGGCTGATTCTAATCAATCCTTATTCATAAACGAAAATGGTTGCTGCATAAGAGCAAAATTTGCACACGTATTATTTCCCCTTGTATGTACAAAATTACGCTCCGCATTAGAAAATAACAGTGTAGCATTTCACCGCGAACAGATTGGTAGAACATCGCCATGATTCATTTTTTTAGTATAATTCTAAAGCACAGATGAAGAAGGAAGTTGCCTGTGAGCCCAGTTCACTCCATTGGGACTGTTGTTTGACTAGATTTCCTTAGAGTTCAGCTTGGAATGGGTATTTAAACTACGATGCGTCCATTTAATTTCACAGACTGCTGGAAGGAATTGAAAGGGGGATAACCAGGGATAGGATGCGCTTAAGTTAAAGGGCGCGGGTAATTTCCAAGAGTGCGAATGAAAATTGTGAATGGGTGGCCATTCGTTCGGACTGCGGGACAGAGCTATCTGCACGGCGGACCACCGAGCAATGCGTGCGACATTCTCCTTGGTTGTTCACGCTTACATGAATTCTAAGTCGACCTGCACTCTTGAGGAATGACTGAATTGACGGGTGAAGGATGATTGAATAATGCACGTGATGTTAGTTATTTTTCGGGTTACTCCCCACAACCGGGTGCCGCTCGCACACTTGAATGAATTTCACGGTGAAGAAAAGCTATCTCCTCGTCTAGGATTCGAACCCATATCCCCCCGTATCGCGTTGAGTGCTCAAACCAGTTAAGGGCACACAAGCATATTCCTCCGCTACGAATTTCATATGCGGAATCGAGGGTGGATTGGATATTATGGGAGGCGACCGACAGCGTAGGTCATTTGCGCCAGAGGGGATCGGTAAGGGAGGAAGTGCGGATAGAAACCCGGCGTCAGGATTAGCCTGCTCTTAACGAAAGGCGCCAAGGGGACCGCGGTCTAACGTCTCATCCGTATGACGGTTTACTGTACTTAAAGTGCCCACCACAAGACGCTAAAGTAGGGATCGGGTGCCCTCTAAAAACATTACTCTGCAGGGATTTGAACCCTGGCCGCCCGTATGGTTAGCCAGTACTCTAACCACCACACCAACCCGATCCCACGGAATCGGTGGTTCCTGGTTCGAATCCCAATGCAGGCGGCTGACTTTTGGCGCGGTGACTTTGGCGAATGTGTGGGTGACCATCAGCGGGTGACTCAATTGAAGCTACTTCCGGGCCAGATCCGCAGTTATTAGATTGAGTTCTGCTGTGTTGAAAAATGTCTAGTCTTATCGCAAGGACTCAATTCATAAACAAACGTTTCACCCAATTGCTCCATCTCTTAAGTACCGGGTTGATATAAGGGGTTATTTTTACCCGCTAGCTTGCAAGCGTCGCGTTGGAAAACCTCGGGTGGTCTGAGGGATGCCAATTCAGCCGTAGTGCCCGCCGCTCTTATCAGTGGAACGCAGACGACATCCAGCTCCCAGGAAAGGGATTCGCGAATGTGGTGGCGCCTTTCCCTTTCCATTGTTCCTGCAGTCACACATGGCCCCTCGCGAGGGACTCGACTGAGGGGAAAGCTTTCTCCTGAGGGGAAAGCACCGTCCGTCGTCATGCCCCCCCTTCTCCCCCCCCCCGGATCTGTTTCTCTCCTTGTGCCCGAGAGAGGAACCTGAAAGACTCCTTCCACCCAGAGCGGTGGTCCACTTCTTCCCGGAGGAGCGCGGGTGGGGATTCCTTCAGTGGGGGCGCTTGACGCCGGCACAAGACACTTCTTTATTCCCCCCCCACTTCATTCCTGCCCGCCCTACGGGAGGAGAAGCTCTTCCCCCACCCCATCCTTCCCTCGGCCTATCCCCTACTCCCCCCCCCCCAGTCCTCCTCGCCCACCCATCCCCTTTCACAGCCACCGTGGGAAGTAGACATGGAATTCACGTCGGCAGACCCAACCTCCCGCCGCCTGGAGCCCACTCACTCTCCTCCAATACCACAAGTCTTCGAGAATGAGGCGGCTGGGGGAGGGGGTCTTTCTTTAGACTGCGCCTTGCCCTCACCATCTTAACCCGCCCCCGCTCTCCCTCACAAGCCGCTCCCCTTTGGGGGCCCCCCACGTTCTCTCCGTCCGCCCCCACAACCATCCCATCCCCCAGAGATGGAACAGGTTGCTTTAGAACCTGTGGATGATGGCAAAGCCCCCCCCCTGCCTCCCTGGACCAACATACTCGGCCACCTTCCCCTCAATAATCTTCTTTTTTCTCCTTCTTCTGCCTCTTCCAGCCGTCCTTCCCCCCCTCTCTCTCCACGGCCGTATCTCTCTCCTTCTCTCATTCCACTCTCCTTCCATCTTTCGCATCTTTTTCCTCCCCTCCCCCCGAGTCTTCTTTCCTCCCACGCAGTGTTTCTCACTCCGCCTGCCTCCTCCTCTTCTTTCCTCTCCAACCCCCTCCTCTCGTACCTCCGTCTCCTTTCTCCTCCCGCCTATGACCGCTCTTTCCCTGCCTTCGGTATATGCCAGCTCGCGGCCTTCTCTGTCTATCCTCGCTTCGCCTCGCCTCTTCTCCTCATTCTCCTTTCTCGAATCATTTTCGAACTCTTTCGAGGGTTTTGAGATTCCTTCGCGCGTTCTTCCTAGACCCACCTCACTAGAGAAATGGATGGGTAGAGCAGTGCGTCTGTTTCCGTTTTTTCTTCTTCTTCATCGGCGAGATAGAGTTCGTCAAGTCCCAAGTCTGTGTCGGTTGTGTTCTGTCAAAAGTTGAACTGATTGGATTGGATTTTTGGGGAGGCGACCGACAGCTAAGGTCATTTGCGCCATTACGGGATAGGTAAGAGAGGAAGGGTGGATAGAAACCCGGCGTCGTCGGCATTAGTCTGCTCCTAACGAAAGGCGCCAAGGGAACCACGGCTTAATGTCTCATCCAACAGACGGAGTACTGTTCTTGAAGTGCCCTCCACAAGGCACTCAAGTAGGGATCGGCTTTCCTCTGAAAAACATCGTCTAATGCAGGGATTTGAACCCTGGCCGCACGTGTGGTTATCCAGTACTCTAGCCACCACATCAACCCTATCCCCAATTGAACTGAACTAAATGTGTGTCGAACGTGGATCGATATACGACGGCTTTCAATTCCTGTGACGCCTTGATTTGAGAAAAGTTACTCCTGTGTGGACTGAACCCATTCGCTGTCAAATTTGCATACAATCGAAGTTTATTCGATTTGCGGTGGCGTTCAGTAGTCACCATTTTTTACGAGTATGCAAATCTAACTTAATGATGAATCTAATGTGATTCTATACACTGCACCTTTTAAGTGCACTGAAATGCAGTTACCTAAGTGCACTTGAGACTGAATTATTTATTTATATTTTGGGAAATATCCCTAATAAAAAAGCTCAAATAGTTTCATTTGGAGTATCATTGGACTACTGATCCGTCACTTGCCGGGCAAACATCCTGAGCCCCAAAGGCACCATGATTCTTATCTTTCGAGTGAAAATAGCCTTGATGCTTGCATCGTGAATCAGTGACCTAAGCTCCTTGATCAGTTGATTAGACACTTTGCAGAAATACGTACAAAAGAACAACAGCAACTTTGTCTCTCCCGCATTCATGAAGACCTTACATAAACCTTGCTTCGAGAGAGGTCTTGGAATGCAGTGCTCACGAGATAGGATGCGATTCAGATAGAGATCATGACCACGAGAGGTTGTGCCTGGAGATTGACCCTCGTGAGGGTTTGCCTCCAGCGATTTAAGGTAGTCCGACCGAGATAGTTCCCTAGTCATAATAGAGACCATATTCGAATTATACGTTTTGATTTCACCAGCTGTAGTACACATCAATTAAATATTGCGTTATTAACAGTGCAATAATATAGTTATTTTATGACAGAAATTGTAAGTAATTAAATGAAAATATCCAAATAAGTCTTAAACTTGACTCATTTTTTTCGCGTGGTGCGTTTGAAACTCCTTCAAAGTGGAAGGTTTATTGTGATACCTAAGAACCTACTGCGATGCCAATATGATTAATTTTAGAAAATAGTTGAGAAAACATACAAACTACACGCTGTTAGTTTTTTGACGACATCTAAGTGTTAGACGTACTTCATTTTGTAAATAATGTCTCTCTGGAGTGCATACACGTACCATTTCCCATGTAAAAGGGCTGGTATTTTCTGGCAAATATCTCGGAAAGTAATATGGTAAGGGGTAAGAGTTTTTGGTGTCATTGGGTAGGTGAGATATTTTTCTTTAACATGACACCAAATGCATTGATTTCTAAGAAAAATGATATTTCGCTCGGACTACCTTACGAATGTGTTTTGTTTATACCGCAGACTTGAAAAGCCCGTGAACTTACCTTTAATATCTTGAACACACCTTTTGTTCCCAGTAATACGGAGCCGTTAATTCAGGAGCAAAAAAGGTCTCCATTTATGAGAGGAGTCGCTTTAAATTCCCAGGTGACTGGTATGCTATTTAAGTATTTTCACCAGTGGAACTGGACGTAAATATTTTCATTTTAACCACCTTACAATCTCACCTCCTCCGAGCATTAAGCTTTCGTTCGGCGAGCTTTGAGGGGAAATTGAATACGTCCTCTCCTATTAATGGCTAGACGCTTAGATATTTCATCCCGGACTGGTGTTATCTCTCAACTATGTTTTTAAAACATCTTTCCCCCTTCCACCTTTAACACACGGGAATGGTCGGAGGATGAGGAGACTCGAAGGTAGAATGGAAGAGGGAGGTTCAAAAAAAAAAGGTTGTGGTAACCTCGGGGCACAGGGAATACCTCTGCATTCCAGGCCATCGCCTCTGCACATTATTATGTCTGGACCCATATTACGTGCTGCTTTACCCACTCCCTTGCCCCATCAATAGCCTCCGTCCCTCTCCACCCGCTCACCGCCCCCCCAATCCCACACCTCCCTCCACATCCCTCGACACCACAAAAACCCTAAGATACCTCCTCCCCCTTCCTCCCCCACCGGATCCCTCCTCCTGCATTCAACCGAGCCGCGCTAATGAAGGAGAAATGAGAAAGTGGGGGAAATTTATTCTCACACCGGCCCAACATCATTCAACAAACCACCGGAATGTTCCCTCCCTCCACTCCCCGCCATGTTAATTCTCTCTCTTCTCCTTCTCGCTCCCTCCTCAGTTGCCGGGGCATAGCCTCCCTCCCATTCCCAAGGGGCAGGGGGTTAGGAGGGAGTCAGGGGAGGACCGCGGTGGTGGAGTGGGACGGAGGGAGCAGCCATTCGCAATTGTTTCGCGTGCCTCCCTACACGGCTGCCCTTGAACTCTCCTCTCCTTACTCTCTCCTCCCTCCTCCACGTCCTCTCTCTCCTCGCCTTCCTCCCGCCTCTTCCATTCCTCCTCCTCCTCCTCTCCTCGACCTCCACGTCCTTCCGACGACGTCAATGCATTTCTCCACACTCTCCTCCTCTTACTGCCAATTCTCTCTTTTCCTACCCTCTATATCTTCATCATTTCTTACCAAAACCCGACGTTACTTTCCTCTATTATCTAATTCCACGTCCTTAAAGTGGCTGCAGATTTCCGTAATAATTTAATCATCTCATCATCATTGGTCGTTCAATCCTAAGATTGGTTGACTGCAGCCCTCCACCCTTCCCTATCTAATTCTAGTTCCCTTACCTCTTGGCATCTCTTACTATGTCCTTTCCTCTCTTTTTGGTTCATGAACTTATTCCTGGGTCTTCCTGTGGGGACTTTTCCCTCTATTTTGCCTTCGATTATGTTCCTCACAAACCCGTTGTCTCAAGGTGTGTGCAATCCATCTTGTTCTTCTTTTCTGAATGGTGTTCCGTATGGTCCTTTCCTCTTCTACTCTTCTGTACACTTCATCATTTCTCATTTTTTCCGTCTATTTTATCTTCAGCATCCTCCTCCAGCACCAGGTTTCAAAGGCATTTAGTCCTTTCTAGTTAGCTTTATCAATGCTTCCGATCCATAGAGTGCCATCCCAAATGTTTTCACATTTGAAATGTGAAATTCTGTGTCATGGTTTGTAGTCCTATTCTCTTTAAGTACAGAATGTCATTTTCCAATGAACGCCTTCTTAGCCTGGGCTATTCTCCGCTTGCCGTCCGCAATACTTCTTCCATCCGACGTTATGGTACTTCCGAGATAGGTGAAAGAATCCAATTGCTCTAATTTCTCTCCACTCAAGAGTGACTTCTATATTCATTTTCTCTCTTCCTCATTCTAGGATTGTAGTCTTCGCTTCTTTAATCATCAGTATTTCCCTTTATTATTATATGGCTCCACATGTTGAGGCAGGTTTCGGAGAGAATGACTTGCTGTAAATTGATGTTTAAACTGGTGGAGAGCATTTTGAGATGACGGTGTGGTTGAGAATTGAGAAATTGCGGTCAATAATCCTCTCTTTCCGCAATCTTTTACTGACTACAGATTTCCGTTATAATTCAGTTATAAATTTCATATTATTATTAGATGGATCCAAAAGTTAAGGTAGGTGTAGAAGGGAAAAAATTGATTTGGATCAATGGATCAACTGGTTGATATAATTTTAAGATAATGAAAAGGAGGAGAATGGATAAATTGTGTAGGACGGGATGAAAGATTCAAGTAAGGAGAGGAAGCTCTTAAAGAAATTAGTTGGAGGGAGAATAGGTGGTTGGCAAAAGTAAATCAGGGGCGAGTGAATGCTTAAGCACTTCAACGATTGTTTGATTGTTGGCAAGCTGTAAAGGAGAAGAAAGAGATAGGGCTTCATTAATGGGATGAAGAGAAGTAGGACGTATGTTGAGATGACGAAAGAAATATTTAGATGATAAAAAAGAGGTCACGAAAGAGAATCAATATAAAGTAATTTTCCTGGAGATTGTAGGTAGGTGAGCACTAGCAGATCATGCAATAAAAAATAACCACTCATTTAATTTCCATGAAACAAAAGTAATAGATATAGAAACCAACCTATCCAAAAGATTATTTAAAGAAATGATACACATCACAAAAAAAACAAAACATCCTGCAATAAAAGAACAGACATCGCCAAATTAAGTAAAATTTATCATAATTTGATATTGTTTAACAACACTTAATTTTATTTCGATTTTTTAACTCCTAAATTTATAGCAATTGGCCAACAAATAATAAAAAGCAACGGAGGTATTAACAAAAAGTCATTCAAAAGGAACTCTCTCTGAGGTGATGACAAAAATCAATTGTAAACATATTTTTTTAAATCTAAATACCTAAATTGTAAATTGTATTAACATGACGTGCAATACAAATATTAATTTTCATTGTAGCCCTGATGAAGCATAAGTAAACATGCGAAACATTGGCAAAAGAGTAACAGTTTAAACATGAATTAATGACCTACAATCTCCCGGAAAATAACTTAATATTGAAAGAAATATTGTATTAGTGGTAGGGGACTGTGCTTAAAAACTCTCCTCCAATTGAACCTAATTTGAGCGGGAAATTAATAACTATAAGAATTCACCAAATGCGACATTGTCGAGGGAGAAATTAATTTGGTTAGGTTTTCATTACTTGTGGTGGTCACCGAAGGCCGAGGATGTTTGCGCCGGTAAACCGAATTCAGGGGAAAGGAAATCAAAAGAAAAAATATGGGTCATAAAGATCCTCCCGCGGTTCTCGATTTTAGAAGGAAAGTCTTGTCATTTTTTCTGTTTACGTGTTGTACAAAAGTTTTCTTTCCTGCTTTGCGGAACATCCTTTCCCGCTGTGAGACGACCTGCAAGAATGACAGTGATGATCATGCACTAATGTAGCAGCGCCTTAGTGAAGATTGATAGCGTAAGTTCGCATCTGGAAAGAGTTGTCGCACCATATGAGCCCCATTTTTTGATCCTCTGTGAATGTAGATGGGGAGTCTTATGCTGAATACCAATTTAACATAAGCCTCGAACGATAACTTCCTTTAACAATGGCAATTGTGGTTTTTGTGTGGCAACCTGATCTACTCTCAATCTCTCTTTGTGGTTGTCAACTTGACTTTTAGCTTGGAGAATTAGTTCCCCGTGCATGTTTGTGAAATGCGAGCACAAGCACTTCAACAGGCTGACTGCCCTTCTTTTATACTGCTCCGTATAAGAGACTTACCTGTAGGCAGTTGTTTGTTCGACACGCTAGCTATGCGAATGGAAGGGACTTGGGTGACCCTAAAAGGATCACTTTTGGATCCCCTTGAGGAAAGGGACTATTTTTAGACAGTTATTGGTCTTCGGTCCGTAAAAATGGCAACCACGGGCCCTGGGTCATCTTTGACGGCTCAACCCGCCTATCCTTTTGTGTTCGTTGTCCTCGCATCAAGATATTTCGTCTCGTTTTGCCTCTTTGTCCGCTTTATCTACCTTTGCGTGTGGCGATTCTTCCTTACCATGGGCCCATTTGAGAGAGCGAATCTCAAAAATTTGTGTTACGCGAACGATAATAGAGAAACTGCTTTGATTTCTTTAATCACGTGACGGGAATCCCGGGACGGTACTCGACGTCAGGGTACGCCATCTCGTTTGAACTGCGCTGGCGCCGTACGTGGCGACGGTGGAATGTGGAATTGATCGAGGAATGTAGTTTCTTTCTTCCGGACGAACGGAGATATGATTCAAGAGAGAAAACACTTTCGCTCGAAAAGTTGAACTTATTACGACCTCCATGTAAGTTGTGCAGGTAATTTATGATCCGAGTGGGAGGTTTTGGATTTTTCGGCTTAATTTCTAATACCTATAACTAAATAGTTTACGTAACAAACCAAATACTATTCGGATCGAAAGAACGGCATGTGCATTTACCGAGCACATCACTCAAAAGTGATCTTCGAACCGACGTGCCTCCCGCTTTTTAATTCTTTGGTGCATTATTTATATTTATTTTCCTTACTTAGATTGTATTTATTATATAAATGAATAGATATCTTGTTTATTGCCCTTTTACAACTTCAATCGTACTGAATAGACGGCCTAAAATTGGTGTGCTAAAATCTACTGCCGAGTAATTTGATCGATATTAGATCATTCTAAGTATGATGCATTGTACGGGAAGGAACAACAGAGATTGATTTTATATTTCTCTCGTCATGCTTATAAAAATGGAAAGCTATCTTTCGATTGCCTTAAGGTAGTTTATGCGAAACATCATTTTACCTAAAATTTAGATCTCATTTTAAGGAAAGGTATCTCAATTTTCCAAAAATAATAAAAATCGGCCCCTATCCGAGCGATTTTCCGAGGCTTTTGACAAAAATATACCAGCCCTTTTACATGGGAAGTGGTACGTGTATGAATTCCTAAAGATACATTATTAAAAAAATGGAGGAATTTCGAACCCCAAGATCTTGGAAACAAATTAATAGTGATTAGTTAGTATGCTTTCTCCGCTACTTTTGAAATTAAATCTTGCAGTTCCCTTAGACATTTTGACAGGATCGTGTAAAACCTTCCATTATTAAGGAGTTTTAAAAGTACCGCGTGAAGAAAATAAGTCAATATAATGACTTGTAATAGAGACGTTTTTATTTAATTACTTAGTTGCATTCATATGAAAGTATGTTAATCCAGCATTAATGATGCAATTTTAAATTCATACTTCCTACAGCTGCTGAAATGAAAACGTTTAATTCCAAAATGAAAACGTTTAATTCCAAATTGACCTCCATTATGAGTAGGATACTTTCTCCCTCAAACTACCTTAAGTCATGGAGAAGTTTCAGGAGGAAGTATTCCTCCGTTTTCTTTCAAACAAGTTCACGTTTCCATTCCCCTGTACATCTCGTTGATTTGATGGGCGTTGCGTGACACAGCTAACCGCATTAAGGGCTTTGATTTAATCGTTTCGAGTCCTAGGAATGAAGACGCCCTGCCTAACTATCTTCGATGCCTTATCGCTTGAGCCCTTTTTTTAAACTGCCTTCCCGAACTTTTTTTTCACATCTCTTCTTTTCCCCAACCACCTCTGCATTCTTCTCCGCCCTGTTCACCTTCTAATCCGTCTCCAGCGCCCATTTTTTATACCCCTAGAACCCTGGAACCCCATTTCTCCGCCCTTGAGGGATTTCTCGCAAGGACGAAGGGGAGATGAGATTTCATGGGTGGGCAGGTTATTATGGGATGAGGTTTATCCTTTAGAAATTCCTCTGATAATCATCATACTGAAGGCGGATACAATGGCGGTGTTTTACTTTCCGTGGGCTAAGCAGTACACTTGATTTATCTCCTCCCGAGTTGGTATTTTTTTGTAGGCTTCTGAGCATGCGGAATAGTTGTTCCCATGCTTACTGACATAACATACTTAGTCGTAGCAAGCGTGTAATCTTCAGAAGCCGTGAAGATGGAGAGAGAGTCGTTCTCCGAAACGTCGGTACTCATGCTTACCCGGTGGAAAACCCGAGAAACATGGTGTGCTCCGTTTTGTATGGCTTTTCTAATGTTTGTTGAGTAGTTTGTAGTGATTTCTGCTAGCCGAGTCCCGAAGTTGATGAATCTGTATGTTGGTGCGAAGGCTTTCGCGACGCTCCGACAATATAGACTGCATTTCGGAGTTTTATCCGCGTTGTTTTTTTATGACAATAGTTTCTCTCTTCGACCTGAAGATGCCTACTGGAACGCAGGCGAAACCGCTGTCGCCAAATACAACAATGCGGCGAAAGATCCAAATATGCAGCCTGAACCTTCTCTCGGAGTCGCCGCAATCACACAAAATTCTCATTTTTAGTTTGTTGATTTGCTGAGTTATTAGTATTTTTACCTCTTCACTTCTCTGAATTAGAAAAAAAGACGCAATTGTCTGCGGCCAAGATTTTAGGTTTTATTTTACACGCATGCCTATTTAATTTATTGCGATTGCGTTAATATTCGCGTTCCATTCCGATAGACGTATAACGAGAATATTTTTAATCGCATTCGAGTAGAGAATCAGGAAAAACCTCTTCATATCTGACGCAACTGTTTAAAAAAGTCACAAAATACGACAATTTCCAAAATAATGACGTAATTAGTTGGGAGAAATTTGAATTTGCTATTAAGCTATTGTGGTGTCCTGGAAAAAAACTACATCTGCGCAAATTTTTCTTTCTCTCCGGGAATCATCGCCTGAACGTTACATAATTCAAATGCGCGTTATTAATTACCTTATCCCTGATTGTCATGTGTAGCAATGGATTCTTAATGCGTGCATTGCGCTAAAACTTTAACTGACAAAGAATCACGTTATTAATATCGATGTATGTCCAGCTAGGATCCTCGGAATTAGTGGCAAGATCATGATTTGCGGACGAATTGTCACCTATTCTTTAGTGTTTCTCATCGAAGCCTCCGTTACGCGGTTCCATTTTCTTGGTGGTTGGATGGATCGACTTGAGTTGCATGTATTCCGGGGATGACGTAGTCTATTTTCGGGTGGCGAGGGAGGAAAATGTTTGGACGGCGAGCAGCGAAGATTGAGAGGTCAGAGGGAAGATTAAATATTTAAGGCGATTACGGAGGCGAGTGATAAATGACGCAAGTGTCGTTTCGTATGTCACCCTTCCCCGGACGAAGGGCCGTCTAATCTGTCAGCGCCAGCGCGTCTTTATCAACCATTAGACTTCGCTTGTTCGAGGGACGGAGACCTCTTCATCTTGGATTCTGTCCGGTTGAATCGGACCTATACCTGACAGTAATGTATAGTGCGTCAAACATTAAGCTGGCATAGTGGGCCTTACGAGGAATTCTTAACGCTCCGCATTCGCGTTACGCCAAACGTAGTTGATCGTTTCCAACAATGCCCTGTACCTATTCTGCGTCTACAATGTACCGCTAGGGTGTTTGGAACGGAGTGATTCCACATCAGGAATGCAGCACTCATCCCAGTTCAAATCAGAACGTACCCCTAGCCAGCGGAGGCCAAAAGCAGTCAATAATACATTGCGCGGTCAGAACAGAAACTAGGTGAGTGCGACGTTGGAGCTACGAAACCAGGAGAGCGCCGAGTTATTCAAGCTACTTCCTGAAAATGTGCCAAAATCAAACCCCTTTGATAACCCTATTAATTGGACCCCTCGCCTACCGTTCTGTGAATACTCATTGTAACTCAAGGGTCAACATTTACAATCGCATTCATGAATTCATAACTACGTCTGGTTCTAAGAGAAATTAGTAGGTACGATGTTTTGATGCTGCGATTGAAAAAGTCATGCGTTTGGTTTTATGTACGATTGTAGATACAGGAAATGAAATTCTTCATTTTCCCTTGTGCGTTCTTACTGGCGAACTGATGACAATTTCCGCAAAAACAAACTCATTTTATTCCGTTGCTGGATGTAAGTACTATTGTGATCGATCTGAAGGTTGGATTTTATAGTAATGATTCAGTGAAAACTAGCATAACCTAAAGAAAAAAAAGGTTTATATGCTGCTAGAGAAAGATATAATGCTATTCAGTTTATATTCCAAGAACTCAGAATTATTAGCGCTTGGAGAAACGAAAAACTCCGTCTGATTGCCGATGTCCGCCATTTTGGAAACCATATCCCAGCGCGCCGATTCTGTACGTTCTTTATTCAATGTCTGCGATATTTCACGAAAGATATTCGCGTAAGTTGGTAATGAAACAAAGGTGCGTGAGATATAGTTTTAATGCTTTCAGGTTTACGTGAAGTAACTTACGGGCAAAGGTGTGATGTTCAAAATGGTGGACTCCGATGGAATGTGGCGATATCTTGCGTCGCTCGAAAAAGGCCAAGGAGTTGGGAGTTCGAATAAAGACCTCTCTGCGTCTTTCTTTGTGAAAATCTGGGAATATTTTATGCGGAAGTGGGCGCTAAATTTGTTTGGATTTATTCGTTTGTGCAATGTTTTCTTGAAGTTGTTTCTAAACGATTTGAGGAAATTCGACCCGTCCGTAATGGCAGCTTCGGTAACGTGGCGGCATCTTGCGGCTCTCGAAAGTATTATGTACTTCAAATTAGTGCAAAAATGTCCCGTGTCCCTCCTTGTATTCTCAATGAAATATTCTGGAGGAATGTTTAATATGTGTCGACGCATTCCGACCTTTTTCGGCTGGTCTCTTTGCTACCTTCAAGGACTCTCGCATGGCAACAATCTAGACACGGAGCGCGATTCAAAATGGAAGCCTTGGGTGACCGTGGCGGCATCTGTTGACTGTTGAAAGCTTTCGGGTCGGCTCAAATATAACCAAGCTCTGAGTTTATCGTCATGAATCTCGTCTTGAGAAAAGGTGAGAAGCTCGCAATGCGCGATATTTCTGCTCCTTTGTACCGTCAGACTTGCAATCGCGACTTGATTCGAATAAGCTCCAAAGCTGTGGATTTCGTCTCCCACTTTGCCACCGATCGCCAAAACTGGCGGCATCGTAGAGGTGACCATGAATTCGAACCGTTGAGAAAGTCACATTTTAATTCACCACGCATTATGCGGCGCTCGAACAATTTTCCTGTGTGATCGTGTGTTCCTTTACTTCTTTATAACCCCCCCTAACTCTTTCCTCGACTTTTTTGGAAGTAATTTGCCAACATAAAAAAACTAATTCTCTTACACTGCACGTGGCTCGAATTGTGGCGCTGGCAGAGCTATCCGTATTGACTTCGCACGCGCCCAGTCGAGAAATAATTGCAGTAATCGACCTACTAACATAAACGTTGTAAAAAGACCGTAATTATGCGTACAAATACGTATGTGATTTCCACAAATTTTACAAGTCATAGCATCCGTCACCTCAAATAATCCGACGAAGTCACGAAGAAAAGAGATGTTATCACCCCATGAGGTGTTACTCAGTCTACCTTGGAACATGGTAGCCGTGATAAAACTAGGAATTGTTAGGATAATAGATGGAACATTATATTGACTGGCGATCAATCTAACATGTTCACGAACGTCGCCAAATCGGACGCCATCTTGAATTAGCTCGACTGGTGCGGCCTGTTAGTGAACTTCTCTTCACGTCGGCCATATTGTGGTCGTAATGTCGGTCCAAAATGCTGGGATTTGTGTCGTCAATTCCTGAATTTTTAGAAAATCAAACAAGGCTAGTCATCCTGCCCCTCAAAGTGGACCGGAACACGGCCTCGGTGCGCTTTGCGAGACGCTGCGAATGATACGCCGGGAGGAAGGCGGTCTGAATGAGCGAAGGGTTGCCGGGCGGGAGTGTGAGGTGGAAGAAGCCGAAGAGGGGAGGGCGCGCGAGGCGGAGGAGGGGAAGGAGGCTGGCGGTCGGACGGTCTGCTCGTAGCGGACAGGTAGAAGCGACTTGGGGAAGGCAAGGAGGGACTGGGGTAGGGCCTTGTGGTATGCGGGAGAGGGGGGGGGTGTGCCACCCCCTCCCCCCACGCTCTTAAAGACGGTGGGGGTGGGGTCTGGCCGAGAGTGGAGAGGAGGGGGAAGAGAAACGGACTCAACCAGCCCCCGCCCCTTCTGAAGCGGGAGGTATTTCCCAAGTGTTCCCCAACCTGGTTTCCCTCGGCGCAGACAACGCTTTTTAAATTTTAAAAGCCTAGCAAGACGAGGGTTTTAATTAAGGATGATTCGAATCCACATTTCGATTCTCGATTCCTCCGATTCTCTGGATTAGAATCGGTATCGAGAATCGATCGCCTAAAGTCGATTTATCGATCAATCGATTCCATCGACTCCAGATAGTTAATATTCAAATCAAATTTCATTTCTCACATCATATTTGTCTCAGTAATTTTGGGTGTAGGCTATCAATTTGTACTCTTTATCTACCTCAATTAGCTGAGGATGTATTTACTATTTGTTAATAAATATACTTTTTGAGCGACTTGTTATTTATTTCAGCCAATACCTGAATTTAAATAATAGTCGTAAGCTACTGGTATATCAAAATCCCACCTGTTATTAGGAATTACAGTCGATGGAAACGGAATCGAGAATCGGGAATCGATATGAAAGAATAGAAATCGAAATCGAAAAAAGTGGAATCGACTCATCCCTAGTTTGAATCATTATTGAGCCAGGATTTATCCTCGTGACAAGAGAAGACCTAATGCGAACATTATTCGTTTAAATTCAAGTCGTTATTAGTAACACGATAACCAAGACTGATGACAGGAAATGCGGGTGGTAATTTTAACGCCAGATTTCGATCAAATGTCTTAACCCCCGAAGCTGAAGATCGAGCGACATTGCCGCAGAACGAAAATGAGGGCTGCAGAAAGATATCGTTTGCACTGAAAAAATATCGGAACACTATTTACAAAGCTCAATAAAAACAAAGAATTGTTCATATGTGAATTTCTCACTTATTCTCCTATTAAACCTCTATGATTAATTTATTACTAAAGCGCCCGCACTCGCAGAAAGTTTTTCGTCTTAGCATCAACCTCTGCGGAAAGATAAAACACATTCTGCTTTGGGGGTCTTAACTTGTCAGCAAACATCGAATTTTGAATATGTAAGGCCTTAACTTGATTAATTTTATTATTAAATACGCTTAAAACGACTTCTTCGACTTTTTTGCGTTTAAGTAAGGGAAGAATTCTTGTGAGCAGCGATTTTATTTCGACAAATAATAAAGATTTCGAACTGCGGAACGAGTGAACTGTGAGTTGGTCAGGATATCTGGATCAAATTTTAACTTAAGTATTGCTATTTACTTTTGCCACTAAGTGTAGGAATCCATAAGGCTTATGAAAATAATTTGCGTTATGATTTTTAGCGTAAATCACGGTGTGTTCCTTATCTTGAGCTTTGGACCGCTCTAGCTTTTCAGACTCTTGATTTCTCTTGCGTGTTTAAAACTGCGCTTATCATTTTAAAAGCCCGAATTTTCATATCAGTCAACGTGTTGATGTTACTCCCTGTTTCCGCGCACTTGGCATGGCTTGCGTGTCGTAATGCTGTTGTACTTCAAAAAATATTCGCATTGCTTATTATAAATATATCTTATTATCGACTGTGTGCTTGTCCGAAAGTAATCCTGAGTAACTCCGCTGATGTATGACTGCTTATCAAAATATATTCAGTTAGCTACATTAATGAGAGGATTTATGCGCTGATGAGCGTTTTCGAATTCTTTTGACATCTACTCTGCGGGCGAAAAAGTCGACCAAACGGACTTCGTTCAAAGGATTGCTGCCGCTGATTGGACGATAACAGGGTAGATTTGATTACGATGCTCGTGAACGCAGTCTACATTCGTGATTTTTATGACTGACGACTTAGCCAAGGGGAAGCCAACGCCGACTTAGTGAAAGCTTGCACCATAATGCGTGATAGAGTAGGCATATCCGTGTCCTTCGCGTGAAACCTTTCTCCTAACTCGCCAAGCTTTGGGCAGCGGTCTGTTGCTATGGCGGCCCACTTTTTAGGCTATTCACTTGCCCGCTGCTCTCAAAGTTATTAAATGGATAGAAGTATTATGATTCAATTCGTTAACTGATGTTGTGTGGACGTGTCAACGAAATATGGCGTGTGTGTAAGAAAACTGTTGCTTAATTATGCAGCATCCTCTCTCAATAATGATTCTAGGATAACTTAGTGATATTAAAGATTATAATTATTGTGACTCTATGAATAAAACACTACTGATGTAAACTTGAAGACATGCGCTTATTATGTAAGCAAGAATAGCCAATCAAAATTCGTACAGCTCAACCTACCCTAACTAATTGCTACCTAATAATATTAATGAAGTTTTGATTGTTCTCATTTGTGTCAGTGTAGGTGAAAACGAAAGGTCGCGGTGACTTACCGAAAAAATATTTTTTCTAAATCTATTCTTTCCCAGCATATTATTCTGGTAAACTATACTTGCCTGATATGGTTGACATTTCTCTTGTCGAAACGTTGACAGGATTGAAGTGCTTCATTCGGTTAGAACCCAGAGCACATTTAACAGTCTTATTGGCGCAATTATGAGTTTAAAGTGAGCGTTTAACTGGCCCCAAACCTCCCACTGCTTTACTTAGCTTTTTTATTCTGGCCCGCACAAGAATAAAACCACAACCATAGATGGCACAGATTGCATATGGCGCTGCTTCCTCGTGTTGTCCAGCTGTTTTCGCGGATCGAGCGATTTGTATTCCTTTCGCCTGAATGCTCAGCCCATTCCTATTTTCGTGTCCAGGTGTTTGAAACGTGCCGATAAGCAGGCTGCAATGAATGCCCACCGCCGACATCCCGGAGAGGTGTCGGAATATGTTCACGTCGCTCTCGCCCAACTTCATGAATTACTTCCCCGGAGATAAATAATTTATAGATGGAACTCTGGAAACTATCGCCTTCGAGCCTGGCGACAAGTCGAATTAATATGCGACCACATGTTGAATGGGATGGCTCTTCGGAATTGATTTCTCTATTTTGGTTTGAGGGACGTGAATATGAGTGTCGTTGTGGAACTACTGAAATAACAAGTCAATAGACTGGGTATTACACATTACTTTAATGTATTACATGTATTGTTTCGGAAATGTATCTTTGAATTGGGAAATACGGCTAATTAGCCGTCACAGCCCATGAATAATAAAGGATCTTTCAAAACCCTTTGGTCTTTCGACGCAACGATTTGGTGGGTTTTCCTGAAAATGAAGAATCTTTAAAATTAGTTAATGTAGATGTAAATTAATTAGTAATATATCTAGATATAGAAATTTAGAGAAAACCTACATCTCAAGGAAGGCATACAGAGCTCCTACGTGAAGCCTATTTCTTTGGAAATTTATAGTTTTTACTGTATCGGGAAAAATCTTTGTATTTATCTGTATCGCGCATGTGAAATACACTTGAATGTATTAATCTCCACGGGTTTCCGTCGCTCGCTCAATATCCTTCGAATATATTCCTATCATGGCATCAACTGTTGAAATTGGGGTCCTGTATTTAAAAAAAATTGGTAGTGTTATATCACCTAGTCATGGCTGTGCGGTTTGTTTATTTCCTACTTCCTCCATTTATCAGTACTTACATTGATTGATATTTTTAAAAACAGATATAATGATTTCGACTTCTCGATTAGGACTTTTAGACTTATTCCGACATGGGTTTCGTTCAATTACGAGAAAATGCCGTGAAATACGAAATCTTTCAGCATCATTGTGGGAGCGCCACTTGTTTCCTCCTCTGTGAAACATGGGAAGGTGCACCTGCCCGTGTACCTGTTCTCCTTCGCCCGACAACTCGAGAGAGTGAGAGCCCTCCTTCCTTCCTTTCCAGAGACCGCAACCTCAGTCCATTTCATTACCCCGGTCCAACCATCCATCCCCACCGCCCTCGCTAGACGTGGGACGAAATATCTCTCCGAGGAAAACAGCCGCCAAAGAAAAGCCACCGACACTTCTCTTATTTTCGCCTGGTCCCACCTCCCGACCACGGACAGTCTCGCTGGCGCCTCTAACGCCCTGAGATATCCCTTCCCTTGTCATCCCCCGGAGGCTCGAGAACTCTTGGGAGGATGGGGAGGCTTTAAAAACGTTCCGAAAGGTTTGCTTTGGGAAGGGAATGAAGGTGGCGAAGAGGAATCACATACATGAGGGGGAAAGGAGGTTCGGAGGTGGGTTCCATATGCTCAAGCCCCCTCAGCGGGGGCGTAGCTCCCCCTGACGGCCGATTTATGGCAGCGAAAGAGAAGGGGGCAGGGGACCGTTCCCTGTGGTACCTCCTTGCGCTTGACCTCCTCCGCTCGGCGCTGCTTTTGTGTTCCGGACGTCGTGTTGGTGGTCTGAGAGGGAGTGGGGCTGTTTGAGCCTCTTCGAGAGGGTCCTCGAATTCCCTATGATTCCAGGAATCGGTAGGTCCCTTCAGAGCCTCCCATCCTACAAGCTTTCCGTGACTTTCTAGCTTGAAAGATAGCCTTCACTTCTTCTTGGGCGGGTACGTGGGAAGATCTTTGGCTGGTCTGCTTAAAAGAAAAATGTTGGAATCTTTATTTCCTCTTATTCCACCCCCTCTCCCGTTAGTTTTTTACGGCACCTAAGTGCCTCTTTATTCGCGACAAATACCTACGTGCCCCGACAGGGAAATTGTCGGATTTTCTTTTTATCATTCATGAAGTGCGGCTCAGTTTAAGTCGGGAGAAATGCGCCCAGGTGACACCTTTTAATTGCTCCGGTATGAAGCGCTTGCATTAAGCATATGCTTACGCAATGACGAAAAATTACTTTCGTACTCTTAGTGCCAAAGCAAAGGATTGCGGTTAAACTGCATGATTGATGGGTGCACTATATGTCCTTCCCCGCAGTAACTGCCTTTTAATGGTTCACTGAAGGTTGTAAACACCTTTCTATACTTCATATCAAGAGTTTGTGTCTTGATTCTGGTGCAATTAATTCGAGCTATGTGCTATATGCTATATAATCTTATGAATTGTCTAAAGCTGAGTAGAAGTGTTCATTTGCTTTGCATTCTTCTTCAATGCCTTATTTTAACACTAGTCCTCCTATTGGTTTTTGTCTCTCAATATCTTTGTACCCCTTAATGAATAACTTAGTGAATAGTTAGGATCACTGGCTTGCTTATGATTATTTGCAATAAGTAGGAGTCACTAATGTGCCTTTCTTGGAAAAATTTAGGTCAAGTGGACAAATAGGTATGTGACGATGTGGTTGGAAAACTTCCATCTTCACCTTTCAACTCTCGACTTAATGGCATTATGCGTTTGCCTTGCGTTTTCTTTTGCTGTAAGCATACACCCGGTGAAGTCATCCAAACATCTAGGTATCTTACATCTTCGGGTGATGATTCATTTCCGAAGTATCTGCAAAATGGCTGAGAACTCTATGATAAGATCTTAATGCATTCCCTCCTCCTGTTAGACTTAAGGGCATTAGCCTAAATTAAATCATAAATTTATTCATCTCACGATTTCTAAACAATATTAATCTGAGAAACGTTAAAAGTAATTTGAGAGACGTATGCCACGTTCAGAGAAAATAGCACTGGAACATTAGAACATGTCTTGTTAATACCCCTTGACTTCCCGAGTGGTGTCATTTCTCTTCGTTACTAGCGACGATTGTAACTCAGTTAAATGCAAACAATCAGAAGTTGTATATACATTCTTAATCCGTTTAGCTCTGCATATGGGGGACTGTATTAGTTTATGCCGTGACTAGAGAAGGGGGTTGTTGGAACGTATGGTATAATGTGTGGCGGAATTTAAACAAGTGTTTATTTTCCTATCTTGCCATAAGAGGGTGTGGTGGCTTACTATGCCTATGTGCTCTTCTTCGGCTCAGAACGAGGTTTCCTCTTGGTTCCATCTACTTCTATCGTTTATTTGCTTCTATGCTATGCTAGGTGTGCCTAGATAAGCCATGTTTCGGCTCGCCGCGAGAAATGTCGTCTCTGTTTTCGCTTCCTTTGTGAACATAAAATAGAAAGACCCGTTGTAATTTTCACAAATACCAGAATATGAGAGACGTGGTTTTTAAACGCACACGCAAAAACGATCGCATAAATAAAAACACTACAGGGAATTGCAGCGTCATTTTTTTCGTCGTTGCGTTTGATTGAAAAATAAAATCCCTTAAAGTAGAGAAAGAGGCCTTGCTGTACATTTTCGGGTACATTGTTGTTCGCTATGTTTTCTGCCAAAGCACAAAAACCATAAAAACTTCGCGCGGTTGGCAGCGCTGACCCCGAAAGAGTTTTCACGGCAGAATCGCGGTGACCTCGACGTCAGAGCAAAAAAAAAGAAAGAAATAAAAGAACGAGAAAAGAGGAGGAGGAGAAGGAGAAAAAAAAAGATTTGCTCATATCACCGCGGCTGCTTGTCTGCGGCGGCTCTGAGGCCCCAGACATTGGCCACCCATCGTCCACCCCCTCCCAGCCCAGATAGGCCCCACCCACCCACCCTCCATCCGTCCCCTTCCCTACCTCCCCAACCCCCTCCCACGGTCTCGTGTGTGCCCTACCCACTCACACACGTATCCCTCCCCTCCTCCGTTCCTCACACTGGGAAAAAAATCCACCGACCCTCCCCCCCCCAATCCCTCCCGAATCCCCCTCATCCCATCCTACTCCTCCTCATTTTACCCCGGAGTCTATCGAAGTTCCTCCCTCGGATGCTCTTAGAGGCCGCTTTACACGGTACATTTTATTGTATCTACCATGAATATATATTATGGATTCGGATGTTTGGCATTGTTGCCTATGCTATGTGTTCCCGAAATTTTCACTTTTAGTTCACCCAGTCCTTCGATTAGATTAGCGCCACTTCGATTAGTCTTTTCTGGTGTTATTGTAAATAGACGTGGTTAATTTTTGCTAACGTGACCGGTGAATATTCAATAACGATCGAGGACATATGAATTAACTGATGATTAGCATATGCCTTGCCATTTTTGTTATCTAAAATTTACTCTTTAAATGCTAGGGAGGAAGTATCTATGACAGGAAATCAGTAAGAGGTTAATGAAATTTTCATCGTGTGCCTACTACGTTGTTTGACAGAATCCGATTATAATTAGAATGCATTAAGCCCGTTCGGCTTAAATAAAGAATTTAGAATGCCATTTTTACATAGAACTTGCTTCGTACCAGGCTGCAGAACAGGGTATGCGTCTATGAGGACCCAAAATAGGAGACTTGGATTGAAAAAAGAGAATCTGTTCAAGGCGGCGGTAGGTGCATTCCTTTTTACCTACACTGCAATGATGGCCATTGGGAATACTTAAGAAGTCACCTCTCATTGTTATTAAATTTCCGTATAGCGATATATATTCACGAAGTGCTAAGAAGTTTATTGTGCATTTGTGTAGTTTAATTTGGAGAAGAATGAAATATATCTGTAGACCGGACGATATCAAAATAGTGTATAATTATGTTCCGCGTGTATAACTACATTTTTCATCCACTAAATCATAAAAATTCGGCCTGGACCGGGACCTTCCTGGTCCAAGCCGAATTTTTCGCATGGCAATTTCTTTAAAAAATTCACCCGCCATGTTTGAATTTCACTACATTATGATTGCTTGTAAGTAAAAACCAATGTATATTCATGGCAAAACCGGTTGGACGAGTTTATTTACAATCTGTCGACTGTATTTACATTTAAACTTCCGTCTTTCATCACTAGGCGGCACCACTTTCCTAAAAGTTAATTGTTTACGGAATTCTAGACAACAGCTTTTGGCAACGTGATCCCAATCCATAATATATATTCATGGTATATACAAACGCATGCATAAACTATAGCATGAGGAGAATTGTACCGTGTAAAGCGGCTAATTGTATGATTGCCTGAATGGCTGAAAGGGAAATTGAACCTGCTCGAATTCCATTCATTTTCTTGTTCAAACTACGTTACATTCGTTAGTACAATAAAATGTACCGCGTAAAGCGGCCTTTAAAAATATATATTTTCTCTTGTACTTTTCATCAACTATAATTTTAAACTAATGCTTTCCAGTAGCAGAAGTATATAACTAGAAAAGGCGTAATATTTTAAAGAATAAATTTAAATGTTTGATTTCTGACTTATCCTGTGCCACAGACTTCCTGAGGAAAGGCATATCAAATTCATGCATTCCATTGTACAATAAAATGTACCGTGTAAAGCGGCCTTTAAAAATATATATTTGCTCGTGTACGTTTCATCAACTATAATTATAAACTAATGCTTTCCAGTAGCAGAAGTATATAACTGGAAAAGGCATAGTATTTTAAAGAAGAAATTTAAATGTTAGATTTCTGAATTATCCTGTGCCACAGTCTTCCTGAAGAAAGGCATCAAGTTCATGCATTCGTTTGTACCATAAAATGTACCGTGTAAAGCGGCCTTTAGGCTCTCACTACAATTCATGCTTGCGCACTACTTCCCTACTAGCTGATGGCTGTTTATCTCCTCAGTTCTAGTGGCGTGCTAATTCGAGGGTCGCGGGTTCGAGTCCCGCCTGGGTCGATTTCACACCTTTCGGGTTTCGAGGGTCGCCTGTTCCTGTTTTTAATGCCCCCCAATTTAAAAGTCCAGCTAAAACGATCGCATAAATGAAAACACTACGGGAAATTACAGCGCGATTTTTTTCGTTCTTGCGTTTAATTGGAAAAAAATTCCATAAAGTAGAGAGAGAGGCTATGCTGTCCGTTTTTTCTCGGCTATTATCGTTATTTTTTTAAAATAAATTTAAAGGAAAATAAAAGTAGTTGTTTTTCTGCGGACTGTTTTTCAATTTTCAAAACACAGCTTGGGTTGATTAAACCTTTTGAGCCGAACATAAAAAAGCAGTTTAGATTTACATCATCGCTGATTTTCTCCAACGTGTAGTTTAACTCTTCAACATGACTGAAATCTACCAAATGGTGCTCGTGATGTACTCATGAGTGCGTTTCCTAGTCTTGCGTGAGTAGAAGAACAGAAACCGTATTCCTTGTAAAATTCCTTCCACCTGCGTTACTTCAATTTAAAATTTAAGTTTGCACATTAAATTAACAACATTTAAGTATATTCAACATATTGATGCTCTAATTTAACAAAGTTGGGTCATTGTGAGATCGCGATAAAAATATATCCATCAGTATCTAATAACAGTGTGGCATTTTGTGAGACGTATTCCCCCCCCCCTGCCTCACACAACTTTTAGATAGCTTGCAGAGTATCGTGTAGGCGTGGTATGATTTAAGAAAAAAAAATTACGATCGAATTAACGCGGATTTAAGAGCTATCCCTAAGAACGGAGCATAAAAAAGTAACTCCCATACATTCCGATTTTCAAACTTTCGCAGATTTTCCTCAGACTGGTATTTTTTTGTCCCACCTTCGCTACCTTTGCGGTGGCCATTGTCCGTGGGATTATGGGTACGCGAGGATTTGTTAACAGTGTTAATTCTCCCGCTGCCTCGGGGTAATTATCGACCGTGTCGAAATGTCGACGAGTCGTTTCGAGAGTTTTTTTCCACCGCCGAGGGCGAAGGAAAATTCCCTCTACTGCTTTTGGAAGGGTTTTTCAAAGGAAAGGTGCGTTTTTCCAAGTATTCTTCCAAAATGAGTGGAGTAGGGCACTAAGCGAAGATTTCCGCGGGATCAAGTTGGGTTTCTTGTCTGATTTAGCTGAGTTAGCGTCTGAAACGCCCCTAACCTGAGTTTTTCAAGCAGATTTAGATTGGGTTCTGACTTGATAAAGGTCAGTAAAATTTTGCGTTAAATATTTTATTTTCCGAAGTGTTAACCTTAGTAAGTTCATTCGTCACTGTATACATATCCCGCTGAATGTGTTATTGTTCCCTGCCTGTGACCGTTACACTCTTGTATGTGCTCTCTTCTCGTAAGAGATTAGATTTTCTCGTGGATTGTTCCAGTTTAACTTAGCTTTGGTATTATGTTCCGCCTCATTTCAATTTGCGATTCCCCATAGTCTGTCACGTTTTTAAAACCTACCGCAGCACGCCGACTTCAGCTCGAGGGGATGGTCATTGTTAGTGATATATTAGTGGCAAGAGGAAGGAATATATTGCTCATTTGGCACTGAGTGAAAAAGAATTTAGAGGAACCGTCACATTTTCCGAGCATCCCGGGGAACAATATTTGGGTGGAGAGGTTGACCATTGTTTACGATTGAAGAGGAATGTGGCAACTCGGGAACAGAAAACTCTTTCGATGCATAACATTCCGAATGTTGAGTTACAGACATTGAGGTAGATGGGAAGGGCACTGCGTCATAAAACTAAAGCCTGACACCCGAAATAACAACCGTTTTGTTTAACCTTCCTCTCATCTTACCTTCCTTTTGAGAGGACGATGGAATGGACGAATTAGCGTATGTATAACCAGAATTTCCACCAATCCATCTGTTTGAGATATAAGTTAACTCTTGAAGTATATACCGACTGTTTTGTGGAATCTACACGATTTTACAATTGTTTTCACCGGGAATACGGATAAATAATAATTTAAATTAACAATATACGTGATTGTAGGCGATTGTACTTTGTGGAATTAGGACGTAGTAAAAGAAAAATGACTTAGTACTTATTTAATTTTGTTAACATACCTGACCGAGTAGTACTTATCACACGACCACTGAAGATGATGTTGTAACATCGAACCCGGTTAGGTATTTAAATAAAAAGTTGGAAAATGCGAAGTCATTTTTCTATTGCTAAATAAACAATATATGCGAAGAGAATGCGTATTAAAAAGGAAGAGCATGGTTCGGAGGCTTCTGTGGTGATTTGTTAAGCTCAGTTTATTCGGATTTTTCCGGCGTTGATTCAAATTAACGGACAACAATTTTGCTAACGTTACAGCTAGCGTCGTCAGGTCCTGAACCTGACCTGACGACGCTAGCTGTAACGTTAACGAAACTGTTGTCCGTTAAGATGAATCAACGCGGGAAAAACCCGAATAAACTGACCTCAAGGAAGAGCATGCTTATTTCTAGTGACTTATCGATGGAGAACATGGCAAAATTGCAAATTTAGGGCATTTGCCCGCAACCGCTGCAGGAAAATGAGGGAAGAAAATATCGAAGATGGCGGACTGAATTCAGCTTCTAGTATTGGCCAGCATTACAAGCGCCCACTCCAGCCATATCAATGGTCACGGGCCATTTGGTCAATTTGGAATGAGCCTACACGCAATATTGTGGATTGATTCGGCAAACCCGCACCATTTTGCACTCCTCTGCGCGATTCCATCTCTTTCTCTCTCGTGGTCGGCATGCGACTGCGCCGAATTTTTCCACACGCAAGAAATGAAGTCTGGTGAGTTAGTTCTCTTCGTCCTTGTGCGGCCGAAACTTTTAAGCCTTCCGCTAGAATATACTGCTATATCCGCCCCGGAATATACAAGGACACGGGTGCGAGTGATCGGAAAATTCTCTATTCGGAAATCGTCGCGTGTTATGTACCTCACGCGCGCACTCGACTCTTTTGTTGACCACTTCCTGCCGTTGCACATTTTGTTTTTATTTCCGAGTCGGCCATTGTTTCCTTCTCTTTAGGTGGCGAAGGGGTTTTTCAAGTTCTTTTCTGTCTTTTCGACGAGAGCACTTGCATGACCAGATAACTAAATACATATTTCGTCTCTCTCTCGGTTCCGGCACGGTTGGGTTTTGCGACGGAATTCGGAGCAGTGTATCCGGAGAAATATACTGCGGAGTTGGACTTTCTTGGGACAGCCTTGGTTTAACGTTGAGACCGTTCTGAGATCTCCTGGTTTCGTTTTCATCAATATTTCATCGAGTCTCCAAGGATTTCAACCGACTGGAAATGTAAATTAATTACTCGGTAACCCAAGTCACATTCGCAATGAATTGACATCGATCGTTCATTGTGGAGAAATTCATTCCCCTCAGAAGACTTCGCTAGTTAACATTATCAATTGTTTCTTTGATACTACTTCATTGATAATATAGAGGCGTATTTGTGTCTCGGAAATGGTAATCTCCCGCTGTATACCCTAATGAGCTGTTTTCTGAATAGCCATCGTCTTGTACCGTAATTGGTCCCGCACAGTGTTAATGATTATCCTCTTTTTAATGAAATTTGTATTCTATTTGGTCTCGCAAGCCCTGTTAGTTATCACATTCATTATTTGTTAATTTTGCTTGGTTAAATATCATCAAATAATATTTTTATACCCCTTGTGTTAATGCAAAATTATCGTGATAGATACGATACTCTCGACATGGATAATTCTTCTATGGTGAACATTTTACGCCATCTCTCTCCTGGCATTATATGTAATTTTCCATTGTGACTAAAAATAAGTCTCATTGCCAACCTTGCAGTGGTAGATGATCCAATCTAAATGGCAGCTTGAACTTCGTCCTTGTCCCAACACTGAGCTTAGTAAGCGGTATCTCTGAAAATCAACGCCGGATTCAACGTAGCATTCCACGGCGAGAGGAGTGCTGTTCTTGTCGCTCGGCAAAGCGACGTTTCAACCGCCTGAGCACATGAATACCCGAGTGTCATCCGACGGCCTCCTTCCATGTGTGTGGCCCGTTCGTTCGGAAATGAGCCGCAGGGGGAAACGGTGGCTGGAGAAAACTTTGACTTTCCCCGTGATTGAGTAAAACGCCCACGAAAAACTTTTTGTACGCTGCTTTTTTACCCCCAATATATAAATTAATTTGATTGGGATTAGGCATTTCTTGCGATGAAATGGTTTTTCTCGTTGCGAATCCCTTCGTTTTCATGCTAAAAATTCTTAGTCATTTCCATTTGCACCAAGTTTTACAACGATTTGCTCATTCTCCTAGCTTTGATGGTTTCATGTCCCTGACATTTGAGGGTTGGGAAGAATGCATGAGATTTGATGTTATCAAAAACACGTGGAAGTTTTATTCATGATTATCGAGGAGAGGAGTTAGGTTGCCGAGTTATGGAGAAGGCCACTAAATGAACGTAGGGACGTACTGAGGGAAGAGAGCATTTTGAAGAAGGTGTTAAGGAGGAAAAAGAGGGGTAAGCTCTAAGAACGAATGACTCGTGGATGGAATGAGGGGGCATTCACACCAAAGAACTTATTCAGAAATGTGCCTCGAGCAAATAAATCTGGGTGATGCAACTCGTTAACACATTAGGAGATCCGGGCTCGAATTCCAATCGAAAGATTTTTATTCTTAGCGAATGTGGTGATGTCCCGCGTGGAAGTTGGTGAAAAAGGCAGATGGTATGGCTGGAGGTAGTGCTGATAAGTGAGGGCATGTTAAGGAGGGTGACATAAGGAAGAAAAATGGACAAGCGTAAAGAAGGATAGGAATCTTGGAATACACTCTTGAGAGGCAAATAATGGTTTGAGATGACTAAGAAAGCCCTTTGTCTAGTAAATCATATGTAGGAAAGTGAAAATATTTACCAGAAATGAGGTAGTGCGGTGAGGACTTTCCAGAAACCTACCAATCACGTAAAATCAATAATGAAAAAGACTTAGTAACTTTTCACCTGAAGATGTTGCCTATGCAACGAAGCTGGTCGTACAGATAAAAATATCTGTGAAAAGTTACCAAGTCATTTTCATTATTGATTTCGTGATGGATTTTCACAAAGTTAAGCCCGCAACCATCGAATTTATTCCAATCAGGTGGTATGATACCCTATGATGATGATGAAGGGAGTGATTCAGATTCATTCCCATTCCTTTTTCAGAACGGCGACGAGACGAGAGTAGTTTGGTGTTGAAGTCAGCATCCCTATCCACCCACTCTTTTAACATCTTAAATAAGGGGCCTCCTTCCCAAGTCCACGTCACCAAGAGAGAGGGAGGGAGAGGCCATCCCCTCCATTTCTCCTCCCCCACCCCCTCCATGCTCTTCCCCCGCCACTTCCAGCTTCCAGAAGCGTCTGGCACTCTCGCCGTCTTGTCGAGACGAAGAACGTGGCCTTTCGCACGGAAGAGAACGGCGGTGGAAACTTCTTCCTCCCTCTCACAGAAAGGGTTACATGACATAAGTATCTCTACATGCAGCTTCCTTCAGGGTACCATCTACATCTACGCGGAGCTCTGAAAATTCACTCAAAAGTGTGTGGCAGGGGATGACTCCACGCCAGGCTCGCTCCAAATGTCAAACACGTTGCCATACTGTTATGAGATGTTTTGCTGAACGTATATACTGTTGAGTACCGTGTGAGGAAAGATATTTCAAATAATTGACAGCCTCCAACAATCATTACGTTCCTCACCTCTTATTGGATTGGATATTTGGGGAGGCGACCAACGGCTAAGGTCATTTGCGCCATAGGGGATGGGTAAGGGAGGAAGTGTGGATAGAAACCCGGCGTCGGCATTAGCCTGCTCTTAACGAAAGGCGCCAAGGGGACCACGGTTTAACGTCTCATTCGACTGACGGAGTACTGTACTTGAAGTGCCCTCCGCAAGACACTCAAATAGGGATCGGGTTTCCTCTGAAAAACATCTTCCTCTGCAGGGATCTGAACCCTGGCCACCCGTATGGTTAGCCAGGATTCTAACCACCACACCAACCCGATCCCCCTCACCACTCATTCAACATTCAGTCATGCTTTCTTGCAATTGGTGCGAAATTTATTACAAATTCGCCGACATATTCCATACAAGTATCCCATGAATAGGTTAAAAAAAATTATTGTAGAAATAAATGTTTACTGCTCATTACATTTTATATGCTTCGACAGCATCTATTGTGTGTTCAATCCATGCATGAAAAAATCATTTTACGAGTCTCCAGTAATAGTTAGCGTATTAATGATAAACATCTTCAGTTATATCACTCGATTCCCATCAATTCGAATTTTATGTAAAGTAAAATTGCCCTAATTGCTATTTCTTTGTTGTACTAATTTTATGAAAATAGGACAAAATTTAATAGCTGCTATTGGAATGCAGAAATCATATGAAGCAAACTACAGCACTCATGGTAATAATATTGTTTTACAAAGTATATTAGCAATAAGCTTGTCAAATTCCTTTATACTGCCACTTGTCGCTTGCGAGGGTGCTTATTTTCGGGCAATCTATTGTGTGATGCTAATGGCAATCACTAAGATCTCTTAATGTTCGTGGAAAACTTAAGTATTCTACATGTCAGTTGAGAATTCATAAGCCCGTTTTACAGGGGCACGAAATTGCACAATTTGACACTGCATTTTTTATCAATCTGGCGTGCAATAGTTACCGTTTTAGAGCAGGGTCTATTTTGCTATTTCGGGTTCGTGCCTCGTAGGCTGCGTTTTTCAATTGGCCGCTCTACGCGACGCAATCTGTAAATCACGTTCGTACATACACCTGATCGTGCAATTTAGTGCCCCGTGTAAAACGTCCCATAATGCCCTAACGCCATTCTTATGATTTAATCGAATCATGTCGGTGTTTACAAAACGTTTCAGACGTTTATGTATTATCGTAAGGTACAATAGAGTCGGAAACTAGGATTCATAGTCGGAGAATAAAAGAAAACATGTGTTGCCGAACTGGATGAAGTGGGATTCTGCTCCGCAGTGCCACGTTCAGGTGATGGAGAGCTCTCCCTAAAATTGCCCCGTCTCTTATGTGCGTTATCTCGCACATTTTTTTTCAGTTTCGCAAACTTCTTACGCTCGCATTAATCGTAACTCACCGTCCCAGGTTCCTCCGAAGACTCTTGCATCACGTCTCAACTCTGCCTGGCAAATAATATAAGGTTCCGAGAGCACAATGCTCCACACAGAGGTGACCGAGGAAACGGCTGCGAAAACATTGCGAAATTATTCGTGTATACCCTTTCCTGTCACCGGAGTCTAAATAAATATCAGCGAATACTCCGAGAGTCGCAGTAGTGAGAAAGTCATTGATCCAATGTTTTCACATATCTGCGTAGGAGGTGTCGGGCCACCAGCCATGAAATGGGGAAAATGGATAGGAAGAAGGTTTAGATGAATGAGAATCATACGTTTACGTAGTCTACTAGAGCCTCGCTCTTTCTTAAGGAGGTCGCTAATGGTGTCTGGACAGACGGAATTCCGAAGGGTTTAAATTATACCCCGCGGAGTCATTAGCGGCTCCTATCATAACTGATCGTAAAACACCAGCCTGGCACTCGAAAGATTACAGGCCCGAATCCCGCCTCGGACATATATGTCGAATTTTTTACTCAGTATATTGGCAAGTTTGACAAAAAAGTTCGGGCAACGCTGCACTGGATTCTTCATTCATACGCAGCGTTCTACTCATGCGTCAGCTACCAGTGTCTGCGAGAGTTTTAATTGCCGCTTTAGCCCTGACCACTGCTGAAATTGTGGTAGGTAGGCCGTGCCATCACGACAGTTTTGTATCGGGGTTAGTCCCCGCCCCCCATCTGCCACACACCCTTTGGGTGGCTTGCAGGGTACGACGTACATGTAGTCAGCCGGACTAGCTTGCCAACAATGCAGTAGTCACACGGATGCCTACCGCGCGCTAGGATACAGAGGAGGAATCGGACTCCTGAGGAATCGGACCTGCGCAGACCGGACGAAATTAAGTGGGTCCGCGCACGTCCGAGCCGCGAGTTCGAAATCACTTCTGTACTCGGCCGCTGTACTCGGGAGTACTCTCAGCGAAGATACGGTACGGGACACGGGACTCAACGCTCGGATTTGCGTTCGCCAGCCCAACCTCGTGGGACGTGGACTTCGCGCTGATCTCGGCTCCACGCCCGTCCGCGAAAAAACCGTGAGAACGTCGACCGAATATTCGTCCGGGTTTCCATTCGCCGTTCTCCTTTATTTTTTCGTCGGCGATCGCAGGCGTCAATGCCGCGAGCACACTTTCATCGCCCCGCGCGGGACGAATGGCCGAAGAGCCTTCCGCGATCAAGGACGTTAATTATTTTGGAGAGGGACTCTTCCACGTCCTGCTCGGAGGCGACCTTCAAGCCCCGTCTGGTTGAGAAACGGAGAGCTGTCGGAGACTGCGGACGCGAGCCTGGCTTTGATTGTAGATGCGAAACTAGGCACATAATAGGAGGAAGGTTTGGGAAGTTTCTCAATAGGCGAGGGAAAGTGGGCGTATAGTCGTTTGCACGCCTATATAGGTTGACTCGTGACCACCCCACGAGAAGTTCCACCTTTTGACGTGTGCCATTTAAATTATTGCGGATGTTATTTGCAAGTGACACGCCAAGCATTTCGAAAGTTGATGTGACCCAGCACGTATGCAGATTGGTGGACGAATAGTCGGCTGATTACATCCCTCGGCCTATCGTAGATATTTTCGTTAATGATACACCAGTTTTTTTGGAAAGTACACGACAGCCAGAAAGTATCTGATAAGTAGACGGATGTCTTTTCTACTGATATCCCTCCCAAGCCGACAAATCGACCACGGTGGCACATCACTCGCTTTTTCTTCGCAGTAGATAAAGTAATTCGCCGTAAAATCTGCAGTTAATCCAGGCCAAGGCAACGATTGTTTAAAACAATCAAATTCCCCCCAAAAAATTGTCATTAGTCTGTCTTTTGCTGGAAATGATTATGTTTAATATGGTGTGAATATGTTCAGCCGAGACTGCCCTAAAATTTCGGATCAATTTGTAGAACAATAAATTATGATGGATCGCATTCTAATGGGTAGGATACGGCAAGCAGAGACTGCAACGATTAATTAAATGATGCGATTAATCCATTACTTCCCATTTTTATCCATTAAGAATCGACTTTTCGAATCAGCAATTCATTCATTTTAGTCCAAAAAAAACCTTTTCGAAATCCGTCAGCGACGGAAAGAAGGAAGAATATTAAAGGCTAGAAGACAGCTGAAACATGTATCTTTCAAAACATTTAGCACATCCAACTGGAATTTAATTGATAAAACTGTTGAGTCTCCGGAATTGCCTGCGTGATCATTTTCCATTTGCATTGTGACAATGAAAAGTTGCGAGTGAATTAAGTTGAAATGTTTGCTTCTTTAATTCCCCGAAAACTTCATTTACGTTGAATGAATCGATACACTTTCAATTAAGTGGAAAAATAGAGCTCATTTGGATTAGATTTCATCATCATTGATCGTTCAATCCTAAGATTGGTTGACTGCAGCCCTACCCTTCCCTTATCTATTGCTAGTTCCCATACCTCCTGATATCTATTCCTATGTACTGTCATCTTTATTTGTTCTCTGAACTTATGCCTGGGCCTTCTTCTGGGGACTTTTTCCTCTATTATTCCTTCAATTATGCTCCTCACAAAGCCACTGTGTCTCAGTGTGTGTCCGATCCGTCTGGTTCTTCTTTTCTGTATGGTGTTCCATATGGTAATTTCCTCTTCTATTCTTCTGTACACTTCATCGTTTCTTATTTTTCCTCTCCATTTCATCTTCAGCACGTCCTGAAGCGCAAAGACTTCGAATGCGTCTAGTCTTTTCTGGCCAGCTTTTCCATTGGTCCGTGCTACCGATCCGTAGAGCGCCACGCTCTATACGAATATTTTCTCAGTGAAAACTTGAAAATTCATTGAATACTTTATCGTGCCAAAGCGATTCCCTTTTATATCCCTCTGCACTTTTCTTCTGCAGTCAACTTTTATTCACCAGTACTGATACAGTTTCAAATACAGTTTCATTTTGACTTCTCCATCTTCCTCTCAGATGTCTCCAGTCCAACATTCATTTATTTCTTTCATGACAATAACTCAAAAAGAAAAATTAAAAATTTTAAGATGTCAACTTTTACTAAAACCACTCGATTTATCAAACAACGACCCAGGTTTCGATGTGCATTCACATCATCTTCATGTGAATGCACATCGAAACCTGGGTCGTTGTTTGATAAATCGAGTGGTTTTAGTAAAAGTTGACATCTTAAAATTTTTAATGATGGAATACCACCAAGTGAGACTGACGAAAGTGAGTGAGAAAAATTAAACATTTTTATTTTATTTTTACTTATTTAACTGTCCCGAATACAGCACATTAGGCCATTTTACGTCGGTTGAACAACAGTAGCAACGGACGAGACACAGACACCCATGTCCTGGGCAGATAATATTCTACCCAGGCGGGACTCGAACCCGCGACCCTTGGGTTAGCAGGCAAGGACTTTACCCCGCCGCCACCAGGGCCGACAAACATGTTAATAAACAAAAAAAAATAAATTCAATATTACAAAAATGAATAAATACATAAAAGTGATTCTGGTTATCAATTAATTAAACATTTATGCTCTTGACATGCGTCAACTTAGAACATCGTAGTGTCACCTCTAACGACGAGCAGCAGCCACAGACCTCTTTCCACGAGACTTGAGTACTCCCTCCCCCTCCTCATCCTTATGATAAACCTCTCCAATCACTTTCGCCGCTTGTACACGTTTAATGCTCACCAACTCGGCTCATCCCCACTCCTCTTCCTCCTGCTTCTCGCTCCCTCCCCCACATCCTCCCTCCCCTACCGCCCCCTTCCACTCCGTCAGCCAGCCAGCTAACCTCTCCTCGCCGCCTCTCGTCCGTCGTGGCATATATACATGTCGTCTTTGGCGCCCCTCAAAAGTCCTCCAGTCAATGCTGCGGTGACGTCATCCGTCGCCGAAGTGAACGACCGTTTCAATTCATGAGAGGAGAGTTAAAAGATGTTCGAAGGAGGGGGAGGGGGGGATTGGCGGCGGTGGGAAGGAATGGTGGTGGCAGGGGGTGAGAGGGGAATCGAAAACTGGGGGGGTAGGACTATGGGAACGTTCCTCGGCGAACATGCCCGCACCGCACAATTGATCGGTCGTGGAATTTCAGCTACAAGCGGTATGCGGATGAGAATTCTCGGCCTTCGCGGTGTATCGCTGTATATGTTTCATGAAATAACTCACACAAATTGATATTCTGAGCGAAAAAGTGGATTTAAGTTTCGTGAAAACGAGAAGATACTCGCCAATAACGATCATGCCAAGGAGCTAATGTGATGGTGTACGACAGGAGTGGGCAACCCTTCGTTGGTGTGGTGTGTTGTTTCGGGAACGCGAAACAAGTCACTGTCACATTTGTTTTCATTTTATCAGGACACAAATTACAGCGGCGGGGACATTTCAGGCGTGTTCAAGCCAGCCTACTGCCGAAACTACAGGGTCAAATTTTCAATCATCATATATATTATTTCTCAAAGGTGTTTTTTTGTCACAACGCCATAACTCCCATAATTCTTCATCAAAATTAATGATTCAAACATCGTTTTAAAGCTTATGTACCTCGCTATTGACGAAAAATAGACAAATGGTTTGAAGTTAAAGTTTTTGTTAAATAAATTATCAAAAATTAACAGTGCCATCTGTTGACAATATAATCAACTAATATGGTGGCTATGGTTATGTTCTTACAAGACTCTTGGAGGCGCCATCTATTAACACATCATTTAGTTAGACTTTTTACATTCTACATGCAATCAGTGTGACCTTTTACTGTTTACGTTTACGTTATGTATCTTTAACACAAACGTAAATAACAAACAATTGTCCATGGGAAGAAACAGGTAGAAGAACAGGAAGAAAAAAGGACAAAACAGGAAGAAGTTGCATACAGTGCGAAATATTCGCACGGGTAAGCTAGTATTATATAATAGTGACTGCGCGCACCTAATAGAAGCATATTTAAATTGTGTGAATGGCAATGGCAGATGCAGTTACACGCATAGTCCAATAAGAAATATCCACTGAAATCTTTTTCGCTAAAATGTGTCGTCATTTTTTCCGCCAGTCAATTTTACGTGATTTACGCATTCACTTACGAGTCCGGTATCAAGGTATCGAATAACGTGTTCTAAAAACATTGAGAAATGTTTCTTCGTAGACTCGGCCGCCGTAGTGACTCACACTCTCATAATGGTTGCCCCTCTTAGTATCGGGGAAATCAATTTGGGTGGATTGCCGGGCCCTGGCGGGGTGAAGGCGATGCTTGCACATTAGCCCTCAAAAATAAGTAGTGTGGCCTCCTCATCGGTATTAATGTTTGTAAAAATTCGACAAAAACTGCATTCAAGAGGAATGAACGAATACAAAGGTAAACGAGAATTGTTTGACACTGAAGTTGGTTGTTTTTTGTGGCACTTCCCGTTACCGAGCACTGCAGCGTTGGAGAAGGTTTGTGTTTTTAGCAAAATTGGCCATTACATTCTTTCTTATACTAATTTGCATGGATTTATCAAACACACGTTTGTCCCATCTTATATTTTCGATTGGAGATAATGGGATTTTGCAATCCAGCTTTAGATTTGAAGCATATGGAATTCTCGGCCATGAAGTTTTTGAGCAATGTTCACGGAAAATATTGGACAGCGTATGAAACAGACGAAAACTTGGTAAGAATAGCATAAAAGTTATAAGCTTAAATCATCTGTGTTTGAAGCCTTCCGCAGAATTGACGCATACATCTACATCTACGTCATACCCTGCAAGCCACCCAAAAGGTGTGTGGCAGGGGGTGCTTCATCTACATCTACGTGACACCCTGCGAGCCACCACGAGGGTGTGTGGCAGGGGGTGAAGATCACCAAACATTAACCATTGACATGCAAGTAGGATATTTAAGGGAGATATGCTAGATAATAGGGTCACATGGAGCTAGATGGTTAGTATCTAGATAATAAGGAAGGGATTATTGGTTGTTATTACATGCTTCATGCACTACAGACTACTCTAGCTATATTTCACCTACCTATCCCTTTGCTACGCTGCCTATTGTTCTCTCTCATAGTACGAGGGAAAAATGACATTTTAAATATATCGGTACGACAATCTATCTCTCTAATCTTGTTAATATGATCAAACCTAGCATAATACGCTGGGGTTCTCAATATATATCTAACGTCACCTGTGAACAACTCTGTTTCGAATTTACTTAAAAGGTTTAACCTAAATTTTAACCTGCGTTCTGATAGTAATTCCCATCCTAGTTCTTATATTAAGCTCGTTACGGAAAATATTGGACAGCTTCCACACCAGGCATGCATGAATAATACTATAGAACGACGAAATTACATTGAAACCAGTGTAACACACATGCAAAGCGCCAATTAATAATCTACTAAACAACAAACATTCCATCATCAGTCGTTCCAACATGCAAGGGATACAAAGACTACTACCACAGATTCAAAATATCATGCATAGATGAGAACATCAATATTTACATCATGCATAAATAAGAACGTAGAGAATATAAAGAATTTTCCATAAGAATATTTTATAAAGAACATTTCTCGTGGAATGTGGTATCCTTCATACACTTCGCCGCGGAACGCAATGGTAGATCACGCTGGCAGGCGGGGGCCAAGTGATAGAATGAATGATAGCGTGCGTATTTTTGGCAAGCCCCGTCGACTACGGGACGCGCAGCTGTTGAAACGTCATCTTGAAGTGTCACCTCCACTCTCTTGTGGTGTGAATTTGCGTGACACGGCCGAGGAAACGGAACTCCTCTCATTTCTCTAAGCCGGAGCGGGTGGATGGTGGGGGGGGGGGGGCGCCGAATGAATGCCTCAAACTATGTTTGCTCGTCCCATTTAATGCCACCTGCGTTTCATGTGCCGTCACCCACCCTTCATTCAATCTCGGTTTTAATTTCTCCCCCTCCTAAGCCAATTGTAGGGTCCAATCCGTGGAATATCACTGGAGAGGCTCACGTAAGACCTCATCTGCGCGATAAAATAAGAGGGAAACACTGCAGAATAGATAGGTACAAGAACTCGTTCTATCCGCGAACAATAAGCGATCACAAAAATAAAATTTAGCTCACTAAATACACTCCTATAATTCAGGTCACCATTTCATCTCCAAAAAAAACGTATACCTTTACACGGCTGGTGACCTAACACACCCTGCCACACGCTCATGCGGCGGCTCGCGGGGTAGGTATTATGTAGATGTAGATCTATCTGCCTAGCGTACATTCAAGCTCTTGGGGGAAATATTATGACAATTAGCTCAGTCACACTCGCTGAAACTTACGAACAAAAAGGACTCCGTACTACAAAAAGGATGAGTATATTGTAAGATATTCCCTTTAGTTGATCGGAGAGATTTTCATTTACGCACAGATTGATGCGAAACTTTTCATACGCGTACTCGTTAGTGATATGTATAAATAAAAGCGAAAAAAAATTGCATGTTACCGACTTGTCTTCTTGGCAATTTTATGTTTCTTTAACACGTAGACTCATGGCTCTTGGCATCAATTTCGAAATCATTGGATGACTTATGCTCATATTTCCTCCTAAACGCGAAAATATACCTTTCACATTCTTTAAATGGTTCCTTGTTGAATATCAAGGCATCATGGCGAATAAAAAAACCGTAATTGTATCCGATTTTCGCCTAAATTTCAAATTCCGTGCCGTAAATCCAAGTCTAAGCATTGCTTTACTTGAGCAGAAAATTTTGAAGTATAATTATTGCCGCGTTTTCATCGCAACATGTATCGTTATTTCCGAGGGGTACGCAACTGCAAAAAAAGTGTACACCGCATTTCCATTTCAGCCATTTCTAACCATTTCTGTCCATTTCTATCCATTTCTAACCTTTTCTGTCCATTTCTAACCATTCATGTCCATTTATAACCATTTATGTCAATTTCTGTCCATTTCTAACCATTTCTGTCCATTTCTAACCATTTCTGTCTATTTCTAACCGATTATGTCCATTTATAACCTTTTCTGTCTATTTCTGTCCATTTCCAACCATTTCTGTCTATTTCTAACCATTTCTGTCTATTTCTAACCATTTGTCTATTTCTAACCATTTCTGTCTATTTCCAACCATTTCTGTCCATTATATCCATTTCTGTCCATTTCTGTCCATTTCTAGCCATTTTTGTCCATTTCTAGTCATTTCTGTCCATTTATATCCATTTCTATCCATTTCTGTCCATTTCTAACCATTTCTATCCATTTCGCGACCATTTACCAACGAGCGTACACCGTTTCTCAGAGTTGCATACCCCTCGGTTATTTCCAACTTATAAATTAATATACTTAATGTGAAGTGTGGTCCAAAGATTTTTTTTTCGAATGACTTGAAAAGGTATTAAAAGACGCACTCAGCGACCTATGATTCGCGTTCCAACAGCCTTAAAGCCGGGGTTCCCAACTTATATTCGATTTGTATACCCCCTTGTTTGCCCCATCCCCTTTGGCTCACCACTTGGTACCCCAATAAGATCAACCTTTCGCAGCATGGAAATACCTTACCACCGCCATTTTTTTACCTTTTCTCGCGTACCCCTACAACCATCATCAGGTTAGGGGCCGTTCAAGTATTACGGAAGACGGTTTATGCCATTTTTGACCTCCTCCTCTCCCCCTGTGTAAGGCCATGTAAGATGTTACCTACCCCCCTTCCCTCTCAGTCTTGCGTAAGACGTTGGATGTTTGAATCTACTCTTCGTCAAATGCTCGCTCTCTGCAGTCTCATCTTTCCATGGAAGCCATCGTACAGCTTTGAGCACTGGATATCGAATAATTATGCAGTGAAGGAGTACCACATTCATTATCACTAAGAGCGAAACAGTATCACAGCTGATGAAGTTGTGAACAATCACGGGATATGTGGAAACGATACAATATTTCGAGAAAGACAAATATCTTACGCAAATTGGTTCCAGTCCCCCTCTTGATAAGAGAATGTAAAATGATCTCAGCCCCTCCCTCTTTCCCCCCCCAATCCCCAAAAACGTCTTACGTAATACTTGAATGGCCCCTAATCCCTTAAGGGTTCGCGTACCATCGAGTTTAGGAAATCATTACTTCAGTTCCCTGACCTTCCAAAGTGCAACCTCTCTCTCTTCACTCTCCTCCCGTGTTAAACCTTCCCGTCTCTCGTTTCCTTTCCCCGGTGCTGATTACACACAGCTTGTAAGATATCGGGATTTTATTGCTGGCGCCAAAGAGTCAAGATTCCTAACCACCGTCATTCCTGCTCACGTGACGACGAAAGCAAAGAGAAAAAAGGAAAGGCGCCGAGAATCGTCGCAGCTGCCGTTTTGCAAATTGGACTTTTTTTCCTCCGTCGAAACGTTTTATTATTTTTTTGACCCGTTTTTTTCACCTTTCCCGCTAAAATTCGCGCGGCGAGGGTCATTTTTTTTCGGCGACAGGAACCAGACTCAAAAAGGAGTGTAGCAGTCGGGCGACACAGTGTTCCGACGTCCCTCCCCCCCACTCCCTCCCGGGAACGGCGGAAGGAACAAACTTCGGTTATCTCTTTTGGTGCTGTGCTGTGTGGGAACAGAAAATTTCTTTGTCAGAACGGTTTATCTTCGCTTCACTATAGACGTCAGCTGTGTGTGTGTGCACGCGTGTGTCCTCAACCTATTCGGCAGCATGTATGTACGGAGTCGGAATCAAAATCTAGAAGGTCATTCCTCTGCACGTGTCGGGTTAATGCGCGATTTCGCCGACTTACCGGAATTCGAGAATTACATGGCCATCTACACTTGGCCGAGCAGAAGAGACCGCGATTGTTACAGCATATGCGTGGCAACAGCATGGCGGAACTGTTCCTAAACTAATGAAGAAAGAGATCATGAATTATATCTCGCTTAAGTTAGTCCGAGCGAGATAGTTCCCTAGTCATAATAGAGACCATATTCGAATTATACATTTAATTTCTCCAGCTGGAGGACACATCAATTAAATATTTCATCATTAATGGTGCAATAATATAGTTTTATATGACCGAAATTGTAAGTAATTAAATGAAAATATCTACGTAAGTCTTTAACTTGGCTCATTTTTTTCGCGCGGTGCGTTTGAAACTCTTTCAAATAGAACGTTTTTTGTAATACCCAAGAACCTCCTGCGGTAACAAAATGATTTCTTTTCAAATATAGTTCAGAAAACACACAAAATACACGCTGTTAGTTTTTTTTACGATGTATAAGTGTTAGAAACACCTCATTTTTTAAATAATGTCTCTCTGGAGTGCATACACGTACCGTTTCCCTTGAAAAGGGCTGGTATTTTTTGGCAAATATCTCCGAAAGTAATGTGGTAAGGTTGAATTTTTGTGTCACTAAAAGGAGGAGATATTTTTCTTTAAAATGAGACCAAATTCATTAATTTCTAATTAAAATGATATTTCGCTCAAACTAACTTAAAACTAGAGTTAAAAAAGTAGAAAACTTTAGTCCGCCGTGAGTTTGTCAATACTTGTTGGCGATGAAAAATCTATTTTCAGTGTTGAAAACTAAAGAAAGTACGTTTTTGTCTACGAACAGAATGCCGCTCGCGAAAATAAGCCATTGGTTGGTATGACTTGAACAACCCTGGATTCAAGGAATGACGGTTGCTATATATGCCATTCATGTTATTTGCATGTCTCTGCGGCTCGACTCAAATTCAAGCCAGAAAGGATCAAAATCGGAACACATTCAGATATGGCCAATGGCCATTCCGACTTACTGTTTATCTGAGGTGGTCGTGCGGAGGCATGAGTGAATTTCCAACGCTGGGATCATAAGTCTCTTCGCCATAAAAGTAGGTGTATAAAAATGAATCTGTGTACGTTTGTCTTCTATGCGTTCAAATACCATACATCAGATTACGATGAAACTTTGGTGAGCTCTATCGCGCGCGACCGCTAAGGTTTCTGAGTTATTAAATCCATTGCACAATAGGTGGAGCGCGTCGTTGCGACAAATGAGTGTTGGCTGGCGAGCTTCTCAAACAAGCTAGGAACACAAGGAAGCATCGAAGCAAATAGTTTCTGAGCTGCTGAATCACGTGCATCAGAATCGTATCAGTGAGACAAAATACTGCGTGCATACGTAATTTATTTGTACGTTGAAAAAGATTTGGTGCTGTGGTCTCTTTGTTTGCTTTTTTTGAAATTTTTGCATTCTATTTTCGTACACGCTTCGCTTTTTCCTAAACTTGGATTTTTAAGCTCAAAAATCTTAAATTTTTGCGCTACTTACAAAAGAATATTTTATTTACTTGGAAACCGTAGCGTAGTCATTGCAACGCATGCCGAGCACAGCTAGTTAAATATAAAATTAAAGTGTTTGAAACAAACACTAGGGTGTATTCTTTAATTAGCCTCTTATTTTCCCTGATGCGCCATGAAACTGCAACAGAACCGAGATTAAGTGCCAATAAAATTTCAGACGGAACATGTTGCGCTTAGTGTTAATTTTTTATTCGCGAACTCGTAAATGATGGATGGGTTGAAAGCACGTCTTGCCACTGAGACTCCTCCATTGGTTCAATGTAGACACAAGGACGTCAGTTTTAACCCCGCTTATCGTCCATCACGATTCCCCTTCCTGGGAGACTTCTTAATCCCAACCGCAGCGGCTCAGTGAATAGTGAAGGAAATATGCCCGAAACGGGCATGGGAATCCCTTTCCCTGTCACGTGTGCATTCCCAGGCAGAGTAAAGCTGTTAAATCGTCGCATTGGAGTCTTGGAATGTGTATATTCCTCCCACCCCTGGGGCTTGAATGTGAAAATGTTTTCCATTCCGATGTCGCTGGTGAGGTTTAGGGTCGAGGGAGGCATGTTCTTTGAGTGGACGGAACGGATTGTGTAGTTACAGGGGAATGGGAAGAAAAAGAAATCTTTCTGTTTGCAGTAAGAGCCAGGAATTCTGGTTCAACCTCCACGCGCGTCTGGCATGCCGCTAAACCATAACACCAGGTCGTGCTAATTCCCCGAATGCTTTCCACGTACGTAAGACGCCGACCATCTTCCACTTCTACGCCTCGCTAATCCACGGCTACTCGCTCTTGTCCATTTGTGAGCTAGTGCAAGGCTCTAATGCGTCGCAAGCTTTGAGGTTCTGCGAGAGAGAGTCATTTCCCGAAGTGAGCTCAAGACGAAAGGATAATCGCGCGTTGCGATAAATGCGACTACGAGTAAAAGGAATGTGTAGCACGGCTATTGGAAGGACTGGGCTGGGGGCCGCCTGGGACTCGGGAGGTCCGTCCAGGTCTTACCTGCGGAAAACCACCGTTAGTGTGCGGCATGGGGTGACTCCACACAAGGCGGGGACCACCTTTCGTCCCTGCTGAGAGCCGGACCTTGCACCGCTTCACCGTTTGCTTGTTGGAGACTAAAAAGCGACCAGGAGAACAATCACTACGTTTAACAGTCGAACTCAGATCGATCTCAACATTCTAGCGGACTCGGATCGCCTGGTTAACCAATGCGATATCGATTGAAATATCGATTTGAAATCTCAGACTGGCAGAGAAAGCGGGCCGAGTTAGGCCGTTTCTCATATCGATCCCACTAACCCGTTGCGTTTACCATTCCGAGCTGAACCGGCCAAATCGATCTCAGTTCGATTGGGAAACGTGCAGAATGTTAGGCTGGACAAGTAATTTGGGTCTACACCCAGAAGAGCGCTAGTAGGTAATAATACGTTCAACATATAGGTTAAGATACGAACTCTTGACTAACAAGAAATTTTCGTTCTCTAAGGGTACCAAACAAAATGCTTCTCTGGGCCATACGAGCAAAGGAGTAGGATTTAATAACAGAAAATCATTAATCATGAATGACTAGTTTAATTAAGTAATAATTATTAAAATTAAGCCCTTTTCAACAATGGTTATTCATTCGCCATGGTGAATATTTTAAATTTGAAGCTAACATCGAAGTTTTTGAGTTTTCTTTACATGTAACCGCTTGCTTTATGTGTAAACTATTTCAGTAAAAATTAGAATTTCCATATAATGAAATATTCATGTGGAACTGAAGGTGATTATTACCGAAATAAGTTATGCTTTTCCTCCTTTATATCAGCCATTCACGGTCAACATTTAAGGTATGCACATGGTTCAATAGTTCACTTGCATTTTATGGCGAACGAAAATTTCAATATCCACGGGTCATGAGGAAAACTTAATCGGACAAATTTATTGGGTATTTTAAGATTCTTTTATGGGAGGTCCACCCGCTGGAATGCGTCCATGTGCATTACTCTTTCAGACTTATCGTTCAACATGATTGATGTCGAAGCTTGACTAATATCCCTCCATCTTTCATTTCTATCGCTTTTCGCAGAGGTGGGAACTGATGGTGCTGGCGAAGCTCAAGTGGGACATGTCGGCAGTCACTCCTCACGACTTTATCCCGCATCTGTTGCTGAGGCTTCCGGCGGTGCAGGACAAGAGGCTCTTTGACACGTCCATGGTCAAGCGCCACGCGAGGACATTCATCGCACTCTGCACCGGAGGTGAGTTTCACGTATGAATGCGCTGTGTCAAACAGGAGAAGGTTAAACGAAGTTCTGGGTATGGGCGATCCCATCTATCTTATCTGTTACGGTGTGAATAGAAGCTAAATTTTGGGGGTTTCCATGGGTTTACGGTCTTTTGTTGGTTCTATGTCAGTTTTGAACTCAACCATTTGATTGTTAGATTTTTGGACGGTCCTTACCTCCATCCGCTCACCAGGTTTTCATCCTATCCTTTTCCTCACGAGCCCTTTTTTCGCTGCTGAAAGTTCTACGAAAGCCTATCATAAATTCCACCTCCCTTCTGCGTACATATCTACGTGACGAAGTACCGCACCAGTCTCCTCCAGGGTGCGTGGCACGGCGTTATTCAACACCAGGCGTGCAGTACTTGTCAGAGTCAGAACCCAGTACGCGCACCTGGTCGTTGAGCGCCTGGTCGTTGACCAAATGGTAGCCATGAGAGCAGTTGACGGGAAAACCTGTAATCAGCTGAATGTTGCGATGATGAAACTACTGAAACGCTTTGAAACATTCTTTTGTTTTTTTTACGTTTTTCCAACCCTCCCACGTCGTAGCTGGACTACCTCCGTATTTGGCAAAAACGTCAGTACTTCAGATACAATAGTCGTAAGGGTTTCAACGAGCAAAGTGTAGATGGTCCATACTGGACGAAGTTCAGACGTCTTTCCCTCTCACATTGCCCTAGTTGGAAAATTCGATTGCTATTTGCTATAAGTAACCTCTAGATTTTGAACCGAACTTCTTGAATTCCCTCCTGAATCGACCGAAGTGTCGTGACAGCTGGCTTGGTTTTTTATGTTGTTTGCCGGGATCGTAATGTCGCCGATTCCTAAATTTCGAACTAAGTCCTTAGCTGCTATCTCTGGCCAAGTCGAGTCCTGTCTGTTTAAGATACCAGTGCGAAACGGACATCTGATCCGAGGGAATTCATGTTATCGCACTGAAGAACCAATTTACTCAAGCCATGACGAGGAATCCGCGTTGCTAGTTCCTGCTGCCAAGGTTTAGGAGGAAACAAGGCTTAAGTTGAGCTGGCTGTGTTTGTATAGAGATAACTAATATCCTAGAGGAGAATTGTCGTTGTGGTACATCTTAGACAATTTGAGTCGCGTTTCTTCATACCTTTTGCAGCTGTTGCAATAATGGCCATCTTAATCGATCTTCGATCCGTCGGAGGGCCTCGCTAGCGCTAGCCATGGTGAAACTTCCGTATTAACATTGAAAATTACACTTAAGTTAGCCGAAGTAAAACTGATATTGTTCGCCGAAAACTGAACGCGGAATTGTAATAATTACTCCAGATATCTGAGCTGGCGGTATTCCTGGGCTCTGAAGAAAACTTGGCGAACTTTAAAGGGCATTATGAAGCTTTTGTCTTTTTGATTCCTGACGCCGCCGCAGCATTTAAATGCATATACATACGCCATACATGCCTGCTCCCAATCAAGTCGTTTAAATAGTTTTCTCATATACTATTCGCTTCCGACGGATTTTTTTTCGGCGAAACGCAAGTTTATCTTCGGTATTTCTCAGAGCCCTTGGTTTTACCTACGTTGTACTCAGCAAGCCGCTACCATTTAGGCGTTAGGCCTTCATCTCTTCAGAGCAGAGATGAAATTTCAGCATGGTTCTTCGCGGTGGGTCGTCCGTCAAAAAAAATAAATGATAGGCGGAGATTACTAACGTGGGGCATCTTCCTTTGACGTGAAGGCGTGTTTCTCCTTCTGCATTCCTTCGTCCCTCACACCATCGCCCATCCACCAGGGGCCGAGCACGGATTTGAGGCGCTGATATTGGCGAGGAGGAGGCAGGTGGGAGGCGTATAACCAGCTCTCCGGAGTGTGGGAGAGGTGGAAATATTCGCCGCAGGTATGCCGGAGTCTCCCCCGGAGGCGGCGGTAACACATTTCGCTACGTCGAAGGGTGAAGAAAGGAGTGGAAAAGAAGAAGTCTTAAGTTGGGCTTAATGGAGAAGGAGAACTGGAATGGCGACCTTGAGAAGGTCGCTTGCCCTCATTTTACGCGGGAGGGGGAGCCGTGGTTGGGGGAGAACGGGGCGACGAGGCAGGTGATGGGATGGGGGAGTGGCTGGAAAAGGGGGGGATATTGATGCTCTTCCCTCCCCCCCTTCCTCCACCTCCACCCTTTCCCTCAATAATTGGATATCCTTCGCCCCCGCGAGGTCTCTTCCAATTGCACTCTTAATACCTCCGAACTCAGGTTGACGGAGTATATTTGATATGGAGCGTGGCGTCGTGTGGCTCAGAAACTTGGTATGTAGTAGTGTGGCTCAGATACCTGGGGACTGTGGAAAGATGTTTGCCAGAAGAGGAATTTAAGATTGATGTGAGTCCGGAGATGAATGGAATTGGTGAGCTGGGAAGAAAGGAGACGATACTTTTTTTTAAAACGAAGAATATCTTTTCCCTAGATCTCGTCAAAAAATGAAGTGTATAGTTTGTATGTTTTATCAACTGATTTTAAAAATTAATCTCGTAGTCACTGCCGTATTTTTTCAGAATCTTAGGAAAACCTTTCGTTGGAAAGGATTTTTCAACGTACCTCGAGAAAAAAAGTCTTGTGAAAGACTTATGCATATTTTGATTTAATTGCGTATTAGAAATTATTAAGCATTTTTATGGAACCAGGAAAATAAAATAGTAAAGATTCAGATTAAATTGTATTGCCTCCTTGGTAGGGGATTAGAATTGGGGGGAGTGCTGAGAGGTTAAGGTATGTAGAAGAGAGTGTTAGAGGAAAGAATTATGTGTCATTGCAGAAGCGGAATAGAATTCCGGACGGCATTGAGTTGCCCAAATGACATGGGATTCAAATTAAGAAAATTCTAAGTTAATTCTAAGGAAAACTGTTATCTGTTATGCCAATAGATGCCTGGCCTTTTACATTCACTTTACACGTAGGAATGTACGCTTTCTCGGTATTTTTGTTTATCCATTGCATTATTGTAGCAGTTAATACAAATTTCCGACAGTTTAGAGTGAAAACGTCACTCAAAATAATGCATGCCCAATACGTTAGCCACGCTTGTTACGTTCAACGGTGCTTTTTGATTCGCCGACCACACCTGTCAAGCCTGCAGGTGGAGAACCACTATGACGTGCATGAGTATTTTTGCAAACACACTTTAGAAATTTAGAAAAACGCGGCCAAAAGAACGATTTATTTGCCAACTTTTTGCTTCTACTTCCGTCATTCTGGATGCAATTCAATCCATTTAAGACGGTTAAAAATAATACGTAAAAAAAAGAGGAAAATTAAATGTATTTATTTGGGCATGTATCAGCCATTTCTGCTCGCGCATACTTCAGGTACATTGTGTCGTGGTTCTTTTTCCTCTCGGCAAGTTCTCCCGGGCAGTACCTTTTAAAGTCTATGCACGCTTCTCGCTAGATTATCGACGTCTCGTTTTTAGCCTCTTGGATCGACCCAAGGCTACATAATCCTGTTCTCACGACCAACCTAATTGGGAATCCTATATCTGGGCTGCTAACATTTCTTTCCCTCTGGGATTCCTTAGTCGCTATCAGTATTCCAATAGCGATCTCTTTTATGAACAGGTTTTGTGTACAGGGACGACCGTCACCGCTTGCACTGTACCTGTTCCTTCGGAGCCACGCCTGTGAAGCGTGGAGATCCCCTGGGAGGATGGAGGACTCACGGATCCGAAGTCCGTAGTTTTTTTTTCGGCCTTTCCACGAGGAAAGCCACCATTAGGATTATTATAAATGAAGGAGTCACGCGGAGTCAAAATTACAATTCCATATGGAGTGTTAAATTGAAGATGAAAACTTGATTTGGACGTTGCATTAATACCGCGACCTTTCGGAACGCAATGGCGCACGAGAACATCACACACTACGTCATTATCTTTTAATGGGTTCCAAATCTCGATTGAGACCGAAGTCTCGCTACGATTGGAGACCGAAGTCTCGCTACGATTGTCGAACGCAGAGATTCATGTGATGCAAGATTTTTCTCGTCTGCCGCTGCCGATAGGAAAGAGAATCAAATGATTTATGGACGATCGAATAGAGCTAGGCTCGTTGGACTCATCGGTGATACTTGTGCGAAGGCCCCAGATATTCACCAGTTTGACTAAACCTTGGGCCACTCCCGATTCATGTATTTTATTCCCCTAAGTTTGGTTTATTAGCTCTTGAAAGAAGAGAATTAATGGCATCATACGATGCGACGGCACCCGGCAATATTTAAGCCATTTAAATGCGCATTCGGCCGCATTGCGTGAGCTGGTGCTCCGAAAACATTGCTAGTGGCGGCGAAATTACCGCTGTACCGCAATGATTTGTCCAGAAAAGCGGGATTCTTTATAAAAAACAGGGAAACTCGTTAAAAATAATGGACAAATTGCGCACGATGGCCATGCTGTACGATACCAAAAATAACAGGCTTTAATTTCGTGCGTCTATGCGCCATATACTCTCTCTCTTACGAATAAAAAGTACCTACCGTATATTGAGTACATTCTGTTAAGTTTGCTCCTTTTCAACGAATTGAAAGATCGAGTCATTAGCGTGAACCAAACCGTTGGTGTGAAATCCTCAAATAGAATATATTTTCTGTTTGGCACGCTGTTACTACAATGTGCTCGTCACTCCACAGTGACGGCAAAGTGTTGAGAGCAGCTGGCTTTGGAAACCGCGGCGATTGAGAGGCACAAGAGAGTTGAAAAGGCCCGTCGAGGGAAGTTGTGTCGGAGGAGGGAGTGGTTGAGGGGGGGGGATAAGACAGCCTCCCCAAGTCGACGCAATGGGTTCGCATTAGGGCCCGACTGTCTCCAAAGAGCTGACGGGGAAGTCAGAGTCTAGTCGGCGGATGCCCGCCTCTGGACCCCCGCGCAGAATTTCTACTCTTACATCTTATATAGGGCCATTGCTATACCCCCCGCGGTATGAGTTCCCTTGAGGGCACTTGCTTGGCGGTTCTGTAGGATGTGTGGCACGGGATGAGCCTTCACCATCTCACTGTTCAGAGATTTTTATTTGAAAGTGCATGTTTTTCTCAATCTGGTGTGCAGTGTTCCTGAATTAGAGCATGTGCTATTTTGCCCTCTCCCGTTCATTCATTCGCGCATGCGTCCTTGCAATTTACCGCTTTGCACTACGCAATTCGAAATGCACGTTCGTGTATACATACAGATTTGCGTGAAACTTCTCATTCGCTTATTGGTTATGTGTATCGATAAGAAAGCGAAAAAATTATATACTATCGATTTGGTTTATGGGCAGTTTAATGCTATTTTAACTCGTAGTCTTATGGTAATTGACATATGCTTTGAAATAATTCAAGGACGTGTACAGATTTTCTCCTCGACGCGACAACGTACCTATCATATTATTGTAATGGCTCACTATTAAGTTTAAAGCAGGTTTGCCGAATAAAAAAATCCGTTATTTTATGTGGTTTTCGCTTAGATTGTGTAAAAATGTACATGCATCAGATTGTGCAATTATGTGCTCTGTGTGAAACGGGCTTTATGGAAACTACGAATAGCGATGTATTGAAGGTAACTGGCAAATATGTGTCAGAAAGTAAATTTTCACCAACTTTCAATACACTACAGGATATTATTGTTTCAAGAACTACAAATTTTTATGTATTTTCCTACTGGTTAACATGCAATTCTTACCTCACACCAGATGTAAGCTCATATTAACCCACGATGATTTTTCTTAATTTTCGCTTAGTTGCGGGTACACTATCTTGTGTTTTCTTGGTAGTAAATCAACAACGTGAACTGATTCTTGCCTTCCTCAGGGCCAGGACGGCAGATCATATTGCTTCATTGCGGCAGATGTGACTTCCCCGTTGCTAGTTGTGTCCCTTAAGCCAGTCGACCGGCTTCCACACCATCCCCCCCTGCACATTACGATCCCTCAATTGTTACAATCCCCCCCATTTCCCCCTTACCCTGGTAAACCACCTCATTTTTTCCTACATACGCGCATATGTGCGTACAATCAATTGTCCGAAGTTGGGTGGGCTTTACCCTTGTTGGTCGAAGTAAACCCTTGTTCCCCACGCCTGTTTCCATGAGGAGTGTCGTCCGTGTAATCGTTGCGTCGGATGCTGTGAAAAGGGCGTCGAGGGAGATTTTTGTGGGGTTCATGATGCGAGTGGGACGTGACGGGGGACAGTGTTGCAAACAGTACCGGGTGGAGCGTAACTGAGTACCGTCCGCTCGAAAATTACTAGGTACCTACCAGTTGGAACATGTAAGAAGAGGCGAAGGGATGCTGAAGATTGTGATAGTGGGCATGAAGATCGGTTGGGTGAGCGGGGAAGGAGCAGAAATAGAAAAACCTTTGTGGATGGAATGAAGAGAGGGCGTATGGCGAGCTGAAGAATGAGATCAAGCGGAGAGAATGGGTCCTATGGCTGTAAATATTGGTTTACTTATCCCTCCCATCAATTAAACCCACCTTCAACATTGGATCGCGTCTAGCTATGGAAAGTATTTCAGTCGCCATGATGCCATTCGGGTAGAAAAATTTTGGGAATGAGCTACCTATTTATCTGATATCGAGGGTATCAATAGGTTTTGTAGATATACTAGCACCTCTTGCAAAATTTTCTCTGTCATAAGTTAAACTTGTTTTCTGAGATGTTTGAAAATGTTCCTCAACCAATGCGGTCTTCCATGTAAACATATGAAAGAAGGATTCTAACTTCCACTTCGACCATTTTTCATACTACGAAGGAACTGGATCCTATTTGTCCAAGATTGGGTTTAACTTGCGCGAGAAAATTCAGCCAAGATATTTGAAAATTTGATTTTACCAAATAATGGTAATTTTTATCGCACTGGAGGAGGGTAACGTACTTTAATCTCCCTATGTCTCATAATATTCCGCCTGAATGTGGGATCCAATTGAATTGCGATTGGTCTTGGAGATAATACCTACTACATAGAAGATCAGCTAGGTTCGTGAACAGTCCTCTTGATGAACAGGGTATCGTGATAGACCTATTTGATGAATTGAGAATTTCTATCATTTCGAAAGAAAAATAAACCCTTTACACTTCAGGTGTGTAAAAGCGGACTATATATTGAAATATTTTGGGCTTATTTGTCAATCTTCAGTGTATTACATTAGGAGTTTTCCCTAGAGCAAGGTCAAGTAACAAGATTGCAGAAGGGAGAGAACTCGACATATGTATACGATTTCTTTCCCAGGGTGGTGGCTAGCGTGGAAACTACTTAGTAATTACAGCTGAAGATAATTGAGTTTACAAGTTACTCGGGAGTAAAACTATTGTCTAATTATGTGAATTAGTTACGCCAGAGGTGACTTGCGTAGGATGTGTTACACATTTTTAGATGCCGACCTCGATGTCGATAACTTTACCGAAGAGTACTGGAGTGTTTATTTCAGAATGGTTTCAGTCTTATACGAGAGGCAGGTCTAGACGGCGTTCTAGCTTGACCCTGTCGTCCCTCACCCTTATAATCCCATATTTCGTGGCGAATAATCCGGAGTAGTGGCAACCCTGGTTGTGACGGGATAGAGGAGGGGAAATGGGAGGCTCGAGAGGGAGGGGGAGGTGGAGAGAGGAGGGGGAATGGAGGGGAGGGATTTGTCTGGATTGTAATGACGAAACGTGGGGCCCGTGAGCTCCTTCAGGGTGGTCAGGAGACTGCGTGCTTCGTCGCAGGACCAAAGCCGTCGGGAGAGGAATAGCGGTCGGTCGTCTCTTTGAGGGAAACAAAGGACTAACGACCGGCGCGGTCCCTCGCGTAAATCGCGATTTCTTTCGGGGGCGGAGGAACGAGGCCTTGGTTTCGGTGAAATCCAGGGCGTTTCGTCTGGGTCGGCTCTCGGCAAAAGCCCCACAAAAAGAACGTGTCTGGACATTCGAGGTTATTTTTTTTTTTAAATAACCGGAATAAGTTGCTTGCTCAACGACAGCTACACGCATCTAAAGACACCTCAGAGAGTAGGTATATATCCCTCTATTTGAAAGCGTTCTTTTTTTCCTCGCCGCTGGTATCCGCCGGCTCATTGGGAGTGCGACCGAAATGATGTGGAGAGTTGTAAAGATAAAACTTGCATTCCTTTTTTGGGGAAGAGGTGCGATAAATGTTTTCTCCTGGAAAAGTAGCAGGAAAGAAGGTTGCCTGTTGAGGCCAAACGAGCGGGCTAATGTCAATTATTAACACCGTTCTAACACCCACGAGATTCGTATGGAAGAGCTTCCATTTATAGCCACGGTAGGATTGCATTAAAAACTGAGTGCTTAAGCCAAGTATGATCGGCCTCTGTCATAACGTTTTGGAGTTTTGTGCCAAGATTATTTGCCACGTTGTGCAAGTTACGTCTCCTTAAAACTTGTCGGAGCATGCGCTATGATCAAAGTGCGTTTTCTCCGATTTCGGAAGAAAGTCCCTCATCACTCATTTGGGAAACTTTCTATTGCGATATTTTTTGTAAAGCTAAGGAGTTCACATTAACAACATAGATGAATGTTGTTTCTTTAGTTTGTTTTCATGCGGCGAGTGAATATCAGCGATGCTAATCTTAGGGCTGACGTAATACTCTCAAATGAAATATAACAAGGCACTAACAAAAATTAGGAAATACCTCGGATGCAATGGCCAAATCAGTCCGGCATATGGTCAGATTCTTCAATGTCAGGAACAGGTTGCATGTGGTTTGAGAATATATTCATGAAGTCATGTTTTGTTGATTATAGTTTTTTGATAATGCTACCTTTCTGATGAATGATGTGCTATACGTGTCATGCAGTTGCCTATTAAATACTATTCATATCTATTGAAGTCCTCGTTGTTCTGACGAAGATAATTTTTTTCAAATTCCTATTCCTCTACGAAATATTCTGTCAGTTTGAATATTGTTCCCAAGTTAAACGATATCCAGTCGCGAGGAATTAATGTGAAAAATATATTCATGGATTGATCTCATCAGTTTTTTATTTATTTGTTGCGTACATTTGTATGATTTTGTGATCAACGAATATCTGTGATTGCGTCAACGCCAACGGTGTGGTTTTCATTGATGATATATTTCTTATGGAATATGATGCAATTGGCGCAAATGCTGAAAAGTACTTCGGAATGATTTAAGAATATCACATGTGACATTCTGGGTCTGAATAGGTTTAATTCGTCAATGGAATCTTACAATTTTTGTTCGATCAATATTTTCCGCCGGTTCTTTACGATACGGCGTTGCTCTTAAAGTTGACAGTCTTATGTCTCGTCTCCAATATCTAACTCCGTTAGGCGGAAGGTGCATTGTTGCCAATAACAATGGGAAAATCAACGTAGTGTTATGAAATATAATGAGTGAACATCTAGGAGTCTAATGGTCCAGTATGCAAATTTTGTCGCTGTAAAGTAACGAAATCAAATTTAGCGGTGTTGGAAGTGGTTGTTAACGCGACACTTGAGTTGCTGAGCTCTCCGAGCGTATGGCAGCAGTGTACTCGGCAAGGACTATGCTGTCATTTAAAGATGGAACGCACTATAGGAACTTTCATGCTACGCGGCTGCTCTGTGGAGCAGCGGGACGATTCCGCGATGCCACGCACCGCGTACCGGTCGAAGAACACTTGGGTCTACGCCGCGGGATGCTGTGGATGAGGATCACCCAGAATTCGGGGGGCCTTGGGGGGGCCTCATGGGCGATCCATAAACACCATATCCCGTTTCCTCTCTCTTGCACCCTCCCAATTCGTCTTCTTACGTCCCCCCCTTACTTCATTTCTCTCGGGGGAGAGGGACCGGAGGACAATCCCCCTCCCCACTTTCTACCCGAGGCCCCTATATCCTCTCATCTCTTCACATCTCTTCGCCCCCATCATCCCCCCCCCTCTCCCGCCCCCCAATCTTCCCTCTCTCGCCAGTCTCCTCCACTTCCTCTGACTCACGCCCACTTGCGGAGCGAAGGTCGCGAACACAACTCACTCTTCTCTCCTCGTCACTTTGCTTTGCTTGCTTGCTGCTCGCCCGCTATGCGTGGGGCAGAGTAGAGGTGGGAATTTCGGTTCATTTCGAAGATTCGATTAATGCGATTTGATTCGTGTCAATTAAACTTCATGGTTGATGGCGTAGCTTTGTGGAATGTTACCGCGGACATGACGAAAAAGAAAAGTCTCTTAGTAAATACCACACTTAAAACTTTTATTTCCGAACTAGGTTTCGATTTCCAAATGATTGCAAGGCTATCGAAACCTAAATCTGGAATAAAAGTTTTAGGTGTGGTATTTACAATGGTGTGGTATCTTTTACGTAATGTCATGTCAATTACTCGTTCTTTTAAATCATTCATAATGAACAAAATGAACCATGGGAGAACCAAATGACTGCAATGAGTTATTTAACGACAATGAATGATTTCACTACAAAGAATCTAATATTAGTGAGGAACCAAACTGAGGCGAAGAATTAAATCCAAACAATTCGTACCATTGGGAAGCTGCCTACGCGGAGATATTGCGTGATATGAATCTGATTTCCAGATTGATTTAGTTTTATCGTCGAAATATTGGGAGACTTGAGGAACCTTAAAGTGCCTATCCTTAGAACAGCAGCTTAAACTATGATGCTCGGAGTTGTGAGCCTAAAAACTCGCCCATACTGCCACGGCGATTGGAGACCATATATTTAGAAACTTGCGATGTAAGGGTGCATATGGTTGTGTTCGGTGTTATAATCAATCGACTTAAATGATCGCCTCTATGAAATTATTCCTTAGTTTTTATCAGTAAATTATATATAGGACCAAAAGACTTGGGAATGTTGTTTGTCACAATCAAGTTACTATCCATTCATCAACAGCATCAATTGGCTCAATTTAAACAAATCAAAAGTTGTTCTCGATCACTCATGAATCGTGTGATTCTAAAGAGTTCTTCACAAACCACTTAACTCCACTCGACCTATGAACGAGAACAGCTTGATTTGATTCATTATGAACGATTTGAATGGAGGACGTGGTTCAATTAATTTGGTTATTGCCAATGAATCGTTCAAAATGAACGAATCACTCATGATCGACGCAGCTCTAGGGCAGACACCTGATGATGAGCCGAAGAGAGTTTCTAGTGTTCATTGGGGGCGAAGAGGGGTTCTCGGCAAATGAATTAAATTAATGAAATTGAAAATATTCTCTGCAGTGTACACTAAAGTGTAATGAATAGTGGAGGTTCAAATCTATACTTTAAACATGTGCATTAATTTTTTTTGTGAAATAGAATTATTGTTTATTATTTAGATGAAATCAAATAGTTTCTTAAATATATCAGACACCCACTCTGTGAAATCATGATTCATTCCTCTGTTGTACACTGGAACATGGAATGAAGATAAACTTGCCCATTTATACAGTGACCTTCGTGAGCTGGCAATTAAAAATTATTGTATCATATAGTTTCTCAGTGCATGAGTAAAACTCGCAAAATTTAAATTTCCCCTGTACTATTTTCAATAAATATGACATTCATGTCCTGCATGGCTAAACCTTCAAAACATAGGGATATATATGAATTTTTGCATGCCTTAAGTCCTGAAGCTAATTGCCTTCTTCTTCTTTGCAGAGTATAAGTTCTCCACGTACACGCCCAGCATGATAGCTTCGGCCAGTATTGCTGCCGCTCTTGATGGACTGGACTGGACGGCTAAGACTGGTTGTTCTCGATCGCAGCTTTTAGATACTCTTCATCGCATTACATCAATTGAGCCAGTAAGTGTTCTTCATGACTTTCAAAGCGAAAGTTTTGAGTGGGCAGAAGTGTGGATGGGCTTTCTTTATGGCCATGCATGTTTGAAGAAATAGGAAACTCATTGTTCCATGATATTTCTCCAGAAGTGAGTTGATGGTAGTGACAGATTTCATTGTAAGATGTTCTCTCATGAGAATATTGAGGCTCAGGAATTAACAAAACTTTGTCAGTTTTACTTAGAGTTTTTAATGCACCACTGGTATCATCAAATAGTTGACATCGTCAGGTCAGTAGACCTCATCATCACCTGATGATGTCGACTATTCGAAGAAACCAGTCGTACAATAAATACTCTTAGTAAAACTTACAAAGTTTTGTTAACATGGAAGAGTTTTACAAAGTTGAGGGTGATACTTTTGAGAATATTGAGGCATAAGAAGCCATATCCTTTTCATCCTGGCTTTATCATAATGCTCACTGGCATTAATGGTACTAGTGATCAAATAGCCACTTCAAGGTCATGTTTTTTATACAATTGCAGTAAGAATCACAAATGGTGTTTCCTATCAATGCCTTAAATTTTTTCAGCCAATTGTAATCAAATGAACCATCTGAGACACTGTTAACAAATAAGTTCTCCAAGTCAGGATATATGTGATCATAAACAAAAAAGGAGGGGAAGCTACAAGTAATGGATGGACTTCCCTTTGTTTTTACATATTGTTGTCCTATTTTGTCAACATAGTTTTATCCATTTCAAGAGGAAAATTTATTATTAACTTGTTTATTGGAAATGACATTTCTAATCTCTTTACTCTCTTTTATTTGTGATTCAGGACTACCTCCGAGGCTGTTTGGAACAGATTGAAGAAATGGTGACAGAGACCATCAACAGCCGGAACATCACATTACAGGGTGCAAATGGGTCCAGCTCCGTGCAGACACATCCATCCGACCCAAACAGTGCTGCAGGCAAGGTGGCCGAGCACGAGAAAGCTGGGACTCCGACAGACGTTCGTGACATTCACTTTTGACAGGCGTCACTAGTGGTGGATGAGGAAGCCGAAGGTGGGAATGAGGAACCGGTGGTTGAAGCCATCGAAGGCGAAACTGGGGCCGAGAATGAGGAGAAGAACAAGTACAGTTGTCCAATGCGGACCAAGAGATGAAGACGGGATGGGGAGTGGGAAGAGAGAGTTAATCAATGCAATAATAAGTGTGCTTGTGAGACGTGTAGTTGATCAGAGTCATCTTTCTTAGTTTGAGGGGCGAGGGTGGGAAGAATGTATGAATGGTTATGGACGATGACCTTCGTGGACAATGCCATTGGTATACATACAAGTGGCTGCGCTTCTAGTGTGTTTGAGAAAGGAAAATTCTACCTCACCACCATGCTGGTACGGAGTGACAAGGAGAACTATGCGACTTTCTTTATTTTTTTAGTAATTCCGGTGAAGAGTGTATTAACTACTGCTGTGAATTGCTGTGAGGGTGCTTGATAAATGCTGAGGGACTTTTATTCTTGTTTTCTGTTGGCCAAACTTCCAGGAAACAAAGAGAAGATGAAAGAATCCCGCATTTTGTGATCTAGTGGATTTAGTGAGATGCACGAATGCCAAACTTTATTCGTAATGACGAGAACAAATAGAGCAGGGCAAATTTTATATTGTTGTGCATTTCGCTGAAGTATTCCCTGTTTACCTATGGTAAACAGTTAACGTTCGTCTTTTGGTTTTGAACCATTCCATTCATTACTTATATATTCTTTCATAATCGAAAGAGGCAAGGTTCAACGATTACTCATGCCATACCGATTTAGACTGATAAAAACTGTGGTGAAAGGTGTTGCTAAGGAAGCATATATCATTAAATCACCTCATAGCTGCTTATGATTTCGATAATCAGCATTCACAGGCAAAGGTTGGTAGGAGAGGACCCATCATGCATTTGGGGAAAGCTATAATTTACGCTTGAAGACATGGACTTCCATTTTTTTAAGAATCTTAGTCAAATACTAAAGTACAGTCATTCTTTGTAAATATAAAAAAATTGGCTTATTCTGTCAGTCCTTAGGTACATTAGGTTCCTAATACCCGCAGAAGCCTACTTATGTGTTCATATTTTCAGCGAAAGAAAGAAATGTCTTAGGAAAGTATGAGTTTAGTAGCGAACTTTTCTTGGTTTCTGTGAGAGAAATTTTTTTTCCTAGATAGTTCCAACAATAGTTGAAAAGCAGGGATTTGCTAACCTATTTATCAATGGGAAATGGTTGCACTCTGCAGTTCTTTACCAGGGGAATTTATCAACATGAAGCAACCATTTATTTGTGATGTTTTATGAATGTTGAGCTCTAATTATTCCTGAATATATGTAAATATATAATATTTAAGAGGTTTCAGTTTATTGCTGAAAGTCTTTAGAATGGTTCTCGAGTTGTTACTACTTTGGGCTTCTATACTCTCTATTATGGATATAAATATTTGTACTTAAATATAAAAAGGCTAAACATTATAGTAGAAAATGTTGTAATTAGGAATACATTGGCAAGTATCTGAAATTTAGGGCATTTGGAGAAAATTGCCTGAAAATCTTTTGGTGCTTTATTTTCACATTCATAAGCTGGAAGTGAATTACTGATTGCTGCCACAATTGGCAAAATAAAAAGTAAGCTTTGCCAAAACGTGCCCTGGTGGATGATTAAGTTCACCAGTTACGAGTCATTGCATTAGGATTTTCTGAAACTTATGCTTAATTTGGTGCTTAAATAATAAAATTTCAATGTCCTGGGTAAACATTTGCGACAGCAGAGAGGATTTGTTATATAACATTTTGAGAGGAGACTGCAACATTTGTCAATGTGCGAAAGCTTTGCAAAGTGGAGGAATAATTTATACAGGGCTTAAAAAAGCCCACATATCACACTTTTCTTGATCCTAACATAGAGTACAATCATTTCTAGTTTTTTTTCCTCTGCAATGTACAGAATCACTTGATGGAATAAAAGATTTATATATAAATATATATATTTACACTCGTGCAGATGTTTGGAACTATGCATTTCTGAGTCTCGGTAACTGTTATGACTGACTTTTATGAAAGAAGTTTTTTTTTTAATTTCTTTATGCGAAGACATTCTAAAATAGCGACACAGAGTTCATTTATATTTCGTTTTATAATTTCAACACATAGGTTGTGTGCATTATTGTATCCATTGTTGCAAATTTTGCATTATACATCAGCCAATCAAAAGAGTTGAACTATTTACCATGTATTGTATAACCTCTCACATGGACTAGATGCTCAAAAAATCCTTCCCAATGAATTGAATATTCTTTCAAAAACGTATGCTCTGGTTCTTTCATTTTTGGTGGAAATGTGCCATGAAAATTGTGAGTTTCCTTCCTTTAACTCCCAAAAAGATGAAAAATTGTGGAGTTAATTACACTAAAGCTGGATTTAGCTTCTACATCAAGAGCCTAGCATATTGGCTCTGGCATGGTTTGAAGAGGTTATACTGTACAATCCGTCATTCAACTGAAATGCCCTAATTACCTATATCCTGTGTAAGTGGAAGTTTTCCACATTCGCCTAAGACTAAGCTTGTCTTCACCATTTTAACTTATGCAATAGACTTCAAAAATCGCAACACATGATACCTCAGCATAAACAAGTTAGCTCCACTATGTGGAGTGACAACTTTTTCCCGTTTCTATTGTAAATTTTATATATTGAATGAATGTGGTACTCTGAAAAAGTTACACAGAATTAAAAGTGTTGTAGAAACTATGTTTGTACAAGATCTAATAAAATTGAAAATTTAGTACTTCTGTTTTTCATTGAATTTTAATCCTATCAATTCAAACATCCTGACAAAAATGCTGATCTACAGTATGAAATTGAAATTTAATGGTCACCCCTAAAAGCTTCGACTCGCAGGGAGCAAGTCAACATCCACTGCATCTCTAAAGACCATTTTGAGTGCACTGAGTGGTAAAATAATCCATCTCTCCATTCTAATGAGCAATATATTGCCAAGTGTAAATTTAATAATTCATCTTCTTGGTAATAATTGCAGAAGTGAATATTCTTCCCACCAAATGTGATGGTTCCAGCCATGGAACCGAGTTTTAACAATGGATAATTTTTTCAAATTATTATTAACCCGGAGAGAGAGGAAGTTCTTAGGCAAGTCATCAGCTTGATTTTGCCTCGTAATGGCCTGCCAAATTTGATTCGGCTTGTACCGTGCTTCTTTCAAAAAGTTTACTTCACAAATCCTTGACTCAAGCCTGAATCAATCTAAAACCCAGGGTCAATCAAACAAAACTCAGCAAAATACAAGCTTTCTGCATCATTAACAGATTGTGACTAGTGCATGATTCAAGGTTGTTACAAGCATCCAAACCTGATTCCAGCTTACTTTGCTATCTGGGTAGGGAGTTAATATCAAAGCCTGATATTACATGCGTGGCCTAATTAAAGTGACAAATCTTCCTTAGGGTACTGCAACTAGTTTAATGAAACCATCTTAAATTTTGGTGTCTCTGTTTATATATGTTAGCTCTGGAAAGTCATGGCAACTTGTCCCAAATAACTGTAATATGTAGGAGTACTTTGAGCCTAATACATGAATCTATGACAAATGTTATGCCCTCGTGGGCAGTGGTGCTAAGTGCTCAGTAGCGACTGATTGTTACATTGTATGTCCGGCAGTCGAGAACATCTAGTCCTGTAAAGGTCACAAAAATCCACAGGGGAAGAGGACATGAATCTATCTTTCTCCAGCATATGTGAGACTGACATTAAAACTATAAATTCAGATTTTCCTGTGCTGTCAGATTTTCCTGTGCCGTCAGATTTTTCCGATATCTTGGTTATGGCCTCACTGTGAAGGTTGGTTAATTATTTTGGTAGTTTGCTGACAACTCTTCACACCAATAGGGATTGTGGATGGGAGGTAATTGGAAGACACTTCAGATGAATGGAGCTAGGGCAGAAAAAAGTGTTCTCCATCTACAAAATACTGTGCAAGTCACCTCCGAGATGTGTAGCATGGGATAATTCTACACCAGGTATGCAGTGCTTGTCCAGGTTCAAGAACAAGACTTGCTTGCTTCCTTAGGCGAGAAACCAGAAAGTAATCCATAGAACCATGCTGGGCAAAACCAGAAACCAGGGGTGGGCTACTTTGACAAACATGCTAGCATAAATTATACAGGTCAGCCTAATCCAAATGATACATATTACAAATGCTGTTAATTCATGGATGCTACAAGATATAAATTCATGCTTAAAACAAAATCATGTGAGAAATTTAATGTGGGATAATGCTATAGAATGATAACTTATGTTATCAAATTATTGAGTTATCTACAGGTAAGGGCAGGCTGAAGGGTACATCATTAAAAAATCCTTCATTCTTCATCTCAGTTTAATTCCTGACCTTATTCACCCCATCTTTAGATCCATTCTCTTTCTTCCTCTTCTCCGCTCTCCCGATATCCTTCCTCTACCACAGACTTTGCCCCCACTACCAACTTCAACCTCTTCCAACCACCTGCTTTGCCTCCACCCAGTCTCATCCAGAAGTTTCTTTCTTTACCAGCCATACTAACTCATCAACCGTGTACTCCCAGATAAGAATTTTTCCTTTCCATTACCTTTCCAAAGTGATTGGAAAGAAAACGGAAAGCAACTTTACTTTCCGATTGCCTTCCATTGCTCTCCGGTTGTCTTGCATTGTGGAGGGTTGCTTTCCATTTGATCTCCATTTCTTTTCCTCTACCAGATTGCTTTCTGCTTCCTTTCCATTTGCTCCAATGGAAGGCAATCAGAAAGCAGTTGGAAAGCAAAAATTTTTATCTGAAGCTTCCATGTTTGTAATCCTTTCTGTCCTCCACTCTTTCTCCGTCATTGTTAAGAAAAGGTCTAGAATTGGGCAGATGCCACTTTGTTTTCATATTTGTTTTGTTCCTCCTCCTTTTTTCACACGAGAGTTCCTGCGCTCAGTCTTCTAAAATGGCCGGTATCGAGCACAAGCCTAAAGTGCGATGTTCAAAATTTTGTACTGAAGTTACTTATTTTCATTGTTCATCAGTCATAATAAATACTGGGAATTGAATGGTGTGATTGAGTGTTCTGATTTCCAACAGTCATCCTCCACACCCACATCTTTGAAGTTCTTATCTTCTTATCTCAAAGTTCACCTTACTGCCTGGTACAACACCTCTCTAATGCAACTAAAACATCAGGTTTGCCAAGTGATATTCAGTCATGTCTTCATACTTCAACTGTCACACTTTTATCCACAATCATTATAAAATTGCTGACACAACAAAATTATTTAACTACAATAAATTCTTCTCAGGTTTCCATCCAGGTGAGATGCTCCATCTGCTCCACTGCTGATGTTTCGATGGAAGACTTTTCCATTGTCATCAATGGCCCTGATGATGATGGAATGGACAATGGCACTGATGATGATGCTTTAGCGTTGAAATCTGGATTGTGCCGTTGCTTTGACTATTGTGGATTGTAAAAGTTATTTTGATAAATCCATTTAAAACATGGAATTCCACAAAGTTACTACATTTAGTACATACATAATACATTTTGATAAATCCATTTAAAACATGGAATTCCACAAAGTTACTACATTTAGCACTTCATTCATCCTTGAGAAAACCTTCAACAATTTTTAGTGGAACAGAGTGCTGGAAAAACTTGGAATGGATTACAACAACAGGAGAATAAGTACTGAATATGTAGGTAGAAAGTCATCACTATGCGAATGAGAGACGGAAGTCAGATAGTAGCTAAAATTAACAAGGAGTAAGACAAGGATGCAACCTCTCACCAGGACTGTTCAACATGTACTTGGAGGAGGCCATAAAAGGAGCACAAGAAATTGGACTGATCTGGATAAAGGTGAGAGGAGATGAAATAAACACACACTGCTTCTCAGAAGATATCGCAGTCATAGCTGGAAATGGCAGAGTAGGAGGATGGAGAAGTTAATGAGGGGCAAAGGGATTCTTATGGCCATGATGCTGGGGAGGACTTTGTCAAAGCAACGGCACAATCCAGATTTCAACGCTAAAGCATCATCATTAGGTGTTAAATGATAATGATGTTAAATGATAATGACGATGATGAAAGAGGCTAAAGTGATTTAGCACTTGATGTCATGTAAAACTGGATCTGTTGCTTTGACCAATGTGGATTGTAAAAGTTATTTTAATAAATCCATTTCTCAAGGTCCACGAATGCAAAATTTAATGGCTTGTTCACATGTTTTGCTTTCTATTCCATTACTCTTAAGCAGAGTATGGCCTCCCGGGTTTCTGTTCTCCCTAAAGATAAACTGGTTTTCCTAAGAGGTTGTCTTCAATTTTCCTTTATATTCTTCGGCTTCTTATTCGTGTTAGTATTTTTGATGCATGTGACACTAGACTCAAGGTTCTGTGCTCCTCACATCTCTCAGTCCTTGTCTTTGGTATAGCAATCATTATGCTCCTTTGAAAGTTCTCTGAAAGTGTTCTGCTTCGGTAGATATTTTTGATTATCTCGTACAGGTTATCCTTGGCTTTACTTCCGAGCTACAAAAAAACTTTCTCCACATTTTTTAAATAACTTAGGGTGGTTCTGGGGAGGTGCTAAGGAACTAATAGTCAATTTTGGAAATTTTCAGATGATAACATAAATTTCCCTGACTTTTCCGTGATCAATGTGAATCCATGACTTTTCTAGATGATTCTTTCCTGATGCTGACATATGGGAAGAAGTAGGGTGAGGGTGGTTGAGTGAGGAGAGGAATCTGAACATTAGACATAAGGGTAGAGACAGAAGATATGAGATGTCCAAACATCACTTGTTGACACCAGGGTTGAAATTCGCTATGAAAAAATCATTTGACTTGACCGGGATTCGAACCCGGATCTCCCAATTGCCGGTCAGGTGTGTTAGCTAGTTACACAACCAAGCCATCTTCCTTCAAGGCGAATTTCGAGGGGGGTTTATGCGAACTAGATGTTCAGGCCTCAAGTCTACATTGTAGCACATGAGACGAAGTCATGCTTACAAAGCCACTGTCGCGGTGGATAAACCCAACATTGTCGTTATTAAAAGACGAAATTTATCACTTGTTGAACTGAAAACAACTGATAACTATATTGCCTCAGATAAACCATCACTGTACACCCAAGATTCTGTTAATTATAATCTTCCTGACTCTTGTGATCAATATTGTACTTAAGACTTATCCTAGAAAACTCAACAAATTGATTGCTCTTCTTATTTTTATTCTTGGCCTCCCAAAATTTACCTTCATACAATGGAACTTATTTAAATCCATTGGGAACATATAAATTTATGAAAATTAATTATTCAAACAAAAGAATTTCAGTTTAAATTTGTAGCTTATACTTACGTCAGTATTGGACATAATATCTCATATATACTCACAGGCTTCCCATTTTTTAATATTTTCATTGGCCTTGTGATGTCATTTCACATGCCTCTACTTCCTGAATGACATTTCCACATCCTAATTCATAATACTCGTCCTCATTTCATATAAAACTAATGCAAAGATCTCCACAGTACTTTCTTCAAGAGCCCCAGATGTTGCATTCATCCTGTGCACACAATCTTACCACTTTTGTTATGCATTGCATTTATTTTGCTCTCTCCCATCTTTGCTTATTTTGTCCAATTCCAAGAGTCTTTTATTACCTTAAAAATTACTCTGCATTTTTCAGCCATGTTCACATAAATTCTCTCTTTTCTTACTTTCAAAACATTACTGCATCCATCTTTTCCTCTCAGTAAACACCACATCCCTCCTCTGGCTATTCATCTATTTGACTGCTACAACTATAGGATTCATTACAATTAAAAGCAAAAAATTTCGGCCAGCTACATATCAAAAGAAAAGTTAATGTAGTCACCAATATTTGGTTACCCACATATTTGTGAGTATCTAAGCCAAAAGTTTCTGACTTCAAATGTTAAATACAGCAGATTCATACTTCCTTAAAGAATCATAGGTCATTTTATGTTTTTACTAAATACTTATATCATTACGGGAATGACATTCTAGCTTCTAACTACACTTATCATAATTACTCATGAACCTTGTACATAATTACACACCTAAGTATCTTATTATTATGAATTTGGAGGTATGCAATGTCATTTCGACTTTAAAAAAACATCGTGACAACACACAATTTTGATATCTGTAGAAAATGGTCGATATGAAATGTTCTGAATAAAGAAATACTCACACCAATTCAACTTCATAGTCATGTTAGTCTGTGTTAGTCTTTTCCTGTCTTTTCAATTCCCGCCTCACAGAATTTCGCGTTTCATCTGTCATCAGAAACAAGCGCATAAAGTAAACAAACCCATGTGGTCTCACGGGTCTCACCACTCGTACTCGTCGTTCTCATGATGATGGATAAATTTATTTAAAAATTCGTTACGCAATATTTCTAGTGTCTGTGGTTATACGAGTGGTTTAATCTCCTAACGGTTGTTGACATTTGTCGAGAATATAATCGCTGAGACAGACGAAATGGTTGGTATGCAATTGAATCTATTTCATGCGACAGTAACGTCTATGTTAAATCTCATGCTTTGATGCTACAGGGAAAGAAGAACCTTCAAGGGCAAAAGCTCCTGCATCCTAATAGCCGCAAGACCAAAACCTTAGTCAAAACCCTGAAGAAGTGAGTGTCACGTTAACCCTATCAGTAGTTATTTCTGCATGCTTACAGCTCGAGCTATCATTAATGCGTTATCTCTATTTTCATTTCATAGGATTAGTAACCGGAAAAAGTCAAAGCTTAATCATGAAATGAAACAGAACGTACTTGGGGAGAAGGTTTTGTGGTTCCGAGATCATCTACCTTCCAAGGAAAAATTGACTCCGAAGGCTACGTTGGATATTATCGAAAAGTACTTATTATGTGTATTAATATATACTTTTCATTCTCTGGAAATGCCGTAAAAATATATTTTGGTACACTTTCCTTGAAATATGGATTAGATGCCAATGAAAGATGTTATAGTATTTGCATCATATAACTTAATCTTTTGAATTTTGACGTTTGTTCCTTCAAAACCAAAACCGAATTACCATCAACAAGGTGTACCACTGTGCAATAAGAAATAGGTAATAAGTAAAACAGTCTCATTTTACTTCCCCTGTCTGCTGTCGAGAAGTATGCATATCAACAATCGTGACCCATTGGCTTTATTTTTGTCAGCCAGTGGGCAACGGATATTAATATATTACACGAGATTTATCTTTCGACTATGACTGAAACTTGATCAGTGATAAATGTTTGCCAAGCAGGTTCCACCGATTTATTCTCAACACTGCTTCCATATCATTGAGAAACTTCGTTATATTCAAAGGTAGTTTTTTCCCTGGATTGAGGGCATAATTATTTGATGTTAACAAGTGCATTACAAATGTCGTGCAGAATGCAGGTCTGTCAAAGTATTTGTCGACTTGTTTTCCAGAGTTTGCAGATAAATAATATAAATGGAAGAAGGGCAATGCATTTGGTGGTTTTAATATGTCTCTATAATTTAGTCTGAATATAATCTATGAGAAAAAAATTCTTCTTCATCCTAGATATCTTCACCGTTTTGATGACGAATTGGAAATTATTGCTGCAAAGCAATCAATGGGTGGACATAGGCAGAGGCAGCATGCCAGTAGGCAAGATGTCATTAATCACACTATTGAGAGGGAACGAGAAGAATTTATGACTGGTGGAATCGGTAAGTTTGTGTAATAGTATGTTCATTTACTGCCTGTGCCCCATGTTACAAAATCCTCTGAAATTCTTTCTTGTATGGTAATCTTTTCTTGATTTTGAGTCATGGGATGTGGGAACTGAACAATTTCTCAAATGCAGTTGTTGGCAAGTCCCATTTTGAGAGAGTGCATATTTTTTCTTTAGAGCTTTTATAAATAATATCTCAAACAGAAGGGATGAGAGACTGTGCCATCCATTGGGAGGTATGAAGCTAATGGAAAAGTTATCTTCATTGAGGTAGCAATAAATAGAAGTAAGGCTAGAATTAAATCTGAAAAATCCAGCTGCGTTTCTCCATGGTATCCAGCTGGAATTTAGTCTTAAAATTCTAGGCTCAGCTGACACGGAAAGATAGACATTATGGATGGAAAATCCTGCAGTACCATGCAAAAATCAAGCTAGATTCTAGCTTGCACACTGGAGACATCCAGAGTGAACCCTGGATTTCTCTGACTGGAATTCAGCTGGTCTTTCTCTTTTAGGACTATCATATTTTCAAACTATATTACACAGATACACATCAGGACTCAGCTTTTGAATTTGAATTTATTGCGTTTAAAGTGCACCCAACGTATAAATATTATTTTAGGGTGAAAATGACAAATAAAAATGCTTACAGTTACTATAAATACAGTAAGGAGTCAAGCTGGCCAAAAAACACATTGTTTATTATCATGATTTACAATTTGAGTGCTGACAATATATGACACGCTTTTCTGTAAAAAGTTTTCCTGTCCTCTAATAAATTCAAGTCATTACACACAGTATTAATGTAGCACACATTATATTCATGGGAGCATTTTTGCAATTGTTACTATTAACATTCATTATGTATAGTGCCCTCTTGTGTCTACCTTTGTTTTTTTTGGAATAAGCATATTTCCTTTGCATAAAAAGTTAGAGTTCTCCCCTTTATTAATTATATCATGCAGGAACTACAAATCATTTAATATTCTTCTGTCACTAAGCTCATGAAAATTGAATATTGACAATAATGCTTCATACTTTTATCATTACTCTGAAGACTTTTATCATGACTATACATTAAGAAGCATTATTTTGTGATTATGTTGTCAGTGGCTGCATTAATTATGATACGTGAATATGTATCTAATGGAGTTGGTGGTCAACAAATGTCACTATCAAGATGACTGCTATTTCCTTCCAGAGTTTCTTGCAACATTTTGTGCATAGCAAGATTATTTGATAGCGAAATTATTTGAAGCATCTAATTATACTTATATGTAATCTGAGAGAAGGTTATGCCTTGTAACTTTGTTTTTGGGGCCTTCAATTACTTGGGTGAGGATGATGTTGTTGAAAGACTTTGTTTCTAACCAGACCTTGCATTTTTACATTTTTCTCTTCTAAATTGAAGCATTTATGATATTTATCTAATACTATTAAATGAGAAATCTTTTTTATAAGTATGTTTGTATGTATATATATCGATATGTAAATATTTTCACAAAAACTACCAAACTGATTCTCCCGAAAGTTGGTATACAAGGATTATTGGGTACAAGGAATCCATTGAGCCAAAGGTCTTAGGGATGCAAAGGTCCCTAGGCCCCCAGAATGGGCTCTTATTTTTCTCGGAATCAATGCAGATGTTTCTTTTGCATTTTTAAATTACTTGCCATTAAGGTGAAGGGTTTAAATTTTTTGTATTGGATGGCAAAATGAATGTAGTATTTAATTCTTGCAATCGATATTGTAATACACTTCATTTATGCTTATAAATTATATTTCCAATGAAAAAATTGTGAATTTTTCTGCGATTTCAACAATGGCATATCTTCTTGGCAATCTGAGCAATGGCTATAGACAGGAAATTGGGCTGTTACGTTTTACGCCTTATCTTACACTTGTGCAAAAAGTATGGATTCTTAGAGTGGGTACTGCAGGGTTTTAGGGTGTGAGGAATCCATTGGGCCAGGTTTTACTACTGTAAAAGTTGGCTTAGGGATTACCAATTATGTAGGGATTCATTATCGAAGAACACATAAGCTATTAATATGAAAGTGAGGCTGTTATCACTATGAGAGTATTATGGCAATTGGCTGTTATGTAAACAACTCTAATAAGTAATTATACCGGCACTTTGCAGGAAAGTATCTTACTAAGGTGGAGGTTTTTCTTCTCAGTTAGACATAAAGTAAGAACTGTATTTACATGAATATAATACTTTTCAAAAGGTACTACTCCTATTTTACCTGTAAATAATTACAATTTTTTACTTCCATAGAGTCAGATCGAAAATCTAACTATTACAAGTATATAACCATGTAGTGTAGGATGTGAAATGAAATGAAATTTATTGAAGCGATTATCATTGAATTTGGTTAAAAGAACACTTCCCATGTAAAAAAAACAAAATGAAACTAAAGTTCATATATGGCTCAGACTGGAGAAAAACATGGAATTATGAATCTTGGAGTAATAATTTTCAACCAAAACCTATTTCAGCCATTATTAAAGACAGATTTTATTTTACATAGAATATAAAAAAGGTTAAAATATTAAATTAAATGTTGCAAATTTCGATTTGATATTTTAATTTAATAATAATGATTACATTCCGTGTACTGAGCTAAGCTCAGTCCCCCAGCACTGGTATTTATGAGAGATTTGGACATAATGGGTGCATATGCACTAATTTTTGTGGGCAAAAATAGGTTTTGGTGTATGAAGCGTACAACTTGTAAAACAAAGTGACATAATAATGTAGAGAACTTAAATGGAAGTTGAGTCAACGGGACAGTTGGTCTTGGCTAAAAGCAAAAAACAAAAAAAAAATAGGATTTGAACATTTGCCTGAAAATGGGTTAAGGGTTTTCCTGTGCAAGGCCATGGCTAAACATATGAAATCAGCAGTGGGTTTTTCCTATTTGTTGAACTGAAAAAAGGCCCATCTAATGCCAAATGTATTATTGTTTTTATTTGATTAGCACCAAGTGGTTTAAACCCAATCTTCTGGGTTTTTCAGGAGGAGAAACTCTGCGGAGGTTTTATAATGTTAAAGAAAATTTTAGAATGATCTTAAATTCAGGGTGATCTTGGGAAAGGTTAAAAATCCAGCAGAATGTAGCTGGAGAACCATGCTGAAATGAATAATGGATGTCATCCCTTGGCTATCTGATTAATGAAATATTAAGCAGTTTTGTCCTTTCATTCTTGCTTGCTTTCATTTGCTTGAGAAATTCAGAACTGGTGTTTTTCAGAGTGACACAGAGATTATTATCATGATGCCTAACTACATCTCTAGGTCTGAAAGAAGTGATACAATAAGAGAGATACATTGTCGAATAGATAGGCACAAAAACTCATTCTTCCCGTGCAAAATAAGCGACCACAATAAAAACTGAACTCCACTAAATACACTCCAATAATGCACTTCACCATTTCACCTCCCAAAACCTTATCCCTCACATCTTTACACGGCTGGTGTCCTAACACCCCTGGCTGCATTCCCATGCAGTGGCTCACTGGGTGGTATGTAGATTTAGGCCTTATCTTAGGCTTACCTTTGGGCAAATTAGAGAGGAGTTAATGAAAGTTATATTACTAATAGAGTCAAGCTGTGGAACTCTTAATTTATAAATCGGATATCATTTTCTCTTTGTACTGCTATGTGAACATATGATGTACCACTAGGAAACCTTAGACGTGGAAAATGAAATATATGTGGAGACACTTTTTTGAATGTATAGGTTAAACTTTACACCAGGGTTGAAATTCGCTATGAAAAAATCATTTGACTTGACCGGGATTCGAACACGGATCTCCCAATTGCCGGTCAGGTGTGTTAGCCAGTTACACCACCAAGCCATCTTCCTTCAAGGCGAATTTCAAGAGGGGTTTATGCGAACTAGATGTCGTTTTAATAATGACAATGTTGGGTTTATCCACCGCGACAGTGGCTTTGTAAGCACGACTTCGTCTCATGTGCTACAATGTAGACTTGAGGCCTGAACATCTAGTTTGCATAAACCCCTCTCGAAATTCGCCTTGAAGGAAGATGGCTTGGTGGTGTAACTGGCTAACACACCTGACCGGCAATTGGGATCTCCGGGTTTGAATCCCGGTCTAGTCAAATGATTTTTTCATAGCGAATTTCAACCCTGCTGTATATGCACCCGTGCGAGTGACTTCGTACCACATCATATGTTACATGCAATGTTTGAAAAGGGTAAAATTTGTTTTTCCACAATGAATGCAATGTCTTATGACCATGGTTTTGACCCTATTCATTCAAAATGTTTAGCAAATTCCACAAGGCATCGCCGGAAACAACCAACTTTTTATGTGGAGACACTTATTTATAGTTATTACCTTTTTTTTTAGCTTTTTGATCTCCAGAATTTACACTGTAGTGATTTTTAAATCTAAAAGAAATCTAATGTATTGTCCTTTCCATAGGGTATTGCTGCCTTGAATGGTAGATGTTCATAAATACATGATGACCTCATGTAATGCATTTCCTTAGCCATTTTGGTCATTCTTTTTTAGGTCATTGCATTTTTTACTGTTTTTAGTTAAAATATGCTATTATAATACATAGTTGGACTAAAGATGTAATTTTTTCTTCTAGAAGTTCCAAGTATGATGGATACCGAGGGAATTAAGAAATTGGCTGAGTGGAATGGAGAGCTTCGTTTCCTTCAGAACCTGAAATTATCTCGTATCTCTCACAAACATCTAACCAAAGACGTGCCTCAAGGGGAATAGACTGTCTGGCTTGTTTGTAAATTTAATTGTTATTGTGTGTGATGTTATATTTTATTAATATACTTTGACTGACTGTATTTTTCTCTCATTACTCTCATAATCCTGCAAATTGGTTGAATGGGTCGAGGATTGCAAAAAGTCCCTCACAATTGACCTTGATCACCTCACACTCAACAGAGTGAATTTTACCATAGCTATCAAGTCTACCGAATGTCAAGAGCCAACTGCATACCAAAGAGATTTCTCTTGTCTTGCATATAGTGTTTGTAAGTGAAGGTGTACCCTCAGAGATAGAACTTAGAAGTTAAAATCAGCGTCATTAGGGCACACATTACATTTATGGAATCAGATAAGTATGTACCCAGAGGTTATGAGATAAGTTTCTTTATTTAAAGGCTCCATTGATAAATCCTGTCTTGCTGCTGCATTGTTGTCCATTGTATGTACTTATACTATTTGACTTGGCAAAGAAAAATTCATGCAAAAATCTAGTGATCCTCTCTTATTGAAATGACAATCATTTTGATGCACATTTCATATTTTCCTATGACTCACATAAAATTCCATTAAAATATGAAAGAATAAATTACTGTAAGCAGTGCACTCTGACCACATTTGACAGACCTATTCAGTTTTTTCTAAACGTCTGCGCCAAAATCGCAACATATCTAAAAGTTCGTCTTCCCAGGCAAAATACTTCTAAGGGTAGAAGGCAGATGAAATGTACATTAGTCGGTGACTAGTAGAAAATACTCTAGGGAAAGGAAATATGAAGCCCTCTGAACTTTATTCCCAGATAGGTAAAAATCCATCATAGGATATATTGAATCTGGGTTACAACAGGACTTGGCCCACTTGGGTGAATGTTGTGCCTGTCAGTGAATGAGGATATTGAAGTGGGAATCATTAGTCAGATATATAGTTGGTCATAAAGTAGGTATTGAATCTGGGTAAATGCTGGACAGAAGTATAATGTTCCGCAGAGGAAAACATCATTCGCCTTGAGCAGAACTTAAACTAGGATGAGTTTGCAAAATTGAGGGATCTGGGTTCGAGTACCATTTGAGGCAGATAATTTTTCAACAGCGATGAACACTAGCAAGTGTCTCCAAAAAGGTATAACTGTGGCTAGTCCCAGTTCCTCTTAATTAGTAAAAAAAATACAGAGTAGTTAAAGAGTTTATGGTGGGGTTGGCAAGAGTCAACATGGCAAAACCTCTGTATCAAGTCTTCTACTGTAGACTCTTTTACATGGTGTATGATCAGTCAAATGGATCTTATGCGTTACATTCATGAAGTGTGTAATATGGACAAGTAAAATCATGTACATGATCATACGACGGAAATTAAAATGTGTTCTATTTTTGATTTCGTGATACGAGCGCACAATGTCCATCTTGGTTGTTTTCATTACATAAGCCACCAATATCCAATGGGAAGATGGGATAGCATGGGCCAGGGCCATGAAATAACTATGGTAAGAAGACAGTCTAACTTGTGCCAAGAAAAAACTTATCCTTTAATGAAACCTTACTTTCAAGCATTGCTATAGGCTTAAGTCTGCATGGAAAATGTCCGGAAACTCAGATATGAGTACAATTATTTCTGCGAGAACGAAATGGGTGAACAAGAATAGGTACCCAATTGTTTTCCAGCCATTTTCTTTAAGATTACCTTTCCTGCAGACTATATCCTTGACATGGTGGAAGGGCTTTGAATTCCAATGACCCTTAGAGGTGGACTGGTGGGAGCAATTTATATTGCCCCCAGTGGGGCCACCCCCAAATAGGTCGAAGGGCAGGAGCCTGATGAAAGGTCCTGTGATAAGTGTCATGTGAAACACATTGTTGGGAAGTGGGGGTGGGAGTCCCCCCCCTACGATTATACTACCCTGAAATGTGAATGCCACTCAAAGAGAAATGAATCGTGGCAACTATGGAACGCTGCCCAATGGGACGGGTGTCGGGCACAGCATCGGGAGAGGCAAGGCCCCCCGAGGTCGTCATCTCACAAAATCCTTGCACAACAGAGTCAACACAGAATACAAGGACCAAGGAAGATAAGAAGAGAAGTACCGATAAAAATAAGGACTTGGAGCGTTAGGACAATGATGAGGGCTGGGAAGCTGGCAAATATTAAATGGGAAATGGATAGAGGGAAAATGGATGCCTTGGGACTGTGCGAGGTGAGATGGAAGGACAATGGGGACTACTTGAGTGATAGTTACAGGGTAATCTATAGTGGTGGGGTTGAGTGTCAACATGAGGTAGCTTTAATATTGAACACAAAATTGGGGAGGAGGGTAGTAAATATTGAACAGGTGAGCGACAGGATACTAGTGGTAGAAATAAAAGCATGCCCTATAAATTTCGTTCAGGTGTACATGCCCACAAGCAACCATAGGGAGGAAAAGGTGGACGCCTCATATAAACAGATAGAGGAGATAATCAGAAAAGTCCTGGGAAAGAAAAACCTAATATTTAAAGTATGACTGGAACACAGAAGTGGGGGAAGGGAAAGATGGGTATGAAGTGGAAGGGTATGGATTAGGAATGAGAAATGATCATTGTATTGAGGCAGTTAAGTTTTGTAGGAGAAATATATTATTACTTACCAACACTAGGTTTAAACACCATCGTAGGAGGAGGTACACATAGAAAATACCAGGAGACAGTGGGAGATCTCAAATTGGTTACATCATGGTCAGGCAAGGATTAGGGAACAGTATCAAGAACTCGTGGAACTATCTCAGGGCTGATGCAGACTCTGATCATAATTTAGTTGTGATGAATTGTGAGGTTAGATACAAGAAGCTTAATAAATGTAGGAGGATGACAAGATTCAACTTGGAAGAATTGAAAGGGGAAAAAAGGAGAGAATACGAAGAGATGAGAAGAGATGGGAATATAGGCAAAGCCAAGAAAATAGGAATGATAGAGGAAAAATGGGAGAATATAAAAACAGGCATTTAAAGAGCCACTGAGAAACCAATAGGAGCAGCGGAAATAAGGAGGCTTAAGAAGCAGTGAGGTCCAGTTTAGACCAGTGGTAGCATGTTCGACTCCCAATTTTCAGGCTGCAGGTTTAAGACCAAGCGATGGGGAAAAAAATATTTTCCTAGCTTGCCAACTGACTTTTGCAAACCAAAATTAGACCCCACTACTGAGAGGCAGCAGTCTCAACAGAAGGTATTGATGGCACAGATCAAGGAGATCGGACTGGCATCATCAGCCACAGCTTTGGGTCAGAGTGAAGTTAACGTAATTGACCAAAGTACTGAGATGTGGAAAGCAACGGAGATACCACCACATTAGTCTCCCTAGAAGATGCAACCCTGCATTTTAACTATATATATGACGTGATGGCACTCCTCCCAGTAAAATATTCTGGAGATAAAATAGTCCCCCAATTGGATCTCCAGGTGGGAACTACTGGGAGAGGTACATCAGTCAGTAAGGACAAGTGCAGAATAGGAACATGGAATGTGAGGTCTTGAGAGGTGAGTGAGAAGCTGGAGAATGCAAATATAGAGATGGAGAGGCTAGGGGTAGATATATTGGGAGTCAGCGGGATCAAGTGGGCGGGGGCAGATGGCTACTAGAGCGACAGATACCGTGTGATATATTCGGGAGACGACCAGAGGATTGCAGGTGTAGGCATCATACTGAAGAAAGAATGGGGCAGGAGAGTGAAGTCAATCTGGCATAGCAGCGAAAGGATTCTGATGGTTAAGCTGGAAGGAGAGCCAGCAGACACAGTAGTAATTGTGCAGGTGTACATGCCCATGTCTAGCCTATGGAAGAAGAAATAGAAGAAGTGTATGAGCAAATTGAAGAAATCCTCAGGGTAGTGAAAGGAAAAGATAACTTCTTCATCATGGGAGACTGGAATGCAGTGGTAGGAGAGGGAAAAAAAGGAAATTGTGTAGGACATTTTGGACTGGGCCAAAGAAATGCCAAGGGAGAAAGGATGGTCGATTTCTGCAATGAGAAGCATATGGTGCATGGTAGCTAACACTCTCTTTGAGTACCATCCATGTAGGAGGTACTAGTGGAAGACACCAGGTGATATTGCCAGATACCAAATAGACTTCAAAATTTGTCTGAGTCAGATACATGAACCAAGTCAAGCAGCGTAAGAGCTATCCCAGTGCAGATATAAACAGTGACCACAACCTAGTAGCCATGGACAGCCACCTTCAACACAAGAAAATAAAGAAGATACGACGCGAACCAAGATGGGACATGAAAATACCGGCCAATGAAGGAAATAGAGATAGGGTCACCACAGCAATCGACAGGAAACTAGTAAATGAGGATGATCTGGGCATCGAAGAAAAATGGCTGAGCTGATGAGGGCAATCACAGAAGTAGCAGAGGAGCAACTGTTGAGTGAGACAGCCCACAGAAAGAAGCCATGGACAATGACGGATATTAGGAAACTTATAGAAGACAGAAGAAAATACAAGAACCCCAGAATCGAAGGAGAAGCAACCCTCTACAAGAAGTTAAGGCACCAAGTCAATAGAGAATGCAAGAAGGCTAGGGAGGATTGGATCAAAAGCTGCTGCGAGGAAGCCAACGAAAACATGAAGAATGTAAACACCAAAACAGCATAAAAGCTACTGAAGAAACATTTTATAGAGAGAAAAACATGAAGCAACTACATCAGAGATGCGAATGGGAACAAATTGATAGAGGATAAAGACATTGGGAATAGATGGAAGCAATACATTGAAGAACTCTACCAAGGACAGACACCACCGGAAGAAAACCTAGTGAATGACAAGAGCAAGGTTGACAAGGAAGATTGTGGCCCACTCATACTGAGAAGTGAATTTGATAGAGCAGTAGAAGACCACAAGAAAAACAAAGCACTAGGAAAGGCCAACATCAATGGAGAAATCATCAAAGCACTCGGAAGTGAAGCCAAGGATAACCTCTATGAGAAAATCAGAAATAGCTACCTTCCAGAGGACTTTCAAAGGAGCGTAATGATTGCGATACCAAAGAAGACAAGGATTGAGAGATGTGGGGAGCACTGAATCTTGAGTCTAGTTTCACATGCATCAAAAATACTCACATGAATTATAGGCCGAAGAATGGAAAGGAAAATTGCCAATAGATGAGAATGCCAATAGAAAGAAACAAAGAGTATAACGTGGATGTTTTCACATGCTTTATTGATTTAGAAAAAGCTTTTGACAGGGTAAATTGGAATAAACTAATACACGGGTAAATGGGAATAGGCGAGGTAGGAGACTAATCCGAAACATATATGACACAAAGGGCACACATAAGGGTGGCTGATGGTGAATCAGGGTGGGCAACTTTAGGTCGCAGGGTAAGGCAAGGGTGTTGTTGCTATTGCTTTTAAACATTAACCTTTATCTTCCGAGCGTGTCTCTCCGGCACAAAAATTGTGTCCCTAGACTGCCGAGCGTGTTCGTTTGGCACATTGATGGACATTTAAAAAACACTGGTCATTTAAAAAACCCCGGCCAGCAAGGGTTACGACTTCGGAAAAACTCAGGAAGGTAAAGGTTAATCCTGAGGAAATGGTAAGACAGATATGGGAAGAACTTGAGGTCAGAATCAAAGTAGGAGGGCATCTAATTGAGTCAGTAGATTCGTGGACCATCAGGTGTTGGTTAGTGTATCTTTGAGGAGACTGCAAGCTTTGATAGATACTTTAGAAATGCAATGTGGGATATTCGGAATGAAGATTAACCTTAAGAAACCTTAAGTAATGTGATTCCTTTGGAGGAAGAAAGTGAGGCTGGTGATTGAAGTTTGAGGACACATACTCTAGCAAGTAGAGCATTTTAATTGCTTAGGTGGTACCCATGCTAGAAGAAAACAGACGTAGCAGCAAAAACATATGTAAGGGAATAGCACTAGCTAAGGAGGTGTTTTGTTATAGAAGAGAGCTGATGATGGAGACCTAGGGTAAGGATGAGAGGAGGAGGCTGGTGCAGAGCTTGATATGAAGCGTAGCATTGTATCGGGCAGGGACGTGGACCCTTAGAAAGGAGGACGAGAATAGGCTGCAGGCATTTGAGATTCGGGTGTGGAGAAGGATGGAGAATGTGAGGTGGATGGAGAGGAAGACTAATGAGAGTGTGCTTGAGATGGTGGGCGATGAAAGGAAACGTCTGAAATTCGAGATTGGCATAGTAGATGGCTCGAGGATGTAACAAGGAGCGATAGGTTGCTGAAGAATGTGATGGAGGGAAGGATGTTGGGCAAGTAGGGAAGAGGAAAAAAGAGAATAGGCTTCATGGACAAGATGAAGAAGGGTAGATTGTATGCTGAGGCAAACAAGGATATGCTAGAGCAAGATAGGCCCCTGAAAATGCAGAAAACTGGGAGGAGATAATCTGACATTCAACAAAACCAACCTTAAGTGGTAGAACATTAAAAATGGCAATAGCCGACTTCTTTGACAATAGCCAACTTTGGATATGTATGTATTCCTAACCTCAAAATCTTGGGCAAACAAAAGATAATAATGAAATGGAAAAATATGGAAAGGACTTACTAAATTGGTTTTGGCTATTTTGGAAATTAGTCATTCTGACTAAATTGTAGAAAGTGACATGCTATTAATTCAAAGCACAAAATTGGCTCCCTTTTGAGCAAATTGATCTATGTTACACAAAGAGTCAACATTCTTTGTGAACTCACTCTTTCATGCTAGAATTGAAGGAAATTCTTTGCTTCTCCTGCATATTGGTGAAATTTAATATGCCAACTTCTCATCTGCATGCAAGCCTACTAAATGTTCTTCCTACAGAAGACTTGTACATATTTGCTTGGATGTATGTAGCCGAGATCTTGAAGTGTAGACCTTTACTATGAAGAACAGTGTTGGTAAATATCCCACTGTGCAAGTGAATTGTATAATGGAGAATAAAATTATTCCTTTCCAAAATGCTATTACCCAGTGGCAAATTATATTTAATTATTTTTTGCAATAGAATAGAATAATATTTTTTGAAATAAAATAGCCTGGTCTTGGTAACTGGGCTATTTTATTTCGACCCTAGCCAGTGCTATCTGCTATTTAGAATACCAAATTGCTACCCAGAAGAGAACAGTGACTTCCCTTGGCTATTTACACTAATTCAGAATACCAAATGGTGATTGAGTTGCCCTAACCTTGGTGATAGCCGCTTCGGACAAAAATCTGGCAAATTGCATGCTCACTATTCCATTCAGAATAAGGCTACAAAACTGATATAGTAATGGAAAATCAAAATCATATTTTAAGGGCAACCTATAAGAAATAATCAAAGATTGCTACTGAATTGGAAGACTACCGAAAGACTTCAAAGCAGTGTAATGCTTGCCATACTAGAGAGAAGACAAGCAAACAGGAATGTGAAGAGCATAGAACCCAGAGTCTAGCATCAAAAATACTTACACAAATAATATGCCGAAGAATGGAAAGAAAATTGAAGACAACCTCTTGGATAGCTAACTTGGATTTATAAACAATGGAGGAATCAGAGAGACCAGACTCTGCATTAGAGTAATGGAAGAGAAAATGATACATATGAACAAACCACGGTACGAGGCATTCTTCAACTTGTTTAAGCCTTTGACAATGTTAAGTGGAACATGATGTTTGGACTACTGGAAAATCATAGAGTGGATTTCAAGCACAGAAGAATAATCTAACAATTCTACAAGAAGCAAGATGCCACAATGCAAATGAGATATGGAAGACTAGTAGTAGCTAAAATCAACAAAGATGTAAGACAATGATGCAACCTCTCACTGGAATTGTTCAACATATACATGCACAAGGCATGAACAGAAGCACGAGATAATGGATTGAACAAAATTAAGATTAATGAAAAAGAACTTAACATGCTCCACTTAACAGATAATATAGGGGTCTGGTTTGGACCAGTGGTTGCATTTTTTACTCCCATTCTGAGGGTCGCAAGCCCATGCAAGGGAAAAATTTTTCCTGGCTAAGACATGGAACCAACTTTTGCATGCTATCTGAATCTGACCACTGCTGAGAGGTAGAAGGCATTGATAGCACAAATCAAGAAGAGTGGACTGGTATCAACAGCTTCAACTTCTGGCGAGAGTGAAGTTCACGAAATTGCCTGGGGTACAGTCATGTGGAAGGCAAGGGGGAAACCACCACATTAGTCTCCATAAAAGATGCAACCCTGCATTCTACATATGGCATGATAGCATTCCTCCCGGAAAAATAATCTGGAGGAAAATAGTCCCCCAATCAGATCTCCGGGTGGGGACTACTGGGAGGAGTGCATCAATCAGGAAGGACAAGTGCAGGATAGGGATATGGAACATGAGATCTTTAGAGGTGAGCGGGAAGCCAGAGAATGTGAATATAGAGATGGAGAGACTAGGGGTAGATATACTGGGAGTCAGTGAGATCAAGAGGGAGGGAGCAGATGACTACTGGAGTGACGCATATCGAGTGATACATTAAGGAGATAACCAGAGAATTGCAGGAGTAAGCATCATACTGAAAAAAGAATGGGATAGGAGAGTGAAGTCAGTCTGGCAGTGCAGCGGAAGGATTCTAATGGTGAAGATGTAAGGAGAGCTGGCAGACACAGTGATCGTGCAGGTGTACATGCTGACGTCTAGCCATACAGAAGAAGAATTAGAACAAGTTTATGAGCAAATTGAAGAAGTTGGGGGAGAATTTAAAACACTTAGTAATATTCCACAAAGATTTATTTTCCCAACCGGTTTCAACGCTGACACGTCATTTTCAAGGGTACAATTCTCAAAGTTCTTAGGAGGTGCACCACATATATATCCAATTCTCAAAGGGGGGAGGGGAGGTTAAGTAAAAAGAGAGGGGGGATGGATAGGGGGGTGGGGGGATGGGTAGGGAGGGAGGGTGAGGGTATTGCGAGGAAGCAACCGTCAAGCTGAGGGAAGGGGCTGTGGGTGTAGACAGAGGTGAACGGAGAATATTTAAAAAACCTCCTAAGAACTTTGAGAATTATACCCTTGAAAATGACGCGTCAGCGTTGAAACCGGTTGGGAAAATAAATCTTTGTGGAATATTACTAAGTGTTTTAAATTCTCCCACAATATGTTATTCCACCAAGTAGAGCCGTCAACAGTTGAAAGAAGTTGGGGTCGTGAAGGGTAAAGAAAACCTCATCATCATGGGAGACTGAAACACAGTGGTAGGAGAGGGAAGAGAAGAAAATAGTGGAGGATATTTGGAACTGGGAAAAAGTAATGCCAAGGGAAATAGACTTGTAGAGTTCTGTAATGAGAAGAATATGTTAGTAGCTAACACTCTCTTTGAGCACCATCTGTGTAGGAGGTACACATGGAAGATGACAGATAACAAATAGACTACATACTTTCCAGATTCAGATACAAGAATCATGCCAAGAAGTCCAAGAGCTATCTCGGTGCATTGCAAGAGCAATATCTCGGTGGAGATATAAACAGTGACCACAACCTATTAGCCATAGACAGCCACCTTTGATACAAGAAAATCAAGATGATAAAATGTTAACCAAGATGGGACATGGAAATACTGGCTGAAGAAGGAAACAAAGAAAGATTCGCCACAGTCATCTACGGGAAAATAGAAAATAAGGATGAAATGGGCATGGAAGAAAAATGGGAGGAGCTGAATTTTGGAAGTAGCAGAGGAGCAACTGGTGAGTAAGATGATCATCACGATGAAGCCATAGATCATGATGGAGATTAGAAAACTGATAGAAGAAAATATGCAAACCCCAGAAACAAAGGTGAGGCAACCCACTACAAGAAGTGAAAGAACCAAGTCAATCAGGAATGTAAGAAGGGTAGGGAGAATTGGATCCAAAGCTTTTGTGAGGAGGTCAGCAAAAACATGAAAAAGGGAAACACTGAAACAGGAACAAACTAGTAAAGAAACATTTCGGAAAGAGGAAAACAAAGATTATATACGAGGAAAACGAAAAACAAAATCAGATGACATAGATATGAGATAATCATAAATAGCTACCAAAGTGTTACACTTCCAGAGGACTTTCAAGGGAGTGTAATGAATGCAATCCCAAAAAAGACAAGGACTGACATATGTGAGGAGCACTGAACCTTGATTCTAGTGTCACATGCATAAAAAAAACTCGCTCCAATAATAACGTGAAGAATGAAAAGGAAAATTAATGACAACCTCTTGGAAACCAAGTTTTGATTTAGGAAGAAGAAGGGTACCAGGGAGGCCATATTCTGCCTGATGGTAATCGTGGAGAAAACAACACATGTGAACAAGCCATTGTATGTCACATTTGTGCACCTGGAGAAAGCCTTCGACAATTTCAAGTAGAACAAGGTGTTCAGACTGCTGGAAAAGCTTGGAAAGGATTACGACGGCAGAAAAATAATCTAAAAACTATATAGGAAGCAAGTAATCACAATACGAGTGAGAGATGGAGGTCAGATCGCAGCTAAAATAAAAAAAAAGGAGTAAGTCAAGTATGCAACCTCTCACCAGTATTGTTCAACATATAGTTGGAGGAGGCCATAAGAGAAGCACAAGAAATCAGACAGTGTTGTAATGATAAGCTGAAAAGAAATACAATCTGCTTAGCTCATGATATTTCAGTCCTTGCTGGAAATCGCAATGATCTTCAAAAGTCACTCGATGTAATGGACCAGGTTCTCGAAGAATACAACATGAAAATAAATAAGACTAAGACTGAAATCCTAGTATGCAGAAGAGAGAAGCTGAAGGTAGAAGTCACCCTGAGAGGAGAGAAATTAGAGCTAGTGGATTCCTTCACCTATCTCGGAAGTACCATCACATGGGACGGAAGAAGTACAGTGGACATGAAGTGTATGATTGGCAAAGCTAAGAGAGCATTCATGGTAAAATGGCAACTGCTCTGTTCCAAGAAGATACGACTACAAACGAAGAAACAGTATTCAACAAAGGAAACAACCTTCTTGAGGAGTGTGGCACTCTACGGATCAGGGCCATGAATAATTGTGGAAGCAAACCACAAAAGACTTGTAGCTTTCAAAACCTGGTGTTGAAGAAGAATGCTGAAGATCAAAATGGACAGTTAATATAAGAAATAAAGATGTATACAGAGGAGTAGAAGAGGTTTGGACCCTTTGGAACATAATTCAGAAAAAAAGAAGTGGGTGGATTAGGCACATACTAAGGCACGATGGATTTGTGAAGAATATAATTGCAGGAAAAATAGAAGTGAAAGTCTCAAGAGGAAGTCCAAGGGATAAATACAATGGACAAATAAACATGAAAGTATGTTAGAAGACTTACCTGGAAGTCAGGGATCTAGCATTAGATAGGAAAATGTGAAGGGCTGCAGTCATCCAATCATAGGATTGAATTACCAATGGGAAAAACATGGTCTCCAGGAAGATGCAAGTGAGAAGGAAATAGAAAAGTGTAAACACAGAGCCAGGCAAGAGATAGTTCTGGTGGCAGAAAGCATGCATTTGCAAAGCAGAAAGTTGGTTGGTTTTCTGATTCCCATGCTTTCTGTACTCCTTATCACATTTTTAAACCTTTAAATGCCACTACTGGCATGCCGTTTGGTGCCGCTCACTGCCGAAAGTGCCATTTTTGGCTCATTCATTACAGGAAAACCTCGTAAGGGCCAATTTTAATCTGAAAGGGAGGGACTTTGTAGGACATTTAAATCTGGCATTAAAAGGTTAATAAGTTGCAGACTGCGGGGATGGACGAGGTGTTGGATATAGTGGGAGAGGAAAGTAAGTTGGTCGGGTAGATCTGTTTCAGGCAGAAAAGAGGGATCAAGGATGTATTGAGAGGCAAGGGCATGTTGAAGAGGGTTATTAAGTGGGTCACCCTGGGGATCCATAGATGTGGAAGGAGGAAAGGAAATTTGGATGGCATAAGGAGAGGCAGATGGTAGGAGGAACTTTAGTAGCATGCAACAAGTAATTAAGTGAAAATTTGTCTCAGTAATGGGGAAATTTGCTCTGCTCAAACACCTACCAATCAGCTGGTAGAATACCCAATTATGATGGTGGAACAGCATTTTTATCAAGATACCATAGTCAACACTTGTAAGGTGAAATTGCCCTGAGAAAAATTTGGCCTGGACCGGAAATTGAACCACAGACCTTTTGTTTGCCACATTAATGCGCAGACCACTACACTATCCAGGTTTCCTAATTCTCATGGCAATTTTGGTGGATACAATGGAACTGGATCGCTATGGTTTGAATACTTCAACTCTTACATGTTAAAATGTCTTTAGCTATACCTAGCCTTTTTTGCCACGGGCTGACAGACTGATTGAGGTTATGAAGGAGCTAACCTTTATCAGGTATGTGTCCCTTAGTAACCTACTTGGGTTACTGTGGGCTTTATAAGCCTTACCAAAGGCCAGAAAGTCCCAAATGGATCTCTGTTATTCCAGAAAGGTTATAATTACAAGTATGGGCTTTTTTTGGCATTCAAAATGTAGAAGGGTTGTGGTCTCCTCACCCTATTCACGTAATCTTTTAGAGATATAGGCCAGATTTCCCATCTGAGCTATGCTGAGTAATAACAGGGGTTTTAATTTTTTTTATAATCAGGGGCAAAGTTGCAGTATGTTTAGGCTTAAAGAGTGCAGTTGCAACCGAAGAGTAATCGCCTTTTTTTAAAATAAATTTTACTGTACAAATTTCTGAAGGAATATTGAGACACTCGTGGATTTTTTATACATGTAATATCACAAACATACCACTGAAAAATTCTCAAAATATATAATAAATTAAATAAAAATTCTCTAACTCTCTCCATGTGTGTTCTGTTTAAAAATAAATTCAGTTTCTAGGAGAAGAATCTGCAAGGGCCCCTTCCTATCTGGCTGTGCCACTGTATTTGTAACTCAAGTGTTTATTAAATGCCATGTTGTGGCGAGAAGGTGCTTCTTCATTGGAATTCTAGAGTGAAGGTGCTTCTCAATCTGCAATGGCCAGTGAGCCCTTCTAAGCTAACGCTATTCTCTTCCGTAAGTCTTCGCTTCTAATCCCATCTTCTTCTAGTGCCTTGAGCATGTTGTTTCAGATAGTGCATGCATTGATAAGAATATACTTCATTTCAAATATATATCATTGACCTTCAGCTTCAGGTAGTATCGTGAACAACCCAGCGCTACCGCTCTCAAGGTGTTGGGAGGAGTACCAGGAGGACCCAGGGAGGAGTGGGAGCAAGTAAGTGTTGCCAATACACTGCGTGAGGAAAAGGGTTTGATTGTGAGAGGAAGATTCGAACGAAGGGAAGCGATAACATTGGACAACACACCTCACAGGACAAGAAATTAACATGATTGACTGCTTCGTCAGCTGCGCTCTGCCCACTCATTTACAATCGGCCCTTATACCTCTTTCAAACCATGGTACTACTATTTAGAATTACCATGTATGGGTAATGCATACCTATATGTTTGGTAGTACCATGGTTCAGACTACCATCGTACGGACCAACTTACATATCATACCACTGTACTGTGAAAGGGGCACAGCGTTACCTTCACCCCCCTTACCAGGTCATCGCTACAAAAGTAAAGAGCAAGTGAACAAAATAAAGAATCCCATACTCCTGAGGCGTTCAGAGGCTTTCGAAATTTCTTCTAGCAAATGACACAGTTCTACGCTTATTAATTTTAGTAACTTAGCTTCACTTTTACTTCTGCCAAAGTAATAGTCATTTTCTTTCATTGCTTGACTTAATCAAGTGCAGTGTTTTCGTAATCCAGAGCCCAGATTCAAACTAAAAATCGTTGAAAATTTTGCTTCTTCCATCGTCACGAAATTTCCTCTGATGTTACGCTGGCTACTTAAAATACTAAGGTTATATTTTTTGGCAAGGACCAATTGAATAGATAATTACTTCAAATTGACTCCCGTAATTACCAAAAATGAAGCCGAGTGTAACGTCAAAAAACCAAGAAACAGAACGGTCGCATTCAGGGGGAAATTGACTGAGCGCTCCGTCCCCTGATTGCACCTTTTTTTTCATTATCGTTATTATTTTTTTCCGGTTTCTGCTCGCGATACGAGCGTTACCACCATAGATTGACAGCACTAGGAACTATGGATTGTCATGGTACGGACGTGCATTCACATTACGAACACAGCCTATCGTCGTACGTAAGTCATCAAGCAAGTCACTGGCGAACAGGTTCCACACCCTCTTGACGTCAGAAGCGCAGAGATGTTGGAAATGACGTCTAATGACAAAAACGTCAATTATAAAAATGCAAGCACACTTACCTCGAAGGTCCAGACGAAAACGGCTTCTCGTCCTCCCGTCCGGATCACACCTCCGGGCACAGCGGTAAACGGAATACTCGGAGCGGTGACTGCTTCGAGTGAGAACACAATTCTTTTTCTAAGTCACCCAGCACTATTGCATGGTATCTCCACGTCTGATACATGAAATGACCGAGCCAGATAGGTTATTAGTGGTAGTGGAGCGAGCAAGGGCGAGTCTCATTCTGTAGCGAGCGGTATATTCGAGCTTCGATGGAATAGAAAGTACCTTCAACGCAAGCAAAACTGTAGCAGGTCCTCGTTTTCTCAAGTTAGAAATGAGAGACGAGCAAGAAATCGCACACATGGTTTATGTCCGCTTTCAGTTTAAATTTTCTACAGTAATTCACATAACTGTTCTCACTTCCAGTGGAATCCAAATGTAAACCAGCCCTACCGACGCACAGATCATGACGACTTTGGAAGCGCGTTTTCTTCAGCAAGACACCATTCTGCGGCCAATCATAAAACGTTAATGACTCAAAACACTACTTTGACACTGTTAAGTTCATTGGCAGCACGGCAGAAATGGGAGACGAGCTAGAAATCACACACATGGTTTAAGTCCGCTTTCAGTTTAAATTTTCTACAGTAATTCACATAACCTTCTCACTTCAAGTGGAATCCAAATGTAAACCAGCCCTACCGACGCACAGATCATGACGACTTTGGAAGCGCGTTTTCTTCAGCAAGACACCATTCTGCAGTCAATCATAAAACGTTAATGATTAAATGCAAAACACTGCTTTGACACTGTTAACTTCATTGACAGAGCTTATTTCACAGCACGGCATTCTCTTGTCGAACTGGAGTCAAAGCGATCAGACGTTCACTACGTATGTGCGCACACAAAACACCGCTCTGTAGATATCGGCATTCCCGCAATTCGCGAAGCTGATTCTCCTTCCCATACAACTAACTCTACGCTCTACAGCTCTTCTTTACCGATACCGCCGAGCAGCTGTAACTCCCTGCTCTTCCTCGGATCGGCAGTGAACTGGACGTTTCCCAAACTAGTCGCTGGATGGTGTCCTGAGAAATCAGTCGGTGGAAAGGGAACAGAACCTAAGAAACAGTCCCATTAGAAAGCGATACTGAGCCGTGGGCTACCGTCGTTCTTATTCGCAAGCAGCGGCCGGGTTGATGACTGCATTGTCTACTCCCATTCATCCTTGCGTATTTATTTTCTACGCGGCGGGCCCCAGTTTAAATCCCTGTGAAGAGGGAAATTATGCAATGGTAATCCCATTTTTACTAATACTCTCTTGAGCGACATTTTATTCTATAGTTTTCACAAAATACCCGCTAGTTTAATATATATTAAGCAGTTGTAAGCCATAAGAATAGTTGTAGTAATATTTATGATGCATTAAATTTGCTTTATTTTTATATTTTTTGACAAACGTGCCAGAAATCAACAAACTTTACATATTTGATACTTTGACTTGACGTACCTATTTGTTTCACGACATACGCACGTAGTGAACGATGAAAAAGAATTTAGCAAGCGTGCGGACGACTCACAATTACATTTCTGACACTGCCTGTGCGTAAGAAGGTCCTCAGTTTAAAAATAATATTTCTCTGGAGCTCACCACTGCAGTAAATGTAATAAAAAACGGCCGTCAGTTTTTTGTGGATGATATTTCTAAAAGCAGAGCGATCGGATGATTGATTATTTCGCGACCTAAAAAAGATGGCTCTTCTAGAATTTATGCGGCCGCTATTTATTCTAAAATACATTGTATTTTAGGTGCAATGATTTCCCGTTACGGTTACATTACCTATTCAGGTAGTTTAGGCGAGATGTCAATTTGCATTTTTTTGTATTCGACTGGCAAAGGTAAGTTTTGTTGAATCGGAGAATCCTCTTTGTCGTCAAAGAATCCTCTCCCGATTTTCAACACTTTCAGGGGCCTATCTCCCTCTAGTACCTATATCCTTTTTCGCCTCAGCATACGATCTACCCGTCTTCATCCCGTCCATTAAAACCTATTCTCTTTCTTCCTCTTCCTCGCTTGCCCAACATCCTTCCCTCTATCACACTCTTGAGCAATCCATTGCCCCTTATTACATCCTCAAGCCACCTAATCTGCCTATCCTGGATTACATTCAGAAGTTTCTTTTCCTCGCCCACCATCTCAAGCACTTCCTCGTAAGTCTTCCTTTCCGTCCACCTAACCTTCTCTATCCTTCTCCACACCCATATCTCAATTGCCTGCAGCCTATTCTCGTCCTCCTATCTGAGGGTCCACGTTTCTGCTCCATACAACGCTACGCTCCATATCAAGCTCTTCACCAGCCTCTTCTTCACATCCTTACCCAATCGATCCGTTCATCAGCTCCCTTCGATTGCTAAACGCCTCCTTAGCTAACGCTATTCTCTTCCGTTATATTTTTGCTACTATGCGTTACCCGTTTGCCTCTAGCGTGCTACCTAAGTAATTAAATTGTTCTACTTGCTCGAGTTTGTGCCCTCCATTTTTAGTCACAGGCCTCGCTTTCTTTGTCCGGGAGAATCTCATTACTTTTGTTTTCTTATGATTTATCTTCATTCCGAATATCCCGCACTGCATTTTTAACGCATCTGCAAAATCTTGCAGTCCCTTCAAAGTTCCAAAAACGAACGCCTGATCGTCCGCGATTCCAACAGACTCATCAGACGCCCTTCTACTTTGATTCCCTCCTCAACTTCTTCATATGCCTGTATTACCATTTCCTCAGCATGAATGTTTTACATTACATTCAGTAAATGTGGCGTCATTATAATAAAAAAATCTTATATCTGCAATGATACCAAAATGTCAGCTACTTGCCGCACAACTTCTCGCGGTATAAAACCAACCGTTTTCCATGGAGTCTGTGCCTATCAAGTGTCTTTATTTAAAATATAAAAAGGTTCTAACGTTTAGCGCGCGTCAGAAATTTAGCTGTACGTAGTTCATATGCTTTATCAACCATTAACAAAAATAATTCATAACTCCCCGTAATGCCTTATACAGAATTAAATGAAACATACGGTTGTTAAAACAGATGGAGTGGATTTCAAGCCTTGTTTTCTCAAATACAATTGAGTGATTTGAAACAAAGTTGTTGAGTCACACCATTAAACTATTTTCTTCATGCCTCTTCCAGCTTCTTACAGTAAAGAATAAAATTCGAATATGTTTAATATGACTAAACCTGTTTCTAGGCTGCATCTTCCCTTGTTCTTTCCAAATTGAATCGCGTAAACCCTTAAACTTGCGTGAATGCGCAAACATCTTAAGGGGCCGCTTGAAGGGGCCGGTGAAGAGCTCGATATGGAGCGGAGCGTTGTTTTGAGCAGCAACTTGGACCCTCAGAAAGGAGGACGAAAATAGGCTGCATTCGTTTAGGCTGCACGCAGTTTGTGCTGTGTGAGACAGGGGAGTTAGACTTTTCTCATGTAGTCTTACTTCAAGGGTTGTTTGACGGTTATGCCCGAAATAAAGTATTTCCCGAGAACTTCTCGGGAAATACTTTATTCATTTACTCGTGAGATCGTATTTTTATCTCTTTTCCATAATCGTTGGCAAGTTTTAGTTTTTAGTTTTTAGTTATGTAAACGTTTAGTGGTCTTCATTAAGAAAAGGTTTCTAAAAGTGTAAGTTTACCATTAGGTATACCGGAAAGTATTTTTAAAAAACAGCGGTTCTTTTAAGATCCAAAGTTGAAGTGTTAAGTGTAATCGGTTTATGAAAATACCAAATATTTATAATATTATACAAGACTTGGATCCAACAATATTACATGATTACTCATTATTCTTGATTGCGCATTAGTTCAAGAAATTGTGTAAAACATCGTTCATCAAAAAGTAGCATCTGTGCACATTCGTCCAACAATCTTTGCTAACTTAAGTAAGATTGGGAAGGGAGAGTACATGAAATATTATGTTTTCTTACATCGAAGGGAAAAAGGGAGGGTTTAAAAGGGAATACTTGAATGACCTACGTCCAAAATAGCCTCTGTTGTATTTCTGTGAATGTATTCTCGCAGACGTTCCCTATTGAAAATTTCTCATTGTTCTCATAGTGATTCCTTATCATTTCTAATGAGAAGCTATGAGATTTCACGAGGAAAAATCTATTGAGAAAATTTCTTATGAGAATCTACGAGGAAAATTCAATAGGGTTCATGCATACTCCCGCGCGAATATCGCTGAATTCATGAAGAATGATGGTTTCACAAGCAATAGTGGCAATACCAACAGTGCGGGGAAAGTTGAAGAAATATCACCTTCTGACAAGAATTTGCAGGTTTTTACATGCATAAATAGTCGTAGTTTTATTGACCGAATTAATGTATTTTTTAAAAATCTACATGTTGAATGTTGGAAGGGAGGAATGGAATAATAAGAATCTGTATGGCTTCTCATTATTTTTCAAACGACTCTAGATGTTTTTAACTCCGCCCCGAAGTAGGATTTTGTAGCAGAATTACCTTATGGTACCTTTTCCTTTGGTAGTCTTGTATCTCAAAGAGAGGACTAAAAGATATTTTCTCTGAACTTTGAAAGAAAATCACGAAGCTTAAATCAGCTCAATGATGAGCCATAAATTCACTATTTTTTTTAGATCCAAATAGTTTTGAAGTTGGTAATTTTATAAGAATTTTGTCACTAGATAATGTACTAATTATATCCTGGAATGCTGGCAACACACAACACGTATGTAGCCGGTTTTCCACGGGGCGCGAAATTGCCCAATTTAAAACGGCATTTTTTCTCAATCTAGCGTGCAGTCATTTTTTTAAAATTAGAACTTAGACTACTTTCCATCTTGCGTTCATGCATTCACTCTAACGCTCTTGCAGCTCACTGCTTTACATAATGCAATTTGAAATGTACATTTATACATCATATTGAGCGGTTACGTTCCCTGGGTAAAACATGCTACATGCTTAAGGAAAGCCATTATTAGTGGGAATTTCACTCTGTTAATCATATATAAATAATCATGAATGATGAGTGACTGACACATCGCTTGAAGCTATCCTAAAAGACGTAAAGTTCTGGGCCTCCAGCCTAATCTATCCATCCAAGAGTAAGATCTATTCTGTTATAATGGAACTAAAAATACTGACACTTTTGCAATCTGATGAATGTGCTCGGCGAAAGGTAGGATTGTTTAAATTGGTCCCAAAATATTCAATTAAAGTTACATGCTTTGGGCCATCTGAGTACCTACCTAGAAATTTCCCCACGGCATCCTTAATATATAACTAGTCCCCATGGTTTTTTTCAGCTGGTGTTGGAATCAATCACTAGATTTTGAGAAGATTCTCTTACCAATAATCATCTTAATCTGGCTACTGTAAATCTGGTAAACTGGTAAAAAAAACTGGTAAATGGCTACTCAGTCAGCATTAATGTGCCCTGAATGATAAATCTATCAAAGATATTTATGTTCTAATTAATATTCTTGTTCAAGGTTTGAGGCAATGTTTGACTAAGAAAAATGAGGCATATCCTCATGAAATTCTGGAGAGAACATCCCATGGATGAACAGAAGTGGGGAATTAGGACATCTGTACAAGGTCCACTCAAAGCCTAAATGATTCTTTATGGATTCTAAATATTCTATTGGAAAGTTTCGATGTGTTGCATGCCTTATTTCAATTTGATATCAATTGGATGTCATGAGTGGCTACAATATTATTTTAACTTGTATTGAAATAAGACAAGTGCATTGGAGATATTATATCCAAAGCAGAAATGGCAGATAAAATTCTCAAATGAGTATGTAGAAACTGGAAGAATAAACTCTCACCAGGTATGAATGTAATAGTTGTTTATTTTCACTTAGATTTTGTTTATTTGTAACGGCAAAATAACTGGCCCATAATCTACTTCTTTATGAAGTGGAAATGTCTGTGATTCCTTCTTTTCTTTTGTCCATTCTGGATCCTTGCTGGATATTGACAGAGGCCTATTGCCTGAATGTCTGTACTGCCATTCTATTCCTCCCCAGCCTATGTTGCCATTGTAAGAGAATTTGGCCATGCATTCCACAAACCTTGCCTCCCACTGCCAACCAGCATAAAACTCAGTGGATTTGAGGACTTCAACTTTGATGTGATAAATTTTTCCCCCTGAAATTATGAATAGAAAAGATGATTTAATCAATGAGACATTATTCACCGAACTATTGGGTTGGCTGTGAGCTCCAACTTAAAATTTTGCCAAAATTTACGTACAAGGTTTGTCCTGAAAGTAATTCTCAGTAAGTCTATTAAAAATAATTTATTGAATTTTTCGTTACGAGTGTTTAAAAATCTTCAAAATAGGCTCCTTTTGCGTCAATACATCGGCTCCAGCGGTACTTCCAGCTCTCGAATGCGTTGCGGCAGGCCTCCTCCGGAATGTCCTTTAATGCCGCGGTGCAAGCTGCTTTGATCCCGTCCACTGTCCCGAAATGCTTGCATTTCAGGGGTGTTTTGAGGCGTGGAAACAAAAAAAAGGTCGGAGGAGCCACGTCCGGGTTGTAAGGGGGCTGGGAGATCGTTGGCACTCCTGCTTTGACCAGGTAGTCAGTGACGATGAAGGCGCTGTGGGCCGGCGCATTGTCGTGGTGCAACTTCCAGTTGTCTGCGATGTCCGGCACTTTTGGAACCATTTTTGCGCACACCTTCCACATGCCAATATGTTTCGTAACGATCTCATAAACTTGAGTTTTCGGAATGTTTAACATGTCGGCCATTAAACGAACACTTAATCGTCGGTCTGAATTCAACAGTTCCCTCACTCGCGTCAGATTGTCGGCCGTGGTGGTCGTGGATGGCCGTCCGGCGCGGTCGACCTCTTTCCAGCCTTCCAAAACGGCCTTGTGCCACCGAAACACTTGCCGATCTGACGGGGCATCTTCTTTGTAAGCAGTCTTGATCAGAGAAACAGTTTCCGTAGCGGTCTTGCCAAGTTTCACGCAAAACTTGATCGCAAATCTTTGTTCTAACGAGCGCTGCATTTTCACTTGCACAAGATCAAAAAACAACTCTCACAGACAGGACCGTTCCCTCTCTCCGGATGCTCGGAGCACACTGAGCGACGGAACGCTGCTTAGCTGGGTTCCCCCACTAACAGTTTCAACCTGTCCGATCGCACTCCGACGTACAGTAGCGTCACAATAGAATCACTGACATTACTTTCAGGACATATCTTGTGCATTTGATTTATTGAATTATGATATATACTAACACTTTAGTCAAATGAAATATGATGATACTCGTAGTAGATACCCTGTTAACCATTCATGTAGCCAAAATTCTAGAGTAACATTGTACTGCAATTACCGTGAAGCTTCTGAAGTGTATTGCAGCATCTCTTAAGTCTAAAAATTATGGGCGTAGCCTGGGGGAGGCAGGAGGTAGGAGGGGGGTCTGCCTCCCCTAATTCAAACACATAAATAAAAGTTCTTGACAGAAAAGTAGAAATAAGATGAATGCAAGCAAAGTTAACTTGGTTTGATAATTGGCTTTGGAATCTATTGAATATTGCAGCACAATAATCAACCTGTACATATAGTGATTCAGAATCAATAATGTGTTAAGCAACTTTCATGCACTTCATGTCCTCTCCCTCCCCTCACCCAAGAAATCCTAACAGCACCCATGCTATAAAATGTCCTCCTTGCAATGTCTGGACAATATCTAAACAACAATATGCAACTGGTCGTGAAACACCTTTGTAGCTCCTTTAAAACCCTTAATCCAAAAGCACTAATTCCCAATAGAATTCTCTTTTCAAAAATGTGGTTGAATATTGCAGAAATAACCCTAACTAAACGCCAACAGAAATTGTGAGCAAAATTTTCCATTTGTTGCAACATGTTTATTTTCATTTGCTCTGCCGTAGTGATTGACTGAATATGAGATTAGTTTTATTTTGCCTAACATCTCCTCTGTATTAAAAAAATAGGAACTTTGGAAATGGCTCATTTTTCAATATCACTCATTGATCGATTGATATTTCTCATCCCCTCCAGATCAATCTCTTTCTGTTTCCCATTCCTCAGAAATGTCATTCTTCAGTCAGAAAAGTCAGAAATTCTCTATGTCAAAACTTGACTATAGTATTTTAAAAATAAAGCATGCTGTTGAGAGTTCAATTGCTTCAGATTATCATGAAATAAATATGGACGGCCTATGGCATTTTTCTGCATCAACTGAAATGGATTAAAATTTTATGAGCTTGCATTGATAATTGTAATGCAGTAAAGACATAGCCATAATGTTGCCAAGGGACTTGAACCACATTACAACCAAAAACCTCATGCAGGATTTATGCAGCACTTTTGTGTTTGCTGGTTAAGGTTTCAAAAGCAAACCTATCGTGGAATAACCTATTAACATCATATATGAAGAGAATAATGGTGAAACAATTTAATGTAAATGATGCAGCTTCACTACAAATGTATTAATTGCTTTTCTATTACGTACATGATTACTCTTTTGAGTATGCGAGTGTTCTTTTAAGCCAATGCACCTACTGGCCACCCAGCATATGATAATGAATGTATGACTTTCAGTTTTGAGCGCTAACATTGAAGACTTCCAATCACACCTCCTTTTCAAAAGAATTGTATCATGCACTACCATCTTCCTGGGAGGTGTGTGAGCCCTAGTAGCTATATTTATAGTTTCTCTGGAAACTTAAAAAAAACTCACTACTCAAAGAGTCACACTTGAATGCCAAATTAATTCCAGGGGATAGTTAGGCTACATTTCTCTCAGGGATCGAAAGACCATTAAAGGCGTTCCATTTGATGAACTAAGAAATTAATAATTTGAACAGCTCTCCTCACTTCTGCTAACATAAGTGAAAAATTATCGACAGTCGAAGTTGGGATTTTTTGTCTGTGCAATCAATCTTAGTTTGGGGTTGAAAAAAAACAATTTCTGCCACAAAAAAATAGTGCAAAAATCGATGCATATGACACTCTGTTGCCATGACATTCTGACTGACATGAAGCTGATTCTCGCTTGCCATGAAATACTGATCATATCATACAGATTTGGATCACCTCAGGCTTCTTGGTACACCATACCTAACCATCAAAGAGGGGAATAGTTGAATATGACTTCGGGTTCTCTAATTGTAAAAGAATCATGGGGAAATTCTAATTGAATCTAGTTGGGCCAACCAGACCCTTGCTGAGCCATTTAATACCTGAAGCAGGAATGGAAACTGTTCCCCACAGTAAGATATTTTTAGATCCATAATGGAATTTTTAAAATCATTCCTAGCAACATTTCTATACGCTCATCTAATGGGACAAAATTGACCATTAATTAAAAATTAATTTTTCAACTGTTTCAACTTAAAAAACAAACTGAGTGAACGAATTGCAATAAATCATAAAAATGTTGTAAAGTTACAAAATCAATGAGGGCTCTTTTTAATTATATAGCCCAGGGTCCCCAAACTCCCTAATCTTCCCAATATGCATGAGGTTACACCTGAAGATAAGGTCCAACATTGAAACCCATGCTGTAATTAAAATGAACACTTGTGGAATCACCAAGTTTGAGTGTTTAATTTAAAGAATAGTCCACATTTTTGATGGTAATTTAGTTGACCTACTAGAGAGCGCATGTTCAATTTGCATACAGATTTAAGTATATATAATGTTGAAATATAAAACCTTTTTGAGTCACCAATCTTAGAGATCTGATGGATTAAAAATGAGAAGAGTGGTATCATCTTGTAAGATCTCAGTCGTTTTGCCGGAAGAATAGATGAGATATAACAGGCAACATGAAATTTTATCACTCATGCATCATCATTCACTGTGTATAATTTGACAAGACTCCTGATTAAGTTCCTCATCAAGTCCTGTCATATGATTCCAGATAAATAAAAGTTTTTCCTACACCTGAATGGAAAGTTCATTTTTCTGCCCTGTTTTTTTGGGAGGAAAGTGGCACTGTTGTATTTGCACTGGCACTGAGTTGATAACCTCACCATGTTTAAAAAGAAAAATTGACACATCAAATTAGAATTATTAATAAATTGAAATACATATCAGTTCATAAATAAATTAATTTGTAATTAAGTAGATCAACACATCATTTCATTGGGAGTTCCTAACGATGACGATCAAGAAAAGAGAATTCCAAAATTTTGGTTTGGAAGTTTGAAATTTTTCTATTTATTTCCTGAGAAATCAGGAGGGTGATACTGTTTCCAGAATTGCAGAAACTTAAAAATTACCAGAATATTACCATAATTTTTGAAAAAATTCCATAATTTCCCACAGAAATTTACCTCAAATGATCATTAATCTTCCCATCTCTAATTATACATGAAGAATTATCAGAGTGAATGATTGTACATTGCAGTCATAAATGAATAATATTTCAATGAACTTTCTTCCGAGATGAGGCAAAAACTTGTATACATAACACAGGAAAAACGTAGGACTTAGTAATCCACATTTAAGTCAACCTCACGAATGGCTCGGGTGGCAATATGGTGTGAGTTGTCAAGTCCTACTTCCCTTCCTAGCTACATAATATACTATTAATGAGTGAGATGTGTGAGGAAATTTCTTACCTGCTTTGATTGAGAAGCTGTAATCTTTTGGAGGAGTTCCCCCTTCTCCATGCTCATGTAGTTTCAAACTGCTGAATGTGATCGGAATTATTTCTCCGCTTGGTTTGGTTACATATCCATACTCCTTGCTGTAAAAAATGCAAATTGATGATTGAATGAGGAAGATGAATGCCTAGTGTACATGTGATACAAGTTCATGGCAATGCTACCTTGAAAATGTCACTGGAATACTTATTGTGCCCACAGTGATACATGTACCATTTTGGAAATGCATAAAATGAGAAACGTAGCGATGAAAGTGTTTCCACCGCATGATTCCTGAAATAAACATTTGGAATATATATAGTGGTATCCACAGGTATCATAAGCTTTACAGTTTATATGGGCTGAACTAAACATAATAACTGCTGAATGTCGTTATGTAGGTACTTGACAACCGGGCCATGCTGACATAAATTTGGCATAACTGGTAGGGATTTAAGATTTAGGCTGGGACTTATAGAGCAGGCATGCCCATGTCTGTTTCTAAAAGCCACATCTCATTTCATTGCTACTCCTTTGGCTTATCTAACTGCTCAGAACCTTCTTCACAAGAATTATCATGGTTTTGGGATTGGTAAGTCCACAACCTCAGCTTCATTTGGGTTGATGAATGAAATTCTACGAGGTCAAAATGATATGCTTCTTACTGGAGGACTTTACTTTGATATAAGTAATGTCTCTGACCTCAATTTCAATTTCCCATGTTTCATGGGTCAAAATTTACAAAAAATCCCACCAATTAATAAAAAGTAACATAACTTCTGCTGTGTGAACTGGCCAGCACTCAAAGTGTTTACCTCTAATTCTGTGTACACACTCAACAGTGCCAAAATATTGCTATGAAATTGTATCATGATTATATATATATCAGATCAGTCCTACTGTTTGATTATAATTCAAGGTGGAAACATGACTTCATGATAATTTTTGGTGTCATGGTAGAAAACAGCTTATCATCTATCCCTGGCATTCACTGTGCTGTTTGACTGTCTCATTTACTTTAACTCTAACAAGACTCACAACCCCACCCAAGATGTAGGAGGGCTACACATCATCACACAAAAAGCAGAGGGTAAAGGATGAAAGGAGTGCATAGATACAGTAATTGATATTGATATCAATTTCAAAATGAAAGACAATGGTAACATTCCACATAGAGTTTTTTTAAAAAATAATTACCGACCATGGTTTCAGCACCTAGTGCCATTATCAAGGTACAATTTTTCAGGAGTGGTGTTTACAAATTAAAGTGTGATGATTGTGGTATGAATTACATTGATCTACAGGCCAAAAATTTAAGGACAGAGTGAAGGAGAATAGGTTAAGTTTTATTAATTGTGATGATAAATCATGTTTTGCTAAACATTTGTATGATTTTAATCATTTTAGTAATTTTGATGCAGCTTTTTTACACCATTTTGACAAAGGGGCTAAGTTGGATTTCTTTGAGCAATATGAAATTGCTCATAGCCCGGCTAAGTTATGTAATGATGTGGTTTTTAATGACAGGTCACCTCTTTTGAACCTTGTTCTTCCTTGTGTCCGACAACCCCATGATGATGCTGCCTGACCTTCACCATCAATGGCTTTTCTTCGTCTCACTTCCCTCCCCCTACCTAACTCCCCCCTCTCTCTAACCCCCTGCCATCTCCATTCCTGGGTATATATGATGGAGTTTTTGGAAAAATTGTACCTTTATAATGGCACTAGGTGCTGTAACCATGGTTGGTAATTTAAAAAAAAATTCTGTGTGGAAAGTTACCATTGTCTTGTATTTTGAAATGGATATCAATATCAATTACTTCCACAAAGTTGAGCCAGATACGCTTTTATATATAAAATAATTGATATTTGGCTACCAACTAGTTAGATTCTGAATTAAAATATGAACATCCTGAACCCAATACGTAGCTGTTAACAACTATTGGAGGTTGGAGACCTAGAAAGCAAAACCGCAAATTTTGAATGGCTGCACTGCCTAGTCTTGAAATTTTTTATCTTCTCCAATACTTTTAGTAGTCAAGTGACAATAAGTAAGAAATAAAATAATCTAAAATGTCTTTCATCCTGTAATCTGGGAATCCACTTAAAACTGCAATTTCAATTTGCTCATTTCACTCAAGGTGACATAAAATGATGTAATATATTTTATGATTTTAGTCGTTTCTTGATTCATAAATTCATAGGAGATCTTGTGGATAAAGACTTTTTGGTTCCTGAGGTAAGTTAAATTAGGTATACTTCTAACACAGTATGAAGTAAAGGAATTACTTTGTTCTTCCCTGAGTTAAAACTACTTTGGTGATTGGTAACACTGTTGCACAGAATCAGAAAGAAAACAGATCTTTCATGCAATATGACTTACCATAGTTGCGGCTCTTCAGTGAATTCATTTTTAGACGAAAAATTTCTCCATTGACTTCTGCTGATCCAATGATACTGCCATGCTGCTCATAATGAGTCAGACGAAAGCTATTAGTGGTACAGTATTTTAGTGGCATTGCTTATGATATGTAGAAATAAGAAATGTACCAAAAATAAATCTATACACTTACTTTTTCACAGTTTCAAAAAAATCTTCATTCCATGGTTCTCTGGCAAATATCTTAGCTAATAGCATAGCATCAGTATTCATGTCAATATCAAAGAAAGGAAGGTTGGACGTCCAAATGGCATCAAGATGAACATGAACTACATTTTTGGCATCATTTCCAACTCTGCAAAAAAGCAAGAGCTACATATATTCACCATTTGTGAAAGATGGATAAAGAGAATCATTCTTAAGCATGTCTTTGAGATAAATCCGTTATTTGAATGAAATTAACCATCTTAGTGCCCCAGGCCGATACATTGGGTTTTGCTCCTCGAACAAAAAGTGCCACGAGCCTATATATCAGCTTGAAAACAAATTATTCTTCAAACTAATTTTGTTGTAATTATTACATTTCCTTTATGCAATGTATCAGAATATTATAAACAACAATTAATTCATTTTTAGTACAATAATAAAAAACATTACATTCATATCTAAAATAGTAACTTTTATTGTTTATTTTTCATAAGGTGATACAAAACTCTCAAATTCACGCTGGCACTTTTCGCTTGTACCTCTGAATTTCGATGGCACTAAGAGGGTTAATAGAAGAAGCTGAGCAGTTCATGCAAAATCAATTGACAAGTGCATGCAAAATCCTCTCCTCTCTCAGCAGTAATATCTTTGAGAAAGCAGTAAATTCTGTACAGTAGCAACATGGCAGTGATATGGCCAGGATGTATTTTTGAGATGGGAGGGGGGGTGTCCATGTTACAAATGAAGGGAGGGAATTGAAAATTTTTGAAAAACAGAAAAAAATGAGTTTTTAGGCATTACAAAGTGTAAATTCAAGAGCAGTGTGACAGCCGATATTTAAAGGTTTTAGTGGTACAAATGTCTGAAAGAATACAAAATCCAAAGTCATATATATTTTTGAAAATTAGAGATTCATTAATTTAAAAATTTGGTCAAACTGGATGAATGGACTCAGCATTCTTAGTTAGCCAACTAGTGAACAAAGTTTCTCTTGTTGTGGTAATTAAAAAAAGATTAAAAATTTTTGAGTGAATGGGAGTTTCTGACCCTATGGGCCCCCAGCTATTTCACTAAACATGGGGTTAGGGAGGAGCCAATTTCTTACTTCACCCATTAGTAGGCATAACTTTAGATTTATTGCTGTGGAAAGTGATGCACACATACTTTTTTCAAGAACATGGGACTGGGGGCCATAAAAAATTTCGTTTATGGCACTTTCTATGGTGGTTTGCTGAGTTCTTAGCATGTTTGATGCCGCAGACACACATGTGCATCAAGGCATACTTACCTCACAGGCCATTGACACGCATGTGCGTCACAGCTGCAGGGGTTTCCCCTTCGAAATGATTGCGTTAATTTTGGCAGATGGAATGTTCCTTAGAAGAGGCACTCATTAAAGTTTTTGGCTTCATCAAATCAGCTGTTTTTTGTAATTAATTATTTCCAATTGTATTATTACATGAAAAATTTAATTTAAATAATCAAATTTTCAGCTCCTACAGCAAACCATCAAAATTTTAGAGGCAGTGAACGTGTTAATAACTGGCATGCAGTATTTTTATGTGGCTATTTTGATTGAATTTCTTATGAGGAAGGGGCAATAAGCTGTTTCACTCCCCCATCTGCCATGAATTGGTGGTAGCTTGTAAGTTAGGTACTTGGGGCAGTGACTGACAACTGAAATAATGTATTCCTTTAAGGACTAGGGGATAGCTTGGTAAGGGCAGAACTATTTGGGGAATGGAAGAATGGAGGAGAGAAACTGAACATTGGCATTAGTCTACTCTCAATAGAGGATGCCAAGTGGACCACAGTTTACCCTCCCCATCTATAGACAGAGTACTGTTATTGAAGTGATCTCCAGAAAGCACCCTAGTAAGGATTGGGATTCCACAGAAAAATTTCCATCACCCAGGGATTTATACCCAGGCCCTTGGAGATCTAGCACTCTGGCAACAAAACTTATACCATCCCCACCATGGATTTTTACTAAGTCCCTGATCTGATAGATTGTTGTGCCACAGGTTTAGAGTCCCAATGAATGTTGACTTGTGAGTGCGCTTCAAAGATTTTAAGTCATGGAGCCTATGAAAGTGAAACACTTAATATGGTTATGAGGTTTGAGAGAGTGTTTTCTCAGTTTGGCAAAACAGTAAATATTATTGCCACAAGAGAGTTATGAAGGGGGCTCCTAGAGTAATCTCACATCTTTCTTAGGGAAAGGATGCACTATTTTAGCTGTGGCCACAACCGCTGGCTGGTTGTGGCAGCAGATAATATGACCAAGAAAGCAATAAGCCATGCAACCAGTTCAATAGTATGATGTCACACTCTGCTATCTAGCTGCACTCAGGCATATGCTCATGTGAATAGTGGTCATAAAAGTGTTTGGCTGATTGATGCAAGTGCGGCTGACACAACCAGTCAGCCACTTTTTCTTAACCCATTCGCCTCATGATTTTCATAGGAATTTCTGGCCCTGAGTTCTTATTTTATTTTCTCAAAATTTTCGTTTCATTTTCATTTTTTATCTCTGGCTGTAGAGCACCTTTCAGAATGAAATTTCTTCAGTGGGTAAATTATATAATTTTTAATCGATTAAAAATAGTGTAATTATTCACATCTCATTAGTTATAAACAAATTAAAAAATACAACTTTTTGTGATCGGCGATTAGCTGGCTCTTCACCCAAATGGGTTAAGGCTTATTGGGTATAAGCATGTCCTTTAAATTTATATCAAGGGGCCAACCACAGTATAGGCTGTGGCTGCGGATGCACAAGTATGGTACTACACTCAAGGAGAGGCAACAAAAGGTACACAGTTTAACTCCCATACGATGAATCGAGTAATGCTCTTAAATTTCTTTCAACATTGCACACTCTAAGGGCTTGGGATTCCCCAGAAATATTCATTGAGACAAGGATTCAAACCTGGGTCTTTAGGATGGGACATTAGATCCAACCTATACAACAGCATCCTCCCAGATGCTATCCTACATTTAGAATCACAAAAAGTATCCATTAAATTGCTAAAAATATTACAGACTACTGGGAAGCCCTTAAACATTCAGAATAGCAAATGACAACTTGGTGCAATCCATGGGAAAAATGGCCAGAGAAACTATTCTGGAAAACAGCTTGGATGCCAGTTCATTCAGAGTAGTAGCATCACAGTCTGTGGCATGACAACTAATGAATTTCTCAGGCAAGTCAAAGGAGAAAAGCAGGAAACAGACCTAAAATCAGTGTCTTCTACTCTAATTGAACTTTTCTTCATCCTATGAATTTTCTCAGCAGTTGTTAGCTTGATGATGATGGCTATTAGTTGAATATTGTATTGTTTTCTGTATTTCATATTTTAAAAAATGTGATGGGGTTATAGATCTTTCATGAAGAAAAGTAAGAAATATATCTTACAATGTGATAATCTTGTTCTTTCACTTATGTTAGCTAGTTCTGGGTGTGTTATAGAATATCCTCAGAAACTCTTACTTTGATTCTTTAGAAACTTCTCCATAATGTAAAAGTAATGTGTCCCATTTTATGTGAAAACTGACCTCATTTTTCCATCATAGAATATCTTCCACTTTTTTAATGGGCAAAGGGGTGTAAACCTTAGCCCTTCAGCACTGAATAGCCTCAGTGATTTCTCTTGATCGTCTTGAAATAATATGGTGTCTGGAAGCTTCAAACTTTCTAGTATACCAATTCCTGGAATCTGTAAACAAAATTTTGAATAAGAAAGTTTGTAAAGATTCATTTTATATTTTTGGGACAAATAAAAAGTAGCAGTGGGGAAAATACTGAAAGAATTTCTTTAGGTTAAGTTAAACAGAGAATTTTTTCTCAGAGATCACTGCATGATAAAAGTTTTTTCTTTAATTTATTATATTTCCTGAAAGCTGTGTTTTCTCAGGTTTTGCAACACATCTCTCTTATCTCTGCTCTTATCTTCTCTGCTTTGCATCTTAGACCGGTTTCTCCATTGTAAATATGAAGTCTAAAATTGAAACATGAAGCCCCTTCATTTGTATAAACATCACCTCAAAATAGCTTCATTTGAACAGAAATAATGGAGGTGCTACATAATAACAAAATTTTTCATTGTTATATGAGCTCATATCATCTCCAAACGAAGCTTTTTCTGGTATGAATTGAACATCGTGTGGCTTTTTAGGAAATGAGGGAGCAATTGCAATGGTGAGTAAGCATTCAAGTCCTCTCACTTTTGGCTACATTTCTCATATTTTACAAAGTCATTCTGAGACTTTCTCTTTTGGCCAGGACTAATGAAGCTAAAATTATCCACTTGCCAACTCAAAGTGTATTTTACAGTCAATATGGGGGTATACATGGCTGATAAGTGAAGTAATGGAATGTTGCCAGTTATAAGAGGATTGCTAGAAAGGAATCTATGTATAGGTTAGTTATATAGAGTTTTAGTTGATTTGACGTACATACATTTTTCAACAGGAGGGAAATTATATAAGGTCATTGAGCAAAGATGTAAAGGAAGTATTGTGGTACTGGCTGCAAATATTATATCTCGAAGGTAAGTCTGTAATCATTGTTATCCATCAACAGATATCCACTATTTCCACCAGGGGTTTTATCTTCATTGTTGAGTCAATATATCTCATTTTACTTGATAGTCAACAGTTTTGGTGATGTCAACAACAACTAAGTATACGATCTGACTAAGTAGTTTATATAAAATAAGTTGCCTGGTTGCTTGGTTGGTAATCTGAAAGGCAAGCTGACAGACTCAGAACACTCAATTGTTGTCATAGGCTTAGCTTCCTAAATCGTTGACCATAAAAAAATTTGAGATTTATGGACTTTTCATCATCAACAATTACAGAGGGAGAGGCAACTTATCAGGCAATAAGAAGTAACCAATTCACCCCACTGGGCAGCATAATCCATGGTGTGTACTTCTTCAGAGTGAGTTTCTCTCACTCATATTAAAAAATAACTTTGGAATGATTTGGTGATGAGGGTTGAATTTGATTGTAAGTGTATTCTTGCAGACACTCGAAGGAGGTGATGACATGATTAATACTGAGAGGTTTGAGGAGTAGGTTAAGAGGAGAATGGAGAAAATATGAAAGTCAGAAAGGAAGTGTGATTGAGCTTATGGAATTTAAAATCTCATAGGTGGTCAGGCTTGCTTGAATTTTTCTGAAGATTAAATTCTGAGCTTTTAAATTCCAGTCCTCAAAGTTCTCTTTTATTCAGTGGGTCGCATATTCTGACAGGAAAAAATTACTCTTTTGTATGATAAATGTTAAGATGTAGGATTTAGCTTAATGGTAAGGACTACACACTGTCTTCTGCTGGTAATGAGGGCATTTTGGTTAAAATGTTATTGCTTTGAAGAATGTCTATTCTTTGTACACCGCACATATTCATACTGCCATATTTTTCTTTTACTGCTTGGTGTTCATGTTTCCAAAACAGTGGAATATTGATGATGGGAAATTAAAACAAACACAAAGAGCCACACACTAAAAAGATTCTATTGGTGTTGTTTTTCATATAAAAAATTCTGAAATAATTAAATGACGATGACTTGTAGTTTACAGTACCAATAAGTGAATCATTAACTATGCATTTTTGTTATTTGGACTTTTGATTCTTTCCTATTCCTGGGTAACTCAGCTTGATTTGGAAGAATCACTCTACTCAACTTTTTTTGACCAATTATATGCAATTCATTATTTATCAAAGCCTAGCATGAATATTTTTGAAACCTTGTCCCTTACCTCTTTACATGGCTGGTGTCCTAACACAACCTGCCACATGCCCATACAGTGGCTCGTAGGATAGTATGTAGATATAATGTAGTCTGGAAGATGCGAAATCCCTCACAGTCCAAATCAGATATATTTTACTGTATTTGTGGATTTTGAATTTTAGCTGCCCTGACTCTTAAAATGATGTAGCCTCATTAACTTAGGCTTTAGTAAGACAAGAAAGCACAACAGACAGAGGAGGATATTGAAATCACGACCTTTGAGATGTCAGGAAATGGGTGGATTAAGGACAGGTGAAAGTGATGTGGCCACACTCCAGCCCCCTGTTATTCCCTGCAGGACTGGGCAGTATTTCAAATGCATGTATGTATTTGAAATACTTTAAGTATTTTGTGTTTCAAATACACTTTGCAAAAGTATTTTGATTTCAAGGACATAGTTAAGGTATTCCAGCATTTTAAAATTCTTAAAATACGCTTGAGAAATTCATACTTGAGCCATAATTACGGTATGTGAAGTTGGCACTATATAACTCCCAGTTGACCTTGAAGTGAATTTATTTTAATTTGGGTTATGATATTGCCCCATTGTGGTCTAATCTGCAGTGAAAATTTTGACACATTTGGGAAAACAGCGGCAGACAACCTCCATGATGGCAGAGGCTTCTATGGGGCAGAACTCTTGAAGTGTAGTACACCTCTCCAGAATTGAAGGAAACCCCTTTGCAAAGAAATTTCATGCTCTTCAACAGGAAAAAAAATAATTCCACTTGTATGCAAATTGAAAATTTCGTTCATCTATCGTTAAAATTATAATTTAGCTTTTGGGTGATACCTCAAAAAATATTTATTTGAGACATAAAGTTTCATAATTAGCTTATTAAAATTTTTCAAACCACTTCTGTACCACTTTCATTGCATCAACCCTGTAAGCATTCATCTACAATTAAATCATGGATTTTAGTGGCTATTCCGCAATGATCAGTTTGCAAACTTGCCCGCATTAAGACTGAAGAGAAACTCGCAACCTCATCTTATGTTTGTCAAATCCATTTTCTCCCCTCTTTGTACTCTTAAAGAAATACAGGCAACTCTTTAAATGGGAATGCAAAATGGTTGCCTAAATCTCTTCTAATCAGCTACATAAATTATCAAGTTGTTGTCCTAAGAAATATGCTAATCCAAAAACACAACCATTGCTATTGCTACATTGGTGGGTTAGAAATAAAGAAAGTTTTTAAACAAATACAGCTGTCTACATGCAATTTGGCATTCTATCGTTTGGTATGAGAAATTTTCATTCCAACCACTAAAATAATAACTCCACAAATATTCCACGAGCAAAATGGAAAGTAATTGTTTGGAATATATCGATCTGAAAAATATCTGAGACGGAGGTGAATATTACCAAAAAGTTATGGTAATTTTCAGGGGCAGTGGTAAATTATGTAAACTACCTTGGTAATTTATGAAAATTACTATTGTTATTTTCAGAATGGTCCATCTCTACACCTGCCACGTGCCCTTACGGCAATTTTAAGGGATATGAAGAGATGTTGAAGGATGTAGGATGTGAAATTACAACTGTAACATATTCACGCTCTGACCCTTTGTTTTTGGGGAATATTATTAGTATATTTGTGTACTACGTAGTTATTTTGACAGGATTACACACTTTTATTTTTGTGCTATGTTGATTTTGTATATATTTTCAATATTAATTTGTAACAAACTTCATCATCTCTGGGAATTAAATGGCAAAAACACAACTGTCAAATAATACAAAGAACTTTTGAGAAGCTAATAGCTCAGCGATATTAGCATAAGCCCAAATGTTCTAGAACACGTAAAAATGCAGCCCATGCTCGGCTATATAAAGCACACACTGTGGAGGACTCTAGGCATTGTTTGTCTAGGAGGAGGCATTATTTTTCTGCAGTTGCTACTGGTCGTATTAGCTGCAACCACCTGTTAATTGTTGTCGCGGCCAAGTGAAGTATTGAGTTTTTCTGGTTCGTCGACGAAAGTTTGTACCAGCCAATTTTTAATTATTTAGTGCTGTGGGAGTGTGGGAAAGCTGTTGAGAATTATTCGGCAATGATTCACTGTAGGCAACATGCAGATCAAAGGAGGAGACGCATCATGTTGCACTGTAACAACTCAGGAGGACAAGGGGTCGCAGAAAGGACAAGCAGCAAGGGAGCGGAAATCAATTGCCACAAAGAGCACAACAAATACATCTAACCATAAGTATTAAGAGGACCCATTGTCCTATAAAATTGTCTTGTTGTGTATACTTATTAAAGGTGTAATTTTATTTCGTGGGGAGAATGAAAAACCAACGAGTGAACAACGAACAGACATGGGGGATAAAAGCGATTTGTTGTTTACCTGCAATTCAGTGTTTTTTATACATGTACAAGTTGTGCGTGGGTTGGTGATTTTAAGATCAAGGTTATCAATTGTCATGTGTGGCAAAAGTAAATTAAATTTACATGGCACCCATCAACAACAGCATTCAGAATTTATTTATTTATTACATAACGGATGAGATGATGATAGGTAGAAGTTATTTGAGTTGGAAAATTACGTTTGGTGTAGATATTGGCACTTGCTGGTGTGGTAGCTACTTGAAAAATACTTGTGTTGGTACAAATCAACCTCCTAATCAGCCTCATGGTTGGTTCAACAATGTAGACACTTATCAACCAGCTAGCCTTAAACATCCTCCAAAAATACTTATGATGGGAACTCGTATTTTCATTGAGCGCCTTAGATTAATCTGCTAAATTTATAATGGCAGATTATTAAATTTTAGTCTATTTTACTGTCCTGCAAGCATGTATGTGTTTTTCTCCTGAATTTGAAGACCTGAATTTGAGCTTGGTATGAGAACAAGGATATTGCCAAAGGGGTAGTCCTGAACCCCCCCCACCCCCCGCATCTTTTAGCAAAATAGAGCAAAAATAAAACATGCATGTTGTTGAGTCCGTAGGTCATTACTAAAACAGCCATCATAACTAACAACAACTTAATCTGCATTCACATTACATCACCACCGCTGTGTGCATGTCTGCTCGCCATGATGGCTGGGACAAGAGAGAGCCTCACCTCCTGAGTGGCTATCCCACAATCACCCAAAACAAAACACAATTGAATTCACCAAACATGGTGGACAAGTGTAACCAACATGGCGGACAAAACAATAGCATTATAAAACACAAACATCTTTATATATAAGTGCACAACACCTGTGGTTTAACTTATTTTAACCATGTTTAATATACGTTGAGTAAAATCAAACTAAGTTTCCTTTAAACTAAGTGACACAGATAAATTATGATAATTTCAGCATAAAAATAAAATTACCCTTTTTTAAGATAATATTTTATGAATTCAGTCCTTTCAGGCGTCACCTGGTGGAAGTCAATTACTGAATAAATAATGACAATACCGTCTATGTTAAAATCCAAAGAATTCTTTATTGGTACGACTAGTTTCAAAGCTACTGTGGTATCTGAAAATGACACAGTAGTGTTGAAACTAGGTGTACCAATAAAGAACTCTGTGGATTTAAACATAGACGGTATTGTCATTATTTATGCGAGAATATTTTATCCACACCTAAGCTCTGACACTCCTCGCTACATCCTTATTGAGTGGGATAATTAAGAGAAAGGTATAAGGCATAGTTACAGCCAACTACTTGGTGGTGTAGCAAAAATAATTCCTCCAAATTTTATACTATCAATATCCTCCTAAGACATCTCCTAGGTATTTTAGGCATTAACGGCCTGTCAAAATGTCATAGAATGTGAAAATATGAAGCATGAAGAGCCTCACCATCCCAATTAATCAAAGTATTTCTCACTTTATTACTGAGGCAGGAGACAAAGGCAACACAAGGTGATGTGCATCCAGAATAGGTATCCATCTTGTGATAGCAAGCTTTGCATCACATAGTAAATATGTTTGCTTCACAGATGAGGCAATGGAAGAAAAGCATCTTGGCACTATTGAAATAAAGTCCAAGCCTATTCATTGTTCTAATATATCTGACCGCAAACTTTGACCTTTCAGTAAATTCATAGCAGTACTATTGAAATAATCCCTAGTTAATTGGCAATAGGTTAAAAAGAATTTTTAATTCAAGTCTCTCGTATCTCATGTGTGACATAGGTTATCATTAACATAATTACTCACATTGAGGTAAATGAATCCATCAGCAATGCCATTGTACCTTCTGCCCACAGCGGTGGCTAAGAAATGCCCCTTCTTGTTGGCCGCCATGAACTGTACACCATCAATTGCCTTAGGGAATACAACAAGGTAAGAATTGTATTCTTCATGGCCCTGACAATAAGTGTTATCATATTTGCATTTGTATTAATATTCAAAATGGTATCAATTAATACCCTTAACCCTCTTAGTGTGACAGGCTGATATATTTGCTCATTCAGCTGGAGTGAAAAGTGTGGCCTGCTGAATTATTGGCTTATATGTAGAAATTGTTCAACTATATTACTCTGAAATTATTAAAGTTATTTTTCAGATGATGCACAAAAATAGTATCATTATTAACTAATTCAATTCATATGTAATAAAAACTGTGTTTGAATTTATTAAACTATAGCTTCAAAATGTGTTTTTCCTAAGGTGAAAATAATATAAAATTACCCTCCACATTTCTCACCAGTACAACTGGCAGAAGGTAGCACGAAGAAAGTTAAGTTTTGCTGATACATATTTATGCTTAAAAATAGAAACATTAATGGAAAAAAAATTATTTTGTTACTTACTGGCATACATCCATTATAAATTATGGTTCAACAGAAATAATTTCTCTCTAAAAATATTCCAATCTTTTTATTATTACCAACCATGGTTTCAACACATAAGATCATTTTCAAAGTTTTCCTACCTTCATATGCATTGATAATGATGTTGTATATCAAAATGATAATGATAACCTTAAATGAAAAAAAACCTTGTTTATCTATTCGGTTACATAAATGGTGGAATTATTTGTCAAAACCCTAGTCAACAACAAAAAAATGTCGAGTGTACAAAATGAGAAATTCCTTCAGGTGATGGATTTCCTCTTAGTTAAAGACTGAAACTTTATATAGTATACTGCTTGATTCGTGTGCTTGGGACAGCTTTCAGTTTAAAAGTATGTCAAGTATTTCGTAGAGGAAAATTGTGGAGTAATCAAAGAATTTTACGAATCAAATGAGCAAATGAGCAGTGCAAGAATAGTCAATGAAGAAGTATCGATAATGGCTCGAGAAAAAAATAATCTTTTTGAAATCACTGCAAAGTGGTCGAGACAAATTTATTTCTCATTCTGCGACATATTTATATCCTGAAAAGTATAACAAACTGAACTAGACCACAATGAATCAACAAGGAAAATAAAAAATTGAACTACAATATAGAAGGCAAATGATCAGCAATGTTAACATGAAGAACAATGAAGGAATAAACCTAGCCGAAATTAAAATGGTGCCATTAGTTGCTGGATCTCATTTTATCACTTCCGTTATTACAGGAATTATTGTAACATTGGTTAAATGCCTTGAAGGTTATGAATCAATAAATTAAAAGAATGATTTAAATTTTTAATTGCTTACTACCTGAGGGTGGTACATAAGTTTCCGTGAACATTCCATTTTCTCAATGAAAATGCGATGCTTCTTTCCTCCTCTGCGGACATCTTCACTGTCATCATCTCTGATTTTTTCATATATCTGTGAAAGCAATTTTATGACATTAGTATTTGGCTTAGAAAGGCTGGAAGCTGTTTGCTTGAATATTTGGAAATGTGACCTCGCTATGAGTCATGTATTATTGTGTCCATTAATGAACATGATTTCATGAGAATAAAATATGGATAATCAAAGGTATGAACCATTTATATTAATAAAGTTATGTCAGCGAGGGAAGAAAATAATCTACTTAGGGTTGAGTACTCTGTACTGATTCATTAAAGAAAATGCTGTCACAGAATTTTAAAGGCTTTCATCAGGACAATCATGGTCACAGAACTTTGTATCACATAAGTAGACTTTAAATGCTAGATAATACTTGTGCTCACTGCTTAGTCTCTTGCATAACTTAAAACAAGAGAGCTGGATCAAAATTGACTATTTTTTTCACCCTAACTAAGCTTAATTTTGTTCAACACAGCTTTTAGCAATGCAAAGGGTTAGGGACGTACATTTCTTCTCTCATTTCTAGGAGCAGAAAATCAGCATGGCCTGATAACGCTAAGAACTGCTATCACCCCGAATTTGATGAGAAAATAATTCGTAAGTTAATAAAATGGTCTTGTTTTTTAAATCTGCTGCTGGAAAATCTACCATGCTATCACATTCTATTCAAATTTGAGGGGTCTAGCATGGTTCCTGTTGCTAATTGTCTCAAACTCAAATTTGCTCTCCCATCTCGGGAAGTAACAACTTGCATGTACCAAAATAAACTATCTCCATTATGAAGATGAAAGACTTTCCAAACAAAAATGTCTGGACACAACCTGATGATGAGTATTTTGATGTATAGCTCTCGCTGAAGTTCCTGGAACCGTGAAGTGGGTGATTTGGAGACATGGGCTATGGTACATTCCTAAACCTTTGGAATGGGGAAGAAAGTATAGGTTGTGTGCAGGGTCACAAAACTTTTCAAATTGTTGCCAAAGCTAGCCCTTAGAGAAGTGAAATGACTCTCCATTACCTGCTGTCCTGCTTCAACTCATCAAACAATGAGACCTCAAGAAAGGGTCGCCGGTAAAGTCATAATGATAGGCGATTTTGACCACTCCTTGCGTGTAGAGATGGGCCATTCTTCAAGTTACCACAGTCAATTTCGTTATTTATCGCAAACACTGAAAATTATCGTACTTTTCGGTAATAATCACCTACGTTTCAGAAACATTTAATGCTGATATATTCCAAACATATTCTTTTAATTCAATGCTATACATATTTCATCCAGGCTCAATGATAAATAAAGGCACATAACAACGTCTTTGACGAATACTTTTACAATTTTTACCTCTGGAATATATGAGGGGCTATTATTTGAACGAAAATTTCTCATATTATGACAAAGAAAGCCAAATTGCGTTTGGCCTGCCGTATTTATTTTCACATTTTATTTGTATTCTCATACATTGATGTAGCAATAGTAATAATGGTTTTAACGTAGTAAACCCCTTACTATTGCTTTTGGATTTCTTAAAATGCCCCACATTAGCTATTAACTGCTGAAAATTAAAAGTTACCGGAAAATTACGGCAATTTTCGAAAATTACCGCAATTTTCCACGCTAATCTACCATATGAAAATTACGGTATTTTACCCATCTCAACTCGCGCGTGTATGAATCGTGCCATATTTGGTGAAGTAGTTTGGCTACTCTGCCTCACTCTCTTTCATGGCTTCCCAATGTTCCCAACTTTCCCTTCGCTTCCGCAATGCCTTGCTGCCTAGGTTTGTGCCAGTAAAGTATGCGAGAGCTATGATCGGTTGTGTCCCTTGAAGGAGTGACCTGCATTAGGTTACATGACCATTTTGGATGGACGAGAAACATCTGACATCATAAAGGACAGGCTAGTTGAGTGGTGTGGGGAGGTTTCTCTGGGAAATGGGGGAAGAATGGCGAGAAATCAGGCTACGGCTTTTTTCTGCGAAAGACACCAAGGAGTCCACAGTTCAACGTACCAATCGACGGACAGAGTCAAGTACGTAACTTGAAGGGCGCTTCATGGAAAGGTTGGGGTAAGCCCAATGGGCTTATATTGAAAAATATATCCTCCAGTTGCGGATTTCGAACTCGGCTCCTCGAAAGGTAAGCCTACGCTAAAAACGTAACCCCAATCCTGTCGGCTGCTACTCTGTTGGGTAGAAATTGCAAAGGGCGAGTACCAGATGACAGGCTTGCCAGTGGTCGCCTGCAAGGTCCTTATACCCAGGTCATGACACGCACTTGTTATCCTAAAGGTTACCCTAAACTTGAAGGTTTGAACCTTGAAGCCTTGGAATAAACCTTGAAGGTTATCGTAAAATACGATCCTTGTTTCGTCGAGAAAAATATTTAATCCATAATGTACACTAAAATATACCTCGTAGAGCTTACCTAGTCCTTTTATTATTTAATGATCAAATTCAATTTCATGCTTAAAAGAGAATTTGTAAAATTGATCAAGGCTAAACAGTAATGGTTACTCAATGCAGAGTGACAGTGCTACGAAACATCGAGCCCGACCCAAAATGGAGAAATCAGATTGAATAATGGGATCGTGTCATGACCTGGGCATAAGGAGCTTGGTCGACTGTGCGAAACCAGAGAGGATCAAGGGAGTAATGTAGGGGTGTGGAGAGGACGGCCGTATTACCCGCAAAAATAGGAAAAATGCTGGTCAAAAGGTATTCACATTGGGGTCGATGCAGAGGGCGCTGGCTATGGTGGCCAATGCCGAAAACTGTGACGTAGGCGTGGCCTCTCCGCATATGTTACATAACAGCGACGAATTGATTCAATACCTCAATCTTCCATCCCTATCTAAACGGAGGAAGAATCTGGGAATGTTCTTCTTATACAAAATATTGAGTAATGATATTAGATCCTCTGAATTACTAACATTGATTTCTTTTAGAGTTCCTGCTGTCCATACTAGATGTAACAACCTTTTTGAAATTCCATTTTCGAACAATAACCATAGTAAGAATTTACCATTATTTCGTGCTATGCGAAACTGCAATCAGTATTGTGATAAGTTTGATTTTTTAAAAATTCTTCTTTATATTCTTTTGGTAAGGTAGTGAAACATGGGTATGTCAGGATAGACATAAGAGTAGACTGAACGCCGTGGGTATGAGTTATCTGAGGAGTATTTGCGGCAAAAGTAGGATGGATAGGGTCAGGAATGAGTGGGTAATAAATGAATGTGGGTTAAATTCTCCAGTAATGGACGTGTTTGAAAGGAGTGTGCTTCGTTGGTTTGGCCATGTTGAGAGAATGGATGAGAGTCGAATAACGAAACAAATATATGAGAGTAGAATGAATGGTATGAAAGGTAGAGGTAGACCGAGAAAGTTGTGGTTGAATGTGGTTGAGGAAATTCTTATTAGGAGGAATGTTAGGAGTCTTAAAAACAGAAGGGCGTTTATGAAGCAGTGTATGGGGGTTAATGAGGCAAGAGAGGTTTGCAAGGATAGGTCAGTATGGAGGAAATTATTGAAGCAGAGTTAGGTGTATAATTATGTATTTTTGAGTGAAACATTTTGACTGTGCCTATCCCGGAAGGGAACGGCGTGATGGGTATGTATGTATATTCTTTTAAAAATTTAGTGCGTAAGGATGTGTAACTATTTTATAAACTTGGTGTGCAATATTTTATGTTAAAGATTATTGTTTGTGTAATTGTATAGATGTTTTTTCTTTTTATTTCAGACCTTGCATTTTTTATTTGTAATTGTATAGATAAACGTTTTTTCGTTTTATGTCAGACCTTGTATTTTTATACTTTTGTATTTTGTAAAAGTGCTCCATGCCCGTGAAATAAAATAAGTATTATTATTATTATATGTTAACACCGATTTTCAAGCATTGTTGCTTTTTGGGTGACTCGCATCAGGAATTTTCCGAATCAACGTTTCTTCTCCTTTTCCGGAGACCTCGTCAGGGCTGAATGACCTTTGTGCCTTAATTATGCATCGATTATATATCCTCAAGGGCGTAGCCGGGATTTATGTTAGGGTATTAGGGGGCCGGGGGGGAGGGGGGCAGGACATCATCCTGTCCGGTTCCATATAGCAGATTTTGTTTTAAATGTCTCGTCCAGCAGGGGGCAGCTGCCCCCCCCCCGCTCCCCTCTGGCTACGCCCATGAAAGGGGGGAGAGGGAGTGTGGGTGGGTGTAGAGTCTTCTGGAAATTATTCTTTCTTCTGGAAATCACGCGTAGCCACGACTCACTTATCCTTTGACGATTGTCCCAGTTGAAGTTGCTTTTAGGTTTTTAGATATCCAAGGCCTCCCTAAAGATTCTTGTCTTGAAATGTTGTTCACTGGCGAGGATTTTAGGGTTGGTGACGTCAATGTCGTGGCCTTGTTTAAAAACAATTTCAATAGGGGCAATCGTCAAAGGATAAGTGAGTCGTGGCAACGCGTGATTTCCAGAAGAAATAATTATTTCCAGAAGGCTCTACACCCACCCACACCCCCTCTCCCCACTTCACCTCCTTGAGGATATATAACTGATGTATAATAAAGGCATAAATGTCATTCTGACGACTGGAAAAGCTGACCAGAAAAGAATAGAAGCCTTCGAAACCTGGTGCTTGAAGATAAAATGGATGGACAAAATAATTTATGATGAAGTTTTCAGAAGAGTAGAAAAGGAAAGAACCATATGGAACACCATACTAAAAAGAAGAACCAGATGGATTGGACACGCCCTGAGACACAATGGGTTTGTGAAGAACATTATAGAAGGCAAAATAGAGGGAAAAGTCCCCTGAAAAAGACCAAGGAACAAGTTCAGAGACCAAATAAGGAGGTGAGTACATAGGAGGAGACACCAGGAGGCAAAGGAACTAGCATTAGATAGGGAAAGGTGGAGGTCTTCAGTCAACCAATCCTAGGATTGAACGACTAATGATGAAAAGTCATGCAGCCCCGACAAGGTCCTCGGGAAAAGAGAAGAAACGTTGTCTCGGAAAATTCCTGACGCGGGTCACCCAAAAAACAACAGTGCTTGACATACATGGATTGCGAAAGTTTTATTAATATATCCCCGATTTTTCTTTAGCCCCACGGGATGACGTGAAAAATTTGCAATTCTATCAGGTTTTCCATCGATAACTCACTAGAAATCAGCGTGCATTTACTTCTTCAATCGGTATTCTACTTAGGAGCCGTTCAAGTATTTCGTAAGACGATTTATGCCATTTTCGACCTCCCCCCCCATGTAAGACAATCTAAGATCATTTCCAACCCACCCCCCTTTCCTCACAGTCTTGCATAAGGCGTTATATATTTATATCTACTCTTCGTTGAATGCTCGCTCTGCTGTTTAATTCTACCATAGAAGCCATCGTATACTTTGAGTACTGGATAACGTATAATTATGCAGTGTTGTAGTTCCACGTTCAATAAAATTAAGAGCAAAACAGCACCACAGCTGATGAAGTTGTGGACAATCACAGTGAAGTTGTGGACAAACACAGGAGTTTTGTAAATAAACAAGAAATATTCGGAAACGATACAATGTATTTAGACGGACAAAAAGCTTGCGTAAATTGGTTCCAGACCCCTGCCCCCCTCTTCATAAGACAAAGTAAGATGATCCCCACCTCCGCACCCCAAAAAGTCTTACATAATTCTTCAATGGCCCCTTACATATATTTTTTTATTTGGGGTGGTTTGAGCGAAATGTCATCTTACTTTGAAATCAATGAATTCGGTCTCATTTTAAAGAAAAATATCTCACCCTTCCAATGTGACCAAAAATTCAACTCCTTACCACATTACTTTTGGAGATATTTGACAAAAAACATCAGCCTTTTTACATGGGAAATGGTACGTGTATGCACTCCAGAGAGAAATTTTTACAAAAAGAAGTATTTCTAACACTTAGCTGTCGTAAAAAAACAAATAGCGTGTATTCTGTATGTTTTCTCACTTATTTTTGAAAAAAAATCATATTATCACCGCAGTAGGTTCTTGGGTATCACAAAAAACCTTCCGCTTTGAAGGAGTTTCAAATGCACCGCGCGAAAAAAATGAGTCAAGTTAAAGAGTTATTTAGATATTTTCATTTAATTACTTACAATTTATGTCGCATAAAACTATTTTATTGACCATAAATAATGCAATATTTAACTCTCGTGTCTCACAGCTGGTGAAATTAAAACGTATAATTCGAATATGGTCTCTATTATGACTAGGGAACTATTCGCTCGGACCACCTTAATAATATTCCGCATTCCCGGTGAAAACTATGGCAAAATCGAATAGAATGTACAGCACTAAGTAACCGCTGTATGTTTCAGGAGTTACTTGCCTTTAATTTCAAACGGTTCTTGGTTAACATGGTTAACATCCTCAAATTCGTCAATTCCGTCGGAAAGGACGAATTACCGGATTTAGCTATCCATGGGAAAGAACAGAGATAACTGAATTGATTGTCATTTCGGCTGTCAGGCTACACTTTGATGACATAATGCCCTCTCCATCTACTTCAATGCGTATTCCACACCTTCCCGAGCCGAGGAAAGAAGCAATGCGCCCCAAAACACCGATTTCGATCTGCCCCTGAGACTGTGCGAGGGATGACGTCAAGGAGGAGTGGGTGGTTCCCGTGGAGGTGGTCGACAAAGAAGCGGAGGGAAGAGGGCAGCACGTGACAGCCAACAATGCGAACTCAACTGCATTTAACTTGAGATGGCAGGAATGTGTCAGCGGTGCGTTTCACGACAATGCATCCGATCAAACAAAGCTTGGTCAAAAGCGCCGATGTTGTGCCCAACGTCGGCTTTCGACATATTCGAAGTACTTATGCACTGGGTTTCATCGGTCTTCTCGGCTCATTTTCCCTCTTGGGAAATAAACTCTCTCCTCAGCCACGTTCACTAGCAGTCTCTCTCCGAGCGCACCAGCAAGGTAATGGTTGCTGGAGATACTCACAGACGAAGGGGCCACTCACCGCTCATACGCGCTTGTATTTTAACGACGCGACGGAGCAACAAAAGAGGTCGAAGTTTTCTGGATATTGATTTCCAAGTGCCAGTTGATTCATGGGTTGGCGAGGACTACTGAGAGGTGGGATATACTCACACTTTGACCTGAATTGGTCCGTTTCGACCCTCCATGGGTCCGGTGATCCCCGCCTCGAGGACGTACTCCGGCATACCACACGGCGCCAACCCATAAAGTGAGCCAGAGAGACACCCCATCCCAAATATTTGGGCAACGGGCTCTCTCGGTTCGCAGAGATGTGTGGTAGGTTTTTCGCGAAAGCGAAGCCGACGGTAACTCGTCTCTGTTGTTTGGGGTAACCAAACTAATACGAGCACTTCGGGCAGGCGGAGGCCCAATTGAGGTCCTTTTGACCTCAATCCGCCTCATTGGTGTCGGCCTCGAAGGGGCTGCGGTTCCGCTAACCTTCCCTACCCGTCCCTTCCTTCCACCTCTTCCAAGTCCCTGGGTATAAGCGAGAGCTTGTAAACCGGGGACGGAAGTTGTAATCCTGCGTCGAGAGCCGAAACGCCTGCCAGTTGATTCATGGCTGCTTTAAGATAAGCTTTCATTGTAAAGGTTTACGAGGGGGGACAAAAAAAACTGAACACCATTTAAAAAAATACAAAATTTATGTTTTCGAGAAACAAACTTACGTTACCTCCGAAGAACTCTCCATCAACACTAATAGATTGGTTAAAACATTTTTTCCACTGAGCTAAACACTTTTTGTACTCGTCCTTTCCGATGCCTTGCAGCGCCGCCATCGATTTTCATTTTACATCTACATAATACCCTTCGAACCGCCGAATGGGCGTGTGGCAGAGGGTGTTAGGTCACCAGCTGTCTAAAGATGTAAGTTTTTGGGAGATGAAATGGTGACATGTATTATAGGAGTGTATTTTGTGGAGCTCAAATTTAATTGTGGTCGCTTATTGTTCGCGGAAAGAACGAGTTTTTGTACCTATCTGGTCGGCAGTGTATCTCTCTTATTTTGTCGCATCTATTAGACCTAGAGATGTAGTGAGGAGTCATGACAATATTCTCATGTCGCTCTGAAAAATATCAGTTCTGAATCTATCAAGCCACCGAAGCCTAGCGTGTAGCCTCCGAATCGCTTGGGGCTCCCACCTCAATCCCTCTAAAAGTTGTGAGACGCTATATGCACGCTCGTAGCAGTTTTTAACGAAGCGCTTTCCTTTGTATTTCATTGATTTTTTTGGTTAAATCCTTATGACCAGGGTCCCAAATGCTCGCGGCGTATTCGAGGTGTTGCCTAACCAGAGCGAATTAGCATCTCTCTTTGTCTTTTTCATCCGAGGACCTTCCTATTATACGTTTGAACAACCTAGTTGCTTTAATGCTGTGCCACATATGTTTTGTATGTGTAATCCCCATGAATTCAGAGAAAAAACAGAGTAATTCATTTATTTGCAGTATAATCGGTGCTGTCATTGAGGGTTTCACGCGATAATTGGACTTGTACTGGCGAGGAAGCTGTTTTCAATCATATATCTGTTCCTGTCCACTAAAATATAATTAACTGATCTGTGATTGCAGGCAACCAAAAGAACTTCTTTATCTTACGAACTCAAACATACTACGGTAGATCATATCATGAGGATAAACTAATGGGAATATATTGTAGAAAAGAAAGGTTTAAAATATCGTTTTTTTTGCGATCAATAAGAGACCATAATGACTTTGCATTTGGTTAGTTAAGACTTTTAATTAGGTTAGTTGACAGGTTGTGAAGGTGTTTTATTCATATTCCCACTAATGAATGTCCCTAAATCTGCCGAGTAGTGCTAGCACCATTTTTTGCAAGTTCCCTGGATAACTCTTGTTTTACGTTCACATGAGTTTAGTAGTTTCTGTAGCATTTGTAGCATACCCATTACGTGGCGTATGTCGGTGAAAGTTAATTTCTTGTCTGTAGTTCATGTTGGTGATAAGTCACCTCCTGCCAAACACCCTTGTGGTGGCTAGCAGGGTAATAAGTAGATATTGATGTAGATGGTCAGGTGGGACATTTTTATTTATTATTGATTTTTCAGCCTGAAAATAACTGATAGCCGTAAGGAGGTTTTGATGGCGGTGACCAAAATACGCACAGCGTCGATAAATGCAAGGTGATTGGTCGAAAGCTTCTAGTTCCTTCTAGGAGATTGTAACAACTAGTACCACGCCAATGATGGAATCAAGTACCTCAGCCAGTATGATGGCGATTTTGCTTGTTTGCCAGCAAGCTGACAATATCACAGTAAACTGCAAAGTTATCTTGCTAGAGAGTATCCTCGTACTTTTGCTGAATCAAGGAGTGTGTGAAACGGGCGCACATTGTTGCAGAATGAATGTAACAGAAGGACGCACATTGTAGCAGATGGAAACACACGAAGGCACATTAAAGGCGATGGTTGGAACGATCTATATAGGTATATATTTTAATTATTCCACCTGTATAAGGTAGGTTTTGTTGAAAGTCAGAGATTCTCCTCCCGGCTTTCTACACTGTCAGGGTCCTATCTACCTCTAGTATTTCCTTTTTCACCTCGGCATACGATCTAACCTTCTTCATCCCGCCCATAAAATCTATTCTTCTTCCCCTTCCCCTCTTGCCCAATATCCTTCCCTCTATCTCACTCTTGAGCAACCCATCGCCCTTTATTACATCCTTCAGCCACCTACCCTGCCTAATCCGGATTTCATTCAAAAGTTTACCATCCTCGCCCACCATCTCAAGTACTTCCTCATTAGTCTTCCTATCCGTCCACCTCACCTTCTCCATCCTTCTCCTCACCCACATCTCAAATGCCTGTAGCCTATTCTCCTCCTTCTTTCTGAGGTATTTTGACGTTTCTGCCCCATACAACGCTTCGCTACATACCATGCTCTTCACTAGCCTCTTCTTCACATCCTTACCCAATGTCCCCGTCATCATCTCCCTTCGATTTCTTAACGCCTCCTAAGCTAATGCTTATCTCCTCCTTATGTCTTAGAGGAGGATAACGTTAGCTAAGGAGGCGTTTGTTTTCTGAATGGCGGGACGACGACTAGACACAAGTGGTCACACTAATCTCTTGTAATTTATAGCTCCGAATAATTATTTATTTTTTTGTCAGGTAATAATCACGATCATCTTTGAATTTGTGGTATCCCTGCTGCTACTGCTGCCTATCACTCCGCCTCCATAAGTTTGGTCCGCTGGCTCACAGTCTATGGTGGAGAAACTGCGGTAGAGGTTGGTGGTTTCAGGCGTAAATTTATGGAATTTGTCAACTTAATGATGATAACTCGTAGCATTGTGATTACGCGTAACTTTTTTTGAAACGACGTTGAACGTCGAGACCCGGGTCTTTTCAAATTAAGGTATGTGGAATCACAAAGTTACGTGTTATCATCATTACGGTGAAGTACACACTGTTTAGCGCCGATGACATCAAAAATGCCAAGGTAACACCATCTGAGATAAACAAATTTGCGTGGACAGAAACATATTAGTGCAGATGCGTTAATGGAATGCATCCTTTTTTATTGATCGAGCGCGAATTGGTATTTTCGTCGTAGTACACCCTCAATAGGTGAAGATCGATAAGTAACAATCAAGGATGGTGGATTCTTCCAGACGAGTCAGCTCGGTTTTTACATTCAGACTCGAGAGAGTTCATGTTGATTCGAGATCATTTTGTTAACGATGTGATTACCGGCTTTGGAGACGATGAGATACTCGGTATAATCTCAACGATAATCTCGCCACTGCTTTGGCAATTGCATCATCCTGAGCATCTTCCTGGGTTACGTAATAACATGGGAAAGCGATATAGAAGACATGATATCTCTCGTGAGGTAACTGAAGCAGTCGGGTCATAAGAATACTGCTCAAAAAGAAAGGAATCACAATAAAGACCTAATGAATTATTCCTAGTATATCTTGATAAAACAGTCCTGTGAGCGAACAGAATTAGTAATTCTGTTCACCCATGAAATTTTCAATAATTATGTCATACGACTTTAGAAATCATTTAGCTTTCTTCCAGTTCCCTACATAAATTCACACAATATATGGCTCTATAGGCAAATAAAATGCTATGGATTGGCCCTTGTGAAACACCACGTCAGTAGATACCGTTGTTTTATCAACGTTTGAGAAGAGGAAAAGTCGAAAAATCATAGTTTGTGCTTATTTGGCAATAGTTTTTAGAAAGACAATGACATGAAATTATACTGTATTCATGGACATTATTAAAACTCCATATAGATTCTTCATTATTTAAATAAATAAGAGGAAAATTAACGAATACCTATGCTTTGATGAAAAAGCATGTAATTCTACGGCGCAAACGATTTTTTACTCTTTGTCTCATGTAATCGAGGGTTAGTCTCACTTAAAAGAATAAGGGTAAGGTTTAAGGAATATTGAAATGTTACTGATTAACACATTTAGAAGACTGTTCAGACCACAAATAAACATGTCTTAGACGGCTTGTTTAGATAGCTTTCTGCAAGACTGATTCCGTCGAGAAAATTCTAGCAGTTAACCAAAGTTATCAAAAACGGAATCTTACTTCTTCTTCTGTAGTATTATAGAGAGGAGAGAAATTAGAGCAAGTAGAGTCCCTCCCATATCTCGGTGGTACCATCACATGGAACGGGAGTGATACAACGGACGAGCGGAGAACCGCCTTAGCTAAGATGGCGTTCAAGGGAAAGAACAACTGGTGTGCTCAAATAAGATAGGATCAGAAACCAGGAAACAGCATGTGAAAACATTCGTGTGGAGCATAGCACTCTATGGATCGGCAGCATGGGCCATTGGAAAGGCTGACCAGAATAGACTAGAAGCCTTCGAAACCTGGCGCAGGAGGAGGATGCCGGGGATAAAATGGACCGACAAAATGAGAAACAGTGAAGTGTACAGGAGAGTAGAAGAGGAAAGGACCACATGGAACACCATTCAGATAAGAAGAATCAGATGGATTTGGCACACACTGAGGCACAATGAGTTTGTGAAGAACGAAATTGAAGACAAAATAGACGAAAAAGTCCTCAGAAGAATACCCAGGAATAAATTCAAGGACTAAATAAAGAGGTAAGTATAAAGGAAGAGATATAAGGAGGTAAGAGAACTAGCATTGGATAGGGAAATGTAGAGGACTGCAGTCAACCAATCTTAGGATTGAACCACCAATGATGACTTCTATAGATTGTTTTACATATAGCTTACCTCCCAGAGTTTAACAGCTGAGTAGAAAATCGTCGTCTTGATTAAGTACCACTTGTCAGGCTGCCGATAGATGGAAAATGTTGGCAATGGAGTCGGTAGATTTTTAAATATCAAAATTAATATCGTAATTATCGCTAGTACGAAAAATAAATACATTGTGCTGTCGTGTTTGGGTTCGACACACCGTTCGCATTCAGGCACTAGCACGGAATGTCTTCACACTCCACTGCTCGGCGTTCTCTACCTTATCAATGATAATGTTTTTTTTGACAAACAGGACGAAGGTTGAGAGAAATTATCTCAATAGACTTATTTCTCGCGTCTGGCGGCTTGTGGTTATCAGGAAATCATCGCTATCGGTCGGTAGCCGTTGACATTCGTCACGAAAAATGACAGATTAATTAAGTCCAGGTTTAGTCTTCAATGAAATACTGTAACTCATGCGACAGGAGTAAATTTCTATCAGGTAACCGAGGAAGGTTTGCCAAGTTCAAACTTATGGTTGAAAATTGCAATTGGATTTCATTGTCTTCATGACGATTTCCTTTAACTCCTTGTTTTCTCTCTCAACTCAACTTTCTTGTTGCGAATAAGCAAATGAAAAGGCATTTTATCACAATGAATCCGATGATGATTTGAATCATTAATCTAATGGACCTTTAACTACTAACGGGGATATTTCTTAGATAAGTGTTACAGAAACGTCTCAGCAGCTCTATGAGGGAGTCTACCAAGTGCCATGATCGTGCTAGAGGTCCTACAAAGGCGAGACTTGCAGGTCCACGAACACTACCTCACGGAGCATGAAAGGGCTACAAAAAAGGCAGTTCAGTTTATCGGCGGTTGCTGAGCATGCCTGGCCGCGAAATTAATTTTGACGAGGCCATATCGATATCTAAGGAGAAAAGATATTATCCTGCGCTGATTAGGAAATCCATTGAAATAACTAAAGCGAAGGATAAATTTATCAGAAAATATGGCTATTGCTTATCCAGCGCGTGGAAGAGGATTTGGCGGGAAGACAGGAGCCAATCACAGAGCACGGAGGGAAACAGATGGTCTTATATTCTCTTCTTCTAAGTGGAATCTATCTTCTGACAGGTTTCAACTGGATGCCCTCCCTCGCAGTCGGTCCTGAGCATCTTCTTTCATTTGCCTGTAACTTCGGCCATTTTTATGTCATCGAGCATTCCCATTCTTCTTCTTCCCTTCCTCGCTTTCCTTCTATTTTTCCTGCAATAATTCTTCTAAAAAGACAAATTTGGCGTAATATATGTCCCATCCAATCTGTCCTCTTCTTTTTGATTTCCCTCAGCAGTTTTCTTCCTTCTCCTATTGTCATTAGAACTTCCTCATTTCTCATTCTATCCGTCCACTTCACCTTAAGCATTTTGCTCCATAACCACATTTTGAAACTTTCTATGTACTTTTTATCTTTCCTTTTGACTGTTCATGTTTCGCTTCCTTATATTAACGCGGCCAGGCCCTTCGGCCTGAAGACGCCCGTTGGAACACGGGCGAAACTGTAGTCTCAAAAACAACCTACGCGGTGGAAACACGAGAAATGAAGAAGCATTTATCTGAACGCCGCGGAAACTTACGATGGAATATTTCAGAAACTTCATTTGTGGATTTTTTTCAACTGTCTTCCCGTGCTTTATATTTTAGGTTGCATTATTTTATTTCGAAATTCACTGTTCTGTTATTATCTGTTCTCACTCACGCCTCCTGGTGGAGAATAGTTAAAACGCAATGTGCATTAGAGAATGCGTCAGGCGTTACTGAAACATTTAAAATTAAAAAAAACGAAAAAATGCAAAATAATTCCACCACAGTTATCAGACTGTAAAGTAATGGCGCGATTAACTATTAAAAAAATTATATTATCAACTTAAGCTACATTTATTTCGAAGATAGCATTTTGCAAATGAATCGCGATCAGATTCGTGATAAATGTATGGGATATTTTAAGTCAGTTTGCTATTTATTTTACCGAGTTCTTTTCTCCAAAATGGTCTTCATAGTCTATCTCGCCTAGTATTATTTCATAATCACTATTATGCCCAGCTCTAATAGTAAAAAACTCCGTGCTACCATAATAGGATGAAAACACATGTATAGCATTACTGAGTTTGATTGCAGGATCGATATGTTATAAATTCATGCTTTCCGAGCTCAATTATGATAGCAATGATCTACGCATCCAAATTAATTTGATTTGGGAATAGGTAATAATCGATTTGGCAATATTATTGTTAAGGTTTATTTCTTCAGTTTTTAGTAACTGCGTGGGACGTAACCAAATTTTTAGCACCTGAAATTTTGTGGTGATCATTGCATTTCAAAATGATTATCGAGGTCACTGAGGACGAGTCGTAATACCGCTTTAGATCCCACTTGTATTTCTACCTCTATGCAGTGCCATCCAAGCCACTACTAAGATGTGTGGCATCGGGTGATATTGCATTAGCAGGGATGTTAAACGAAACTAAATGGTCAGCGGCCTATGCTCAATTATCTCACAAAAAATTCTAGAATCTTCAGAAAATGGAAAGTTGATAGGTCTAATCTAGTGCCTTTTGGTGTTGCAACGAGAAAGCTTGGGTGATACTCCAAATAATTAGCGAGTGGGTGTTATCGGAGTTCTGCCCCTCAGTCAAAATTCACCTTGATAGAAACCAATTGCCACTTACAGCTGTATTGATGCTGGATAATTCCCCCGGCCACAAATCAGATATCACCGAAAACCTTCTTCAAAATGCATCTCCTCGCTCCCAGTACCACTTCTTTGCTCCAACCAATGGATTAGAAAGTAATTGCAAATTTCAAAAAAAGGTGTTTGTATGGTGCATTGATGAGATCAGCAGTCTCATCGGTTGTATCTCACTGAAATATTTCCGCAATCCTCAGTATTTTAGATAGTTTGTGCATAATCGTGCAGCGTCGGAATACATTTTCCACCAGATAACTCAATTCCGCTTGGAAAATAATTTAGCCGGGATATAGTCACGAATAACTAGGGTTTGATTAAGAGCACGCGATTGAGGAAATCATAGATCAAGGTGAAACTTTAGGGCTTAAGTTTGATGGAAATGACAACGTGGAGCTTATCGAAGAATTTGAGAGTAAGCCGAATGCAGAAGAGCTCCAAGAAACGGAGAAATTGGTTGAAGGAAGTAGCTGCGAAGAGGGTGATAACAACGAAGGATATATCATGAATTTTGTGGACATAAATGAATTACTCGTTGCTTTGGACATGGTTGAAATGATTACAAAGTAAACACCCTGTCATAGAAAGGACTGAACTATTTTCGTGCGACTATGAAGATAAAGTAATTGGAAACTTAAGAGACTTCATTTAGAGATTTAAAAAAGACCGTATATCAAATTATTAAGGGATAACTGTAATTGTTTTTCCATTGATTTTTTTCTCATTGAACAATTATTCAACTTTGAATGAGCATGCACCAATATTGCAAGTGAGGATGCCAATATTACACGCTGACAGTTCAAATTATTTTCAGCAAAGTTTCCATTAAAATTATTATGAACTCAAGATTCCTATTACGTGTTTATTTTTATGGTACCAGATTAGCGGATTCCTTCAAGAAGGCTGTGGGCTCCTCAAGTAAACATCAAGCCCCTAAAAACTCCCCCTACCCTGATGAGTCAGCTGTTCCGAGAAAAGTGCTTTGAGTGAAAGCTTTCTCCTCTGCTGCAATCTCACTGTAAATCGGCATTCAATCTCGCAAGAAATGTCCTTGAACGTAAGAAAGATATTTGTGCTGCCGGCTTGGAGTAAGGGGAAGTAAGATCGCCAGAAACGATAGACATGCTGTCAATGTCATTGATGGGCTTGCTGTGGGTTTAATTGCTTCGAAAAGTGTTCAGAGTAAAATTCTCTCATTAGATACCATCGCGATGGCTGTTCGGATTTCAATCTCAACGGGAATACGGAGAGAGCGATATCTGAACAGCTGTCACGGCGTAAGGAGAAGGATAATCTATGAACCACATGACAGCCGGGCGACGATGCGATATGATAGAATATTATTATTCACACAAAGTTTACTGACTATTTCTTCACCTATCGTCCATGTATTTTCATAAGCTATTTGTCTCTCATACTCAGCCTAATTCTACCATAACTTAATGTCTAAATTTGTGCTCCTCATTTCAATTAACTGGTAACGTGACTTTCTATATGTGTGCGCGTTTCTTTGCGTATTGTTTAGGAGATTATCATGTAGTGGTGATGGCTCGAGGCCAAGATAAAGACGCGTGATTATGGATGCCGAGTATTTATCATAGGAATGACTAAATTATACCTATCCTTCTCTCATTATAGGTGGAGACGATTAAATAAAGATTAAATAAAGTTACTGTGATGGGATCGCTTACAGACGGTGAATACGGGAGTGAGGTGGTTTATCTTGCATAATAATGCAAGGAAACTCGATGTGTAGCCAATAAGACATATCTTAATTTATGTCTAACTGTTGTTTACATAATATTTAAGATATTACATAAAATTTTGAGCCTGTACTAGATAGTGTACTACTGAATACACTGCCGCTGATGTTATAAAAGAATCCCGCGTCTGGTAGAATGCTGGTTAACTTTACGATGGAATTCACAATACGAACGGTAGTACGGATTAATGTAGCAAAGCGGGGGTCAACTGAACTACTTCAAATTTGTGTTTCACGCTAAAGGCGCTAGTCATTGGGTGCAAGTCCACTTGATGGCTCCTCAAACATTTTATTTGTTTCTAACTGGTGGTAATCATGAAAGAAAAATTATTAATTAATTGTTGAAACTTTTACGCCATAAGCGCTGGACGCGATGTGATGCGACGGTGATGGGTGTCAATATTGCATAATGTATGTCGCTAAGGCCGTGTATTCAATAGAGAAAGACAAGGCCTCTCACTGTATGCCGTTTCACATGCCGTTCTTTACCATTATTTTTTTATTATTTCAATACAATTTCCAATCATGCTTAGAGAATTGACTGATCTGAAAGAATGCTTTGTTTGAAATAGAGTGCTAAGGTATACTCAACGTACAGTAAATGTTTTTAACTATAAGCTAGACTAAGGCAGGCGACACTGCGTGGGAATATTTGATGTTAGTATCCATAATGAAGGCAAATACATTGTACTTTATTACAAAATTGTATTCATTCAACGAGTTTAACCATTTGATTCTATACCTAATGATGCCCTCAATGAGTGAAGCGTCGTAAAAGTATTAGTTTTTGGAATTCTCCTGAGAAATTGTCCTCATTATGTATACATATAGCCTTGAGTGTATACTTGCCGTAAATGTATACTCTTTTGATTTCTCTATATTAAAACTAAAATGCCTTTCTATATTGAGTAAATCATGGCATAAGTTTAAATTTTCTCCGTAATTGTGCAATGTTATACCGCTAAGTATTTGACGTGAAGCATGTTTTCGTATGGATATAAATGCTATATGAAAGAACAAGGATTCACGTGATTGTCTATGAAAATTGTGCATATTTTACTTTTGCTAAAGATGATAGAACATCGAACCTTGGCTTGGAAATGTTATAGAAGTGAGTAGCACAACAGAGTCAACAGAGGATACAAGGACCAAGGAAGATAAGAAGAAAAAGAAGAGGAGAAGGAAAGTACCTGGCTAAGTAACTGGCTAATGGTAGGCGCCGCATTCCTACCGGACACATGCTGGGACACGTAGCATGTTATCTATTCAGATATCCGAATTTCATTTTTGCGCTGTTTACATGATTAATCTGTAGGTAAACCATAAGAATTCCCATTGTTTACACCATTGCTGTGTGAGCACGTGAAGGGATATTCGCCAACGATACCTTGAGATCAACCTCGAGCGGGCCGTCGCACATCCCCTTCATACCGGTTGAGAGATTGTTTTGTCCCGCACAGAATCCAATATAACCTACAATTTCTCCTTCGGCTAAAATGTTTCGCCATTAATTGCATTAAAGATACTGGTTTCTTTCCATTGTCTTCCAACGTTAACAAACATGATGAAACACCTTGACTTGCACCCCAAACTATACCGAAAGTGGAATACATGACATGACGGCAGGTCATTTTGAAAATTCAATGTACTTTTTTAAAATTCCTCGGAACGAATGCTGGAACCATATGGGGGAAGGTGGGAACAAAACTTTTCCAAGACCGATCCGATATCGGAACGATTCCTCTTCGTTCCTATGGGGCTTTCGTTCAAAATATTTTCGTTCCACTTTCGTTCCGGAACCACTTTCGTTCCGAGATTTACGTTCCTACTTTCGGTTCGGTTCCGTGAACCGAAACTTTATCTGAGCCCCCTCTGAACCGTATCGCCGAGATAACGCAATAGGACATTCTTAGTCATGATTCAATGTATGATAATTCCTACTACGGCTTGCACTAATCATTATGGAGATTAAATGTCTTCACCGACTTAGAAATATACAAGCTCATCCCACGAGTATTAATTTACTGTTTGAGCACAATAAGTTCAAACGATGTGATATGATTCCTTATTGGAAGTCACTAGTTATCGTGAGAATATATATCGCATCAATGAAACGAGACGATTGACATCATAACGCTTCTCAGTGACTACGTAACTTAATGGCGTACCCACCTTGCATCGAAATGAATGTCACGCATGATTTCGTACCGAGAGTTCGAGAGAAGAGTCAGCATGGTCAGCATCGCAGGGCCATCCGGGTCGCTGACAACACGACCGAGGTGCGAAGATCAGTCTTTGAATGTCTGAAATGTGAAGTGGTTTAATAAGCAAAGGGCGTAGTTCATAATTTGGACTGTGTTTTCGATCCGCGTTTAGCATTCGATTGTAAAACTTTCTGAAAATTGTATTTTATTGTAGGAAGATTCTGTGGTGACCACGCTCCTAAAATACAGCTCGATTCGAAAATAAAAATTAAAACCAAGCTGGAGATAGAGAAAAACATGATGATGGTGGTTGTTTTAGCACTTTACCACGAGAAAACGGTTATTTTTAGTCCACCATATCGACAATAAGTAAGAAGAGTATGAGAAAAATTAACGAGCCTGATGAATCCAACACTTAGCAGAAATGAAGAGAGCTACTTTCGGAATAGGAGAAACTCCTATAATTTGGATCAGGGAGAGGGAGTTGAAGGGGGACACTGTTCATGGACATTCTTATGGAAGTGCCATTCATAATTTTGACTGTCTAAGGTCTCAGGCAACTTCAACAAGTTATGCCAGCTATGAAGACTTCAAAGAGAACGAAGGTTGAGTCGGTGGTTTCCGAGGATGTTCGAGCGTTAGAAGTTTAACGAGGCACGGCGTTACCGCTGACGCAGATAGAGAAGCAGCAGAAAAATATTTAGGGCAATTAAATGACATCATAGAAAACGAAGGTTATTGTTAACATCAGGTGTTTAATGTGATTGATACATAGATATTTTGGATAAAATTTCCGAGAGGACTTATAGCACTAAGGAAGAGGCTTTCTTGGTTGAGAAAAGCCCATGAAATATAAGTTTACGCTTTTGTAGTGAGCTAATGCTTCAGGTGATTTTAAACTGCCGCCTATGCTCGTCTATCTCACAAAAATTCTAGAATCTTCAAAAAATGGAAAGTTGATAGGTGTTGCAATGAGAAAGCTTGGGTGATACTCCAAATTTTTAACGAGTGTGTTTTGTTGAAGTTCTACCCCTCTACCCCTTATCCCAAATTTACCTGACAGAATTCAACTCCCCCTTAAAGGGGTATAGGTGTTGGATGATTCGCCAGGCCTCGATCCAGATCTCTCCGGAAACCTTGAAGCGCAGTTCGGTTACGATAAAGTGCAATTCTTCTCTCCCAATACCAATTCTTTGCTTCAACCAACAGATCAGAAAGTCATTGCTAATTTCCGAAAACGTTAAAAAAATGATTTTCCAAGTGCTTAAATGAGAACAGCGGTCCCCATTTCCGGAAACTAGCATTTTAGGTACGAATCGCTTAAATGTGGAGTCCTGGAACGAAGTTTGCCCTTCAAGCCTCCGCCCCCGCCCGCCCGGCATCAATCACGCCCGAGAGAACATCTGGTCAAAATATGTTCACGATTTTCCAGGGTTTGATTAAGAGCACGCAATTGACGAGGAACTCATCGATGAAGGTAATTTATTGGAAATGACATCGAGGAGATAATCGAATAAAGTGGGAGTTAGCCGAATACAGAAGAGCTCCAAGATACGGAGGCATTGGTTGAAGGTAGTATCTGCGAGGAGGGTGATGACAAAGAAGGATATACCGTGAATTCTGAGGACATTGAAGAATTACTCATTGCTTGGGATACGCTTGAAAGGATTTCGAAGAAACATCCTGACAAAGAAAGGACTGAACTATTATCGTGCGACTATGAAGATAAAGTAATGGAACACTTCAAGAGACTTCATTAAGAGAATTAAAAAAAGACCATATATCAAATTATTAAGCGATAACTGTAATTGTTTTTCCATTGATTTTTTTCTCATTGAACAATTATTCAACTTTGAATGAGCATGCACCAATATTGCAAGTGAGGATGCCAATATTACACGCTGACAGTTCAAATTATTTTCAGCAAAGTTTCCATTAAAATTATTATGAACTCAAGATTCCTATTACGTGTTTATTTTTATGGTACCAGATTAGCGGATTCCTTCAAGAAGGCTGTGGGCTCCTCAAGTAAACATCAAGCCCCTAAAAACTCCCCCTACCCTGATGAGTCAGCTGTTCCGAGAAAAGTGCTTTGAGTGAAAGCTTTCTCCTCTGCTGCAATCTCACTGTAAATCGGCATTCAATCTCGCAAGAAATGTCCTTGAACGTAAGAAAGATATTTGTGCTGCCGGCTTGGAGTAAGGGGAAGTAAGATCGCCAGAAACGATAGACATGCTGTCAATGTCATTGATGGGCTTGCTGTGGGTTTAATTGCTTCGAAAAGTGTTCAGAGTAAAATTCTCTCATTAGATACCATCGCGATGGCTGTTCGGATTTCAATCTCAACGGGAATACGGAGAGAGCGATATCTGAACAGCTGTCACGGCGTAAGGAGAAGGATAATCTATGAACCGCATGACAGCCAGACGACGATGCGATATGATAGAATATTATTATTCACGGAAAGTTTACTGACTATTTCTTCACCTATCGTCCATGTATTTTTATAAGTTATTTGTCTGTCATACTCAGCCTAATTCTACCATAACTTAATGTCTAAATTTGTTTTGATAATTTCAAATAACTCGTAACGTCACTTTCTACATGTGTGCCTAATGCATCTTCGCGTATCGTTCAGAAAATTGTGATGTAATGGTGATGGCTAGTGGCCAAAATAAAGACACCTGACTACTGATGCCAATTAGTACGCAAAGGGATGACTAAATTTCAGCCCACCTTCTCTTTCCATATCTGTAAAATGCGATAAAATAAAGTTGCTGAGTTGGGATCGCTTACAGACGGTGAATACGTGAGTTAGGTGGTTTATCTTGCGTATTAATGCCAGGAAAATCGATGTGCAGTCAATAAAAGCCATATCTTAATTGCAATCTTTCTGTTATTTACATAACATTTAAGATATTACTGAAAATTGACATTCTGTACTCGATAGTGTACCGCTGAACTGAATACACGACCGTTGATGTATAAAACCTATCCCGCGACCAGTAGAATGCTTGTTCATTTTACGATGGAATTCAAAACACGAACGGTCCCATGGAAGGAAATACTATCGTAAAGCGGGGGTCCACTGCACTACATTCATTTTATGGGAGAGCTAGACGTTCTAGGGTATTTCACGTTTTACGTTAACGGCCCTAGTTCATTGTGCGAATGTGTACCTGACAGCTTCTTAAACATACTTATATCCTTCTGGCTAGTAGTAGAGATGAAAGAAAATAATGCATAAATTAAAAAAAAATTACGCCATGAATCCTCGACACAATGTGATGCAAATATGATAGTTTTCAATGCTGCATCAAGTATGTCGCTCAGGTCGTGTATTCAATAAAGAGGGATGAGATAGACAAGGCCTCTTACTGCACATGTTTCACCTGCCGTTCTTTCCCATAATTTTTTTTATTGATTTAAATACAATTTCCAATCCATGCGTTGGGAATTCACTAATGTGCAAGTATGCTTTTGTTCGACATGCCAAGATTAAGTCGACAAACAAAAAGTGTCATGTGCTATAAGTTAGACTGTGGCAGGCTTCGCTGCGTGGAAATGTTTAATGTTAGTACCCTTAAAGCTGGGATCACATGGGTGCGGGATCTGCGGAAACGGCGTGTCTGCGGAAATGTATCTAGCCAATCATGGAGGAGTGGGCGGTGTCCTTTCGCAGTCTCTGCAGGTTAGCTTTCCTACAAAAATTGTCTAGTACTGTCATTCAATGAAGGAGTTTCGTTATTTTCATTTCGCATCAGGTGATTTTCGACTGTTTTCGAGGGGTCTGACGTCACGTTCCGCCTGCGGAAAGCAGAAAATATCAAAATTTTCTGTCCGCACGATCAGCAGGCTTAAGCTCCGCCCCCTGCGGAACAGTCTCAGGAGGAAACGTTCCTCCGATTCCGCACCCTTGTGAACCCAGCTTAATGAAGACAAATTCATCGTACTTCTCTACATATTTTACTCACACAACGAGTTTAATCATTTTAATCCGTATCTGGCGATGCAGTCAAAGTGTGAAACGTGATGTGCAAATAAAAGTTCTTGGAATCTTTCTGAGAAACTGCCTTCACTGAGGATACAATAAGCCTTGAGCTAACACTCGCAGTAAAAGTAAAATATTTTGATTTTACTATATTAAAACTAAATTCATTTTCTACACTGAGTGAATCGTTGCATTATTTAAAAAATTTTCCGCAATTGAGCAATTTTATACCATTCCGTATTTGACCTGAAGAATTGCATGCTTGGTTTTGTTTGGATATGAAAGTTATTTCCTTGAAGAAGGATTTACGTGATTATCTGATAAAATATGGCAAAATTCACCATTGCTTAATTTTATGGAATATGAAATTTTATGAAACTAAAAACCATTATAAATAGCTGATTTCCCACCCGACTTCATGCATTGGACGGAGGATGGCCAGGGAATCGTAAATTATGATGAATATTTGGAAGGTGTAACATAGTCACCTAGGATGATTATGCATCGAAATTAGTCCCTATAGTTCTTTATGTGCCCGCAATACAGCTGGTACGTATCAAGCACTGAAGCAAGGATACACATAAATGTATATACACATCTTGTGTGCATGCTAATATATCCCAATAAATCGTCTAAGTAAATACAAACGACTCCACATGTCTGCTATTTGTTTCACGCGAACTGACGCGTCGCGCGCATAGGAAGTAGAGCAAAACTCAAATTCGCTCGCTCGAATCCACGCGGAAGAGGCGAAGCAACTGATTGGCTGTGCCCGAGATGCTCCGCGTAGTTTCACATGAAACGCGTGCATGTGAACCAGGCTTTACCCTCCGTCATCTTGCTCGCGGCCCAGACCTCTGGGGCTATGCCCGAAACCGCTCGAGATAACTCCTATCGCTTAACCCATTTATGGCGAAAACTTTTTTTTTTAGCAAAACTGTACTGATTCTTGCAGTATCTATATCATTTCCTTGTCCTAGTCGTGGGAAAATTACTTACAAAAATTCTCTGCCCCTTACTTTAGAATAAAAAGGGTGGGTTGTTAACGACCCTTTCTGCACATATCCGCTTTCATTGGTCGAAACTGTTCCATAAAAAAATTATCGGTGAACAGAAAACGTTTATTACAACCAAGGTATTATTATAACACACAAATATTGAAAATTACAATAAAACCTAAGATTATTATTCCTTTTCAGGATTATTAATGCAAATACGATGATTGAATTATGATGAGAGATTTTACATGGAATTAATTTTTGGTAATACAGTGAAAAACACATATTATGAAGAGTAACCTTGCACTTTAGGCATGCTTTTACTGTATTATTCTTGCACTGTGCACACCCTTAAGGAGTCAAGTGGCATAAACAACGAACGGCAGAATAATTTGGTGAGTTTTACTCACTCCGGTGGAAAACTTAAAGCTCGTTTTACACTATGCACTATATTGCATAATCTGATGTGTGAGTGATTTTAAAAATTGCGTCGTAGAAAGCGGTGAATTCCACGATTGTATGCGCGAATGCATGAACGCTAGACGGAAAAATGGCCCCGGATCTAATTCAATAATTAATGCACAAGCGGTTGAGAAAAGCTTGCTCTTTTAAGTTGTGCAATATCGTGCCCCGTGTAAATTGGGCGTGAGAGTTGACATGTTGCTTATCGAGTCCATTATCAGCTTCAACTCGATCGAGCAGTCTGCGTGAGATTGTAAGAGTGATTTAAATACACCATTATCTCGAACCTCTCGTGATTGTATGTACCACGTTACTTCTTAAGGTCGCTTTTCACGGTACATTTATTGCACACACGAATGTATCATAGAATATACAAGAAACTGAATGGAAATAGATCAGGTTATATTTCCTGTTAAAGGCCGTTTTACACGATGAATGATTGTGCGCAAGGTCATTCGAATGATCATGCGAATGAACATCATTCACCGTGTAAGACGGAAAATTTGGCGAATTTTCCGTCATTCGCGCGATCATGCGAATGAAATTAGAGCATGTTCTAATTTGCTTGAATGCTTCCTTGAATGAAATTTGCGCGCGGCGTCCATCTTGTCCACTGCCACCACCTCGAAATTTTAAGATCATATATAACAAATTTGGAAGCACATTAATCCAAATGATCACTCAAATAATTAATATGTGCTTTGAGACAACGCAAATTCACACACATCAATTCTCTAGGGTGGGTCATTCGGTAAAACCATATGAGATTTTTAATGACTAAAAACGTCGTTTTTCTTCTAGATTGCATCGATATTTTGTTAAATTTGCAATTTTAGAAGTACCTATGAAACGTAAAGCGAAAACCTGATCTTGTAGTACAAGATGAAATTATTTGTTGAATCTTGTTTTCGCGGAGGGCAGATTTTTGGGAGTTAATTTTGGCTGCGTGAAGCTGGCTGTTATGTTGCCTCTCTTCAGGAAAATCAGGGGTTAAACAGCCACTTTTAGTTGTCACTCTTAAATGAAAATATTGGCTTACCGTCACGTCCGATGATAATTAATTATATTTATAGGGAAATGAAAATGCTTTAAAATAGAAAGTTATCGCCAAAGTCAAGAAACTAGTTGTCTTTCAAAGATGGAATATTTTTTTGCGGCAGCATTTCAAAGAAGCTGGAGGAAACTTCGCCACAACACAAACTTCGAACAACATACACAGACGCTAGTAAACAAAGCAGCTGGTCGGAAATGCTGCGCGATTTGATATGTACTATCGATAGTCGCACCTCTGCGCATCGTTTCTGCGCCGAAAATTCGCCGAATTCATTCTCCGTGTAAAGCAGACGTTTCAAGCGATATGCGAATGAATTTCATTCGCATGATCATTCGAATGACCTTGCGCACGATCATTCATCGTGTAAAACGGCCTTAAGTCATTCAGACAATCATACAATTTACCGCTTTACACGATACAATTTTCCTCATGCAACAGTTCATACATTCGTTTGTACGATATGATGTACCGTGTAAATCGGCCTAGTTGCGTGATCGGATTTTTCTCAAACTTCTCACAGACAACCACCCTGGTGCATAGTAGTTGTCATCATTTTGTTAACTTGAAGATATCTTAGGCCGGAAAATGTTCGGTAACCAACGAGGACGTGGAAGAAGCAGGGAGAACGTGGTTGAGGACGCTGATAAACCTAGTGCCAAGGTGCACTGAATGGTTCAATCCTATTTGGGAACAGCGTTGAAAAAAAAGGCGGGAAAGTGTACCTACAATATCATATGCTTTCTATGTAAAAATATACTTTTCCTGGTAAAAAAAATTTGGCCATAAATTTGTGCACGTCCCTCGTACCTCGGATATTCACATTTTTCGAGGCGTTTAACGGTTGTAAATAGGTAAGTGGGTCGGCTTTTCTCAAGTAATGAAAAGCTTCCGATACAACCTCGCCTCGATTTCAAACCGTCACTCAATCATTCTGATAAAATTATGTCCCATGAACTATACTCCCGACTTTACTTTCCTTATTCACTATCATCATGAGTTTGTGTGATACATGTGATAAAAAGCTCCATTTCCTCCCACTGCCATATCGCCGATGGTGATGAAAGCGATCTCATTCCTCATGACATAGGCAACATCATAGAACAATGATATAATTTTAACAGTTCGTACTGCATTTACTTGGATGCTACGGAAATGAATGACTTTGGGAAAAATAGGATGGACGGTAAAGAAGATGAACGATGAAATTTATATCATCGCAAGGAAGGAGAAAGATTTGTCTGAGGAAGTCATGAGGAGGTAAACTAGGAGGAAAGAGCAGGTAGTAAAAGAAGATTAGATGTGGATGGCGGTTTTTGGAGAAAGATTTGTCTGAGGAAGTCTTGAGGAGGTTAACTAGGAGGAAAGAGCAGGTAATAAAAGAAGATTAGATGTGGATGGCGGTTTTTGAGGGAAGATGAATGGGAAAGAACAGAGTTGTGTTTCGTTGGCCCTTGGCACTTAAAGAAGATGGAAGCAGAGGTAGTATCGGGAGGAGAATAGCAATTGCGTATGAAGCGCTTATTAACTGGTGGAAGACGGTGGTGAGGACCTTGTATAAGGATATGAAGAATAGTCTGTTAAAGAGATTCATCTACATTTGCATGACACCCTGTGAGCCGCCGCATGGGCGTGTGGCAGGGGGTGTTAGGTCACCAGTCATGTAAAGATGTAAGGCTTTGGGAGGTGAAATGGTGACGTGTATTGTGGGAGTGTATTGAGTGGAAATCAGTTTTTAATTGTGGTCGCTTATTGTTTGCGGAAAGAACGAGTTTTTATACCTATCCGTTCGGCATTGTATCTCTCTTATTTTATCGCTTCTGTCAGACATAGAAATGTAGTGAGATGATAATATTCTCTGTGTCGCTCTGAAACACACCAGCTCTGAATTTTTCAAGCAACCTAACCTAGCGTGTAGCCTCCAAGTCTCTAGGATTACCTACCTTAATCCCTCTAAAAGTTATGAGGCACTATATGTTCGCTCATATGGAGTTCAGCGTTGCTTGAGGTTGAAAAGAAGGAAGACTATAGGATGTAGGCGATTGAGGTGGTAATATGTAGTAGGATGAGGATGATATGGGGACAGAAAGGAAGAAAAAAGATGTGCTTGGTGTAATGAGTGAGGAAAGTGAACTTCTGGATGAGTTCAGAGAAAGGAAGCTTAGGTGACTTGAAATTGTAACAAGAGGTTAAGGGTTACTGAAGGCTGTAATAGTGAGGATTTTGACGATTGATTATTTTAACTGACGTGCATTTGGATAGCGGAAAAGAACACGTGAGTACGTTACCATGTTCAGTGCCAACTGAGTGTTCGTTTTACTAATTCTCACTCTTTTAATCATTGAGGTAAACGGAGAGATCACCACGTCATCAAATTGTTGTCTAACAACCGAAACAACAACCATATTGCTAATCCCTGCTCTCTTCTTACTTTATTATGGTTATCACAATGGAATGGACAAATTAGCGGATGCAAAGCAAAAATATCAAACATATGTTTGAAAATTAAGGCAAGAAACTCTTGAAACATACATTGGCTACTTAGTGGTATGGATTCTGCTCGATTTGACCCAGGTTATCAAAGGTAATGCGGACTGTATTTTATTTTAATAAATAAACAAAAAAATGCAAGAAACTTTTGTATTAAAAACATGTGAATGCTGATTTCAAGTAAGTTATCCATGGAAAACATAGTGGAATCGCAAAATGAGTGCATTAGCCCGCAAGCACTATAGGACAATGAGGGTCAACAAAGATGGCGGATTGGCTTCAGCTTCTAGCGTTGGCCAGCATAGCAAGTGCCCTCTCCATGTATATGCCTCAATGCTTTTAATGAATTACCATGGTAAATAAGCAGTAATACGAATGGGAAATAGGAAAACATAAATTTTTATATTGCTAGCAATATGTCCTTCTCCGGCAGATAAATTTCTTGCCTAGAATTTTTTATGACCTCTTGCAGCCATGGGGTCAGGATTTAATCGGATTCAATGAAAAACTATCGCAGGATCATAAAGCTTCTTGCGGACAAAATAGAAACTAGACGGCGAACAGAGACGGAGGAATTCGCTATGGGACTCGAGCGCGGATCCCTCGATGTTGCGACGAGTTCTTCTACCAACTAAGCAGAGGTGACTTCGGTAACATCATTCAAGATCAAGACGAAGAACTTAGACCTAGGTTGACTTCTTCCTCAGTGGATTTTTGTGAGCTTAAAGGTGGCAGTCTCGTCGATTTTCGTAAAATATTTGATATTTTTTTTATTGGCGTAAAGTGTTTGCCTAACCTTCCGGTGCCAGGACCTGAACAGGTATTACAAAATTTCTCGACCATTCGGCCCCAATACGCTTTTATTTTAACTGTTGCATATCGCCAAAAAAAGGCCCAAACGCTTTTGTTTCTTTGTTTGGTCACGAAATGCTGTTTTATAACTTCCGCGTGGAGCGGGGAGGAAGGTGTGCCTCTTGCTTGCATGGAGGCTTGCAAGAAAGTCTTGAAGACCTCACTGACGACGAACTTCTGGAGGGGTGCATAGATGGCTACACTCAGAATCCAAACGAGTCGTAGAACAGTGTTATCTGGCTGCGCAATCCTAAAAGCAAGTTTTTGGGCAGAAAAGTGTTAACATTGCTGCTGTTCAGGCTATAATGCAATTGAATGATGGCTGCCGAGGCAAAATCAAAGTTTTGAGAGCCATGGGAGTCAAACCTGGGAACCAGTTCATTGAATGGGCTATATCTGAAGACTCCACCAAAGTGGAACAAACTCAATTAAAAACAAAGAATAGCACAAAGGAGGTCAGAATGACAAAGAAACAAAAGAAGAAGGAAAAATAAATTCAGATAATTCGCATCTTCCTGAGGGTAATCGATGTGTCCATGAATATATATTGTGGATTGGGATCTCGTTGCCAAAAACTGTTGTCTAGAATTCCGTAAACAATTGACTTTTTGGACAGTGGTGCCGCCTTGTGATGAAAGACGGAAGTTCAAATGTAACTACAGTCAACAGATGGTGAATAAAAACGTCTTACCGGTTTTGCCATGAATATACATTGGTTTTTACTTACAAGTAATCATAGTGTAGTGGATAAAACATGTAATAATGCACGCGGGACGTAATTATACACTTTTTTAAATATCGTCCGGTCTACAGATATATTAAATCCCTCTCCAAATTAAATTACACAAATACACAATAAACTTCCTAGCACTTCGTGAATATCGCTATACGGAAATTTAATAACAATGCGAGGTGACTTCTTGAGTATTCCCAATGGCCATCATTGTATTGTAGGTAAAAAGGAATGCACTTACCATCGCCTTGAACATATTCTTATTTTTCAATCCACGTTTCCTATTTTGGGTCCTCATAGACGCATACCTTGTTTGGCAGCCTGGTACGAAGCAAGTTCTGTTTAAACAAGGCATTATAAATTCTTTATTTAAGCTGAACGGGCTTAATGCATTCCAATTATAATCGGATTCTGGCAAACAACGTAGTCGGTACACGATGAACGTTTCATTAATCTCTTACTGATTTCCTTTCTTACTGATTTTAATAGATATTTCCTCTCTAGCATTTAAAAGTAAATTTTAGGTCATAAAAATAGCGAGGTATACTTAATCATCAATTAATTCATATCTAATCGATCGTCATTGAATATTCACCAGTCTCACGTTAGAAGCAATTAACTACGTCTATTTACAATAACAACAGAAAAGACTCTAATCGAAGTGGCGCCAAGGACTGGGTGAACTAAAAGTGGAAATTTCGGCAACACGTAGCCTATGCAACAATGCCAAACATCCGAATCCATAATATATATTCGTGGATGTGTCATTGGCAATGGTAACTTTAACGCTGTTAATTGAAAAGTGTAAATTTTTTGTTCGTGCAAAAAGTCATAAGAGAGCCATTTGATATAGAGACTTCATTTTTTTTAATTGAAAGGTTTGATATGGGAAATAACCTGAACTGTGGATTTTAAGATCGTCCTGCTCTAACTGTTTTGAAAATTGTGACATAAAGCTAAAACGTTAAGTGTTTTTTAGTTTATTCTGAAATACGAAAAAATCTGTTTGTCGCTGAAATATATTGAAAGTAATACTTCATTTTTAAGGCAAAAGTGTATAGATCTGGCGGATTAGGTTGTTTAGGAAAATGTTTGTCGAGCCATGAGTAAGTTTGCGCGCAGTAAAGTTACGTCATTATGTTGGTGCTTTTTGTCCTGATCGTTATATGCTGATAACATAAAAATCATTGAACAAATAATTTTTTTAATGATGATGAATAAACCCTCTTTTCAATGAAAATTCATGTACGCCTGAAAAATAATCGGGAAAGTAGCTATAAAGGTCTGAATATGTCTAAAATTTAGGTGCAAAGGACGAGACGGCCTCCTTAAAAGAAAATGATCTCGGCATCCCCAAAATGTGTCAAGAAGCTGGTCTATATTCCCCAGGAATGAGAACCGTAGTCAGTTGTGTACCAATTGCTGCCCCTATCGATCACTACAACTATAGAGTAAATATAATACTTCATTTATCTATGCTACTACCTCAGAAGTTCTTGTTCATACATCGCAGTACTCTTTGCGGAGCACTTTTCAGGCTACTACTACAGAAGTGACTTCCATTCGCAAAGACGCCTCAAAGCAGTAACTTGTGAGTACGGCTTTCTGGGATGGTCTCCGACAGATCCCGTCGCCATGGTTACGTGGTGACTCAAGGGATCGGCGGCGAGGAGGAAGGGGGGGGGGGGAAGGTCCTGAGGAGTCGGTTTAAGGGACGGAGGGGGATGAGTGCTAGGAAAGCCTTGCGGCGTTCATAAGGATCAATTTAAATGCATGCCGCCTCCATTTTATACTCTGCGGGAGAGGAATAGAAGACTTGGGGCGGTATGGAGAGAGTGCCGTGAGAAGATGAAGGGATTCTGGGATTGGCCTAAGGTGGAGCATAAGAAAGACCCCATTCTCATGCGGGGGGTAGGAAGAGAGGGGGGGGGGTTAGGTGGAACGAGGGGAATGTACCGGAGGATAGATTGTGAAAGGTGGCGCATGTGCAAAGTTCACCCTTTGATTTTTTTCCCTGAGCTTTTACTTCTCATTCAGAGATGGCAGGCAAGTGAACTTGTTCAGCAGTGCCATCTACATGCTGCCACAACAAATATCTAATCAACCTCATCGGCAATGAGCAAAGAACTTGCAATTTTCCAAGGGGTATAAATATTTTGCAAATTCTTGCTTCACAGCGATATAAAACGTCATAACTGTTCATGTTAAATATTTGTCTGTGGAAAACTGCAGAGTGCTTGATTTTGAGTCAACTGGGACTAGCCACGGATTACACCTTACAGAGTCACCCTCTATGCACAATTGTGCGAAATTCCAAGGAGGATAAAATCATCCGCGTTGACCGGGACTCGAACTCCGATCCCTCGATTTCCGGCCGAGTGCTTTAGCCAGTTTAACTTCCGAGACCCCCTCGGTAAATTTCTCCAAACTAGTAGAGATGGGCTAAGTCGACCATTTTAGTGATTCAATCATTTTGATTCGAGTCACTTAAAAGATTCAATCAACTGATTCAATCATTTGATTCATTATGACTCGTAAGTCAGATTGATTAGATGAATCACGAGACTCACGTGAATCGAAAGACTCGAATGAGTCAAGATTGAAGATACTCAAACACCCGAATGATGCTAATTGATGCCATCAATCTATTTGAATAATTGATGTCGAATAATTACTATCGTGCTTAGAAATTTAGGAAGGCTGATTGATTTCCATATTACACAAATTTTGGATCCGCATTAAATTGGAGATTTCCAAGTACTATAGTCACGAGAATATTTAGAGAGGCAAAACTGTCACAGACTCTGAATTCAAGACGTCAAACTATGCACATGAAAATTAAATCACTGGCTCAGACTACACAAATTAATGTGCATGAATGTTTTCTGATCTGCTGTATTGAATTCCATTCAATTAGGAGCATTCAACTGAGCAGGTAATTAAAATTATTATCAAATTTACCAACTGTAATGATGCGCTGATATTGTAACAAGCGTTAAATTTCATCGTTTTTAAAATGAGCGCCTTGTCTCTATGCTATACAAACATAAACACTCTGACCAAATATTAATGGATTTATGCCCATGAAGATATATCTCAGATATTTTATGACTATACATAACGGATAACGTACATGTGAATATGTTTTTCCACTTAATATCACATTCAATCACACGGCAGACGGAAACGCAAAATGATTGAATGATCGAATCATTTTTCCGAAATGAACCATGAGTCATTTGACTCACTTGGTGATTCAATCATTTTGAACGAATCGATCACGAACGACTCAACACTACAAACTAGTCGCAGTCACAGTTTGTGCGACTCGCTCTATAAATTTGAGGACAGTGGCTTTAATAAACAAGCATAGATTAAGGAACGTTCATCGCATTTTCTTGTTAAAGTCGTAACAAATTATGAAAATGTGAATGCAGGGACTTTAAAGTCATTCAATCACACTCCACATATCACTCGACAACTTGAATATATAAAACCAAGCAAGCGAACGGGAGAGAATAGATTAAGCAGTGGAGAAGACGGTGAGGGTAGGGACAGTTTTCATTTCCTTCTTCTGATTGTCGTTCCAGATTGCCATTAAAGTTCCTATTCTTCTCTGCCATCCTATTTAACACATCGCTCTCTCATAGAATGCCCATAATCCACCTTTGCTCTCTCCTAGGAATATATCCTTGTTGTATATTTTCCTTTCTCATAGAAACTACCACTTTCTTAATCGTATTCTTTTTAACGCAGATCACAATTCCCCCTCAGTTGAGGAACCCACATCTGAAAAAAATCTTTAGTCTTCCTTCATGTGTAATCAGAAGTGACTGGCAAATCGTGTAGTTCATACGCTTTATTTCTGTGATGCTGTGACCTTTTTTTTCAATTGATCATTTATATTCTTAAGTTCCAGACACATCTTTATTCGAGACCACGATACATATCCGATCCTCTCTCTGCAACCTCTCTTCCAAAGAAATCCCCATTTCTTTCTTTAATCAACAACACATTGACAACTTCTTCCAAAAAACAAGTACTCAACTATTAAAAAAACAGGATTTCTTTGAAACATCAAGACAATTATGATTTATAACTAAAAGAAACTAAACATTCATCAACATAATAAAGAACAACTAAGAATGACAAAGCCTCGAATATGAAAAAAATCATTGCGATCACTTTTTATCCGGGCATGGCATGACGTTACATTTCAAGGATCTTATTTTGAGCTAAGTTCATCTATTTTGCTAAATTAAAGAGTATAACCTCCACTAAGCAGCAAAGAGAAGGAAAATACAGTTAATGCGTCAAAGACTAAAGAGGTTTTTATCGATGAGACTAGTGATGTGATGGGATATAATGAGTGATGGTTGAATGGTGAACTTTAGAAGTAGAACAAGATTAACCTATAGAAATAAGGCTTCGGTAAGACGATTTTGTTCATTTGGCCGAATGTTTACAAATGATGGTAGGATTGATGAGAATGCCAAAAGGCGTACGAATACTAGAAGGAAAGTCGCCAGTAGTGTGGAGTCCATCAAGAAATGAATGTTCGTGTATTCAGCAACGAATACAATTTGAAAAAAGACACTCCCTTCCCTGGATTGCATGGTAGCTTTATTTTGACACAAAAGGAGCATAATTGTTGGCTACATGCAGTAACTATTGGGAACCCACGAGCGCTTGCGGTAAAATTAAGAGGGATAGAGGTAGGAATGCGTAGATGTCTAATTAATGTTGAGTATATCCTGCGACAATGTACGTTTCAGAAAGGAGCGTGATTTGTCGGTTTGGTCATATTGAGATAGTGAATTCAAGATAGTGAATTCAAGTCAACCATGCATGATAGAGGTGACAGCGGTGTGAAAGGAAGGGGTGCAAGGAAAAGTCAAGGATGAATGTGGTAAAAGCAAGAAGGAGTAAATGCAGGATTGTAGCGGAAGCGAAAGATTTACGTAATGATTGGGTGCAATGGAAGGAATTATTAAAATAAGGCTGGCAATACTCCAAACAAACAAACAAAGGCTGATTCCGAAATGGATGCACGGGAAACAACTTGATGGTATTTATGTGAGTTTAGGAAAATTCACGGTTAATGCCTACTTTGTTTTAATGAAATGTGGGCCTAAATTTGTTTTAGTCTCCTAAAGAATTATTACAATATCACTTAACGACCCATGATTACAAATCCAGCCACCTCAAGGGATAAAAAGTACCTTCTTTCCATTGGCTTTCTCAACCCTTATGTTTCCTACGAAACCATTCCGCGAAAATGTCCCCTTTAACCCTCCCCAAATCCAACTCCACTCCTTCTCATCACCACCTCTGTTTTTCTCCGTCTCTCACACAACCCCGGTTTCCTCTTCACCCCTGCGACGACCTCGAAGATACTTCTCCAGGGTTGAGTAAGAGCTCCCGTGGGACTGGGAGGCACCGTCCGGGAAATGAAGAAAAGGGAAAAATATAAGGGGAAGGATAAGGACACGGAGACTGGAGGAGGGAGGGGTCGAATTGTTAGGGGGTGGGGGAGGGTTTGCTGAATGGGGAGGTAAAGGTTGAATGGGGTGGAGGCAGTTGCTCGAATGGAGACGGTCGAACGAGGCCGGTAAAAAAAGGGGCCAATGGCCACATTCGATTCGCGTTCATACGCCCATGTCCCAAACCACGGGAAGGGATTATCGTTTGGGAAATACCCCCATTCTTTAACGCATCATGAACTTTGTGGGAGGAACAATGAAATTTTTGGCTAGGCCGGAATTTTGGATTTTGATTTTCGAAAACTTCCATTTCATTCAACCGAGTAAGAAACACCAGATCTGCTGTGGGGTGTTTGCGCTGAATGCCGGTGCTCAAGGAGTTCTTTAGACTCTTTCTGAGGTCTGAAAAATTCATTGTTCATTAAGAACAGAGGAGTGACATATGGTGAGCATTCTATTGGAGAAATTTCAGGAATAAAACAAAATATGCAAAAGGAAGGAAAGGTAATAATGATAAATTGTAATTGTACTTGATAGTAGTGTGGAATCACTGGCCTCCATTCGAACGAAGACCCCTCAATATTGCCCCGCGAGCTCAAACATGAAAGCTAGCACAAGCGCAATCTACCTCTGTGAGTATAGGGAGGCTTTAAGGAGCGAGACGTAATCACAGGTGCTGTGCATAAGATGCGATGAAGTGAAAGCCTTTGAATGCTAGGCGACAAGGCTTACCGCCCACGAGCTGAAGCCCAATTTTAGACACTATCACCACGATTACCAATCGCTCTCAGATCGATCTGACAGGGTCAGATCAGTATGGTGAACTTAACTGGCTAGTGGAATCGATCTGAGAGCGGGACGGCGCGGCTCGTTAGCTCAGCCAGTCTGAGATTTAAGGTAGTCCGAGCGAGATAGTTCCCTAGTCATAATAGAGACCATATTCGAATTATATGTTTTCATTTCACCAGCTGAAGGACACGTCAATTAAATATTGGATTATTAATGGTGCAATAATATAGTTTTATATTACAAAAATTGTAAGTAATTAAGTAAATGAAAATATCTAAATAAGTCTTTTACTTTACTCATTTATTTTCGTGCGGTGCGTTTGAAACTTCTTCAAAACGGAAGGTTTTTTTGCGTTACCCAAGAACCTACTTCTGTGACAATATGATTTATTTTCAAATATAGTCGAGAAAACATACAAACTATACGCTTTAGCTTTTTTACGACATGTAAGTGTTAGAAATACCTCATTTTGTGAATAATATCTCTCTGAAGTGCATACACTTACCATTTCCCAATGTAAAAAGGGCTGGTATTTTTTGGCAAATATCTCCGAAGGTAATGTGGTAAGGAGTTAAATTTTTGGAGTCATTGGAAGAGCGAGATATTTTTATTTAAAATGAGACCAAGTTAATAATAATAATAATAATAATGATTTTTATTCCAGATTAGATAAATACAAATATTATTTTACAAAGATTTCTCCGGAATATAGGTGCCCCATTGGACAGTATCTCCGTTTTGGGGTCACCGACTCGACCATCTCAGATGAAATACATAAATGAACATAGAATAAGTGTGTTGCAATTACAATCACATAGATGCCATCATTGGTGCTGAATATTTTTATAATTAACCCATGGTTTGAAATGTGAAGTAGAAGCAAAGCATTAAGATTAGTTGAACTTCAAAAGTCTCCTTCCTAGTTTCACTTGTGTTTGAGCAATCTGTTATTAACATAATCATTATAAATAGATTCATTGATTACCAAGTAAAATGATACTTCGCTCAAATTACTTTAAAATCGATCTGAACCAGCGGGTATGTGGCGCTCCTCTCTATCATTTTGGTTGTCATTGGGAAACAAAATACAATCGTTATAATTCAAGGCGTGTGTTGTAACAAGAGTACTGTATTTGTGAGTGATGAGACATTGGCGATATCGTAGCACAGGCTAATTCTTCCTCCAATAGGGGAAATTTTGCTCACTTGGAATGCGACTTAAGAGTTTCCATCTCTGCACTTGTGTACATTCCAGGTCATTCGTACCTCAACTAATAGATTCTATAAACCAATATCGACATATTCAGTCTGTGTTGAGAAACCAGGCGATCTGAGCCGGCTCGCTAGAAAATTTTAGATCGGTCCAAGTTCAGATCGATCTGAGGGAGATTGGTAAACGTATGAATGACGCTTGCTTTCGACTATGTCACTACCGCATTTTTCCACGTGGTATTTTATCGTTTAAAACCATGTTGTCGTTATCAAGCAATATCACGAAAACGAAACCATAAATGCGAACAATGGATTGTATTGGAAGACAGAACTTACTCATCTTATGGAAGTTGGAGATTTTTTTGTGATTCAGAAAGTTCTGTAGACTTAACCATGCTGGTCCTTGTCGATTATGCTTAAGTATTGCTGAAAATTGCTCGGCAATACTAGTCACTATAAACCAAGACAAAAGACATAAGATCTAAGGCTTTCCCGGCGTATGATATCGTTAAAGGTTACTCGGGCTTCCCACCTTCGGGATCAAACTCTCCATCTTGGCCGACGTTTCGATGAACGAGTCGTCCATCCCTGACAACGATGTTCATCCATCGATCCATCGTCATGTCCTGATGACGCAGGACCACTCGTACATCGAAACGTCGGTCAAGATGGAGAGTTTGACCCGGTGGAAAGCCGGAGTGACCTATAACAAAAGACATACTTTTCTGCTCAGGTCTGCTAGTAGTTAGTATTTTAAGACAAGAATTCTTGTATTGCATTTCCTCCTAAACGGAATTCACTGGCAGAATTTTGATTTCACTCCATAATTTCTTGTAGCAGTGGAAAGATAAAGGGTAGTAAAGAGATTAAGATTAGGTAGTATAGTGTCATAGAGTAGAGAAAGTCAAATGATTTAGATCATGACACGATTCGATGAAAGATAAGAGACAAAATTTATCATCATACCTTGGTTAATTGGCAGGTTGATATGCATAAATCAATTCAGAAATGCGATGAAAATGAATTGGAATAAATAACTGACTTGACAGATCGGTAAAGTCTGTGCTCGGCAAAGATCTCTTTGAGCAACAGCTCAAGATGCTAACCACTTGACCAACCCGGCTGAAAAAAGTATCACATATTTTGGTTTGATGCCATGCCTTATGTCACTGGAAGAATAAATCATTTATTATAAAATTATGATGAATTCAATGAAATCCCAACCTTCAAATTGTGTATGATAGAATAGAATAGAAAATTAAATTTATTATTCCGGGACAAGTGCGTCCCTTAGGAACATATATGATTTTGCATATCTTTAGAGTCAAATAAATATTAAATTAGCAAGATCTACAAGATGTATTAACATCACACAATCCGACATAATATTTAACAAAACGGCGAAATTATAAAAAAAATACATAAGAATTTGTACAGAGTAGTACAATATTTGTATGAAACTGTAACTTGTGTACAATATTTAGTTCGATTACGATATTTAGTCCACTTGAAGTAATATTTCATGATACTTCCTTATAAATTTATTTGCATATTAAGATTTTTTTACGTCTTCTAACGATTGATTCCATGCTTCGCAAGAGGTGACATGGAAAGACCTAGTGTATCATGCAGATGTTCAATAGTGTGGTATATGAAGTTCTTTCATTCGATGTGTTGGACATTTATATGTTGTAGCATTGCAATGTTCATTCCGGTGTAAATATGTGAGAAGTTCAATGATTCTCATAGTGACGTCGTAAGACGTCATCGTAGTACGGTAGAGATAAAAAACATCCTTCGTCTTAAAAAAATAACCCAAATCTTCGTAAGCGGAAAGGTACGTCGTCCACGATTGTGAGTGGAAACCACAGTGTAATGATGTGACATTAAATTCGTGTTATGAAAGATCCTATCCACGTAACTCCTAAGACTATCAAATACAGGGGTGGATCCAGGTATAAAGTTAGCGGGGGGAACTTCCCGGAACGGCCGTAGCAAATGGGGGGGAGGTTAAGGGGTGCAACCCCTTGACCCCCCCATTTATAAGTAAAATTACTTATAAAACATATTTTCAATCATTACTGCTAAAACTTACCACTCAAAAATAATAAAAAATTGCAATTTTGGAAAAAAATTTGCAATAAGAAAAGCTGTGAAAAAACGTATTTGTTAATATAAAAATTAATACGAAAGGAAATCTATGACGAAAATATTTATGACGGTAAACTGGCTATAAACTAGAACTTACCTTGCAAAATTAACTGAGATTGCCAGTTCGCAGGAAAAAAAGTGGAGGTCGTAGCCGAATCCGACGCGTACTCTCAGCTGTCTAATGCGACACTATAATGAACTTTAGCTTCAGTCGTTCGAGGGAGAAGAGGAGTAGACAAAGTAGAACCAACGCACCCTTTGAGTACAAAGCAGTGGCCGATTTCAAACATTGTCAGTTTCTTCCTTACAAACGAGGCGATACGATGTAGTCTCACGGCCTGCATCGCCACCGCATGCGACTGAGTGGCGGCTACGGCCGCGTCCAGTGGCGCGTCTAATTTAGTGCCCGCTAATTGTGTGAACTCCTCAATTCGAAATAATGTTCAGTAGAGCTTTTCGATTCATTTCGATGATTCGATTCATGCGATATGGTTCATGCGAATGAGTCATTTTTTCAAATGGTTCATAATGAACCAAATGACTTCGTGAACCATTAGCGATTGAACCGACTGAATACGAGGAATTAAAACGCCATCCACCGAAGATAAGATTACTCGGATATGTCGGGGACAAAGTAATGGTTGCAAAGTATGGAATTTTTACTTTGTCCTTGAAGCATCTAAAAAAGTGAAAGCATGAAATTGCCTTCGTGCAGCTATAAAGATGAAATTTAATAAAAATATCTAAGTTGCTTGCTCAGGAATTTTCAATTTTCCACCAAAGGTATTACAACATGTTAACTATTAGATCTGTCGTAATTTCTCGTCCACAGTCCGATTCAAGAGATTCAAGCAATTATTGATTCTTTTCAATTCCTTTGGTTCTTGCGATTCTTTACGAACCACTAGATTGAAGAACGTGATTCAATTCATACGGTTCATACCAATGAATCGTTCATAAAGAACGATTCACTCATGAACGACACAGCTCTAATGTTCAGCTACGAGTGGCACGACTCGGAAGCACCACAGAGTGGCCTCGTATGAAGGGACACCAAGAGCATGCGGCAACATTAACTTCGACAACCGTCACGCGTCATCTATAGATGACGCTCGGTTTATAAGTATTAAATTATTGGCCTCGGAAAAAAATATTCTCTTGGATTTGGGGAGAGGGGGGAAATTTCCCCTTTCCCCCCCTGTATCCGCCACTGATCAAATATGAAAGAAAAATATCAGAAATTCCGAATCGACTAGCAATGAGGTTCCATCGCGAGTGCATGTGTCCAAGCGTATAGCAGGTTCCACCATATCGTGTCCAAAGGTGAGAGAAAAACTACTTTCACTGGCACCGTGTATTTAGCTGGATACTGTATTTAGCGACAGTATATGAAGATTTAATTGCGGTGACATTTTAAATGAATTATTTTTGCCGGTCGCTAAAGTCTATTACTGTGCCATTACGAGTGGAATGACACGTATTGACTGCAGTTTCTTTTGTTATCGGGTGAAGTCCGTTAGGGAATCGATTTACAGATGCGAGGAGAAGAGCCCTTGATGGACAAGTGACCTCTCGTACCTCTCCTCGGGGTACCCGATGGTAACGAAGTCATTTGTACCTCCTGTGAGTGGCGGGAGTTGCTTGCTCCAATGATCCAACCGACCCTTGTGGCGGGGGGTGACTTGCGGAAACAGGCTTCTTTCGATGTTCGTATAATGGGGGGAGGGAATGGCTGCCAGCGAACGAACGTAGGCACACACAGGCAAGGGAGGCTCGGAACTGCTTTCTTCAATAAAGTGGAATTCGGGCCCCTGATGTCAAATAGTAAAGACCAGGTTTCTTAGTTCACTACGCGGTCAAATAAATTGTGAACGGGTTTTGTATCTACCCTTGTATCTACCTCTGCAAGGTATTTCGTAGATGTAACCACCACTAGGGTGTGCGGCACAGAGTGATTACACGCCAGGCATGCAGTACTCATCCCAGTTTAAATCAGAACCGCGCACATTCCCCGGATGCTAGGAGCAGGCCAAAAGCAGTCAGGACAATGGTACGCAGTCAGACCAGAAACTAGGAGAGTGATACGTAGAAGAACATGCTACCATCAGTACAATACTCAATGTACACCTACTGGTTTGTATTATTAATGCGACAAGTACATAGCAATAAAAGGTACTGAATCATGCAAGAGCATATCATGCCGGAGATTACATGCAAGGTTAGTATCTAATAATCATGTTAAGATATTTAGCACTACTGAAAAAACCTATACAACCTAGTCAGTATCCTAGAACTGATCTGTCGCAACTATTATGGTCCCTTATTGTGTGTGGAAAAAAATGACATTTAAAATCTATCGTTTCTGCCGTCTATTTCCTTAATGTAATTCCTGTGATCGTCTGTACCTTTAATAGTTTGGCTCTAGCAAAATATGTTGAACTTCCGGCACAAAATAGTCTACAAGATCAAATCATCAAACTTTCGGGAAAAATTAAACCTATATTTTTACCTTCGATTGGATATAGGTTCCCACTCTAATTCCCTCAATAATTCAGTAACACTACTATGTTTATCATAAAAATTCTTAACAAATCTAACTACACTCCGCTGTATTCGATCAATATGTGAAACTAGTCCTTCTTCCTAAGGGTCTCACATACTAGCGGCTTGCCATAACTCAACAACTAAAATGGGAGGACCAAAAATTTATTCCCATTTAATTCTCTGGAAGACATCGCTTACTTGAAACATTTTCTCATAAAAATGACATCTATGTCAAAGAAAAATATTATATTATCCCTCATGTTCCGCTATTTTTTGTATTGAGCTCCGCATACAATATTCGTAAATAATTTTGCGGGAAGGTGCAATCTACATGTCCTTATTGTACGAATCAGATATTTTTCTATAAATTGCCACAAAATAAACATGACACTCAAGAAATTTCCCATGGAAACACCGGAAAGATTTGTGACGAGATGAGTCCGATGGAAACTCCTCGACAAGGTGACATTAAAGATGGAGAAGGTCATGTTTTCTGGCGACTTCTACCAATTCAACGGGAGTCGTCGTAAGGCGTCCATTTTCTTCGCACGGAGCGCATGGAGTTGGCGAAGGGGACGGGAAATAAAAAATTATGGGACATTTCTTCCATTTCGCCCGGGTGTCTTTGCGAATTTATATCGCCGCATTAAACCTTTTTTCTTCCTTTCTTCCCCTCTTCCCTCGCTCTCGCTCGTGTCCCGGGAGTGGATGGCTCGGAATTTGTTTTCCGACCCCGTGGGAGCTGGGGGAGTGAGGGAGAGATGCGTCGAGGGGGCGTAACCTTCGAAGAGAGGCCGGAAGGAGGGGAATAAGAAGGAGAGGAATCCACTTCCTCCGCTCGGTTATGGATGGATGCCTTCACTGGCAATTTAGTGTTTTACCCTCCCACACTGGAAGTACTAGTATGTCTAACTCAGTTGGGCATCAGGGACTGTCCATAATCCACGTAGACACCAAATAGGTGTGGCGGGGGTACGAGGGTCTTTAACGAAGGTCCACGTTGGGGGTGGGGGAGTTGGAGGGATGTCTACGTAGACAATGGTTGTAGTACATTACAGATTATGATAGCTTTATTTTAGTATTCTACCGGTTAAGTTAGGTTTTGCTGAATGTCGAAGAATCTCCTCCCGATCCTCTACACATTCAGGGGTCCATCCTTCTCCAGTATATCCCTTTTCGCCTCAATTTACGATCTGCCCTTCATCATTCTGTCTATGAAACCTATTCTCTTTCTTCCCTTCTCTCTATCACACTTTTCAGCAACCCATCGCCCTTCATAACACCCTTCAACCATCTATCCTGCCTATCCCGGATTTCATTCAGAAGTTTCCTTTCCTCGCCCTCCATCTCAAGCACTTTCTTGTTAGTCTTCCTCTCCGTCCACTTCACTTTCTCCATCCTTCTCCACGCCTACATCTCAAATGCCTGCAGCCTGCCTATACTCGTCCTTCTTTCTGAGGGTCCACGTTTCTGCCCCGTACAACGCTACGCTCCATATCAAGCTCTTCACCAGCCTCTTCTTCACAGCCCTATATATATATATATATATTCGTTCGTTCATTCAATCAGACCGCTCAGCGGCAAATACTCACATAAATGTCCATACAGAAAGGTAGAAAGAAAGTGGATAGTAAGTTTTATGTTCCTATCCACATTCTTTCTACCTTTCTGTATGAACATTTATGTGTGTATATATATATATATATATATATATATATATATATATATATATATATATATATATATATATATATATATATATATATATATATATATATTTAAAGGGTGAGGGAAATGCGTTTACGCAGATCTGGCCTAGGTGGATTGGCCAGGTACTGTGGGACTCGCCCTCGTAAGGGAATGCCCACTAAAACCCCCCTTCCTTATTGCGCCGTGCGACGACGGCTACCTCCCTCTCTTCGGACATCCTCTCTTCTCAGCTATTCATTCGACGCCGGTCTTTTTGTGCTATCTCCATTCGTTGGTTGATCGATTGAAGAATCTCCATTCTGCTACTCCCCCGATGATCACACGGCTAGAAATCACCTTCAAATCGCCTTTGTTTACGATCTTCTTTTCAATGAGCTCCCTCGCCGACTGGTAACTCTATATGCCTCGATCGGTAATGGTTGCTGCTAGCGTGTGAAGTTCTACCAGATGATTTTCTTCTTTGATCTTCCTCTTGAGTTCTTCATTGCTGTCATACTTCTTCTTCTTTGCGTATTTGGCCTTGTCCGGTTCTACTTGTTCGCCGATTACCTGCGCATCAATTATGGATCCTACATTCTCTTTGTGAGCAATTAGATCTGGGACAAATCGTCCTGTAGGTGCCATATACGCTTTTTCCATTTCCGTGATGAATCCCTTATTTTCCAGACCCCTCTTCAGATATTTCGTCACAGCGTCAAGACGTTTCATCCTTAGGCCGTGGGTTCGATGGCAGTTTTGCAGGACGTGATTCATGGTTTCAATGGCATTACAGCCTGCCCTGCAATACCTGTTTTCAATTCGTCCTTTAGACGTCCTCGATTTCGTAGGTAGGGAATTGATCTTAAGTTTGCAGGAATATATATAGTCCCGTCCGCTTAAAAACCTAGTACCATCCGATATCCATTGATTCTGAGATGGGATCTTCTTCGAGTACTTAAGAGCATTCCCATCGACGGATTTATGTAGTAGTCCGGCCCACCACTTTTAAATTTCATTACCGGACGTAAATTCGTGGCCACCTTCCGCCTGCAGCCGTCGTTTTTCAATGGATTTCTCAGTCGCGAAGAATTCATCCGGGGTCCTGCTTGTGATGTACGTAGATTTCATTCGTTTAATCCTGTCTAATCGTCGCAGGGGGATACTCCATCGGAATGCAGAGATCCCCGATCCGCCGTCTTTTGGATCGGCATGAAAGAAGGCATTAGGAGTATCTTTAGGCAATAGCAGCCATTTCCGGAGGGCCCTCCTTATTTCACAGTCTAGTAATCTAAGTGTACTAAGATGCATGTTTCCAGCTGTCAGTTGGTACTGGAACGCCGGCACGATTAAATTTCTCAGGGCCTACACTCTCTGCTGGGGCTTCAAGGGAGCCCATGTGAGTTTCTCAATCTTCTTCACGAGATCGTCACGTGGTTGGATCTTGATTCTTCCCTCAGCCGTAAATGAAATACCTAAGTAATTCCATTTGTCCAGTCGGTTCAAGGCGGACAGGACTCTTCCCTGGACGGTGAACGTTGTCTTCTTGCGGACCGCAGACTTCTTTTCCTTCGGTATTGTTTTAAGCGCGATCGTGTGACACTTTGCCGCGTTGATGAGCAGTCCATGGGAGGCCAAATAATCCGTAGAGATATTAAATAAAGTTTGTAATCCAATCTTGGATTCAGTGAGGAGTACCAAATTATCAGCAAACGCGAGGAAATTGATGGTGTGTTCCCCAATACGAACCCTCAAGTCCGCGGGGATCTTTTTAAGCATTCCATCAATTGTGAGATTGAATAATAAGGGGGATAAGGGATCCCCCTGTTTCACTCCTCGAGTAGGTCGAATTCCACTGAAGGTCCATCCTCCATGCTCAATCTTCAGTTCACTGTTTTCATACACATAACGAATGTAGTTACAGCATGCATTAGGAACTCCTCTGGCCTTGAGTGTGTTTATAATCGAGTCATGAGAGAGCGAATCAAATGCTTTGGCCATATCAATGGAGGCCAGATATAGCGGCAGATGTTTTTACCGTCTCCATCGTAACACTGTTTCGAGGAGAAATGTATTCTCGCTGCCCCCGTTTGCATTTATAAAGGCCCTCTGTCTCTCGTCCATTTGGATTACTTTTAACCTTGTGGCCAATATTTAATGGAATAATCTGATAATTATTGAGGACACTGCAATAGGACGAAAGTCACTAGGATCCTGGGCATCCTTTTTCTTGGGGATCATTACTGAACGTGATTTTAATAACAGCTTTGGTACCTTTTCACAATACAGAAACATATTAAAAATACGAGCGAGTACTTTCACCGGAATCGCCCTAAGTTGCCTGGCTGTTATCGTGTCCGGGCCCGGCGCTGTCCTTAAATAGGGAGGACATTTCTGATTTCCATATTCCTGTAATTTTGGTTTGGTTTCCATTCCATTGGTTTCCATATTCCTGTAATCTCTGGCTCTGTCTTCGGGAGGGATGTTTGCGACTGCATACCTCCTGGGCCAGTCATAACTCCTCTCCAATATGGGACCATCCTGTCTGCACTGATGCTGGGAGACTCTAGTATGTTCCACTTTCAATCATTGACCAGCACCTTGATCTGTCTATTTTCCAGAGGTTCTGGACCGTTGCATACTCACGTCGTCATCTCTGTCTTTCATTCTCTCTCGTATTTTTTGGCTATGTAGTAGTATTTTTATCTTTGCTTGATGATAAGAGGATCCTGTTTTTAAATAGATGTTCACTTCAGCAATAATCTTATCGACGCACAAAGTTGGAAGTCTTGAACAGAGTGAATTCAAAAATTTGTATTCGTATTTTTAGCCATCTAGTTTTTCCAGTGTCTGGAAATAATGTTTTAGATTCATGTTCAGTGTTGAGGGCATATCATTAGTCATTCTATCATCGGAGAGAATCTCAGTCTCGGCCTGTTTAAGGGGGGGAGTTGCCTCCGTTAAGGTCTCAGAGGCTGCCTTAACTAGATCTTTGTAGCTCGGCCTTTTTCTAATTCCCTGTATGCCCCCACCGTTCGGTCAGGGAAGGTCTCATGTAATTTCTGATTGATGTTTGACCTCGATGCCCCCGTCATCAGCTCCCTTCTATTACTAAACGCCGCCTTAGCTTAGCGCTATTATCTTCCGTATGTTTTTGCCACTATGTCCGTTTTCCTCCAGCGTACTACCTAAGAAATTAAATTGCTCTGCTTGCTCAAGTTTGTGTCCTCTAACTTTAATCACAAGCATACAAGCCTAACTCTTTTAGGATTAGTTTTTCTTTTATTTACCTTTCTATAAAATCAGTCTTAAATTACAGATTGTCCATGACAATCAATTAATAACCCGTTTCACAGCGTTTTCCGCAAAAAAGAAAGTCTACGAGGACAACAGAGGGAGACAGGGGGGTTTGGATGTTGTCTACGAGTGTCCATGATGAGAGTGAGGGGAGAGGGTCAAAAAGTGGCCTAATTTTGCCTACGTGGATTATGGACAGCCCATTAGCAGGGTCGAATTTAACGGCGGACGTACCGAGCGAGCACCTTGGACCCCGAAAACCCAATTGTACACTTTTTCCTAATGATAGGGGAAGTCCGCGTAATTTACACCAGCGTGTAATTCTGATCACAAGGTTTGTTTACACTGTACCCGGCAACACATGTGATACAATATCATTCCCTCTTTCACGCCTCCCCTCGAAATTTCATCCGTCAGACTAGAGATGCCCTATCGACCGAAAAACATCGAGTAGTCGATTTTTCAATGTTTAAAATAGTACTCACTATTTGCTCAATTTTCATCGGATTATTTTACTACTCGATGTTTTCGATGTCTCGGCCTAAAACATCGAGTGGTCCGATAAATCGTTGTCGATGTGTGTCATCATCCCTACGGTCGGACTCGAGTACTTGACCCCGAATGGCGGAATGGGCGTCCGTCTTCCATGAATTTTTTTCTCCTGGGAGTTACTTTCACTGGTTCACATATGGAAAATTGCTGCTCGTTAATCGTAAGTCATAGAATTTTCTGAGAAAACATTCTCACTAGCGTACCTAAAAATACTCCTGTGTAATTCACCTTTGCTTGTGCAACTGTGCATTTGTTCCTCTTCTTGTAATTAGTAACACCTTAGATTGTGTATTTTGCCCGCTCCAAATTTTGTGGGGATACGTTAATCGTGTCAATTTACAGATCAGAATACGAGTTGCAAGGATATCGATGGGTTCATTTAGAAAATGGAACAAAAGTGATTTCAAAAAACGATCAAGAGGCAGTACATTCTGGAGTGGGATCAAAAAACTAATGAAATACCACATCCATATAGAAATATATTAGTGATTTGTTAAAAAAAATATCAAACAAAGTAAATATTTTCAAATAATCTACAGTAAGAAAAAGGCCTGAAAAGCACATGGGACGTGTTAGTTTGAAAGCATTCCCATTTCAGTGCAAAACTTTGGGTTCAGACCCATGCAACACGACTGGCTCGACCGAATTACTTGACCTCGGACGAAATGACATGGAACTGAAATTTTTATTTAAATATTTTGTATTGCTAAGGCCATAAATATTATGAAGTTTAAGTGCACTAGAGTCATCTCTATTGAGTATTGTTTTTCAAGAAAATGTATTGTCGTTGTAATTCATTAATCGATTTTACTTTATGGCGTCGAAGTTCGGTGGTCCAAATTATACGAATTTCCCCCAAAAAATTTGGTTTCATACGTGAAACTTTATTAGCATACAAGTTTACAACCGGAGGCAAATCTGAGAATATGTTTACACTCGCTTATTTTTATTTTTTATCACTGCCCTGCATTCGATACGCATATATACTACGCTGCATTGTCCTCGCGCTGCTGCGCCTTGGTTCATCCGAGCTTTGGAATCATATTTGCTACTTTGTCCTCATAAAGGTTCTCCGGCGAATATATGGTTAACATGCATTTATATCCCCTTCTTCTATTTTATTAGGAGGTCCAATATTTCTTCCGCGCCTGGGACTCAAAATGACCTTAATCCGCATCTGGTTCTCAACCTTTACTCAATTACTCCCCTTTTACCATTTTTCAGATCGTCAACTCCGTGCTCACATTTTGAGGATACCGGGACTAAGTCTTGGTATTGCCTTTAAGGAGTGACTCAAGAGTGCATCGATTTTTCCGTTATTTCAGCAAACACCCTCTTCAGCCAGACCTAAGAGTTCACAACCACTGAGGAATATAGCTGCCTCCACCTGGGCAGATAATAGAGGCTAAAAGGAGGAATATGGACCACATTTATTCAAAATTTTATATTTCATAGGTTACGTAAAATCTGTGAAATTGCGTTGCGTTGCAATAGATTCAGTGGCGTTCAATAAATTTTTTTGAAAGCCACAGATTCAAATCGACGATTTGTCATGCGAACCTTTAAATTTGTGGAAATTAATATATTACTTAATTATACATGTAAAGAGGAGGGAATGATACGAAATGGACGTTATTGGAGAGATACAGGGGAAAATTTCACTCCTTTCAATTCCCTATGGTCGGGAATTTCCCCACTGGTTGAGAACCTCAGATCTAACTGAAGGCATTCTGCTGAGATTACGTAAAAATAGGCAGTTTTCTGTTTCCTTCCCCATAGCCATTAAAAGATGAATTTGGGGAGGTTCAATGTAAAATAATATCACTGGATTGGTTCTGGAACGGAGAAGATTTCCTTCCTCGGGTTGTCCTCACAAGAAGTGAACAGCATCGATTCCTTCACAAGATGAACGCCACCCTGTTTGCTTGTCCGTTAAAATGAAGAGAAACTTGTGCAAGTCCCTGCCACTCCTCAAAGTTTACCATTAAATCCATCACTCATTTTCGCGTGAATAATAAAATTTATTTTTTTCCATTGTCCTCCCGCGTTCATCAACCAGGAAGATTGTGTGACCTTTTTCGGCACTTTGTGCCATGACATCATCGTCTGGGTTCGAAAAACGTTGGAAGGAATTATGAAACGACCTTCAATACCTTCTTATCCCAAGGACCATCCAAGACCCGCATGAAATGTGAGCGCTCTTCAGCCATGGTCAGCCAATTATTCCGAAAAATATCATGCTAATGCATTAATAAATTCTTCAAAACTTTTCCACACATCTCATGAAATGTAATGCTTTCTTAAGCGAATACAAAGATACCATACTTTAAATCCTGTAAAGTGCATATCATTTTCGATTGTTTTATAAAGGATGACAACACGTAAATTTAATGGAATATGTATACGTGTATGAGACTAGCTTAGCGCATGTGAAATTCTAAAGAACTTTAATCTTTTTATTTAACCCTATCTTAACTGGTAAAACACTCTTATAATATTATTTATATGTTGATCACGACAGCAAAGATTGTAACATATTTAAATGTGTAATCCCTTGGGAGTTGCGTAACGCGCAGCTTAATTCATTTCCCTGTTATAGATTTACAGTCTCGCGTGATTTATGATGATTTATCAAACAGATTTTGACATCAACATCTTTACTATCTAGGATATTTAATATCTAGGTTTAATCACAGTAATTCATGGCATTTCACAAAAGTTATAAAACTGTATTTTTTTGACTCTGCAAACTACTCGCTGGTGCATCCGAGGTCACCTTTATCGCAATCAGAACCCACGTAATTTAACAGACAAATAATAACAAAATTGTATGAGTCAATCGAATTAAATTTCATTACTTGGTGCTACCTCAAATACTAGCCTGCGTGATTTGGAGCAGAATCATTGGCTACAAAAATTTCAATTCATCCGTCTCCTTTAAAAGGCAAGTAAATGTTTTACCTTTCAATTTCGCGGAGTGTTCTTCTCAACAACTAAAGATATATTTATATTTTTACATACTCAATCGACAACAGTACAACAACAATCAGTACTTGTTCCCAAACTTATAAATAAATACTCTAAAGACATCGATAATTTACGCATAGACAGCAAATGTAATTTTAAAACTGCTGTTTAAAAAAAGTCTTACATAATCACATGCTTCATGATATGTCCATTACATAAAACTGTAACTAATTAACACCTATTTTACTCTGTTAATTTCTTTCAGAACACGCATTATATTATCTTCAAATGAAAATTGAGTTAATTGGTTTATGTTGTACTATGTTATGTTTTGCTGAATTCGTTGTTGATTGTTCACGATTCCGTGTTCCTAGGCATTCATAATGAGTCTGAGCTGCATATTTATAACCTACCTATTATAAACCATTGTGTTCTATGCAATTGTCATGCATGAAACACATGGACAATGTTGCATTGCAGGGCGTTAAAAGTTATCACATTTGGTTATATACTTAAATTATAATAATTTATAGGCACAAATATAATCTATTTCAAGGTGGTATTTATCAAGGTCGACTATGGAACCTGAGATTTTGGGATCAGGGAAATATCGAGGACTTTCTAAACAGAAGATATATTTTTCGGCACTAATGCTTTTGAGATCCCCTGATCTCTTAAAAAAACATCTGACAACAAGACGGAACAGTTATTATTCTAAGAATCAAACGCATTTATTTCAATCAATCCCGAATTTTTGCAGGTAATATTTGTTCAAGGGTAACAGCTAACTTAGAAAACCAGATATAAGAAAAAATCAATACAAAAAGGTTTTTATTTGCTCAAGCTGTAAATATTTATTACAGAATTTCACTTGGTGATACAAATTGAATTTATTTCCGGTATAGAATAACCGCTGGCGAGCATATGGGTTATTATATTAGGTTTACATACGTTTTTGCATGGTAGTACCTATATTACAGTACCCAGCCAATCATAATTTTTCTCAAAACCTCAAGTTTTAACATATGTAAATACCATATCGTTACCCTGAATGATTATAAATTTTATTCCTCATGCACACATATTGAAATTAAACGTATCAGCTTAATAAACATCGGTAAATGAATGTGGAACATGCAAGCACCATAGAACAAACTAAGTTCCATTTTAATGTTAATGAGAAACGTTAGCATTAGAACAAAATAAATCTGATGACACCGTATGATGCACTAGCTAGCAATAATGTTTTGGCTCGACTACTTTCCAAATCCGGTGGACACAGATGCACATATTTACGGACAAAAAGCGGATAATGGGCAAATAAAGTTTGATAGCCCATCGAAGATCGACATTATCAGTTTATCAAAAGTTGGGTCGAAGTTGGAGATTTATCGCCTACTTATCAATCCTCCCTCTGGCTATAAAACCAACCCCACTACTTACGTCGCCTTCAGATGGCTTAGCGGGGTGATAGGGAGCGTAAGCGGGAAGGCTTGGAGGATGTGTAGGAGAAATTGGAGTGGGGTAGGTTGGGGTGAACACAGGAGGAAAACCAGTAACACCTATCCTGTACCCATTGGAATCGACTTGTGGACTCGCAGTCTTCTGCTGAGGTGAGCAATTGGGGCAGTAATCGCTGTCATCCCCTTGGTCTTTTGGGAACGATTCCTCCAGCAACGGCTGAGGATTTCCAGTCACCACCACGGCGTTGCCCACGAAGAACTTCAGCTGAACGGTCTCCAGGCCGTGTCCGTCCGAGATGAAGATGCGAAACTCCAGGGGAAGAGCAGAAGCGACTACGGCCGCACACAAGACCAGCAGGAGTGCAGCCATGGCAACGGAGAAGATTTCCTTCGTGGGGTTGTCCCTTTCGCTGCCTCACGAGGAGTGGACAGCATCGATTCCTTCATGAGCCGAACGCCATCCCGCCTGCTAATCCGTTAATAAAAAAAAGAAATACCTGCCTTGCAAGTTTCTACCACTCCTCCAAGCCCGGGATGAATACCCAATATTTACTTTCGCTGAAAAAAATACACTTTATTTTCTTTTCTCTGACCCTCCCAAGGTCTTCAACCAGGAAGATTGTTTGGCCATTGTCTCATGACGCGATCGTCTGTGTTTGTATAGCCATAAAAGGATTTAAAATACCGCCCCTTTTAAAATACCTTCTTGCCTCCTGGAAAAAGAATCGCGGGAATAAAAATATTATTTTGTACAAATAGAGGTGTCAGAATTGATGTGGTGTAAAGAATTTATCATAATGAATAAGAGTAAAGGCAATTTTCCCCTTAGACTATTTTTTATTCGACCTCGGTGTCAGTGAGGTAAGAGAAAATGGTGTGGAGGAGGTAAGGTTATGTTAAAATGGTGTCCAAAATAGGGGAATAACGAACAAACTCATTCTCATTGAACAATATCATTTTCTTTCTTTTTCTTTTCTCTATTTCCCACTGTTCCGAAACATCTGAACGGTGTCCTTTTTCCACGTGTATTACGAGTTGAAAATAAAGTAGACAGTACGATATCATTTTTGTATAATTTTTAATTAAAATTGCTCTTCGGGAAAGAGATTTTTATCGCAAATGGTTAAGATCCCTCTTAACGCAGCAGAAATTGTGATGAAAAGGAAGAAGGACTCTAAAAGGTAAACGATCCGAGGACCATGACGGCGGGGAGAGAGAGAAGAGTAATAAACCGGTGGAGTTTTCATACAAAAGCGAAAGCGAGTGGAGTGGCCGGTTCTCCTTGAATTGACATGGAGAAGTAGCGTCCACTTCGCGAGGGATGAGTACTGCTCACTCTTCGTGAGGCAGCTGGAGGTACAACATGACGAGGGTTCTCTTCCCCTTCGCCATGGCCACTCTTCTGCTCGTCCTATGCTCCGCTGGAGTCGCGTCTGCCGTTCCCCTGAATATTCAACTGTTCATCTCGGATGGGCACGGACTGGAAAGCATCATTCTAAATTTCTCCAAGATTGGCGCCCCTAGGAGGACTGGAAACGCCACAGCAAATCTGGTGCCTCAAACGGATTTCAACGTGGACTCTCCTGTCGGACCATCTACTCCTCAGCGGCAGGATCCGAGCAATCTCCACCAAAATCCTCTCACGCCAGTGCGTTCACAGCCAATTTATCCCAACCAGTACCCTATCATTCCCCAGCAACACGGACAGTCAAATCTTTATCCTGTGTCTCTCATTCCTCAACAGCAAAGGCAGATAAATTCATATCCAGTGTCTCATATTCCCCAGCAACAGCTGCAGATTAATCAGAATCCAATATTTCAGTCTCCCGAGCAACTGCAGCAAATAAACCCATTCCCTAATCGAGCGATTCCCCTGCAACAGGGATGGGGAAATCCTTATCCAGTTTCTCACATTCCTCATCAACAGCAGCAAAATAATCCATTTCCAGTGGCTGGTGGGTTGCCGTTCGATGTACAGGGAGGAGTAAAGGCGGGCTCGGCGCAGCCTTACAATCCATGGAATAGTGATGGGGGCTTTCGACAAGGCGCTGAACAACAGAACAGAATAGGCGGATTGGACAACTACAATGTTGGCTCTCCACATACTCAGTCGCCCATTGCGGGAGGATTTAGTGGCGGATCCTTCGGAGGAGCATCCGGAGGAGCATCCGGAGGAGGATTCGGATACAGAGAAGGAGCTGACGTAGGTTTTGGCAACACTTTTGGTGACAGTACCTTCTTTGTTGGAGGGCGAACAAGATCCGGTTAAGATTAGTTTATGTGAAAAAGGCTACATCACCGACTTGCTTAGAAATTGCACGCGCCTATACCTTAAAGCACGATCGCATTCTTCAGCTTGGCTTATGTTCTAGCTCTCTTCGACCCAGAAGGTGTATTCGTTTTACATGAACACATCAATATTTACCGCTAATATTTCTTTTTTCGTATCAGCTTTCATCCTACCCTTCCTCAGCCCGTCCATGAACCTTAATTCTCTCTTTCCCCTTGCCCGCTAACCTTACGGCGTCCTATTTCATCTTATCAATTATTCTAACCACCTACTTCATATCTTGATCTCCTATAACTGTTTCCTCTCCTCACCTATCAAGCGGACCACTTATTCACTCGGCTTCCTTTTTGCTTATCGCACTTCTTCGGTAGACTACTGATAGATTAGTTTCTTCGAAGACTTTTTTAATTATCTTGTGGTAGCACTTAAGAAATACCGTTCAGGTCAGCATTGGGAAAGTCTCCTCAAATATTCAATGCATTTGGAAATCGTTGTAAGTCATTAAGTATCAGCAAATGAATTTCGTAAATTCTTGCCCATTCCCAAGAGCATCCACCGAGAGCACCGTAAACTTGTATTTTATCCTCTAACTTGGAAAATAAATCCGTTTGGTGCATTATTTTATTACCTTTTTAATTCACAAAGTAATATATGTTAATGTTACCCTAACGTTACCCTATTCTTGCATCCGTTTTTTGCACATGGTAAAAAAATGACTTTTTTCCTAACATTTACTCATATGTACCTTTTAGTCCAGTAAATTTCAAGTTTAACGTTTAAATACGAATTAAGTAAGGTAGATTTTTGGATTTGATATCACGCAGAAGACAGAATATTCAATATGTGGCCACGACATTTAAAAAATCTACAATAATATTTCACAGCGAAATTTTCTCAATGCGTTTAAGTTCGGCTGCATTTACGCGTGGAAAGTGGGGAGCATATTCATCTGCAAGTGTTTCGTCTCTAAAGTGCTTCGAGTCAGTGAAATTTGAACGGTGCTGCGTGTAGAATTTTCGTCTATAAATGTGAAATTACGGTGAACTGCCAGAGTTTTTATTCTCATAGAGGATTTAACTATCAAGGCATACCATGTATTTTTGCCACAAAATCTTCACACCAATTTGATTGAGTAGAATATATTCAATAAAAGTTCAATTCGATACGAAATTCTTTGTCGTGATTTTGCATTATTTATACACATAGTGAAACATTTATTTTTTACCAACTCATATTTATGATACTCTATTACCTCCATCCTTTCCTTTAATGACAAAATATGCAGATTTTATATATGTTGTTGGATACCGCACAGGAATAATTTGCCCAGCAACCTGAACTCTATCCCCCTTGATTACCAATGTTTTAAGGGAAATGTTTTCGTTCTTTAGCAGAGTTTACCCGGTTTATTGAAAGCTAAACGCTTAAATATAAACTAGGTGAGATACAGTTTTAGATTTGCTATCACAAGAAGACAGAATATTTAATATGTGGTCACGACATTGAATATATTATATCCCTGTCAAAAGCTCCCTTATATAGCTGAACGCTTCTTTCGCTAGCGCAAATTCAAGCTCAAATGCATGCCAATTCATGTCGGGAGTTGGAATAACAAGGTTCCAAGATCAAGTAAAAAATAAAAATAATTTAATTTTTATTTTATCTTTGAACACACAATCTGGTGATAGTGTGTTTCAAGCTTTTGACAAGGAAATTAATATCAAATACTATACCAACTTTTCAATCATATGTGTATCTATATCCGTTTCGATGTAATTAATTTCTGACTCATGCCTTAATTTAAATAATCTTTTATTATTTACTAAAGCAAATATGAGATCTGACATATAATTCTTAAAATGCATTTATTCATATAGTAATGTACTAATCAAAGAACGAAAAATATCATTTCTTCTTTTTCTCCGCTACATTCAACCAAAATAGTGTTGTTGGTATTACCAAAGGCTAGCAAAAATGAAATTTTCAAATCGAATAACAACTGCAAACATTTTCATGTATTTTGGAACAAAAATAAAAATATATATACTTAGCGTTTTGGAAATTTGGGAAAAATTACTCTCCTAAATCATGAATAATTCAACATGGAATTAAACACTATATTGTAAGCAGACGGAATTTGTTCAGAAGTGTTTATCTCAGAGTCAAGAGTTGAAGATATGACGTGGTGGAGGGTTGACATTGTAATAGATCGAATTTTGTTACTTCAACAGTTTAATTATGAAGAGTACGACTAGCTTCGGCAGTTACGCCGAAGTACCTGAGTACCTGATGGTGGTGTAACTACCGAAATTAGCTGTACTCTCTATTATAAAACTGTGAAAGTTTCAAAGTTTGATGCATTACGGTGTATATCTAAATTTTCAATGATCTTAGGAATATTAAACTAGAAAGATGTATTCAAACTTTGCATTGATAAAGCCAAAACAGCCCCTTTTCAGAATCAATAGTGAACGACATTACTTTGTGAAATTCGCGCATCAGTTGTTACCAGGATTAAAATATTTTGCAATATTAACCTCACTTCCTGATGCTTATGACTACACCAATTTCGAAGGTTTTCACGTAATTGACGCACATTATCCTAACCTACCTTCGATGATCTTCGTTTTACAACGGTGCGAGCTCAAAAAAAGCAATCGGTAATGTCAAGAAAAATTAAGAAAATGCGGAAAATCGACACGGATTTTTTTTACTTTCGTGATAGGAGTTTATTTTCATGCGACCATATTCGGTGTAATTAATCTCCGCTAATGTTTCCTTTTTCTGACGAGGCGGATGTTGATGAATTACGAAATGTAATACCCTTAAGTGTGTGGCTTTCCTCCTCCAGACTTCTCTTTAGTAACGTTTTTTTTTGACATTTTTGACATTTAACAATTGAGGGCCTTTGCCCCTTCGCAATTTACCCGAGGCACCTCAATGATGAATGCTGGGAACGGTGTGCCTGTACTGAAAGTTGTTACCTTTTACATTTCTTTGTTTACCTTGATCATCCAGTGGACAATAATCCCTCGCCACGCAGATTTGTATCCATGAATCTAAAATTATACCCAATACCACCACGTCATCCATCCGAAATTTGAGACACGGAACATTCCTCACCATCCGTTCGGCCTTCAGACGCAAGGTTCCCCGCGGTTGGTCCAAGCGAGTCGGATCGAATCATAAAGGAGAGAAGAGATTGCGTGTCGTTTTGCAAAAGTGATTTTTACGATGGAAAGATGTACGAAAGTGACGGAATCGACCGCCCAATGCGATTCTCTTACGATACATAACTCGTATAGCATAACACAGCAGGGGCACGTAAGAACTTCCGTCCGATATTTTAGCCCATATGCTTTCGTGATGACAAAAAAATGAGTAGTAAAAGTATTTTACCCTTCAAGGTAAGTTTTGTTGAATATTATAAATCTCCTCCCGATTTTCAACACTTTCAGGTGCCTATCTCGCTCTAGTACACCCTTTTTCGCCTCAGCATACGATCTACACTTCTTCATCCTTTCCATGAAGCCTATTCTCTTTCTTCCCCTTCTCAACTCGGTCAACAACCTTCTCTCTATCACATTCTTGAGCAACCCATACATCCCTGATCACATCCTCCAGCCACCTACTCTGCCGATCTCGAATTTCATTAGAAGTTTTCTTTCCTCGCCCACCATCTCAAGCACTTCTTCGCTAGTCTTCCTTTCCGTCTACCTAACCTTCTCCATCATTCTCCACACCCACATCTCAAATGCCTGAAGCCTATTTTCGTACTCTTTTCACTGGCCAGAATACAGCGCATTTTGCCAATTTATGTCGGGTGAATAACAACAGACACACACAAACACCCATGTCCTGAGTGGTGATAATTCCATCCAGGCGGGATTTGAACCCGTGACCCTTAGGTTAGAATGCGAGGATCCCGTCACCACCGGGGATACCACCAATGCAGGTTGGTTGCATATTGTAGCATATTTTCTCCCAAATTCTCACTCACCTAGAAAGGACATATTTGGCCATTACATCCATATTCTGAATACTCGTAAAATAAGACGTGCTCTCTCTGATATAAAAAACGATATATTACGTTTCTGAGATTTTTTTTCGCAAATGAATTTGAAATTACGTGGTATTATACGGAAGAAAGTGTGAAAAATGAGGAACAATACAACCTTTTCCATCTTATACAAATTTAATTTGCATGAAAACTGTTTTAAAGAAGCTAAACTCCCAATAAACAGATTTAAAATCAAATAGATGCATTCTACCGTTTTATGTCAACATGTTCCTGGTTAAGAGTCACTCTTCGTTCAGATGACTACAACCAAGTTTCGCTAACGCTGAATGACATTATTCTTTTCAGTGGCTAATTGCTCGACGTGCATTTTTGATATTTATACTCTATATTTTTATAGACTATTAGTAAGGAATCCCTCTCCCCTCAAATACAAATGTCTGGGTTTCGATTGTTTTGCGCAATCAGTTATGTCCTGATGGTGCGGTGGTTGGAGTACCTACTGGTTCTTAGCCTTTGATTCCCGGCGGAAGCAGGGATTTAAATAAAAATGAGTCTCAACTCTATACAGATGCAATGAGGAGGGGACTTCAAGTTCAGCAATTCGTCCGTTGACTCGACCCCATATTATTGAAAAGTTTCCAGATTATTCGATCCCATTGGCGCCTTCTCATAAGATTAGTGTAGTTCAAAATGTCATTTTTTTCGCGCACGATTAGGGACAACAGTCTCAACAAAGTTTTTACATTGATTACGAGGAAAGGTAGCTTTCCTTATATATTTGGCTCTAAATTACCTTCTTTATTTTATATATTCTGCATGGAATGCTAATTAATTTGCGTGGTAGAAATGCATCAATAATTTTTTCATGTCAGTATGAATGCCTAAGTATGAGAGCAAGGCTGATTGTTGCTTGGTATACTAGATTTTGACATTCTTTTTATTAACTTAACATGATTACAATGCATCATCTCGCTTACAATGTCTCGCAACATTTAATTTTCTGCGTGAATGAATGCCGAGTAGTATCTATTAGTTAAATTATAAGCAATACTAATGAGCAGTTGTATATTTACCCCTAAGTCGAATATTACCATGCCCTAGACTTAGCTTTTCTTCCATCACTGGTTAAGCCTTGTATTACCGGCTCTCCTCACTCTTTTTCTGGTTTTGGCCTATCGGCCTGGGGAGTTAAGGGTTTCCCTGTGGCAGCTACAGAAGTGGCTTGCCACACCATGGGTCTTAGTTTGTATCTCGTAAGCGGACGTGAAATCTCGATTATTGCAATTATTGACTATGGATATCATTTCTAGAGTTCTGCGAATGCCGTAGAAATGGTTGGCTGGTTGGACATTTGAGTTACATTTAACCATATCAAATATCGTGTCTTAATCTTGATGCAAGATGAGTACATATCGTACTAGTTTTGAAAATAAGCCGTGGTTCTCTATACATCGTGCATTTGACTCCATCCCATATTTATTGTCAACATCAGCCAGGTAAATGGGAGCTGTAAACATATTCCTCAGATAAATGATGATATGAATGATGTCATTACAATTTAAGTGAGAGTGCATTTAAATTAAAAAAAAAAAAACAATTTGGGTGATCGCAGTCATTTTTTTCCCTCACTATGGCGGCCGCGCGTTTGTTTGTGATTAGATCGCGTGAATGTATTTCCGACGCTCTTCGTACATAGTGTGATGAATATATAGATTTTATCAAGATTTGTTTTGGCACACACTACCACAGTGGAAATCCCCAGAGTTCATATCATAACGAGGCAACGCTAAAGTTATCTCTGGAACTCAGGTTATCCCGTGACCCCATCCCAAGATGGCCGGCAGTAAAACAAGTAGCGGTGCAAAAGAGCACAGTGAAACAGACGGATTCTTCCTCTTTAGCGACCCCACGCCGCAGGGATAAGAATCCTCCTCTCTTGTGTCTGTGAAATGCAAGTCTATCGCTCCGAGAAAATATTATATAACATTATACATATGAGAGTTGAAAGAGAGGAAAATACTAATGTTTCCCTGACCTGTATCTAATATTTAAAATTTGTACACTCAAAATTATAGTATAGTTGAATATAAATGAAGTTGGTGATAGTTGCCAAGGTGATACAAGTTACGGCAACAATAGTTCTTATAGGTTTCATAGATGAATTCTATACATTTTTTAATGCAAACTTGGAAACCGTTTGCAGAATCACACTATCTACTTTGGTTTCTGTGATATTTTAGCTCAAAAATACCTAAAAATTGCCCATTTCACCCTCGAAGGTTAGTAATCTCAAAATCTTGACGTGATAGCCAATTTTCGTGACAATATTCGGTTTTAGCGCATAAAATTACGTCGGCAAGGACTCTACGTATCAAAAAGCATTCGAGACCCTAAAATTTGCAGGCCTGTGTAATCATGCAAGTGGGTATGTCCCTGTTTTGAGACGGGAAGTGAAAGTGGCTCTGTTGGCCGTTTCTTACACCACTTGAAAACAACCGTGATCTTGACGATTGAGGTCAACTGAGTGCTTGGGTGACCAGCAATAACCTTTCGTCAAGGCTGTAAGAGTATATAAATAAAATTCGAAAAATTTGACGAACCAGTTGGGTCGTGGCACTTCATTTTGTGCTGAATTTCAGGGAACAGTTGGAGAGAGACACGACTGCAAAATGGGCAAACATTTTCTTTTCGCCATGTCTGTGATTACGCTGGGAGTCGCTACGTGCATCGCCAATGGAATGGAGGACGTGGTACATCTAGACCTTTCCACGCTGAGAGGAAACAATTCCGAGAATTCTAACTATGAGCCTCCAGAGATTTCTACGAGGAACGACTCCCTTATATATTGCACATTCCGTGGAGACGTATACTGCGACTTTGGCCCCCTGAATAGGAAGGGTTTCTTCAAGCTCCAACCAGTCACCACCAAAGTGTATCTGGTATTCTCCCATCGAAGTATTACCCAGGCCATCGCTTACGCACAGTTCGAGAATCCTGACCACAGCTCGCCGTCCAGATTGGTCTTCAGTTACTTCTCCGTGTACGCCATACCCGGTATCACAAGTGACGACTGGGTTCGAACAGTGGAGCGACGTTTGAGGGAATTGGAGGTGCCGGAGAACCACCATCCTACGTTGCCCGAGAATCTGGATGTTGAAGACGTGGACGCTTTGGAGTTACACGACAGGAGCACCGAGAATCTTTCGTTTAAGTGCAGTAGGAGGTTCAAGAAGGTCGAGGATCCAAGTGAATCCAGTCATACTCCGTACGTGGCTTTCCTAATGGACCATATGACATGCATCTCCTCTGCACCACCCATTCAGATTCCTTCCTGATCCTTCGTAATATTAAAAATCGCTATCAATCATGGGATTCTGCGATAGGTTGGTAGCGTACGATATGGTGTCCATTTTGGCCACATGAGTACTCCAATCGATGTTCAGCTCCATGAGATGAGGTCAACGAGGTTCAAAAAGTGGCAACAATGAACTAAATATCAATCGATATAGCAGTATCAAAACATTATTCTGTATATACTTTCTTATAATTCTTATATATTATATACTTTCTTATAATTTATTTTTTTATTTTCGTATTACTAATAAATTTTTTATAACTTTGCAGTAATGAATAAATTACTCGTTTATTATTAATATCCTTTCATGTGTATTTCATGCATTGTTTTTTTGCTGGTTTCACATCAGCTTAATCTGTCTGTAGGTTTTTGCAGGTTTTTCACAGAGCCCTGCTCGTGTCGGTGGATTCCTAAATTCAGTTCATCATTGGGTATTCAACCAGCTTGTTTTTAAGTTCTTTAGACATTGCCTGACATGAATATATTTCTTCCCTTCCTCGCGCGTGCTTAGCGAGCCAAACAGTCAGAGACAGCTACAATACAGTTCCTTGATTCATAATTAGCAGGATATAAGTATAGGCCATAGACGGTAAATATAATTTGCTTTTATAAAAATAGGTAAGTTGACAGGATAGGGAAGGACAGAATGCGGATCAGAGGATGGATGGAGAGAAAACTGAAGGCAGCATTAGTCTGCTCTTACCGAAAGAGGTTTATAGTTTAACATTCCTAGCCCAGTCATGGTCTAATATGACTTTCGTTGGCCACATTTTGCATGCATCTATTGCTGCATATAAATTACTTGTTTTTTTATGCCGTATTTCAGAGTACCTTAAAATAGAAAATGTGTTAACTATGTTGTTATAATTCTCTTGTAAGAAGATAATTAATATACTGTTCTGAGATATGGAACCCATGTACTAAAAAGTATAGTGGAACAATTAAGAGAGTCCAGAAAAGGTTTTTGAAGTATCTTTATTACGTTCGATATCATGTTTCCCCCACATTTGAAAATCATGTTACTTAATACGAATTATTGTCAATGTTTGATTTTCATAAGCTTGGTGATAGAAGAATATTAAATGATTTGTTGTTCCTACATGATTTGTTGTTCCTACATAATGTAATTAATTATGTAGAGAGCTCTAACTTATTATGCAAACTAAATATGCTTATTCCAAATAACAAAGGTAGACATGAGAGACCATTTTACAAAATGAATATAAATAGTAACTATTGTAAAAATTCACCAATGAATAAAATGTGTTCTACATTTAATACTGCGTGAAATAACATGAATTTATTTGGGGAAGGGAAAACTTTTAACGGAAAAGCGTCTAATTTATTGTCAGCGCTCAAATTATAACAGCGTAAGTCATGATAATATATCTGCGTACTGCATTTTTTTGGTTTTCTTGACTCCTTATATGTATAGAAATTGTAAACATTTGTATTTGTTATTATTCAGACTTTAATTACATTAATATTTTGGGTGAACTTGGACCTAAAAAAATTCAATTTAATCCAAATTCTAGTTCATTCAACAGGTTGAGTACTGCTTTTGAAGTACTCGGTGTCTTCTAAATGTCCATATAATAACTATATTGTTATAATAACTATAATAACTATGTTCTTCGCATACCTCTATCTGCGTTCTTATCGTAAATGGCTGGCTGTGCAATAGCATAGGCCGGGGTCGTCGAACCTATGACACGTGTGCCCAAAGTGGCACGCGGAGCTGGGAGGGCGCTAAGGGATACCTCTATCTCACTCGATGGGTCGGCACGCGAGTCGAGCGAGTATACTCTTATTTCATAAATTTTGGCACTCAATCGCCAAATCAACCAAATATTTCGCCACCCCTGGCATAGGCAAAAGGACATGTTGAAGTAGTCTTTAACTGTTTTTCCATTGGAAGATAAAAGAAATTGGTTTTAGTCGCGCACCCCACCCTAATGACTTTCCCGTCAAGAGAAGCGTTCTATCAATACCCCATATGTTTCATATGATTCCGTCAGTAAATCCTTTATTTCCGTCATTCCCATAGATGTCATGGTTTGGATTGTTACTATATTGTTCCGACAAGTTCCAGACAACGTCTCAAACACTTATGCACAACCGAAATGCTCCGTACATCATATAAACCTGCTAAAATGAATATTTCTGCCCTTATCATCATGAGACTTAAATGGGAGACCAATCCGAAGATGGCAGATATCAAATTTCCCGTGGTGCAAGTGTACGCGACGACTCCACTTGGTGAGGGAGTAGTGTTGAGAATCCAATCTAGAGGACTCTGGAAGTAATCTCCACGAGGCACAAGTGGGAATTCACAAGTCTCCACGATTAAGAATTCGATTAAGAATCGAGATATCCGCAAAAAAAACTTCGTAGCTCCCGATACTCGAACCTAGGCCCCCCGGGGAGGGAAACCAGTACCCTTACTACCACTCAAATCCGACCTCCATGAAATATGGATTAATTCTTCGTTCCTTGGTAGAAATAAGCACTTATAAGTCACTCTCACATCAAGCCCTCCCGCGGTGAGTCTGGGAACAAGAGTGGCAACGTGAACAAGTGAAAAATTGCTCTGAGTTAACAAAAACGCACGTAAAGCTAAGAAGTAAAGGTCTTACACCTCCAAGATTTACTGCTCATTGTTGTCAGGATAGTGCACGTCATTATTGTGTTGATTTGATAGATTTTGAATCAAATGTAGGTACTAGCTTTCATTTGATTGAATATGGTCAACCGATGATTGCAAAAGGAATATAATGTGGCGAATAATGATTCAGGATGTGATTGTGAACTACTATAAAGGTCAAAGTTAAGATTTTGCTGAATTTATTTAACAAATTGTATTTTAAATGGCAATTGAACCCTTGATATAAACATTTTGAAAGTTTTTAATTATTTATATAAATAGGAGTAGTGGGATACTATGGTATCTCATACAATCACTCACATTACCAATAAACAGCGCGAGCAGTCAAGTGTTAATATAGGGATGATTCTTGACTACTTTAAATAAGTCCTAAAACCTAACCAGTGATCTTTTTTTTGACCCACCTCCCCGCATTAGTGCGTAAACTAGCAGGGTATTACTATAACAAAGACTTTTATAAATGGATCACCAAAAAGCGCTCTCAAATTTGATGTTTTATTTCTTTCCTTCCGAAATGAAATTCAATCGGGTTCAAAATTTTATCGAATTTGGTAAACCTTGAGATTTGACTCGGGACAATGTAATATCATGCTATAAATTATTACATGCACGTTTCAAAATGTTGCTCCTCAAAACTGGAATGCTTTCTTGAAAACTGTGAGCCGGCAAAGAAGACAGGGTACCCTTGTTCAAGATAACGCTCATACCCTACTCGCCTTTATAAGTTTAAACTTAACCTACGAAAATAATTTATATCCTTGACACACTGCTCGTATCTTTACTTAAAAAAATCCATCGCCGATCGACCGAATGATAAAAATGATGTGAAAAAAATGTCATTTTTTACTATGACCAGTTTTCACTAAAAAATAATTTTTATGTTCATTTCTCTAAATTATAAACTTAAGCTTTAAGGTGATAGCAATCTATGTCGTCCAACTTGAAATCACGACGTTTATTCTTGTGGCATACAACCCCAAAACGCTTTAAGACGATCGGGAAAAGTCCACAATAGGATTGTATGAAGCGCTAACAATGAGTAGATACATAATATTCACAAATAATAAGAGTAAAGTCAGTTTTCCACTTAGATGAATTTTTATTCCACCTAGGTTTTAATGTCCTACATCATCATCATCACCGTAAACCGAGGTGAAACCGAAGTCGAATAAAAAATTATCTAAGTGGAAAATTGTCTTTACTCTTATTCATTATGATAAATCTTTCCACCATATCAATTTAACGCTTCTCAATTTGTACAAAATAATATTCACACTTCGCGCGATTCTTTTTCCGCGGAACAAGATGGCATTTTAAAAGGGGCGGTATTGTAAATCCTTATACTACTATACAAACAAAAACGATGTGTCATGAAACAAAGGTCAAACAATCCTCCCGTTTGAAGACCGTGATTGAAGATAGATTCGTCTTCAAATCGTCGCATGCATTCAAACATGGCACTAATTCCAAAAATGGCGCGCCGTCCGTTTAGACGATGTTCTCCTCGCGCGAAAATTTAAACGATCCAAAGTTATTCTGTGCTATTCTATGTGCTACTATAATTATACAAGCTAATGTACTGAAATATTGTGAAAATATTTATTACTTCAGCTACGCATAAGCTTTTGCATTTTATTTAGATTCTAATTCGTTTCGCAAGCGAATTTTTTAGGGTAATTCGATTCACTACTAAAATTTAAAAAGGTTCGTTTCTATTTGATTCGAAATATCTTTTGAGAGATTCGATTCGAGATAAAAATCCTCGATTCGCACAGCATTAACATATATGTATAGATAGATATATATCCAAATCAAAGTAGTGGAGGGGGGTCAAGAAGAAGTACAAGAGGGGAAGAAGGTTAAAATCATATTTAGGATAGGATCCTTTGTTCGTCCAAACAAACTGCGTCATCATACGTGACCAACGTCACACTGAGGAAGAATAAAAGAAAAGAGAGGTAGGAGAAAATGGTGTGGAGGAGGTAAGGTTATGTTAAAATGGTGTCCAAAATAGGGGAATCACGAACAAACTCATTCTCATTGAACAATATCATTTTTTTCTTTTTCTTTTCACTATTTCCCACTGTTCCAAAACATCTGAACGGTGTCCTTTATCCACGTGTATTACGAGTTGAAAATAAAGTAGACAGTACGATATCATTTTTGTATAATTTTTAATTAAAATTGCTCTTCGGGAAAGAGATGTTTATCGCAAATGGTTAAGATCCCTCTTAACGCAGCAGAAATTGTGATGAAAAGGAAGGACTCTAAAAGGTAAACGATCCGAGGACCATGACGGCGGGGAGAGAGAGAAGAGTAATAAACCGGTGGAGTTTTCATACAAAAGCGATAGCGAGAGGAGTGGCCGGTTCTCCTTGAATTGGCGTGGAGAAGTAGCATCCCCTTCGCGAGGGATGAGTATTGCTCACTCTTCGTAAGGTAGCTGGAGGTACAACATGACGAGGGTTCCCTTCCCCTTCGCCATGGCCACTCTTCTGCTCGTCCTATGCTCCGCTGGAGTCGCGTCTGCCGTTCCCCTGAATATTCAACTGTTCATCTCGGATGGGCACGGACTGGAAAGCATCATTCTAAATTTCTCCAAGATTGGCGCCCCTAGGAGGACTGGAAACGCCACAGCAATTTTGGTGCCTCAAACGGATTTCAACTTGGAGTTTCCAGTCGAACCATCTACTCCTCAGCGGCAGGATCCGAGCAATCTCAACCAAAATCCCCTCACGCCAGTGCGTTCACAGCAAATTTATCCCAACCAGTACCCTATCATTCCCCAGCAACACGGACAGTCAAATCACTATCCAGTGTCTCACATTCCTCATCAACAGCAGCAAAATAATCCATTTCCAGTGGCTGGTGGGTTGCCGTTCGATGTGCAGGGAGGAGTAAAGGCGGGCTCGGCGCAGACTTACAATCCATGGAATAGTGATGGGGGCTTACGACAAGGTGCTGAACAACAGAACAGATTCGGCGGATTGGACAACTACAATGTTGGCTTTCCACATACTCAGTCGGAAGCGTCCGGTGCGGGAGGATTTGGTGGCAAACCCACCGGAGGAGTACACGCAGGAGGATTCGGATTCGGCGGAGGAACTGGCGGTGGCTATAGCAACACTTTTGGTGACAATAGCTTCTTTGTTATTGGTCGAACAAATCCCGGTTAAGATTAGTTTATGTGAAAAAGGCTACATCACCAAATTGCTTAGAAATGCGCGCGCCTATACCTTAAAGCACGATCGCATTCTTCAGCTTGGCTTACGTTCTAGCTCTCTTCGACCCATCCAAAAGGTGTATTCTTTTTTCATGAGCACACCAATATTTTCTGCTAATATTTTTTTCATATCAGCTTTCATACTACCCTTCCTCAGCCCGTCCATGAATCTTAGTTCTCTCTTTCCCCTTACCCGCTAACCTTACGGCGTCCTATTTCATCTTATCAATTATTCTAACCACCTACTTCATATCTTGATCTCCTATAACTGTTTCCTCTCCTCACCTATCAAGCGGACCACTTATTCACTCGGCTTCCTTTTTGCTTATCGCACTTCTTCGGTAGACTACTGATAGATTAGTTTCTTCGAAGACTTTTTTAATTATCTTGTGGTAGCACTTAAGAAATACTGTTCAGGTCAGCATTGGGAAAGTCTCCTCAAATATTCAATGCATTTGGAAATCGTTGTAAGTCATTAAGTATTAGCAAATGAATTTCGTAAATTCTTGCCCATTCCCAAGAGCATCCACCGAGAGCACCGTAAAATTTTAAATTATCGTCTAACTTGGAAAATAAATCCATTTGGTGCATTATTTTTTTACCTTTTTAATTCACAAAGTAATATATGTCGTAATAATACCCTATTCTTGCATCCGTTTTTTGCACATGGTTTAAAAAGTGACTTTTTTCCTAACATTTACTCATATGTACCTTTTAGTCCAGTAAATTTCAAGTTTAACGTTTAAATACGAATTAAGTGAGGTAGATTTTTGGATTCGATATGACACAGAAGACAGAATATTCAATATGTGGCTATGACATTTAAAAAATCGACAATAACATTTCACAGCGAAATTTTCTCAATGCGTTTAAGTTCGGCTGCATTTAGGAGTGGAATGTGGGGAGCATATTCATCTGTGAGTGTTTCGTCTCTAAAGTGCATCGAGTCAGTGAAATTTGAACGGTGCTGCGCGTAGAATTTTCGTCTATAAATGTGAAATTACGGTGAACTGCCAGAGTTTTTATTCTCTTAGAGGATTTTTTCCAATTATTAACTATCAAGGCATACTATGTATTTTTGCCACAAAATTCTCACACCAATTTGATTGAGTAGAATATATTCAATAAAAGTTCAATTCGATACGAAATTCTTTGTCGTGATTTTGCATTATTTTATACACATAGTGAAACATTTCTTTTTTACCAACTCATGTTTGTGATACTCTATAACCTCCATCCTTTCCATCAATAACAAAATATGCAGATTTTATTTATGTTGTTGGATACCGCACAGGAATAATTTGCCCAGCAACCTGAACACTATCCCCCTTGATTACCAATAATTAAAGGGAAAAATTTTCGTTCTTTAGTAGAGTTAACAAGTGAATTAAAAGTTAAACGTTTAAATATAAACTAGGCGAGATACAGTTTCAGATTTGCTATCACGCAGAAGACAGAATATTTATATGTGGTCACGACATTGAATATATTATATCCCTGTCAAAAGCTCCCTCATATAGCTGAACGCCTCTTTCGCTAGCACAAATACAAGCTCAAATGCATGCCAATTTATGTCGGGAGTTGAAATGACAAGGTTCCAAGATCAAGTAAAAAGTAAAAATGATTTTATTTTTAATTAATCTTTTAACCTTGGAACACACAATCTGGTGATAGTGTGATCTAAGATCTTGACAAGGAAACTAATATAAAATACTATACCAACTTTTCAATAATATGCGTATCTATATCCGTTTCGATGTAATTAATTTCTGACTCATGGCTTAATTTAAATATTCTTTTATTATTTACTAACGCAAATATGAGGTCCGACATATAATTCTTAAAATGCATTTATTCATATAGGAATGTATTAATCAAAGAATAATAAATATCATTTCTTCTTTTCCTCCGCTATACTCAACCAACATAGTGTTTTTGGTATTACCAAAGGCTGGAAAAAATGAAATTTTCAAATCGAATAACTAATGCAAACATTTTCGTGTATGTTGGAACAAAAATCAAAATATATATACTTAGCGTTTCGGAAATTTGGGAAAAATTACTTTCTTAAATCATGAATAATTCAACATGGAATTAAACACTATGGTGTAAGCAGACGGAATTGGTTCAGAAGTGTTTTTCTCAGAGTAGAGTCAAGAGTTGAAGATATGACGTGGTGGTGGGTTGACATTGTAATAGATCGAATTTTGTTACTTCAACAGTTTAATTATGAAGAGTACGACTAGCTTCGGCAGTAACGCCGAAGCACCTGAGTACCTGATAGTGGTGTAACTACCGAAATTAGCTGTACTCTCTATTATAATTATGTGGAAGTTTCAAAGTTTGATGTATTACAGTGTATATCAAAATTTTCAATGATCGTTGGAACATTAAACTAGAAATATGTATTTAAAATTTGCATTGATAAAGCCAAAACAGCACCTTTACAGAATCCATAGTGGACGACCTTAATTTGTGAAATATGCGCATAAGTTGTTTATTATATTTAAAATATTAAATTATTATTTTAATAGATTAAAATATTTTGATTAAAATATTTTGCAATATTAACCACACTTCCTGATGCTTCTGACTACACCGATTTCGAAGGTTTTCACGTAATTGACGCACATTATCCTAACCTACCTTCGATGATCTTCGTTTTACAACGGTGCGAGCTCAAAAAAAGCAATCGGTAATGTCAAGAAAAATTAAGAAAATGCGGAAAATCGACACGGATTTTTTTTACCCTCGTGATAGGAGTTTATTTTCATGCGACCATATTCGGTGTAATCAATCCCCACTAATATTTCCTTTTTCAGACGAGGCGGATGTTGATGAATTGCGACATGTAATACCCTTAAGTGTTTGGCTTTCCTCCTCCAGACTTCTCTTTAGTAACGGTTTTTTTTCAGTTGCCCTTCTCTTAAACAATTGAGGGCCCTTGGCCTTTGCCCCTTCGCAATTTACCCGAGGCACCTCAATGATGAATGCTGGGAACGGTGTGCCTGTACTGAAAGTTGTTACCAACTTCATCAATTCCCGCTAATATTTCCTTTTTCAGACGAGGCGGATGTTGATGAATTGCGACATGTAATACCCTTAAGTGTTTCATTTCAAACATTTCTTTGTTTACCTTGATCATCCAGTGGACAATAATCCCTCGCCACGCAGATTTGTATTCATGAATCTGAAATTATACCCAATACCACCACGTCATCCATCCGAAATTTGAGGCACGGGACATTCCTCACCGTCCGTTCGGCATTCAGACGCAAGGTTCCTCGCGGTTGGTCCAAGCGAGTCGGGTCGAGTCATAAAGGAGAGAAGAGATTGCGTGTCGTTTTGTAAAAGTGATTTTTACGATGGAAAGATGTACGAAAGTGACGGAATCGCCTCCCAATGCGATTCTCTTACGATACATAACTCGTATAGCATAACACAGCAGGGGCACGTAAGAACTTCCGTCCGATATTTTAGCCCATATGCTTTCGTGATGACAACAAATTGAGCTGTAAAAGTATTTTACCCTTCAAGGTAAGTTATTTTGAATGTCAGAAATCTCCTCCGGTTTTCAACACTTTCAGGTGCCTATCTCGCTCTAGTATACCCTTTTTCGCCTCAGCATACGATCTACACTTCTTCATCCTTTCCATGACGCCTATTCTCTTTCTTCCCCTTCCCAACTCGGTCAACAACCTTCTCTCTATCACATTCTTGAGCAACCCATACATCCCTGATCACATCCTCCAGCCACCTACTCTGCCGATCTCGAATTTCATTAGAAGTTTTCTTTCCTCGCCCACCATCTCAAGCACTTCTTCGCTAGTCTTCCTTTCCGTCTACCTAACCCTCTCCATCCTTCTCCACGCCCACATCTCAAATGCCTGCAGCCTATTCTCGATCTCTTTTTACTAGCCAGTATACAGCGCATTTGGCCAATTTATGTCGGGTGAGTAACAACAGACACACACAAACACCCATGCCCTGAGTGGTGATAATTCCATCCAGGCGGGATTTGAACCCGTGACCCTTAGGGTAGAATGCGAGGATCCCGTCACCACCGGGGATACCACCAATGCAGGTTGGTTGCATATTGTAGAATATTTTTCCCAAATTCTTACGTATGTTACACCGAGAAAGGACATATTAGGCCATTACATCCATAGCGTGGATACTCGTAAAATAAGACGTGCTCTCTCTGATATAAACAACTATATATTACGTTTCTGAGCTTTTTTTCGCAAATTGAATTTGAAATTACGTGGTATTGTACGGAAGGAAGTGTGAAAAATGAGGAACAATACAACCTTTTCCATCTTATACAAATTCAATTTGCATGAAAACTGTTTTAAAGAAGCTAAACTCCCAATAAACAGATTTAAAATAAAATAGTTGCCGTTATATGTCAACCTGTTCCTGGTTAAGAGTCACGCTTCGTTCAGATGACTACAACCAAGTTTCGCTAACGCTGAATACCACTTTTCTTTCCAGTGGCTAATTGCTCGACTTCCATTTTTTATACTTATACTCTACATTTTCATAGACTATTGGTAAGGAATCCCTTTCTCAGCCTCTCTCTCAGGTTCTCAGCCTTTGATTTCTGGCGGAAGCAGGGAGTTTAAAAAAAATGAGTCTCAACTCTATACAGATGCAATGAGGAGAGGACTTCAAGTTCAGCAATTCGTCTGTTGACTCGACCCAATATTATTGAAAAGTTTCCAGATTATTCGATCCTATTGGCGCCTTCTCATAAGAGTAGTGTAGTTCAAAATGTCACTTTTTTCGCGCACGATTAGGGACAACAGTCTCAACAAAGTTTTTATATTAATTATGAGGAATGGTAGCTTTCCTTATATATTTGGCTCTAAATTACCTTCTTTATTTTATATATTCTGCATGGAATGCTAATTAATTTGCGTGGTTGAAATGCATCAATAATTTTTTCATCCGAGGCAACATTTTGACGTTTAGCAGTAAGTTGTAATAGAGTATGCAAGGTTACCAGCCTTCGCAGTACGCACCCGCACCACGTGCAGCTATCCCTGCTAACTGTTACGGCGCTCTACCGGTCAGTTTTGGCACATTTTCGCCTGTATGCCACAAGAGAAGCCAAACCATAGCAATACCCTAGGCCCGATTTCTCTATTCTGCGCAAGCTAGGATCCCTTTTGAAAGGACTACCTTGAGAGCAAGCATACTGTCGCCCGCGACCCACCACTAGGAGTTTTATGCGGTGTAATGACACACCGGTTTGCAAGGATAGGTCAGTATGGAGGAAATTATTGAAGCAGTGTTAGGTGTACCATTATGAATTAATGAGTGAAATATTTTGACGGTGCCTACCCCGGAAGGGAACGGCGTGATGGGTATGTATGTATGTAATTTTTTCATGTCAGTATGAATGCCTAAGTATGAGAGCAAGGCTGATTGTTGCTTGGTATACTAGATTTTGACATTGTTTTTATTAACTTAACATGGTTACAATGCATCATCTCGCTTAAAATGTCTCGCGACATTTAATTTTCTGCGTGAATGAATGCCGAGCAGCATCCATTAGTTAAATTATAAGCACTACTAATGAGTAGTTGTATATTTACCCCTACGTCGAATATTACCATGCTTAGACTTAGCTCTTCCTCGGTTACTGGTTAAGCCTTGTATTACCTGCTCTCCTAACTTTTTTTCTGGTTTTGGCCTATCGCCCCGGGGAGTTTAGGGTTTGCCTTTGGCAGCTAGAGAAGTGGCTTGCTACACCAAGGGTCTTAGTTTGTATCCCGTAAGCGGACGTGAAATCTCGATTATTGCAATGATTGAACGTGGATATCATTTCTAGAATTCTGCGAATGCCGTAGAAATGGTTCGCTGGCTGGTCATTTGAATTAATTTAACCATGTCAAATATCGGGTCTTAATCTTGATGCAAGATGAGTACATATGGTACTAGTTTTGAAAATAAGTCGTGGTTCTCCATACATCGTGCATTTGACTCCATCCCATATTTCTTGTCAACATCGGCCAGGTAAAGGGAGCTGTAAACATATTCCTCAGTTAAATGACGATGTGAATGATGTCATTACAATTTAAGTGAGAGTGAATTCTAATTAAAAATAAAAAAAACACAGTTTGGGTGATCGCAGTCATTTTTTTCCCCATACTATGGCGGTCGCGCGTTTGTTTGTGATTAGATCGCGTGAATGTTTTTCCGACGCTCTTCGTACATAGTGTGATAAATATATAGATTTTATCAAGATTTGTTTTGGCACACACTACCGCAGTGGAAATCCCCAGAGTTAATATCATAACGAGGCAACGCTAAAGTTATCTCTGGAACTCAGGTTATCCCGTGACCCCATCCCAAGATGGCCGGCAGTAAAACAAGTAGCGGTGCAAAAGAGCACAGTGAAACAGACGGATTCTTCCTCTTTAGCGATCCCACACCGCAGGGATAAGAATCATTCTCTCTTAACTTGTGTCTGTGAAATGCAACAGTCTATCGCTCCGGGAAAATATTATATAACACTATACATATGAGAGTTGAAAGGGAGGAAAATACTATTGTTTCCCTGACCTGTATCTTCTATTTCAAATTTGTACACTCAAAATTATAGTATAGTTGAATATAAATGAAGTTGGAGATAGTAGTCAAGGTGATACAAGGGATAGAAGGATTAGCTTTGCAATTCCACATTGTAACGGATTTATTTACGACCGGTTTCACCGCAGTGCAGCATCGTCAGGTGACGATGACTGACTATGATGACATGCACCTGACGATGCTGCACTGCGGCGAAACCGGTCATCAGGTACATGCCATCATACTCAGTCATTGTCACCTGACGATGCTGCACTGCGGGGAAACCGGTCGTAAATAAATCCGTTACAATGTGGAATTGCAAAGCTAATCCTTCTACCCCTAGCATAAAGGAATTCCATCAAGTGAGGTCTGAAACCATCGTTTACATTAAAGGTGATACAAGTTACGGCAACAATAGTTCTTATAGGTTTCATAGATGAATTCCATACATTTTTTAATGCAAACTTGGAACCCGTTTGCAGAATCACACTATCTACTTTGGTTTCTGTGATATATTAGCTCAAAAATACCTAAAAATTGCCTTTTTCACCCTTGAAGGTTAGTAATCTCAAAATCTTGACGTGATAGCCAATTTTCGTGATATTATTCGGTTTTAGCGCACAAAATTACGTCGGCTAGGGCTCTACGCATAAAAAAGAATTCGAGACCCTAAAATTGGCAGGTCTGTGTACTCACACAAGTGGGTATGTCCCCATTTCGAGACGGGAAGAGAAAGTGGCTCTGTTGGCCGTTTCATACACCACTTGAAAACAACCGTGATCTTGACGATTGAGGTCAACTGAGTGCTTGGGTGACCAGCGATAACCTTTCGTCAAGGCTGTAAGAGTATATAAATAACGTTCGAAAAATTTAACGACCCAGTTGGATCGTGGCACTTCATTTTGTGACTGAATTTCAGGGAACGGTTGGAAGACACGAGTGCAAAATGGGCAAACATTTTCTTTTCGCCATGCCTGTGATTACGCTGGGAGTCGCTGCGTGCTACGTGCTCGCCAAGGGAGTGGAGGACGTGGTACACCTAGACCTTTCCACGCTGAGAGGAAACAATTCCGAGAATTCTAACTACGAGCCTCCAGAGATTTCTACGAGGAACGACTCTTTTATATATTGCACGTTCCGTGGAGACGTATACTGCGACTTTGGCCCCCTGAATAGGAAGGATTTCTTCAAGCTCCAACCCGTCACCACCAAAGTGTATCTGGTATTCTCCCATCCAAGTATTACCCAGGCGATCGCTTACGCACAGTTCGAGAATCCTGACCACAGCTCGCCGTCCAGATTGGTCTTCAGTTACTTCTCCGTGTACGCCATACCCGGTATCTCAAGTGACGACTGGGTTCGAACAGTGGAGCGACGTTTGAGGGAATTGGAGGTGCCGGAGAACCACCATCCCATGATGCCCGATAATCTGGATGTCGAAGACGCGGACGCTTTGGAGTTACACGACAGGAGCACGGAGAATCTTTCGTTTAAGTGCAGTAGGAGGTTCAAGAAGGTCGAAGATCCAAGTGAATCCAGTCATACTTCGTACGTGGCCTTCCGAATGGACCAAATGACATGCATCTCCTCTGCACCACCCATTCAGATTCCTTCCTGATCCTTCTAAAAATTAAAAATCGCTATCAATCAAGGGATTGTGCGATAGGTTGGTAGCGTACGATTTGGCGTCCATTTTGGCTACATGAGTACCCCAATCGATGTTCAGCTCCATGAGATGAGGTCAACAAGGTGCAAAAAGTGGCAGCAATGAACCAAATATCAATCGATATAGCAGTATCAAAACATGGTGGCAGCTATCATTGTGGCATTTTTGCATTGAGGGAGACCATTGCCTACGAGATGCTTCTGCTGGAATGGAACCAAAATTAGGTAGATATTGCGTTTGACGACTAGGGTTCCGCAATTATTGATAGCCAACTTCAAAATTATCATATTTTTATTCATAACAAGTTTATAGTACTTCGTCGCTGTTAATTCAATTGTTTATAAGGACTTCTACGATGGGAGGCAGCGAACAAAATGAGCACGCTTTGATCTAGCATTTTTGGTTCAAAGTAGATATCGAAATACCCTCTGACACTCCCTTTTTCAAATAAAATGTAGATATATTGTCAGCGTTGCCTCTCATAAGATATCCTCTCCCATTCACTACTTATCCCACAACTTTAACTGAAGCCTTCCCTCCATCTACGACACGCTATTCAGAAGGGAACATCAACACGTTTCACTACGACTAAACCTCACTAATGTTTTAGACACCTTCTACACCCTGTTTTATTCTTAGGTTGTACGGGAGATTCAATCCATGCTCATAATTACAAGGAATAATTTGAGCATGATTAAGTACAGCCCTCGCTCAAGGATTGAGGTACATGCACAACGGAATATTTTAGGAGTGCAATATTTTATTTCCTAAATCAATCAGTCACTGCCAGGGAATTGGCAGTAGCTTAGTGAATCTGCGATATTTTAGCTACCTACCGCATAATTCGCCCACCATTCAGGCTATATGGACAAGAACCTTTTTTAGGTGAAGTGACCCTCAACGAATCCTCCAAGTCTCGTTCGCTCCATCTCGCATAATCTTGCTCTAATTATACTCTCTCCCCCACGTAGCGTTTTGCCAGCCACCAGATCCTGCAAAAGTTTTCATGATATTTCCACCGTTCATCACAGATAATTACTTGAAATTATTCATCAGGTTGCTGCGAATACTGATTTTCTTATTCATCTTTTCGGGAATCATCACGTTGGTTGCTCACGATGCAACTATTCGCCACTATTCCGAGTAAAATATGTTCTTAACTCTTAACGACTGTCGTCGGGTGTTTTTTAACCCTACGATAAGACGACCGGTCGAAAAGACGTCGGTCTTTTTTGATTTTTTTCTTTTGTTTGTAGTCGTAAACCGGCCGCTCACAGCAACCTTGGCAACAATGTAATCCTAGGGAGAGGGGAAAGCAGGCGAGTCGAACTTGAGACAGTGCGGGTGTCGGTTGTTGTTCACGAGCAATTCGAAAAATCGGTTCAAAAAAGACCCGAGAATAGTGTGCATGTGTCCAAAAACCACGATAGTAGTTAAGGGTTAACACGACGACGCTTCCAGGAAGAGAGGAAAAACGTTGTTTTATAAGTAACCGGCGCAATCAGTCCAGAAAAGAATTATGAGGAGATATTTGCTTGATATTGAGCAATTGAAAGCACGGAAAATGACATTTCCTTAATTTGTCGTGTTTATTTCCACAGTTTATATTGTTACTAGAAACACAGTGCTTCGAAGGACTCCTCGAGATGGACATCACAATGGAAGTACAAGTGAAAAGTTTGCTACTATCTGGGATATAAATTGCTGCATGACATCATGCTATTATGTGAACGAAATACCGTTCAAGTTAACGGAAGCCTGGAGCGCTACTTCATGAATCATTTTAAAATTATCCATTAATGCCACTTTATTATCTAAAATAAAATACATTCCATGTCAGTTGAATCTTAAAACGGAAGTAAAATGTTGTTTTTTTCAAAATGTAAATTTTTCTCCATGTAAACAGCTCCCTGCATTACCAAGATTAAATATATTTTCATGGAGGTGTAATATTTTCTTATCATTCTCTGTACCGTGCCTGAAATCAATGTAGAACTCCATGTTATCCTTTAAAGAGCGTGTAGTATCTAGTATTTTCACCAACTTTCGGACGCATGCACATACTTGTAATATTTTGGTTAAATAACAAATGCGAGGACATTTCCGCATCGTTCATATTCAACATTTTGCTGTTGTTGTTAGATACCTAATCATTTTCTCCCTTGGGGAAACGCAAGTCCATTTAACTTTCATCGGGGCTTATTTTAAATAACAAGTTTTACTATTTTGTTATAATTTGATGTATTCAAGAAAATTTCAAATAACTTTCATTGTATATTCCAACTATTTTTATAAAATTCTGCCAGTTTGTTTTGAGCGAAAATTTAAATTCTTTTATAAAAACTCGGGCTTGATTGAAATTGGCAAAATATCCATTCAAACTTATATTAAAAACTAAATAAAAATTACTGAGAAAATTAATCTGCTTGATATTGTTGAGTACCTACATAAACTTTGAACGAAAGTAAAGTAATAAAAACAATACAAGAACCTTGTTTTAATTTACCGATTGATAAAATAAGTAACTGACTCAAAATCACTTCCTATTAATATTATTTCGTGGGAGAACGGATATTTAGTGAGAATTTAATGAAAAATATAAATAAAATATTTTTTATATTAAGTTTTTTATATCTACATCTTTATGTTTTATTCAAATTCCACATTCATGCTTAATGAAAAGTTATTTTCATGTGTCAGCTGATTGAGCTCGCGATTAATGACGTGCATTATCTTCAGGTTTTTTTTTCAAAATGATTTTTTTGAATTCTCCGAAAAAGGTCGAAGAGCTCGGATGTTGATGACAAGGCGTCTTTAATCATCATTCGAGGTGAAAGTTCAGAGGTTGTTATTCTCTGAAAACGGTGATCAAAAACCTCTTGAGAAGATTTCAATGCTGTGGTTCGTGTTGATAAATATCACCCACACACCCTTTTCACTCAACGTGGGTGTCGATGTATGGCAGCTCGAATGAGTCTTCATTTCCTTTTTATCAACTTCATTTCCAAGTTTCCCACACCTCAAAAAGTAACAGTCCTTGACCTTTGACCTATAATTTTCGGTTTCACTGACGCTTGCAAGGAATCTCGTAGCCGTGTGGAAAGATGTCCTTTTTTTCTTTTCTGACGTGTGATACGCCTCACAAATTGGTACGGATGAGCGTATCCTGTGGCTGGCAGCGATGCAAGTAAGTTTTCTACCTAAAATAAAATTTCCTCCTCCATCCGAAATTATGAGACTTAGACAAAGGAGGGTTGAAAAATATAATAAACGTATCATTCTTCTCATCTGAGAATTGTAGTTTTGCACTGTTGCGATTTGGCACTCCCTAATTCTTGATTTTTTGACTCTTAATCTGTTCTCTTGATGTAGATTATTCATATGTGGTGTTTAATCGCACGATGATATAAAAAACCCTCCCCCAGTATAGGAAGCCGCAAAACTTGACGTAAAAATCGTGCTGGGACATATAAAAATATATTTCTTTCTTAAAACAAAATTACCATTGTCTTTTTTAAAAATTGAATAGACAAGATATTTCGTTACAAAATATAAAAAAAAGAGCAAAATCGGGAGGATACTTGCTATGAGAAAAACGCTTTTGAAGTTTTCAAAATATTAATTCATGCACAAAAATGCAAACTCTTGAATTAATGACATCACAGTGGAATGCGCCATCGTTTTATCTTTGGAATGAGCATTAGCGCATTGACATAAGCGTTTTATGTCAAGTGATATCGAAGACAAATCAAAGGCAAGTTTACGGAAAGCTCAATTTTTCATACTCCAGTAACTAGGCTATGGGTGCAAATTTCAGTAGGTGAAATGTAGGAGAGGAGGGAATAAACAGAATAGACTCAACCACAAATTAAAACAATATGTTTGAATTGAAAGTCTCATGTGTAGAGACGATGTAACTTGTCCGAGGAGGGGGGTTTGGGGCAAATACTTGCCTATGAAGGGGAAGGAAGGGCATACAAATAGAGCATTCGTAGCAATGTTGAGTTGTGAATGTGACTGTTGCGTTTGAGCAAAGTTGGGATAAACGTTTAAAAGTACTCGTAGTACTCACAAAACAAAAAGCAAAAAAGTACAAAAACGTAGTTAACTATTTAACTTAACCGTTGTTTTTTTGTGAGAGTTTACTTTTAACTTTAACTAGTTACTTTTACAGAGATTAACTATAATCAGTTAATTTATTTGGTAACTTTCCCAATTATGGGAAGGCAGTATATATGGACACTGGAATAAGGGAAATGTACCTTAAAAATGACATTGTATGTCGAAACCATGGTCGGTGAAAATGAAAAAAGGTGGAATGTAGAAAGCGAGAAATTATTCCGCTGTGTCGCGTTTCCACAAAGTTTAGCCTGAAACTGTAACTTATATAAGAAAAACTAGCGTGAACTATGGGCTTAATAATCTTTATTTGAAAATGTTCTCGAGGTGTTTACAAATTGAAAATAACCCAGCAAGTAAACGCAATGCATTGACTCGGGCCTCGAACAAACATTTCACCGTGGAACCTGTGCCTCGTAAGTATGCGTGGACTTCATTCGATCTGCGAATCCGGGCTCTCTGACTGATCGGGAGTAGGAGCCGATATGCAGGCGAGGGTGTCGACTTCGAAGGCCACGGAAGGCTTGACGCCTCCCCCTCGTCCGGATCTCTTGTATCTGCTCTTGCACTTAAGAGCGCGATGCGCCGGACCCACCTCCTCAATCTCCATCAAGGTGATGTCCTCAACCTTCAGATCCTCCGGCAGCTTGGCTTCGGGAATGGCCGCCACTTGCCCCTGCTGCAAATAGTTGGAGCGAGATATTTATTCAGCCATGGTATGGACATTTCTCTAGTTTCTTGATGTCTATGATCAAAATAGAACTTGAATGTTTTGGCAGTTCACTTTTTGGATTTTACAACCTTGATTTGTTAAAGAAATAGACTTCGTATATGCCACGTGTCTATGCTACCAACCCAATATGGCTTCCAGGGAGAATTGGAGGTAGGTTAGTCTACAGTTAGTGCCTCTGATTTACTCCCTAATGCTTGTTTCTAATGATTTGAAAAAAATGAGTTTCTGGAGAACATAGTTGAAGGCAAAATAGAGGGATAAGTCCCTAGAGGAAGACCCAGGAATAAGTTCATGGACCAAACAAAGAGGTTAGTACATGGGAAGAGATACTAGGAGGTAAGTGAACTAGCATTTGATAGGGAAGATTGGAGGGCCGCAGTCAACCAATCTTAAGATTGATCAACCAATGATGCTCGTTTCTTAATCTGCCTCGAAGTACTAACATCATGTTTTGCAAGATGACGCATGTATATTATTTGCGTAGTTGCATTATATATTAATCTAATAGTTTCGGTAGCATTGGTAGTATACCTATAGTGTAGTGCATAATGACGAAAGCTACATGTTCATAATAGTGTATGTTGGTGATAACTCATCCCCTGCTAAACACCCTTGAGGTGGCTTGCATGGTGATATGTAAAAGTAGATGCGTGGGTTCTAAGCTTTAGCGCAAGAATACTGAAAGGGACTGGAATCGTCCGCTTGGCAGCAAATATTAGATTTTGATAGCTAAAAAAGTTGTGGAATTCATTTAATTAATTCACAAAGTGATTACTCTTGAAGAGATCAAAAAAACTCGAAGAAATTAACAAGAGACAGAGTAGTTGGAAGGGCTCCAGTCTATCAATAAAAGGACTGAATGGCTAAAAATTATGGCATATTTTAGGTTACAACTTGATTAAGATGCAAAAGCTTTCGCGATACGTCAATGTCAATATGGTGTTCTCAGGTGTCCTATACGTGTGTGGTTTATTTTTATTACATTCTCGGCCTGAATAAGTTAAGTAAAACGCTTGAAAAACTGCTATCATTGACAAATAACGTGTCACTCGATAGAAATCCGAGAATGAAGCCTTCTTATTAAACGCCGTGCGCTGAAAACGCCTTCAAGACCGAATTATGACTAATTTCGTAAAAAAGTACTCCATTTAATAACAAGTTTATCCCTCAAAATCATTAAGTAAACAGGCTTACTATTCAAGTTTACATTTTTGACACGATACATGCTTCAGAAATTGGTCATCATTAAAAAGCGATTTTTCTCTGCAGCTAACAGCCGTGCGATATACCCAGGAAAACAGCTTCTATTTTTTGGCAAACTGTTTTAAACGGGATCCAATAAGAGGCTGGTATTATTATGTCACTAGGATGATGAGACCTTTTTTATTCGTTACTACGCCCAATTTATTGCACTTTAGGAGTGATAATGCCTCGACACACTTGGGAACACCCTGAGACACTATGAGTTTACGGAGAACATAAATGAAGGCAAAATAGAGTGATAAGTCCCAAGAGGAAGATCCAGGAAAAAGTTCATGGACCAAAGAAAGAGGAAAGTACATAGGAAGAGATACTAGGAGGTAAGGGAAATATCATTAAACAGGGATGGGTGGAGGGCCGCAGTCAACCAATCTTAGGGTTGAACGACCATTGAGAGAGATTGTTATAAGAGTATTACTTACTGGGATTTGGAATTTAAAGAGAGTGATGCTATAATAATCTACTCTGGTTCGATAAAAGCAATTAGTGCCCCAAGTCCCTCGAGGAAGACCGAGGAATAAGTTCATGGACCAAATTATGAAGACAGGACGTTGGGAAAGATACCGGGAGGTAAGGGATGTAGCATTAGACAGGGAAAGGTGGAGGGTTGCAGTCAACCAGTCTTAGCAATGAACGACCAATGAATGAATGAATGGATCGAAAAAATTACCTTAATCTTCCACTCCAAGAACCCCAGCCACTCAAACTCGGCTTCCGAATCGGACGCGTTGTAGCAGACGAATGACTTGTAGATCAGTCTTGAGGTCGGTCCGTCTTCGGACTCGCCGAAGCCGACGAAGCACTCTATGCTGGGTCCATTGGGGTGCGGGAACTTCAAAAAGACATCGGTGATATGGAATTGGACCTCGGTTGATCCAGACCCTTTTGAACTGCCAAGGTCGCAGTATATGTCGCTCGGGAACGTGGAATCCGTGCAGTAAACTTGGGAATCGTTTACCGCCGAGTGATCGCGGATTATGATTTCCGTGTCCTGCGGTGGATCAAGGGTAGGCGAGTTGACTCTTAGCGGGGAAAGATCTAAGTGTACCACAATATTCTCTTCTGCGATGGTGGGGGACACCAAAAGAATAGGAAGGAACCACGTGGCGAATTGGAATACGCATACGCCCATTTTTTCCAGTTAATTATCACTGGAGAAACAAGGGTATCCGTATTGATAAGAAAGAAATCTTACACTTAAAAGGAGAACGTCTGGATGCTTCAACTTACAGCAGGAGAGTAAGGGACCATAGTAGTGAAACGTGGCTATATAAAGATTATCCGCAGTGAGTAGTGACTTGAGCGTTTTTGTTTCGCTCTTTTTTTAGTCCACAGAGTGTTTTGTAAGGGGGGAGAGATGATAAAAGGTTGACCGTGACCTTGATAGGAGTTCTGCGAATACAAGGAAAATCGGTGAATAATTGCCATCTTCGTACGAGTGATTCTTTATCCGAAGAAGAAAATGTCTAGATGCTTTCTCCACAGGTTATATACCGACTTATGTTGATTATATAATGGTATCCTAGTACTCATAGAGTTATTTACATATTATTAAATCGTGGCCATAAACAGTGAGTGTCGACGGAAAATTGAGAGGATATATCAGCGAAATTTAAGAGGTTCTATTTTTCAAAATATGAGATGCAAGTCGGGAAAAACGTTTTCTGATAACCATAAGGGCCTGGTTACTCGATACATTAACCCATTCGTGTTCATGTACGAATGCATTAACCAAATAGAGCCGGTTCTATTTCCCTGCTCATGCGCTCATGCATTCGTACAAGTTAGTGTGGTTACTCGGTGAATTTTCACGTTCATTCTTGCATTCATGATTTCTTACATTAACTCGTAACATTAACGGGTTCATGTATCGTATAACTAGGGATTAATAGATTAAAGAAAATGGCCAAATGGCGTATCAAAGGAGAAAGGTGAGTCCCTTGTGTTAATTTTGGCGTAAAATATTCCGCCTAAAATGGCTATCGCGGGAAAAATACTTCGAGTCACAACACTGTTTCCGACCCACCCAATGCTTCAGTAATACTTGACGATTTTAGTTAAGCCCTTGTTTTTTTTAACCACTGAGTGTTTTGTTATGGGATCTAAAAGGATGACCGTGACCTTAATACGCAATATGATGCAAAGCGCATTTAATTGCATCGCAACTCCTTTTGGCATATCTTTACTGGATTCGCTCATCAATTATCGTCACATATTTATTTTTAGATGATGAATTCCTAATTTAGTGAAGAAGCGAAGCAGAGGCACTCAAATGTGCACGGAAAGTTATGGGAAAACAATGACTGGTCGGTTCTTATAGATTTATTTTTTTAACAAGTCTGTGTCAGGTGACAGAGGGAAAAGGTTAAATTTTATTCCTTAAAAATTAAAATTCAATGAATATTTTCATGGCTGAAATAGTGAAAGAGTTTTGATTAACTCAACAGTAGTTTCTGGTGAAATCGTTGATTCTTGTAGTTAGGAGTGCAGAATATTTTACACTGCAATGAATGTATTGGATACACAAAGACTGGATTGCAAAACATCAAAGTGCCCATTGAAGATTTTATTCTGTTCAAACTTTACCTCAACCCTATTTACTGGAATTGATCGTCCATTCTCAACTTAGGGTAACTGAAGGTAATAACACCATGCAGGTAATAACGCCACAGGAAATTTGAGGAATTGTTAAGGATATGTATTGTTGATGGCAGCACCTGTAAAATGGCTATTAACGGAGAATGCAGCCATTTCCACCCTTGGAAGCAATCTTGAAACGCTGTGCTTATTCAGAGTGAGTTTAGCAGGCGCCAGAAGAAGGTGCAAGCTCGTCAGCCCACGCTTTGGACGGCTTGAATATTTATTTGAAGATGACGTAATTTCGAATAATACTGTAATGTGATATGTCATAAGGAATGTGATTTATCAGCAGTTAAGAAACTTCATTAACATTTTTTTTCATGTAAAGAAATATTAAATCAGTATTTAAATAGGCATTTTATTTCAACTTGAATATGGTATCTGCAGGAAATAACGCTACAGTAGCGGAGGTATCATCGAGAAGCTCCGTGAAAACGTAGTTCTGCCTCATTGTGGCTTATAGGTTTCGTAAGAAAGCCATAGTGTGCATGCTCACGCTTTGGAAGGAATCCATGATACCATGAAATGTTACTAAGGGAGGATCCTTAAAACGGGACTTTGCTCTTTGCGCGTAGACGGCCGTGTGGAACTAAGTGAATGACCATGATATATAAGCACTAGGCAGATGTTAATTTGGTGTTTAAACTTTGAACTGGCCAATTGATTTCATTGGATTGGATTGGATATTTGGGGAGGCGATCGATGGCTAAAGCCATTTGCGCCATAGGGGATAGGTAAGGGAGGAAGGGTGGATAGAAACTCGGCGTCGGCATTAGCCTGCTCTTAAAAAAAGGCGCCAAGGGGACCACGGCTTAACGTCTCATCCGATAGACGGAGTACTCTACTTGAAGTGCCCTCCACAAAACACTCAAGTAGGGATCGGTTTTCCTCTGAAAAACATCGTCTACTGCAGGGATTTGAACTTTGAAGGGTAGGCGAGTACTCTACCCACCACACCAACCCGATCCCCTTATCGATTTCATTTTAAAAAGCTGAACTACTGTTTTATGATAACAATGTTTTTTAATTGCAATAAAAGGTAATGTTTTAGCGGCAAGAATGGCGTAATTACCGTCACTGAAGGCAATAACGCCAGTTTGTACAGCTCATATTATTTACCTTATATCTCACCAAATACAACTAGGTTTGGTAATTTTGAATAAGTATTCGATAATTAAAATTACAACTTATTTGCTACAAAAATTTTGGAATTAACAAATGATTTCATAAGAGTTATTGCAAATTAACTCAATAGGTGACGTTATTACCTTCATTTACCCCATGTTCATTTAAATGTACTGAATTATTAACTGAATAAGTAAACGCAGCTCTGAAACGCTACCATATACGGATTTTTGATGCAGAATATTGAGTCAAACGTTCTTGCCTTTTCCTCTTTTTTTTCTGACGTTTGGCGATGAAGGTAAGAAAAAAATTTCTTCTATGTGACCTCAAGAAAGACTTAATCGCGTGTACAAACCCAATAAATCGGGGAAGATATTTCCTACCAGCAATCCTTTTGCAGAGTAAACCTAATATGGCACGAGAGTCGCTCATAACCGTTGTCCCAAATGGAAAATATGTACTGATCAATTCAGCTCATTGAGCTTAGTTGTACTGATATACATAAATCTATCAAATCTACCAAGCAATATTTTCTTTTTCCACTCGATTGACGGTAACAAGCAGAATTTCATCTCAAAATACTTTTTCCTGAAGTCAACTTCATTGGCAAGTTTTTATCCATGTAGGGCGATACTAATATCAAATTTATTAACTATTATTGACATCAGTATAGACGAAGTACACCTTACGTGGATAGTTTTTGAGCAGGGATTATTATTATGGGTATATTTTTTAACGTTCTTCACCATGTCTCTAGAGCCAAAATTTAGATTATTGTGTATTACGATCGTAGTTGTGAAGGATGAAAGCCCCAGCGAATAGGTAGGTGCCACAAGACGAAGTAAAGGTGTCTCACTTTTCATTTGCTATTACTGAGTCAGAACAGAAACGAAACAGACACAATAGTAAGTCGCTGGGAAAAGGATTGCGATAATTCTAGTCTGTAAAGTTCAATAACATTGTTCAAAAACTTGGATCCTAAGATAATTCACTGAGAATAGGGTGCAGGAGTTTGAGATAAGGGTACGGGAAGGAAAGGAGAATGTAATGTGGACAGAAAAATATCAGAAAGAGGAAGAACTTTTCATGGAGTGTGAGCGCAGAACACTTCTCTTGAGATTCAGAGGGGTTGAGTTAATGGCTGGAGTGAGTGTTGGGTGACAGGATGCTGAAGGCTGTGAGAGAGGGGAGTTTGATGGGCACGCAGGGAATAGGAAGGAGAGGAGTTTGTCCTGTATATGGAATGGATAGAAAATGGGGTGATGAGATTGGAGCTTGGGGGTAAGAAACATCATCAAAGGTAGTACATAGAATCTTTAAGAAATCTAAGATTAAACTCTTTATCTTTATAAATGTCACTCGTTAAGCTATTCGGCCAGGGCATTATGTTGCCATTCATCTACTTGAACCAAAAAAGCCTCGCTTCGATAATTGGCTTCTAAAGAACTGGTGAAGGTTAACTGTAATTGGACATGCCTCAATGGACTATTTAAGTAGCTTTTTTTTAAAAGTATTCTACAGGTTAAGGTAGGTTTTGTTGAATGCCAGACAATCTCTTCCCGGTTCTCTAAACTTTCAGGGGCCTATCTTGCTCTGGTATATCTTTTTTCGCCATAGGAAAATTTTACAGAGGACAAATCCAAATAGCCACTGTTAAGTATGCGGTGTGTGTTGCAAATAAGGAGTATTCTATTCCCATGTGTATTTTGAATACGTTTTTAAACAACATGAAAGAAATCGGTGGAGTTTTGGTCAATTTACGGAGCTTTAACGTCAAATGATTTCGGTTACATTTTATTTTAGTTACAACATTTTAGAAAAGGAATTACAACGAAAAGGACTTGTTCCATAGTTCTGGGCGACTTCAATATGTTAAGCTCACTTGGCTGGAGGTTTGCGATGCCTATGACCTGGGAGCTAAATTCTTAAAAACTTACAATTTTACTGGCTGACAGGATATGTATTTGATAAATTTTATTTTAAGGTTTGTGGGGTGAAATTTCTTTCAAGAATGTTTTTCCAACAAGAGAGCGGTTTCATTCGTAAATTCGAGAAAAGTCAGGTTGGATGATCTTAAGGCTATAAATGAGCATTTTTTTCCAGTCACAATAGATATACGGTACACATTTGATGTATTAACATTTAATCAGTCGCAAAGAGCGTAAAACATACATTGGAGTACGTTTATATAACGCAATTACTTTGATTTTTATCATGAAATTTCTCAGTTAAAATCAAAATGAATATGCACGTTTAATTAACTCAATTTAAGACTTGTTTCATTGCCACCGAAAACTGAAAACGAGTGCTAAAATAAGGTCTTGTGCAAATAAAAAATAAACTGTGCTAGTGTAAGTGTTGAATTTATTTTAAAATGACTGACAAAACATGTTAGTTACATTTCAGATGCTATTTGTACCTCAGAATGTCATATTTTTCAAATTCCATATTATTGGAGCACACAGCCAAAGTCAATCCCATGGAAAACGACCAGTATATTTAGGAAAATATTAGTCGTAAGACAGAGTAAATTAAGAGAATGAAATTATAGTGCAAAGAGGAAGATGAAGCATATTTAATAATGACGCTATGTTCATTTCACTTTTAGCATGGTGTACCTCGTTCAAACTTTCTCATTCCTGATGAATTCTTCTCGGGCTGGGTTATATCTGCATGCTGGCCGAAGATTCGTTGGAAGACTCTCCCATCATTTTTGGGCTATTTGTCATCTCAGAAAGACCTGGAATTCAATTCAAGAAAAGATGGAGAACCTTAAAGAAAGCTGGGGATAAAGTAGTTACTCGTTAACGATCGAGGAGAAGGAGATAGTTTGAATACCACGAAACACGGAGTGTCGGAATTTACAGCCCTGATAGTGATGAGAAAACTTTCCTCCGAAACGTCGGCCATTATGCAAAAATGCAGTCGATGGGATGCACAACATGCAGTTGAACCACTGAAACAATTTTCCAGCAACCAGCAACCACAGCAGCAACCACTGAAACAATTTTCCGCCGAATGCGACCGAAGCACACTCATTTTGCAATGCGAAGGACTCAAAGATCAGCGTGGACTTCGAGCCGTCTAATTAGAGCCACCCAGGGTATACTGGGGTATGTAAGTTATAGGAAGACACTAGTGGTTAGGGGAAATTAGGACAGTTAAAAACGCTGAAACTACATTATACGATGTAAATATTGTTAATTTCTTCGAGGGATGAGCCCATTCAGAATGGTAGATCGAATTAATGCTATTCTGGCTTCAATTTCCGGTTTCATTGGCCTAGTCACGTGCGAAGTTAGTGGATTAACTAGAGGGTTCTTCTTGAATGTGCAGTTGACGTAATCCAATCCGAAGGCCACAGCAGAAGACGAGTGCGGATTGGTCCCTGCGCTTTGTGTGATTTTCTTGGACCTCCTCTTGCACTTCCAATCAAGGATCCTTTGATCTCTGTCTCGTACCTCCAACACGGTGGCATCGCCCAGCCGAAGTCTCTCCGGAAGAGCATCCAAGGGAACGGTCGTCGCTCGTCCAATCTTCCACTCCAATTCGTAAAGCCACGTTTGTCTCACGCAGGTTGGTCGATCGTAGCATGCGAGAGATCTGTAGACCAGCCTGGACGGCGAGCCAGCAGTCCGACCGCCGAAGCTCAGGAAACAGTCCGACAGTGGACTGGTTGGGTGGCGGAATCCCAGGTGAAGCGAGACGGTATATGCTTTGTCTCCGTAAAAACCAGTCCTGTTCAATGGGCTGAGGTCACAGTATGCGTCGTTCGGGAAGACGGTGTTGGTGCAGTAGATGATTGAGTCTTTGCTTGGTGAATTTTCTGGAAACTCGGGCTCATTGCTCAGAGGCGAGGTGGGAATATTTTCTCCTCTTTGCATGGACAGGTCCAGATGTACAACATCCACTGTCTCCGTAGCGATCGAAGACGCCAGCAGCAGTATAATAGGAGCAAACCCAACGAGTGGGCGATGTTTATCCATTTTGAACTAATTTCTGTATTAGAGCATGCCCAAAATGATTGAAAGTGCTTCGTATAAAGTAAGTAAAACACCGACGTAGTGTGGCCTCTGTGAATGTTCGATGACTGGCCAAATATAACCACGAATCGCATTTATGAGGCGACTTCACATGCACTAAGATGACCTCACGTATCAAGATTGCGCATCACGCATCATGCTTTTTTTTCGACTGGGTAACAGTCATTCCGTTCAATGATATTTGAGCGACCTAATAAATTAATTTGGATTTATTTCGTACGTTGGATAGGATCCAACTTTGATATTACATTGAGGAGTTAATAATGACTTCGAGAATTATATGGAACATAGTGCTGTATGACGGTAAGATTAGAACCATGGGGTTGTAGAATTATTTCATCACTGAAGCTTTCAGGACTCATCATGTATAAATAAGTAAATTTTGCATACCCGATAAAATATTATTGTTTTGTAGCTTATCAGCCCTTCATGACCAATGCTGGGAATTTTTTCATGGGGAAATTATGTGTGTGAGCAACGTTATCCGTAATTGATTCAAATAGGAGAGGCAAAAAAAGAGTGGCAAGACCAGCGGGCAAAGGGAAATTTGAGAATAATTACAGAAAACCGGGTGCCAAGAGCAGCTAACTTTTTAGCCGGCTTCACTATAGAAACTTTGTTTATTTTTCCTTATCTTGATGGCCTCGCGGATTAATCGTGGTTTTAAATTTACCAACTTGGCAACGACTTTAGTCCTATCAAAGTTGATTGCATTTCCCATGACATAACGTCTATTAGACCTAAGTTATCGAGTTAGCCGTAAATTAAAATTACTTGAAGACTATACAGTTATCTATCGTGAAATAAGCGAAGACGTGGACTTAGAAGTTCTATCATCGGACCTTAACAACGTTCATTCAGGAGTGGGGGTGAGAATTAAATATTAGTAAATGCACCACAGCTCACTTCCTGCGAAAGTCATCAAAGAAATGCTATACCTATACTGTGGGTAGAGTAACCATTAAATCATCAGATACAATAAAGTATCTTGGAATCACCTTAACTTCTGGTATATCGCGGGAAACACATACAAAACATATGCGGCACAGCATTAAAGAAACTAGGTTTTGCTCAGCCTATAATAGGAAGGTCCTCAGATGAAAAGGAAAAATAAAGATTCTACTTCGCTCTAGTTAGGCCACACCTCGAATACGCCGCGAGCATTTGGGACCCTGGTCAAATACATTTAACCAAAAAAATTAATTAAATGCAAAGAAAAACAGCACGCTTCGTTAAAAACTGCTACAAGTGAACATTAGTGTCTCACAACTTTTCGAGGGATTAAGGGGGGAGCCCTTAGAGACTCGGAGGCTACGCGCTAGGCTTAGGTCGCTTGAGAAATTCAGAACTGGTGTGTTTCATAGCGACACAGAGAATATTATCATGACGCCTCAATACATCTCTAGGTCTGATAGAATCGATAAAATCAGAGAGATACATTGCCGAACAGAAAGGTACAAAAGCTCGTTCTTTCCGCGCACAATAATCGACCACAGTAAAAACTGAACTCCACCAAATACACTCCCATAATTCACGTCAACATTTCAACTTCCAAAACCTTACATCTTTGCACAACTGGTGATCAAACACATCCAACCACACGCCCATGCGGTGGCTTGCAGGGTAGTATGTAGATGTTTAGCAGCTGGGTTATTCGTATTTTTGCCCTAATCGCATGGCCCGTTGGTGTTCTTCCTGCCGAGCTTTGGCTGAGGGTCTTGTATCCCAAAAACATTTCTTCCCTTTCGATTCACAGGGAATTTCTCGCACTCTTTTGTGATCTGCTCGATTTATCTTGTTGATCTCGCGTATTAGTCTCGCGGTGTTTGAATTAGCGAGGCGATAGAGATCGAGAGACCAAGAGGTGAGTTCCGTGGATTCTGGCTCAACTATGAGGAAGTTCATTTTCACAAATGAAAAGATAATTTAATATCATTCCATCAGTAGCTTGTTATTGTAATTTGTGCAATAATACTTGGTGTTTTTGCAATTGTATTTGGTGGAATGATACTGAATTATCTTATCACTTTTGACATGGGGGTGATTGCGTAATATGATTGGTGATAACTGAATTATTTCCCATGCTAGCGAGCCACCCACGTTCTAACACGTTTTCAGGAGCAGGTCAAATCAGAATAGTGCTTCTGATTTAACGCAAATATGACTCCTGGGTCATGTTACTACATGTATATATTTTAATATTTTTGCTTTCATAATATCAATAATTGTCCCATTCCCTCATGGCAAAATTGATTTTCAGGGTGAGATGGTCGTTGATTGCAGAATATTCTACCAAATTAGGCATAACTAAAATGACACGAATCGAACAACGTTATAAAATGAAAATTTAAAATGACCTTTTCAATGATTTTTTTCACTGCAATTTTTCCACCTGAGATTGATTTTTCTGCTGCGAATTTTTCACACAATTGCGTGATCATTAGCGGGTGACTATCTTGAAGTTACTACGCGGCTAGCTCCGTAGTTCTTCGAAAATTTCCAAAGTAGACACCTTTGCGTTTAAAGTTGGGCTTCACCCCTATGTATTCGAGTATAAGGACCTTGCTTAACCCCATTGACTCGCACTGGCATACGGGTACCTCTGGCATTACATGCAAGGTACCTGTGAGGACAATTTGCTCCCAAAATCTCCCATGAGATTTACAATGGAATAAGACGCTTGGGTAGCTAAATTGCTTAGAGCACTCGGCGCGAAATCGAGGGATCTGGGTTCGATTCCCAATCCTGGCGAATGATTTTTCCCCTGTGAATTGAACACAATTGTTGACCTTTAGCAGGAAGGAGTACTGGATTATTAGTACTAAAATGATAATCACTGACCGTTTACTCATTCAACTGAAATAATGAGTATCCGTTTGTGATATAACGCGATGCTGACGTGCTTGTACAAGTCGTGGAATCATTTCTGATTATGGAGAGAGAGAGAGAAAGTGGACAAATTATGCATTTGCGTGTAATCGATTTGATGAATTTGAAGTTTTCCCAAGAAATGAGACTCAAAATTATACACTGTTCAGAATCAAGGAAAATTATTCCAGGAGGGCGAGGAAGTGAAAACCATGAATCGTTAATATAATGCATGTCCTAAGATTTCCACGGCGTCTCGGAGTGTGCATCTCGGTTTCCGTGAATCTCTCAGTGATACGTCACTCAGAAGATAACCCTAAAGATAAACTTCTGGCCTCAAGACTCGAGCAGAATGGCTGGTGAAGCTGTAGTCACAGAAAGGAAGGGATATAGATGGAATCCCGAATACCGAACCGCATAGCATGATATTACATTGTCCCGAGACAAATCTCAAGGTTTACGAATTTCGATAAAATTTTCAACCCGATTGAATTTCATTTCGGAAAGAAAGAAATAAAACATCAAATTTGAGGGCGCTTTTTGGTGATCCATTTATAAAAGTCTTTGTTATAGTAATACCCTGCTAGTTTACGCGCTAATGTGGGGAGGTGGGTCAAAACAAGATCACTGGTTAGGTTTTAGGACTTATTTAAAGTAGTCAAGAATCATCGCTGTATTAACACTCGACTGCTCGCGCTGTTTATTGGTAATGTTAGTGATTGCATGAGATACCATAGTATCCCACTACTCCTATTTCATATAAATAATTAAAAACTTTCAAAATGTTTATCTCAAGGGTTCAATTGCCATTTAAAATACAATTTGATAAATAAATGCACCAAAATCTTTACTTTGACCTTTATAGTAGTTCACAATCACATCTTGAATCACTATTCGTCACTTTACATTACTTTCGCAATCATCGGTTGACCATATTCAATCAAATGAAAGCTAGTACCTACATTTTATTCAAAATCTATCGAATCAACAAAAGAATGCCGTACACTATCCTGGAAATAATGAGCAGTAAATCTTGGTGGTGTAGGATGTTAGTGAAAAAATAACGCGTATGGCACTCAGGTTCTCCTATGCGTTTGCTACGAGATAACTGTTAGAACAAAATAAATACAGTTAGATAAATATTCAAAAGTTATCAATAATTGATGGTCTATGAAATTGTCAAAAGTTATCATCAGAAAAAAAACAACAATGCGTAGCAAAAGAATTAAGTTGGGGAAAAGCTGTGTCTGAATACTGGACGTGGAAAACTGGAGACAAAAATTACGACCCATGTGCAACCACATGAAATCATTCACCCATGTGCAACCATTTGGATTTGGGTCGTCGTTTATCAGAGACTGACGTCCTGTCTTCTCATTCTGCTCAAGTGGAGACTATTTCATTCTCCGGTCGATATGAAAACGCAAATCGCGTCTTGGGATTAAAAACTCTCAGCACAAACCTTCAAGGATAATACTAGTTTTTAATCTTTAGCAATTGTACATAAAAACAAGTATTATGCGTAATGCATGAGTGATACGGGTGATGGCCTGTCACGTTGGGTAAAGAGTTCCGAACTATTACAGGTGTTAATTATCAGAAATCGCCTCGGAGGACCTAATAAATCTTGAATATGTACTATCGATGATAACTCGCCAAAATGAACCATCAGTCAAAATTGATACGTAATATCTGCTCGTCCGTTTTAAAATTGTTTGTAAAAAGTTTTGGAGCTTATATCCCCAAATGGATGAAGACATTTCAAACATGTGTGTTAAAATATTTGAGCTTTTTCATGCAGTGTTTTTTGTGCGGAAATTATATTTTTAAATGGAATACTTGTCGCTATGTTTCCACAGCGAATGCGAAGAAGGGTTGTTTTTTGTCTCCAGATGGAAGAACAGCTTGGGCCTTGGTTTAAAAAAAATAAGGAAGTTGATTCTGATTCCTGTTGAATAATTTTTGTATATGCAGATTAGTTGTGTGTCAAATAATTTTTATATAGTTTTTAACCAGTATAAATACCATGAAATTCTCGTTTTTGCCGTGAGACGTCGTCGGAAAGATATTTGTGCAATACCTGAAATTTCTTTTTCTGTTTACCCTAGTTTCATAGGTTTCTCCGCATCTCTCCCTTACGTTACAGAATTTTAAAAACGCCGCGGCGTGTCATGGTTCAAAATGCATCGATGAATCCTCCTAAAGAGCGTGCACATACAGCCGTGAATAAAATTCATCTGTGGCCTCCTAAGTATAGATTTGATCTTTGACCTAATTATGGCCTTCTTTATGACGTTTTTGTGAGTCAGAATAGGCTGATTTTTATCTCACGTCTTGGAATGGGGAAATTTCCATAAAACGGTTACTTGTCTGTCAAAAGTATTTTTAGTAGACAACCAAGTTGGGTTGGTGACAGAAAAATAAGGTTACGGTTGTCATTAAGGGACTTTTTTGCAGTTGGACTGTATACATTAATTTATGCTTTCTTCATATTACTAATTTGAAAATCGGAATTCTTCTAGAAGTATCTCCATTACTGCCGGTATTTGAACCAGGGAATCTGTACGTGATTGTAGCCAATTGTACTCTGTTGTAATCCTGACCCTGTGACCATTGGAAACCCAATTTTTAATTATAAAGACGCGCATGATAATCTGGAGAGAGTCGCAGGGTACTCCCTTAAATGTGATTATCCCGGATGTGATTGCTTTCATGTTGGCCAAACTGGTCGGAAATTTAAGATAAGATTTACTGAGCATTTAAAAAGTTTTACAAATCGGGACTATAATTTTGTGTTTTCAAAACATCTGCTAGAGTCAAATCACTCCTCTAGTTTTAACCCATATATTTTATATTTCTGTGGCAAAGGTGTTAAAATGGATTAATTGGCAAATTTTGAAATTGTTTCAGCATTTAAAACATTTAGTCATAGGTATTTAAACGATTTTCCCCCCTGATAAATTTTCCCTTCTTTTTACTATGCCTTTCCCCCTATCTTTTAACATATGACGCTGTTGTTTTTAAACTTTCCTTTGGCAGTGTCCTCGTTTTTTTAACCAACCTAATCCTCTCCACTCCTCACAATGATCCTTCTCCCCCCCCCAACCTCCACCCTCCATATCCTCCCCTTTACGTATAAAAATCCATCGTACATGTACACACTACCTCTGAAATTGATGTTGTAACATAGAAATCGATTAGGTATTTTAATAAAAAGTGCGGAATATACGAAGTCAGTTTTCTTTTACAGGGACGTCTGAATGGAAGGCCAGCACTTCGGCCCCCCATCTACCTTGTACCCTCATCACATTTGGTTTGTTTAACGTACATTGCAAGAGTCCAAATAAAAAGGTTGGCTATACAGCGAGTTCTTCCTTTTTAGTGTTCGTTTTAGAGTGGCCGTAGAGGTGTATTTTGACTCACGAACCGATTGATACGACCTTTCCGAGATGAGAAATTTCTTCGCATTACGTTTTGGCCTCAAGATGGGAGCTATTTATGGAGAGTGACTGTGAAGCTTTTCTGAAGCGGGCGTATCTCAGTATAGCTATCAAAAGGAACGAAATCCAAAGGGCTCCAGCAGAATATAGTAGTCAAAACTAACCGAAGTACTTATGAGCTGAGGACATTGAGTCTACTTTCGGTATCCAAAAGTACCAAATATTTCCCAAAATTTTGTTCTCCTTTGTAACCAGTAGCCATTTCACTAAAAACCCGAGTAATTTTTTGCCAAATATTAAATTTTCCCGTGAACGTACTCAACAAATTTTTTTCCACGTATATTCCTAACGTTGCCGAAAACTTAGCTTTGTTTTGAAACTTTTTTGTTTTAGCCCTATCCTCAGATTCATATAACTAGGTAACCCGTGCGAAAATTTCGCACTTTCACGCTATCAGGGAATAAGTATGCTAAGGAAACGGTGTAATTGGGTTTTAAATAGAGAAGAAGGTGTATCATAAAGTACTTTCTTTATACTTGTTTTCTTGCAAAAATATACAAAACATATGAATACAATACAGGCAAGAGAGTTTGGTACCAGTAGGAACAATCATGACGTCTGTTACTGAATAAAGGCACGCAATTTACAAAACTTCTTTAAAGACAATATTAGAAGTAACAATGTTGTCGTCTGTAACTTTTTGGTTATGAGTTTCTTTAACACAAACATAAATATCACAGAAAGTGCGAACTCTAGAAAATGCTACATACAACTGTCCATGCGAAAAAACGGGTTCTGGCAAGTACAATCCGGCTCTCTGAAGAGTCTGACCCTGTGCTTTATTAATTGTCATTGCAAAGGCCACTTTGATTGGGAATTGTTTTCTTGTCATTGGGAAAGGCATGGTCGGATCCGAAGGGGTGAGTTTAATTCTCGGAATTATGACTGTTCTACCCGAGTCAATTAATTTAGCAGTGATTGTGTATTCGCCTAAATTAGTAATTATCAACCTGGCACCGTTAATCAACCCTTGCTTGGCGTTGAGGTTGCGGATCAACATTACTATCGCATTTTTCTTTACCAACAACTTATGAGGAGGGAGACCTGAAGGATTTAATGAATTCAAGAGTGAATATATCATATAAATACGAAATCAAAAAGTTTTAATTGCATTTACTTACCAGATGACCATTCACCCATGTACAATCACTATGTGCATTTCGTACTATTTTCATTTTAAACCTTTTTTTGAAGTTTTAGAATAAAAAAATGTGTGGAGTCGATATACCTCGAGCGAGTAATCGACATGGAAAAATCGAAACTTTAAAGTCAAATTAATGGGTAAATAGTGAAATTTGAGATTGAGATTGTATTTTTCGTCAGAAGCCGGTGATTCAACGTTTAAAATGATACCTCATTTATCACTGTAGGTGCAGTATTAACGGAGCATATACGGAATAACAGAAAAAGACCTTTCTGTAATAATATATATGATTTGCCAGTTTAAGACTTTTTTATCAATGCATCTTCTAGAAGTGATCATGAATTTTTCCAGAATGTCAAATTTGTGTTATAAGATCAAAAATGCAAAAAAATAGCATATAACTGGTTTTTGTATTTTTAGCTCAATTATTTCTATGCTTGGTGGATGAGTTCAACATTATGAAGGAGTCCATTTGAGAGGTGGTTCTTAAAATTTAGCTCACCACTCTTCATAAAACCTTTGAAAAAGAATTTTTTTTGTCGACTAGTTTTTCTCCACTGCGGCAGCATTCGGGAAATTCACATCTGTATGTTGTCAGTATGGCGTTTTTCACCTGAGATAGTACAGCGAAGCGAAACAAGTCAACTGTACATATTTTTTAAAAGATTTAAATAGAGGGGAAAGCATAAGTCTTTTGACCCACCTCTAATTATTTCTGTAATTATTGGTTTAAAATTCTGGGAATAAAAATTAGGAGTTAAAAAACACCTATTTTGGTGTTTAGGGTCGTTACAAATCGAAATGGCAACCAAAGGTCTACGAAAAATGGAATTTTAGGTACCAAACGTTATTTGGATAACAAATCCCTCGGCTCAAACAGGGGTAATTCTAACTACTCTATCCGGTTATTTGGCTAAAACCTTTGTTGAAAGATGGAAATTAATGGCGGCACACTCTCAGATATATATTTTCCAAACTATCTATGAGGGAGAATTTCGTGATATCCATTAGTTGAGTCTAACACAATGTTTCGAGATATAGACAGCAACAGAAAAGAATGAAATAAAATCACATTTCGAATGAATACTGTTCTCCATTCCCATCGAGGCATGATGGAAAATCAGAGAGGAGCCATAGAGGTCATATCAGGGTCAAAGAGTCCGTCCTCTGCTGCTAGCATTCGAGTGCATCGCACAATGTTTTTCCGACGGTCGTCTTGGGATTAGGTCATGAGACAAACTGAGACTGAGAAAGACATTCGTGCCCACTCTTATCGATCAGAAATTGTCTCAGAGGGACAAATAAATCTTGAACGTGTACTGTCGACGATAACTCGCCAAAACGAACCAACAATCAGAAGTGATACGTAATAGCTGTTTCTTCGTTTAAAATTCTCCGATTTAATTCTCATCATCAGACGTAATCATATTCGAGTGGGTATCGTGTATCGATTAAAAATCGCCTCGTAGGACCTAATAAATCTTGAATATGTATTGTCAATGATAACTTGCCCAAATGAACCAACAATCAAAAGTGATACGTAATAGCTGTTTCTCCGTTTTAAAATTAGTTGCGGAAAGTTTCCGAGCTCATATCTTTTAGGGGCTGAAAAAATTTCAAACATGTGTATTAAAATATTTGAGCTTTTTCATGCAGTGTTTTTTGTGCGGAAATTATATATTTAAATGGACTACCTGTTGCATTTTTTCCACAGCGAATGAGAAGGGCCATTTTTTTGTCTCCGAAAGGAAGATCAACTTGGACCTTAGTTTAGAGAGAATAAGGAAGTTTTTTCTGATTCCTTTCCAAAACGTATGCATATATGTAGTATAGTTGGGTGCCAAATATGGAACTATTTAACCTAAATTATTACCATAAAAATCTCGCAATTGCCGCTAGAGGTTATCAGAACCATAGTTATGTAAAAGCTGAAATTTCTTTTTTGTTTTCGTGAAGTCGTAACTCAAACTGCAGAGGCACAACTTCAAAATGCACCATAGATACCACGGTCGCTTTATTCAGCTAACGAACGACGAAGTGATTCAGTAAGGAACAGGGAAGAGATTACGAACCACACCTATCCAAAATCCCGCTAATTAAAAAATAAGTAATCCTTAGTGGGACAATATAATAACTTTAGAATCTTCTCTGCCAAATACCCCCTCGTCGGTATTCCCACAAAATTAAAAGTGAATGAACTATAACCGAGACCAAAATACTTTGGTACCGAAGAATATTTCTTCATTCACAATATAACACCAAATTTTATGCATGACTTTACGTCGCAAAAAAGCTAAAATACGTATGTTCACATGAAGAAATAAACTAGCTAGAATATATTAACAATAAAAAGTTGAGTGTGCGTTGCTTAGTGTGCAGTATAAGTCTTTCTAACAAATGAAGGATGATATTGTGAGGGATTTATGAGTCGGTCTGGTGTGATTTGAAATGTATCTTATGCACCGCCTAGTTAAATAGTGGGGCTACTCCGATGAAACGTGAATAGATACATCGGAAACAGTAACTGCTGTTTTTCAAGTGGAAAAATGAGAAAAATGAAATAAAATTTGTCATATTGTCGTTTAATCCTCAAATGCAGTGGTTGAAAAATTATGATTTTTAAAAATAAAAGTGATTCGATATATTCGATTCGATGACGTTTACTCGTTGCGTTCATAAGAAATATCACTACGCGAGCCTTTGAGAGGTATATGATACAAAATGTAAAAAAAACATAAGATGGAATTGGGGATCAAGATTAATTGTCCTGACATGCGACACTTTTGAAAGCAGTTCATCCTTAGTTCATACAGAATAACATTAAAAATTTGTATAGCGTTGAACGTCTGAGCCATTAATACAAATCCTTTTCGAGCCATAAATTTTTAATATACTTTTTCTTTCCTGTTAAGTTAATAGCGGGTTTAATAGCTTCAAGTCAATAGGGGTTTATCTCTTTTCTGAAATGAATTTTCGAAAGGTCCGCGGGCACGTGTACTTCTCTACGCAAAAAATCGTTTAGTCTGGCAACCAGTCTGTTTGACAACCACTATCTCGCCTGTGGACTCGATTCCTGTGGGCCAAAGTCTTGAAAAACAAGTTCTGCCGGGTCAATTAAGTGTGTCACGGAATGTATTTTAGTATGCCGACACGGCTCTCGGTTAACATATTATCTTGCAAGTAAATGAAAACGTCCTTATCTGGTACTCACGATTTCCTTGTTACTGAGGTGCGTTAAGCCAGAAACAGTTCTTCTTATGTAAAAGGACGATAAGAGAACCTCTGACCTTTAGTTGTGCCTAAGATGAGAACAAATCGAGGCACAAGAATTTATTGTTGCTTTTTCGAATGAAATTCTATCGTTAGAGGAATGATAATATTTTAAAAGAAGATTTCATTTTACTATCGCTCTGTCACTCCGTCATTTTATAACTTGTGTTCTCAGAGGAGAAAAGATTAAGCTCGAGGTCCCTAAAAGGCTTGTGCTACAAATCTCTTCAGACGTCTTCAACGTGCTCTTTGTATTATGACAGTTATAGGTAAAATAAAATAGCGCATTTTAATAACTTTTTATAAATTTTAATGAACGTTAACGTACACAAAAATGATTTTTCCTCGTGAAAAACAAATACCATAAATTACATTTCTTCACCTAAAACCTAGTTTATTGATCGAAGATCCATTTGTAAGTAGCTCTATAAACTTTAAAATGAATACTTTCTTATATATACTTTGACGTACATTACAATGAGAGCCAACTATCATATACTTAACTGATGATAACCCCAAAAGATCTTTTTGAGGTATGTGACTATCTGGTGCTAAATTGAAGTTTTTTCGAGTAGCAAGCACGTGCGATTAACCAGAATTAAACGATTAAAACGCAATTATTTCCACTTTCATATTTTTTAATTATGATCTATGTATTATTACGTGTTTACTGGAAAAAAAGTGTAGCTAGATAAGAGAAGGTTGGAAGACCGATAAGGTTCAACAAATTCTCTCGATGACACATTATTGCAATAATTGATGATGTCAGAGTTTACTTTGGTCACCGAAGAAAGACCAAAATTAGTAATAAGCTTTAACAATAATAAATAATGAATCTCATCTAATCATTTAAGTTTCGCCATATTCATAGACAATTTTTCAGAGGGTTCTTGTATGAAATTATCCCTCATCAATGCTTGCTTATCCGGCGACTTCAACTCTTTAGTTGTTCTTCTTTTACTATTTGCACTTTTTCCGTGCTGCATATTATTATCCCTTGGTCTTTTGAGTGCTTTTATAGCTTGAAGCTCATACATTTAACTAACATAGTGAATTATTGGAGTCAAGAGAACCTTATTTCTTACGGAATTCTTGGGTATCGACAAAGGCTAACGCCTTTATTAAATAGTGATTGTTTACGTGAGATTATGAAGCTTTCCGCAAAGGCCGGCTGGTCGGCTATTTTAAGAGGAAAGAAGCAATGTCATTTCCGAAGTTAGGGACAAGTCTGTGAGGGGAATGATGAATTGAGAATGGGTGGATGTGGAGAGAAATCCAGCCTAAGCATTAGCCTGCACTTAACGTGGCAGGCAGAGGGGTTAAAAGGCTTTGAATTATATCCAAATAATACCTATCTGAAAAACGATCTTCACTTTATTGCGAAGCTTAGATAAAAGAAGATAATGAGAAATCGATGGAACCATCGGTACGAAGACACAAGGAGTTTCAAAGCAACTACTATCTGCCTCAGGCAAATTTAAATGGGTCGTAAAGGTAATTTTTGCACACAATTTTTCCACCGCATCCGCTTCAGGTGAACCTGAAGATGTCGCCGAAGAGAAGATAGACACCTGAAGATGTCGCTTCTGCGATCAAACTCGTCATTTAAAATAAAACTGTGAACAAAATTACCAGGTCAATTTGATTTTTCATCATGAATTTTTGCTAAATAAATCCTGAAACCGTCGAGTTTATGATCATTTGTACAGTTAATACACCAAATAAGTAAATATCAGTGGCAAAATTTCTGGATTACTGTAACAATTAATCAAGGAAATGCGGAATGGAAAAGGTTTCCTGAAAAACGGCATTATTCATAAAATTTATGGACAGATGCTTTCCCGGCATTCGAGTTTCTCAAAGTTTTCTCTGGCTTCCGTCCGGGTGAAAGGGGTCCAACGTTAGCCAACATGGACCCACTCACCAGGACGGAAGCCCGAGAAAACTTTGAGAAATTAATGGACAATGCCTGGTAGCCATGATAGCCTGGTGCCTGGTAGCCATGATCGGCGAGAAGGTTTTTCAAAATAAGAGGCTTCATTTTGCTGTGCCAAAAAGCTATCTACACTACACTATAAAATGTATGCTACGGAGTAATGATTGTGATTTCAGCGGAAAAACAGTTATTTTCAGCGGTCATTCCTTTCCCATCGCCAGGAGGAGTCGATATCACAGCCAACGCAAAAACTCCATCCCCCTAGAAAATGCTTTTCAATATAAAAACAATAGTCTCAGTTTTTGCGAGGAACGTCCCACGACATATTTTTGATCATCATCAGCCAAAAAATTGATTTTCTGACTCTCGATCCTTTCTTTGATAATGGATTTTTTGCTTGATTTATTTTTAAAAGGATTTCATTAATATTAGCATGGGTTGAGTGGGAGGTGTATGTAGTCAAGCAGGTGGCAAAGGGTTGGAATAAGAGGGTTATGAAAGAAAATGAATTTGATGCTCTGATAATGGGCAAAATGGAATTGAGCGTAATTGATGACAAAGTATGTCCTTGACGCACAAAAATCTTTTCTTCTCCTCCTCATTTAGAAGCTGTAGTCTTCTCTTCGCGCATAATTTAATTTCTTATACACTATATAAAATACACTCTACCTCTTCTGTAGCTTAAATATCAACGCACAGGAAATAATTTGAACTTTTTTTTGCATCCCGGACGATTCTGTTGGCCCGTATGTCCATGGAATCCCAATAGGCTGGTAAGACTGTCATCAGGTTTTCCAGGGACTGGGACAACAGAACTTGACATACATCCATGCCCTGAGCGGTGAAAAATCCACCCAGGTGAGACTCGAACCCGCGACCCTCAGTTTTGCAGGCGAGGACTTTACCCCGTCACCACCGGATTTTGTTGTTTTGGCTAGTGTTACTCAATAGTAAATATTTATTTATAGGTAACAGCTTCCGCCAGTTATTGGACGAAAGTATAATCAAAACACGCAAAACCTTGGACATGATAGCGTGAGACCACCAAGGCGGGATCCGAACCCACGACCTTTGCATTACCAGACAAAGTCCAACGCTAATACCCCATAAACACCGAGGCCGGCTATCAATTCCCATGAAAAACGTGAGTCGTGACTTTTCCTGGAAAACGTTCGCTGAATTGGAAAGCAAATGTTCTCTCCTATTTTTTTATTCCACTGCCCCATCATTCGTCTGAAAATCTCTGGCGGTTGAAGACTTCTGCGTCGTAAAGAAATATCCGCATCACCGACTCCTTGCGTGTTCTTCCTCCTTCTCTCAGCCGGTAATTATGTGAGATGAACTCAAATTCAGGTCGCGGTGGGAAAGATTTTTGCCTCGGGGGTGGATGCTGGATGATAGGCCGCCAAGGTTACGACTTCCACTCTCTCTGACTTACTCACGCCCCCTTCCAGTTTGACGGGGCTTGTTCCGGTTGATGATGGAAATACTACCATTTTTTTCTTTTATTTTATCACCGGAGATATATTAGGGCGTGAATCATTGAAATATTCTCTAGTATACGTCAAGGTTTCTCCAGAACACCATTTGATCAGAAAGTTGACGAAAGAATCAGTCTGAGATTTACTTTTCCGAATTTTATAGTATTTTCTAACGATAGACGGCCAGTTCAGTTCGGTATGTCGGCTCCAGCATGGTTCTTCCTCGCAACGGCGTTGGCCTCTTGTTGGGTCCTTTCTCAAGCCAACACGGACATCATCCGCCTGGACATGAGCCCCGTCAGGGGTCCAGCGCCGGCGACGACCAAAAAGTACCCCATCCGGGCGCCTCCTCCGGCAATACCCCCAGAACAGAAGCCGGACGTGTACTGCACGGACGGTCGGACACCGGACGACTTCTACTGTGACTTGAGACGCCTCTACGGCAGCAACACGTGGACTGGGAGATACGCTCCAGACCTCTTCAACTTCGACTTTGACTATCCTGACGCCAGGAGAAAGGGCGTTGTCTGCACCACCAACTTCGAGAGGTCCGTCAACGCAACGGTCGCATCAATACTCCGGCTGCCGTTCGTCAGCTTCAATTGTAAGGGTGGCAGCGGGCCGGTGACGGGACTGCCGACCATGCGGATGTCATCCGTGACTGAGATGAGGATTACTACCCGGAGGGCGAACGAGTACCACTACAGATGCATCTTCAAGTTCCGGAACACCGGAGAGACTGCGCGTTTCGGCGGCGGTCGGGCCAACGGTTCCGGCGTGGTCAGGTTCCTGTTCGCGGAGCAAACGTGCGTGTCCCCCGTGGTTATTGAGAGGCAGACGACGGCATCTCCAGGAGGCGCTCCATGTGAGGAAAATGGACGCAGATGCCGACCAAAGAGTGCATGAGTTATCCTCCATTTCCTTGTGAAAGCGTGCTACTCAAGTATTTATCAACGTGAGGAAACTTTTACAAAACCACAGAATAAAACATACACTCCACCGAAACCCGGTTTTCAATGTCTAAGCGTCATCACCAGATGATTAAAAAGGGATAGTGTTGTGCGAATCAGGGATTTTAATTTCGAATCGAACCGAATCGAATCTCCTACATGAATTTTGAATCGAATCGAAACGAATTAAAAAAAATATTCGTTAGCGAATCAAATCACCCTAAAAAAATTCGCTTTCGAATCGAATTCAAATTCTAAATAAAATGCAAACTTTTTGCAGAGTTAAAGTACTATAGATTTTCACTATATTTCAGGGTCTTACTTACAGGCTTATACATCTATATAATGGCACAAAGAATAGCACAGAATAACGTTTGGTCGTTTAAATTTTCGTTTCGCGTGAGGAAAACATCTTCTTAACGGACGGCGCGCAATTCGGAAATGAGTGCCACGTTTGAATGCATGTGACGAATCGAAGACGAATCTATCTGATTCGAATATTACGAATCATTCGCTTTCGAAGCATCCCGATTCGCTGGCAAATCGAATCGAATTAAGCCTGATTCGAGTCGATTCGATTTGATTTCGAAACATTCGCACATCTCTAAAAAGGACAAACACTCCCCTTTGATACTAACGGTAAGTCAAAAGGGGAGAATGAAGGGAGGACAAAGTTAGGAAGAACAGTCATTGAATTATATTATCTGATATTAAATTATTCTGAAATTCTACTTAATGTTAGTTTATAAGGAAAGTGTTGTACTTTTTTGTAATCACCTGATGAAATTAATAGGATACTAAAATCCGGGTTATGGTGGAGTGTTTCTTTATTCTGTGGTTTCGTAAAAGTTCCCTCACTTAAATAATAATTATTAGAGATGGAACTCTAACAAGTTTTCGCAGATCGTGTTTTATGCGTTACTCAAAGCCACGAGTATTTTTATTTTTTATCACGCCCTCTAAAGACAGATTTATTCGACCCGTATCATTACACCATGTTTCGCCAGTTCACGTGCGCAGTAAATATACAACGTAGAGGAGGAAAATGCTATGTTGACTGCTTGATAGCATTAACAACAGCTAAGAAAAGTTTCTCTACTGTTATTCACTATCGAAATTATCAGTCCACATTTCAATATTCCACCTTTTTCTCCCTGTTATGTTTGTGCAGTGCCTATACGCTTCTCCAGCATTAAAAGACATTACCTCATCTGCATCCATATCCTCTTTGCAATATTTTATGTCCGTCATAGTGTACAAAATAACTATGCGAATTATTTGATCACTAAGTAAATAGTAGTGAATAGCTCTCTTGCTTTGCATTTGATAGGTACACCATATTTTAACCGATTCGTGGCTTTGAGAAACGTTTCATTTTCTCAGGACTTCCGCACCCGCCCTAAAAAAGACGTAATATCACATTTCTGACTTAATTTAACCTGTGGCGCGAGTGAGGCATTTGGCATGCGGCATAATAAGCCTTAAGTGTAAGTGAAGTGATTTCAAGGGAGTGAATGAAGTTTCAGATGCGAGTGAAGTGTGACATTGGATTACCGTAAAAGAAAAACAGGGAGATGACATTGGAAAAGGGAAGCTCCACTTTATTGTAATTGTCTTTAGTTATGGTTTACGGAAAATACCGTATTTCAATTCAACACTATATTTGTGTCGCCATATCACTACCTGCATTCCGATAAAATTCGTGCATACTCAAGACGTCAGGTTTTAGACTCGCTTCATCCTTCTCACCGTGTTTATCATAAAATATTGAGTTCGAATTTTATTTAATAAAACAAGTTTAATTTACTTTACATTTTTATTTATTAATAACCCTCTTTTATCTTAATATTTATTTTAAGGGTCAACGATATGCTAGATATGAAAATGGGAGGGTTTCATTGCTATGGTAATTCGCAATAAAGGGTGTTACAATTTTTCGATACTGCTATCATTGACTGCTAAAATTCGGTGCTGCTATATCTAGAATTGCTATCACATTCCCGCAATGGAGTTACATTACTCCTACTGAATTGTGGTTTCTTTATCACAGGAAATCCTAGGTGTTTTAATATAATTCAATGGTTACTTTTTCAAAACTAGGTATTAATAGAAGATATTAATCCGATAATTAGTGTCCTTCCGTCACCATATCATTCTCCTTTCAGCAAATCGTTGTATTACTTCATCAGTCACCATTCACGCACACCGCATGATTTTATCTATAAATTCCGTATCCACTCGCTTCCTCGATGATTCTTCCCGTTTATTTTTCCTCCATTCTTATCCTCGTCTCAAAAGACGTCCTGTGGCGATGCCGATTATAAATTCTGAAGTTATTGAATGGTATTAAAATTTTTAAAATGCTGCTCCGGTTTTCATACATTTCATTTTCGATACCAGCAACGAAGATAATTGATGAGGAAGTAAATCCTTGTCGCAATGCTTTCCTAATCTTTTCTCCCACCTCATTACTACCTTAGCAGCTTACAACACCTCTCACAAGAGTGCATGTAATTCATTTGTGCTTCAATTATATTGAAAATTAGCAGTTTAATTTAATAGCAAATATGATGTTATGGAAATGTTGTAATAGAAACTAAATTCGTGGGTTCTTTCGTTTTCTGATTTTTACAACCGTATCTTAATGCATTCGTTCGTTGAAGCACAATTTGTAGATAGGGTTCTATACATGCTAATATTCAGAGGATTTTAACTTACTTCCATTTTAACCTACATTTAGGTATTTACACCGGAAAGGACTCAAATATCATTTTAATCATAGTATAACTATTTGTGGGAAAACGTCCTCTCAAATTGATACGAACACTAAGCCCTAAATTTCCACACGACGTTTTTTACAAACTGAAGGTAAAACTTCATTTTTTTCTGTATGAGAATCGGTAAAATATGCGGAGCTAGATTATTTTCCCATTCATAGCTAATTCCATTTTCGTGGAGGAATGTTTACCAGGGGAAAAACGCTTTGGAATTCAATTACGCGAGGTTAAAATACGGTAAATCAAGAGGAATGACTCGGAAGTTGGATACTACCGTATTTATCCGAATATAAGCCGCACTCGAATATAAGCCACAACCCGTTTCTTGGGATCTAAAACAGGGAAAAACGTTAATACGCGAATACAAGCCGCAGCACCCTTTTCAGTGCATCCTGTCAGAGTGTAAAAAGCAACTAAAAGACGGCACGAGAGGGCCTTTTCTCGTGCCGTTAGTGCTGCGAATTGTTTACAGCCATTCGGATGGCACCGCGAGCCGCCCTAGACATGAGGGACACGCTTCTACCTTGCCCCTTCTCGTTCTCCTGCGCCCACCTGCCGCAGACCTACTCCGGCACTACGTTATTTCTTACTTTCCCTGTGGCTTAGGCGAGATCAGCTGGCGTCCGCGAGTATCCGAATGGCTGGTTTGCTCAAATCCGTCATTATTACGATTTTTTAAGATAGTTCTCGAATTAAAGCCGCACCTCGAATATAAGCCGCACCCTAATTTTGAGGCCCCAAAATCGGAGAAAAAAAGTGAAGTTATATTCGGAGAAATACGGTACGTCTGCATTAGGTGTACAATAAAAATACAATCATTGAACTATATGAGTGTTTCATACATTGACCGTGAATTTTAGCACCTAAGCCAAATCAGATCCTTCAGATCCCTCCTAACTTAGATTTTTTGTTCCTAAGGCAATTTCCCGAAATTCCTCCAGATTTTTTAATGACTTTAAATGAAGCCGACATACAACCCATAGAATACTTAATGACGCTGGAGGTATGCCATCATAAATTTTTGAGCAAAGCAGAAGATTGGATTCAATATTTGCTTGCACGGCCAACGTCTTGGAGGAACCTCATTAACCGGCAGTTTATCTTCAAGAAAATAGCCTTCATTCGCTCGGAAATTGCTGAAAATTGATGACCGCCTGGCATAGTCATCGTCAAAACTTTCCGCATCGCTGACTCCTAACTCGTTCCTCCTTCCACACCTCGGCTGGCAATTACGTGCGATGGACTTGAATCCAGGTCGTGATGGGAAAAGGGATTCGCCTCAAGGGCGGATGCTGGCCGGCTCCGCCACTTTTCACACGATCGCGTCCCTTCCCAGATTGAAAGAACACGTTCCGGTTCGCGGCGGAAAGAAACACCTTTTTTTAATTTTATTTTCTCGCCTGGCTTATATTAGAGGGCGGATCGTCTCACGCCGCTCTAGTGCACGGCAAATTTTCTCCGAAACACCACTCAATCCGTGAATTGACTACTCCGGGGATAACCTGTCCCGATTTCTGCGGTATTTTCTAAAAAAATAGACGACCAGTGCTGTTCGGCATGTTGGCTCTAGCGTGGAGCTTCCTCGCAATGGCACTGGCCTCGAGTTTGGTCGTTTCTCAAACAAACACGGACATCATCCGGTTGGATATGAGTCCGGTCAGGGGTCAGGTGCCGCCGACGACGAAGAGGTACCCGATCCGGGCGCCTCCTCCGGCGATACCCCCGGAACAGAAGCCGGACGTATACTGCACGGCCGGCCAGACGCCGGACGACTTCTACTGTGACTTGAGACGTTTATACGCCAGCAAATCGTGGACGGATAGGCACGCTGCGAACATTTACGACTTTGATTTCGACTATCCGGACCCCGGGAGAAAAGGCGTCGTCTGCACCCTCAACTTCCAGAGGACCACCAACGCCACCACCGGATCAATACTCCGGCTGCCGTTCCTCAGCTTCAACTGCAAGGGTGGCAGCGGACCGGAGACGAGACTGCCGACCATGAGGATGACCTCCGTCACCGGAATGCGCATCACGACCCGGAGGATAACCGATTACGACTTTATGTGCATATTCAAGTTCCTGCCGGTCGGCGGAACGGCGCGTTCCGGAGGCGGTCGAGCCAACGGTTCCGGCGTCGTCAGTTTCCACTTTCAGCATGAAACGTGTGTCCTCCCAGTAGCTATCGATAGGAGAACGACAGAATCCCCCGGAGGAGCTCCCTGCGAGGACAATGGACGAAGGTGCCGGCCGAAGAAATAATGAGTGATCCCTGATATCCTCGTGAGCTCGCGTAAGTGAAAGCCGCGTGCAAGGGGCTGTCCATAATCAACACAGACACCAAACAGGGGTGGCGGGCTACGAGGGTTGTCAACAAAGGTCCACGTTGTGGGGGTTAGAGGGATGTCTACGTAGACAATGGTCGTAGTAAATGACAGATTATCATAGCTGCAGGAGTAGTTTTTCTTTTTCTTACCTTTCCTTAAAATTAGCCTTAAATTACAGATAGGCCGTGGCAATCAATTAAAAATTCGTTTCACAGCTTTTTCCGCAAAAAAGAAAAGTCTAAGTTGACAACAGAGGGATACAGGGGGAGTCCGGATGAAGTCTACGGGTGTCCACGATAGGAGGTGGGGGGGGTCAAAAAGTGGCCTATTTTCGCCTACGTGGAAAATGGACAGTCCCTGAGTGAAAGCCGCTTGTAACGCATCCACGACTTCCGTTGATAGGTTTCTTATCAACCTAAGGTTTCAAAATTTGAAGCTTTTATTGATTGCTGCGTGGCGTAATGGAGGAAATTTTTTATGACTACGCGTTGGAATGCACGAAAAAACGACTGGTTTTTGGTGCATTTTTTCTTGCAATTTTCAGACTATATTGCTAAGCCTGTTTTTCGGAAGGATTTCCAGAGCATCAAAATGTGTTGAAAATGCCGTCACTCCTGAAATAAAATTTGCTGTCTCATCCGTATTTATCTCAAACTTGTGATTAAACCGAGTGCCTGCAATGCCAGTCAAACAACGTTACGGGTAGCTCTCTCTATGAAATACTGATATAATTCAGTGTTTTCTTGTTAAAAGAAAAGCAATGCATTACATGATTCGTGGCTCTGTGAATCGGTTCTATATTTCACGGCTTCATTGCTATCTTAGATTGGTTCGATATTTTTTCAACATAATGTGTCTTTTTGTTATTTTTAACATACATGGTTAAATATGTTGTGCATGCGAATGAAGAAAGATGTGCACATATGACTATGACTGAAGTGAAGGATCAGGTTTATTTAAGTGCTATATAGTGTATTTAAGTTGTAAGTGTGACATTGAAGGAGAAAATAGTGATAAATGTGGTCAGAGTTCAAGGAAAATTTTGAATTTACCGCATCAACATCAAGTTAAATTCGCAACTGTGCCAGAAGACCGACTATGTGTACTTTATTTCACTCTGCCCGTGGTCTAAATAATATATTGGACTCTCATGGTATTTGAAAAATATATATTTAATAATCTATTAGATATAATACAACGATGACTCTCATAGTATTTAATAAAATATATTGATTCTCACTTAGAAGTTTTATTAATTGTTTCTTTAATTTATCTGTTACATTGAGGACAAATAAAAGGGTAGACTTCAATAAAAAAAAGAATAAATTCCTAATGTTTATCTAAATATAGGGTAAAACATAATTTTTGCTGTCACTTGAATTTTTCTTGCCTTCCAAAAGTACAGGAATAGGAATACATGATGGTAATGGAGTCGCTCAAGGCATCACTCAATTTTTAATACAAGATCCTGCCTAGAGCAGCTGAATTTGCCTTCATATTGCCGTATAATATTGCGGCACGATATTTATGACATGTTAGGCCGAGGATGCATTCACATTCATTACAGTTGGGTTTCATTTTCTTCTGTGTAAATAGCTACGAACGCGTTGAAACAAAATTCACTCTACTTCAACTGGTGATAGCAACCTCCTCAATATGCTTGCTCCTGATGGAAGTGGGCGTTACTGTTAAACCACACTTTCGACTGAACGTCGACTTGATCGATGTATGTTTTAACTCAGCATGTTTTAACTTCATGGGAGAGACAAGAGCAGACTTTAGGGTATTGGAGGGGGTTTGTAGAAGCTATTTACCTGCAATTCTAGTGGTTTCATAGTTAAATCAGGTATTTCTCTAAAAAGCAAGCCGCATTCGTTCTTTCATAGGCCTCTACCGATTTTGAACCCGGAACCTTTGGTCAGGATTCCAGCAACCAACTAGTACATCAACCCGCAATCAATGGTAAGTAGATCGTTAATTGGTGAGTTTGAGAGTGAGAGTGAGTGAGAATTAGTGTTGGCAGTCATGGATTTTTGGCTCGTCGACTGTCTACTGCTAATTTTGTAGCTAACGTAACGTACCGAAAGAGATAATAATGTGAAATAAACATTTTTGTAAAATATATCCTTAAAATGATACATAAAATAGTCGCAATGTAAAAATAACTTTTGAAGCTAATTTTTTAGTTGACTTTTGAAGTTAAAGTTTTTAAATGCCTTTTTGAAAGGCAATTAAAAAGAAAGATTAGTTGCTCATGTTCGGCAATTGAGGTGTTTTCCCAGAATATTTCTGTAGTATCTGTTTTATTGCTGTAAGTTAAGATACTTGCAGAATACCTCAGCTTACGATAAATACTAAAAGTAATACAGAAATCTTTGTGTACTTAATTTGAACTCTATTTAGTATTTATGCTTCTTTGTGCCGTATATTTCATTATACTTGGACAAAGCCTATTCCACTGCATTCCTTTTGCAATGGCTCCTTCATGAGACGCAGTTTTGAAAAATAAATTAAAATAAAGTTTTTTAAATATTTTTCAGTGGTTATTCATTGTAAAAATCTTTACCAATCCTGTATGTATCACTGGAGATAAGATATTAGTAATTGAATGAATAATACTCACGAGTTGCAGAAATAGTTTTGATGATAATTTGAAGTAGGCTTAGATCTGAGAAAGAAAAACGTTTTTCTTGTTGTGAGAAAAACTTTCTTCCAGTGAGCTGAACTCAAGGATTTCATGGCATAATTCCAACGTTCTATTTATCTTAATAAGCACTGTTTAACCATTATATGCATGAATTTTTAGTGTGAAAGTTCATAGCAATTCACTGACGATTCCACCATAGGGAAAGTGAGGAAAAGAAATTTTCCCAATGAAAAAAAATTCGGCGAACAAATTTCTCCGCTTCGCAGGAAGCCTAATCAGGGATAAGAGGGTTGAAGACAGAGGGAGTTAGAATAAGGACTTTGTCAGGGCACAAGAGGGTTTTGGCAGTCGCGTAAGGGTTTCTTTTACGAGTAGGACGAAGAAAGGTTTCATATAGAGAGGACGTTCCCTTTAAATGCCATCCCGGAAAGGCTTGTAAACCCCTCTAGCATTTCGGGGCGACCCCAGGTTATCCCTCATCAGGTCGTTCCCCGAAGAATCCCCCTCTTTAACCAACCCAATTGTCATTCATGTAAAATTCATGAACTACCGCGCGTTAAGAAGGTGGAACGGATTGGAGGGGAAAGATATAGAGACCTAATGTCGGACCACTTGGAATCTGATTCCCCCCTCCACTGGAGGCGGGGATGTGGAGAGGGGGAATCAGAACCTTTCCGTGAATTGGCGGAGTGGTGGGAGGGGTGGGGAAGGAGGGAAGTGAGAGGGTAGGAGGGGGAGTATCGGTGGAATGGGGAGATTGAACAGTACCAGGGCGGCAGGGGAACTCTAGTACAGGGTAGGATGGAAGACAGGGAAGTTTTCAGAAGGTCGAGGGATATGTAGAAGATTTAACCCTTAATGGACAACAATTTTTCTACTTAAGAAAAAGAATTTTTCTTTCCAAATCCCAATCAAGGTAGATAATTTAAAGCACACCCATCCATTTTTAAAACATTTTTCTCAAAATATCCTAGAATTTAGGTACGAGCGTGCCGAATACGTCCCAATGGGCTATAGTGGAATACCTTACATGCTTACTGAGGCACAACGATTCTGGAGGTATGTGTCCAATTCGGTACACCTGACGTTAAAGGGTTAATCCGTCCTACATCTTCGGAATGTTTTGGTTTTTTGAGCAAGGTATCACTACATGTGAAAATTTCATTAATTTCGCTTCGATTTAGCGAAAAGGATATCGAATTATCGGCCAATTATCGCGCTGTTTCTCTGAGTATGAAAACATAGGTAACTTCCACAGCGATAAAATTTATTCCGACCGGTTTCCCTTTCTACAGCATTTTCAGGTGAAACCGGTCGGAATAAATGTTATCACAGTGGAAGTTGCCTATTTTTTCATACTTGGTTATGTTCCGATTCCACTCCATCAAGCCTGAAACCACAGAGTATATGCGCTGTTTCTCTTTGAGGAAGTTATTAGAATGAAAAAAATAGATTGCTCGTCAATTTGATGATTATCGGAATTACAGAAAATAAGTCATTCTAACGAATAAAAACGAGATAATTGATAACGATAAGTATCATTAAAAAATTCCTCCGGAGGAATCTGCAGGTTCCTGTTAATGACCTTTCACAAGCTTAAGGTCGATGAGTTTTTCCGAATTTCATTTCAAAATTTTGGTTTAATTTTGTCCAATGAGAGAAATTAAGTTAATTTTTCACTCATTCGTTTTCACTGTAAGTGCCTCAAAGCTAAAACGTCGTGTATTTCTCTCTAGTTTCTTGTTTTACAATGAGAGTAAATATTCAAAACTTCAGGAATATTATCATTTAAAAAATGCATTCATCGATTGTCAGTACGAAGACTACACAAACGCACAGATATAGTGATTTTTAATGCCGAAAGAATTCGCCAGCAATGTACCGCCAAATTGTGGATGACATAAAATTAATCACCTTGAGAAGGTCTTCTTTGAGGCTTCCTGGATAGCTGACAGTTTTTTTAGGTCGGAATCTCGCTGCCAAATGGTATCTGAAAGAAAAGGAATATCTTCGTTCAATTTTCCGGGAGAAAGGTTCCGTATAATATGCCATCATGGTGATCCCAATAGGTGAATGGTGATGGGAAATATAAAAATTCTATAAAAACAAATTCACGAAACAATTTATATAGGTAACAATTGTTACTCATAACAACTGGAAACCTTTAATTTGACTGGTCAAAATCAGAACAGAAAGCTGAAAAAGCAGCCGAAATATGGACCTTGAGAAGAATGAAATTAGAACCATTAGCATTCTGATAAAATGGCAACATGATGCCGGAAAAACACATACAGGAACTCGGAATGGACAAGTACAGAAATCAAAGATAAATCAAAGAAGCCAGTACGTATAGAAAAATAAGTTGAGGTCAACAAATAGTAAAATAGGCGAAGACAGTGAAAGGAGAGATGGGAAGAAATAGACCCATCAAGTAGCGGTGAATTTACCGAAGCCTCGACGCCAAAGTAATTTAGGAAGGAGAATATTGAAGTAACACAATAGAACGGGCATGGGCAACCTTTTTTGCTGAGCAGGCCGCATCGGTCAACCCTTTTTGGTCATTGATAAAGGCAGCGTACTGACGTATATGATGAGGATAATTTATATGACAATTCACACAACAGTCTGTAGGTCTCAAAAAACATCAAGTGGGTTATATCCGGCCCACGGGCAGCAGATTTTCCATCCCTACAAAAGGCAATATTGAGGAGTAACAAAGTAGTTTGTTTTGATAAGGTTTATGGAAACTTTCCACAGAATGGATAATACGAGTGTACGACGGATTGGAAAAACACGGATATATAGGTCTACATTGTAAAAACAACACGGCAAAGTTGACGAAACAATCGGTGATACCAAGGAAACGGAGGGACAGTTTGAGAGGCGGACGAAAACGATAAAATAATTTTTCCATAGCTTAAGGATTTCTGCATTGAAGAAAGTCATCTCTTTGAAAGTTCGAGTAAATCACGAGTTAATAACATGTTATGAGCAATATGAAAACGTGCTTGAGTATTTAGCCAGCCGAATTCAAACAATTATCAAGTAAACTATGCTAAAAATGACCAGATCATTTCCTTTCTCAACCTTTATTTATTAATGTTATCTTCTTAGAATAACGAGACCAATGTACCCAGATGAGATTTATTAACTTTTGAAATATGATTAACCATTGCTAATAAATATAATATTCGTACTTCTTAGGATTAGTGAGCCTGATTTTAGTAGACTTCCGTGGCTATGAATTCACGTGCATATTCACAGGAAATAGCCTGCGGTAATAAACCGTCAGTCACACAAAAACACACCTCACCAGGAGCTTACAAGTTGTAATCACGTTAGTGAGGAAATTGATTGGATAGGTCAAAGTCGAGATGTGAACAACGAGGGATGGAAATTGATATTTATCCCTGAAGTTCGAATTCCAAGCTAGAGAGGAAATATATATCTCCAACAAATAAATTACAGTACATGATAATTAAGCCGTAAATGCACAGTTTTCATGATAAAACTGACGAAAAAAGTTTCAATGCTAAAAAATACAACCTCAGGTTTCAGGTTGCGCTGTCCTGAACAACCGAGGTGATTCCATTAATTTTATTGACCATTATTGTGATTTATCGCAGGTATTCTACAACTCAATACAGGTTTAAATGAAAGAGTTAAATATCCCTCAGATTTATACAGGTGCCAATCTCCTAAAATAATTTCATTCTTCAGTTTGGCATACACCCTGTCGTCACCCCATTCATTGAATTCCACTATTCCTTCATCCACTTCTCCGTTCATCCAATATCTTAATCCAGGGTGGCTACTACAATCCAATTTTCAAATTCCCTGACCTTTCCCTGACTTTTCCCTGACGGATTTACCAATTTCCCTGACTGATCGCCAAAAGGTCATCTATTATTGGAATATTTTTCTCTGCTGAATTAAATTTTCCACGGCAGCTTTGAATTTTCTAATCATCGTCTCATATTTTTAGAACTGCAAGCATGTATTTACTATAAGCTAGTTTTCTCCAGCTACCTCTCAACCTGAGTTTTGGAAGTTAAAAAACAAAAAAACGCGAGATAAAATTTTCCTAATAACATAGCCTCGGATTCCTTTAGTTGAGCATAATACATTGTGATCATGGTTTTTAACACAACTCGGCAAATGTCGCAATATGGATATAAAAAAAGGATACATTGTACGTCTGATTCACAACCAATTCATTACCAATTATTCTGTGCGCGTCAGCGACGGACATTAGTTTTAGGTGGTGAAATTAAGGGAGGGAAAGAATGGACGATAAACGTAAAGGTAGAAAAATAACAAGGATTCCTATTCCATTTTCTCCCTGACTGTTAGAAGGAATCCCAGATATTTCCCTGACTTTTCCAGAAATTTAAAAATTCCCTGACAATTCCAGGTTTTCCCTGACGAACGCCACCCTGTCGTCTTCATCACGCACTTCAACATCCAATCGCCTCATATCATCTGTCCCGATTGCCTAATCTGCCACCCGCAAATTTCCACTAATATTTACTCTACGAAACCGCCACGACAAATACCTTCTCACCTGTCTTACATTTTGCCTGTTTTATCTTCTCCCTCTTCCTCCAAATTCACATCTTAAACGCTTGCAGCCTCTTATCTCATTCTCCATGTTTCAGCTTTGTAACGCAACACTCCCTTATATGCTCACCGCCGTGCCTATATTTCCATCTGTGCACAAGAACCCGCCATAAATTCTCTCCTTTTAGTGGATGACTACTCCGCTAATACAATCATTCTTCTATCGTCCTCAGTAATAATTCAATTTTGCTTCATCGGAATATCCAACAACTGCATTGACAGATGATGTGGTACGAAGTCACTCGCAAGGGTGCATATACACTATGGGCTGAAATCCACCATGAAAAATTCATTTGAATTGACCGGAACTCGAACCCGGATCCCCAATCGCCGGTGAGGTGTGTTAGTTTTTTTTTTTTTTTTAGATATTTAGATATTCTTTCAATCAATATACAAAAGGACTCAGTCTTACGAGAATACAGTAAAAACATTGGAATATATAAAAGAAAGTGTTCATTTTCATCCGCAAATAAGAAAAAATAGTCAAGAATTAATTGCACCATCATGAAAACAGAAAAATAATAAAAAAATAATATATAAACATAATCAACAATCCAGATCCATAATCCAGTATCCAGTAACAATAATCCAGAGACATAAAATATTTTCGAGCATGGTGTTGGAAGGTTTTGACAGAGATGCAGTGAGTGACTGTGGATAGTAAACTGTTCCACAAAATGACAGCAAATATCCAGAAAGCACCTCTTTCTTTATCAGTTCGGTGTTGAGGGACTCTTAGCATATCTGGATTCCTGAGAGGGCGACTGTGAATGGTGTGAACAAAGGAAAGCATATTGTACAGATAGGAAGGTGTCTTCGTATACATAATCTTTTTTAAGAGTAACTAGATGACCCGAGCGAATATTTCGCACAGTATGCAGCTTCTTCCTGTTTCTTCCTTATTTCTTCCTGCTCTTCTACCTGTCGAATATTTCGCACAGTAAGCAGCTTCTTCCTGTTTTCTTCCTTCTTTCTCCCTGTACTTCTACCTTTTCTTCACATGGACAATCATATGTTATTTATGTTTGTGTTAGAGATACATAACGTAAACGTAAACAGTAAATGGTCACACTGACTGCATGTAGAATGTAAACAATCTAACTAAACGATGTGTTAATAGATGGCGCCTCCTACAGTCTTTTAAGCACGTAACCATAGCCAACATATTAGTTGATTATATTGTCAGCAGATGGCGTTTTTCATTTTTTTGACAAAAACTTTAATTTTAAACAATTTGTCCATTTTTCATCAATATCGGGGAACATAAGCTTTAAAAAATGTTTGAATCAATAATTTTGATGAATAATTATGGGAGTTATGGCGTTGCGACAATAAAACACCTTTGAGAAATAATATATACGGATGATGATATGTGGGGTCGATATACCTCGAGCAAGTAATCGACCTGGAAAAATCGAAACTTTTAAGTCAAATTAATGGGTAAAGAGTGAAATTGGAGATTGAGATTGTATTTTACGTCAGAAGCCGGTGACTCAACGTTTAAAATGATACCTCATTTATCACTGTAGGTGCAGTATTAACGGAGCATATACGGAATGACAGAAAAAGACCTTTCTGTAATAATATATATATGATACAGTCTGATAATTACGTCTGGGGTTTATTTTCATCCAGTTTAAGGAAGCCAGTTAGCCAGTTACACAACCAAGCCATCTTCAAGCAACGCGAATTTCAGTGGGGTTAATGCGAGTTAGATGTTCACGCCTCAAGTCAACATTGTGGCACATCAGACGATAGTCGTACTTACAAAGCCACAGTCGGGGTGGATAAACCCAACATATACGTCGTTATACTCGGGTAATTAAATTGCTGCACCTGCTTCATTTTATGCACTCATATTCTTTTCTTATATGACCGACCTCAATTCATTTGTCTTTGAAAATCTACACTTTCGTTTTTTTCACAACTTAACTTCAGTTCCGATCTGTCACAGATCTCCCAATGTATCTACCAACGCCTGCAATCTTTTGTAAGATAGCTTTTTGCCTTAGAGACGGCAATATATATCCTCGTCGGAGGCGTTTCTGTACTTCGTCTCTGGAGCGCTATGAATCGACCTTCTACTGCGGAACCGGTCAGCAGTTTTAAAGCATCGATCGTGGGAAGGGGGAGTGGTCTTAGAGTGATATACTTGATGGGAGGGGGGTAGAGGATTGACTGATTGAGGGGTGGGGTCGTGGTGCGTGATGTGTTGCAAAGAGCCTTGGGGAGAAATACGTGACATACGACCGCCCTCGGGGTTGGGAAGGATGGAAAATTTATAATGGTCTAATCGCCAATCTTACGATGAAAAAAATTGCCCTCTGGAATGTCTTGAAATAATTAATCATTATACCTTTTAGGGTATTTTGAACGTATGGTTCGTGCTCTGAATTTCTGTGTTAAAAGGTATCTCCCTTCTTACGTTCATATAACAAAGAAAAATACCATGCTTGCAGAAGTACATAATGAGATTGGTACATTATCATTTGAGAATTCAACCAGATAATTGGAAAGTTTTGGACAGTTTTTATCCTACTGGCACATCTACATCTACATAATACCCCGCGAGCCGCCGCTTGGGCGTGTGGCAGGGGGTGTTAGGTCACCAGCCGTGTAAAGGTGCACGTGTTTTGGAGATGAAGTGGTGACATGTATTATAGGAGTGTATGTAGTGGAGCTCAGTTTTTATTGTGGTCACTTATTGTTCGCGGAAAGAATGAGTTCTTGCACCTATCCGTTCGGTAGAGTATCTCTCTTATTTTAACGCATCTGTCAGACCTAGAGATGTGGTGAGGAGTACTGATAATATTCTCAATGTCGCTCTGAAAAATATCAGTTCTGAATTTATCAAGCAACCTAAGCCTAGCGTGTAGCCTCCGAGTCTCTAGGGGCTCCCATCTTAATCCCTGTGAAAGTAAACCACATCGTTCCGTTGCGGCTCTTATCTTGAATTTCCAATACCGTCTCCCTCTTCTTATTTCTTCCAGAATTCCTATCCTTTTCCTTCCTCTTCCATGCTTATCTAGAGTTCTTCTCTCTATTATTCTCTTCAATATTCCCTCTTCCTTCAAAACGTCCTCTATCCATCTCTTCTGCCTCCTCTCAACCTCCATCATTAGTTTTCTCGTCTCTCTAATCATATTCAAGACCTTTTTCATCTTTCTCGCCACCTAGCTCACCATCGCCATACCCACATCTCAAACGCCTCAAGTCCACATGATGTATTAAAAAAAAGTGACAAATTTACGGAAATTCCGTTGCATACACATCGCCAACTGGAAGTTCCTGAGACTGAAGTATTCCACGCGATTTTCTCCTGCTACAACTTTCTTTCCGGTTAGTAAATGACTTAAATTGTTAGATAATGCACTTATTTATATCTTAAAACATTCTCCTCTCACTCCTTTCATCAATTTAATTGATTATATGTCCAAATTCCCTTAGTGTATCATGGTATATGATAACATGCAAACTTTTTCCTCCTTCTTTCCCGTTTTCCTGACACTAGACCTTCGGCAAGAGTATTCAACATGCAATTCCTTCTGACTACTTGCTTCAAATACCTACATAACTACCTCATCATGCGATAGCTGATGTTGAAACACTTCTGTTTTTTTCCTCCAAGTCTCCTTAGATGTCGCATTGCTGCAAAAATAATATTGGAAAATAGCGGGCATATGCATTCACCACCGGCAGGCGGCAGAAACGTACATTTTAGCTGCGCTGCTCAATTGTTTCACTACCGTTTGTGTTTCACTAGACATGAATGGAGATAGCATGAGCAGTACCTACACAGCAATCAAATTCTGTTTCTATTTGGGAGCAGCAAAAATTTACGGAAAGCTTACACAAACCTTTGGTGAACTTACTTTGCCTCGTTCTACAGTCATAAAATTCTTTTACATGTTCGAAGAAGTTGGACGTTATCGATTTATGCATGTTATCAATACAAAATAATTTGCAGTAACAGTATTTAATATCAATTAGGCTGAAGCAACAGCTCCTGGAGACTGATAATAGTGCGGAAACACAATGAAGCCCTGAACATTTCAACAGGAACTACATACACAGTTTCGTATGATCATCAGAATATGGCATTGGTTTTTGCCACATGGACGTCACTAATTGCACACAAGAGCTGTTCGGATGGACTCGTGTTATACTACATCTTTATGCTGTAAATGGAAATACTTTCCCTGTGTTAGTTTTCGTCTCTAATGGTAGATGCGGCTGGATAAAGATGCGGCTGAGTAGTGATGTGTGTGCGACAAATGGAAGCAGAATTTTTTGCTGCAAATTGTTGGTTGTGCCACGCCCGTTCCTCTTAGGCGAAACATAAATAACTCTCAAACATGAGCAGAAATGCTAAATGAATAGATGTGTATATATTTTAGAGTAGTAAGTATGAATGACCACACTTCTTTGTTATGAAGATTGCTACATTACAGTATACATTTAAGTATATCGGAGAATGTAAATATTTATATTTCTCTTGATCCTCCCTCGTATCCTTCTTTCACGCCAAGTACCTCTGTTCGCCACCGTTTCCACACGCGGCGGTTTCCTTTCTAACTATTATGAATAAAATGTGATGGGACCTTTTTTGAAAAAAAGGTCGAGGGTGGCCATATTGGGATATAGTACGTACATAGTTGAACAGACAGTTTAGTTAGTCAAGTACATTGCATAAATAGTAAAAAATGGGAGAGGGGGAAGGTAGTCTCCAGGTGACCAGTGGGAAGTTATAATGTCGCGCAGCGAAGACTTGAGGCACCGATCCCTCCCCACCGTCCTACTCTATTCCAATAACCCACAACCGTCACCTGTATACTACCTTCTTTCCCTCTCTCATTTTGATTATTAAAGCAATGTGTTTCACTAGCTCTATACCTGATGATGTCGCACAGCGATGAAACCCGGGTCGTAAGAACTTGAAAAACTAAGTAATTCATCATTTCATCATGAAGGAATTCCACCGAGTTACTGCAATACCATTAATTCTAATTTAATATACTAATTATTCGATGGCTATGCATAGCGGATCCTGCGTTATTGGATGATATGCAGAGGCAATCGCGGGAGTAAGTTCGTCGTGCGCGTCGATGCACCGGAAGCCGTCTCACTCATTAAACCTCGGACATGGGGCCATTCAGGTATTACGTAAGACGATTTATAAAATTTTTGACCTCTCCCCTCCCCCTATGTACGAAAATGTAAGATTTTCCCAATCCTCCCTCACATGATTTCGTAAGACATTAGATACTTGAATCTACTCTTTGTTAAATGCTCGCTTTCTGCCGTTTCATCTCTCCATAGAAGCCACACACAAGAATAGTACAGCTTTGAGCACTGGATATCGTATAATTATACAGTGTTGGAGTTTCACATTCTTTAACAATAAGAGCGAAACAGTACCACAGCTTATGAAGTTGTGAACAATCACAGGATATTTGAAAAAAACACAGGATATTAGGAAACGATACGATTTTTCAACACGGACAAGAAGCTTATATAAATTGGTTCCACACCCCCTCCCCCCATTCTTCACAAGACAAATTACGATGATCCCTACCCCCCTGACCCCAATACCCCTCCTCCCCCAAAAGTGTCTTGCGTAATATGTAAATGACCCACTTAATCCCCATATTGACACCAAGAAAAAATTAATCAGACGTCCTTTCGGAGGATATGTGGTCGATGGAGTTTCCTTCGGGCTTTCTGTGGGATATGTGCCAACATGGGGCTTGATGTAATGGAGGGAATTCACAGTAAATCAAACACAACTCCAAATGGTTTTCAATCCTACAATGCGGTTCAATTCATAGAGACAAATTCAGGGACAAAATATTTACAGGTCTTCATTTTCCGGTGCATTGGGACATCGATGCAAACGTCGGTGCAACATTCTACCACGACAGCCTTTCAAATCAACTACAAAGTTTGATTTAATATTTTAAAATAAACTTAAACATTCATTGTTTAATGTTTGAATGCTAATAGGTTAATACTGCACGAAGTAAGTTTTCTTTATTTATTTGATAAATAGATAACATACAGCATGAATCCATATTATAGTGTACGTATAACAAACAAAAAAGGATACAAACGTAAAAACATAACAAGTAGATGGTAACAAATAATAATTCAACATGGATAGAGAGTATAAATTACTTTTGTATGATTTTACACTTTCCCGGCGAATTAAATTAGTGTAAATTTCTCGGGCTCGCCACCGGGTAAGATTTTTATAGACAGCCGACGTTTCGGGTTCCGACTCGTCACCCATTCTCAAGGCTAATGATGCTTGTTTAAAAAAGATTGTTTAATTTGGCGCTAGGCGGGGCGGGATTGGTCGAGCCCCGATTGTTGTATTGGAGGACCGTTGACCAGCGGGGACTTAGCTCTGGCGTTCTGAATTCTTCTCAGAATTCTATTCCAAGAGCTGCTGATCGTATAACCAGTATCCCGGTTGAAATTCTTCCTCTCCAACCTTATCTCTATCGCCTCTTTGGTTAAGCGATCCCAAAATTGGCCGGATCGCCAAAGAACAGTTGTGTCATCCCAATCTTTTTAATTTATCTCCATACGTGGGTGGTTGTGAACATCACATTAAAAACTCTTCAGAATTTGTGGATATCCTGGAAAACCTTAGAGTGGAGACGACCGATATTATGGTTAGTTTCGATGTTGTTTCTCTTTTCACGCGGGTTCCTCTCGCTGAAACCTTTAAGCTGCTGGAGGATAAATTTGACAGCGGGACGGTGAAGCTTTTCCATCATACGCTTACATCCACGTTTTTCAAGTACCACGGTGGATACTATGAAATGGCAGATGGAGTTGCGATGGGATCCCCTCTGTCACCAGCCATTGCCAACTTTTATATGCAGGACTTTGAGGAAAAAGCCCTTTCAACAGCTCCGTTACGTCCGAAGTGTTTCCTCAGATACGTGGATGACACGTTTATTATATGGCCTCATGGACCGGACGCTCTTAAAATATTTTTAGACCATATGAACAACCAACATCCCAACATACAGTTCACTATGGAGATGGAGAAAAATAATAGAATCGCATTCCTCGACGTCCTTATCACCCGAAAAGAAAATGGCAAACTGGGGCATAGCGTTTATCGGAAGGCGACGCATACAGATTTGTACCTGAATGGCCTTAGTCACCATCACCCCTCTCAACGCAGTGCTGTCCTCTCCACTCTCATACATCGTGCGAGATCAATATCTGACGCAGAGAGTCTTCCTGTGGAATTGGACCACCTTCGGAAAACCTTCCGGCAGAATGGATACGGAGAGCGGCAAATTTCGATGGCCTTCAAAAAGTCCCGTGAAAATTCACAAACATCGGATTTGGAGGTTGACCGGCCTAAACCTACATCCAGGGCCTTTTTTCCCTACGTATCTACCATATCAGGGAGAATTTCGAGGGTTCTGAAGAGGTACAATATCGAGAGCATCCATAGACCTATGGCCAATTTAAGAGACCGCCTTGTGAGGGCTAAGGACCCAGTTGGCCTCATGACTCCGGGGGTATATAAAATCCCATGTGAATGTGGTGAAGTCTACGTGGGAGAGACTGGGCGAACTATATCCACTCGTCTGAAGGAACACCGTAGGCATTTCCGGCTTGGTCAACCGGAAAAATCAGCAGTAGTTGAGCATAGCCTGAGTCGGGACCATAAGATCATTTGGGATGACACAACTGTTCTTTGGCGATCCGGCCAATTTTGGGATCGCTTAACCAAAGAGGCGATAGAGATAAGGTTGGAGAGGAAGAATTTCAACCGGGATACTGGTTATACGATCAGCAGCTCTTGGAATAGAATTCTGAGAAGAATTCAGAACGCCAGAGCTAAGTCCCCGCTGGTCAACGGTCCTCCAATACAACAATCGGGGCTCGACCAATCCCGCCCCGCCTAGCGCCAAATTAAACAATCTTTTTTAAACAAGCATCATTAGCCTTGAGAATGGGTGACGAGTCGGAACCCGAAACGTCGGCTGTCTATAAAAATCTTACCCGGTGGCGAGCCCGAGAAATTTACACTAATAAATTACTTTGTTTGGGAATGACATATGGCTAGGTTAGCGAAGACGCTGGAAGATAAGGTGAAAGGGTCGATGTTCTCAGGAAGGGAATTTACGAGAGAAGAGGGGCGGAAAATCAGGGAACACTTGATGAGTGATAATCTGGGAGTAGGGATATGGAGTAATGAGTGAGTCCTGGTGTGTCGGGTGGGTATTCTGACATTTATCAAGGAAACAAAGTAGGGGCAGTCAATGGTTGCGTTAAGTGTGCTACGGATAAGTTTAAGATCAGTTTATTGATATGCTTTGAATAAGCTTCTCTGGAGTTCAATAAAAATGATTAATCTTAGATCTTAATATCGGTTGAGAAATCAAAGCGCCAGCAATCTAAGAGTCCGCGATACATATTTTCTTGAGAAATTTTCGTTCACGGCCAAAGTTACCACCAGTTGCCACGGAACCCCGACGAAACCTCGCGTGTGGACCGCTCCGGATAAAGATTATTCTTGCATTGTACATATACACTATATTGTACGAGACCATATCCTATATCTCGCATTAACCACAAAGTCATGGTGTCCGACAGATCACTCTAATAACGTTACATCTTTCTTTCCGCTCTGGTATCACATTGTTGGTTTTATTTCAAAGACCTATCTATGTCAAAAATGTACTCCTTCTTATTTGATTTGTATAACCTGGCGTACTTTCTGTGATTAGACAGCAGAAATTTACAATCTTTATTAGGATACACTTAATGTTTCAGAGCGACACAGAGAATGTTATCATGACGCCTCACTACATCTCGTGGTCTGACAGAAGCGATGAAATAAGAGAGATACACTACCGAACAGATAGGTAGAAAAAATCGTTCTTTTCGCATACAATAAGCAATCTTATTAAAAAATAAGCTCCGCTAAATACACTACCGTAATAAACGTCACCATTTCACCTCCCAAAACCTTATCCCTTACATCTTTACACGGCTGGAGATCTAACGCCCCATTCCGATCGCCCATGCGTCGGCTCGCAGGTTATAATGTAGATGCAGATGACTGACTTCTAGTTTTGTATGCATTGGATAGCTGAGGGAGCTTATCAATTGCAGATCCCATCGGTATTTTTTCCGTCCGATTCTGAGATAAATAATAGCAAGTCATGTCCCGTGAAGAAAATACCAGCTAGGAGTCAAACGTGTAGCCTTTCGTATGTGGTGCAGAAATATAGAATCATGGAGAAGCAGGAAGAGAAATAATTGGATGCGCTTGAAAAGTAAGGGTTCGCAGTAGATTGGAGATGGTGCAATGGGTGGAAAGGAAGATGAATGAGGAAGTGCTCGACATTATGGGAATCACATTGAAAGTTCGTGAAGATTCGTGGGGAGCGTAGCTCTCTATGGATTGGAAGCATGAACAATTTAAAAAGCTGACTAGAATAGACTAGAAGCCTTTGAAACCTGGTGCTGGAGGAAGATGCTTATGATAAAATGGACGGACAAAATTAGAAATGATAATAAGTACAGAAGAGTAGAAAAGGAAAGGACCAAATGGAACACCATACAGAAAAGAAGAACGAGATGGATTGAACAAACCCTGAGACGCAATGGATATGTGAGGAACATAATTGAAGGCAAAATAGAGGGAAAACTCGTCAGTGGAAGACCCATGAATAAGTTCATGGACCATATAAATAGGAAAGTACATAGAAAGAGGTAAAAGGGGGTAAGGGAACAAGCATTAGATAGGGAAGGGTGGAGGGCTGCAGTCAACCAATCTTAGGATTGAACGACCAATTGTGACGTTCCTCCCAGATGGGCTCAGACGTGATCGACGATATTATGGGCGCCCGTACGAGAATAGGATTCCGTCCGCACTCGGAAGGGGGAAAGGTTGAAGGATGAAATAAGTTAAATAAAATTTTAGGAATTCTCTCAGTGTTTGTAGTGTCGGTCAACCACTCGTTGACTCGAACACCTGCTCATTATCGAGAATGGGGTCGGGTAGGAAAAAGGACAGGGTGAAGGAAAAAGGAAATGGAACGACTTCCACAACACGGAAAATACAAGCCTATACTCGTGTCTAAACCTAACGAAACCCAAAAGATGAGACTCGCTAGCGAAACAGCTCCCAGCGGAGCTCACGGACGAACTGAACTGAACTCTCTACCCCTCAGCCCGAGACGTTTGCACATACCTTCCCTCTCCACCAACAGCGTCTCCGCGGCTGTTTAGGTAAAAGTGAAAAAAATAAGAAAAGCAGTGGGCGCACCGGAGCGTCAACATTTAAACGTTACACAATCAATACATTGTAGGCTATTTTCAAAGACTTATCTGTGTCAAAAAACTACTCATTTTAGTTGGATTTGTATAATCTGGCGTATTTTTGGCCATTAAATATCGAGAGTTGACAGTCGTCATCAGCAAAAACATTACGATTGACTCACAATTTTTCATGCATCGGATGCTTAAGGGGGCTTTTACATTGCCCATTCCAACAGTATTTCTATCTTCCCATTCAGAGAAAATAAAAGGAATATCATGCACAGTCAAGACAATACTGGCGAGGAGTCGAATATATTATGTTACGTAAGTAGTGCAGAAACATGAACTCATCAGGGAAAAGGAAGTGGAATGAATTGGGGAGCTTGAAAAATGTGGGTGTGGATGAGAAACAAGGGGGAGCAATGGGCGGGAAGGGAGGCACATAAGGAAGTGCTCGACATTGTGGGTGAGGAGAAGGAAGTACTTGAGGAAATTGGGAAAAGTATGAGTAGGAGGTTGGAAGAGGTAGTGAAATATGTCTGATTCTCTGGAAGAGAAAGGAATTTGCTCGACATTATACGTATTCAATTGTAGGCTTGTCCATTTGGTTTCCGAGTGCCGTCTCTCTTTCTTGTTGGATTCGTATAATCTGGCGTATTGTCAGTATTATTATTAGAGGAAGGTCCTCGGCTGAAAAAGTAAATGAGAGATGCTACTTCGCTCTGGTTAGGCCACACCTCGAATACGCCGCTAGCATTTGGCACTTTGGTCATGAAGATTTAACCAAAGCAATTAATAAAATACAAATAAATGCAGCAATTTTCATTAAAAACTGCTAAATACAGTGTCTCACAAGTTTTAAAGGGATTAAGATGGGAGCCACTAGAGACTCTGAGGCTACACGCTAGACTTTGGTTGCTAAATAAATTAAAAAATGATGTATTTCAGAGCAACACAGAGAATATTATCATGACGCCTCACTACATCTCTAGGTCTGACAGAAGCGATAAAATAAGAGAGATACACTGCCAAACAGATAGGTACTAAAACTAGTTTTATCTATGCATAATAAGCGACAATACTAAAAAATGAGCTCCACTAAATACACTCCCATAATACATGTCATTATTTCACCTCCCATAACCTTACATCATTACACGGCAGATGACCTAACTCTCCTTTCCACTCGCCCATATGGTGGCTCGTAGGGTACTATGTAGATGTAGATAAGTAATTACATAGCAGAAATGTCCATCCGTTGGAGATTTTTTCTTGAATTGTGGGAGCGGAGGCTTTTTATAATCTCAAAAACGTATGTCAGTATTTATCATAAATTTTCTGGAATTTTCTGGAAATTGGAGGTAGTACAATGAGCGGAAAGGAAGACAAGCGAGGAAAAACTCGCATTATGGGTTTAACATTATTGGTTTAATAGTGTAGGAAAATGAAATTATGTTTCTGCATGCAAAGTTAAGACAATACTAGCGAGGTGCAACCGGCGGAAAGGAAGGCGAACGAGGAAGTGATTGATATTAGGGGTGCGGAGAGTAAAATACTTGAGGAAATTGGGAAAATTATGATTAGGAGGTTGGAAGAGGTATTTCCTACTTCCCTTACAGATATAATTGAAGTAATATCAGTGCGGGATATTCGGTATGAAGATAAATCACAATCAAAACAATTAATGAGATTCTCTATGGCAAAGAAAGCGAGGCTGGTCATTAAAGTTGGAGTATACAAACTCGAGCAAGTAGAACATTTTAATTACCAAAGCATTACGCTAGAATAAAACGGGCATAGTAGCAAAGACCTAACGGAAGAGAAGAGCGTTAACTAAGGAGGCGTCTACTAATAGAAGGTAAATGATGACGGGGACCTTGGGTATGGATGTGAAGAAGAGGCTTGTGAAGGGTTTGATATGGAGCGTAGCGATGTATGGGTCAGATACGATTGCCCTCTGAAAGGAGGACGAGAATACCCTGCAGGCATTTGAGATGTGGGTATGGAGAGGGATGGAGAAGGTGAAGTGGACTGAGAGGAAGACTAACAAGGAAGTGCTTGAGATGGTGGGCGAGGAATGGAAACTTTTGAATAAAATTCGAGATCGGTAGAGTAGGTGGCTGGATAATGTTATAAGGGGCGAGGGGTAGATGAAGAATGTGGTAGACGGAAGGTTGCTAGACTAGCGAGGAAGATGAAGAAGGGGAATAGGTGTCATGGACAGGATGAAGAAGGGAAGATCGAATGCTGAGGCAAAAAAGGATATACTAGAGATAGATAGGCCCCGGAAAGTGTAGAAATCCGGAAGGTGATTCTCTGACATTAAAAAAACCTACCTTCACTGGTAGAATACCCAAAATAAATACAAAGTTAAGACAATACTGTTCAGAAATCTAACATATAGCGTTACGTGTGTGGTGTAGAAATATGAACTCAAGGGGAAACAGGAGGAGATAGGACTTAGGCGTTTGAAATGTGGGTGTGGAGGAGAATGGGGCTTGAGTGAGCTTTTATATTCGAGACTTCGGTTTGAACTATTGCCTACGTTTCGTTGAGCGAGTTGTTCTTTTTCGAGAAAAATCATAAAAAACAATAAAACCAATTTAATTTAATATATATAACATTAAAAACAGTAAATCAAATAAATACAAGTATTGAGGATGGAATCTTGGAAACTATGATGGAGGGGAGTAAGTTTGGTCAGCGGGCGTGAAAAAGACAGAAATGGGCTTTATGGACGGGATAAAGAGAGGAAGGACGCCAATATGTCATACTGAAGAATGACATATTATAGGGGGTGAAAGATATAGAGGAAAAGGAAGATAAGTTTAGATATTCCTTCTTTTGTGTACACCTAACTTCAGTGGTAGTTCACCTCTAACAATAATTAGCTTGAAGCGTTCTGAGTTTATGGTGATTCAATGCCATAGCTGTGTTTTCACTAATAAATCATTCTCTATCTGAAAATTTCTTCTCTTCTCTTCCATGAAAATTACTTTTTGCTTTTCGTACTTTCTATTCATTGAAATATATCTTCTTATAAATATTCTACCGGTTCAGTTAGGTTTTGTTAAATGTCAGAGAATCTCCTCCCTGTTTTCTACACTTTCAGGGGCCTATCTCGCTCTTATATATCCTTTTTCGCCTCAGTATACGAGCTACCCTTTTTCATCCCGTCAATGAAATCTACTCTCTTTCTTCCCCTTCCCCGCTTGCCCAACATCCTTCCTTTATCACATTCTTGAGCAACCCATCGCCCTTCATAACACACTTCAGCCATCTACCCTGCCTAACGCGGATTTCATACAGAAGTTTCCTTTCCTCGCCCACCATCTCAAGCACTCCCACGTTAGTCTTCCTTCCCGTCCATCTCACCTTCTCCATCCTCCTCCTCACCCACATCTCAAATGCCTGCAGCCTATTCTCCTCCTTGTTTCTGAGGTATTTTGACGTTTTTCCCCCATACAACGCTTCGCTACATATCATGCTCTTCACCAGCCTCTTCTTCACATCCTCACCCAATGTCCCCGTCATCAGCTCCCTTCTGTTACTAAACGCCTCCTTAGCTAGCACTATTCTCCTCCGTATGCCTTTGCGACGATGCTCGTTTTCCTCTAGCGGACTACCCAAGTAATTAAAATGCTCTACTTGCTCGAGTTTGTGTCCTCCAACTTTAATCACAAGCCTAACCTCTTTGTCCTGGAGAATCTACTTTTTTCTCTTGATTTATTTTCATTCCTAATGTCCCTCACTGTATTTCTAAAGCATCTACAAAAGCTTGCAGTCCCTTCGAAGATCTATTAACCAATGCCTGATCGTCCGCTAATCGAACCGACTTTATCAGATTCCCTCCCGCTTTGATACCAACCTGAAGTTCTTCCCATGTATGTCTTACCATTTCCTCAGCATAAATGTTGAAAAGAGCGTGCTACCTAAGTAGTTAAAATATTCTACTTGCTCGAGTTTGTGTCCTCCAACTATAATGATCAGCCTCGCTTCCTTTGTCCTAGAGGATCTCGTTACTTTTGTTTTCTTATGGTTAATCTATTGAACTATAAAAAGCCCTTACAGTAATTATAGAATGGAAACGTGGGCAGTGGTCGATACTAAATGCGCCACAACGAACAATAATATTGGTCATGTACACTTCTACTTTAAGTAGATAGTAATGGTGCTCCCAAAGGCGAGGATATATGCTGAGGATACAATGTACTCCAAATCCATTTAAAAAATATCAATTTTCAATTGTTAGGCCTATTTTTACAACATACCGCTAAAATTCTACGTGTACGATGTACGGTGTTAGCCGCCACTAGCGTGGGTGGCACGGAATGATTCCACATCAGGCTTTCCGCACACGTCCCAATTCAAATCAGAACCTCGCACGTTCCCTCTGTCGCTAGGTGGAAACAAATAAGCAGTCAGAAGAACAACTCGCGGTAAAAACAGAAACTAATAGTGTGCTGCGTAGACTAACATGCTACCATGCCGTAAATTAGCTAAGATATAACTACTAAATGGTTTTAGAAATTCGATTAATAAATAGCACTCATGGATAATAAGTTACGCAGAAAGTTAAATCATGCCGGAAATTTTAAACGGGGTGAGTTGTTAATAATGATGGTAAGTTATTAAGCACAGAGGCTACGCAACATAGCTAGGGTCCGGGTTTCATAGAACTGATTGATCGCCTCTATTACAGTACCTTATTGTATGCGACAAAAATTATATTTAAAATCTACGGTTCTGCAGTCTATTTTCATTATCTCATGCTTGTGATTGTGATATGAGCCGCTGTAATAGTTTGATTCTCGCAAAATATGTCGAACGTCCGGAAAAATATAGTCTCATTCAAACTTGCTCAAAAGACACTAACCTTTATTTTCCCTTCCATCGGATAAAGGTTACCACTTTTATTTTTATTCAATAATTCGGTCACACTGCTAAGTTTATTATTTTATATATATTTACTTCGTAAGGTTCTCGTATGCTTGCAGAACTCTCCAAGTGAGATTTTATAAGAGAATAATAGCATTGCTCATTAACATTGTGTCACATTTTCATTGTATTTTGTCAACAAACCGCAATTTACAACTAGCCTGTCCGAAAATTTTCCTCATGTGTTTCCACCAAGACAGGTCTTGAATAACATTCACACCTAAATATTTAATCTGAATCTACATTTGATGATTCGGATTGATTTATTGCCTACGTTTTGTTGAGCGAGTTGTTTTTTTCCGGAAAACTCATAACAACACACTTCTAAGAAGAATTTTAATTCTAACTGCCAAGTATTGCACCGATCGTTTATAGCACCTAGGCCTTTTTTCAAGGGAATTCTGTCAGATTCGTCGCTAATATCTCTACGCACAGCACTGTGCCGTGTGCAAAGGGAAAACTGCTAATCTGGTTAAGGATGTGGTCGAGTCTTTTCCTTGAGCTAAAGCAAGTCATGTACAATTTTAAAAGGAGACAATATTGAATCGTCATTGTGTTTCCTTCCTGCAAGATAGGAAAGGGTGACTTGAATTCAGAAGAAGATGATGTGGAAAGAATAGTTTATAATTTGATCGTGGAGTCACTATGAATTATATACTTTCGTGTCATGCACCTGCTTTGTATTTACAAACAATTTTTGCACGCGCCTTTGGTTGAGGCGATGATGGAAAGAAAAAATTGGAGGCCAAAACAGCTGATTGTTGAAGAGACGCGATTACCATTCAGTGACAAATGCTCGGCGGGAAAGCTGCAAATAAATAAAAGGTCTGTAGTTTGGAGTTATGAAAACATTTTCGTACCCATGAATTATTTACCGTATGGTTTTGTGTTAGGCTACCTTGACCTCTCTTAGTACGTGAATGTGGGTAAAAATTTGAATATAACTTGCGTGGAATCTATACACATAATTCCAGCAACTCTATAACCAGTTTCCTGCGAAGACTAAAGATTAAAGCTGGGTCCGTATTCGTTAGAATTAATAAGAAAATATTAGTCATTTGTTGACCACGTGGTATAGTGGTAACATGCATTAATAAATTGAATGCCATTGCAATAAAACATATCCATATCTGTGCTTAGCAAAGACAAAGATCACAACTCTTTTCCCTCATTTCAGTCTTTTCATGAAGAATTTTACAATTTTTGAGATTGGGCCGCAAACATTTACGGCCACTCCATTCCATACAATTTACAAAACTTCCATTAGATACCTTGGGTCTCAACGTATGGACCCTGAGGAAGTTGGAGAAAATCCTACTGGAGACATCTTGGGCTTCAGCAAAGGTCATTGAACTATACGGGCAATGAAAGAAAAATATATTTACATACACACATACTCGAGCTAAATTTTTAAGGTGAAGTTCTCATATTTTTAAAAATTCATATACAGACTCAGCTAAGGGCTTAAAGACTTCCTCGGATAACTCATTCCACTGTATAATTCCCTGGTTTAGGAAGGAGTTATTCATTATGTTCGTTTTATTCGATGGTTTATCGCTAGTAATATTATTGTTTGAGTGCAAAAATAGGCGTGTATTCATCCATATCATTACCTTCAATTCAGACCTTCCTGGTCTATAAACTTGTAAAATTAAGTTAAAATATTATTTCGCTCTTTTATTATCACCCTTGGTCAATCAACCACGATTGATTTGACCACGCTCTTTTGGAGCTAATTCTCCCAGAAGTTGGGCCCATTTGTGTGTGTTAGTGAGTGATTTTGTGTGCTTGTGAGTGTGCTTGCGTAAATAACCGGGCATCCTTAGCGGGGTCTCATTAGCCCTGTGAAGGATCCCAGGTTATAACCCAAACATCCTTAGTGGGGTCCCATTAGCCCTTGCAAAGGATCCTATTTGGGTTGTGAGTGCGCGTCTGTGTTTGGTCCCTGGCGAGGAAGTAACATTCCCGTAAACCATCACAGGGGTGTGTTCTTGGTTGAGAGGCTGTGGTTGGTCTCTGCTGTGGTTTTCCCAGCATACCAACACAGTAAATTTGGTGTTTGTTGACGAAGGGTGCCAATTGTTTACGGCTTTTGGAGATTTTCTCTGTTTTATTTCATTGTAACGTGGGCATGGCCTGGTCGCCATCTTTGTATACGTCGATTTATCTTCAGCGCGTACTGGCTGAGGCGCTAGTTTTGAACTTTTACGATGTTTCTTACAAAATATCAAAATGCTTTACGTCTTTAATATGCATTCTCCTTACATATATTTTTAAATATTTTAAATAACAATGAAACCTGTCTTAAGCGACCACCGAAGGTTCCGCTGAAAAGAGGTCGTTAAAAGGGGTGGTTGTTCGACAGGGGTTCTGTTTTTAGGAGTAAATATTATGGAAATCCCTAACATCTTCGCACGTATTGTTAAAAATAGAGTGCCAAATATCCACAACCTACCCTCTGATGATGACTTGTCCTCGCTCTCTGTTAATAAACTTGATCTTATCTTCCTTAAAACCGATCTTAAACTTATCTATAGCACACTGAACTCAACCATTGACTTCCCCGACCTTGTATGATACGAGGATAGACGATGTAAAATTCCAAGGTGTAGAACTAATGTGTATCAGTTATGCACTATAATTTTTGGCTTAAGAATATGAAATGGTATTCCAGGCCGCATTATTAAATCAAATAGTATGCACAAATGAAAATTGGAAATGCTATCATTCTTGTATAAAAATATTATTGTAGGGCAGTCTGAATTTCATTATATACTTTATAGTTATTGTTTATTACTATTAATATCCCTCTCAATCTTAGTAATATGAATTATAATAATTGTAAATACTATTGTTAAAATGTATGTATGATTGTTCATATCTGCGAGTACACTTATTTCATATATATGCCTATTGAATGTACATATTTGTAAACTGTAGTGTCATGAATTTCTTTGCCACAGAGTTTCTTTTGATAAACTGCACTATATTCCAAAGGAGGCCAAGTTCTTGAGCTATTAATATATATATATATATATATATATATATATATATATATATATATATATATATATATATAATTACAAGATCAATAACAATCCGAGGGTGGTTCAGTTGCCAGATTATTAGTTTATTATTCCAATTGTCAGTTCAAGCCGGGGGTTTTAGCATCCGGAACGTCGTATTGGAGTATGCCGGAGAGGTTGAGAATGAGAGAGAATGGAGGGAAGTTGGTTCTTTAAAGCGAGAGGACGTGATTGGGAGGCCTGGAGACGGATGTGGGGGGAGGGGAGCAGGGCGGGGATGAAGGGAGACCGCTAGAGGGCGTGTGGAGGGAGGGGGGACGAGAGGCGGGGGGAAAAGGGAGGTGGTTTAGTCCGGAGATGAGAATGAGTCTCATGGCTCCCTAGAGGGCCGTTTCGCCTGAAAACCACCCCAATTCACCCCCCCCCCCGTTTCATGCCTCCTTCTCTGCGGCCCTCCCACAGTTTTCCAAACCCCATTCCCTCTATCCTCCAGGCCCCAAACCCCAGGCTATACCTTTCCTTCCCCCATCCTCTGCATTCCCAACCCGTCACAACGAGAAAAAAAACCCCGCTGTACTCATCTCGCCTCCATTTTGCTCCATTGTCTTCCATCCCTCCCGGCTAAGTCGTTCCTTTCCTTCGCCGAAGGTGTGCAGGATTCTTCTTGCCATTCCTATTTCCCTCTGCTCCTTCGACCAAGACCATCATCCTTAGTTTGAGCGGGATGTTTCCCCACTCATAATGGAGACTGCGTTCGACTTTTAATATATAATTTAAACTACTGTGAGGATCATTGTAGACTAAAATCCTAGCACGCCGAAGAGAGAAGCTGAATGTAGAAGTCATTAGTGTAAGTATTATTTTTTTACTGCATTATCCTCGGAAGTGGGTCTTTGGACAAAATTTCGGAGCTTTAAGTGATAGGGCAGTGTGTTAAATTATTCTCACAAGATTTGCCGCAGACAAACAGCTCATACCCAAGAAAACCTTTAGGTAAACGCGAAGTTATTTAACTATTATCATCATTTAAACTGTCTCCAAGAGAAAAACATGAAAATAAATAAAACGAAGGCTAAAATCCTAGCATGCGGAAGAGAGAAGCTGAATGTAGAGGTCACCCTGAGAGGAGAGGAATTAGGGCAAGTGGATTCCTTCACCAACCTCGGAAGTGCCATCACGTCGAGCAGAAGAAATACAATGGACAACAAGCCGAGAATAGCAAACTAATAAGGTGATCATGGGAAAATGACAACTGCTCTGCTGAAAGGAGATAGCACTACCAACTAAGAAACAAAATGTGTTAACATTCGTGTTGAGTGTGGCACTCTATTGATCATAAGAATGGACCATAGTACGAGCTGACCTGAAAAGATTAGAAGCCATCAAAACCTGTTGCTGGAGAAGGATGCTGAAGATAAAATGGATGGACAAAATAAGAAATGATGAAGTTACAGAAGAGTAGAAGAGGGAAGGACCATATGGAACACCATTTAGATAAGGAGAACAAGATAGATTGGACACACCCTAAGACACAATGGGTTTGTGAAGAACATAATTAAATACAAAACAGGGGAAAAAGTCCCCAGAGGAGTACACAGGAATAAGTTAATGGACCAAATAAAGAGGAAAGTACATAGGGAGAGGTACCAGGATGTGTAAGACCTAACATTTGATACGGAGGGGTGGAGGGCTGCAGTCAACTAATCTTAGGATTGAACGACCAATGATGATCATGAATGATCATGAATGGTGAAGTGTCACCGTAAATGAGTGAACAGAAAAGAACATTGAAAACTGAGGAGAGAGACAGTTTACATTTGTTGGTCACATGATAAGCAAAACTTATTTTTGACTGGAATCTAAGGAGGAAATTTTCTAGGAAAGAAATGGAAAAGGAAAGGAAGATCGAGGATAGAATATACAGAAGAAGTAATGCTTCGAATGAGTTTCCAAAGTTATATGGAATTGAATAGGGAAACAGAGGACATAAACTAAGTCTACAGATTCATTAAAAAAATCCTTCTAACGTCGAAAAGTATTGGTTAGGAGATAAGGAAAAACTAAATAAAGACATACGTTTGGAGTATCGCGCCACATGGCAACGAATTGTGGACTGTAGGGGAAAGTGACATGAAAAGACTGTTATCCTCTGAGGCACGGTGATACAGAAGAATGCTGAAAGTAAGCTGGACAGAAAGGAAAACAAATAAATAAATATTTGAAAGAGCTCAAGAGGAAAGAAGTAGACTCACTCATAGAAGAATCATTGAAGACAGAGGAGCTAAACTTATTGGAAATATACTACGGCACGATACTCAAGTTTAAAGAATAATTGAGAGAAAAATTGAGGGCACATATTGCAGAGAAAGATCCCGATTAGATCACATGAGTCAAATTTTGAAAGATATGCAATGCATATTACGACCTGAAACGAAAAGCTGAGAAGAGAGGTGAATGGAGGTCTGCTGCCAACCAACTCAAGGGTTGAAACGGAAGAAGAATCTGTCCGTTTTGTACCTTAATTTTGGTTTCCAGTGAGTTACTTATTTCGTTAGAAAAAGCAGGATATTTTTAAATTGAATAAATGAAAATGTGTAATTGAATGTCTTGACTCGCATAGTCAAGCCAGAGCCACCTTAAGCAGCGAATTTTCATCACAGGTACCATGCAAACAATGGGAGGGATCACTCAAAATCAAAAATCGGATTTGAACCGTTTGAAGGTATAAGTTATGTATAAAACACACACCCTCCAAAATTTGGTGTTTTCGATCCATTTTTACGGGAGATATACAGCCTTAAAAGCGGTGCTGTTACCACGCCCATCCCGCGATACGCACCCTCCTCCAGCACCAGGTTTTGAAGACAAGTCTTTTCTGCTCAGCTCAGCTCTTCCTATGGTCCATTGTTCTGATCAATAGAATTCCACGCTCCACAGATATGTTTTCACATACTTTTTTCCTGGTTCCTATCTTCTCTGAGCACAGCAGTTGTCTTTTTCTCATGAACGTCTTCTTAGCTTGGGCTATTCTCCGCTTGATGTCCGTTGTATTTCTTCCGTCCCACGTAATGGTACTTCTGAGATTGGTGAAGGAATCCACTTGCCCTAATTTCTCTCCTCCCAGGATGACCTCTACACTCAGCTTCTCTCGTCCACGTACTAGGATTTTAACCTTCGTCTTACTTATTTTTATGCTGCACTCTTGGAGACAGTTTAAATGATGATAATAGTTAAATGACTCCGCGTTTACCAAAAGGTTTTCTTGAGTATGAGCTGTTTGTCTGCGTCAAATGTTTTGAGAAAAATTTAACATACTTTCCGATCACTTAAAGCTCTGAAATTTCGTCCAAAGACTCACTTCTGAGGACAATACAGTAAAAAATCAAGACTTACACTATTTAATTAATTACGCGTTGAAAAAGGAAAGGTGAATTGCCTTTTACGGCGCCCCTCTTCTCCACGAAGGAGTCGTTCTTCTCGATTGATTCTCTCGTTCACAGACTGATCCGTTCAAAGATTCGCTCAAAATGGCGTAGGGTTACTAACACGCCCGAATCCAAATAAACAATTCACAAAAATTGGGGTTGAACCATTGAGGCACATGGAGAGGGCACTTGCTATCTGGCCAACACTAGAAGCTGATGTCAGTTAGCCATCTTCGTTGACCCTCATTTTCCCATAGCGCTAATGCTCTAATTTTGTAATTTCACTATATTTGCCATCGATAGCATACTAGAAATCATAATACGCCAACATCTGTGATATGCATTCCCCTCACATATATTGTTTATTCATTCAACCCTCTATACACCGATATTTTCGTCCAGCATGTGCAGTCATTTCACATGTCACCCCATCTTGAGGGAGAAAGAGGAACTAAAAGTTACGAGTGAGAGATATTTTCGTTGCCAAGCTGTGCAATTGATGTTGCAAATTCCTGTTGACGTAAAGAAACCTAATCAGAGGCAAAAAATAAACTCTTCAATATGTTACCTCCAGGTCACTCAGCGTCATAGAGGGTTAAATTAATAATCATCCGTACTCCTGCTGGAATATAGGGTTAAATCGAGTAGAATCCATAGCACTAAGAAGCCAATGTATGTTTTAAGAATTACTTGTCTTAAAGTTCATACAGCTGGTGGATATTCTTATTTTACATGCGCTACATCATCCATTCCGTCGTGCTATCCAAAGGACAGTAAGGAAAGAGATGGGTCAAGCAATATGATTGTTATTTCGATTGTCAGGCTTCAGTTTGATGACGTACAGCACTCCCCATGTACTTTAATGAGTTGGACGCATTACAAAAACTGCAACTCGAAAAAAAATCCATCGATATAAAAATCGAGCGTAAGTACGTATACGAAAATTGAATGCAAGAATTGAAAAAAATCAAACAAAGAGACCACGTCATAAAATTTTATTCTAAATATAAATAAATCACATTCCTTTTTAACACAAGTCGTCTCACTGATACGATACTGATGCACGTGATTGAGGCACTCGTAAACGATCTGCTTCATTGGTTGATTGTCGTTCCTCGCTTGTTTGAGATGCTCGTGTGCCAAAACACAGTTGTAGAAACTACTCACGCTCCACCTATTGTACAATAGATTTAATAATTCAGAGACCTTTGCGGGCGCTTGTACATTAACTCAATAAAGTTTCAAAGCAATCTGATGAATGGTATTGGAATGGATAGAAGACGAACAAACAAACATTCATTTTTATAAGTTAGATAAATGCCTTTGAAGTTTAAGATTATTAGCGGGTGACTCCGTTGAAGTAACTGCGCCACGTTCCCCAATTCTTTGAATATGAGGGTGGAGTTTATCATTACCTCTTCGACTCTAACGCATTCGCGATACAACCACTTTTGATCGACATAAATTAAAAGGCTGAATATTCGTTTTTGTTTGTTTTGGTTCACATGGTCGTTATCATCCGGCCACCGCGAAATGAATCTTAATTCCCCACACACAAAAAAAAACATTCGATTCCGGAATTCGTGCGATTTCTCCTTCCCTTCGCGTCTTCTCATCCATCCGGCCGAATGGTGTCACTTGCGGATGCCGCCTCTTTTGCCGATCGAGGGCGCTAATGAGGTCCCAACGCCGATTGGTATGCAAAGGACGACCCTCTCTCTCTCTCTCCCGAGCGACCTCATCTCTTTTTCCTTCCTCCCTCTGCTTCACCGCCTACGACCTCACCCCCTCATTCCCCCAGCTACCCACCCCTCTCTCGACCTACCCACCACTCCCCCCTCTCCCCTTCGTTTTCTCCCTTCGGAGACGACGAGTTTTCTTTCCCATTCGGGTTGATTTCGTATCTCGTGCGCTCTCCTTAGGAGAGGGGGGCGTGGCATCTTGAGCGGAGGAGGGGATCTTTGGGAAGAGGGAGAATGAATGGTAGGAAAGCGTCGGGAATAGAAATGGCCTTCCACTCGTACTGTTCTTCTTTACCATCGTCTCTCAGATTCCTCGCGGATTCAAGATCTGTCTCGGACAATCTCGTCGATGACGATAATTTTTCGAGGGTACGCCTCAAAATTCATGTCCATATTGTAGTCCTTGGGAATAAAAATAGAAGGGCCTCTGATAAAGTAGGTTATATTCGCGGACGATCAGGCGTTGGTTAGTGGATCTTCGAAGGGACTGCAAGCCTTGGTAGATGCTTTTGAAATACAGTGCGGGATATTCGGGATAAAAATAAACCATTAGAAAGGAAAAATAATGAGATTCTGTTAAACAAAAAAAGTGAGGCTGGTAATTGAAGTTGGAGGACACAAACTCGAGCAAGTAGAGCATTTTAATTACTTAGGTAGTACGCTGCTAGAAAATGGACATAGTAGCAAAGACATACGGTAGATAATAGCGATAGCTAAGGAGGCGTTTAGTGATAGAAGGGAGCTCATAACCGGGAGCTCGGGTAAGGATGTGAAGAAAAGGCTGGTGAAGAGTTTGATTTGGAGTGTGGCGTTTTATGAGGCAGAAACGTGGACCTTCAGAAAGGAGGGCAATAATAATCTGCAGCCATTATAGATGTAGGTGTGGAGAAGGTGAGGTGGACGGAGAGGAAGACTAACGAGGAAGTACTTGAGATGGTGGGCGGGAAGGAAGGAAGCTTCTGAATGAAATCCGGGATAGGCAGGGTAAATGGTAGAAGGATGTAATAAAGGGCGATGGGTTGCTCAAGAGTGTGATAGAGGGAAGAATGTTGGGCAAGCAGAGAAAGGGAAGAAAGGGAATAGGTTTCATGGACGGGATGAAGGGTAGCTCGTATGCTGAGGCGAAAAAGGATATATTAGAGCGAGATAGGCCCCTGAAAGTGTAGAAAACCGGGAGGAGATTCCATGATATTCAACAAAGCCTACCTCAACCGGTAGGATACTTAAAAAAACGCAGCCCTGTTCTGCATTTGTGGGTCTAGGAGGGTCGTGTTTGAACCGTTAGAGATTATCTCGATCAGGTATCTAAGGAGTCACGCGGTACAACGAACGGTCGAAGATTTGGTTAGTTTTACTTCATCATCATTGGTCGTTCAATCCTTAGATTGGTTGACTGCAGCCTTCCACCCTTCCCTGTCTAACTCTAGGTCACTAACAACCCAGTAGCTCTTCCTATGAACTTTACTCTTTTTTTGGTCAATGAACTTATTCCTAGCTCTTCCTCTGCGGACTTTCCCCTCTATTTTACCTTAAATTGTGTTCCTAACAAACCCATTGTGTCTCTAGGTGTGTCCAATCCATACGCGTTCAGTGACTGCGGAGAGTCGGAACTGCTTTTTTCCGTGGTCCGTTCGTGTTCCAGTATGGCTGGAGAAACTGTCGTCAATAAAAGACAACTTGCGGAGGGAAACCCGAAAGCTGATCTTCACAAATAATCGGAGCAGTTAAATGCTCTGTGGTGAACCACTCAAATCGAATGAAGAATATGTAGTTGATCATATCACAATCCAATTGTATAGCTAAATGAAAAATTACAGTATAAGGGTTGTGAACATGACGGCTCACCTCCACGTAGCGCCCGATGGAAACCGAGTATTTAAGGTAGTTTGAGCGAAATATCATTTTACCTAGAAATCAATGAAAGTTGTCTTATTTGAAAGAAAATATCTCACCCTTCTAATGACTCCAAACATTCAACTCCTTACCACATAACTTTCGGAGATATTTGCCAAAGAATACCAGCCCTTTGACATGGGCAATGGTACGTGTATGTACTCAAGAGAGATATTATTTACAAAATAAGAACTTTCTAACACTGATGTCGTGGAAAAACTAACAGGGTGTAGTTTGCATGTTTGTTCAACTATTTTTTAAAAAGTAATCATATAGTTACCGCAATAGGTTCTTGGGGAAACAAAAAACCTGCCGTTTTGAAGTAGTTTCAAACGCACCGCGCTAAAAAAATGAGTCAAGTTAAAGACTTATTTAGATATTTTAATGTAATTTATAAGCATTTCTGTCATATAAAAATATATGATTGCACCATTAATAATTCAATATTTAATTAATGTGTCCTACAGCTGGTGAAATTAAAACGTAGATATCGAATACGGTCTCTATTATGATTGGGGAAATATCTCGCTCGTACTACCTTAAGAGTGAGCATGGGAGAGCATCCTATGCCTATCTATCTATCTATCTATCTGTCGGCCTCACAGAGGTTGTGGTTCGCTAACCTTCCCTTCTCTTTTCCTTACCCTTTTCCCACTACCCCCCATGCTCGGCGATAAGCAAACACTTCAGGCCGAGAGGGAAGTTTTTAGCCCGCGGGGTGACCCGAACCACCTGCTGGCTAACGAGTGTAGGTTCAAACAAAGGCGAGGGTGGCTCGGAAATGCTTTATCAATGAAGTATACTTTAGGTTTCTAATGCCAAAAAAGCAAAAACCAGGTTTCTAGGTTCATTACGCGATCACTCTAATTGTGACCGGGTTTTGAACTGTACACACTCGATACCCTGTCCCTAACCTATTCCCAAGTGGCTTGGAGCCAATCCTTATTTTGCCAATGGATCATCCCAAAGGATTAAACGCTTGGCGTAGGTGCCTAGGCTTCGTTCGGCGAATTAATCCTTTCCCCCATTAAAGTTGGTTCATAATAAGATCGTAACAATTGAAAAAAGATAATAATCGTTCATAGTGAATCTTGTTATCCTGTATTGTTCAAAATGAGGGCTATTTTGTTGAATTAAGCGGAAATAACGCTAATTTGTTAGCCTAAATTTGAATAAGACTGAATTTACCATCACTGTTTCTACTTATTGAAAGTTTTGTCCTGCACATATACAGAAGTTTCGGTCATCAAAGAAATATTTTCGATACGACTGCCGTTAGGCTAAAAGCCTGAATTTCTCCGAGTCCTTCACCCTAGACGTCGTTTGCAGATAATACCTATCTCGGTGCCAGTTAGCATTTGTCGATCCAATTCTGCATTTTTCTACTTGTACCGCATGTTCTAGTTGATTCACAGTATGTGAACTGCCGTAAAGAACTGCTGATAGGTGCTACCAATATTGGTGGAATATTCATGATGGTTTCATGACTGGGTTTTCCGACAACTGAGGTCACTTATGTCGTCACGAGAGTCGAGCTAGTAGGTGGGGGAAGGTTTGATTAAAAAAAAAAAAAAACAAAAAAATGAGGGTTGATAACCGGCATCAGAAGTAGTCCATCAACTCATAACGAAAAGCGCCTTAAGTGTCACCCAACGATTTAGTACATAGTATCATCCGTATCATTTCGTATCATCCCAATTATTGAATAGGTACTCTATATTAAGTTCTCTGTACATTAGAGGTGGGTCGATCGCGAACGAACGGGTTCATGGATTGAGCGGGATGGATAAGTACCGACTTTAATTGGAACGACCGTTTTTTTCGGTCCGTCGTTCCTTTCGGTCCTTCGTTACTTACGGTACGTCATTAATTTCGCTCCTATCTTTCTGAGGTAGGGTGTTCTTTACAACACCTGAAAAATCATCTGTTGATGCCAGCGGTGTAATTAGCAGTACTTTTTTCTTCACATAAATTAAACCCATTTACGAAACCATCAAAAGAGTTGGTAATATTACCTTCCATATTTTATTTCGTCCAACATTTTTAAATGCCGCCATTACGGTATACGAAGTATTTCCATTTTATTTTTTTTACATTCATTCGAGACTGAGAACGTGTTAAAACAAAAAAATTAATGACTACCACTAAGAAAGGAACGGTGAACGAGTGAAAATGAACTGATCCCGAATAGGACCGGTTCAGAGTGAACGAGTTCCCAAAAATGAACGGGTTTGAACAATCCAATGATAGTCTGAATTTCTTCTTGATTACTAGCCCCATCGTGATAGATACTCTCTGATTTCTCGATGAACTCTAATTTCAGGAATGGAAAGCCAGCTGCCCTCCAACACTAACCCCGCGATTTATAAGCCAGATCTCTCGCCCAGTGAAACATTGAATTATTGGTTATGCAACACCGCGACCGTCACAAGGGGCCGTTCAAGTATTACTCAAGACGATTTATTCTATTTTTGACATCCTTCCCTCCCCCTATGTAAGACAATGTGGGGTTTTCTCTTCCCCAGCTTTCCCTCTCATTCTTACGTAAGGCGTTAGATATTTGTATCGTCTTTTCGTTAGATGCTAGATCTCGGCAGTTTTATCTTTCCATGAAAGCCATCTTACAGATTTAAGCACTTAATATCGTATAATAATGCATTGTTGGAGTATTATATTCATTAACATTAAGAGCGAAACAGTACCACAGTTAATGAAGTTGTGAAAAATCACAGGATAATTGGAAAAACCACAGGGTATTTGGGAACGATACAATGTTTCAAAACGGGCAAACATCTTACGCAAATTGGTTCCACACCCTCTTCTCACCTCATCATAAGACAAAGTAAGATGGTCCCAACCCCCTAAAACGTCTTACGTAATACGTGAATGGTCCCCAAAGACGCGACTGAAACTAATATTATTGCAAGCGTTTGCCGGCATGAAGAAGGCAGAAACACTGCCGGGTTGGGAGTCGAATTGGGCTTACGTAACCGTCGTTGCATGGGGTGGTGGGAGTGCCGGATAAAAATGGCGCCAATTTCCTCGCGAGAGCGCGGGAAAAAAAAGATTAGCCTCGCGGCTCCAGTAAGTGGGGAGGTCGTGCACGAGGGTGAATACAAACACCGTCCGTGATTTATGACCCCCCCCTCGTCTGTGTGTAAGAGAGAGAGAGGGGCCCTCAGTTCCCCAAGTTATGTACTACTTGGACGTGCTTGTCCCGGGGTTCTTCTTTTCACGGTTTTTTTCTTATTCTTTATCCGTGGAGAGGAAGGAAAACGCGTTTATCCCCACCCTTTCCATCTCCAACTCCCTCATCCGACCACACTGTCGTTTCCGTTTGCGTCGTGTAGAGGGGTCTACTTTCTTACCCATTCCTTGGAGACACCTTAACGACATATCTTTTCTTCGAATCGTTATTGCCTTCTCTGATTCCCTGGGGGGATATGAGGAAAAGAGAAAGGAAAGGCAATGGGAGCGTTTTCGCTCCTTCATTCCTCTTCCTTCAGGAATTTCTCCACACGCCTATTCACTTACACATAGTTTGAAAAGGCCAATAATTATCCATGCTCACCACGGTTCAACATTTGATACCATAGGATTATTCATCTGTAAAATTTGAGAACGACATAGCCAAATTAGATTAGTTTCCTGACGATGTGGGCATTTAGCGGGAAATCAGCACAACGCAGATCTAATGACTTTCTCACCGGGACATGACAAAATTAAACTGTAGTGTCTTCGGTGGGCGCTGACATTTTATAATAGTATAATGAAAACTTGTAACTTTGTGAACGACCCAGTTTTCGACGTTCAACCTCATCATCAGGTACCATTTAACACCTGAACATGACGTTGAACGTCGAAACCCGGTTCATTCCAAATAAAGATATGTGGAATCACGAAGTTGCGAATTATCAATATATTGTTAAAAAATTCCACTAAGTTGCGCTTGAAACTACTAATTTATAATGGTTAACGCCGAGTACTGTACTGCTGATCACTCCTAATCAAACAAATGGCTGAAACATCATACCTATAGTTGGGGGAATACATATATGAATCATATTGTCTAATACCTAGAATTACCAAAAATTTAGATCTAACGTGGAGAAAACATAGGTACACAGAAATTTGTAGCGCTGCGCTGATAAGAGGGTTTTTTTCAAGTTAAAAAATGTTTATTACATTACATGGAAATTACAAAAAATGTGCAAATTCAACACCTTAGATATAAAAGCAAACTCATATAAAAGAAATATAATATAAATCTTGTAAAATGCACACTATTAAACAACTTTACAACTTCATGGTTCTGTTAAGCCATTCGTGGCTTATCAGCAGGTGCCTTTTATAATTTTTCAGTCTTATGTAGTCAATTAATTCTCTCATAAAAGTCAATTGCGCTTCTTTCCTCCAGGTAGGCTCATTACTAAGGTGACCATCCGTTTGGCCGGGGCTGTACTGGTTTTTGGGCATTTGTTCCAAATTCCCGAAGACTGAACTCAAATTCTTGTTTGTATTTTCTAAAATTTCTATTTCCATTTGATGAAATTCTCCTTCAAAGTGTGACTCAAAATATTTGCCTTTTCTATTGCAAATGAAATGATTTTTTCCCTTACTATTGGATTTATATAATTCTTCCATTAACTTAATAAATGCTTTATTTTTACTCTCTCTCTTGCATTTTAAATATCTTATGCTCTAAAGAAATACGCATGAATTAAAGTCAAGAAAAAGTGAGTCGTGTGGGTCTCAAGAGTAATGAGTTAAGAAATATGAACAGATAATTCCCGTATGACCAATGATTTTTGCAAAATTAGCGTTTCAAGGATATGGTCGTCTTAATAATCTCCTAGATCGAATCTCAGATTTTTGTGAACCATTCTTCCGTGGAAAAGTAATTAGTCTAAAAAATAACGCAAATATGCTTCTAGAATTGCACCAGAAAGGCTTAACTAGGGAATCGAATTGCATCACGTAATGGACGAGAAACATATCTTTATAAGATGATAACAGGCATTACAAAAGAGAAACTATTAAAGGAGAAAATAAATAAAGCCTTAAAAATGGACAAATCAAGAAATTACTTTATATTTTATAATGAAGAGACAATGTAATTTGTGGAAATCGTAGTTCGAAGTATTGAAACTTTACAAATATGGTTTAGCATCAGTTCATTTTGATTGAATCTGAAACGATGATATTCTCGTTCTCAATTCGTTAACTGCAGCAAATTCCTCAAATCAAACATAATGATTTTCGACTTCCAATTTCATGAAGACAACTCAAAAACTTTTCCCCTCAGGCTATCTAAGGGACTAGCGGCTGGAGAACTACCAGCGGAAGGGATGTACCGCTTAAATTGGGATAAAACGAAAAGAAATATGGCAAAAATTGAGAGAGACGGAAAGAATAGAATGAAGAAAAATTGAGAGAAAGATACAAGGATAGAGAATAATAACAGTGAAAAAGAAAATAAAAACAGGAAAAAAGACGTTAGGCGGAGGGTGTAAAAGAGCAGCGATAGGGTTAGATAGACAAAGAATGAGAAAGAAGGAGATGATTGTTGTTCGAGAATACCGTCTTCATCCCTTTCGACAACAGTCATTCGAGACACTACGGCAAAAAAGGGAGGCCGAGCGGGCCATATCCTGAAGGCGAAGAGCACATAACTTTCGCCGACAAATTCTTCCTCGATTCTGTTGGGTCGTGCGACCGGCATAAAGAGAGTGGGATTTCGGGTGAAAAGCGGAAAAAATAAAATAAATCGAGCGACGGGATAACTTGTTTCGAAGCAATCCTATAAAAGCACCCACTATATGGGGGGAGGGATTCCTCATCCCCCACTCACAAGGGATAACTTTCTATCCTTTCGAATGGACTGGATTGGATTACGGTTGGAGAGATTCGAGGGCTTATAACCCTTGTCTGTCTATCGGGAGGGCAATAGTCAAAATTGTTCGAGTCAAAATTTACGTGTCGCGTGGAGCGATTATTTTTCGTGAATTTCCTTCCTCAGGGTTTATGTCAGTGAAAGAATACAACCAAAAGGTGATTATCATGAAATTATTGGCACATGTACTCTCTGAGCCACTCGAATTTCCCATATTCCCTTCTAATACTGCACTGCTTCTGAACTTTATATTCAAATGGCACCTAATTTCCACAAAATTCAGCTAATTTATCGAAAAACAATCAACATTTTATGAATATATGATTTTCTCATCGATTTAAGCGCTCCTAGGGAGCTAAGGGGCTTCCCCCTAATATTTGAGGCTTTCAGTGTGGAATACTTTTGTTCACGATATTTTAGTTTCCGGAGAAGGTAACGTACAGGTAGATGGAGCGTTTCTTGACTTTAGAAAAGCTTTTGACAAGGTCCCCCACTGTAAGTTACTCGCGAAGTTAGCATCATACGGAATAGACAGTAACATAGTAGGCTGGATAGGAGACATCTTACATGAACGCGTTCAAAGGGTGGTATTAGATGGTGTCAGCTCCGGCGAAGTAAAAGTTACATCAGGTGTTCCCCAGGGAAGCGTGATAGGCCCAATTTTATTTCTTCCGTACGTAAACGACTTGAATACAGTTGTAAAAAATAGCAAACTCCGTATTTTTGCCGATGATGCAGTAGTGTATAAGGAAATTAGAAATGAAGAGGACAGACAGTGTTTAGCTAAGGATTTAGATGCGACTGATGATTGGTGTGATAGATGGCAACTAGAATTAAATTTGAAGAAATGCGCGATTATGAATTTTCGGAAAAAGAATGGCTTTCTACGGAATAATTATTGCATCAAAGAAAACAAAATATGTAACGTAGAATCAATTAAATACTTAGGCGTCACCATCACTGAAGACATGTCATGGGGAAGCACATCAGGGAAATAACTAGTGTAGCAAACCGTAGATTAGGATTCGTAAAAAGGGTTCTAGGCAAATGCGATGAGAGAGTACGAGAAAGAAGCTATTTTACACTTGTCAGGCCTCATTTAGAATATGCCGCTAGTATATGGGATCCGTACGAGGAAGGTATGATAAATGAATTAGAGCGCGTGCAAAGGAGATCTGCTAGGTTTGTTAAAGGCCGTTATGATAATTGTATTAGTGTTACGAGGTTAATAGAAGAACTAGGATGGGAATTACTATCAGAACGCAGGTTAAAATTTAGGTTTAACCTTTTAAGTAAATTCGAAACAGAGTTGTTCACAGATGACCTTAGGTATATATTGAGAACCCCTGCGTATTATGCTAGGTTTGATCATATTAACAAGATTAGAGAGATAGATTGTCGTACCGATAGATTTAAAATGTCATTTTTCCCGCGTACTATAAGAGAGAAAAATAGGCAACGTAGCAATGGGATAGGTAGGTGAAATATAGTTAGAGTAGTCTGTAGTGCATGATGCATGTAATAACAACCAATAATCCCTTCCTTACTATGTAGATACAAACCATCTAGCTCCATGTGACCCTATTATCTAGCATATCTTCCTTAAATATCTTACTTGCATGTCAGTAGTGCATGTTTGGTGATCTTCACCCCCTGCCACACACCCTCGTGGTGGCTCGCAGGGTATCACGTAGATGTAGATGTACTTCATTATTAGTACAAACTGATCATTAAAACTGGGGCACAATCAACGTGTTCGTGTAACGTGAGCCGTTAACGGGAATACGCGAAAAGATGGCTGACGGGAAAGTATAGCGAACGGACCCAATCAACGTGTACGGGGAGTACGTGTACGCGAGAGATGGGCAACTTTCATCTCTTCCCGTGTCCCGTACGCGGAAAACCTATCAGAATAGTCCTGAGAATCCGGGAATGGGAGCCATCTGTCGGCAGATATATCCAACTGCTGAAGATTCCTCTTGGCGAAGACAACTTATTTACTTCCACACTTGTTTACACCTGATCTCTTAGCTGCGCCTGCGTTAGTCAATTGTTACTCCGGGCCGCGTTAACGTCGATTGTGTCCGCTGACTTGCGTTCCTCGTCTCCCGTTGTCCCGTTAGCGTCTCGCGTAACACGTACACGCCTCTACTGATTTGATATTCAAGGACCTAAAATATTCCCAAAGTTCACAATACCATTACCAAGGCATGGCTAATGGATCCCGTAGGCTAGAGCCCAGCTTTCTCAGCTTCAAGGGATTCTTTACCCGGAATTAGCGGAGAATTTTCCTTGAACTATCGATCCCCACTTGAGTGCTATGTACTTCGCAGGGCACTCAAGTGTACTTCGCATTTTCTGCGCTTAGAGCCATACCCCGTTGAATGGAACATTTAACTGTGACTTCACTGATGCCGCGTGTTAGTAGTAGTCTAATTACAACGTTGGATTTCTTTCCAATCTTCCAACTATCGCCCTACCATCTGACACACCCATCCTATTAGTGTATGTCCACAGTAGCTTGTCGACACCTCAACGAATAAACCAGAAAACACATCTATTGAACACAGTCTGTAGTGTATCGTACTAAAATATGTCGTGTATATTACGAAAGTTTTGAAGTAGCTTTCCATCCTAGATGTTAACGCTATGGCAAAATAGAACGAATCAACGTGCTTAGCTCACTCAAACGACAATAAATTGAACGATTATTGTCGGATAAGCGTTTAGTTAACTGCCGAAATAAGATCACAAGAGATATGAATTCTTTCTTATTCATTTTATACAAATTCGATAAAATTAACTTTTTAAATAGGAAATAATTTTACCACTTTTAGTAATTTAAAAATACACTATTCATATTTGATGCCCTTACTAAACAATAAACGCATCAATATCAGTAAAGATGCCATAATCGTGGTTTCTTTTTTTATTACATACGCTCGAACGCATATTAAATCTGCTGCCTATTCGTTTCAATTATTTATTTTTTAGTATTAATAATAATGAATCATTTATTGTGCATTTGAAGTAGATACATGTCATGGATAGAAGTCATGGATAAACGCGCAAGTATGCGATTTAATCACAAAATCTGTGCATAACATTACAGTATGAGTTATCATTGAAGTGTTTAACAGAAATATGTTGCCAATGCAAACAGTTTGCACCAAAAAACGGTTAAAAATTTGGATATTATGCGAAACAAGGGAAAAATAATTGGAGTCCTCCTGAGTCTGTTTATGGCTCATCGCAAGGTTCTCAAATACAAATTTAAATCACCATATAGTGTTACATAGGATTTTTCCATCTCCATACACGAGCGGTTATATCTACTATAATACTTTAATTAAAAATAAAGGATATTTTTTGTGATGCCTGAAATATACGCAATGTTTATTCAATAAACATCTTTTTACTTTTTTCTTTATTTCACCTATTGCACTAAAATTCAGTAAATCCATAGGCAGTCTATAAAAAATATAGGGAATAATGCTAATTTGTCTATTTCCTCCTTAAAATTTTAGCATTTTGGTGCGCCATAACTTGTAGCAATTCTAGTTTTCGTATTATGTTCCTTGTATTTTACAAAACAGACTAAACGCCGTGGGTATGAGTTACCTGAGGAGTATTTGCGGCAAAAGTAGGATGGATAGGGTCAGGAATGAGTGGGTCATGAATGAATGCGGGTTAAATGCTCCAGTAATGGACGTGTATGAAAGGAGTGTGCTTCGCTGGTTTTGCCATGTTGAGAGAATGGATGAGAGTCGAATAACGAAACAGATATATGAGAGTAGAATGAATGGTATGAGAGGTAGAGGTAGGCCGAGAAAGTTGTGGTTGAATGTGGTTGAGGAAATTCTGAGGAGGAGGAATATTAGGAGTCTTAAAAACAGGAGGGCGTCTATGAAACAGTGTATGGGGGTAAATGAGGCAAAGGAGGTTTGCAAGGATAGGTCAGTATGGAGAAATTATTGAAGCAGAGTTAGGTGTACAATTATGTATTAATGAGTGAAACATTTTGACTGTGCCTATCCCGGAAGGGAACGGCGTGATGGGTATGTATGTATTTTACAATTTTGTACTTGTCACGAAAACAATGTTCAACTATTAATACATATAGTAGTAGGTCTTGTAGCGGCAAGATTTCGAGTGAAACATACTTTTGGCACATACTTATTTTTTGCTTGTTTGTAATGTAATCGATTTTCTTTGTAGCATTTATAAATATCATTTTATGATTTCATGTTGATAGAATAATTTTCTCTTATGTTTCTTACTAGTATGTCCTCATACAGTCAAACCATATCTTAGTATAGATTCCAAGAGTGCAAAACGTAATATTTTTTTACAATAAACTGGTAAACAATCCCTACTGTGACACGTCTGATATGTAATATTTCTTAAATTGTAACATATCTTCTCTATATGCTAATTAAGCTGTAAACGTTGGTCTATAATTACTTTGAAGTCACAGTACTTTGTTCGCAGGGTCTGAATCTAATGGGAAGCAACTGCCTTACGGTTTTGCAAGGTTAGCAGCGCCTGCGTTCAGCCAGTACAGATAGTGTGCTGATATATGCCATTATAAATCTATGTGTCGGTCGATTTACATTGTGTACATGTTACACATGCCCATAGTGTCTAAGTGCGATGGGATGCATATTTCGAGTATGTACCTATAACGCATTTCCCCAGGAGCAATTTGACTGCTTGAAGTAATTTTTCAACATAATATTATCAGGTCAAGAGTGGGACAAAATTTAATATAAAGTAAGAAATTATTTAGAATTAAATATAATTCTTAGGCTAACTAGAGAAAATATTTGCTTTGGTTACAACAGTCGATGAAAAATTTAGATAAAAGAAACTAGGTTTTGTTAAGCGTATAACAGGAAGTTCCTTGGATGAAAAAGTAACAGAGAGGTGCCACTTCGCTATGGTTAGGCTACTCCTCGAACATGCCGCGAGTATTTGGGACTCTGGTCACAGAGGGACGTCGGGATCCTTCATAGAAGGCGGATGAATGTGCCCAAGCATAGAACAAAGCTTATCCCCAGATCGCTTTGATAGCTTTCTGCCAACGTCTAAAATTTGGCAAGTTCAACCCGAAATTCATTCACTGTGGTACGAATAGTATTTAAAACTCTTAGCGTGCTCCATATTTGAGTCTCATCACCTCCTACGTCACTTGACGATAACGGCAAATGATCGCATGACCATTATTGCTGCCAGAGAAGAGCTCGGGGTGGATTGATAATTGTTTTAGTTTTATCCGCGTAGAATAAGTTACCACAATCTAAATCTACATACCTCCCTGCGAGCAGCCAAATGAGCGTACAATGGGTTGTTAGGACTTCAGCCGCGTAAAGATGTAAGGGATAAGGTTTTGGGAAGTGAAATGGTGACGTGTATTATGGGAGAGTATTTAGTGGAGCGCAGTTTATATCGAGATCACTTATTGTGCGCGGAAAAAATGATTTTTTGTACCTATCTGTTCGGTAATGTATCTCTCTCATTTTATCGCTTCTGTCAGACCTAGAGATGTAGTGAGACGTCATGATAAAATTCTCCGTGTCGCTCTGAAACACAGCAGCTCTGAATTTCCCAAGCAACCCAAGCATAGCGAGTAGCCCCAGAGTCTCTAGGGTCGTAGCCAAACGATCATTCGCATTAATAACATTTTCCCTAATATTAAAATACCATCGGAGGGAGCTACGCTTTATGAACGGTAGATTTATAGCCGTTGTAAAGTAGCTGTAAAACTGTATGGCTGGTACATAACTTTTTAGCGTTACCAGAAGAACCCCTTTTTTATGGAACAATGATAACGGTTGTGACAGCATACACTTTTATTAAATTTCCCTCTACTTACCATAAATCCATTGCGAGTTGAAGGTTTAACTTTAAGTTTTGATTCTATGTTTTATTTCTAATACCTTGCTAGTCATTAAGACACACACATGTAATAGCTCTCCCAGCGACGAATAATTAGTTCAAAAATGGTTCATTTTGAGCGCCAAGGTAGTTTCTAAATATGATATTTCACTAACGAGGGGAATCTCAAACATTTTACCCTTCTTAGTAATTACAAATTTTTATATTTTCCTTGCCACATGTTTTATATAGCTTCCCTTCGAAAAATATGAAGAAAAAATATAATTGATTTTGATTGTGAAGATATTTTTGTTGGCTTCTATAAAAGAAAGCATTACTCCCACCCATATACAAATAACTATTCTTCTACTTTAAGAACAATAGAATAGTCTTGTAAAAATTAATAAAATTTGAGTCTTTCCTTCTTTGTATACTTCTCGAATTTTTCTAAGTTTTTTTGAAGGAAAATATATACATTTCTAGTTCAATTTCAAGCATAACGGAATATAAAAAGAAAAAAGAAAATTAGAGGAAATATTTTCCACTATTTTTGAATTAGTGTGCTTTCAGTACCTCTCCTCTAACGTAGATAATTGGCTCTTGACATATTACGGGTTGAATTAACATAAAAATTATCGAAAATTCTCATGCACCATCTTGGAATGGTGTCTGCCGCGAGAAAACGACGAAGCATCAAATCGTCGCCTTTAACAGCATATACATGTTGGTACACGTGTGAAAAAAAGAATCCTTTAAGGCCACTACACGGTACATTTTATTGAAAAAACGAATGTACGAACTCTTGCATGAGAAAAATTGTACCGTGTTAGGCGGGAAATTGTACCTATGTGTAAATGCTCAAAATATTTCGTACTGTCTACTAATTTTTATTTCACCTCTTGCTACACGTGTTTCGACTGACTAGCAGTCATCCTCAGGCTTCCACCTCATCTCTCTCTTGCTCTCTCTCTCACCACTCATCATGCTGTTCTACGATATCTCGCCTGAGAAAGTGGGGAAATTGTATGATTGTCTGAATGGCTTAACGGGAAATTGAACCTGCTCTAATTCCATTCAGTTTCTAGTACACTTTATGATACTTCGTTTTTAAAATACAATGTACCGTTATAATATCAATCAATACACTTAATTTTTCCACAATTTTTATTTTCCCTCCACTACCTAGGTTTCGACTTTCAGGTCATCATCAGGTGAATACAGAAAAATTTTAAAATACTCACTGAGGTAAAAATTTTCTGTACTCACCTGATGATGACCTGAGTGTCGAAATCTAGGTAGTGGAGGAAAAATAAACATTGTGGAAAAATCAAGTTTATTAATTGATATTATAATGAATCGTTTCCACCAAGTAACGGCCGACAACACCAACTAAAATTTACCGTGTAAAGCGGCCTTTAAAAAAATTATTATACAACCAATTCAATATATATTGGATCATTTGACTTAAAAGAACCCTTACACTTTCTTTCCCATTTCCACAATAATTAATAAGTGTCCCGCGTTTCCTGGAACTGCATGGATCGCCTCTTTACTTCACGCGTGTCTGCGTTTTCCACCCACATTTCCCACGCGGTCTCATCAGCGCGGCTTCGCTGTCAGCATGTAATAGGCGAGCGTGTATTCACGGCACGAATATACGTCCCTCTTCCGCATCTTCGACCTCTCCGAGAGAAGACACATTTCCTTAATCCACCCCTTAGTGGAGAAGGTTCCTGCCCGGATGAGAAGATATACACACACCCAGCACCACCCTTAACACGAGGGAGGAATTTGATTCTCCCCATCCTACCGTCCTTCTGCCCCCAAGGCCGCCCCTCACCCTAACCTCTTAACCTCCCCTCCCCGCCAAGGGGCGGCCTTCTCTCCACGGACACGCAACCCATCGGTCCATCAAAGACGGTCCATCACATCTCTCCATTCCCCTGTGACTCCACATCATCTCATCTTCCTTCGGGCATCAATCATCCCTGAGCCAACCATCCCTTCTTTCCTCTTCTCTCCTCAATGCATGAAATCAGCGGAGGGAGGAAGGTCTGCCAACTCCCGAGACGTAAGTTTTGTTTAAAATAGCGAACCATCTTCATCTTGCGCATGTAATGGAGCTGGAAATCTTCAAAACTGTGCTTCTGCAATAATTAATGGAATCTGTTTACCGATTTCATGTGGTTGTGCCTAAAATTAGGCTTCCACGTTCGTTGATGTCACGCTGCCAGTAAGATTAGGAAAACAACTAGAAATCGTTGTTTTAAGGCCTTTACAGCGATGTGTATTATCACTATAATCCATTTACAGGTTTTCTGCAGCGTAGGGTAATTTTTATGTTCACTCAACTTTTCGTTCTACCTACTGACGCCGTCAGGAGGCTTCAAATGAAATAGACCTGGTAGACCGAAACGTTGAAAGAAAATTTTGCTACAGAAACCCGCAACGAATTCAAAGTGATAATTATGAATCCTCATTGGGTGAAGTACCTGCTGAATGGTTGATTTTTGGTCAACCCTTTCCCGAAATTATCCATACCTTAGAAATTTCCCAGCACAAATACATACTACTTCAAATCGAAAGAAGAAAGCTCTTAATTTGTGGAAGGCTGCCATGACTAATAACAACTGACACACTTTGTGACTTCCACAGACATTTTATTGACAGACGACCGGTTTCAGCTGTTAAGCCATCTTTCTTCTTCATCCCTGAGCCTGAGGGAGGAAGGTCTACCAACTCCCGAGACGTAAGTTTTGTTGAAGATGGCTTAACAGCTGAAACCGGTCGTCTGTAAATAAGAAGTCTGTGGAAGTCACAAAGTGTGTCAGTTGTTATTAATCATACATACTACTTGTTCACCTTGAGGGCCCTTCCAAGTTCCTAAGACCGCATAGGCGAATCATTATGGGGTACCTTACCAGCAGAATGATCGATTTTTGTACAGCCCTTTTTCGAACTCCTTCCTTGCTCGCCATTAGAGCTGTCTTAGATTCCCAAAACTCTGTTCACATGTTGTTTTTGGCTACTGGGGTAGTCATGGTATTACCTATACGGAGGTACCTGTAAGTACATTTAAGTACAAATATCCCAGGGAAGAAAATAATCAATCACCTTGACTAGAGTTCAAATCCATATCCCACGGCAGCTGAACTGATAATTGAAAGCCCTCTGCGCATATTCGAGGCATCAGGGTCCCGGGTATTAAGTCCCAGTGAAGGCGAACAATTTTCTGTCCTTAGAAGAATTTTGCTTCTGCTCTTCCTCAAGTTTTCCGAAGGTCCTATCCTCGCCCTTTACTTTCCATATTTCTTCAGCATTTATCTCCTCAATCATCCACTTCAACATACCTTTACCTCTCAATGCGTCCTACATTCATCGCCTCTGCCTTCTCTAAACCTCCACCTCCGGCAAGGTATTTTTTTTCATTTCAGTTACATCGCCAAGTGACAGATCAAGAGATTGTAGGAATGCGATGATGTATCGAAACTATTTTATGATGAATAGTTAAAAAAAATAAAGGATTTAATTTTCTCCCGGCAAATAGATGCTGTAAATTTATCTCGGTTTTCCGTCCGGGTAAGATGCTCCATCTTCTTCGTTGCCGACGTTTCGATGGAAGACTTTACCATCGTAATCAGGGCCGTTGAATATCATCATCGACCCTGATGACGATGGAAAAGTCTTCCATCGAGACGTCGGCACCGAGGAAGATGGAGCATCTTACCCGGACGGAAAACCGAGAAAAAATTGCGGCAAAAAAATAAACTTTCGAACAAAATCTGAATTAGTATGTAAAGCTCTCGGGTTTCCAAACGGGTGATGGTGGTTTGTGGCACCGACAATTCGAAGGCGTAATCTGCCATAGTCCACAGGGTGATAATTTTGGACAGGAGGGTCTCACTTTATATATGCTCTGCGGATGGGCTTGCTTCTGATTGGCCCTATTTTCCTCTCATGAGTTTCGTTATTGGCGGTCCCCAGGATGCATTTAAGTTTTCCTTTTGGCTTATTTATAGTTGTAATTTCGTGTTTGGTCAATATTCTGACGATCTGGTTGGATAATCTAGGGATGAAAGGAAGGCCGGCTCTACTCTTTGGTTTATTTTCCTATGTCCCCTCTGGAAAGACTAAAATCTTACAAAATCTGAATTAATCTCCGTGGGCGTGTCTTGGTCTAAATTTACTAATTAAAATTCTCACAAGAGAATATCTAAAATAAAATATCATTTTGCCCAAAACTTAGGCCACAAGCGACAACCAATCATCTGAAAGACTGGAAAATTTTGTATATTATAATGAAAATGGTATAACTTGATGGGAATGTAATCAAAAGATCTCGGGTCATGTATTTCCGTTGAAATATCGAAGAGGAAATTAGATTATTAACCAATAATCTCTGACGCCAGGAAGGTCCTTCGTCACAAGTACCTTCGTATGTATTCTTAAACGTCTTCGTCATTATTAAAACAATGGGACCTGGAATCCAACTCTGTGGAAACGGCAAATAGGCCAATCATTTCGTATTTTTAGTCGAGCAATGTTCTCTTGTGTTTTAAAGGAAGATTTTGCGTAGATCGTATGCCCCATATGTTTTACAGTTCCCTTAGGGCGAGCACGGGATTAGCACGCATTGGACTTGGCGCGTGTTACCATGGAAATCGTTCTCTGAGGGTATCTTCCCAGGATTGTTTCCACCCCACTCTCGTCACCGAAAAAGGGTCATTTTCCTTCCGCCATTCTCCCTAAACCAGACACTCCAGAATAGTCCCTTCCATCTTACTCTCACCCTAGTACCCTTCTTAAAACCCTTTTCCTCTCGTGCTCAATTTACCGGCGGACTCCCCCCCCCCAGTCGCCCGGCGATTAGGCCTAATCACTGCGCTTACATTCATACCCTACCTCATTCCGGCCCCCCTCCCATGTATAACGAATCATATTAGCGAGCCTAAGGTCCGGAAGAGGGAAATTGGAGTCGTGGTTTAGTGGGAAGGAAGAAGAGTTAAGAATGTCCAGGTTTGAAAATGTGAGTCAAGGCAAATACTAAAGTACATATTCTTATTCATTCAGTTTATAAATAGGATATATATGATTTGCATAGGAAGTCCCTGTTTCTGTGATGCAGTCTCGCAAGTGTTTCGCGTAAGATATTTGCCCTTCCTGTTCTGTGACTATTATAGTAGAATGAAAATTCTTTTCTCATTAATTTCTTTAGATAATCGGGAATATTGTCCTTTTATCTTTACTTTGCCTTTTGCAAAACATGTCTGCATGCGCTTCACGAAGGTGTCCGAATAGCTTAGCAGGCTCACAGCCTTTTCACTCCGGTCAGATGGTGGTGATCGGAAAAGTATAAATGCATAAATATTGGTTGATTGTTTATCTTTCAAAATGTTTACATATTTTATCGTAAAGAAAAAGTATTGTTTCGTACACGGAATATATTATAATCATTTCCATTTAAAGGCCTAAAGAAACAGATTTTGTACCGAGGGACGCTAAGAATACCACAATTAAACGTCTGCACTGATGGGCGCGATCCATTTATATAGGTGTTCTCATCTAATCACTCTCTGCAGCAAAAGTTATCTTCCAAATCCGGAACTCGATTTTGTATTCCACGATAAAGAATCAGATGCCAAAAAAATACTTTTGCGCCGGGATATACTCAGGCAATGATGTATTTAGAATCAAGAATATGAACGGAAGTGACTCACAGAAAAAAATACAAAACCTAAATCGGCGAAAGAATAATTTGGAGTAATTTTGCTAATCAGATTCCAAAATTAGATGTTTTTTCTCCTAATCCTCAAATTTACGAATCCTTTTTGCGGTATTATCTCTGGCCCAACTCATACCAGTAATGAGGTGACTTCAACTTATCGATAAAATATGCATATCAACCTTTTCCTATGTATATAACTGGAGCATCATGTGCTCCAGTGGACACGAAAGGAAATATAGGACCGTTAAAACACGAAGGGAATATTCTCATTTTTTTCTCTCTCAATACAAGTCCGGAGATGAAAATTTTCCCAAAACTCTCAAGACTCCATTCTGAATCTTAATTCAACTCACCAAGTCGGATCAGGCACACGTTACGCCGATCGCAGGCAACGTGACCCACGAGGCAGAAACTTATTGAAAAGGGTCGATGGCCGTAATTTCCTCGGAGTAAGACGGTGGGTCAGAGGGGGGAAAGAAGTATTTGGCCCTGGGGGGGGGGGCAAGATATTAATATCGGGTCAGAGGGGAGGGCGTTCCTCCTTCGGTCATTGATGGAGAACGGGTACGGGATACGCGGATCGGGAAGCAGGATCGAGCAAATCTCAGCCCATTGAAATCGGTCCAAGCGTGGCCAACGCGCTCCGATGCACACAATCGGAACTGTCGGAGCGGCTAGCCAGAGCTTATATATTCATACATTTTACGCAACAGATGATAGCAAGAAAAGATTGTACGACTGGAGTCAGGGTCACATTCACAATTCATGATGTTGTGACCTCATAACTATGGAACCTAACTCTCTATTGAACGGAAAAATTCACTGTATTTTCCATGAGATGGTTTCCGATATTTCCGTAGAGTCACTTTGCGAAAGGCATTAAAAATATGGTCGAACAAAAACTCAATGCCTAATATTTTTACACCATCCTCGAGACTCAAGTACTTAGTAGCCTCCTCCAGTTCTCATCAAACTCTCCTTTCCTCTCCCGCCATCTCTCCATCTCTCCATACCAAGTACTTTCTCGTTTATCTGCATCTACAATTACATGTTACCCTGCAAGTCACCTCAAGGCAGGGGGTGACTTATCACCAACATGCACCACAACGTAAAAATGAACTACATCCAACATGCACCACAATGTAGGTACACTAAAAATGCTACATAAACTATCAAAGATGACGCAACTAGGTAAAAGTGATGTATAAGTCATGGCGGGAGCATGAAAAACATGGTGATAGCACAGCGCGACAGATTTAGAAACATGTACTTGCGAGCACATCAATTAATCAGCAGAAGCAGGTAACTGTCAACTTACCTGCTTCAAAGCCTTAATGCAGCCATTTTGGTCTCTCATCGATAGCAGAAAAAACGACATTTTAAATCTGCCTCATCTGCAGTTTTTCCTAACTTTGTTCTCATGATCATCCTTTCCGTCCTCCACACCCTTTTCGTCCTCCACTTACATCTCGAAAGCCTGCAGCCTATTTTAGCTATTCAACTGGAATGCTCTCCCCTAGAAATACAAGTAGGAATCGTAAATATAACGAAATACTTCCACCACCGCTCGAGTACCGGAGGTCTATCCAACCCGTTTATCTAAATTCAAATATTGTGTCGAAATATTAGGCTTTGAGTTGTTTGGCCTTCGAAGAATCTTACTTAAATGAGTGAAATTCAAACGCCAAACATAATAAACCATGCAAATGTGGAGAATGAAAAATATTGTTCCGATCTAATCATCTTCAGGTGGCCCTCATTATGGGTTTTTATTTAATCATAAATTCAATTTCCCATACATGTTCCCAAAGATGGGCATGAATGTAAGGAATAGGCTGGTAATGATATGGAAATTAGTGCTGTGTAGAGAAGGGAAGTTGACTCTGAAAGAGGAGGTTAATGTAACATCGTGCCATGCCCCGACAAAAATGTTCATCGATTTGAATTTGCTTGATATTCGAGTCTTTGATATTCTTAGTTGCTCTTTATTATTTTTATGGTTGTTTCATTTTTTAGTTGTTAATTTTAATTTTCTTGATTTTTTCAAGGATGTGCTGTTTTATTAATTGCTGAATGTTTGTTTTTTGAAAGACTTTCAGATGCTGTTGAGAAAAGAAATAAAAGAGGATTGTCGTGAGGCTGAAGAGAAAGGATTGGAGATGTATCGTGATCTCAAATAGAGAAATGTATGGAGCTTTAAAAGTGTCTAGAACTTTGGAATATAAATTTTCAATTGAAAAAAAAGTCACGACGTCACAATAAGAATATACTGCAGGTGTTGGAGATGTGGGAGTGTCAGCCGGTAACGTTAACAATAGGTAAGTAGGGCTGTTTTCATGCTCTTTAATTATATATTTTAATTTCATTTGTCCTCATGTTCAATAACTATATGGAACGATGTAGCTTTTTGCGTATTTCTATTGAGAAATCTCCTCGGCCATGAACACCCATGACTTTCTCTTTCCGCTGCATCCTCTCAGACCGTTTACCTTCTTGTCATGCATTTGTGATACGAAATTCCGTTTTATTTCATAACAATTAGCCTCAAAAATACGCAATCTCTCGTTTCCCCGGTATTTCCATATTTTTTACCTTACTCATGAGTGGGGAAGTTAGACGGAAGACGATATGGTCATTAATGACTCATAACAATGACGTATTTTCTGGGTTTCCCGTAAAATATACTGGCAATGTGCGTATAATAATTTTTTTATCATCTTCCAGTTTCAATATAAAATCTGTATCACAATCTCGATCAAATCAAAGGTATTTTTGTTACTGATTAATTGCTATTTTGTGCCTGAAAAATAAAATGAAAAACTTTTTATGAATTCAAAAATAGAACGTAAGAGTGTGAATCTTGATTGATTGAATGACACTCAGAAGGACACCGAAGACCCCTCATGGAAAAAACGTGTCGTTAAATTTGGCTGAAACTTCGAGATATGATAGTTCTTGAGGAGTAGATCAAAAATCTCAATGAGCGTCAAGTCGTAAAATTTCTTTTTTTCAAGTTAGAGGTCTTCGAAGTTGTGATTTTCATAGCATTCCTCAATGTGTGTTCCATTGTTACCATTGAGCAATTCTTCTTAGTTTTCATTTCTGCATTCAAAAATGGGCATTTCGGCTTTCATAGTTTAATTTGATGTTGAAAAAACCTTGCTTGGTCACGCTCGAGGTCAAGGAAAAGGTCACCCTCAGGTATTCCGCTTCAAATCCTACATCTTTGGTATGTAACATTGCTATCTATCCTGCGCAACTAAGGAAATATATAGGCGAGTCTATAGTAATAGCCCCCCCTGAATGCTATGAAAGTCACAACTTCGAAGACCTCTAACTTGAAAATTAGAATTATCACGACTTGACGACCATTGATACTTATGACCTACTCCTCAAAAACTATCATACTCCCAAGTTTCAGCCAATTTAACCGTAATATTTTTTCCTTAAGGTTTTCTGCGGAGTCTTTTTTGAATAAATAAACTTTTGCGAAAACCGTTTCTTTTAATTAAATAACACACAACCCGGATTTCTATGAGTAATCATCATCATCAGGCGTTTATATGAATAAAGAATTCAAAAGAGATATGGTACTTATTCACAGTTTTCTTTTTCAGGTCGACCGGTTTCGTCACATAGGCGACATCATCAGGTACATAAGTTTAGAATGCTGCAGAATTTATGCAAAAATTTGGAAAGTGGGAAGGGGGGGAAGAGGCAGGAAAAAGGGGTGAGGGGAGGGGGGGGAAACGGTTGGACGGTGAGTCCACGGCGGGGGTTGGGGCGTCATCCTCAAAAGGTATTGTGACTCAGGGGAATATCCAAAAGGGGGGAATGGCTGACAAAAATATTCTCGTAAGCAATTTTTCCTTCCTTTAATTGCCTTCTTATCTCCAGCTCCTCCAAACAGTCCATTCTTCTTCCCTTGCTCTCCAAGGTGGAGAATCTCCGGGACAAAGTCACTCTTATGGTCATTTTCCCATAGATGGCTTAGCGAAATTGGATCTGTTTATGTCCCCATTGAGTAAATGTCCTTTATGTTCATCTGTTCTTACTCTGAACGACCGTCCAGTCTGGCCAACGTAACAGGTTTCAAATTAACCACATTTAAGTTTATAAATACCACTTCTATCATTAATGTCAATTTTGTCCTTGGTTTTCTTTAACACAGCCCTTAAGTTACATTTGTTATAATAAGCAATTTTGAATTCTTTTTTTGTAATGGATTTTTCACAAAGTTAAGCCTGAAAAAATCGAGTTTATATGAATGTTTTGTTTACATCTACATCTACGTCACACCCTGCAAGCCACCCAAAGGGTGTGTGGCAGGGGATGCTTCAACACCAGGCATGCATGAATGATACGGTAGAACACCGAAACTACATTGAAACCAGCGTACCACACATGCAACGCGCCAATTAACAATCTACTAACCAAGAAACATTCTATCGTCAATCGTTCCAACATGCAAGGGGTACAAGGACTACAACTACATATTCAAAATATCATGCATAATATATCTATTGTAGTCGTCGCTATGTGACGTCGGAGGAAGGGGGTAAAGGAGGTGAGGAGGTGAGGTTACTCGAAACAGAGGCCAGGATAGGAGAGAAGGATGGTTACTGGCACACATTAATGAGGGTGATGTCTGGGTCTTTCATAATTTTTAAAATCTCAAGGTGTTACTGTTAAAATTACACTCACTGCACTTTAAGGCATATACCCCACATCTATCCTCTTTGTCTATCTGGTCTTTACATTTTACAAAGATCCTTCTGCCGGTAGCACTTGGTCTAAACCCAACACGGAATTTGTCGCTTGGTAATTGTTTAACAATTTTATGAGTTAAAGCGTCAAGGTATGTAAATGTGCACCTCTGCTTCTTATTATGACTGTGTTCTGAATACATTTGTATTGTGGCCTGTCTTCTCTGTTTAAAAAAAATTAATTTGTCAATTAAATCTTGGGAATACCCGTTGTCTGAAGCAATATGTTTAATTATACTGAGTTCGTTCTCGAAGCTTTCTTCTGGAAAGGGAACGTTGAACAGACGATGAATCGTGGAATAAAAGGCCATCAGTTCATGATAGAAATGATGTCTCGAACTTGCTGGAATTACATGGTCGGTGTAACAGGCTTTTCTAATAACCTAGAAGAAATGCCGATCTTCCTCGAGCGTAATTGAAAAAAAAAGAAAAGTTTTCGTAAAAGTTTATTTATTAAAAAAATTACCATGAAATATCGCAAAGTTACAGAAGAACAAGTTAATTCTGCGGAGTCCTTTATGCTGCACTTATGATTTTTTTTAGTTCTTCGATAGCTGTATTATGTTGGTTTTGCAAAAAGAAGTTTCTCACTGGACTTATGATCCTAAATTGGATCTTTAGTGGATATTTCAATTGAATAGAAGAGAAAGGACTGCAGGCATTGGAGATGTGAGGGTAGAGGAGGATGAAAAATGGATGGTGAGGAAGAGGTGATATGGTGAGTAAGGAAAGAGGTGAATGGTGGATGATTTAATCATGGCTGTGATAGCGGAAAGAATAATGGGCTAGCGGGAAGGGATGGAAGAGAATAGGTTTTACAAATGAGATGAATAAGGGTACATCTACATACTACCCTGCGAGCCGCCGCATAGGCTTGTGGCAGTGGGTAGCCGTGTAAATATGTAAGTTTTTTCCAAGTGAAATGGTGACGTGTATTATGGGAGTGTATTTAGTGGAGCGCAGTTCTTATTGTGGTCGATAATTCTGCGCGGAAAGAACGAGTTTTTGTACTTATCTGTGCGACAGTATAGTCTCTCTTATTTTATCGCCTCTGTCAGACCTAGAGATGTAGTGAGGCATCATGATAATATTCTCTGTGTTGCTCTAAAACACACGAGTTTTGAATTTCTCAAGCAACTTAAGCCTAGCGTGTAGCTTCCGAGTGTCTAGGGGCTCCCACCTTAATCTCTCTAAAAGTTGTAAGACACTATATGTTTGCACGTAGTAGTTGTGAACGAAGTGTGCTGCTTTTCTTTGTATTTATTAATGTTTTTGGTTAATTCAATATGATCAAGGTTCCAAAGTCTAACAGCGTATTCTAGGTGTGGCCTAACCAGAGCGAAGTAGCATATATCTTTTACTTTTTCATCTAAGGACCTTCCTATTATACGCTTAACAAAACCTAGTTTCTTTAATGCTGTTCCGCATATGTTTATTTATGTGTGTTCCACGGTATGTAAGAAGTTAAGGTAATTCCAAGATATTTTACTGCATCTGTTGATTTTATGTTTACTCAACCTACAGCATCAATATTGCGGGTAGGGTAGATCGTATGCTGAGGTGTAGAAGAAAATGATAGGGGTACGTAGGGCCCTGCAAGTTTAGAAAATATGGAGGGATGTGGTATTTAGGAAATAAAACCTATATCTAGCTGGAGGAATACTTTAATTGAGTTTAAATAATTAGAAAACAAAAACTCAAATTGAATGTTTTGACACTTTACTCGAGATTTAGATGATAGGGTGGTTTGGGCTCGGCGATCCTGGCGTAATTATTTCCTGGAATATTGACCCCTAATTGGATGATTTGAGGAGAGCATTTGAATATTACTCCAACTGTTGGATGGGACGTTAAAATGAGGTCTCTCCGGATCCTTGCGTTGAGTAGGCTAATGTCAACTCCGGGTTTCCCTCATTTCTTCGTGCGTTCCCCAAAATACCCTTTCCCTACAAACTGATCTCTCCCACATGACGAAGGTTTACCATCAATGCGTTGAAAATTCATAGTAAAAAAAGTAATTAACGTATATAAAAAATATTTATAATTTTTAATTCTCAGTACGAAACAAAGTACTTATAAATAACTTGAAAAACTACATTTTAAAATATTGTGAGTGAAAAAACATTGTGAACAAAATGCAGTTTTCTCTTGGAACCGTGTTTTAATTGTCTTTAATGTTAAAATCAATCATATTTTCTGCCAAGGACGCCTTTCATAGAAATTTTTATAATTTTTTTGCATCAAATTCCAGGAATTTTTTGTCTTTCAAATGAGACCAAATCACCGAAAATGCCTCCGTGTATTCAACATTCAATATATTCCTGTCAACGGATGGATAGATGGAGAAAAAGCATTGCTTGCAGGGTTTCGTGATTGCTACATTCCACCGCTATTGAAACAAACTCAGCATTTTAAGACCAGCATTGTCCGGATCTTTGACAGTAACTTTTGAATGTATATTTTTAAGAAATTAGACTACTTTTCATATCAAATCCTACCACTTGGCAGTTTTCAATTTTTTGTGTCGATATTCAGGATACTCCCACATAGTTGAGGACGCGTGACAGCCCTATTAATGACGAAAATTTCCTTAGGTAAGGATCAACTTCTCAAATAACCAACCGATCGTACACTGGAGTGTGACAAATGCGTAAATGGGGGCAGAGTTAAGGGTGTCATTACTTTGGTAGTTAAGAAAGGACGGATTATAATGTGGTGGAATAAATCTTTCCTGAAACTACGCGGAGACACTCCTGTGGTCACGGGGAGTTTATTTTCCTTGTGCGTGTGGGAACTCTGAATCAGCGCGCATGAGATCATCGAGTAAACAATGAGGAATCTGAGGGCGGGAAAGCAGCCTCGGCGGGGATTAACAGTTGCGACGGTGCATCAGAATGAGGCTCATATGGTAATTTGGGTTGGGTAGCAAACTAAATGCAAAGTAGCACTAACGAGGTGAGTAACAAATAACTGAGGTCAATTGCGCCAACGAGGATTAATGGGTGTTTTAGCAAAACATTGAATGACTTGGGGAGATGTAATTGATTAAGCGACATTTTCCCCTGTCACAACAGAATCACATTCGCATTTTATCAAACATAAATGCGAATTTAAGCAACTGAAAGAGGCATGGATTATGTTTTATGAAAGTAATCATGCGAAAAAATGGCACTGCATTAATGAAATTATCTGAAATGATCAAGATATACACACATAAGGCTGTCTTTCGACTGTTTTTCTACATGCATTGACTGAAAGTGGAAAAGTATTTTTTTTAATTTTTAAAGAAATAGTAAGGCGAAAAATTAATTAATGCGTTAAAACAATTGAGGAAGTACATGCCGCTAAATTTCTGACTCAATTCATACACCAGAGTCTCATCTAATTTGTAAAATAAAGACTTATTGATGGGAATTCATTAGTTTGCGGTATTCCGTGGAAGACTTATGTTTTATTTTATATAATTTCATGCTCTTATTTTATAGCAAATATCTAAATAAAAAGTGCGCTTAGTGGCTAACATTATCGGCAAATGAGATTTTTTTCTTCGAAATGATAACAGATTTATAAAATTATATGTGAAGTGATATCTGGCTAAATTGCTTACTTCCTAAAATTCTTCCTTACTTCCAAAACTTCCTAAAATTATTAGTATCCATTTCACACTCTAAGACGAAACACATGAGGATCGCTAATATCTCTAATTGTAAAAATAGGAGGGCTGTTTTTTGTACTTTATATACATCCTTTTATTTTATTTTTTATCGAGTTTCAAAAACTGCAGTGGATGATAAAATATTTGGTTTAGTTCTACTGAGATTCTCCTCGGCCATTATCACCCACGACTATCTGATGCTGCTTCTAGGGATATTTACTCCCCTGTTACGGGTATGTGTCATGTAATTATATTTTCTTTCATGCTACATCGCCTCAACAACAATGCACACTTGCGCTATCCTGGTATTTTCATATTTTTAATCTCACTAATAAGTGGGGAAGTATGGTCAAAGACGATATGGTAAACAATGATTCATGAACTATGATATATTAGTCTGGGTTTCCCGTGAGATATACTGGCATGAACATCAAACAATTTATTTTTATCCCTTTTTTAAGCTTCAATTTAAAATCTGTTTTAAAATGGACGAGCTCAATCGAAGCAATAGTGGCTATACCTACTAATTAATTGGCATTTTTCCCGGAAAACAAAATCAAATTGTTATATTATTAATAAATTAAGAGAGCGCAAGCGCATAAATCGCCATACATTGGAATAGCACTCTAAATAATTGCTGCTCCTATGGTGTTTTATTTAGGTCGTCGTTATGGTATCATAACGATTTTGCAAAATAAACATTTGTCTCAAACCAATAAAAAAACACAAGTTCAAGGAACCTCATCTACCATGCAGCGATTAAAAAAAAGGTTTGAAAAAAAAGTGTAACTATCCATCGCCGGCATTGGTGTCGGGCTACCAAAGGTTATCGCTCGCGTCAAAACTGCGACTGACATTTTCCAGGAAATATTTTTGCATCAATTCTTATGAATTCATATGTCAAGGGTCAGTTGAACTACGGAGTTAGCGAATAATGATAAATATAAAATGGACAGAGAGAACCACAAGTGAATAAATGGGATGAAAATAAGAATTGTAAAGGCAATAGGAAGAATAAAATTCATAAATATTGGGTAAATATTGCAAAAAATACTCCATGGAAAACAATAATTGATGAGGAAATGAGAGGGAAAAATGCTAGAGAAAGAGACATGAATAGAATATATTAGGCAAAATATGAAGTACCGACGTTTAAAGTAAAGAACCATGCAGGTTTGAAGTGGTCGGCAGAGAGTGGGATGAAATGCTGCAGTGATCAACTAATCGTCGGATCGATGATAATGTCAGAGGCATGGTTGGAAGGTCTTACCAAGTCTTCTAACCCATTAAATACTTGCTATATATATTGACGTCCATATCGTGTTACTTCTTCTTGAGCCCCAAATCTCGAGGCTCATATAATCTGCAGCTCTGAAGGGGCTCATAGTCAAAGGTCGTCGCTCCGGAAGGAAATCGCCGCTCGGATTCATGCCAGTACAAATGGTCAACTTAGTAGCACAAAATAAAGAGAAAGAATCCATCATATTTAAAATTATTTTATTTCCCCATTTCCTCAAATATATATGTCGCTGAAATAAATGAAGGCTTTATCGATAGACAGGGTTTTGAGATTGGTTTAATGCATTACTAAAGACATGAAAAGTTCGCTGGTCGATGGACAGATATTTTGCAAAAATAACCAGACTTTGAAAATATTTTGGGAATGAATGTGGGTTCATGTTCCAGAAATATTCTGCACTTATTCCATCTCATCACTTTGAAGACAAATCCGCGTCCACTAACAAGTCACTCATCGAAATGGGGTAACTCAAAATAAACTCTTCAGAAAAATAATGCCGGCTCGATATTTAAATCACTCGTTTTCACTTTGGTCGATGCACTGATAAGCTCCTAGTTCTGTTGGATCATTCAGGTCTGAGAGCGAGAGATGTGTGCACTTGAAAACCTATTGTTATATCACTAATTACGTAGAATTTTTCACAGTATGGTTTATCTGTGCATCATTGTGCTATCATAATCCATTTTAACGAAGGTAATATCCGTTTCATGCCTCGTTCACAGTGATGGAAATGCGGAAGATGATCCTAGAGGGATACGTTTACAACCGTTGTACCATAGCGTTGAGTTATCACTAAAGATTTGCGAATGCAAGGTATTTCATGCGGCTGCAACGCTGTGTCACAGCCTTACGTAGGTGTAGACCGATATTCCAATAGATACTCTGCAGGAATTCACCGTCTGGGATGATCGTCAGTTGTAGATTCGCCGGCAGCGACCGTTGACCAGTCGTTCATTCTTGGGGCAAGGGCTCGGTTGACGGTCAGGAACTACGAAGATGCTCTCCGGGACGGCGGCCTGGGACCCATGGCCGGTCGGCTCCGCCGCGATCTCCGTCAGAAGGAACATCACCGTGGCCGTGGAGAGGATGAGGCCCAGTGCGAACAGTATTCTCGCCATTTCTCCTTCCTTCAGTATCGTCTTCCTCGAAGAACCATTCAGTTGTGTTCCAAGAAGCGTCTTCCGTCTCTCTCCCGTCCTTTTTTCTCTTCAATTTTATTTTTTTTGTCGGAGATTGCCTCGAGAATGGCAAACAGCCCGGCCTTCTTGGGACAACAGGCGTGTGCGTGGAGAAATGCTTCGAATGACGAACGGAGCCTTGAATTTCTGTGCGCGACCATGCGACGTGCAAAAGAAAGTAAAGTTGGGTGGAGCTATTGTTATGCACAGAGTTACACCAATATTTCCCAACGCTTCCGAAATAGATGATATGTTTAGAAAAAAGTGAAAACATTGCAACATGCCGATTTGGTTTATTTGGCAATTAAATGTCATTTAACGCGTGGCCTTATGCCACATGACATACATTTCGCCATACATCGTTTAAATTCATACAGAATTAGTTCTAAACGCGAAATGATACATTCTTTTGCAAAATTTATTGCTAACAAATGCCTGGTTGTCACGACCAGTCCAATTTTCGGAAACCATATAATTCAAACCATCACGGCTGAGTATCGCTTTAAGCAAGGAAAAAATTAATATAATTCTTGTACCATTTGAATGGTGCGCTTCAACGTATAGTTTTGTATGGCGAGTAATCGGAGTAGTTATGACTGAATATGTCTTAAACGTCCGAGGGAGAAATATAGACACAAGTGCAATTTAATCCCAAATACTTAGGATAATCCATGATAGCCACATGATGTCAAAGATTCAAGAATTCACATTACTACCATACATATGGAATGAGGGCAGTCCAATTCTCCTTCATGCTTACTCCACCGTATTTTTACTTGTCCTCGTAGTCCTACTCTCAAATAACCTAATTCTGCATTTGGGAAACATGCACGACAGTTCACCTCCTGTGGGAGTAGTCACACTAAACTCGGTGTCACTAAACTATCCCACACTGTGGATGGAGTAAACATAAAATCTTTAGATACAAGAAAATATCTTGGAATTAATTTAACTTCTTATATATCGTGGGGAACGCAAATAGAAAATTTATGCGGCACAGCATTAAAGAAACTAGGTTTTGTTAAGCGTATCATAGGAAGGTCATCGGATGAATGAATCGGATAAGAAAGATTCTACTTCACTCTGGTTAGGCCACAACTCAAATACGCCGCGAGCTTTTGGGACCCTGATCATAATAATTTGACCAAAAAATTAATAAAATACAAAAAAAGCAGCACGATCCGTTAAAAACGGTTACGAGCGAACATATAGTGTCTCACAGTTTTTAGCGGGATTAACGTAGGAGCCCCTAGAAGCTCGGAAGCTACCAGTTAGGCTTGGGTTGCTTGAGAAATTCAGAACTGGTGTATTTCAGAGCGACACAGAGAATATTATCAAGACGCCCCACTACATCTATAGGTCTGACATAAGCAATAAAATAAGAGAGATGCACTGCCGACCAAATAGGTAGAAAAACTCGTTCTTTCTGCTCACAATAAGCGACCACAATAAAAAATTAGCTCCACTAAGTACACTTGCATGATGCACGTCACCATTTCACCTCCCAAAACCTTACAAATTTGCGCGGCTGGTGACCTAACACCCCCTGCCACACGTCTATGTGGCGGCTCGCAAGGTAGTATTTATACGTGTAGACGCAGAATTTTTAAACTAATAAGTATAGAGTTTTAAAAGTAAAGTAACCCAAATAATGAGCGAGTTGTGTCACGAATTATAGCCGTATCAGATTGCCTCAAACGTGACGCATTCCAAAACTACCCTACCACAAACTTTCTCCTGAGTTAGTATCTTCCTGAGTTAGCATTGAAGTAACTTCCTATCGCGCTTTTTTCCACGGGTACAACGCATTTTTTTCATATGAAAAGCAAAATTTTGTTTTATTATTAATTTTTTCTCGTATTGTCTGCTTATGCATTATTCATTACATATTATTAAGAGCACCCAGCTTTCCTGTCTATAGGTTTTTCTTTTTGTTACTCCATGCATGAATTTAACCGCGATTATTCATCAATTTTCCATTTCCGTCCATGGGTTCGACAGTAATTGACAGAACCAAAACCATGGTCGGAGATAAAAAGTGTGGATCTTAGAAAGAACAAATTCATTTAGTGATATGCACCAATTATAAATCAACGCCAGGAACTTTTGACTTGATCCTGTTTTGGACACTCTCGGTTTGTCCTGGCGTTTCCCTAAGTGTGAGTAAGGCCCTCCCTTAAGTGTGAGTATTATAAATTAGGATTAAAGACACGCACTTATTTACCGCAAAGACACTAATTTTTATTACAGCTTCCATCACAATGCTTGATCAATAAAACTCACACTTTATGACTCCTGACTCTTCCAGTAATAAAAATTAAATACTTTCTTGATGGTAAATATTTCCATTGAGTACATGCAGAAATCTTATTCGACCCATATTCTGACAAATTGGTTACATTCTTTCTTACATCATATGCTTTTATGCAAAATTTTATGGTCCCAGTCCGCACATGCGCAGTCCGAATTATTTTATTCCATGTCAAAATGAGTAGTTATTGAGTAAGCTCTTTATTATCACAATATCACTCATCACAATGTACAAAGTTTATCTATCTCCCCATCTGTTCTCCCAAGCTTCCTCCACTAACACTCAGCGTCATAGACTTCGGGCAAATTCCTTGAAAGCTAGTAGTCCAACCAGGAAGGAGACGATGCCATCCAGGAAACCGGTTTCTTCATTATTTTTCGCCACATGGGGAATACTGAGAGGTCCCATTCCGTCCGTCCCACGACTCCTCTTATTCTAGGTGACACCCACGTGGCGGGAGAAGGAGAAATCAGCTCGCTTCTTGGAGGAAAACCTATAGTGAGGCATTTAAGCAGAGGAATCGGGAGCGCCATTACCAGTCGAGGATCCGGCAGAGCGAGACGCAGAAAATGAGTCCGTCGTACCTACTCCTCATCACCACGGCCTTGCTGTTCGCAATGGTGTCGGCGTTCGCAGCGCCCGAGACTGGTCGGGTGGCGATGTCGGCGATTCCCGTGTCCAGCATCGAGGGAATCGACGTGGCCGCCGTGGGCGAAGCGGGAGGTCTCCTCCGGAGAACCAAGCGACAGCGAGTCAGCATAACTGAACTGGTCAACGGAAGGCAACAACAGCGACGAACGAACTTTAAGACGAACAACAGGAACAGATTCAGACCGTCCAACTACCGCCGCCGCGGTTAAATTTACCGCAACAATATGAAGAGTGCACATCTTTGTGGGGATACATCTCAGCCTCATTTCCTTCTGGATTTAATTAAGGAACATTAGTATGCAGAAGTATAAGTGGTGCTCTTGCTATTGTGTTCTTTCACATATACGAACGAATCAGTGCCAAACAGCCTGAATTACTAATAGTTACTACTTAGTACGTTAGTGAAGAAAGTGTAGCAATTAGGAACTAGTTTCATTGACTAACATCTTCAAAAATGTACTAATTAATATTTAGACGAGAGAAATAGTTTATTACTCCAGTGCCTTCTCTTCCCGTGAAAAATCAGTGCCGTTTGAATGAAATCTAGATAAAAAAATTCGTGGTAGTCTTTTGCAGTAATGGTGGCAGTTAGAGGTGAGATAGCTCGAGTTTTGAAAATTTGCTCCGTGCCATAAAACGAAGTGCACCACCAAGTTTAGTTCCGATGGAAACGGAACGGTGATCAAAATTACCCACGAGAGTTCAGTTCTAAACTAATAACACATCTTCCAGGAGAATGTTGTTTAAAAAGATAAGTGGTCAAGGTGATTATTTTGGACTACGATACGACTGTTTCTTTAAAAAATTTGAGTGAAAATTTTTGATACGGGGATTTGCCAGACAATGACTGATGTATTTATGCCAATCGTCTCATATATTGTAATGAAGAAGTGAAAAGTTATCTCGTAAGCATATTCATGCAAATTTATCACAGTTTACGCGAAATTTCTTTCCAAATTTTGGATTCTCACAAGTATTAAACTCAAGGATAAAATCTCAAGTCTGTTAAAAAAATTAAATGATCCTCTGACACACATTATAATTTTGTAACAATTTGTGAAAAAAATGTACATATCATAATAAATTGTATACCATTAGTGAATAACCTAAAAAGTGACACTTTTATTTTGACGATCAAACTGGAAGAAACGGTAAATGCTCAAATTAATTTCCATCCTTTTCGGTAAATATACGGTGTAAAGAGACCTTCCTCTTTGATTTTCCGCCAATTTCATTGCTCGGTCACCAAAAATACTTTTAATTAAAAACATTTAGTTATTGTTCATATTCCTTCCTTTTGATTTATAGTTGAGTCGTAAATTTGGCGTGTCAATAAAATGTCGAAGGAAATTGGTCAAAACGTAAATTATTGACAATAAATACATATATTACTGTCATATACTTAAAAGTATGAAATTAGCTATGATTATGTCTACATATCGAAACTGTTTTTCGTCCTTTGCAGGGTGGATTAGTACGTCACAGTTCTCAATCGTTTTAGTGGTAATAGCAAAGAAATATGGAGGTTGCAACAAAAACGGTTTTCATATACTTTTGTTGGCGATGTATCGCTCCATTGCGAACGAATAACACAGCGCAATGGAATACAATAAGAATCATTACGCTTTGTTTTACTATTGTTTCTTAGTTAAAGTTTACTCGTAATCCAATTGCTTTCAAATGCTTACTCAATGGGTTGCGAACCGTATCCATATCTGTGCAACTACTGGAGAAACTTTTCCTCTCTTTCAGGGTAAATGTAATTATGTTGCCAGGGCTGCCAACCATTTTCTTCCTCTTTTCCCCTCTTTTCTTAGTTAGCTCTTTTCCAGCACAATATTTTCACTTTCTAACGGAACGCTTCGTGTTGGCAACTGTCGCCAACACGAATTTTTTTGCCAACACGATTTTTGCTACCAATGTGCAGCATACCACTGCCTAAATTGCCCGAGTACATTATACTTTTTGTTTTCTGTGAGTATAACAGAAATATCTCTATATCATGGTTCAGGAAGTTTTTACGGCTGGTTCTTGTTATGTAGCAGTATTATACTCTGTTTACATAACTAGCATTCTAACGGTGTTAACTCTTACCATACTAAAAGTTCGCCACGTAAACGCAGGTTGGTGCTCACCCTAGTCAACTTTATAGCCACGCTAAGTTACTAGGGCTGGCGCTGGTCACCATCTTTTTTAATGCGAGTAAACGAAGGTTAGTTAGATTAGTAGTTAAGTGATCCAGTCCACTTGCAGCTTTTACTTGAAGCGTACAATATATTCCTAGAGTTTATCTTGTCACATTCCGTATCCATGCGTCAGTGCTAATTGCTTAATATATTTAAATGCATGTGTGAGTGATGAACCGTATTTTAAGTTCACCTTAAATTTACCTTAAAAGCGAGGAAGGGTCATGTGCAGAACTTGGAAGAAAAGGTCGTTTATTCCGCTCCATATATTAAGGGGCAAGGACTCAAAATGGAAGTTATTTATAATTCTTGCATGTCAAGATTACACCTTGAAATGTTTTTATCTATCATAAATGAGTGCAAAAGACATAATAACGTAATGTTTTCGGGGTATCTTAATGGAAAAGTATTGCATGGTGACATGTCGTTCTATTAAGGAAATTTATTCTCTCAATTTTCATCTTTCGATGCATAAAGTAATGTTTAGACATGAAATGAAAAGTTTATAGTTAAATAATAATGAATGAGAATTCAAACTTTGTGAAACATTTACATATTCAATCCCTTTTCTCGCCCATTCAAGTTGCATAAATATAGCGCACAGCCCAGAAAGAAATGGAAATCGACTTGTAATGTTTGCTGGGCTGTGGGCTACATCACCTTTTCGGCTGTCCACCAAAGGCCACCGGCATGCTAACAAGGGTTAAAGAGAACTGTGTTAACGCAAGTTAGTTAAGCTGTCATATCATTCTAACCCTAGTAATGTAAACGGGGCTTGAGATGTTTTCCTTCGATGACAGCATTGATGTAAGTACGATGTTCTAGCTAAATTTCTTAACTATATTCCAAACTTCTATCTAATATTTCGTCATCAAGCCAAATTATTCAGTTTGGCGGGATTATTACAATTTTCGAGCAGTTCAGGAATACATTAGCGATCCGAATCGACAAGAGACGAGTATTCCAGCACATAAATACATTATCAAATAAAGACACAAAAAAGTACATCACGTTTTAAGTTGGATATATTGAGTCATTCGGTAAAGCCATACAAGTAATGGAATACAGAATAAGTAATTAAACATGTTTTTACGGATAAAATTTCATGAAAAGTCTAAGCTTATTCATGAGAAGGCTTAAGGCATTTTAAAATTTGCCACGTTATCCGCCGACGATACAGTTATCTACCATGAAATAACCGAAGATGCGGACTTTGAAGTTCTGTGTCTGACCTTAACAAGGTTCATTCGGGGTGACAGGAGTTGGGGTTACAATTAAATATTAGTACATGCACCACAGTTCACTTCCTGTGAATGCCATCATAAAAATGCCATACCTATACTGTGGGTGGAGTAAACATAACATCTTCAGATACAGTAATACATCTTGGAATTACCTTAACTTCTGATATATCGTGGGGATTATACATAACCGAACATGCGTGGCGCAGCATAAAAGAAATTAGGTTTTGTTAAGCGTATAATAGGAAGGTCCTCAAATGAAAAAGTAAAAGAGAGATGCTACTTCGCTCTGGTTAGATCACACCTCGAATACACTGCAAGCATTTGGGACCCTGGTCATATTGAGCTAACAAAAAAAATTAATGAAATACAAAGAAAAGCAGCACACCTTCTTAAAACTGCTGCGAGCGAACATATTGTGTTTCACAACTTTCAGAGGAATGAAGGTGGGAGCTCCTAGAGACTCGGAGGCTACACGCAAGGCTTAGGTAACTTGAGAAATTCAGAACTAGTGTGTTTCAGAGCGGCACAGAATATTTTCATGACGCCTCATCCTACATCTAGGTCTGAAAAAAGCGATGAAATAAGAGAGATACGCTGCCGAACAGATTGGTACAAAAACTCGTTCTTTCCGCGCAAAGTAAGTGACTACAATAAAAACTGAGCTCCACTAAACACATTCTCATAATACACGTCACCATTTCACCTCCCAAAACCTCATCCCTTACATATTTTCACAGCTGGTGACCTAACACCCCCTGCCACACTCTCATGTAGCGGCTTTCAGGGTAGTATGTAGATATAGATGTTCATATTATCTTACGTCGAAGAAATGGTCATTTAGAGCATTTGTTTAAAAAGCCGGCATTTGATAATATTTTTCTAATAGCGCTACAGGCACGATGTTTCAATCAGGTTGGCAGCACTGTGTACTATACCTATGCCCTCCCCCCTCTCCTCCTTAGCCAATCCATCCTATCTCTTCCTCTTCCTGTAATCACACTTTAAGCCGACGGCCTTCTCTACCAACTCGGTGGAATACTAGGCACATAGTCGAGTGTCCCGAGTTCCGTGCCGTATCTAGGAGGGAATTCCGCGCGGTGGAACAACGGCATTTCTCAAAAGGCAAATCTAATATGGACTCAGAAGTACAAATTCTGAGAATGGTGATATTGATCATCTTGTAGAATACAGTCCTTGCCTCTTTGCAGGAGAATATAGCATGAGTGATAAATTTAACGTAACATGTGACAACGCCTTTAATTCATTGTAGCCCTTTGATTCAAAATATTAAGTTATAAATATATTCACAATCCCACTCTGAAGTAAATATATAGAAATGAAAAGAGTTCCGAAGGTATTGATGTGAAATGCTCACAAAACCAATGTATTGTATTTCTAGAGTGACTTTTTTGGGTTTTTAAGGGATGAACTGATATGGACATTACTTGATATTGTTTTAATCCGCGAAAGTAGGGGGCAAACTAAAAAGCAAACGGAAGAACGGGGTAGGTGTTTAGTTTCTTTAAAATTTCCATGTGGTTCTCTTAGTTCTGTATTATTTTCCACGTGATCCGTATCTGAAATAGGGTAACAAAGGTGAGTTTGTGGAAACTGTCTTCAGAGACTTCTTAAGAACTCCTTGCATAATAACGCTTTCTTTATCCTCTGCATAGGTAAATGCATCATACACACAAAATCCTCTAGTCACACACCTTCCGTATGGATTTATCGGATAAGTTTGAACGAAGATCGCCTTCTCTTATGACCTGCATTCTTCAGTAAGGTATTTTGTCCACTCCAAAGGTCTCTGTTGCCCTTATCTCTCGACATTTCCTCTCTATTTCGCGGTCTGGTTGAAACGTTGCGTTGAAACCGGTCGAGGTGCAATAAAAGGTGTGAAAAATACAAAGTGTTATATTTGATTAATATGAACTTCCACAAAGTAAACCCGTCAGCGATTTATCTAATGGCTCATATCCGAAGTTGTCCTAATCCATCTAACGCTATATAAGTAGGTTCTAAGGTCTCTTATAAGACAGATAATAAAAAAAAAGAAATATTTAAATAAGAGGGAAACGAGTAATTATTTAATCACGTTGACAATTTAATTATGTCAAATATATTTAGTTCTTTCTACGAAATCATGCGGTGAAGATTAACAACTGGATATTGGTTGCAATAATACATCGTTGTATCTCAGTAAATACTATAGGCCGGGGGTGGCGAACCTATGGCACGCGTGCCCAAAGTGCGCGGTGCAATTATTTCGGCACGCGGAGCTGGGAGGGCGCTACCTTTATCTCACTCAATGGGTTGGCATGCGACTCGAGCGAGTACACTCTTATTTCATAAACTTTGGCCTTCAATCGCCAAAAGGTTCGCCACCCCTGCTAGTATAACTTATAACCATCCTCCATCTTTGTCACTAGTTGCATTTCCATTGCTGGGTGAATTTTGCTCACCTTATTAGCCCTATATGGTGATCGGATGTATCAATTTTTACTGTTGATAATGTTTACGACCATTGAGCTATTATATCCATGTAGTGAAATTCAACCTAGATTCCAAAGTACTAAATACACAATTTCTCAAAATTGTAGATCGTGTCTATGTATCCCGTAAAGGCTGAATCCGTGAAGACGTTAGATCTTGTGCAAATTAATAATTTTAAGATTATTACTCAAGTTTCTGCTTGTTTAGTGAAATTGTGTAATTATATTAATATATTTATGCCGATCAACTGAGTAATATCTGAAAAAAGGTAAAATCCATGAGTTTACCTGAAAATAACTTTATTTGAGGATTTAATGCGACAAAATCCATAAGAAACCACTATTAACATTGTTAAGTAAATTGGAATAACAGAAGTATGACTATAAGTCAGCTTTATATAGATTTAAGACCACCGTGTGGCATTTATTTTTACGTTACAGCAAGTTTATTTCCCGGATAAACTCTACCGAAACTGCACTGATTTCAGAAGCCGCAGCTGATGAAACATTGACGTATATTTATTGATAAAGAACAAAATAAAATGGATTCCATTTAACATTTTCAAATCTCTGCCACCAATATAACTGGTTACTCATTTATACTCTCCTCTGATTCACTTAAAACTATACACTGGACTACTATCAAAACAAACGGCCGTAAGATATCGTAGAAATTTATCTGAAGTTGTTAAATCTGGTGAGATACAGGTAAAACTGCGGTGAAGAAGGTAAAGAAAACTGCGAAGAAGACTTATAAACAAAATATACCATGCTGAAGACATCCATAACAGGAAAATGGGTAATAAAAAGTATGTGAGATAATGACTTAGGAGAAGGATCCATTTCACTAAATTTCCCCAGTTTATTTGCTCAAAACATATTTAGCTCTATAATCAACACTTTTAACATTCTTAAACTCAAACAGAATCTTTGAGACCATGATGATTAATTTAAAGGATTAATGGCGGCAGAACTTCCCAAGTTTCTTTAGCTGTACGTAATGAATTATCAAACAACAGGGATGTATTACACACAACCAATATTTCTAGTGATACAGCTTTCTAGCGATGAATAAAAAGACCACCACAGGCTTCAATCTCATTCGGGCGGAAAATTATAACATCCCGTCTCTGAAGTTGCACCCAATGGCGATGTTTTCTGATCGATGTCACAACGGTGGAAGTTCGTCCATTATTATTCTTTACTGACACACTTTATTGTTCACACAAATCTGCTGACAAGATGAAAAACCTTCTTACAATACATCTTTTACTGACTCATACAGGTTCAATACAAAAAAATGACCCCTGGAATCGAATTGGATTTGCTTGGGTTATATGGAAGTAGGGTTGGGAGATAGATTTGATGGAAACGAGGGCTTTTAACGGACCAAATCCTCGCACATGAAGACCGTTCCGTCACCGAAAAAACGTCTTCGCAGTTGCACTTTTGCCGAAAAATTTGAATTGAAGGCACACGTTGGTCAATTTCACGCACAACAAACTCTTGAAATTTTTTAAGTATCTGATTCTTCAGGGGAAACTGGGTCTGCAGTGGCCCCGCTCCATTCGCTGACCCGGAGGGCACTCTGCCCTGTCGGGGGCCGCAAATATCGACTCGGGTCTCGCCAACTGCGACCGCAGCTTGATCGGGGCGGCATACGAGATGCTGATCTCCGCTGCGAGCGCGACCACCGCGAGAACGACGGCGAATCTCCACACCCTTGTCATCGTTTGGTCGATTTTCTTGAACTTGACTGAGACAGAGTGGCTAATTCGCTTATATCCAAGTGTATCTTCTGTCAATCTCTCTCTCGCACGAATGATATTGCTCCCATTTCCTCATATCCGGTAAAAACCCCACGTTGGAGTGTCAAGCCAATGAACGCTTTTTCCTATGCACGTTTAATCCTCGGATTTAAACTAAGATCCAAATTATTTTTTTATGATTTCGCAACATCCTGGCAAGCTTCCAACAATGAAGAAAGGGTGGTTGAGCCAAACCAAATACTAACATCCTGTTTTTTTGCGTGCTTATTTAAAAATATTACTTCCGGTGATAACATGCGTTTCCTAGTGAAACCAAAACTAACCCATAAAATATGAAAATTATTCCAAAAAAATTATTTCTGGACATATGATCCAACTCTAGCGCCATCTCTGGGAAATTACCGCGTAATGGCCACAATTTAACCAGAATTTAGCTTAGCACCCAAAAATAAGATGGTTTGTTACCTATAATCTATGTTTGTGCAATTATTTGGATTTTTTTCCTTAGTATTCACCTTTTACCGCGGAAGTGAAATTTACTAACCCGTATTAGGCCAAATTTGCGAAAACGTAACATTATTTGTAACCCCAAAAATGGAGTTTACAGTAATTTATTCAAACTGCTCTCACGGAATTCTACAGAGAAATGCATTATCTTATTTTTAAAGGTAAAACTTATCAGATTTTCACGATATAGGATTTGTTGAAAATATTCGAAATATGCGGTTTTTTGACGGCATGTGACTCTTAAGAAATAAGCGAGATATTTTTACAATTTGATTGATTTTTATGTAATCGAGAAAAACACCCGTTTTAAATATTGAACTCGCCAACCTATATCTTACGTTTTTAGCAATTTATGTTGAATATTTATTTAACAACAGGAACGTTTTTAGCAATTTATGTTGAATATTTATTTAACAACAGGAACCTTGTGTGACAAACTTTGGATCATAAAGTCAATGATGCGTTTCCGCAACTTTGGCCGCTCAGAGCACTTAGGTTTATGTCAATCATGGTATAATACCTAAGTACTCCGAGACCACCACCACCAAATGGATCCAGTAGTAACATTTAAAAAAGAGCGGGCCCGGCAATGGGCATGATAATTAAACGTTCCTCCTGTATCTCGTTGTAATTTTCAATATTGAAAATGAAATTACACGTTTAAATCTCACTTAAACATTTGAATTAATTTTAATAGTTTTCTAATTAACAATCTCCTCATACAAAATTACCCGTACTAACTTATGAATGTAAATCACTCATTAGTTACAATATCACATATTAAATCAAATCAGAATATGTATTTGTTAGCTCTTTCACGCGTGAATCACGTTGTTTCTTTTCGCCTTTTGGGCTACGACACAAATTTCTCAAAATTTCTAGGTGCCTTCACGGCCAGAGATTTACTTTGACCCTTCAAGGCAACATAAATGTATTCACTAGGCCCACATAAAAATATCCTTTACACATGTACATTTACATGCATACAAATTATGGTCCCTATGACTTCAGACGCGACACACATGCTATCGGATGACCCTCCTAGCTTGGTATCTGGTTTTGTCTGGTAGAACTCAACTATTTCGCAAATCGTAGCAGGCAAACCATCTCCTTCCCTTTTGAATTCCGCCGCAGATGAAATCCTGCTAAATTGTGTATATTTCTGTTTACAACTGCGACTAAGGATTTTGTATTTTCTGAATAAGCACAATCAAAGAATACTTCTTCTTGCTTATAATGTTAGCGGCGTAACGTTCGAGGCTCGCCTATTGTGTGTAGGTCCGACTATGGTGTGCCTAGTTTAAAAAATACTTTCGTGATACCAGTTATTAACGGTAGAATTTGTTGCCACGCAGCTACGATAGGTTTAAGCTACTCCACGTGCAGTGGTTCACATGTACAGCTCGAGGTTAATGAAGCATGTTTGTTAGTACAATCGCACATAAACAATGTGGAATTTTTAAGTTGATATGCCCGAAGACTGGTGATTGTTTTTAAAGCTGATGTATAAAATTAAGATAAAGATAAAGAAATGTTTATTGTTCTTGGACCACTTGGTCCACTAAGAACATACAAAAGGTAAACATTAGTATCAGAGCTCGATTACACAGAAAAATTGGATACATGCAATAAATGATATAAAAGTGGTAACAAAAAATACAAGTATAATGGTGAAATTAATACGATCGTATTTTAATACATAAACGGAAAGGATTTCGATATGTTACACAGTCATAAGGAAAGCAGAGTAAATTGGAGGTAAGAGATGAACCAGATCATTTGGTGAGTTACAGGCGACGCCTAGTGAATAATTTTTTTTGAGCAGTATATCTTTCCAATGTCAAATTATAGGTTATTATTCAGTACAATATGCTACTCTTTACCTGCTATCTTTTTCATATTCTAACTTCCCAGGATAAAAAAATCTGAGTATGAACCTCTTTCCTTCGATGCTGTTTATCCAGTTCTGTCCGGGTTACGTATTCATACCAAGACACTGATGATATGTAAAGTCTTCTTGAAAATAATTTCAGCCATGAGTTTCGATTTATAACCATGATAGATAATAGATAATTGGTTTATAACATAATTGATACAGGATAACACTAGATGAGTCATCATGATCATGGGAAATGTACGTTTAACTCGGTGACCACTTAAATTAAAAGAATCCGTTGCACCAGATAAATCCAGTCATGAGAAATGCAGGGTTATTGGAGATAAGAGATGAACCAGGTAATTAGCAGGCCAAGAGATATCAGCATGCTAACAGAAGTGGACCTTACTGAAGCGAAATATGTTGCTGAGAATTATGTTGATGATGTAAATGTTTGAATTGCCATAGCTGAGACATTACAAATCCATTTAGGATAGTATGAATAAGGACATATTTCAAAACGCCTAAAGAATCATCTAATAAACCAGAAAACTCATATGGAAAGAAGTTTTTCACTAAGTGGAGAGAGTATGGAGGTTATATCTTAGTATTTCCCTATTTATAGTGAGTGAAATATGATGATAGTGGGATGGCTTTCGTAAAAAATTGTCAGATATGAGGAAATTCCACAATGTTATGTTTCCTTTAGGTTACCATCGTCTTCTTCAACAAGATATGCAGCGGCTCAAGATCCGTAATGAAATAACTCCAGATATATTTAAAGATTTTAAAGAACATCCCATTTTTTAGATCATTCGTGGAAAAAATATGAGACCCCTGTTTGACGATTTCAACGATGAAATTTTTCCAGCTTAGTTTATCTTCCTGTAGCTTTGCCAATGACTATCAGACAATTCTTACTTTGGGTGTCATTCTGCCAAATAATTTATTTAAGATAAACCTATCCGAATCTCATCATTGGCTGTTTAATCCTAAGATTGTTTGACAGCAGCCCCATACCCTTCCCTATCTAATGCTAGTTCCCTTACGTCATGGTATCCCTCCCTATGAACTTTCCTCTTTATTTAGTCCATAAACTTATTCCTGGATCTTCCTCTGGGGACTTTTCCCTTTATTTTACCTCCAATTATGTTACTCACATAAACCAATTTTGTCTCGAAGTATGTCCAATCCATCTCGTTCTACTTTTCTGCATGGTGTTCCATATGATCCTTTTTTCTTCTACTCTTCTGTACAATTCATCATTTCTCATTTGTTCCGTCCATTTTATTTTCAGCATTCTCCTCCAACACCAGGTTTTGAAGGCTTCAATTTTTTTCTATTTTTTTCTGGTCAGATTTTTCGATGGTCCATGCTTCCGATCCTTAGAGTGCTACGCTCTACACGAATGCTTTCACATACTGTTTCCTGGTTTGTAGTCCTATCTTCTTTGAGCACAGCAGTTGTCTTTTTCCCATGAACGCCTTCTTAGCTTGGGATATTCTACGATTGATATCCGTTGTACTTCTTCCGCCCCACGTGATGGTGCTACCGAGATAGGTGAAGTAATCCACTTGCTCTAATCTCTCTCCTCTCAGAGTGACTTCTACATTCAGCCTCTCTCTTCCGCATACTAGGATTTCGGTCTTTGTCTTACTTATTTTCATGTTATATTCCTGGAGAGCTTGGTGTATTGCATTTAGTGACCGTTAAAGATCCTCGCGGTTTCCAGCCATGATTGCGATATCACCTGTGAAGCGGAGCATGTTTATTTCTTCTCGGTTAATCTTTATTCCGCTCAGTGCAGTTTCTTGCGCTTCTCGTATGGCCTCCTCCAAGTTCATGTTGAGCAGTGAAGTTTCTTACTCCTTTGTCTATCCGAATCTATTGGGTCCATATTATTGTTATTATGTTCATCCGATGGATTATTATTCAAGATCTTACAATATGATACCGAATAGTAAAATATAAAATGCAAATTTTGGCTTAAGTGCTAGGTTTAGTTTGGAGTTACTCATGGTTGTTTCTGAAACTTCTCACCATCGTGTACTTTCTTATATTCTTTGCTTCGCACAGAATCACTCCGGAAACATCAAGAAACCATCAGGAAAATTGCAAATTTTTGACATTTTTTTCATTAAATTTATAATTTTGGCTAAGAATCGCTACCTGAAGATATAATTCGATCGAGTTGGAAATTTTTATGGGTTAGAAGGACCACCAACCACAAACTTAAAGCGCTAGCCGCAGGCCGATTTAGAAACAAACGGTTTTTTGATCCACCCTACTGCACATTAGCCATGACCAACTGTACTCGCACATCTACAGGGGCATAGTAAAATTTGAATGATACCTGGGCGAGCTACGGCAATACTTTTACTGGGCCATACTAAAATGAACATAATTGCGAAATCTTCTATCTTAATATTCTACAATTACATTTGATGGTCCTTAAGCATTGTCCAAATCATTTTCTTCAAAGTGAACTGATTAGCGGCGCAGTGAACTTTTAGAATCTCAATATAAATCAACATAATAAGGAAAGTTGTCTATCGGCGTGTACATACTCCGAAAGTTCCTCATTTAACATTCGGCGTTATATATTTGGGCCATCGAAAAAACCTGCTTCTTCATTTTTTTTTCAGTCGGCGAATATTTTTAAGGCCACACTCGTTCATTTCAACGTCTCCCCTCGTTTTTGGCGACAGCGTTGTGAAATTAAGGTTACCGCCTCGCTCCTTGAAGGTGAACGTTTTGTGTATTCTGGGCGCGCCATTACCATTCGAGGATCCGGCAGAGCAAGACACGGAAATGTTGACCATTCTCCTCATCACCTCGGCCTTGCTGGTCGCGATGGTGTCGGCGTTCGCATTGGAGGCACCCGAGACCGGTCAGGACGACGAATCCACTGCCCAGAATCGAGGAAACAGACTTGGCCGCCATGGGCAAAAGGGAGGTGACTATCATGTCATCATATACGGGTTGGTCAAAGGCAGAAAGCCCTTTTCACCGAAAGCACCGTGCTAGGGTGTCGATGATTATCAGGAACAGATATAGACCGAATGTTGACCTCCTCCGGGAGATAACGCAAAAATAAATAGATGGCACATGTTTGTGTGAATACATCACAGACTATGTGTTTTGGATTCAATCAAGGAAAATTTGGATGCTAAAGTGATATTCGGTGCTCTTTATTATTATTCGGTGCTATTAGTGAGTTTTCTCTCGTATATTTATGAACCAGTGCCTGAAAGTAGCCTGAAATGCTTTTAATACTTACTAATAATGAAAATGAAGATGGTGGATTAATTAGGGATTAATTTTATTGTTTAATTTCTCCAAAAATCTAATTCGTATAATGAGATCGGAAAAAATTAGTTTGTGTCCAAGTGAGTGTCATTTATTTTTGTTATACATCTGTGCCAAGTGGTTGAAACAAGTGTTTAAACATTTTTTGATGTCTCTGACAGTAATGGTGGAAAACAAGCTATGAGGCTATATTAGTTCCGACGAAAACGGAATGGTGATCGAATTTTTACATAAAATTCCAGTTATATGTAACGATAAGCCATCCAGAAGAACATGGTTTTAAAGCAAGGTGTTCAAAATGTGATCAAAATTAACTACGAAAATACATATATAATGTTCAATTAAAACAGTATCTAGGTTAACTTGGTGGTAAGTTTCCATAGTTATATTTACTCTCACTGTACCTCAAATGCTTTCATCATTGACTGAAACAGCTTAGCTGACTGACAAATCAATGGTTGATAGTCTGCAAATCTTACTGACAATCAGATCCGCTACTACTTCAAATCTACATTCATCTCTCCATATGTCTCCCTTACCATTTCTTGTGAACCTACGTTTTAATCTACGGCGATCGTGGGAACCCCTGCCGCATTCTATATTCTATCAGGGCCCATCCCAATTCCATATAGACTACCCTAACCTGTGACCTCAGGCTCACATAAGGATTGAGGATTAGGCGTCTGTCCCTCCAGTTGATCCCTCATTTCCTTAGTGCTTCATTAGTTTCGCCCACTCCACCCTGTCAATATGCTCTTTGCACAAGAAATAAAATATAGGTTGGTTTTCTTCCATTGATTTATTTTCTTAGAACAAAATGTTTCGACACAACGGTACCTGATGATGACACCCTTTTGTCGAAACACGTTGTACCAATAAAATAAATCAGAGGAATTTATATTTTTATCTATCAATCAATCGCCTGTCCCCAGAATCTCGTCATTCTTTACCACGTACTTTCAGCATTGAGTTTAGTTTTTTCGCTCTACCTTGGCGTCCATGTCTCTCATACGTAGGTAAATACATTCCATAGTAAGATCATCAAAAATTTTATCCTAGTCTCAAAACCAATACTGTTACATAAATACCATGAAGCTTTACTTGAAAGGCTAAAGTTGTTCTCATATTAACATCTGAGGAGCAAATTCTTTCTTTCTATATAATACTACACAAGTAACAGAACTCTACTACTTCCTCTGTCCTTACTTTGCCTATCATCAAAGAAAAGCTGCACGCTTCGTTAAAATCTGTTAAGAGGGAACATATTGTTTCACAACTTTCAGAGGAATTAAGGTGGGAGCTCCTATAGACTAGGAGGCTACGCGCCTGGCGTAGCTTGCTTGAGAAATTCAGAACTGGTGTATTTGAGAGCGACACACAGAATATTACTATGATGCCTCCTTGCATCTCTAGGTCTGACGGAAGCAATATAATAAGAGAGATACTCTACCGAACTGATAGGTACGAAAACTCGTTCTCTTCGCGCACAATAGGTGACCACAATAAATACTGAGCTCCACTCTATACACTCCCATAATACACGGTATCATTTCATCTCCCAAAACCTTATCCCTTACATCTTTACACGGCTGGTGTCCTAACACACCTTGCCAAACGCCCATGCGGCGGCTCGCAGGGCAGTAAGTAAACGTAGATATAGATTATTATATTTGTCATTTTTCAAATTTCCACATTCTCTGCCAGCGTGAACCCTATCATTAACCAAGTGGTAAATTATAATTATAAGCTTTAATAGAAAATTATTTATAATTATAAGCATTCGGCGCATTTTTTCCCTGAATCAATTATTAGAGCTATGTAGTCCGAAAATCGAATAAGCCATTTCCAATAATAAGCCATTCGAATAATTCATGTATTGCTATTTATCCATCCGCAAAAGTTTACACATAAATAGCAAGACTAAGAAATTGGTTGCAATTAACCCTGGTGATTCATTTTATCTTGGACTATCTTGGTTTTCCATTGGAGTCGTCAGGGTGACACAGTGCGTTAAAAATAAAAATAAACTTGCTAAATATATTTTGGTGGGATGTATCATGCATGAATATCGACACTTCAATAAAAAAAGTTCCACTGTAGGACTGGATGGAGAAACCAATGAAAGGCCAATCAACCAAGGAAACCAATAAATTGGCCTTCATTGGGATCTCATAAGGTCAAGCTGCAAAAGAATGCTTAACCTAAGATAAAAGCTGCAAAAGAGTGATTTTTCGTTCTGTATTTTGAACTCTGTTTGGATTTGGAGCATCGATTTACTTTGACAATCATTTCCAGTCCCTCAGGTTTTCCATCACTACGCTATCCGGGTGTATGACAAATAAATCCAAACCCAAATAAGTAATTCAGGAAAAGACTACAGGTATTATAGGATAGGTATATGGATCTAATTAAAATGTGATTAGAATATCCTAATTGATTTTATAAAAAACAAGATACTTTGGATGGATATTAGTCATGCCATAAAATTTGTTGCGATAATCTTCATTAAGATAATGGAAACTGGTTAAAAAGAAAACACATCAAAGACGATTTTCAAGCTATTCCTATTAATCACTGAAATAAAAGAATGAAGTATATTTTAGTGGAAATTTTTCTAAGAGAACAAATAAATCATTCCAGTGTTCACGGCATAATTGAGGATTGTTTATATAAAACTCTGCAACGGATTTTTAATAACATGAAAGGATGGTAATCTGTAAATTGAGAAATGTAACAAATGCTTGATTTTTGCCAGGAACTGTCAACGATTTCGTTAATTATTGTGTAATACTTGTGTGTGTGGTGTCAGAATTGCTGATTGTACATATGGCTACTTACATGTATAAAATAAAATTGTGAGTATTCCTTTGTAACTTAAATTATAATTGATTATTCTATTCTTCCCAAAAAATGAAAATATTACTTCTATAATTTGTACTGTAACTATTTTAACGGGCCCCTCAAAGACTCTGGCAAGTATCAGGTTTTTTTGACGTCAAAATAGCAGTAGACTTGGTAGGGGTTTGGCAGAATTCCCAACCACGTCAGACGCCCTATGAACAAGGTGGTAACGCTGTTTGGGCCCCGAACATGAAGTAGACGGAGTGATCCCAGGATGATGGCATTCTGCATAGGTGCTGCTGGTTACTGCCCATCAGCAACGCCGGCATGAATTAATTTGATACTTTTTTTAACAGGAAGCCTTTAAAATCACCGAGCACATATTTAACGGGGGATACCAGTTCACCATATGACAGGGGAACATTTCGCGAAGTTCGAATCGCAGGGTGGGTACTTAGTCCGGTTTTCAACCTCCGATGCGTACGTATTCCCTACTGCCGGAACAAAAGATATCAATCATAAGCATGACGCATGAAATGATGAAGTGGACAAAAGAGTAATAGAGGAAAGGATAATATGTAACACCATACAGAAAAGAAGAACAAGATGGATTGGACACACCCTGAGAGACAATGGATTTGTGAAGAACGTAATTGAAGGTTAAATAGAGGGGAAAGTCCCCAGAGGAAAACCCAGGAATAAGTTCATGGACCAAATAAAGAAAAAAGTACATAGGAAGAGATACCGGGATGTAAAGGAACTAGCATTAGATAGGGAAGGGTGGAGGGCTACACTCAACCAATTTTAGGGTTGAACGACCAATGAACGAATCTCATTCTATGTACTGTTCTCTTTATTTGGTCCATGAACTTATAACTTGGTCGTCATCTTAGGCCTTTTCCATCTATTTTGCTATTTGCCTTCAATTATGTTATTCAAAAATCAATTGTGTCTCAGGGTGTCCAATCCAGTTTGTTCTTCTTTTCATACGGTGATCCATATGGTCCTTCCCTCTTCTACTCTTCTGTACACTTCATCGTTTCCTAGGATAGGAAGAGGTACCTGGTACATCTCTTCATAAGATGAGATACCAGGAGGTAAAGGAACTCATTAGATAGGGAAAGGTGGATGGCTGCAGTCAACCAGTTCTAGGATTGAACGACCAATAAATGAGGAATGAGACGTGTGAGGTGGGCGATATCAGGCTTGGTGGCATCAAAGACCATTATAGGATCAACGATAAAAGATCTGCCAAGGATTAACGATCAAAGATCACAATAGGACTTATAATAAACATTCAAATGGCACTCACAGATAGTGCAAAGAATATTAATTGGGGAACTTCATTGATTGTTCAAAGAGTGTTCAATGTAGATGAATCGCACATGAACAGTTTTTTAATGAAAAACATATGAGCCATGAAGGAATGTTAGAAAATAGTTCTTTTGAAATGGTTTTCATTTGAACTACTTTCGAGCAAATATTATTTAATATGAATTGTTGATAGTTTTAACGTGGGATCCCTTTAAATACATCAGAGACTTTACATGTACATTTTTTACAGACTTCTCATGACTGTATAACTAAATATGCTTGGTAAATTGAGGATATTTCAAGCACCTACTTTATAAATAACTCATTAGGTCCAAAAAGAGAGCGGTAAATATACAGCCAAGTTCATTATTTTTATTTTTTTATAGGTTTTTATAATTTTTTATTATTTTTTGTATAATCTCGTATGTCAAGTTAGAATATTCCTAGAATGCAGAATGAATATATTCGTTGGAAACTTCAAATATACATGGTTTAAATAAGTTCTTAAATGTTCAACCAGGGAGCATTTTTGAATAATACTTTGCGGACTGGAAACGAAGGGTATATGAACAGTCTAAAATGACTATTTCAATCTTAAACATTTAATGAACGTTCTCTGGTTGTATGCTCAGGATAATTCAGTCGTGGACTACTTTTGAATTAGTTCATGAATGTCTTTTGCATGGTCTCTCCCCACTGGGGACTTAGTAATTCCACCAGAATGTACATTGGTCGTTCCCCTGAAGGACAAGATACCTCCAGAGGATAAGAGAATTTGTAAGATACGTGTGACAGCCACGGTAAGCGGGTTACACGAAAATGCACATAATCGCGAGATCTTACACCTAAAAATTTATTCCTGAATTTGATGGCCCATATGCATAGTCCGTATCATTTTCTCCCGAGTGAATTGGAGTAGCCTTGCAGTGAACTTTTAGAATCTCAATTTTCGCTTAAAAAATTAGGAAATATGTTCATCTGCGTGTCTGTACTGCAAAACTTTCTCCTTATGCATTCGACGTTATCATTTCGGTAAACATTTTTTTAGCATAGTGAGCCAACCAGGAAGGAGACGATTTCATCCAGAGCACCGTTTTCTTCGTTTTTTCGGCGGGGAAGTATTTTTAAGGTGACGTCCCTCCATCTCTCCTCTCCTCTTGTTGACTCCTCTCGTATTAGCCTCGCCCACGCCTCGGCGGGAGAAAAAGGAACCACCTCGATGCTTGAAGGTGATCCTGCGTAGTATAGTCTCTCGCCGGAATGTCAAATATTTTCACTTTTCACCTATTGTCATCCACGCGTGGATGAAGGGGAAACCTTGTCAGATGACCAATAGTAAAATTACACCCCTCTGGCACACAAGGGTTTCACTGCTCCATGTCCATCAAACCTTAATGAACAATATTAATAACATTTAAAACATTGAATTAAATTATTAAATAAATTTGTCAAACAATTAGTCATAACATAATAAACATCTTTAAGTCTCACCCCAATACTTTTTTATATTCTCGTGGAAGCAAGAATTCTTCCAGGATAACATTTGACTCGAATTCACTCCGGCTAAAATAAGATGTTTTTCACATTTCTCAATTGGTGTCTCAATCATAAATTATTCCCATTGTCCTATTCCCAGGAAAGTCTAATAGTTCAATTTATTCCCCTATTTTTCACCACGCATGACTCAAGGTAAAAATCTTGTCAGATTCCGCATTGTCAAATCACTGCACTACGACACATCAAGATTTCATAGCTTAGTATAGCATAGAAAAGGAATCCTATGAGTGGAATAGTTTCCAGTTTTTTTCATTTTTGTCGTTAAAATAAAGGCGTCACTTATCGGGTGTGCTAATAACGGTATACAGTATATTATTTCATTATTTTTATTAGCATATTTAGGTTAATATTCTTGGCATAGTTATAAAATGCGTCATCAGACCTGCAAATCTATGAACAAAGAAGATTTTTTTATTCCTGGGCAAAATGGTTGTGAGATTCCGAAATGTGGAAAGCACGATCACCTTAATTAGAAAATTTGCCCTGTAAGTTCATATTGTGATAAAATCGATTATGATTTGTCGTAGTCCAATTTTTTTTTCACTGTAAATACCTTGCTTTAAAGCGATATTCATCAAGATGGCGTGTCCCTACGTAGAACTGAACTTCCGTGGAACAATTTGATCACCATTCCGTTTCCGTCGGGACTGAACTTCATTGTGCACTTCGGTCCATTGGCAAAAAATTTGACATATAAAGATCGAGTAATTCCATAGCTATTTTCCACCATTATTACACGAGACATTTACGAATCTAAATGGTTTCATCCTCTCGGCACATATGCATAACATGAAGAAAAGACACTCACTTGGACACAAACAAATTTTTCCAGATCTCATTATACGAATTAGATTTTAGGAGGAATTAAACGATAAAATATATCACAAATTAATCCACCATCATCATTGTCATTAATAGTTGGCATTAGTAGCATTTTAGGCCACTTTGAAGTTCTTAAATGAAAAAAAAATAAATTCCAAAATTTCGTAAATATACAAAAGCAAAAACACTCATAGGAGCACCAATTATCCTTTTAGCTTCTAAATGTCCCTTGATTTGATCCAAAAAAACTCAGTTCATGATGTACGCACAAAAATACATGCCATCTTCATATTCTCGTGCTACACTTATCCAAGAACGAGATCGAAAATCGGTCTGAATCTGTTCCTGATATTCGTCACAATCCTTTTATGTAATGGCTCTGGTGTCGGTGGTCTGCCCTCGACCACTGAGGTTGTGGTTAAAACACCATCCTCATCGTTATTGCCCATGGCACCCGAGTCTGTTTCCTCCATGCTGGGTGCCGGCATCGCCAGTCTCGGGTTCCGCCAGTGTCGGGTTCCGCCAGTCTCGGGTTCCGCCAGTGCGAACGCCGACACCGTCGCGAGCAGCAAGGCCGCGGTGAAGAGGAGACGGTACGACGGACTCATTTTCTGCGTCTCGCTCTGCCGGCTCCTCCACTGGGAATGGCGAGGCATATAACTCTGCCAGTTGGTTCACAATAGGTTCACCTTCAAGTTCACCCCGGGGTGGATCCATATTCTTCCGCCTCTACTTTCTAAAAACGAGATCCTCGCCTTGAGGACGTACTCCGGCATACCACACGGCGCCAACCCATAAAGTGAGCCAGAGCGAGACACCCCATCCCAAATATTTGGGCAACGGGCTCTCTCGGTTCGCAGAGATGTGTGGTAGGTTTTTCGCGAAAGCGAAGCCGACGGCAACTCGTCTCTGTTGTTTGGGGTAACCAAACTAATACGAGCACTTCGGGGAGGCGGAGGCCCAATAAAGGTCCTTTTGACCTCAACCCGCCTCATTGGTGTCGGCCTCGAAGGGGCTACGGTTTCGTTAACCTTCCCTACCCGTCCCTTCCTTCCACCTCTTCCAAGTCCCTGGGTATAAGCGTAAAGCTTGCAGACCGGGGACGGAAGTTGTAATCCTACGGTGAGAACCGAAACGCCTATCTAAAAACGAGAGTGGTCTGAATAAAGGAATGTGATCTTAAAAATATTCGCCGGCTTAAAAAATGAAAAAACCAGTTTTTTGGAAGGCGTCGTCTCCCTCCAATTTGTCTTTCTATCATTCCAAGATTTTGTGCGAAGTTTACTACGCCTAATGTTATAGAGAGAGTTTTTGGGGGATGGATACGCAGATAGGAAAATTTGACGTCTCCACGAGCAAACGCCTCTACTATCTAAAAACTAGAGTGGTCAGAATAAAGGAATGTGATCTTAAAAATATTCGCCAGCGAAAAAAATGAAGAAACCGGTTTTTGGAAAGCATCGTTTCCCTCCTGTTTATCTTGCTATCGTTCCAACGTTTTGTGCGAAGTTTACTACGCCGAATGATATAGAAAGAGGTTTTGGAGGATGAATACGCAGATAGGAAAATATTACATGACTACACCAGCAGACAGTGTATATCCTTTTTCGTCTAAGCCTACGATCTACCTTCATCATCCCGTCCATGTAATCTATTCTCTTTCTTCCCCTTCCCCGCTTGCCCAACATCCTTCCCACTATCACACTCTGGAGCAACCCATCAACACCCTTCATAACACCCTTCAGCCTTCTACCCTGCCTATCCTTGATTTCAGTGTGAAGTTTCCCTTCCTCGCCCACCATCTCAAGCACTTCTTCGTTAGTCTTCTTTTCCAATTATTAATTTCACCAGTGGCAACGTAAAAATAACCACGATGTTAGATCTTCACTTCTTCTTTAAATTCGAAACTTCTAAAAAAATGTCACGTCCTCAAACGAAATTATTGAACTTGAGAGGAATTTACACAATTCGAGAATAAAAAAAAAGAATTGGATCCTAGTCGACATGAGACGGGTATTCCGGCTTAATGATTAAGTAGTATAATTCGCCAAGAATATACATCATATTTCCAGTTGATAAACAAGATTCATTCCTAAAAATCGTCATTTCTTCATATGTGCGAAAAAATGGGCTATATAATATTTTTTATAAATATCTATAAATCAGTGAAAATGCAGATTTAGAAAATCCTAATATCACGTAGAACATTATTTTTTATTTTTATCACCATGTGGTAATTCTTAAACAGTTTAAAAATTATGTTGGAAATTGCATTTGGATGAAATACATATTATGGCATACAGAATGAAGAATTAAAAATCACAAAAAAAGTAAAATTTCATTATATCTCAGTATATTTCATTATATATCCGAGGACATGTTCAAGGAATTTCAAAATTGACCATGATATCTCTCGTTCGAGAAATAGTCATTTTTTGCAACTAGTTTGAAAATCTGTATGATAATGAAATTTGATTAAGAGTTTTGCAGACACAATGCGTTTCCCTCAGATAATCCTGCTAGCATTTCGTACCTTCTCCTCTTTCCCCTCATCTCCTTAGCCAACCCATCACATGTGTTCATCTTCGTGAAATCGCACTTTGCGACGGCGACCTTCGCTATAATACATTCGACTGCCGGACGCATAACCAAGCGAATGTCTTAAGTCCCGTTCCATATTCCGGCGGTAAGTCCGCTCGGATTTACCTCAGCGTTTCTCAAAATGTAGATATAATATGAATTCAGAGGTTCATATTTTGAGCATGTGCATATCCTAATCTTAAAGAATGTTAGTTCTACCTTCTTGCCGGAGCAACTACTTCCTTATATACGTTAGGACGTATCATGAGTGCTGAAAAAGTTATATTCAAGAAGCGGATTAAATTTAATATTTCTCTTTAATTTAAAATTCAAAAGTTTCAAATACATTCACGTACCCACTTAGTAGTAATATTTTGAAATGAGTGAAGTTCCGAAGAATCGATAGAAAATACATTTATATGCCATTACACTGCATTTCTCGAGTGACTCACCTGGGTTACTAATTGATAGACTAGATGATATAAAATTTACTTCTGTTTTATTCAACGAATGAAGGGGAAACACTATATATCAAACAGTGATACAAGGTGACTATTTCACCATATTAAACATTTATCCTTATGATCTCCTTAACTCTATCATTTTTCAAGTTACTCGTATTTTGAAGAGGTAGGCAAAGGTGGATTGGAGAAATTAACTTTGGTGACAGCTAAAGACACTCTCTAATTGATTACGACTCAAACTTTAAGTCATAAGTTACTGAAGTAGTCCAAGGGCTTCTCTCAAATGCAATCAGATAAAATAACTTCCATTATAAAAAAATATTATAAAACCACGAAAATCCGTTCGTCTCTTCCTGGAGAGCAATGTTTGACAATCCCTGCTAGATTTAATGCATTTCCTTAAATATGACATTTTATAAGCCTTCAATATATAGATAAACAAGAGCCTTTGAATTATATCCTTTACTTTATTAAATCTCAAATAGATATAGTTTTTGCGGAACAAACTTGAAGATTAGGAATTTTGAATTCATACCGATCAGAAAGTAGAGCATTTTAATTACTTAGGTAGTACGCTCTAAGAAAACGGGCATAGTATCAAAGGCATACGGAAGAGAATAGCGCTAGCTAAGGAGGCGTTTAGTAATAGAAGGGAGCAAATGACAGGGGCCTTGGGTAAGGATGTAAAGAATAGGCTGGTGAAGAGATAGATGTGCAGCATAGCATTGTATGCGGCAGAAACTTGGACACTAAGAAAGGAGGAATAGTATTAGCTACAGGCACTTGAGATATGGGCGTGGAGAAAGATAGGGAAGGTAAGACGCAGGGAGAGGAAGGCTAAGGAGAAAGCGCCTGAGATGGTGGGTGAGGAAAGGAAACCTTTGAATGAAATACGAGATCGGCAGAGTAGGTGGCTTGAGGATGCATTAAGGGGCAAGGGATTGCTCAAGAATGTGATAGAGGGAAGGATGTTGGGCAAGCGGGGAAGAGGAAGAAGGAGAATAGGTTTAATGCACATGATGAAGAAGGGCAGATCGAATGCAGGGGTGAGAGAAAGAGAGGCAGAGGAAAAAGGAAATACTAGAGCGAGACCCTGAAAGTGATGAAAATCGATATTCAGCAAAACCTACCTAAACCTTATACCAAAAATATAAAAAAAACGAAATGCTTCAAAAAAACCAATGAGGGAACTATGAAGACAAATTATCTGCTGCACTATCATCGAATGTCTGTTTTGATAGTTTAATATAATTATTTCCTGGATTCTCTTCCTGCCACCAACCCAACCAACACCTGACCTTGACCTACAGATTCGTTTCCTCACCCGCCATGTGCAACACTTTCTCGATCGTCATCCTTTCCTTCGACCGAACCCACTTCATCCCCCTCCACTCTCACCTCTCGGAAGGTTGCTCACTATTATCGTATAGTAAATTAAAATAAATATTATCATAATAGATACAAAAACTCGTTCTTTCCGCGCATAATATGCGACCTCATTCAATTCTGAGCTCCACGAAATACACTCCCATCATTCACGTCATCAATTCACCTGCCTAAACCTTACATCTTTACAACGCTGGTGTCCTAACACTCCCTGCCAAATGGCCATGAGGCGGAGGGCTTGCAAGGGTTTTATGTAGATGTAGATCGTCTTATAGTTGGCCGTTTTGAAGGCCGTTCTATCAGTTCGTTTTCCTATCCATCGCTCATTTATTTTTCCATGGAATCTTCCAATTAACCGTTTCACACGACGTAATTTTCAAAGCAAATACATATTTAAACAGTTTGCGCTATAAGGTGTCTCGTGTAAATCAGTCCTTAGAGTCGACGTTCCTACCAAATAAAACACTGCATCTCACGTCATGATGTTCACTAGCCTCTTCTTAATACCTTTACCCTATGTTCCAGACATTAGCTACCTTCTGTTAAACAGGTATAAGACCAAAAAGCTGTTTGATTATTTTCAGCTATGTCCCATGTATTTTGGTGTGGTGAAAACGAAAAAAATATTGAAAAAAATCCTGGACGTCAAAATTCGTCAAAAAATGCAAAATTATTTTCAAATTAAGTAAACGTTTCTCAATTTTTGGTATTTTATTCTCTTAGGGTTTTTAACCAAATTTTAAGTCAAAATTGCTGTTAGTTAACTCACATCAGTACATTCAAGATATATTACGCCAATAAAATATAACCTTCATGGAAAAGAACTTTAGGGTATGCTAATGAACCCAGCATCAACATATTGCAAGCTGAACGAGCGAGATCTGATAAGCCTAGGCTTGACTCAATCGCATTTCGTTCTACATGTTACTTCCAAACGTGAATCCACGAATCAATAAAGGACCAAAATAAGTAGATTATAGAATTGTTTTAGTTCTCACTTTTTCATATAAGTTCGTGTTAGCTCGTCATTATCCAACCGTGTTTCCCAAAGTTAGCAGTATGGCTCAGCGGAAGCGCATCAATTAGCCTGACAGTTTCTGTTACATTTGTGGAGAATATACAGTGTTGAAGCAACAGCTGAATATTACAGACTTTATGAAAATACCTCGCATACTTTGGTCTACGGCTTGGAGATCAAGATAAAGCTTGGAAGTCTCATAAAGTGTGCAAGCGGTGTATTGAGGACCTCCGTAATTGGTTCAAGGGCAAGAAAAAACCTTTCCGTTATGGGATACCTATGGTATGGTGAGAGCAGAAGAATCATAGTGACGATTGTTACTTTAGTTCATGCGAAGTGAAAGGTTATAATTCAAAATGGAAGCATTCCATTTCAAACCCAACCCTCCCTCAGCAATTCGTCCCATCCCTCATGGTACAGATATACCAGTACCCAAGGCTCCTGCTACCTTGGAAGACATAACTAGTTCCGATGAAGGTGGAGTCTTCCCTGAACCAAATGATGAATCAAGCTCTGACTTTGAAGATGATACCAGACCAAAATTATTTTCCCAGGAGGAGATGAATGATTTGGTGAGAGACTAAAATCTTGCTAAAGATGCCGCTGAGTTACTCGGATCAAGGATCAAAAGCAGGAATTTATTGTTGCCAGGAGTATCTTTTTCATGGTTCAGGCATCGTGAAAAGGAGTTCGTTTCTTACTTTGCCCAGGAAGACATGTTGGTTTATTGCATTGATATCCAAGGTTTGATGGGTCAATTCAAAATCCAATATGACGCAGCGTAATGGCGTCATTTTAAACAGTTTCGGCTGTCGTATGAAGAAAAAATTGTGAGAATATAAAAAAGGTACGTTATGAAGGTAATGCTGCTATATACCTTGTGTAAACATTATTATGTAAAGTACTTTTAAAATTAAGTATATACAATATAAATACGTCAAATTTTATAATTAATATTATTATAAAAAATTGCAATTTAAAAAAATTGCTTTATTAACATTTTATTTTTAAAAACTAATGGAGTAGCAGTATTTTTTTCGAGCTGATGCTTCATAATTCCCCTTATAGTGGGTCATATACTGAAATACATTATGTTTTCCCCACAGAACCAATCAATGAAGATCGAAGGCTAGAAATTGGTTGGGATGGTACAGATGGTGAAGAGATAGGTGAAGTGGTGAAGAATATACCAGATAGGTACAATAACTCGTTCTTTCCGCGCACAATGAGCAACCACAATAAAAACTGAGCTCCACTAAATACACTCCCATAATACGCATCACCATATCATCTACCAAAACTTTATCCCTATCACATCTTTACACGGCTGGTGTCCTAACACACCCTGCCAAACTCCCATGCTGCTGCTCACTGGGTAGTATGCAGATGTAGATCCATGTTGCAGATATGCCTGAGATCAAGTGAGTAATATCTCCAACAAACGTGTAAACCCAAGTACTTAAATAAAATAAATTTCATTAGAAGATTAAGCTTACCATAATCCATGTGAAATAACAATTGAACTTGGTATATGAGTCCATGATAAAAACAACTTTGTTTCAATCCACACAATTTATTATAAATACGACCCCTGTTTCAGCAACTTCGTTCCATCATCAGGTATATGGTATATGAGCTTGAAAAGTAGCAATATGATTTAAAGTTGTTTTTTATTTGACAATATTGTGGGGCGTTTATTTTGACGTTACAGCAACTTAGGCATATAATATATCGCAGCAATAATAATTTCAGAAGCAGCCTTTTATGATTCAACGATGTTTACTGATTGATATTACACAAAATTAAAGTGATATGGTTAAAATTATTTTCATATATCTGCCATCAATATTGGTGGTCTCTAATTTATACTCTGTGCTTATTTCTTTAATACTATACAATGGACTGCAATCACAACAACACACCTCAGATAACAGCAAAACAAATGACTTTTAGATACCAAGAGAATCCATCTAAAGCGGACATGTTTGGCAACATTTAGGTAAAACAACATCAGAGATGTGGACAATAGAAAATTATCTGACTAAAAACCGGAAAAATCAATCTGAAAAGTGTTTCGTATCAGGGAAACGGGCAATCGGCGGGACGTTATCTTAAGTATTTGAGAAAATTACACAAGAACTGGATGTATTTCCCAATTTTTCTGGTATTTTATTTGCTTAACAACATATTTAGACACTTTAGAGCAGATTTGACATGAATGATACATACAATTTCGAACAGAGTCTTTGAGAACAATTTTTAAAGGAATAATGTAATTGGTGCGTCTATATTTCAGTAGAAGCCATTATTGGATAATCAAACGATAGGGATATGAAACACACAACCAATTACGGACACTCCAGTCTGGTGGTGGTTAAAAAGGCTTCCACGAGGATTCAATATCACTTCGGCAAATAAGTGCAACTGATGCGTCTCCGAATATCTATTCCAAGGTCGATGTTTTCCGATCGACGTCAAAACGGTAGGAGTTATCCGCTCACGTTCATTGCTGATGCACCTAATAATTTACACCATCGCTTTAGCATGGTGAAACACATTCTTGTAATATATCTAGCACTTGCGAGTATCAGTTCGAAGCACCCAATCTATCCGTGGAAACCAATGGGACTTGTTTTGGGCATACAGGAGGAGGGTTGAGTGGTTGTTGGAAATGAGGGCGTTTGATGGACCAATTCTTCACACATGACGATCGTTCCATTGCCGCAAAAAACGGCTTCAAGCTACACTTATACAGAAAGATTTAGATTGCCGACACATGTAGCACACGTAGATATTCTCGCACTACAATATCTTACATTTTTTAAGCCTCTCATTGGTAAACAGGTCTACAGCGGTTATTCTGCATTCGCTGACCCTGCGGGCACACTGCGATGCGCGAATTGGTGGGGGCATCAATAATATTCTCTGGTCTCGGCGTCTGCGTCTGATGCTTGGTCGGCGCGGCATTCGAGACGCTGGTCTCCACTACGAGCGCCACCACCGCGAGAAGGACGGCGAATTTCCACAGCCTCGTCATCGCTCGGTCGAATTTCTTGAACTTGACTGTGACAGAGACGCAAATTCCCTTTTATTCGCGTGTATCATCTCTCAATCTCTCTCTTTCTCTCTTGCGCGAACCTTATCGCTCTCATTCCTCCACATCCGGTGAACCTGGAAGATCTGTGACCTATCTGACCCTTGCTGTGTCAGGCCAATGTACACCCGTTCGCACACACGCACAATCTTCATATGTAAACAAGACGTGAGTTTTTATTTCGTTATTTCGCAACATCCTCGCAAGCTTGGAGCAATCGCGAAGCAGTGGTCGTGCCAAACCGAATACTAGCTTCCTGGATTTCTTTCGGTGTCCAAATTATCCTCGCAGGGGTTCCGCTCCATTCGCTGAACCTGCGGGCATGGTCAAAGATTTTTAACTCGGTATTTACTGCATCCTGCTAAAATGGAGTTTATATTATTAGAAAAGCTCAATTCTACCTGGAGTTCAATCAACTCTCCCGTTTCATACAATGTATTTTTACGTCCAATTTCCGCGAAAAATCTTCCTAAACCATTTCAGAATGTTTCCATCTCATCCACCATATCTCTTCCATACCACTTCTACGCTTCTCTTCCCATCCATTCACCGCACTTCCTCCATACTCCTTCAATACCAATGGTCTTTGATAATTGGCATTTTAAATCCTAATCATGGCAATTTCGTGAATTCTGCTCCCGCTGATACCATTCCTGACGTCTTGAAAACCCAAATTAAGCTACAAAATATGCAGATGACTCCGAGATGTGTTAAAAATACACATTTATACCGGCTTTTGAGCTGACTGTAGTGCCAGTTCCGTGAAATTACCCTTTTTTGACATTAGTTATCGGAGTAATTATCGCTCAGATATTTTAATACTTAAAAGTCTAAGGTAGTACATTGACTCTGTTTTTTTCGTTCAGTATCTGGAAAGATTTCCCTTTTAAGTAAGTGTTTCCTGTTAAAATGGAGTTTATAATATACGGAATAACACAATTTTTGTTGGAATTTAGTGATTTCTCCCGGTTTATAAAATGTAAGTATAAGTCCAATTTGCGGGAAAAATACCTTGAAAATGTATTGTTTATATCAGGAGGAACACTTTTTTTATGAGTAGTCTGAAGATGATTGAAATGATTTACCCATGGGATCAAAAGTATCTATATGGTGGATTAAAACCAAGCAGAATCAAGAAATTATTTGACGACATTATTGTGTAAATGTTAGTATCCTTACTATTATAAAACGATAACTTGGACTAAAATATTCACAGGCGATTGAATCGACTATTATCCATTGCCATTTTATGATCATTAAAGATATCAAGGAAAGCCATCATGAGAGAAGCATAGCATGGCATTCTCTCTGTTAAAATGACAGATTGTATATACCTATCACTTACCGTTGATGATACAGAGTGACCGGAGGATACTTTTCACCGCACTATATCTCTAGAACCAACAGAAAAGATAGAACCAGACTGTTTAATGAACTAGCTCATAGGTATATAAGTTTCCTTACCGATCATTGGATACTACAGCGAAAAAGTATGTGACTCTAAGACACTCCGTTATGATTACAATTCACTTTCGTCTTTCATCTTTTTCAAGCCCTTGTCCCTTTCTTTGTACGTGTGGTGTGCAAACAACCTCTGCTCTGAACGCCTGCGTCGACTCGCAAGACAGTATGTAGATGTAGAGATTCAATGTGGAAATCTATTCTCATACATCAGATTTCGCCACGAATAAAATAAATAAAAAGGGGTTAAGAAAAGGGTAGGAAGTATCAACATAACTTATTTTCAACAGAATATTAACCCTTTCCATTCCAATACCCAGCTCCACACGATAGTGCATTTCCTAGTAATAAGTAAAACGTCGAACGTTCTTTGATATATTTTGCTACCATTATTAATTTTAATTTGGGTTGCAATAATATCCATGTAGTATGCTTTACGAGTTTCTTTAAAGTTTTCAAGGAAAACTCAATTATTCAAAAGATTCAACTATATATAATATTATAAAAACGACAATGATCCAGGTTTTAAAAAAATTCGTGTCCGAACCGAAAACAAGTCTGAAATTTTATAAAATATTTTCAAAGGTATACACGAAAATGATTAAACTTTTTCAACGGAAATGACTAAATAATTAGTAAGACTCTTTTTGCTCGGCTGAACTTACAAGAGTGCAATCTACAACGGCTACCATGAAATAAATAACGATATATTTGTCAATTTGATAGACGTTTAAACGAAACAATAATAGCCACACTACAACTCTCGTGAGATCCTCTGTTCTGTATGCCGATCTATTGCCGATCAATCACAAAAATTTTGAAGAACTTCTTTTTACTTATTTGGGTCGCAATGCAATAACATCATTAGTTGACCTTAACTATGATGGCCTAATCTTAAAAGAACATAAGCAATATGAATTCACAACGAGGAGCCAGAGGAGAAAACTGCACCGTGGCAATGAATTATATGTGATCGATGTCAATTTTAACGACTACAACTAATACAATAAACCAATAAATAAAATTAGCGCGCAACACATATGATTAGCTGTAATTATGGTACTTAAATTGTAAAAAAAGGATTCTGCCGGTTAAGGTCGGTTTAATTGAATGCCAGAGAATTTCCTCTCGGTTTTATACTCTTTCCAGGGCCTATCTATACCTAGTACATCCTTTGCGCCGCAGCATACAATCTGCATTTCTTCATTCCGTCTAAGAAACCTATTCTCTTTATTCCTCTTTCCCTCTTACCCAACGTCCTTCCCTCTTTCACACACTTGAGCAAACCCTCGCCCCTTATTACACCCTTCAACCACCTACTCTGTCGCTCTCGAATTGCATTCAAAAGTTTCCTTTCCTCACCCACCAACCAACCACAAGCACTTCCTCGTTAGTCTTCCTCCTTGTCCACCTAACTTTCTCCATCCTTCTTCACACACCCACATCTCAAATGCCTACAGCATATTCTCGTCCTCTTTTCGGAGAGGCCACGTTTCTGCCCAATACAACGCTACGCTCCATATCAAGCTTTTCAACAGCCTCTTCTTCACCTCCATACACAATGTTCCCGTCATCAGCTCCCTTCTATTACTAAAAGCCTCCTTAGATAGCACTATTCTCTTACGTATGTCTTTGCTACTATGCCCGTTTTCTTCTATCGTACTACCTAATTAACTAAAATGCTCCACTTACTTAAATAGTTAGCTACTAAAAGATATTAGTTCCGTTTTATTGAAACTGATGAAACGGCTTGAGGTAAAATGCCAAATTTTATGTCTCAGCATCACAACAAGAGGATAATAAAATTTCATTGCGAGATTCTCTTGATAAAGCTTTAATTTACTTTGATACATACAGAAACTCATTTCATATTTGCAGTCAATGTAAGATAATATGGGAGATCACCGTACAAGGGAATGTGAAACAGGGGGAGGTTGTGTGCGTCCCTCTTTGAGTATATTGCTGATAGCAACAGTGTGCTTCAAAACCGGCTGTGTCAATGCAAAAATGTCTCCAGTTGACGTTCACTATGATGGTCGCGACTTAAAAGTCCAGTTCGTAATTAGTGACCTAATGGATCCATTTCAAATCCCACTGGGTTGATCGGAGGTTTGTTTTGCGAGGGAGTCGGCACTCATTGAATTATTGTTCAGGTTCACGTGCAAATACCGCCATGAGGATCTTCAGAAACAGTATTATATGTGGACGGGGGTATAAAAGAAGACCATGAGTGAACATATGAGCTCATTGCAACATTAATCAAGCAGAGGTATTATTCTGAAGCTAAAAATACCCTCTCGCACATTATAAGAATAGTAAAGTTTTCGCAGGGGGCGTGGAAGATTGACGGATAGAGACGTTAGTTCATATGTGAAAGTACAGACTTCGTTTGCTTATCATCACTGTCGAAGCCATTTCAAAGCCGGCGTTGTACATCATCAACCACAAAAATAACCAAATTTGCGACAAATCCAACTCGGCGGGGGGGCGGCCGTCTGGGTAGAAGATAGTGCAGGTATTGTCCCCGCTTCCAGTGCTGGCTCTGTGCCCTGCTCTCCTGAAGTTGTCCCTGGAAGACTCTCTGGAGCTGGGCGATCCGTCGCGTCATAATCGTAACCGTCGTATTCCGGAGCTGGTATCGGCTGCCTCTCTGAGGGCTGTGGGGTGTTCGGCCATTCGTCGAGGCAGTGTCCGACGTTCCTAGCTTCGACGACGGCGGCGGTCAGGATGAAATACGCTAATAACTTCATCTGGCCCATTTCGGTTTTGAAACGACAGGGATGTTTATTTTGGGGCTGCGTCGAGAGTAGCGAGAGATGATCCAACCTAAAATGATGGGGTGCGCAAACGAAGTGGCTATTCAAGAGGAAGAAGTACGAATATGACGAAAATGCTTTGGACGTTGCGTTGTATTTAAAGCCGAGGATTTCGGTTGCTTATTGGCTACAGACACCTCGGGTGGGACCATTGACGACGTACGAGGAATTTTTATCACTCCATATTTTGGGATTGATTTCCGGAAGATATCCTGTTTCCGTCTTGGATAAAGCCTGGATAACGTTTCCCCGGCGCAGCGGCTTGAGGGTTTTGAAGCCGTCGGTTGAATACTGCATCCCTTTCCGCGACGACGGTCGCTGATTGGCTACATACACTTTGGGCGTAACCGTTAACGACGTACGAGGAAATTTAATTACTCCATGATTTCCGGAAGATATCCTTTTCCGTCTTGGATAAAGCCTGGATGACGTTTCCCTGGTGCAGCGATTCGAGGGTTTTGAAGCCGTCGGATAAGTACTGTATCACTTTCCGTGACGGAAAATCCTGAAATGAATCTGGTTTCACTTACAGAATTTCTAAAATTTTAGCATTTAACACCACTAAGCTAATTTTTGTTTTTCAATCAAAATGTGACGGCCATGGGCGTGGTCAAAAAGTAAAAAGCCACGAGAAGTGGTTGCAAGGGCGGCCTGTTTGCGACTTGTTAATGGTGGCACCCCCAAAAAGGTGGCTGAAAGTATGTAAATCGAAACATATTTTTCAGTCCATTATTATATTTCTGTAAAAAATGACCTTAATTACATGGTGAAAATGGCTGACACTAATGTCTTGATTCAGCAAAGTGTCCAATGAAACTTACAAACTAACCGTTATCTCCATACACATGACTGTCGCCAACGCATTAAAATGAAGTGTAATTAAAGTTGTAATACGTTTTACGACTGCAATTATACCCCCAATCTCAAGGAGTACGTATAATATAAACGATCCCAACGAACACATTCCATTTCCAAGCTTGGGGAAAAATGATTTGTCACAAATTGAGTTCCGGGGCAAGAGAGAAAACAACAATATATAGAATATCGATCTATATATCCAACCTCAAATGAACCCGTGATTTTAGAAATAACGATTGGGAAATTAAGTCAATGCTAAGGGCGACCAAATATACACATCAGGGAAATAGCTAGTGTTGCAAACCGTAGATTAGGATTCGTAAAAAGGGTTCTAAGCAAATGCGATGAGAGAGTACGAGAAAGAAGCTATTTTACACTTGTCAGCACTCATTTAGAATATGCCGCTAGTATATGGGATCCGTACGAGAAAGGTATGATAAAAGAATTAGAGCGCGTGCAAAGGAGGTCTGCTAGGTTTGTTAAAGGCCGTTATGATAATTGTATTAGTGTTACGAGGTTAATAGAAGAACTAGGATGGGAATTACTATCAGAACGCAGGTTAAAATTTAGGTTAAACCTTTTAAGTAAATTCGAAACCGAGTTGTTCACAGATGACGTTAGATATATATTGAGAACCCCTGCGTATTATGCTAGGTTTGATCATATTAACAAGATTAGAGAGATAGATTGTCGTACCGATAGCTTTAAAATGTCATTTTTCCCGCGTACTATAAGAGAGAACAATAGGCAGCGTAGCAAAGGGATAGGTAGGTGAAATATAGTTAGAGTAGTCTGTAGTGCATGATGCATGTAATTACAACCAATAATCCATTTCATATTATGTAGATACTAACCATCTAGCTGCATGTGACCATATTATGCCTCCATTAAATATCCCAGTTGCATGTCAATAGTGCATGTTTGGTGATCTTCACCCCCTGCCACACACCCTCGTGGTGGCTCGCAGGGTATCACGTAGATGTAGATGAAATATAATTTGCCTTGCCTTGTGAAATTCCTTCGGCAGGCACTGATCTGTTATGCCACTTCTACCGCTTACATATGATACCTCGCTTTAATGAATGAAAAAACGACATATTTTTATTCACCAACTTCGAAAATGACCGAATGTACCAGATATTATGGTTATTAGACTATTACCAATATAAGATAAATAAAACAAAATTGATTTCACAAAAAAGAAGCTACTGTGATACATATAAGGCATGTCTTCTAATGCGTTGCGTGAATATTTGGTCATAAAATATAAATTGGTTCAACGCGTAACCGAATTAATAAAATTCTCATACTCTACATCTTATTTTCACAACCAAAAGACTTAAATAAAGTACTTTTCGATTTTCTCAAGATATCAAAGTAATCATTCCAGCTCTCACCGCTTTAATGCTGATTGTCAACATGTAACTTACTAACCTATTTATACACATAGATGACTTTTTACAAGTAAGATGAGAAATCTAAATAATGATTGCAATCTACAAGTGGTTGTTAATGATTAGATGTATTATTGCTTAAATCTGATGCGTATCGTGTCCCAAGTATGATGCAAAATACATTTATTTATCTTTCTTTTTTCTTTATACTTTTTCGTTTGTACTCTTTAAACTTGATGTAACTACCTTAGGGCAAAGTTTACCTAACAAGTTTTAACAAGTTTCTCGCATCCTTTGAGTTGGCTCATTGTTGGAGCGGTGAGACTCCACAGCTCCTCATCAACGCTGATAAGAGTTTTATTAGGATCTTTCACCAATATTTTGGCTAAAATTTGGCCAGTTTAGCGTTTTGAAGAATTTTAGTGTTTGATTCTACACTTATGTATTTAAATGAATAAGAAAAGCACTAACACAAGCATTCGTAGGCAATACGTGTAAGTTTGATTACATGTTGCTTTCAACCAAAATGTCGCTAAATTACGCATTGTGGTCCTATGACAAGATAAATCTGTGAATTATGAAGGAAAATCATCCTTTTTCTAGCACTCGTTGAGTTAATTTCTCCAATATTACTTGAGAAGTGCTCCTCTGCTTCGACGGAGAAAATTGGGAAGAAATTAGTATTTCAGAAAATTAGTAAAACTTTAAAGATATCTTAAATTTGAAATAAACAGTGATGCGATCAACAACTCTCTCAATATAGGGATTGTTCATTAGTGCAAGCTAACGCGTAGCTTTTAGAAGTAAGACATTTTTTTAGCAGAATGAGTGTGCTAGAAAAATGCTTGGTTATTAAGGAGGTTGGAAGTTTAATTATGCGGACGGAAGGAATCAAATTTGGTGACATTTCCATGATGCATTAAACAAGGATGTCCATGTCGGAGGATGTGGATTTTCAGTTATCTTCGTCGTATTTATTTAGCCTATTCTTTTTCCGCTCCTTTCCCGCTTACCTAAAAAATTCCTCTCATCAGGATCCTCCCGCCCCTCATTATCAGCATCTGCCACCTGCTACACTTCCTTCTTATCTCCTGCAGAAGTTTCCTCATTCACCATTCCAAGGACTTTCTATTTCGTCTTCCTTTCCTTCCATTTCATCCCCAATCATTCTTCTCTTCTATCACATCTCAAGCTTTTTTAACCAATCATCCTACTGTGATGAGAGAGAGTTTTTGTGGCAGCATATAAAATCCCTCTCAGTTTTTTGCTGTATCGATAGATAGTAGAATATTTCAAGTCGTCGTCTGATCGAGCCCATAACTTGAAGATACTGCTGATTACTAAACGATTTGTTGGTTTTCAAAACTGTTGCAATCATCGCAAGGTAAATTGAATGAGAAAATCAGCAGCTGAAGGTGAAGCTGAAAGTATGGATGGGAGTTGAAGGTAAAGGCTGCCGCATGGGCGTGTGGCAGGGGGTGTCAGGTCACCAGCCGTGTAAAGATATAAGGTTTTGGGAGGTGAAATGGTGACATGTAATATGAGAGTGTATTTAGTGCAGCTTAGTTTTTATTGTGGTCGCTTAATGTGTGCAGAGAGAACGAGTTTTTGTACATATCTGTTTGGCAGAGTATAACCCTTATTTTATCGCTTCTGTCAGACCTAGAGATGTAGTGAGGAGTCATGATTCCTGATAATATTCTCTGTGTCGCTCTGAAACACACCAGTTTTGAATTTCTCAAGCAACCTAAACCTAGCGTGTAGCCTCCGAGCCTCTAAGGGCTCCCATCTTAATTCCTCTAAAAGTTGCAAATCACTATATGCTCACTCGTAGCAGTTTTTAACGAAGGGTACTGCTTTTCTTTGTATTTTATTAATTTTTTGGTTAAATGTTTATATTCAGGGTCCCACATACTCGCGGCATATTCGAGGTAAGGTCAAACTAGGGCGAAGTAGCATCTCTCTTTTAATTTTTCATCGGACGACCATCCTATTATACGCTTAACAAAACGTAGTTATTTTAATGCTGTGTTGCATATGCTTTATATTTGTGATTCCCACAATATATCAGAAGTTAAGGTGGTTGCAAGATATTTTACTCTCGTGATTTATGTGATTACTAAAAGGTGATTCGAGACAGATATTAGGCTATTTGCTGATCTTTTCTTTGAATCGTTTCCTCACCTCTAGATCTAAACGTTGAAGCTGAAATTTTTTTTCCAGTAAATTAGAATTTATTACGAGAGTGACGATTTTAACTAGCATTTGAAACATGAAATTAAAACATCGAGGAGTTTTTTGGTCGTGTGGATATTTACGCACCGCGATTTTCAGATGAGAGTTAAGGGATGGAGAAATTTTCAAAGGATTGCGTCACATTTTGATACTGTTTGTTTCGAGACGCAATGCACAAGTTCTGAAAGGATTCAATCATTATTTCTTCCTCCTTTCTAAATAACTTTTTAAGCCACGGATTTTAATTAAGGTTTTTTAATACCTATGTTCAATGAAAAGTTTTATATAGTGTGGCATGATTATTTGTGATGTATTTAATTAAGTCATATTTTTGGCCAAACAAACACTTGTATAATTTTTTCTTTCAACGAAATCTAAAAATCTCTGTCTAGGTTCACTTATCATCATGTAAGCTCTCTCCAATTGTCTTTCCCTCAGGCGGCTGGCTGCTTAACTTAAAGAGAAGTGTATTTCTGTTGGTGCAATACCAGCGCTTTGATCTTTCTGCCTTCACCATAATAATCAGAATTAGTGAAAAATTTTTAGGACACCGAGATTATACACCATTTGTCGCACAATCAAAAGACCCGCATCCCAGTCAACGATTTGATTTGATTGATTTAAATACTTCACAAACAGCCAATTTCAGCCATTCTAATGTACAAATTAATATATGTGCAAAATGATCATGTCATTGCCGCACCCTATCAATCCCACCACAAATTAATATAAAATCAGAAAATTCAACAAGAATCAAATATAAAATATGGAATATAAAATGTAGAATAGAACTAATAAAATCATAGACAAAAAAATCGAACGCAGCATAGCAGCATTAATAGTTAAAGATAACCATTGCTAGTAAAGGAGTGGGGATAATGATGTATCGGAGAAGTATTTTTTGAGGTGGTAGTTGGACGCACGGAAGGGTGCACGAAAGTGTGCAGAGAGATCAAGGGAAGGGCGGGAAGATAAGATGGAATTGTATATACATTTTAGGATTATTTTCTCTGTGAATTTCTCGCTGAATTTGTGAATTACATTGCTCAGACTTGGAGTTCATGAACCTAGCGCACAATGGGATAAACTGTACCATATATTGCTGTGAAACTCGAGCTAACTCGAGATATTGTTAGGTCCATTATCCGAAGTAAATGCAGTGTAAAGCAATTGACAGCATTTCTACAAAACACCTACTGTATCCCAAATACCATCTTTACGAACAACTGACTTTTAAGAGACTTAATACTTCGGCGCCCGAGAGGCACCACAGAAAGGGTATAGGAAAATGGCTTAAGGGCCATTAAGGATTATTGTTACCAGTCGGATTATGACCGCTATCACTTCGGGACCTTTTATCCTTCGTAAGTTTATCGGGGCTACTGCCTTGTGGTTCAAAGGAACTAATTCGAAAGAAATGCTTAGCATGGATGAAGAATAGACCGCTCTGCAATCTTAGAGTAGCTCTGCCCACATGGTCACTAATTTCATTTTCAAAGAACTACGGAACTCCGTTTAAGTCACTGCGCGGCTGGTTCCGTAGTTCTTTGAAAATGCCCAAAGTAAACACCTTTATGTTTAAAGTTGGACTTTACTCCGTGGATGTAGCGCTTTGCGCTCGCATACGGGTAGCTCCGGCATTACATGTATGGTACCTGAGAGGTCAACTTGCTCCTTAAAGACCCCATGAGATTCACAGCGGAAGAGTAACTTCATTGGTTAAAGCACTCGGCGCGTAATCGAGGGATCTGGGTTCGATTTCCAGTCCTGGCGAATGATTTTTTCCCACTGTGAATTTCACACAATCACTTATTCCAGGTTTTCTGAGAACTTGAATATGCCATCTTTGAAAAGCGTTTTGTAAACTGAAATGAAAAAAGTAGTTTTTTTCCAGGCTAGAAGTACATTATTCTAGCCTTGAAGGTGGAGATTTTAACATGGACTCTAAATGAGATTGCTTATACAACAAAGGGAAAATATCACTTTGCACGAGAAAGCATATTTAAGTTTTGAACTAAAATTCTATATAAAGAGCGAGAAAAGCTGGAAGATCAAATAAAAATTTAAAGAATAGGATACGTGCCTACCACCAATTTTTTAAAGTTATAAGCAATTTTCTGCCGTAATTGGAGTAAATATTGTGACGTTTTCCGACCAAGTGTAGTTCAGGTCGTGAGTTCAGGAAGGTGGGGAGAAAGGTTAGGCGTCCGTGCTAGTTAATTACCGAGGAATCTTTCGCTCGCACTCGGACTAGGTTTGGGGTTATTCAAGTACATATTACGTAAGACGTTTATGGGGGTGGGCGGTCGGACCATATTGTCTTATGAAGAGGGAGGCAAGGGGGTCTGGAACCAATTTACATAAGATTTTTGTCCTCTTGAAAAATTGCATCGTTTCCAAATATCCTGCGATTGTTCACGACTTCATCAGCTGTGGTACTGTTTCGCTCTTGATTTTGATGAATGTGGTACTCCAACACTCCATAATTATACGATATCCAGTGCACAAAGCTGTACGATGGCTTCAATGGAAAAATGAAACAGCAGAAATCGAGCATTTAACGAAGAGTAGATACAAATATCTGACGTCATACGTGAGACTGAGAGGGAGGGTTTGGGAGAATCGTACATTGTCATACGTAGGGGGGGGGGTCAAAAATGGAATAAGTTGTCTTACATAATACTTGAACATCCCCTTAGAGACAATACAACGGGAGGAGTCCAGAGGAAAAACCTTTGAATAGGTTTGGTATATTCTCTCAGAATTAAAGTCGACCATACGCTCGATGGTTCGAACACACGATCATCACAGAGAACAGTAAGGGAAAGGAATGGAGGAAGAGGAGCATGGATAGACAGAGAACAATAATTACATACATACATACATACCAATCACGCCGTTCCCTTCCGTGGTTGGCAGAATCACTAAATTTCACTCATAAATACATATTTATACACCTAACTCTGCTCCAATAATTTCCTCCATACTGATCTATCCTTGCAAACATCTTTTGCTTCATTTACTCCCATACACTGCTTCATACATGCCCTCCTGTTTTTAAGACTCCTAATATTCCTCCTCCTAAGAATTTCCTCAACCACATTCAATCACAACTTTATCGGCCTACCTCTACCTCATGCACCATTCATTTCACTCTTAAATATCTGTTTCGTTATTCGACTCTCATCCATTCTCTCAACATGGACAAACCAGCGTAGCACACTCCTTTTATATATGTCCATTACTGGAGCATCTAAACTACACTAATTTATTACCCACTTATTCCTGACCCTGTACATCCTACTTTTTCCGCTAACACTCCTCAGATAACTCATACCCACAACGTTTAGTCTACTCTTATGTCCATCCTGACATACCCATGTTCACTACTATACAGCAAAATGGGGAAAGTACACTTTTGTACACGGTGATTTTCGCTTCTCACAAGCTTCTCGTTACAACGTACTCATAAGAGTACAATAATTATTATAAATGAAAATTGTTTAAACAACCACGTTTTGAAAACGGGCATAGAAGTATAAAATAATTTCTCCTAGCCAGATTTATAACTCCGAACAAATTCCTAACCCCATACGGTTTGTCCTGAAAATTTGTGATCGTGAATTTTAATTGCCATGAAAATACTTGTAAGATTTAAAACGAAAAACGTGGGGCGCATGAAATAGGTAAATGATGCATGAATAGTTCACATAAGTCGCTAACAATTTTATTGTACCGCTAATGACATGAACTGTTATGTGAGTTTTCTCTATCACAGCTACTCCCTACACTGCTTACTATCATCTATTGCACCGCCCCACGAATTTTGTTTTAAAACTTACAAGACTTTTCATAGTTATTAAAATTCACAACCACGATTTTTCAGGACAGACCGAATGGAGTTAGGAATCCCTATGGGGTTATAAATCTGTATTGGGGTAGGAAAAAATATTTTATACTTCTTAGTCCGTTTCAAAACGGTGGTTTTGTAAAAAAATATTTTTATTTAAATAATTATTTTATGTGTTTTAGTCTTGTGTGATTATATATCTGAATAGATCTGAATATATCTATATCTCTGAAATGGAAAATTGTTTTCCTATCCACCGATAGAATTGTACAGTGTAGCGGATAATACGAATGAATTAGTTAATAGTATCGCATTTGATGACACAGGCTTTTCCATTATCTGCTCCACTTTATGCCCTCTGCAACAGTAGCGATCCCCGCGGCTATCTATGGAATAAGTGCAAATTTTTTGTGACCCGCTTTTCCCGTTTCTAAATTTTTGTGCTCCACTTTTCCCCTGGTTCTAACTCTTATCATTATTTATAATTTTTGTTAGGTTATACATTATATACGTATTATTATTGCATTTCCATCCAGTTCTGAGCCACGTTTAAAGTTTGATATCTCAAGCTCATCGTGAAGTTAATTAAAAATCGATTGCAAAATTTGTACCAACAAGACAAACAGACAGACAAGAAAGCGAGTTAAAATAAAAACGTTATGAAAAGAAAAATAATGAGATGGCCTAACCTAAATGGACGAGACACAGTGACCACGAATTAGCCTAAGTCTAACAGGTAGACATTACAAGCGTTCTTCTTACACAGGGGAGCATAAGCCAAGCCCGCTCTCTCCGCTCGGCCGGCCGAACAAAACTTTTACCCCACCTTACATCTTCCCCTATGCAACAGTAGTGATCCCTGCGGCTATCTATGGAATAAGAGTAAAAAATAATAACAGCGGACGCACAACCGCGAAAGCATACGAACGTCACAACGTGCCGTAGTTCCATGCGCTGCTGTCGGCAACTAATGCTGGACAAATGCGCTCATTGAAATATAATGGAGGAATAATTTGCATATTATGTATATATTATTTGGATAGAAGTGTCATTTTAATGAAGAATAGCCAGACGAAACTGTTGCTGAAATAATAATTATAACGCAGTTAGTCCAAAAGACACATTTATCAACAACACATGAACTGCGAGAAACTACGACAAAAATGTACATTACTTTCAATTTTCAATAGGTTTGCATTTCATCATCGGAAACAGGATTTTCAGACTGAATGAATAAAATTGTTGAACATGGTATTTGTCTCGACTTACATAGTCAAACCTGAGCCGCCTTAAGCGCACGCGTCACGCGACAGACCGCGACGAACTATCCTTGTTGAATATGCTCGAAGGAGAAGTAATGGGCTCTAATAGACTAATTTGGCATATGCATGCCTTAAAAATAAAATTTTTACTGATTCCATGAATCAAACTATTAGAGATGGTGATATATTTTGGGAGTTTGGAATTTCTGTTCAGCAACGTAAAAATCAGGAAATTCCAAGGCTTAATACTGCCCCGAGTTGTTACCCTGTATTCATAAACGTTTCCCAGAAAAGATGAAATTCTACTGCGGAGTCCTCAATGGCTGTTTTTTATGTATGATTTGTAAGAAAATTCAGCGTGGAAATTGCTAAACTGAATTAGTGGAGAGGGAACTAGTTGGAGCAAGGAAATCAATAAATGATAGAGACACCGTTCTTTCTTCTGAAATGAGTATCTCAATGATGAGTATCCTTCTGCTACGAGAAAGTTTTTTTTCCTTTATAAAAAAATTAGTTAAAAGATAAAGCATAATTAAGTTTTTAAAAAAGACTAATAAATAAAATTCTTCAAAGCTATGGCCGCCAATTTTCCTTCAATTATGCCTTGAATGTTTCCTCGTTCACCTTTAACAGCGACACCTGCCTTGCTATCCGCGATTGTTGACCGCAAGTGCCGGCCATTTTACATAGAAATGGTACGGATAAGCACTCCAGAGAGACTTTAACAAAAATGAGGAAATTTTAACACCTTGATCTAATCGGGTATTTAGCAGTGGTTTCTTTGTATGTTTTAATAAGTATTTTAAAAAATCTATCAATAACTCACTGCAGAAATTTTTTAAATCCCACTAAACTTTCCAGTCTATTCTTCAATTGCTTTTGTGAATTATGGGGAATCATTAATGTATTCAAAATAACCTGATGCTGCAATTAAATAGGAAAAGACTTTTGACTAAATAGTGGTATCCAAATATAAAATGCTTACATATTTCAATATACACTTCAAAGGTTATGTTATTACTTGATGATAAAATAATTTTGATAGAAAAGTGCTATAGATAATATAGCTATCAGAAAAGAAAAAAAATACTCATTTTCATCCATAGATAACGCATACATTTTAAAAATTCTGCGAATTCGCGAATCTGCGGGGAATTCTGCGAGGCTCCAAATGGAGACCGGCTTCCAAACCTCACTATTGGCAGCTATCTGAGTAGAAAACGAGCTGGGTCGGCGTAGATAGACAAGGATAACAAAGGAGTGATACACTTATCACTATTCCGCAGAATTAGTTCCGCGCAGACGAATTTCTTCGTGTTAAACTGAAGAATAAAAGGTAAGAACATTTTATCTTGAGCGAGAGGGGTCATTGCGTCCTATACTATTTATGCCTATCAGGTGTTTGGAACGGAGAAACTAACGGCTTCATCTGTCAACTTGACAAATATGTCAGCTTCATTGATTCCGAATGTTGCTTGCGTTTTTGGTGACAATTTTGTTCTCACTTAATTAGCAATAATATATTTAGACACAGATTTTCACACAGTCAGATATTTCGCATGTAAAAAAATAAGCATGGCTTTGGCAGACCAAAATGCTCATATTTATAAGAGGCAAATATAACTTGGCGCTCCATGCCACTTTATTGATGCGGTATGGATTCGATTCATTTTAGATTCCGTCAGACTAAAAATATTCCCATCGCGGGTTTTCAATCACCATCCTTATTTAAGTCTTTAAGCTTTTAAACACGCAGGATAAATTTCTTAAATTACTAGGAACTAGTCAGTTAATAACAGTTTTAACTTGCATCATTTCCCTATTCCAATCCCTTTCTCCCAATCGCCACAATATAAACGTCAATCGTCCTGAAACCTGCTGAAACGCATCCCAGCTATAGCTTGTAGAGTACTTTGCAAACGAAAATTTTAATTTTCCCGCAAAATTTCCCTTGGCGTCACGTGACCTCAGTTTCGTGATTCAGTTCTAGCTGCAAGATCATCACGAGTGGAGTGGAGTAGAGAATTTATTCCGTGCTATCACGCGATGCTAATTTAAATGTCTTCTTTATGCAGGTAATCTCCCATGATGTTGGATTATCAGGATATAGGAAATGTGCATAATGATTCCGAAAAATGATTCCTAAGATACACTTTGCATGAATACGAAGTGTTTCCCAACACGTCGGCACAGTTACTTTGTTCATATAGCAAAGGATATTTTATTGAAAAATGATATACCATGGCTCTTTGTGGCTACAAGATGAATAGAGCATTCTGCAACTGCTATGCGTGAATTATGGTGCTTCAGTTAACGTATTTACTTAATAAATAGATCCCAGTGTACAGTAAGGAAAACCTTTTGACTAAGCAATGATACAAGCTCATAAATTGTTATGCATTTGAACATACTCTTTAATGAGTTTCATTAAAAATAGTACAAAAAATAAAATCATTTTGATGGAAAAGTAAAAAGACTGTAACAAACAGGAAAAAGAAAAAAATTACATTTTCATTAATAGACGACGCATACATTTTCATTATTTTGCACTTCACTGAATAACATTGGAATTTTATCATCAAAGGTCATAGCTGGTAATCACAGATACCGAAATATTATTCATATTCTGTTTACAAATATATTTTTAAAATTGGAAAGAATAAATAGAAGTCACTTCTGTGCACAAAACTTTGAGATAGGTTGTCATGTTTCTGGTTGAAAACATTTTAAGATTTCGATTATATAAATGGTTTTATCTAACACTTCACTGACTACCAATTCCCATGCTGGAAGCTCGATCGCTGTATGTTCTAAGATAATGGAGAGAGTATGTTATTAGCACTTTTCCTTAGATACCAGGTCAAAATACACCAAGTTGGGTTCATTCCACGTGTTACTAGTCAGGCACTTTTGTCACACAGTCACATATTCAATACGATTCAGTGCCATCGCTTGCATGCACCATAGACACAATGGCTGAGGGATCGCTCTTAAATTGAGAACTACGCGTATAGTCTCCATCTACCTCTATCGTCTAATTTCTTTTTATTGTTTCCCCTCCTTCCCTCGGTTAAATGCACAATCCCTTGCAGATTCCAATCCGGTAGAATTGATGGAGGGTCTTCACCAGAGGCAGCGGCATTATACCGATGTGTCTCACCACGGTCAAAATGACTCTTTGCCAGCACCAACACCAGTCCTAGACACATGACCAAGGCCAGGAGTACCCGCATACCGCCCCTATGTGATATCAAAGGTTCCTACTAGCTAATAACGACACTGGACATTCACACAATGTACGATTACTACAGGGGTTCAAGAGCTCTTATAGTCATGGTTTATGCTCCATTTCCGGCGCTTCGCTTAATAAACATCGCGATAAGGACGGAGGCAATCCAAGGAGTTACGCAAAACATTTGCCATTTTTTTCTACCAACGGAAGTGCTCAGAGCGGTTTCCGTCCGTCCTGTAGAAAAACAAGCGCCACCATAACGGACAAACATTTTTTTGATACGAATAATTTCCAGAAAAGAAAAAAATTAACTATACCCGGAATTCCATTTGCCTAAAACTTTACCTAATATGATTGTAGTGACATGCGCTATTTGTTATTCACTTTGTTGTTGCTCACCAAAATATACTGTGATTGTCAAGTTGTCTATAAAAATCGATAGAACAACTTAAATTTACATTTTTATCGAAAATTAACATCACATAAGATAAGTTTTTTCGAGTTCTCCACCGGGTTAACATAAGAATATCTGCCGGTGTCTCCATGTACGAGTCATTAATTCAAATGAGGGATGCATCGAATTTCTTTAGGGGCAATAGACGTCTCATAAGTTGACACATCGGTGGAAATTCAGAATTTAACCCGGTTAAGCACCTGAACACACTTCGTTATCAGTTTATGCTGGGAAAGTTTAAGATTTGTTGTAGAATCTCATCTGGCAAGGGCATCGCCAGAAAGCTGACTCATGATAAGTGGGAACCAGGGATTAAATACCCAAATCAGAAAGCTTATACATATCTATTCACAATCACATACAAAATTTCACAATGCATTAGAATGAAATATATTTTTCGATCTCCTGCATTACATTAGCTAATAACTTGGCATGCTTTCAAATTATAAACGATTATTACAGTCATGTCTGTCTCGGCCAGTGGTCATGATTTTTTCACCTATTGGTATTCTTCATAATGATTGAATTCGAATAAGAATGAGTCCACGTTGAAAGCAGTCATCCTTGGACTAGTGGCCTATGCCGCCCGCGGGGATCGACTGTGGTACTCTGGCTTCCGCCCCCGTATGCCCTCCGGCCTTCCGCCAACACCCACTTGAAACCGAGCTGTGATGCTGGTTGGTTGATGAATCCTCGCCTCACCCTCTCTGGATGCTGGGGGGTTGTTCCCATCTCTCTTTGGTGATCCGTAGCAACTGCATGTAATTCCTGGGGTCCTCGTTCCGCGGGAAATCTCTTTCTCGTGTCCCGGCCGCCGCCAAGGGAATCGCCGGGATGGGCAACCAACGAAATGACGACGAGGATAAGCCAGAATCGCACCATCGCGCAACCCGCACCTGAATGAAGATATGTAAGTAGGGCTCAAATTGAGTCCCCGGAAGCGGATATTACCACATCCTCACAGTATTCTTGAGTTAAACTAGCTGGTCCATGCGAATATTTCGCACAGTATGCAGCTTCTTCCTTCTTTCATCCTGCTCTTCTACCTGTCGAATATTTCGCACAGTATGCAGCTTCTTCCTGTTTCTTCCTTCTTTCTTCCTGTTCTTCTACCTGCCGAATATTTCGCACAGTATCAGCTTCTTCCTGTCTCTGCCTTCTTACTTCCTGCTCTTATACCTGTCGAATATTTCGTACAGTTCGCAGCTTCTTCCTGTTTCTTCCCTCTTTCTTCCTGCTCTTCTACCAGTCGAATATTTCACACTGTATGCAGCTTCTTCCTGTTTCTTCCTTCTTTCTTCCTGTTCTTCTGCCTGTCGAATATTTTGCACAGTTTGCAGCTTCTTCCTGTTTCTTCCTTCTTTCTTCCTGTTCTTCTGCCTGTCGAATATTTCGCACAGTTCGCAGCTTCTTCCTGTTTCTTCCTTCTTTCTTCCTGTTCTTTTACCAGTTTCTTCCCATGGACAATTATATGTCATTTATGCTTGTGTTAAAGATACATAATGTAAACGTAAACAGTAAACGGTCTCACTGATTGCATGTAGAATGTAAATAACCTAACTAAACGATGTGTTAATAGAAGGCACCTCCTACAGACTTTTAAGCACGTAACCATAGCCAAATTATTAGTTGATTATATTATCAACCAATGGCACTGTTAGTTTTTGATCATTTTTTTTAAATTTGCTAAAAAAACTTAAGTTTTTAACCATTTGTCTATTTTTCATCAATAGCGCTTAACATAAGCTTTAAAACGATGTTTTAATCATTAATTTTGATGAAGAATTATAGGAGTTATGACGTTGCGGCAATAAAACACCTTTGAGAAATAATATATATGATATTTTGCATTTCAACTACCACAAGCGTTTTTTTTTAAATCTGGCGCCCGATACTTACGACGATGGTGGCGACTTCTCTACTATAACTACTACTATAAACTAATACGATATAGGAATTATGCAATTATCCTTTAATTAAGAAAGAATACCTTTAATTAAGAAAGAAGAACTGAACAGGACATTACCTGAGAAAAGATTGTTCGCTAATGAGCGGAATGGTGGAGTGAAAGCGAAGAAGGGGAAGAAAAAGAAAGCAAATGTTGCATAATATCAAAGTAGATTGAAAACAAATGAAAATGAATCGATCAGCTGAGATAAGAAGAGAGTGGAGGTGGAGTAGTCCGTGAGGAATTCTGCCAATCAAGGCGCACAAACATGAATGAATTAATTAATGATTACCTTTTAATTTTTGGGAACGAATTTTTTATATTTATATCCTTGGACTGTATTTTCGGGTTCCATCACTTGTTTACTAGAATCGCGTAATCCACCATTCAAGTTAAGATTTTATGAAATTGAGTCAGAACACTGTAGATGTTTTCATGTTCCGGTTCCCATCAGCCAAAAATATTTCTTTCGTCATGCCAGCACACCTCTCATTCTTCTTCATCACATACGTAAATGCTGTTATATTACTTGCCCTTCCACGCCTACCTAACACATGTCTCACTATCAAAGATTTCAGCAACTTTTCACAGCCTTTTGGCACATTCCAGACACTTAAATTGCGCCTTCCCAATCATCAAGAAATCATCAAGAAATCATTCCTCATCAAGAAATATCCTTTTCTCACCAGCCACACAAATCAAAGCGTGTGAACAAGTTGCTTGAAATAAATATAGGCAGTTACTTAGAATAGGTTTCCTGGAGAAATTACTATTTCAGAAATTAAACCATAATTCTGTATTTTATTCAATAGGAACAGTAATTCTGGAGAACTCTCAGAGGTGAAAAAATAAAAGGAATTCTCTGTTCAGCAAGGTTTTTACCAACTCATTTATGAACTGTAGAACCAATATATTAAGAACGTCATTTCTTCAACGCACAATTAGGGACCATTAAAGTAGCAAATAGTCATTCCAATAATAGTTTTACCCACACTAGGTAGAGAAGGGTTTGTACGGGTGCTAAATATCTTACCATCATTACTAACAACTAACTCCACGTGAGATTTCCGGTATGATTTAGCATTCTGTATGGTTTCGTACCTATTAGTTCTATTTATCAATCCCATTAATAATACCACCCGTTAGTTGTATGGTAATTAGTGTTCTATGATAGCATGTTAGCCCGCTAAGCATTCTCCAAGTTCATGGTCTGACTGGGCATTGTTATCCTGATTGATTTTGGCCTGCATTTAACGGCCAGAGGGAAAGAGCGCGGTTCTGTTTTGAACTGGGATGAAAACTGCATGTCTGGGGTGGAACCACCGCGTGGGACAGACCCTAGTGATAGCTTGCTCGTTGTTTTGTCGACGTAGATGTAGATACCGAGTACTATTAATGAATCAAAATATTACACAGGGTCAAAAACACGTCAAATTAATGACTTAATTAATTAATGACTAAAATAATTAATTAATTATTTTACCTTTGTCAATTTCTTTTGTGCCCTCTGCCAGTTTCTTGCTCTGCATCCAAAATTCGGTGTCCTTACATCCCCTGCCACACACTACCGTAACGGAATGCTTGTTAGGACGTAGATGAAGATGAATACGTCAGTATGCAAGAAATGTATTCCATTCAACAACAGCAAAAACTATAGTGGTTGAGCAAGGATAATTTTAATCTTTTGGAATATTTAAACTTTCGGAAAAGTTTATAGCTGTCCGCTAGGTCAGATGCACTGATGACAAATGTTAAGCAGAAAGTTCATATGGTTAACAGTTTTTGCAATCTCGTCACATATTTCACAATACCTCGAATGAAATAAGTGTTTCTTTACCTCCCATATAATATTATGTACCTAGTTAGCATTCCTACAAATAATAAATGCCAATTATATTTTTATAATGCTTACGTCCATATTCACCAGTAGCCATGATCCTGCCATTTGTAATAATTATTCACAATGGTTGAATTTGGATAGGGATGGAGCCAGCTTCGCCGGCCATCATAGGAATAATGGCCCATATTTCCCTCGGATACCAACCAAGGTATTCTGAAAACTAACAAGGATAAAAACCTATTCTATTTCCTCGCCATGATTAAGCTCACCTTCTCTTTCCTACTCCACTATCGTTTATTAATCGTTGCTGACAATGAGGTTGATTATTGTCAACTGCCTATTAGTTTTTTGCACATATCTAATTACCAAGTCTCATGGTAATTCCTATGCTTTTTATATTAATACTTTGTACATTTTCTTCCTACCAAGCACGAATTGATGTACTCAAGCGGAGTATAGTGTAAAATGTTTTATTCGTCTACCTTCAAAGTTGTTTAAGTGCACTCAATGACTCCTTCTTCAAAAAAATCGGGAAGTAAACATGCTTCCAACATAAATTCCCGTCCAAAATTACCTTAATTACTGCATCGTAAAATTTACTGACACTCAACCTCACAACTAACTTCAAAATAGACCACATTGAAACCTTAGAACTAAAAATTTTCCTCTTTAGCATTCTTGCCACCAGCTTATTGACGGTAGGTTTAATGTAAATTAAGCTTCTTCCCCCTCGTACGCTTGATGAAAGATGTCACCATCGGTAAAATAAGTCGTTCTTCGGGGCTACAAAATAATGTCAAAATAACGTCAAAATATTGTAGCTATAGTCGTGATTTGCGAAATGATTAAAGCTTGGGGATAATAAAAAGCGGCGAGACCCCTGGCGCTTAATAGCCAGATCTCAACAAAAGGCACCAAGCTGATCGAGGTGTAGCTTGCTTCCGACGGAGGGAGGCATGAATATACGTATATTGTGGATTTTGATCTCGTCGTAAAAAACTGTTGTCTAGAATTCCGTAAATAAACAAATTTTTGGAAAGTGGTGCCACCTAGTGATGAAAGACGGAAGTTCAAATGTAAATACAGTCGACAGATTGTAAATAAACACGTCTTACCGGTTTTACCATGAATATACGTGGGTTTTACTTACAAGTAATCGTAATGCAGTGGATAAAAATGTAGTAATACACGCGGGATGTAATTATACACTTTTTTAATATCGTTTGGTCTACAGATTTAATTTTATATTTAATTCCTCACACGATTTAAATACACAAATGCGCAATTAACTTCTTAGCACTTCGTGAATACCGCTATACGGGAATTTAATAATAATGCGAGGTGACTTAATAAATATTCCCAATGGTCATCATTGCAGTGCAGGTAAAAAGGACCTACCGCCGCCTTGAGCAGATTCTTATTTTTCAATTCAAGTCTCCTATTTTGGGTCCTCGTAGACGCATACCCTGTTTTACAGCCTGGTACGAAGCTAGTTCTGTTAAACAAGGCATTCTAAATTCTCTATTTACGCCGAACGGGCTTAATTCATTCAAATTAGAATCAGAGTCTGGCTAACATCGTCGTCGGCACACGATGGACGTTTCATAAACCTCTTACACATTATCTGTAATAGATATTTCTTCTCTAGCATTTACAAAGTAACTTTTAGATCACAAAAATAGCAAGATATTATTCAAAGCATCAAGTAATTCATATCTCCTCGATCGTTTGTGAATATTCACCACAGTCTCACGTCAACAACAATTAACTGCGTCTATTAACGATTCAACTGAAAAAAATTTTTTTAAACTGGCGCCAAGGACTGGGCGAACTAAAAGTGGAAATTTAGGCAACACGTAGCCTTGGTAACAATTCCAAACATCCAAATCCATAATATATATTCATGGAGGGAGGAATGCCCTTGAATTTCTATCCACACAGCGCGCGGGGTGTCACAGAAATATCTCCGCCTATTTCTGAAGGCTATCGCGGCATGATGAAATGGACGTTGCATGTAATCCTCTACCTTTGTAAATCATGATGCGGTGACAAATTCGCCGGTGTTGCTGCTGGTGTCTTCAAGTCAGAAAAGTGAAGATATTTATGAAAGATCTTAGGTTTTTCCGGCGTATGTGCTGGATAAATGTTTCTCGGGTGTTCCACCGGATAAGTCCCGATGTTTTGGAGAACGAATAGCTCTCCATCTTCAGGGGTTCTGAATGCAGTCTTCTCAATTTTGGCCGATATTAGAACAATTAACTACGTCTATTTACGATTCAACTGAAAAGAATTTTTTCGAACTGGGCGTGCGTCTGTGTTCCGTGCCTGGCGAGGAAGTAACATTCCCGTAAATCATCTCAGGGGGTATTTTTGGTTGAGAGGCTGTGGTTGGTCACTGCTATGGTTTTCCAGCATACCAACACAGTAAGTTTGGTGTTTGTTGACGAAGGGTGCCAATTGGTTACGGCTTTTGGAGCGATTTTTGTTTGTATTTCAACTTGTATGAGACTTTACAAGCGTGTATAAAAATAACCATATGTTTGTATAAAAGCGAAAAAAATCATGTAATGTTCCTTAACTCATTCCTTCCCATCCCATGAATATCATTTTATTATAACTATATTTTTATAATGATTTTCCTATCTCATGAATGTGCGAGTATTTCTCTCTAAATGGGAGTAGTTCACGAGAACACTGAGTTCAGCTGTTTTACGGGAGGAATATGTGAAACTTTTAACGTGTTTTCTAAACAAAAAAACTCACTTCAATGGACTTGACTCTCTTAGACAATCACATGTACTGGTCCAAAATATTTGAATTTCCACTTCTATGATGTAAACAAATCAGCCTAATTCCATGCACAATGCATTAAGGAGGGATGTATCTGAGAGACATACATATTCTTTATCTCCCCCACTACCTAGATTCGGACCTGGTCCTTAGAGGTGGGAAAATATTTCTCTTTACAAATTATATACATTTGCAAAGCGTAAATAGGTGGACAGACAAATGACTGAACTTCTATCATCGAAAAGGAAGCCTGGAGACCTGATCAATTCTTTTAGACAAGTAAATTCTTTAATTTAAAATTCGTGCATCCCGTTCAAGTAGCCAACCAATACAAGTTTAACCAGCAATCTGGAAGCAAACAGGGTAATTAAATTGTTTGGTTAACTGATTTATTGTTTTTTAAGAGAAATATAATTATTCACACCCTAACTATACACTTAAAAATATATGTAAAGTGGAACTTCGATAATTCGAACCCTAAGGGACCAGTGACAAAGTTCGTATTATCAAAAAATTTGAATTAAAAAGTTTTCCAGAAAGGATATAAAAATACCAGTTGTAAGTAAAAAAAAACTCTAATGAAGTAAAACCTTAATTCTACACAATATAGACTTATTTAAACCACACTGCAACACAATTACGCAAATTCTACAATATTAATACGGATTACGCCATTTTGAAAATTACACGGAGGATTATAGTAATGTACTTAACCAATTGTGTAATGGAGTATAATCAAATTCCATTGAAACTACGTATATAATGTATGCATTATGACCAATAAAATCTTCTTGGAGTGCAGACAATCCCAACGCTGCACAACCTGATTCCGGGAAGTCAGTGTTTTGGTAAACAAACAATGTGGAGAAAGGAAACGGTCGGGATCCCACTAGCCAACCTAATAATATAGGTTAAAGTGTCCACAGTGTTTTATCTATTTTTTGTCGTTACTTTCATGCAAGTTAGTAGTTTGTTTTACGTCACTGGTGATGAATTCCTAACTCAACGTTGCTCGATGGTACCTATATCTGTCAGAAAAAGTTCGAATTATCCAAGATAAATTTCGAATTAACCACGATTATTTTACATTGTTTGTATACAAATGTCTAGGGACCAGAGTAAAATTCGAATGAAAGAAGATTTCGAACTGAAGGACTTCGGATTAGCCACGTTCCACTGTATCTCCTTTTTCTCATTCTCTCCAAAACGGCCATTTCCGACCGATTCTCCCGTTTATCTCTCCCCACACCCCACCCATATATTGCGAAACGGTCTCGCTTGCATACCAAAATTAAATATTAAACTCTCCGATCGATTGGATTTATTTCCAGCTCTCTGAGTTTTCCAATACCATTTCTGCAACCCACCACAATTCCTTTGACCCCTCTATATCCTTCCGTGGTAACATTAACCACCTCAGAAAAAACTAGTTACCTCTAACCCCCGCTTTCCGACTTGTTGTCTTTTGTGGTTATTGTCTTTTGTAGTTCTACAATGAAATATATTTATCTCGTGTTACTTAACTAAAAAGTATTATTTTTATGCATTCATTGCGAATGCCAACACTGGCTTTTTTGTGAAATATCTCAGGCTACATTAAATATTTATTTCGACTTAATTCATCACATAGGAGGATCTTTGCAAAAAGGTCAATTTGTGAATTAGTTATCTTACTCCTGGTGATGCTATTGTTTATGGAAACCATTTAAATAACTATATTAAGAAACTAGGTTTTGTTAAGCGTATAATTGGAAAGTCCTCGGATGAAAAAGTAAAAGAGAGATGCCACTTCGCTCTGGTTAGGCCATACCTCGAATACGCCGCGAGAAATTGAGACCCTGGTCATGAAGATTTAACCAAAACTATTAATAAAGTACAAAATAAAGCAGCACGCTTCGTTCAAAACTGCTAAAAACGAACATATAATGCTACACAACTGTTGGAGGGATTAAGGTGGGAGCCCGTAGAGACTAGGAGGCTAAACGCTAGACTTAGATTGCTTGAGATATTCAGAACTGGTGTGTTTCCGAGCGACACAGAGAATATTACCATGAATCATGACTCCTCACTACATTTTTAGGTCTGACAGATGCGATAAATTAAGAGAGATACTCTGCCAAACAGATAGATACAAAAACTCGTCCTTTCTGCGCACAATAAGCGACCACATTAGAAACCGAGCTCCTCCAAATACACTCTTATAGGACATGTCACTATTTCACCTCCAAAACTTTTACATCTGTACATGGCTGGTAACCTACCACCCCCTGCCACACGCCCAAGTGGCGGCTCGCAGGGTAGTATGTAGATGTAGATATCCAAGACAACGCATTACAAAATTTGAATTATCACACTCGAATCGAAAGTCACAGCGGAACTCCACAGATTATTGGCTGCATTCATAGCCCTGTTCTACTTCCATCAGTGGATTTATTTATATTTAGCATTAGAATGGCTGAATAATACATCTTTTTTCGACATTTCACTGATTACAACTCTGATGGACATGTGAGACAAAAATATTATTCGGATAACAACTGCAAAAATAAGTTGCAACCTATGTCTAAGTGGTACTCTTCTACCCCTTCGTTCAAGCTCCCTTAACCGAGTGTCCTTTTGATCATCTTATTCCGAGTTTTTTTATTGAGTATTTTATATTCCAAGCTCTGTGAAAAGAGAAGGTTTGCCTTTGTCCTTCCTGACCGATGTACCCGCCTGGTGATCCGATTGGAGGAGTATTTAACCTTCGGAATATTTTACTGGGAGAGATGCCATAATGTCTTATATATTTAGAATAGAGGGCTGCATTTCTAGGGAGACTAATTTTGTGGTTTCCCCGTTGCCTTCCACAACGCAGTACCCCGGCCGATTCCGTGGCTCTCGCCCGAAGCGGTGGCTGTTGATACCGATCCGACCCTCTTGACCTGCGCCATCAATGACGAGACTGCTGCTTCTCAGAAGAGGGGTCAAAGTCGGGTGCGATCAAAGATTGGTCGGCGAGCCAGGATGAACATTTTTGTCGCTTCGTCGAAGAGAAATTATAGATTGTTAATTCACAACAATTTACCACCCGTATTTCTACTGCTTCTTACTTTATTTTTGTGGTGAAAAAAAGCAAAAATAATCCTTAATAGTTACAGAGTCCATCTAAAGCATATGAATGTTAATCTCAATAAAAAACGTAATTAAATTTTACTATCCGTACCTCAATACAATAAAACTTTTACGTTCTTAACTTTAGTTTATCAACAAATCTGTTAGTTAGAGGAAAGAATTTCCGTCGCCGTACTTCCACTTAAGAGGAAAAAAATTGTTAAAATTTATATGCGTTAACTTCACAATTTAGAGGTCACTGCGTAAAATTTAGAAAGGCAAAAAACATAAACGCAATATTTTAGGCATATTTCAGTTTTAATCCCTCCTTAATGAGTATACTCGTGAATATTTCAATGAGAGAAAGAAAGGATGTGCAAAGAAAATTTTCATTTAAGTCATTTACCATAGAAGGAACGTAATTTAGAGTGCGCTCAAAATTAGGAGGATTTTTTTCAGTTTTCCATTATGTCCAGAATTGATGGGCAATTAGGAAAATTCCCTGAAAAGTTCTATTTTCCATATGCATTATAAATAACTAGAAATTTGCATCATAGGGATGACGCAATTAGACGTTTCTCCGTGTCCAGCCGCGTGTCGTTCATGAGATGGTTTTACTCCTTCTCAAGTGAGCGTGTTTACCGCAGGTGTAAAGTAGAAGGCGACAGAAAAGATAGTTTGCAAACAGTTCAATTCATAAATTTATTAAATTATCCCCGGAGATGCTATGTTTTTGGGAAACCAGTTAAAATAACTATGTATGAATCAGCGGATTACAAAGTTTGAATTATCAGACTCTTCTTCGAAAGTCACAGCCGAACTCCTTAAATTTTCTTGCTTGGAAATACTTTTTTTTCTTTTCATTCTTTTACTTCAAAGAGCATAATTCAATTTAAGCATGTAAATTCAACAGAATTCAAATGATACTCTTATAGATAACGTATGACGATATTAATTAGTGTGCTTTAACCAAGACATTCTCAAAGTGCACTTTGATACCCGAAGACATGCTAAGGCATTAACAAAGTTTTGTAAGTTTTACGTAGAATATTTATTGCACGACCGGTTTTGTCGTATAGTTAACATCATCATTAGACATTGTCAACTATTCGAGGAAAGTTTAAAACCGAAGCCTGAATCCCGAGGTTAAGGCTGAATCTATTGAATCCGAAGATATATTTTAGGATGACTTGGTTTAACGAAAAGGGGCCTTTACACCTGTGATAACAGTGTTATCTCCAACAATACAATTGGTTTAGAGCAAGAAATTTGAATAAGTTATCTGCACGAATGAGTTAACAATAGAAATTGATGACAATTACTCTATGAAAAAACTATTCAAGTAGATGAACTAAGCTCTATTGGATCATATAATTGCGCAATGCGCATGCACTGCTTAAAAAATCTACTAATATTTTACATAAAATACTTTATTGCAACTGATTGATGATTCATGAATGCTTTTACTAATTATTTGAACTAAAAAACAACTTTAATAGGTTGTAATTAATTGTTTTACACGAAAGCTTAATATGGTCTCATTAACCAGCCGAGTACACCCATACATACGCACCAACAAAAAGGAACTTATATTGAAAAACACAGCCTTGTAAGTAAAACCATACTTGATTTTTGTTCGTGTATAGCTTCCACAGACACGTCACCCATTTCTTGGGAGTTAATCTGCATTGAACGGTTGAGATGAGTCTTTTTCAGGTTATGAGACTTTTAATTATTATTATTTCACAGTTTATTTGAGTAACCTCCACATGTCCTGACTCGTGACTTTCAAGAGCACTGCCGCACAGTTGATCCTGGGTTGGTACAATCTTGAGCACTGGAAAATATCTCCTCTGAAGATGTCTCCGCCGCGGGCGTAGCCTTGGTAGTAGATGCTGCACCACGGGGAACACGGTAATTCGGTGAGCCGTAATCTGCGTCCTCAGCCATTCGCTTCATCAAAACGGAGCTCCGTTTGCTCCTGAGACCGTGGGCAGATCCATCAATGGCAGCGGCGAAGAACGCTAGCACTACGAAGAGAACTACGATGTTTCTCAGGCCCATGTTTGAATAGCGACTGGAGTGAGCTCGTTGGTTTACACGACTTTGGGAATCGACACGTTTCTGAACCGGAGGGTGGGGTTTTTGAATTGGAACTAGAATGTTTTTCCTAGAATTGAATAGCAAATGCGATGAGCTGTGACTTGAAGCGGTGCTAAGATTGGATTGTTTTTTTGGGAGTTGTTAGCCCAGTGATTCACTTCAAGTTAAGCGGACCGGACTGCTTATGTTGAAGATTTGGAACATACTCCTCCCATTCCTATGTTTTTTGAATACGACCGCAATCTTATCCGGTTCCCGTCCTCCCTCCTCCTCAGTTGACCTTTCACCCTAGTCTCTACCCCACCAACTGCAAAGGGAGTTCATCAAGCTTCTCTGTCAATCGAGTATCTTTTGTTTAATTTATATCTTTTTCTGCTGAGTCTTCCCTTCCCTCAAAGTTCCCCCACGTCTTTGCCAAGACACCCCCTCCCTTACCATGGTTCTTCTCTTTATTACGCTTTAACATCGAGATACACAAGATACACGGTATAAAGGTCACTACCGCTCAAAGCTGACATCTTGCTGGGCAGAATATTTTACGCTGCAAAAGCCATGTATTGCAAGAAAGTAGATTAAATACCATTTACAAAGGGCAGAAACTATGCTCATTTTTAATTAAATAAATTATGGAATATGATAGTATTTAATTGAATTCATTATTTTGAAGGCTAACATCTTCTATCAAGTGACCTTAAAGGCTTTTTTCAAAGTTCCAAAACCGTGCTCATTATCGGTGAAATATATGTTCAGCATGGAATAAGAGCGTACGTTATTATTTTTATTATTCATAAGGCTAGTATCTTATATCAAGCGATGCCCGAGACATTTTCTAATGTTATTTATGTCATAAACAAATAAGTGTATATATTACTTGCAAATCTTTGTTTTCTCTTTCCCCAATAAATTCGAAACAAGCACAATTCTTTTCAAATTAAAATTCTGCAGTGGCTGAAGTCTGTACATTAAAAAAAAACGGGAAAATTTGAAGCCAATAAAATGAAGAATACCTTTATTCCCCAAGTCTATATTTCAGCAGCCAGCAGAGACAAATATCAAGGTGCGTTAGAAATAATTAGACTCTCTCCGTTACATCATGGAGGATTATTTGCCAAGGTCTAGGAATTACTGGCCCTCGAAAATGACGAAATTTCAACCTCAGAGCCTCGGAAATTTCAAAGGGGCCATTAAAAATTTCTAAAAGGGTTCTAACATCAAATTTACGAATTTTGTCGAGTTTTTATCGCGTTGTGTCTTTACTGAATAAGGTCTTGAGACTACGTATACAATAAGTACGAATGAGTCACTTAAAGTACTCCATTTTCAAATAAAGTTGCACATGAAAGCCACTCCAATTCCCAATGACTCCAACCCATGCATAAAGGTAATATGGACACGCAAAGGCCACCCTAACTTGCATATTATAAGAAATGTATGCATTAAAAACATGTTTCTGGAGTAAAACAAGTGTATCCGGAGTAAATGTACAATGAAATAGTTATTTGATAACAGATTTAAAAGACAGCCAACATTAGTAATCTTGTTAGAGGTAAAATTTGCACTAAATGAACAACCTGTGTATTGGCTGCTCAACAAAATAGATTAAAATTTATTAAAGCAGCTACAGTCACTCAAAGGTCCATCATTATTCGTCAAGGACGAGGCATTCGGGGAAAATTCAATATGCAGTGTGAAACCAATGATTTGATGTTGAGAAACAGTTACAAGGTAATCGATAACATTGATGTTAATATATAAATAAAAACGTTCTTGAAAACAGCCAGGTTATTGATGCTGCTCTCTTAATTTTAATTAATTATACGTATGTTTTATGACGAACCACTGCCTGGATCTATCACTCTTTTGTTTAAAAACTTTGCACGCTAAATTGTCCGAGAAAAATACCAAGAGTAAAATAAGAGGAAAAAGTATGTGATGCAGACTCAAAGAGTATAAATATTTCTTACCTGATAGTTTGTGGCTGCACCCAAGTGAATTGAAATCATCATATAGAATGTCGAAGGAAAGTCCTTTTTGAAAGAAAATCACCGTTATAGAAAAAACTTGGTCACTTTTATTGATTAAAATATATACAATCACGCTTCGCATTTTTCCAACGAAAGTGAGTCCATGAGTATTAGGTGTCCCTTCTTAGGTACCTCACAAAACATGGACAGTAAGGTATGCAAGAACATTTCCAATACTTAACCATAAAAGCCTATAGAAATCAATGCATTTAACACACATATCGTCCCCTACTTTCATCTTGCCAATTTGGAAGCACAAAATCTTTTCTCATCGCATGATATTAAAACGGTTTTCATAGAAAACAACTATTTACATTTCACAACTTCACGTTACAATTTCCGGATTAAACTCAGATTTTAGTGAGGAACAATAAAAATATTCCTGACTTAAATAAGCTTTAAAATTGATGAGAAACCCTCACTCGCGAAACACATAATTTAATTTTTTTTACCTCAAGGCGATAATGATAGTTAACCAAGACTTATGTGCACTTCAAACAGAAAATATTATCTCCACTATCAAAATTTTAAACCAAAAAGGGAGTAATGCTGAGCGTCAAACATATACTGATGTCCCATTCGACTAAACCCGCTAACTATTATAAGTTGTCCAACTGTAACTTTGATTTCTTGCAAAATTCATCCCTCGTAGCGTACACATTTCAACACGACGGATTTAATTAAATATGACTCACGTCTCACAGCACCCTCGAGTGAACTGGTTGAACAGATTTTTTTGATTTGGTGAAATTTTTATTCTAACTAATCCACTTAGCCCTCATGCAAAACACACACTTCGGGAAATGGGTATTTTCCCAAAGCAAATTGGAAATCGGGTCGTATCCGGCACGAATTCATCTTGATCAATTTTTTGAACCCACTGACACGATCCATCATCATTCACTGGCGTACCCCGTAGACTCGCCTGCATCTCCCGCTGTGGCTCAGCTGAGTCCCGGACGGACACTTCCTGCGCACCGGCGCAGATGTCGTCCTGAACATCGGCGCGTTGATTATGCTCGTGCCCGGATTCGGCTCTTCGAGCTGAGACTCTCTCTCCACAGGGCGCATCCGTCTCACGGAGCGCTTGAATCTCGACTGGTCACCCACCTCGTTCAATTCCACTGACTCGTACGACACTCCGCTCTCCAAAGACGGGACTGGGTCGCCGGAATCGAGGGGCGTCAAAGTTTGGCTCACAGCATCGTCGGATGTTACGGATCTGGTCGCGTCGAAGGTGGCCTGGATTTGGTCGCGAACCATGAAATCGACCCGTCTCCCTTTCAGTTCGGGGCTCGATCGAATGCCATTCGTGGCCGCGCCGCTAAACGTGTCCGAAGACGATGTCTCGCGAATGGCCGGAGAACCTGATGACGTAACCAACAGGGTCAAGAGGTGAGCCAGGATCACTAATAAGTATATAGAATTAGGTTGTCGGGACTCCATGACAGGCTCCTGTTTCGATACCAGGAAAAAAACAGAGCTGATGACTCGAGGGTCGCTTCGTAACTAAGAAAATCGCGATGGTTTATGTGAAGGGCGATGCGCAGAATCGAGTTGGCAACTGTTTCCTTCGCTTCTTCAATCGACTATCGCTTAGCGGTTGAATTTCCAATCACCCCGATCGCCCTCTGGTCTTGGGTCACCCTCTGAAAACAAACACTCCGACATTATCTGAATTCCATGACAAACTTATTGCGAATGGATTTTTGCGTAATCAGGGCTTGAAATCGTCTATGCTTCTCTCTTTACGCATCATTGGTAAGCAAACCTAAGAAAAACCTTGCCAGCTAGATGTGTGAGAATTGATTTCTTGCAAAAAATAACCTCGAAATACACTGAGTATATGATTAAGCAAATAGCCTTAGCTCTGATAAATCCTTGAAGGCTACCTCAAGTTTCCTCATGTTGGTTCATATGTTAATTTTTATTACTAAGAAAGTATTGAACATATAATATACTTGGATTTTAAATAGACTACTTACTAGTGACGATTTTTCTACTCAGAAGAACATTTAAAAGAAATTGAATCAAATTCTCATGATAGGGGTGTCCATTTGCGGAAATTTTCAATGGGAAAGAATGAAAAACATGAATGACTTTGTGAGTCTCTTCAAACATTTTTTCTCAAGACTACGTTTTAGGCAATTTATGCCATCTTCAGAAAATGACCTGAAAATCATGCATTTAACCAGTTAATTTATTGGAAAACATCAAGAGGAAATCGCCAGGATTTTTGAGGCTTATTTTCTCCATTTCCCTCACATTAACCGTGAGGTGTTCGTCATGGATTTGGATATCTAGCAAAAAGACAAATTTTAATTGAAAGAATGGAACTTTTTTACCGGCACCTGAATTTTTAATATTAGGCCGTAGAAGTGCAATTTGTAGCCTCAGGTAAACTAGGAACAAGGTACTACAAGAGATATCAAGGTACCGTATTGATTAAAAAATAGTCCATACTCTAACAGTTTAAAATAGCTTTTAAAGTGCGTAAAAAGATAGATAAAAACAACGACTAGCTTTGCCGCTACAAGTTGAATTGATAACCAGGTCATTGAGGAAAGTTAATATATTTGTCTTAGAGGCTCTGAACGTTTATGAGGAAATTTTTCCTCTCTGCAGTAAAGCATTTAACGTATCCTACTTCTCGGAAATACGTTTTCATGTGAAAACAACAGTATAACTTTGATCTAGATAGAGTTCAGAAATTACCTCAGCTACACGTTCTACTACAGATAAGAGCAGTTTGATTTCAGTCTTTCACTACGCTGTCCCCCGAAAACTTTCGTGAAAATACCCAAAAGATTAGGAGATTAGGTAGTTTAAGCAAGATTCATCCAAAACCATAATGGGTACTATATTTGAACTTCATTTTACAATCTACGGAGTTATAAAAATCATGGAGTAATTTAAGTCAGATCAATAACGTGAAAACTATGTTTTACATGACTGATTTTATCAACAATGAAGAAAATATGCATTACGGACGGATTAATTTGGCTTATTTTTTCACACTTAACGCTGAAAATGCACAATCGAAATGTTTGGCTATTTTATTTAAAGTATTTAGATGAGAAATGTGAAATACATTTTTGATTTTCATAACAGATGATAAAACATACGAACTACGCACCATGTCGGATGTAGTATGTGCGTCAGAACTTCCGTATTGTTTACTAATAACTCAGTTGAGAATGGATTCGAAACTAAATCCAATGGAATACCTCACCAGTTTTTTCGAATAATGTCCCAATAGCAGTGCATTGAGCAGCTGATATTTAGGTATTATTTAATTGACGAGATTTTCTCTTTCGAGGACGGGTTTTCCGAGTTTTATGCGTTATTTTAACTCACTCAAACCACCTTATAGCACGACTAGCGTCAGCATTTTCGATTGTACGTTGTCACACCACTCCTCAATTCATAAGCACTGGTCTACACCGGCCACTTCGAGATCTTCTATGCCCACTTGGACAGTCCGCCTCGGCGAAGCTCGGAGCGTCGATTATCACGCGCTCGTCCAAGTCGGCGAGAGTAATGTTGCGATTTCTCGGGGCGGCCTCTTCATCACTGTCGTATGACTGGATGGTGGTCGCGGGAGCGCTGGTCGAAGTCGTCCTGCCTCTCCTGAACAGCTGTCCGACCTGGTCCCCAATATTCGCAATGGAAGATTCCAGCCTCCTGTACCACCTTGCCGGCGTGGTCGTCATCTCCGGCCTCGCTGCTGTTACCGCTGGAGTCGACATTGGCGCAGGCGGCGCCCTTCCCCGGAAGGTCATGGCTGGTCCCAGCGTCGTCGTGGTGACCCGCCTTCCGCCGCCGAGCGACCCCGTCCGTGTCGCGTAGGGGGCGTCGTCCGAAGAGCTGGAGTTCTCGTCGCCGGGCATGATCAATCTGTCGGACAGACTCCTCTTGTTCCTGACCTCGAGAATGGATTCTTTGCTCGCCGAAGCAAGGAAAGCGATCAGGAAGAGGACGACAGTCAGCAGCCTTGGACCCATGACGACGATAAAAGCGACGGATTGGCCTCGTGAATTGAAAACTTAAACGGGTTCGATTCTAGATTGATGCTCCCGAGTTAGACTGCGGCAGGAACGAGTGTGTAGAACGTGTGAACTGTTTCTTTTTCGACAGCAAAAACTGCAGAGCGATGTTAACAGATGACGGGGTGAAATGCAGAAGATGTAGATTGAGTCCTGGATGTTTTCTGGAGTGCTCGTCGAAAGATGGTTGGATCGTCTCCAATGACTCCGCCCGATGCTTTACTTCCGAATAGAAGGACCTTACTGCCAAAGTGCGAGGCGTAGGGTCGCGGTCGCTCTCATATCTCTTACGTCATAATTTATGTTCCAGCTCCCGTTCCTTTGCCCCGTCACCGCTTGTTCGTTCACCCCACCGACACAATCGCCTCATGCTCAACGTTTCCCCTCTTCCTCCATCTCCCCGCCCTCTTCGGCTACTTCGGAGGTCTTGCTCAATACACTCTGACGCTCAATGAAGTGTCCTCATTATCCCTTTGCTCCTGTCATAGCTCGCTTAACGGCATAACTTTGCAATACTTACATATGTACACAGCTCTTATGCTGTATCAAATTATCAATCCTGACTAATTGGTGGAACCACATTACGGTTTGCAAGCAACTTCACTCCGTAAAATTACACAATATTCCACAAAGAAAACGGTGGTAGGCTTGAATTTGTGGAAGTTTTCCGTTACGGAAGAAGAAAATAACTTTCTCATTACCAAAAGATGACACAAAGTGTCAGAAACCCATGTTGTGATAAATAATTCACACAATTGGAGTTAACAAAATTATTTTATCTTCTGTCCACAGTATTATTTAATTATTACGACCAAAGCTTTGAATTCACACGAACATAAGTGATATTTCAAGATGCCCTTGAAATGACTATGTGATATTTATATGATTAAGGCATTAATACAGATTATTTAAGAAATATTTAACGATAATCAATGACTGAGGTACTAAATGGGTTGATATTTTACACTCATAGGAAACTCTCTCATAGGAGGAGAGAGAGAGAATATGCAACCAAGGTCACAGTCTGCTTGCTGATAACAACGTTAACAAGTCACAAAAACAAAATATACTCTGAGGTGGGGTTAACAATATGGACGAACAGTTTCTCCTAATTCCAGAATTTGCGACCCCATGTAGATTGGACAAAAAATGCTTAAAATCACCTCCCCTACCTCCTCCAGAAGTTTCGAGCTTTCCTCCTGGAATAACCTGTATAATATATTCTCCGGTGAACCGCCGCAGAGGCATAAGGCAGGTGGTGTAAAATACGAGACAGAGAGAGAAGGGAAGCGGCAAAAGGCGGAGATATGTGACGGTGGTGAACTTAATGTCAGGGCCGTGTATTGTGCCAGTGCCCTGCTTTTAAAGGCACTCGACGAATTTGTTCCACGCCGCACACCAAAAACATTCTCACGATCGAAGGCGGTAATGCGGATAGTAAAACAATTTATTTTACAAATTATTGGGAATAAAATTAAACTACGCACAGGCACATTTTGGACCCGATATTTCCGCCGGAACTTGCTTGAATTTTTTGTACAGCTCTGCGGAACCAAGGGATTAATTTCGTTGTGAAAACATCAATTGTTTGGGATTTGAACCTGTATCTCCAAATTTCCCGTCAGATGTGTTAGTCAATTATGCCCTTCACACATCTTCCTTCAACGCGAATTTTGCCGAGGGTTCATTCGAATTAGGTGTTGGCGTCTCAATACACCATTCTACATCTACATATTACCCCGCGAGCCGCCGCATGGGCGTGTAGCAGGGGGTGTTAGGTAAAGCCGTGTAAAGACGTAAGTTTTTGGGAGGTGTAATGGTGACATGTACTATGGGAGCGTATTTAGAGGAGCTCAGTTTTTATTGTGGTCGCTTATTGTGCGCGGAAAGAACAAGTTTTTGTACCTATCTGTTCGGTTGTGTATCTCTCTTATTTTATCGCATCTGTCACGCCTAGAAATGTAGAGAGGCGTCCTGATAATATTCTCTGTGCCGCTCTGAAACACACCAGTTCTGAATTTCTCAAGCTGCCTAAGCCTAGCCTCCGAGTCTCTAGGGGCTCCCACCTTAATCCCTCCAACAGTTGTGAAGCACTTCATGTTCGTTCGTAGCAGTTTTTAACCATGGTGGCTCAGGAGACGGTAGTAGTGCTTACTAAGCTACTGATGCAGGGAATAACCTAACATTGTTGTTTTTATAACGAATAACTTAACAATTTCCAATCATTGGCAATTTGAAAAGAATTGGCCGATTAGAAAAACTATTTCCCGTGATTAGAAGGTCACAGAAACGCCCAGCCGCACCGCAGATTCCTTATAAATATTTTCTTTTTTTTATAGATATCTCGTTAAGAGGAGGGCAAAAATAGACTGCAGGCTTTTGAGATGTGGGAATTGAGAAGGGTGGAGAAGGTGTGGTGGCCGGATAGGTAGGCAAACAATGCAGTGTTTGAGATGGTGGGCGAGGAGAGGAACCATCCAAATGAAATCCGGGAGGGCAGAGTAATGGACGATGAATGGGTGGTAATTTAGCTAAGATGGGTTGCTCAAGAGTGTGACAGAAAGAAGGATGTTGGGCAAACGGAGAAGAGAATAGGTTTCAAGCACAGACATGAAGAATGGTAGACCGAATGCTGAGGCGAAAAAGGAAACACTAGAGATAGATAGAAGCCTGACAGTGTAGAAAGCCGGAAGGAGATTGATTTTCAACTTAATCTACCTTTTACCGGAAGAATACCTAAAATAGCTTGTTAAGATGTGTTAAAATTAGTTGATACTTTGCAAATTTACAAAAAAATATAGTAATTTTCTTTACAATTAGGCCAAGCTGATCTAATTTTAAGAGTAGTGGTTTTAAGATCAAACTTGTCCAGCTACCTTGGTGTTACTCTTGCACGTGCGATGCCAAGTGGGCTTAAATTAGTGGGAAATAACTGTTTGAGATAATCGTAAATCGAGATTTATTTAAGGGGTGCAGCAAAAGTGAGACGGTCATTTCGTCATAAATCACAGGAACACGTTTCCAACGCTTGTGTTTCTCATAGGGCAGATTTGAATCTGGAAAATATTTGAAAAAGATCCTTATCCACAAGAACATTTGTTGCCTTGTTGTATTAACACCCGTTAAGTTACCATATCTACCGTATTTTAAAAGACAGAGATGTGATTTTTACTGCAATGAATAGAAAAATAAATTTACAAAAAGTTTTATCATTACGCGTGTTTAGATATTTCTCAAATTATGAGTGCTATCGTACATTATTTGTTTTTGAGGAATTAAATTTCGACGAATATTCGAGAGCCATCTTGAAAATAAGATACCATAAGAATTGATAATAGCAGAAAATGAACAATACATATCTTATGTACCACTGTGAAAAGTTTCGAGTCTCCTAAATTGATACTAGTTATTGAAATTCAATGTTTTCATTGTGATTGCAGAATACTTCTGAAAAAAATGTTTACGTTGCCATAAGTTGCCATATATAAGTATATATAAGGATTTGCGAACCCATTTTGCTATGGTAATAAAATGCTTGAAATAACCTCCCCTACCTCCTCCAGAAGTTTCGAACTTTCCTCCTGGAACACCCAAGTATATATTCAATAAAAAATAAGAAAAGAAACTTGAATATACTCGCCGCGACACTTTAGACATGATCCGTGCGTCATATCGTGCTCCCTTTCATTAATATCTCTCTGAAGGCCATCGATATCCCGAGGAACACGTGTTTCGCTTTTCCAGAAATATCTCGATAGCAATGATATTTCGCATAAACTACTTCAGGAATGGTCTCTTTTAGAAGCCCCAAAAATGTTGATGGTTTTTAAAAAACAATAGAAGTACATGTCATGGGAGACACGTATAAAAACGCTTCAATATGTCAATGCTTTCTGTAAAACTTATGAAAAGTGCTGAAGCCATTTTTTTGACCAAATCAATATCGTAAACTTTTCTCTGTTACCACAGCGAGTACAGTTACATGTGGTCGACCTCCATGCTAGGTATCACACGCCCTGTTGACTTGAAAGTGTGTACTTTGATTATACTGTGACTCGAAGTACCTGATCAAAAGAAAACACAGGAAAACATTTTTAATACAAGGCCTTTACTTCTTGTTCATCTTTACATCTTGTTCATCAAAAGCCGAAACCGGTCGAATTGTATTTTTAATATATTGGTGGAAAAGAACTGAGTGCCTTCATTTTAAAGATGAATAACACTTCCAAAAAGTGAACTCGCCAACCATTGATTTTATTAACTTTACTTCTTTATTGATTTTGAATAATTGCACTTTCTCTCTCGATTCCTCAGATAACTTTAACAAGACTATCGGATCGGATAAGTCATCCACTTGAGATAGGCAATATATGAAAACATATAAATTGTCTATAATATACCGTAGATATAATATACATTGCATACCATTTTTATGAAAAAGTGCAAACAAATTCTCCGCCACTTGTGTTGGAATAAGGGTCATCAGTAGCAAGTGTAATATTTGTCATAAAATCATAGCTTTTAGCTGATTTTTGTTAAAATGTTACAGCGTATTACAGGAATAATTTTAATAGTAAAATAAGAAGTATCCTAACAGTGAGTAAATCTTTTCTCTTTCCTTCTCATAGTTTTCATCTCATTTTGCTCATAAAATGGAGGCAAAAATACCTCCATTATGCTATTATCGACCTTATAACTGTACACGCTTTGCTAATTGAGAAAACTTTACGATATTGGTTTCGTTGACTCTAACTTCTGCCTCCATGTCATTTGGCTCCAAGATTTCCCATTTTCTTCAGTAAAAATAATTTAGGTTTTACATTCAATCTTCCTCGTGAAAATTTTTTTTCCAGCTGCTTTGTACTCAGAATCCACCTTCATGTCAGGTTTCACGCGCTCTGTTGTCTTGAATGCGTGTACTTTGATTATCCTGCCACTCGAAGCACCTGATCAAAAGAAAACACAGGAAAATATTATTTAATCAAGGTCTTTACTTCATCTAAATTTGATCAAAATTTGCCATTAACCACATTTTATGATGTAAGATCAATATAGAAGTTCGTTTTCAACCTCAATATATGACGAAAGATGATGATTTAAATTTTTTGATAGAGTTCCTCCACAGTCTTGTCAATTTCTCTCTTCTCCTCCGATGTCACCTTTTTTTAAACAAATTCGAAAAAAGTAACGTCAATGGACAGATGTACGTAAATAAATTAATCATATATTTCAAGTTGCGTGCAAACTTAAAAAGTAACAGGACTTTTTTCAACGTGGCATAATTTCCGCGTCACAAAAAATACTCTAAATTGACTTCTCTACCAGTTGTTTCCTATCTGATTTTTGCATTTCACCGTGTATTTTGTGGAATGATGATATGAAGTCTTAGTATATATGTTTAAAAAATGCATGATAAATAAGCAAAGGAAATCATTAGCACTAGGAGGGTAGCAGTTTTGCACTACCTAGAAGGACGGCTAGGGATTCTTAGAATCGCAAAGTTTTCTCCTCACCTGCACAACATTTTACGTTGGTTTAATCATGCTCTAAGATTTAACCCGTCAATAAATTACATCCCAAAATTTTAAGACAAACTCAACAGCCATCGCCGTGGTGTGATATGCACTCAAGTTTGCATCTCATGCTTCCGTAAAACCATCTCATGCCTATGTTAGATTAAATGACTATGCAGCATTCCTCATGTACGTGCCTCAAAAGCTTATAAATTTTCCGGTCCAAGTATCAAGCATAGAGATTGTTATTAATATTTAAACTTAGATATTTACGCAACCCGTTTCTGGAAAGTAAAATATTTAACCGGCAGCAAAATCATAGGCATTCTGTATACATAACGTCGAGGCTAATGTCGACCCTCGTCTATAAATTCTCTACAATAACTTAAATTTTCCCAAAATGCCTCATTGCTCTCTGAAAAGTAATGCTAATCTGGAATGAAAATTAAAAAATAAAGTAAAACTAATAAAATCAAACTGGAAAAAAGAAGTTCAATTCTGTGCTGAGCTAAACATTATATCCCTTTTAGCCTTGGGATCTTCAGGTGGCCATCATTATTAATTAATATATAGCTAAGCTACAGAACTGACTGACTCATCAAAATTCCTGGGCATTTATAAACAAGCTGGGTGGGTGAAATTTTCAGGGTAGAGTTAGAATCATGTGTCAAATTGGGAAAAAATCGAAAAAGTTAAAAAAGGCGATTAGACTTTGATTTATTGCAATCGATAGTTTTACATGGGATTATATGGAAAACATGAACAATTTTAGTGTAGACCTTGTTTCTCTCGTTCATTAAAATATGAAATAATGAGCTATAAGACTGATTCTTTCACAAATATGAGGCTGAATGTGTGAAAAATCTTATTCTTGCAATCAATTCTTTCCCAACTACCGTAAAACTGATATTTTTAAACTTTTATTTGGGATTTTATAATTTTTTTCACTTTCTTTGCTATGGATATATTTCTCCATTGTCGCCGGGCCGAGTGTCGATTCGAGGTTTGGAACTCAGCGAGGCGGGCCAGTTTTAGGGGAGGGATATATTTATGTGTCAATATTGTGTAAAAGTAAAAAAAATTGTTTAGCCTTCGAGTTATTGCAATCGATAGTTTTACATATATGATTAGGTACAATAAGTGCATGTTATTTAGTCTTCTTTATACCATTTTTTGTGCTACTAAGTACTGCTTATAATTTATTTAACTTTTTCCTAACCTCTACCGTAGCTTTGATGGCCAATTTTATCCAACCAAGTTTCATGATATTGTAGTTTTCATTAAAATAACATGCAGTCCATGTAGAAGATTGGAAGAGAAAAATTGAATATGAAAATTAGTATATTAAAAATCTCGATTCCGATCGAATTTATATAGTAAAATTCTTCATGTGTGCTCTTATTAAATATGCTGTATTGAAATGAAATATCTAACGTAGAAGAGCGTCTTATATGCCGTCAAATGAGGTTATGATGATCTTCCAGTGGTTCCACGTTCGTTTCTGTATACTGATTATAGTATTTTTAAAAGTCGTCAATAACCGGATGACATACAATATAAGTTTGTACTAGAACTGTCTGGTATCCATACCTCATGGGGCGCGTATTTCATTTTCGAGAATTATTATTTTCTTTGCTTGCATGCAGCACGCAGACTTGAGAACTTTCATTGTTTTTTTCCTGATTTAAAGAGTCTCATCATATAACACTTCCCTCCCTGCTCGCAAATTGCAAGCACCATTTTACTCGTCTTGCTATAAAGCTCCTCGGGCATCAAATGAATGAACTGCCCGATCTTTTTAGATGTCCGTTCGACTCCCTGTAAAATTCTTATTCACAATTAACGTAATTTTAAACACAATTTTAGCCAGTATTTCGTTCAAAAAACGTTGCTTCCAACCCATTTGAATGCTGTATTACTATAAATGAGCCGATTAGAGCATATGTGCCCGTGAAAATTTGATTTTCTAAAGCTAAATTCCATTCTTAACCTCACTAGTTCGCATAGTGCACAAGCCGTTGTGCATTTACCTAATCTCTTACTTAATGAGTTTCTAGAAAATAGAGAGTAATGCCGGGAGAATATGCACTCGAGGAATTCCAAATTCTAAAGAACTGCCTTCCTTGTTTACCCACATAGGAAAAGCTTTATCCAACGCTCAGGTCAAAGGCTAACCTGATTTCAATGTTATCGCCTCTCGACCCGGATAATGGACTCATGTCGACGAAGTTGACCCAAAATGCTCTCTCCCCCTCTCTTCCAGCGATAGCAACGCGCTCTGGATTTTAAACGATTGCACTTTCTCGCTCGATTCCTCAGACGTTAACGACTATCGGATCGGATCAGTCATACACTTCTGACAGGCATTAAATGAAATGATATAAATTGTCTATAATATACCGTACAATATACAGTGCATACCATTTTTATGAAAAACTAGTAAAAAATGCTCCGAAACTTGTGTTGGAATAAAGGACATCAGTGGAAATTGTAATATTTGTTATACAGAGAATCTCTTTGTTAATTTTTTGTTAAAATGCTATAACATATGAGATGAATTAATTTTATAGTAACATGCAAAGTATCCTAAGAGCGAATCAGTCTTTTTCTCTGCCCTCTTCATAGATTTCATCTTATTTTTATCAAAAACTATTGAGGAAAAATGCCCCCAATATGCTACTAGATTGCTAAAATGATTTAATTTCCGTCTTCCAAACTTTACCAGAGACATGAAATATTAAGCGATTTCATTAAAAGCCATTGTCAAAGTACGGACAGGATATATTAATAATGGAATAAAATACAGAAACCTCTGTCAGTGATTGTTAAAAGTGTGGATATTTTACCATTGTTTCTTCTTCTCCATGATGGATGCCTTACCTTAATACTGTAAAATAATAAAAAGCTTTGGATTACCCGCGGATAGGTATGTAGGTTTTGATCATTAGCAAAATGCTAAGACCTCCAGAGAAGCAGCTACTGTATTATCCTGTCTGGAATTAGGAATGGAAAAAAAGTGTTGACATAGTTCTCCAGAAGTATAAAAAATGCACCAGAACTGAATAAAATGACATATGAAGTTCTTAAAGTAGGCGGAAAGCACTTAACTCAACAAATTAGTGCTCTGATTGCAAAAATATGGGAGGCAGAGACAACTAATGATCGGAGAATGAGTATTATGAGCCCTATACATATAAATTATTCCTCTACCTTTGTGATGATATGTACGGATCCTTTCTTTCTGTGAAAAACCGCTAAGTTTGGATGAACCCAGGATGGGTATGTAAGTTTTGGGCATTAGCAAAATGAGATGGCCTTAAGAGAGGGACTTCCAGAACGGCAGCGACCGTATTATCCGCTCTGGAGCTAGGAATGGAAAAAACAGGTGTATAAATGGTATTCCCGGAAAGAAGGGGTATGCAGAAGAAAAGTTTTCTTCGATAAATTGGCAGCATAATGATGATTAAATGATAAATATAAAAACTTATATACCACCAGTGATAGAATGTGCCCATGAAGATCAGTAAGGAATGAAATATAATCGTCAACATCTTCAATAGTTCATACATTTTAATAATTAGTTATATTCAAGCAATACACTGCAAATGGATGATAAATAATTAATATCACGGACTTACAATTAGTCATTTTCGTTTTTTTATCACTTTCAAGGCCTTATGAATAACATTTTAAGGCAAATAAACTTACTTTTATACTCATAAATCAAAATTTATTGACAGCGCTATGCAGTAGAAAATCATGATTTTACCAAATTTACTTGCACGAGCTATTTATTGCATTAGATACATTCTTCATTGGTTAAATTTTTTTTCTAATGTGACCATGTATTGCAAGTTTAGTAAGGTTGAATACAATTGCAAATGTATACACTCGAAGCTAAGGCTCTCCAATATCAGAACTCATAGAACCATTCACTGGAAGGTCAACTTGAATATTTTTGATTATCCTAAAGGAAACACAGGCTAGGGACCAATGAAATTTTCTAAATATAATGAACAATGGTACGACACCTGATTGCTTTAAACGTCACATATCTATTTTAATCGGGTTAAAATGCCTGCAGCCTTTACATTGGCACACCAAACTACACGTGACCCAAGTTGGTCAGTGCAGCAGAACTATCACCCGAATTTGGCACAATTTACACACGACAGTTGTCACGTTGTTTCCCTCACTAAACCGCAAGCAATGTATTCCGCCAACACATCACAATGAGGGTCGGCAGCGACCGTTGTGCCAGCGATAGCCGTGTGGACACTGATTTCTGGTCGGCGCTCCCACGATGCCTGGAGGCCCTGCGCCCGGTCCGCCGGAACTCGGATAACCCGGAGGACTACCGGCCGGACCCGGAGGGCCGGAATGGCTGGACGGACCCGGAGGGCCGGAAGGGCCGGACGGACCCGGAGGACCAGAGAGGTGCTGGGCCTCAACCGTGCCGTCGAAGGCGACCAACGAGAGGATGATGCAGAAGACAGCGGCGGAATTGTAAAACATTCGAAACTCAGCCATTATCGTCGCTGCGTTTGTGGACGTGCGTCGCTGTCTGAGACACGGGGGTAAGTGCGGTTGGGAGACTACGGCGCGTTCATACCCCCCGATTTTCTCCCTCAACCTCTCCCTGCCCCCGACTCCAAATCGCCCCGCTCCATGCGTACTCAATTAACTCGCTGTACAACCCTCACCAGCGAAAAACCGTTTTATCTTCCCCGCTCCGTCTGTCCTTGAATAAAGCTACGTCTGCATTCCTGCGTCTGCGCGTCGTTTTATAAGTGTGTTGTACGTCACTCATGTACCCAGTTTTCTTCTCCTCGAAAAACATCATATGAATATCATATGAATTAGCACTCAATAAACTGCAGTAATTTTGAATGCCGGGTACTTCACGGTTAATCAACGTCCCTTGCATTCATCTGATGCTGCAATGCTATGGAGACGATCATAATGAAAGCTTCATCATTACGATTTAAAGTGATTAAAAACTTTAATAGGCTAATTATAAGGCATCGATGAAATGATGTCAAATATATACGCTTGATGGAAATTTCACCCCCTTATTTGTGAAAGTTCACATCTTACGAATACTCAGTAATTTTATCTTTAAGCTCCTATCACGATGAAGAATTGAAGAATAAAAATAACGTTCTTACCATCACCTGTATGATAACAAAATTAGGTAAAAAATTTTCTTCAATTGCCGTCATTATCTGCAATACTCGTCAAAAGAAAGAAAACATTTACTGTGTTGGTTTAACGGTAATGCCATTAACCAACCACAGCCTCTCAACCAGAAAACCCCTTAGGTTTACGGGAATGGTAATTCCTCGTCAGTGACCACTCACAGACACTCACTCAACACAAAATGGGACTTCTTGACGCGGTCTCTTAATCCCTGTGAAGGATGCCATTATGACCACAAACACACCACCTGTTAATGTTTTTCGGGAATATGAATTCCACGTCAGGGACAAATACAGAGCAATCACTGTCACAAGCACTAAAAAAAATCACTCATTCACCCATTCAAATGGGCCCAACTTCTGGGAGAATCAGAGTCGAGATGAGCTTGGACCAAGAAAGATAAAACTGGAGGAAAAGACGAGAACTAATAAGTAATCAGGGAAGTAAAAAGTGTTATTTTTTAAGAATTCCATCACAGTGTCATATTGCATTGGCCACTGGCCTTGAATGTTTATTCTGGAGCGTTATTGACTTATGCATTTATTACTGAGAATACACACACAACAGCCAGAGAGGTGAAAGGTTCAAGTTTATTAGTTTTTCGATTCAATTGACTATTTGGATAAAATCTCCAAATCTCATTAATAAATAAACCTTGAGCCTGAGGAGGAAAACTAAGCTAGCTGATTTATAACAGGAACAAGCGTTGAAGTCTCCCAGCATACAATCGGTTTTGAGTTGGGTCCAAAAAAGGAAACGTGTTGTGTGGTATTTTAAATGGTTCCTATGCTGCTTCCTGGAAGAATAAATTCACTGCTGTGGAGGCCATCTTAAAGGAAGATTTGTGAAGGTTGCGGTCTCGAGGGCACGATCGAAATAGCACCGTGTGGTCTTCCCCGAGTATTATTAACACGTCAACTTTGAAGTTTTACCGGAAGGGTATGGTGAGTCTGAGATTTAATTTGTTTATGGAAGTTTAGGCTCATTATATTGATAATTATGAGATTTGAAGATTTAAAGTATAATATCCCATTCAATATCTTTTGGCTACTCGTAAATTACAATGAATTCAGTGTATGTTTTGTCTTGAAATACGATTTTGGCTGTCCTCTCTTCGTATTATAATACAATAACAATGTAATGTATACAATTATTATTGTTGGCAGAACTTTGAGCCGGCTGATATTTCGTCAACAGTGGCAATGATTTCTAGCAGTTTGCCTTCAATGATACTTAGTTTTCTTTCTCAAATAAATAAAATAACTCCTTGAACCTTCTCACGGAATCCTTGAAACTCAAGGATTCCATGTTATTGAAGCCAAGGGCTAATAATATTCCCAATTTTTAGGCCTGCCTGACATACTTAAAATTGGTTCCGAAAGCAAAGGTAAGGGATTGATATTTTGAGAAAAATACTCACCGCAGATAGGATTCAAACCCAGATAATCGGAATGGAAAGATAACACTCTTGTCACTGCAATAGTTGCGAATTAAAAATAAATGAGCAAATATCAATTGCCGATTCGAACACACGATTGAAAATTTGTGAATACTAACATACGTCCCAACAAATTGGAAAAAAATCATCAGAGCCAAATCGAATCTCGAGCATTTTTAAAAATCCGCATTGAATCCAATTTTTAATCAGATACTTCAAATATTCGCCTTATTAAAAGCATAAATAAAACTAGGATTTATAGCGTGGATTTCGAAATAAAGGTAAAAATATACGTAACTTAGTATTTTTAACCCGGAAAGATACTTTGATATTGGCTGGTTACGATAAATACCGTATGAAACATATTATTTTGGGCTTCGGGTGATATCTGTGAATACCATGTCATCGAATTATTTGGAAATAAATTTCAAGTATCATAAGACTATATTTAAGAATAGCATTAAATTGCCAAGAACACAATACGGCAACATGCAGTTTTCTCACTGGTATCTTTACGCATTACAAAGAAGTACATTTATGCAATGTTTATGCAAATCTGAAAATAAACAATACTTGTTCCGGCCGAAAGTTTTGACAAAAGTGCGATAGTTTTTCCGCACTTGAACTTTAAAAATAAGAATGAATATTCAACCGGCGAGCGGATAAAGTAATAATGTGATATTTGCAATGGCAGTGCCAAAATTGAAGTATTTGCGGTATGGGTGGTAAGAAGGGGTAATTTACCACCTTATAGCCACCGCCTCATCAATTCAGACGTTGAATCGCATAATTATCTCAAAAACTCACTTCTCAGATAGCTGCTTTACTCCTTCATAAGTACGCGGACAGAAGTTACGATTCTTGTGATCGCATGCAGCAAAGATCGATAAGACATATAGATGGCCGTTATATTTTCTCGTTAATGTTAATAAGTTTTATTTATTTTTTTAAAGTTTAATAAGTAGGAGAATTGCTTTCAGACAGTTGATTTAAATTTCGAATTAATATTTTAGGTTAGTTCCATACCCATTTATTTAAGAGGTCATAAAAATTGGCGATGGGATTTCTCACGAGGGTTGTGAATAGGAAGTGTAGTTAATCAAATGAGTTGCTCCATAATGTTTGTTTTTTTAGACTGCTACGTAGTAACAACAACAATTCGTACATATTTTCGGTTTAAATTACGTATATCTATGCATTTACACAGTTTCAAACTTCATGAATACAAATAGTTTGTCCAGCATTGTTGGCATGCCAATAGAGAATACTTCTTGATGAAACACCAGCTAATAAAGGTTTTTTTCCTATGTACCAATCGGAAACAATTATAGCTTCATTTATTTGATTGGAGTACACTGTAGTACATTTTGGTGGTAACTCTCCTCCTCCATAAGGTTGGCTTGCATGGTATGTTCTAGGTTAAGACTTGTTTTTTTATCATTCACGGATTAGATTAATGAGGTGGCAATAGCACTGACTTGCAGACTCGAGGGCTAGGGTTAAAATACCCGAATTGGTGTTTTTTCATGGGCATTCCCGATATAAACTTCAGTGCGCCGTGGAGAACTCTTCCGGTACTATAATCCGTCATTTGGACTGAAACTCAGATGGTGGTTTGCTCGGCGTATTTTGCTAAGATCACGCCAGTAATAAAGCCGGGTTCTCCTACATCCTTCCTCCATTCACTTAGTTTCATTCATTATTTATCTACCAATCTGTCATCAAGTGCAACAAATGGTTGGTAATGAAATGGGTGGAGCTCTACGGCCTTAGAATCACAAAAATTACACATTACACAAAATGGCACATGCACTCACCTACCGGGAGTTATTCCGCATCAGTCCTCCAGGTCAAGACAGATAGCACACATCCCTGAAGTTTTATGCTGGAGCTTTTGGGATACTGAAGGGATGTACTGATGAGAAAACACACAAAAAAACATCCCTACCAGTCCCATCTAGAAGAAGTAAATGAAAACAGAGGCCTTTAAAAAAATTGGACAAAGGAGAGCAAAACTGATTGGACATGTAATAAGGAATAATCAGTTCCTGACCAATATATTCGAATGCAAAGTGGTGGGGAAGAAAAGAAGAGGTCGACCCAGGACAGCATACTTAAAGAGCGTTGCACGCGAGATGGGAATTACATCATTACGCCCAGCTGAAAGAAACAGCAAAGAACAGGGACACTTGACTGTTATGACAAGGCACTGCCTCTAGAGCTTGATGACCAGTCCCGTTAGTACATCTATACCGGATCCCAACAGCTTCGGTATAAAACTTCAGGGATGTGTACTGTCCATCTTGACGTGGAGGCGTGATATGGAATGACTCTCGGTGATTGCATGTGTCTCTCCGCGTGAGGTACCAATATTTTACGGCCATTTTGTGTAACTTTTGACTTTTGTAACTGGTTGGTAGTTTATAAATACTGGAAAGTGATACTTGCTATTATATTATGAGTTATTTTGTATAGCAGTCGCAAAAGAACCTGGCGCTGCGCCATGGACGGTTTTGAGACATGGACCTCAGAACATTTAAAACCCTTCATGGCGGGGGAGAAAGGTTGTAAATTGTGGAGCGTCAGTGAGGGAACCTTTTCTAGTTGCTGCCAATATTAGCACCTCGGTAAATTATATGAGTCACAGCTACCAGGCGCCCGGTTTGCTGCATTACATACGTGCTACCAATCCTTGCACGTGACAAAGAAGAGAACGGGTAAAGCCATGCATTGATGAAGCAAATCCACTTGCCCATTAGCCTTGTGTGTGTGAGCCTGACAAAGTAGTTTGGGTTTCCTGCCTCGTTCTCACCCGTCACCATCTCTACCTTCCCCTCCGTCCGTTCAATTATCTCCCTTCACTTTACACTTCCCCTTCGCCGCGCAGAAGTGCGCCAGGATCTTTTGCCTTTGCTATAACATTCCCTTCCGAGTCTCGGGTAAGCATCATGTTTAATTGCCTTCATAATGACCGAGGGTTCAAGATGGTTGGGCAGTATTAGTGGCCTCTTCCGATGCCCATCAGATAGTGACTACGCCGCAGCGGGGTCACGCATACGGAGTAGACGGAGTGACCCCAGGATGATGGCCTTCTGCATGCGAGCAGCAAGCAATTCCACCTGTGCCTGGCAGGATGGAATAAACTTGATGCTTTCTACCAGCGAGCACTTAACTCCACCGAACACACTTCTGATTAGGATCTACACCATGGACTGAAGTTTGCAATGAAAAAATAGTTTGATTTGACCGGGATTCGGACTCGGATCTACCGATTGCCCGTCAGGCGTGTTGGCCAGTTACACCACCAAGCCATCTTTCTTCAAGGCGAAGCTTGATGATGCAACTAGCTAACACACCTGACCAGCAATTGGGAGGTCCAGGTTCGAATCCCGCTCAAGTCAAATTATATTTTCATGGCGAAGTGCAACCCTTGGTGTATATTTACCCCTGCGAGGAGTGAATTCGTGCCATATCATTAGTAAATGCATTAATTAGAAATTTTTATTAGGATAACCAGTTTATCAGTGTCCGGGGTAGAAATTTCGACGGAATTTAGGTAAATTATTCGGAATCACACGTCGAAATTTAGGTAAATTATTCGGAAAAATGTATTTCGCCATAAAGCTGAAAATTATGTGATTGACAGATGCTTTCTTCGTAATCATTCCCCGCTCCAGATTCAAAGCCACTTTACTCATAAATGATTTCACTTCACTTATAAATGCAACCATATATAACAACATTCACCTCTATAAAACCCATTAATCGATTCAAAATCTAAGTGTCTACGACATGGCTACACTGTCTTATTTGACTGTTTCGTGTATCATGGACTAGAGTATTACCAACTCTAAAATTGCCGTTAAAAGGCTGCTCTCCAATCCGAAGACTTTAATTCACTAAAAAAAGATGAAATAAGCATAACTTGAAAAGAATGGATTTTCGACAGATTTTCCTGCCCATGGAAAATCGGCTTTAGATGTTGCCACAGCATTTACCTCTGGAAAATGGCTCGCTTCCCTCAGTTATTGGGACTACATAAAATGGTTATTTTCAATTATTTCTTAAAGAAATACCTTTCCAGTCACAAACCGTCAAAGCGAGAATTAAGTCTCAACAAGAGTGCACTTTAGAGGTTACTATTTTGAAGCGATTCCTCCTTTTAACTTCCCTAGACCTTAAGCCCCATTTACCAACTATTTGATTTTATAGATACCAATGGAAGTTGCATGAAATAAGACATTTTAACCAATTGAAATTTCGATTTCCGTGTACCGAGACTCATTGAAATCCTCCTAAGCCTTTCAGTGCACTTGGAGATATTTCTAAAAATTGGTTTCATCGCCAGCTGTATTTTTGAGAAAAGTTTTCATTTGTGGTGGGAGTTACATCTACTAATGTTTTTAGAACAGGGAATAAGAAGTTCTCTTACTAGGGAATAAGAAGAACTGTTACTCCATTGAAGTTAAAATGGTCACTGACGCACCTAAAAAACTCAAATGTACTGCAACTATGACTTCAATATCCTGCCACTAATCCTATAATACGGCAGACATGGTGAAAAAGCAAAAAGCTCTTAGTAAATTCCAAACTTAAAATTTTTATTACCGACCTGGGTTTCGAATGCCTTGCAACCAATTTCAAAGGGAGAATTAAGTCTTACCAAGAGTGCCCTTCAGATGTCACTTATTTGATGCCCTTCCTCCTTTTTACTTTCCTAGACCATAAGTCCCTTTTACTAGCAATTAAATTTTATAGTTTGAAAATGAAACCTTTGAAAATGATCGCAAGACAATAGAAACCCAGGTCGGTGATGAAAAATTTCAAGTGTGGATTTACTAAGAGATTTTTCTTTTTCATCATGTCTGCAGTAACATTCCACAAAGTTACGCCTTCAACCATTAATTTTAATCTATAATACAGCATTGCACGCGCGATTAAAAAAATATCTATCATAATATCTTGATCCTCCAATATTTTACATAGTAAGTCCCGCGTTGCGAAGAAATCTCCGCACATGACACTCGGAGTCAAGATACCGTAACATCGTCGAAATTACAAAAATATAGACGTTATTCTCCGCAGCGGCCGATTGAGGCCGGTCCGAATACTTCCTAAGACGTTAAATCAACGGATGCCTTCTCCACACAGACTAAAGTGTTTAGGGAAAATTCATTGAATACATTTACCAGCGTGAATCCACTTAATTTGCCTTCTAATGAGACTGAACATAACCATGTTATGCTATGCTGTGGCTGATGTTATCATCAGTCTGGCGGCCATTGTGGAAAATTACGTCAGCGACAACAGCACCGCCATCGATCATTTGAGTTCCCAATTATATCGTTAAGTGACCCTTAGGATTCCATTGCCCCTCCAACCACCAGCCTTGCCTCTTTCTTATCTTATTCAGAAGTTTTATCGACCACCATTCCAAATACTTCCTCTACGACATAGAGACATATTATGATGAATCCTCACTACATCTCTAGGTCTGAAAGATGCGATAAAATAAGAGACATACACTGCCGAATAGATAGGTACAAAAACTCGTTCTTTCCGCGAACAATAAGCGATCACAAAAAATTAAGCTCACTAAATACACTCCTATAATTCATGTCACCATTTCATCTCCAAAAAACTAGCACCTTTACACGGCTGGTGACCTAACACCCCCTACCACACGCCCATGCGGCGGCTTGCGGGGTATTATGTAGATGTAGATACGACACACAAAAATAAGGGAAAATTAGCGAATATTCATTGGTTTTTCAAAAAGATTGGTTGAATGCAGCCATCCAACTTCCTTATCTCATGCTAGTTCCCTTACCTCCTGGTATCTCTTCCTATATACTTCCCTATTTATTTGGTCCATTAACTTATTCCTGGGTCTTCCTCTGTGGACTTTTCCCTCTATTTTTACCTTTAATTATGTTTTTCACTTACCCATTGTGTTTCAGTGTGTGTCTAATCCATCTTGTTCTCCTTTTCTGTTAGGTGTTGAACATGGCCCTTTTCTCTTCTACTCTTCAGTACACTTCATCATTTCTAATTTTGTCCGTCGATTTCATCTTCTGCATCTTCCTCCAGCATCAGGTTTCGGAGGCTTCTAGTCTTTTCTGGTCAGCTATTCTAATGGTCCACGCTTCCGATCCATAAAGTGCTACCTTACACTCCAATCGAATATTGTATGTGATGATATCTCGCGCTTACTACTTTAAATCCCTTTTTAACTCTTCATATCAGTTACCTCCAGTCATAAAGTTAAAAAAATTGCATATTATTTCCCCCCAAACTTACCTGACATACGAATCGTCCCTCTGTCACCCCCTAAATCATGCCGTTACCCTCATTACATCCTTCTGCACCTATGAGTGAGTAAAGAACGTTGAATTTGCCACGAGCAGTTTGACCTGGACCGTGAATCAAACCGAGGACCTTTGGTTTTCCGGATCAATGCGCAGACCCTTCGCTATCCAGGCATCCTCATTCTCGTAGAATTTTGGAGGAGACAAAGGAACTAGATCTTAGAGCTTCTGTCACTTTTGAGTAGGCCTGGTAGACGCTACAATCATTTATCTGGAATCGACAACGTAACCTTTGAATTATCGGTGAGGGGCAGCGTAAAACTAATGGAAGTTGCGTCATTCCGTACCGTCCGCGTTTGTGGCGCGCCACAGGAATTAACAACAGTATATGGTGGCACTTAATTAAGTAAGCGCTGACTCTAACTTTTGATCGCCTCTAAACATTCACTCACATTCTATACAGACTGAATCGTTTGCAAGGGAGTCAGAAGCCGAACAAGCTAAAATATAAACATATCTCCAAAACAATTTGCACAGTATTGTTCCCTTGACAGATTTAATTTGCCCAAAATGGTGCATAACATGTACTAGGAAAATTTCAGAATAATAACCCTACTGAAAAAAAGGGATGTTGACCCTACTGTGTAACTGCAGCTCTCGCAAAAGCTCCTGGCGCTGCTTTGTGGACGATTTTAGGTCATGGGTTACGGAGGTTCAAAAATGCTGCAGATTGTGTAAGGGGTAGATTTAGCGTGAATGATTAGAAGCCCTTCCTAATTGCTACGGACACAAACGCTTCGAAGAGTGGGATGACTCGTCCCTTCCTGCCGTCGTATTTGTATTCGCCTCACATTGTAATCTCAAGATAGAATCCCTGCTAAAGTCAAACCGAGGGGTGATTTTTAAACACTTGGCTGTGTGTAACTCCTGCCTTATCCGCAAAGTAGTTTGTTTGCACTGCCTATCTCTTTCCGTTCCTCCCTTTCCCTATGTGCAATGCATACTACTCTGCGTGTAGCAGGAGGTGTTAGGACAACGGCCATGTAAATATATAAGGTCTTGGGAGCTGTAATTGTGACATTCATGATGGGTGTGTATTTAGTGACGGTCATTTTTCATCGTGGTTGCTTACTTTGTGCGAAAAGACCGAGTTTTTGTATCTATCTGTTCGGCGATATATCTCTCTTATTTTGTCGCTTCTGTCAAATCTAGAGATGTAGTGAGGCGTCATGATAAATTCTTTGTGTTGCTCTGAAACACACTAGTTCTGAATTTTACAAGCAAACAAAGCCTATCGTATAGCTCTCGAGTCTCTAGGGGCTCCCACCTTAATCCCTCTAAAAGTTATGAGACACTATATGTTCGCTCGTAGCAGTTTTTAACGAAGCGTGCAACATTTCTTTGTATTTTATTAATTTATTTGGTTAAATCTTTATGACCAGGGTCCAAAATGCTCGCGGCGCATTCCATGTGTGGTCAAATCAGAGCGAAGTAGCGTAGTGAACTTTACCTTCACCCCCCTCCATGTCTACATCCCCTCCTTACCTCTCAAGTTGGCGATTGAAACATTTGCAAGAGGTGTACACTCCATGTTCCAATAATAACACACGTATGCCCAAGAAACGTTTGTATTATAGTTTTTCATTCATGACCTTAAAATAAGCCTGTTGTAGTTTAAAAAAAATCAATTTTACAGCATAATGAAGAACTTTTCATTTTCCCATTTTCACGCAGTAGCAGTACGGAATTGAGAGGATAGGATGGAAAAGAAAATATTACTCAGGAATGTAAAAAGGGTAGAGGACAACTGCGTGGAAATTTGTGTCTTTGGTAGTTATTTGAGGAGTTGACTGAACATTAAGGGCATTTGCGCCATAATAAATGTGTAGGTTGATTAGAGTAAGATTATCAGGCAAAAGGGAATTGAAGAGAAAGCCTGTGTCAAAATTTGCCTGCTCTTAACCTCAGCATGCAGAAGTCCACTATTTAATCATCCGACAGACGCCAGTACTACTCTTGAAGTGTTCTCCGCATGATGACCAGGAAGGGTCATGTTTCCATTGAAAAAAGTCCATATATTCCGGGGTTTGAAGCCAAGTCTTCGGGATGGAATGCTAGTACAATAGCCAACTTTGAATATAGCAATGGCTTAACTGTGTGATTATGGCCGGGATATTGCAGGCAGTCGTTTAATGCGAGATGAATTAAAGTGAATGATAATCTATTCACGACTCGAATACAATACGTAGGTAAGCAATGCTTTGGACAGAATGCAAATTAATGAGCAGTGTTCGCGTCATGTGACGGTGTCATAAGTAGAGAGGAAGTTGCTGTGGGAAACTCCCAAGGAAAGGAAGCGATTGGAGCTTACAATCAGAGACGAAGGGTGTTGCGTCGTGCCCTGCCCGAAATAAAAAGTAAATGTATTGATTTTGTTGACGTTCGTGGATTCGTTACTACTTTTAGTGGTTCTTTAATATGTTGACGGATGTTTCGTTTTTCATTTACAAATCATAATATTCTGGTTGTGTTGTTAAGTGTTGAATATTTGGCTTTTGAAATTTTTGGTTGAACTGTTGTTGATGAAAGGAATGAATGTGATTGTTGAGAAAGAGGCTGTAGAGAGAGGATGGGAGATGCTCGTGCTCTCAAATAAAAATTTGTCTGAAACTTAAAAAAAAAATATCTGTTACTGTATGACACAATTAGTTAACTGAGAAAAAGAGTTACGACTTCACAAGGGTTGCCGATAACGGGATGAAAAAAATTTATGGTAGTTCGAGCAAGATAGTTCCCTAATCATAATAGAGACCATATGCGATATATACGTTTTAATTTCTCCAACTGTAGGAAGCACGAATTAAATATTACATCAATAATGGTGCAATAGTATAGTTTTATGTGACAAAAAATTGTCAGTAATTAAATGAAAATATCTAAATAAGTCTTTCACCTTGGCTCATTTTTTTTCGCGCGGTACGTTTGAAACTCCATCTAAACGGAAGGTTTTTTTTTTATCCCGAAGAATTTACTGCGGTGAAAACATGAATAATTTTCAAAAATAGTTGAAAAAACACACAAACTACGCACTGTTGATTTTTTATGAGATCTTAGTGCAGGAAATGCCTCATTTATTTCACTTTTTCAAGTCTCTCTGGAGTGCATACACGTACCATTTCCCATATAAAAGGGCTGGTATTTTTTGGCAAAACCTCGAGAAGTAATGTGATAAGGAGTTGATTTTTTGATGGCAATGGAAGGGTGATACATTTTTGTTTAGAATGAGATCGAATTGATTGATTTCTAGGTAAAATGATAATTCGCTCAAACTACCTTAGAGTTAACTATAAGGGTGGTGGAAAATAATAAGCGAATTGCATTGTATGAAGCACTCATTGAGGCAGACTCGTAGCAGATTTTCAGGAAAATCTAAGGGTCTATTTCCTGAAAACAAGTCATAGTGAGTGAGTAGGCAGAATCTGTATGCCTTGCTTTACTTTTGACCTCCCAGAATGCTATGTGCCGAATACTCTTAGGCTCGGTCTAATACGAATGGCTCGGTATTCCAGGTTACCCGCACCTAAGCTCCAGACATGTTACACATATATAGAGCGATATCTTTCTCATATATGTGCAATATATGTAGGAATATATATGGATGGAATACATAAAAAATTAGCTCAATGGAACATATAGACCAAATGTACGTTCCATGGAGCAATGTATGCAGCCATATATGGGAAATATGTTTAACATATACGGTGAATATATGCGGACATATATGAGAAATATATGCGTCCATATATGGTATTTATATGTGGCCATATATAGGAAGTATACACCTCCATATACGGTATATACACGGGTCCATAAATATGACAGATATGCGTCCATACATGGTAAATATACGCGTACATATATGATAAATATGTCATGAACTGATAAGTGGACCATATGTGTCAAACATATGTCCATATATATTATCCATATATGAGACTTCAGTGGGGCTCCTACGTCACGCAAGGTGGCGTAGGGTTTTCGGAACCTAGATATGAATTTACCCTTTCACAGCGTATCTGGTTTCCAACATGCGTTCTTAGAAAATGTCATTTACAATGAAAAAACGGAAGTCATATTCGAATCATTTTCTTCGTATTCGTATTCTTCATGCGTTCACTTGGTTCAACTATACCGCACCAGAGATCGCCACTGACGCGTTCAAATTTGGGGACGTAGCATGAGAGACTTCGGGCGTCTGTCGCGGCCAAAGCAAAAGTTTTTTCAGGGTCGTGGACTAAAGTTGATCATCGCGGCGAAGCACAAATCTTTTCAGATCGACTTTTGTCAACTATCGCGATGAAAGGGTTAAGCATTCGGGAACTATATATAGCATCAGACTGTGGGCTAATTGACATTAGCGTTGTCGATGGGATGAAAAATAATGTGTTAAATTTTGTATAGGATAAAAAAATTAAATGCGGACACATAAAACCGGGCCAAAATACCTGTATAACTAGACAGAATATAGGTAAAGACTTTTTTCATTCCGAATCCTCAATTAACGCTTACAAAACCCTCAGTTTGCTTACGCTAACCCTTCTCCTTGGGCGATAAATTCTGCGAAGTGTAGCGTTCTGCGTATCTGTCCGCCAATACTATTTGCTTGAGCTTTTTTTGCGCTGAAATGAGAAGATAGAGAACGGTGTTGTTTATGGATACATGTGAACACCTCGCTTACCTTAATGAGATATTCGCTGTAATAATAAATCAGTAATATTGGTGACCTGAATCATTGAGATTTTTGGTAGTAAATGTTATGAGTAATTTTACTAGTAGCTCTATGCTGCGGTAAAGGAGGTAATATCTAACGGTCATTTATTTATAATTTCACAATTACACGCGCTGACAAAAATTCAGCCTCTGAGCAGAACTTTAATTATGGTTACAAATCAGAATTATTTCTAAACTATGCTCCATAAGGATAGGCTACCATTCAACTTTACAAGAGAGAGGAATGATTGATAATGCAATAAATCCGTCAATGATCAACAATAACTTCTAAATTTTGGAATGTTTTCCGTAGATTTCAATTGTAAAGCTGACCAGAAAAGAATAGAAGCCTTCGAAACTTGGTGCTGGAGGAGGATGCTGAAGATAAAATGGACGGAAAAAATAAGAAATGATAATGTGTACAGATGAGTAGATGAGAAAGAAGCATATGGAACTCCATACAAAAAAGAAGAACAAGATGAACTGGACACACTCTGAGATACAACGGGTTTGTGAAGAGCTTAATTGAAGGTAAAATAGAAGGAAAGATCCTCAGAGGAACACCTAGGAACAAGTTCATGGGCCTAATGAAGAAGATAGTGCATGGGGAAAGATACGAGGAGGTAAGGGAGCTAGTATTAGATAGATAGGGAAGGGTGGAGGGCTGCAGTCAACCAATTCCATTCCGCACCAACCACATTCCGTGGATATACACCGTAAGTTAGAAGCAAAATTCACCAGTACTGATAAAGAAACAGCCCTGGCATTGATGAAAGATCAAAATATTTTGTAATTACTCTGTTTACCCCTCCATTTACGCTTTAAGATACTCTACGCAAGATATCATATATATTTATTTATCCTTAGTATGAAAAATAGAATATAAACCTACCATTCACTTAAGTTACTCTTTTTCAAGACATTCGTCTAAAAAGGATGCCGATTTCCATGGGTTTTGGTATGGCTATGTTCTCCAGAGATAAATATAATTTAAATATGAGGAAATATGACGTACATTTCGGATCAATTATGTGTAATTATTCAACGCTCTAGTGTTATCTTAATTAGTTTTAAAAATAAATTGATGACTCTTCTTAGTAATTTTTATAACAGCGCCAATACCCTTCGGTTTTGAAGACTACATGAGAATGCGACGTGAAACATGATGGTCTAACCAAAGCATCAAACATGTAAATTTTTATTTAATCACTTATATGGCCGACCAAAACTAAGTTGTGCGTCCTAAATGCCGCTATATGTAGGTAGTATCCCAGAAAATACCTTATTATATTATTTTATATATATATATATATATATATATATATATATATATATATATATATATATATATATATATATATATATATATATATATATATATATATATATATATAAATACGTTGATGGATTGGAGTCAGCCATGCGGCGATGAACACACGATGTGGATAGGATGGAGGAGATAGACACACAAAAAAAGAGACGATCACACTTACATCGCTAGCTTTCGGAACTAGTCCGTCTTCAAGGCGTATCACGGAACAAATTTTGATTCAAACACGGAACAAACACGACATTTGTTCCGTGATACGCCTTGAAGACGGACTAGTTCCGAAAGCTAGCGATGTAAGTGTGATCGTCTCTTTTTTTGTGTATCTATCTCCTCCATCCTATCCACATCGTGTGTGTATATATATATATATATATATATATATATATATTATATGAAAATAACAATAAAATGTTTTTGAATTATAACGAGGCAGAAATCTCCCTCAAACTACCAAATGCTATGATTATACGAAAAGAGTTGAAGCATAATTTACTTCCCTGGTTTATCTGTGAACCAATGCTGAAGATAAAATGGACGGACAAAATTAGAAATGATAATAAGTACAGAAGAGTAGAAAAGGAAAGGACCACATGAAACACCATACAGAAAAGAAGAACGAGATGGATTGAACAAACCCTGAGACGCAATGGATATGTGAGGAACATAATTGAAGGCAAAATAGAGGGAAAACTCCTCAGTGGAAGACCCATGAATAAGTTCATGGACCAAATAAAGAGGAAAGTACATAGGAAGAGATACGAGGAGGTAAGGGAACTAGCATTAGATAGGGAAGTCGGAGGGCTGCAGTCAACCAATCTTTGGATTGAACGACCAAATCAAATATCTCGCGATTGCATTATTCGAGTGTATTCGTCTTCGAAGACTGAGAAGCGGACTAGAAGAAGGGGTTAAAGAGTGATGTGGGGTGAGTTTGGGGGAGGGGGAGGTCGTAAAGGAGGGAGGTTTATGGCGGCGGAGGGAGAAGACAGACAATAGCTTCGCATTCCGAAGGAGACATCAAGACGCTCAGGGTCACCCTCCGTCTCGCTTGTATTTTTTCCGTCGAGGCTCGCCGCGGTAGTCAGACGGACGTCCGCTGGGATGAAACCGTGTCCGTATCTCCTTCTTGCGCTCTTGGCCGCGTCCCTGCTGCTGTCGGCGGACTCGGCCCCAGCCGCGGGCAGTGCCGAGGGTAACAGCGTCGAGCGGACTGGGCGTCGGAGGGGACCGGGAGGGCCAGAGGATCCGGCCGTGGTGACGGCGCCGTCCAGGAGACCTTGCCCGCCCGGCGAGAGGTTGGTCAACGGCCGGTGTCGCCGAGTGCAGCGGGTGGGGTCGCGAGACGGACAGAGGCCATCTGGAGACACGAGACTGGCATGAACCGAAGAAATTCGCTCGAGGTGAATCCCTCCATAACGAGAGGTATCCCGCAGGACTCTATCAACGTGTGCAAATCGGCCTGTGAAACTTTAGGACGAATACCATATTGATTGTGCTTTTAAAATAACTTTTGAATGCTGCAGAATACGCAAAATAGCCTGGTTTCTCCGTCAGTCTAAATTCATGGTAACAGAGATATATCTCTGCATAGGGAGGTATGGTGTTAATACCAGTTAATCTATGTGAAAAGGCCGTCAAGCTGTGGTTGTTTGAAGTGTTTTCTTAATTATATTTCATCATCTAATGGAAAAAAATTAAATGCTGGTTTTAATATTGCGCAAGGGTTAGCTCACTTCTAGATAACCGGGATGGTTGCCACAGATCTGTCGGAAGTTAGCCCTTGTTAATTTTATTTTGCAAGACTGAAAGAAACACAGTATATTTTATTTAGACCACATTTTTGCACTTTTCATGGGAAAAATGAAGCATTTCCTTGTCTATTCGAGTATGATTCGATATACATAATCCAATTCCTTTTCTAAAAAAACGCAATATATTTAATTTTTTTTCATTCATAAACCATATTCATACCACACAATTCTACCGGGTGAAAGAGCGTATCTCTCATTTCTCGTTAATACAAGGAAAATCGGTTCTATTGAATCAATAATAAAGTAAAGGCAACAATTTTTTATGTTAGATGTTGAAATTTGCAGATGAATTCATGTAGGATTTGGTAATTCTAAGAGAAGAATTTCACTTTTTGTCATATGTTATTACTTCTATTGTAAAAAATGATAAAATTCCGCGTTTATGTTTGGAATAAAAATATATGACAAATTCTTCACTTTTTTTATTAACGACATGCCTTTGGAATAGTTCCACGAATTCATTCAACGGGACGGTATTTATGATGTTGGTCACTAAATTCCATATCATAAGAACAAGGAGTAGTTTACGTGCTTTATCGTTGTGTGCAAAAGATATTTTATTCATTTTTAGCGATAGATTTAATGCCACCAATTTTGAAACTTTTTGGAGCCACCCCGAAGGTGACTAAGAACGGCGAGTTCTTCTACGCTCATTCTTGGGACGAGTTGAAAACTGGATGACGGCAAAGGATAGGAAACTCTTGGGGAAAGGTAATGCGGTTATTTCATACGGTAGTTCTGAACATCACACGAAATATTATCTTGTTCCATGCCCATAACTTACGCCCTCGCGTTATCGCCATTTCTCAATTAATTCGTCATTTCTTAATCGTGAGAACAAAAAAGTTTGACCGAAATTTTTAACATTTTTTTGGTTGCTAGTTATGTTGCCGCAGTTTATTCTTAGGGACAGCAACTGTGACAACTTCTCTTCCAAGTGGTTCATGGTTTTGATAACTGTAACAAATACGTGAATGAGTGAACCGTGATCGCACTCATGGTTATCAATAAAGAGTTTGCACAGTGACATAATGTCACTTCTACTCTTTCCAAAGTGCTTTATTTTAACTATCAGGGTGAAAATTGAAATGGATGATTTGAATATATATTCTTGAAAAACTATGCACAAGTAACAGCTGTATCAGTGTATGGCATATCTTCGCGGGATAAAAATTCCCTTAAATCTGAGTTGTTTTCAGTAACACAGAAAAACAGATATTTACCACAGTCGCACCCGTCGGAAATATTTACAGCAGCGACATTTTAACATGAAATCTCTCTTTTAGTGAAATTTTAGGCAAGTAGTAAAAACTAAGTAATATTGTTAATAGTGTGTATTGGGATGTAGCTCTTAAAATGTTCACACAACTGCTCAAAGTTTGCTTTTAATCAATAGGAATTGTACCATGATGAGCTATACGTAATGTAGCAGAGGTTGGGTGTCTGTATTTCGGTGGTGTGCAATCAGAATTCTATAATCTTTAAGATTATTTGCCTGAAGCTTTCCACAACACTCTTGTCTTAGCTGACTGTTCTAGTCCTATATGATCTTTCATTTGAACGGCCCGAATTGCTTGGTTAACACTTCTGGGGGTATTTAAAAAAAATCGCAAACATTTCTCCTTATAGTTCTATTTCAAAGAGGCTAGTTGTGTCTAAGGAGGAGATCAATACCGCTGTATCTATGTCCACATTTTTATGGTTACAAGGATATATAAAAAATAACCGACAGGCTTTCGCAAACTTAAAAATCTTATTTGTCTTATATCTTTACTTAATCATGCATACAAATATTTATCTTCACGTGGAAAGTATGCAGTAGTATATTGGTAGTAGCTGGTTGTTAATTGTGCCATTTAGCCTATGCGCGATCCATTTTATATTATTTCATGTCACAGTATTTACATTTGTACGAATTTACATTTGTATGAATAGAACCCTGATATAAGAAGATATTTTTTAAGACTTCGGAAATTAGTATAATTATTTATTTAATAATAATTCAGTTATTGGTGATGTGTGCAATTTTCCTCGAGAATTTATCCTCTGGAACAGGGAATAGAAAAAAAGTACTACAGAATAAGCATTGCGAAAGAATACGGGGAAATAGGTTGGGAGAGATAGGGAATGAATGTTGAAAATGTGTTTTGACGGTTTAGTCTTGCACTAACTTTTGCCCATCGTCTCGGCTCAAATTCAAACGTGTCCTCCTATACGTTCAAGCTCCGATTACTCTGTTCTCAAACGGTTGACATAAAATGCGAAATAATTTTGGCCGCGAAAGCACGATAAACCCAAGTGGCATCAAGTGGCAAGTGCTGAGGTTGAGAATGAAGCGTGTGAGAGACGGTAAGGAATTCCGAAGAACATCTTTTGTCAACCGTGCGAAATTCCAAGAAATTTCACCATACCTTTTGTGCATGCTCATGTGATTGGCTTCAAGGAAGGATCCTGGTGCTAGTCCTCTGGGATTTCCCATGTTCTCTCGCCGCATACGAAAGATGCCAAGTCGGGCGGATGTATATCACAGACGACCCCCGGATGCGAATAAAAATGCCGTGTTCAACTGACGAAGGATGTATTATTGGCCCGCAGTTCCCGACCAGTTGAACGGAAATCCCTTATCTAAATACACGCCTCTTTGCAATGCACCTCGATGTAGTGACCAACAGACTGTGTCAAAGTACTGTCCTTGAAAGACGGAGAGAATGATAAAAAACGCTTGGTTTAGCGCCATTACGAAAAGAGGGTGTCAAAATTGTTTTTCTTTGAATGTGTTAAATGAACGCATCATACCCAGCCCATTATTGACGATCGCAATGAAATAATCTCTTGACCCGGATACTGACCCAAAACTCCTAATTGCCGGTCAGATTTGCTGACTTGTAACACCACCAAAATATCTTGCTTCAAGGCTTTTCATATCATTTATACATTCAATTATTGGAACATTTTCAACTTATTCATTCTAAATCGGGTTTATCACCGCGCATTCAACCTAGTTTCTTTAATGCCGTGCCGCATATGTTTTGTGTGTGTGTTCCCCACGATATATCAGAAGTTAAGCTAATTCCAAGGTATTTTAAGGTATCTGAAGACTTTATGTTTACTCCACCCACAGTATGGTATGACATATGTGTGATGACTTTCACAGGAAGTGAAGTGTGGTGCATTTACCAATATACCATGAGCAAGAGAAAATCGTAGACCATTAGTACCTAAATGGTAGGTGGATGTAAACGGGTGATAACATTGCTATATGGTGCAGTTGCTGGGCAGGTATCTATTTTCTTTTGACTGGTAAGTGATCTTCTTTATTTTACAAAGGTTTCTAGGAGATGAATGTAAAATTTACTTTCCGTGACCAAACTATCCATCATGAGACTTTCTTGTACGCCAATTGAGTTACAATTAGAATGTGCGATTTTTTTCGTTATAATAATATTACCTATTTTTCAATTAACATCACTATCGTGAAAATATTCTTTTTTTAGTACTACGACATTAGAATAACCGAAAACAATCCTTTGCTTTATTTTTCGGTATTTGAATTCTATATGATCATTCAAATTAAACTAAAAATACTCATTTTTCCTTGAGTCACTCGTTTTAAATTATCGTTACGAAAATTTATCATATTTATATGATTACCAGTTCTCTATCTCGATTTATTTCAAGCATTCCCGCTTGAGGACTAAAGCAGGTAAGACCTTTACGGATTCACCAGTTACTACGCCAAAGGCCCCTTCCATCGGAAGAAAAATTATTCTCCTTTGACTAGGACTTGAAAATTTATCATTTGATTTAATTTATTCTGTTAAATCTGTAAAAAAATCCGCAAGGTCCAAAGACGTCTTCTTAGCGTAGAATTTTTCCCATCGATATTAATATTTTCCATGACTCTTTCAGCGCTTGTTTCTGCATCTTTGAAAATGTTCACATTTTGAGCTTCATCATCTGCTATTTTATTTTCATTAGCCCCTCATCTGGGCGTTAAAAAATTCCACCTAAAACCCAAGTTGGGAATTTAAGAGTAAGCAGACATCAATTTTTTAATATTTGGTAGATGGAATTATATAATATATAATTTTAACGCATTTAAAAAGGATCGTTATGAGAGCCTCCTTATACTGCTTTCTCGGCGTCTATTTGGATAGCAAATTAACCTATCGGGAGCACCTTCGTCAAAGCACCATCAAATCTTTGAAAACTAGATTTGCCATCCAATTTCTCTCCACACCTAGATTTCCGCAATCCCTCAGTTTTATTGTAACATTTTATAAATAAATTATCTGTCCCGCTGTGATCTATGGTTGCGAAATTTTTGCCAATAATAAAACCATGAATATATATTTTGAATATAAATTCTGGAATTGTAGTCTAGGCTACGTGTTGCCTAAATTTCCACTTTTCGTTCACCCTGTCCTTGACGCCACTTCTTTCTTTTCAGTTGAATCTTAAATAGACGTAATTAATTGTTATTGACGTGAGACTATGGTGAATATTCAATAACGATCAAGGAGATATGAATTACTTAATGCTTTGAATAATATCTTGCCATTTTTGTGGCCTAAAAGTTCATTTTAAATGTTAGAGAGGAAATACCTATTACAAGAAAAGTGTAAGAGGTTTATGAAACGTCCATCGTGCGCCGACGACGATGTTAGCCAAACTCTACTTCTAATTTGAATGCACTAAGCACATTCGGCTCAAATAAAGAATTTAGAAAGCCTTGTTTAAACAGAACTTTCTTCGTACTAGGCTGCAAAACAGGGAATACATCTACGAGGACCCAAAATAGGAGACTTGGATTGAAAAATAAGAATCTGTTCTAGGCGACGGTAAGTGCATTCCTTTTTACCTACACAGCAAATGCATTGAATATTCCAGTCCTTCATGTTCACGATATTTGAAGATTGACCAATTATAGTTTGTTTCTTGAGTGGTGAGTTAATTTCACGTTTCCAGTGATTTTATTTTAAAAAACCATCGTATGCCATTACCACCTCAAGAAATTTTCATGCCCATTTCGCATCATGCCTTTGCGTATAAAAACGATGGCCTGAGAGCAGCATTACTTTTATCACAAATGATCAAATCCCTATAAAATAATAAAACATTATTATGTTTATTATTGTTTATATTATTAAATTTTTTATATTATTTATAGAGATTATAAGTTTTATTTTACGATTAATATAATGTGATGTGGCCGAAGAGCGAGGAACACACATTCAAGCTGCCAACATAACGTGTGAAAAAAATTGCTATTTGCAAGTGATCCGAAATTGCTTCCTGGAGTAGAAATTTCTTTATAGCATCACTCACTCTCTACTCCATGGCGTCGCATACTACGGAAGGCATCCTCCTCTCTGACCTTCACCGTCTTTTCAGAAGGTCATGCATGAGGGGAAACTTGGTAAAAAAAGGCAAACATCCAGAAGAAGGCCAAGCAGCTCACCATGTTTAAGCGGCGGATCATTTTCATGCAGGAGGCAGTGGGAGCAACACGCATTAGTTTTTGACTCGCCTCTTTCTTTGGTCGATGTGTTTAAGCAATTTTTCCGTTCTTCGTCTCATCACCTACAGTACTCTAGCCCAAAGCCGCCTTACAATCACGCCACCTTATAGGCCTTTCCAAGTCCTTTACCGCATAGTTTCCATAAAATCTAGAGCTGCCTTAATCAGGTAATCATCATTAACCACTGCCGAAGGGGCAACTGTGAATTTATTGGAAGATATTGCTCTCTCAGCATTAGCACCCGACTTTGCGCGAAACGTTCCCTTTGAAATACAAAGAGCATTTTTCATTAGCTCAAGGTCATGATGAGAAAGAGGCATTCCATCTGGTCACGTTTCACTCTCTTCATCCCGATCTTCGCATTCTGCCACACGACGGTCCAATCTCAGGAATCAATGCTCATGGTGTTGGTGAAAACTGAGGAAGAAAGCATGAGGCCCAGCCTCAAATTGCACGACATATACTGCCTCGACCCCGTCCTGCCCGAGTTTCCCGACGAGTGCAAATTACGTGTCCTGGCGCCAGTGGATGGCTTCTTCGACAACCAACCAATTGATCAAATGGACAGTGAATTCGAGCATCCATCTAAGGGGACCAAGTGCAGTATCCAATGGTCTGGAGTCAAAGTTAAGGTGACCTGTTTGAAAGGAGGGAACAATTATTTGAATCTACCCACAGTTCGAAGAAAGGACTCTGATTCTGGCTACATTGTGACGGACCAAGACTCTTGTACAAGTGTAGAACGTGTGCAAGTGTATTACAAGTCAGGCCTACACTACTATCCGGATAAGTTGCCCACCGTTATGTTTGTCTATGGCTCTACCGAGTGCAGCATTGCGGTTACGGTTGCTGGTGGGAGACAGGAACCCCCTTCTGGTTGCGTTTACAACGGTAGGAAGAGATGCAGACCGACAGCCTAGACAGAGGTCAAGGACTGTTATGTCGCCATCAAGTGTACGAGTGAACGCCATATGAATCAGGTAACTAAATGTGATATATTGTTTAGTATTAAATGGGGTGTGCACGTTTGTTTATTATTTAAGCCTTCGAAAGCCTGTGATAAAAAAATTTCTTGCGCTGACGAGTCTTGAACACCTAACGTGTCTGAAAATCTAGCTGCGCCGCAAGCAAATGAGGATAGCTCTATTTTTGATAATTAGATGATTCATACATTAAGTTGTATTTTATTTTTAAAATTATATGTAAAAGATCAATGAAAATGCCATGAAGATAGAATTAACATATATTCAGCGCTCAAATCAAGACATTACCCATATATCCACTTGAATTTAAGTGCCACCGTTATAGAGCGTAAAAACGAATGAGAGTAGTACGATGAAATGTCAAATGATTGTCAATATTTAATTTAAATTACTAATGACTGCATAAAATTAAGCCAGGGATAGCGTAAAATGTTAACCTAGTGATATTAATACCTCGCCAATCAATATGCACAGCTGTAATGATTGAGTTTGAGTGTCTCGTTCGGTATAATCATATTTATTTGGCCATTGTAGTAACGTTCTCAATTGACTTTTAGTAACAAAAGTTCTCCGATTGTATTTTATTGTTCACCACCTGTCACCCGCAGGCTTCGCCCGCGGAGACAGCTAAAGGCGGTGGCTTTACCGCGCGAAACGGCCGCCGAAACCGACGATTAACTTAAAAAAAAGGTAGTACAAAACAGTTTATATTCAATGGAATACAATGTTTATATTTAATCAAAATTTAGTGATAAAATCAATCGTCAAATAACAATGCATGTTTTCAATGAAATTTAACCCGAAAAGTTGTTTAATATTAAAAAAGAAATTCAAACACCTGAAGAACAACTTTTTCTAATATCTAACTTATCAAGTAACTTCACGTTCAAGAGTCGTATTTTTTATTAATTTGATCTTACATAGAATTTTTCTCTTGATATAAAATTTATGAATGAGAAACTGAAATGGCTATAACATGAACATTGAACTTTTCACAATGAACTAAAAATAGATATTCATACCATGCAAATAACGCTGAACAAGTCTTAGCATTTGTACAATACTTCGTTGAATGTATAGTCTTACGCTTATAAGAATCTGAAAATTCAACAAATTTTCGTCAGTTGAATCGACTTATCACTTAAAATTATTTGCATGGGCAATACTATTTTTCGATTATTTGGAGTGTAAATGTAAAGATTTGTGGGATCATCGACTCCAGAGCAAGCTACGTATAACTGACCGTACGAAAAACATGACTGTTCTAAATTGACCCGTGCTACTTTCAACGATTGCTCTTGTGCGTTACTTATTGTCATTGCAAAAGCTAGACAAATTGGAAACTGTAATCGATCGAATTCGAAAGGCAAGTCAGAAGAAATTAAGGAAATGCGTGGGATAAAGATATCTTCACCTGCAGGCTTTCCTGACAATATTGTAGCTTCAATGATGCTAGGATGTAAATTTTTCACGATTAGTCTAGTCCTGTTACCCAATTTTGGCGGACTCAAGTTTCTGAGCATCATAATTAGTGATCCTTTTTTGAAAACAATTGATGAGGGGGCATTCCTGATGGTCCTAGCGAATTAATAACTCAACGGGGTAGTTGACAGCTTGTTCTTGGTTAGTGACGGTGTCAATAGACTTGGTAAGTCATAACAGGCCCCCGGTAACTTGTCTTGGATGGCTTTACTGAGGTTTTTGACCTGGTCGTTTTTCGGTGCTAAAATTGCTCTTCTCGAAGCTATTGATGATCTTTGTAGTTCGCGTTGATATCAGGAAAAACACTGTTCTCAACATCATCAACTGAGGGAACCAAGTTACAAAAATTCTCCAGATATGTTATTGAGAAGTTGCCCATCTTTATTCACTTCACTTTATCGAATCGTCTCCATAAATAAGACGACTTAAGACATGCATTGACCTTATCTCCTGGCGTTGCTCTTGGGAAAACAGGAAGAGGTTGACGGAAATCTTCTCCTAGTAGCAAAAGTGCTCCTCCCATAGGAATAGTGAAAACTATAAAAATATGACTAGTGTATACTGAGTGCATGTTATTTAGTCTTCTTTATACCATTTTCGCTTAAAATAACAAGGAGCAATTAAAATAACGATGGATTTTAATAAGTTTGCCATTTATGTATATTAGTTGATGGAAGTGCAGTTAATAAGTAATTTATAGAATAGATACATTTATAGCTGAAATCTTGGAAATATTTTTCTAAAACCGCTCATAAACGTGTTGGGGAAATGGTAGTTGCATTAGGCATCATTAAATGGACAGGTGCTATTAATGCATCCCTGCTAAGTACTGGGTATAATTTCTTGAAGTCACGTCGGTTGCTCAGACCACCAAGCAGCCCAGTCTACTTAGAAACCTCCGGAATAGGCGGGGGATTATAGGAACGAACACCCCTCTAAGCATTATCCACGAGACCGACCAATAAATGACACTTCCTAAAATATATACGAGTTGATGATTATTGAATGTACCTTGATAATGACACAAAGTGTCGAGACCATGCTCGGTTTGGATTGAAAAGAGCGTGGAAATAACATCTGACTAATTTAAACACAGTTTACTTTTGTTGTTACCCAAAGTTTCTTTCTGGCAATCAGCTGGAAAGATGAAAAGAATTGATAAAAGCGCTATCCCACAAGATGCCCTTTATGTAATAGTCACAAAATGATATAGCTTCATGAGCATAAATTAAGCATATTTTTCCTTCCAAGGCACATAGCATGCGAGTCGGACTGAGCTCTTTAAAATTGGCGACTAAGGTTTGCTACGCAGGGAACTGTAGTGATCATTGCACTGTCTTTCTCCATTGAACAGAGTTAATGAACTATAGACCATATATAATTATATCCTCTCGGTGTATTTTTTGATGAAGCATTATTATTCCATCATTTGAATTAATTTCCAAGCACATCAAGTACTTGATTGAGATCAAAGCTACAATTTCGGAAGCTACTCTTTCACAAGAGAGATGACACGTGAAAATAAATGTTTTGTGCTCTAATGATCCGAAATCGACTCCTGGAGTAGAAATTCCTTTATATCATCGTGATATCCACTCGATGGCGTCATAAATTTGCGAGGGCAATGTCTTCCTTGACCGACCGGAATGACCTTCACAGTCCTGTCAGGAAGGTCATGCTAGAGGGGAAGATTGGGAAAAAAAGGTCCAGGCGGCTCACCATCTTCAAGTGGAGGTTCATTTTCAGCGATATAACAAATTTTTTGTTGCCGAAAATATCTTTCCGATGCGCTGAAATCTATTACGAGGCGTGGCATCAATGGTGTATCATTCCTCAATATGGACAGGAATGCTATAATAAATATTAATTGTTAACACAAAGCCAAAATAGTTCAATGGAAGACAGATCTTAGGTTTTCCTGGCGTATATGCTGGAAAAATGTGTCTCAGATATTCCACCGGGTAAGCTGGTCCATGTCTCCCGACATTTCGGAGAACGACAATCTTCAAGAATTCTGTATTTGGTTCAGAACCCCTTAAGATGGAGAGCAAGTCTCAGAAACGTCAATAGACGTGGACCTGTTTACCCGTTGGAACACCCGAGAAACATCCTATTTTAAGTGAAATAATTTCAGGTAATCGTCTGGTTTAGCGTCCTAAAATGTGTATTTTTTCAACGCTGGAACAGTCACAGCTTTCTACCATTTGAGTTATATATAATTGTACTTTTTGAGCGTATCAAAAATTTCACCTATAATTACTTATAAAATATAGTAGATAAACGTTAAATTAGTAGAGCGAATCAACGTTGCTGTGTCAGATGGACGGGGAAGATGGAACCTAATATTTTGTCTTAGACAAAAAGTTATAATTTTTTAAAACAATGATGTACTTTTAGTATATGTGAATGATAAGAGCCAAATATGTGAAAGGGCATGAAAATTTTTCATGTAACTTAAAATTTATCGTTTACCAAATAGTTAATATCGTCTACAAAGGCTTTATTACCAATATTTTATTTCTATTAGGTTAGTTCATCTAATGAAAGCATTTCAAATTTTTTTGATATGCAAAATAACCTTTTTTACTGTCACAAATACCAATTTGACATCATCGTAAAAGTACACTTCTCGAAAACTTGCGAGAAAATATCCTCCCGGGACTAGTATTTTGAATGTTTGTTATATACAGTTAGGTCCTTATCAGTTATTTCTGGTTCATGAAATACTCCTTCAATCGTGAAGAGAAATAAATCGTTTTTCTGGATCATACGAGCTGTATGACCTCCTTTTTTGCCGCTAATCTAGCGTTGGTATCCCCGTCCGTACTGGTGCGTGTCGTTCACATTAGTCAACATCATTAAGACTGCTGGCATGCCTTCATTGAGTATTCTAGCAGCTTCATCGACGATTTTTTTCCAATCTTTATATTTCAATTTTTGTTAGCCCCCGAGCAAAAATTTTTCGAAGCGACGATCCACGAAGTTCAAAATCACTTTTAAGTTTTGAGTGTGACCGCGTATACATATTCAGGTTTCTTTTTACAGTTCCTTGGATATAGGTCAGGTTCTCTTCTATCCAACCAGATTTATTACAAGAGGAAGATATTAGATAGAGCACAATTAATTTTGTTTTACGCCGCTCTCACCAACTATACCAACTGTAGGCGCCCGCAGGACAGTCATAATATATCGGCGAATAGTCAGTAGAAAATAACTGTTCCCACATTACCATCAACGCTTTATATATTGCAAAAAAAGAGTCTCCATATTTACTGCTCGCCAGGGCAAAATAAGTGGTTGATTTTTCAATTAAAACATCTGGCAGCCGAGTCCATCATCATCCGGTCGAGATTAGGGCATCTCCACCGAGTTTCTCAATATTTCCCTTATGGAAAGTGCGTGACGGTTCGTTTTCCTACGTGTCTCTCTTCTATCGCTTCTTTTCAACATTACTATCTTTGCTATTGTATCCTAGTCTTGGTTGGCATTTGAAATATGCGAAAACGTTCACGAATCGCCGTTTGCAATATAACCCACGATATTCGCACCAAATTCTTCTACAAGAAGAAACCATTTCCATAAACTTATTCACTTACATTTAATTTGAGAATTTTTATGCAATTTTCTCCGTGTCGGACCGGATTTTACTGATTAATGCAAAGATGACTCTTCCACAGTAATATCGATATGTTCCAACAATTACTACTTTCTACACTGAAATTAATGCTCAATTAATATCGAATTCGAGAAGCACGAAACGCGCCTCTAAGTCTGGCCAGTCAAAAAAGTAATAATTCCATTACAATGGACCCGATTTTTAACATTTATGCAAATGTGACTTTTCACAAAGTAAAGGCCGTATATTCCAAGCATTACTCCTTTCTACACTGAAATTACTGCACCATTACTATTGAATTCGTGGACCTTGCAGGGTACCTCTTAGGCTGGCAGGTCGAAAATGTAATTATTCCATTACAATAAATCGGATTTAAGAGATTGATACCGAGGATACTTTTCCTGTAGTAATTTTCTTATGATGCAAAAGTTACTCCTTTCGATACTATAAAGTTCTGCCTAATTAATATTGAATTCGTGATGCTCGCAGCGCATATCTATGTTTTGCAAGTAAAAAATGTAATCATTTCTTTAAATGGTAGCGGTTTCAAGAGATAAAAGCAAGATTTACTTTTCCTTTAGTTACGTGTGTTTATATGTTCAAAGAATTACTCCTTTGTACACTGAAATTACTGCTTTGTTACTATTGAATTCGTAAATATTGCAGCATACCTCCAAGACTGACCGGTCAATAATGAAATTATTCCGTTTTAATGGACCGGAATTTAAAGTATTATGCAAAGATGACTTTTCCTATAGTAATGACCATATATTCCAAACATTACTCGTTTATACACTGTAATTACTACTTACAATTAGTTATGAATGAATTCGTGGATCTTGCAGCGTACCTCTAAGACTGGCCGGTAAAAAATGAAATTATTCCATTATCATGGACCGGCTACTAAAGATAATTGCGAAGATCACTTTTCCTATGGCAATGTCATTTGTTTTAATAATTACTTCTTTCTACACTGAAGTTACTTCATCATTACTAATAAATTCGTGGAGATCGCAGCGTATCTCTAAGGCTGGCAAGTCAAAAATGAATTTATGACATTATTATGGACTGGATTTTTAATATTAATGCAAAGACGACTTTTTCTTAAATAATATGCAAATATGTCTATTCCTATGTATATATGGTTTTATTTCCCCAGAATTACTCTTTTATACACAGAAATGACTACTTAATCAATATTGAATTCATGAAGCTCGCAACGTACCTCTACGATCGGCCAGTAAAAATTAAAATTATTACGTTAAAATGGACCGAATAAGAAAGATTATTGCAATGATGACTTTTTCTACGGTAATATCCATATATTCTAAAAATCACTCTTTTCTACACTGAAATTGGAGCTCAATTAATATTGAATTCGTCGAGCTCCCAGCGTACTTCTACGACTGGCCGGTCATCAATGTAATCATTCCATTTTAATGGAACGAATGTTAATGATTTATGTAATTTTGATTTTACCTTTAGTAATAACTATTTTTTGCAAGAATTATTCCTTTACACACTGAAGCTAATGCATAGTTAATATTGAATCCGTAGAGCTCGCAGCGTACCACAAACTGGCCGGTCAAAACTGTAATTTATTCATTAAAATGGACCGAAGTTTAAAGATTTATACCAAAATGACTTTTCCTATAGTTATGTTTATTTGATATACGAATTACTCCTTTATAAATTGAAATTTATGCTTAATTATCATGGAATTTGTTAATCCTGCAGCCTATCTGTAAGATTGGTCAGTGAAAAATGCAATTATTCCATTACACTGGACCAGATTTTAAAGATTAATGCAATGATCACTTTTCCAAAAGTAATGTCTACATGAATGATTTCAGGTTTTCCCGGTAAATGCTATGGAGGTAGATTTTTCGGGTTCAAAGGATGGCCCGGATGGAAACCCGAGAAATCTACCTCCACAGTAATGTCAATGATTTTCAAGAATTACTTCTTTCTACATTGAAGTTTCTGATTGAACTGTTTATTTAATATTGATATCTTACTGTTCACAGTGTATCTCTAAGACTGGCCATTCAAAAATAAAATCGTCCCATTGCGATGGATTGGATTTAAAAGATTTATGAAAATATGATATTTCCTATAGCAATGTCTATTTGTACCAAGAATTGCACCTTCCTACACTGAAATTACTGCTTCATTAATGTTGAATTTGTGGAGGTCGCAGCGTACCTCAAAGAACACAACAAACTTATCTGCTGCAGATGACATCTCACTGAAATTAGTCTTGTTTTGCCTCGAGTTTGTGTGTAATTTAAGTGTTTTGCTAGGAAAATACAAACCCCGGAGATGGAACGACTTGTGGAGCAGCATTCCCTCCCACATGCAATTTCTCGTCCCTCGCCACCCAAACTGACAGCGTAACTTTTTCCAATCAATTCCCTTCTGTTGCGTGTGTCGTTTATTGGGTTTATATAATGTCGTTTGTTTTTAATAAAAAAGGCAACTTGTGCTCGATCATTGAATTCTGACACCATGCGCATTGAACCCACGAAGTAAACCGTATTCGAGACCTGTCTATCGACGGGGCCCGGTCACGACAAACTTATGTATGACCATAGAGATAAACACTAAGGATTTCAGTAAAATAAACGATATTTTTTCTCAATTTGTTTACTAAATAACGAAGAAGGGTCGTAACTTGGTACAAAAATAATGAATCGCTCGGTCAATACCATACCTAAATATCTTTGGAAATAGCTTGTGAACGGGATGTCACAAAACAGATGCTGGGAGGTAAATATTTTTAGGAATGCTTTTTAATACCCGTAATTATGATCAGAATGTTACAAATCAACCCATTATCTTTTGCTCTTCTTAACTCCCTCTTCGTAATATTTACTCCATGCTCCTTTCAGATGCTAAAGTCAAAAATTTAAATTTAAGTATTATCTCAGTTGCAAATAGGGAAGATTTAGTTAACCCCACCTTTTAAAAGCTGATTCAACTCAATTATTTGTTTCTCTACCTTTTCTTTAAGGTGGCTTGAGCAACATTAGGTGGAGAGCAGTGGTGAATGAGTGGGAGCAGTGTGAGTCCTTGTTGGAGCGGGAGACGAGCTGCGACCTAACGGAGATGCCGAGCGACGCTCTACTGTTTGAAAAATGTCTGTGTACTTGCGGGTATCACTGTTCAGACAATAGCCTGAATAGTCCCATTATTCTCAAAACTTGATTAATATGAGATGGATTGGCAGCGTTTCTCAAATGTTTTCAAATCATTACTTCCACAAACCTATACCCAACAGCTCCAAACCGAATACTACGTGGCCAAATCGGTTAGATTTTTAAAGTTATATTAATCAGAATTAAACTAATGTGCATTTTTACAAATTCAAAACATGTATAATTATGTTATCACAGGACATACATGCATGATATTTTTCAGTCAGTGCACTATCTCCAGTGCTCCCCTGTCGTCCATTTATTTATTTTCGCCCCAATATACCTAAGTACCATCCATAGATGGCTCCATAGGTGGCGGTAGAAACGACTATAGAAACGATTGCTCTAAACCAACACTTGCTTGGAGAGGGAAAGATCTTATTACTGAATTTGACTTCATTATTTCTCGGGAAAAGTTAACTAGTGAGCCTATATAATCTTGCAACAAACGCAGGAAAATGGTGTCCAAACTCAATGAAAGTCCTGTATTATTTAATTTATTTAAAGTTCCGCACTTGACTTCGGTTAAGTTTCGAAGTCAAACGAGAGTTCAGGTCATTGAGGAAGATGGAAAAGGAGTGACGTCACCAAACTGTAGCCTGACAGCAAAAATATTCATTATGTTTAACTTCCCCCTGCTTTGTAATTTCTAGTCTTTATAGAGCCAGGGTGAGTTTTCATGTGATTTCATGAGATTTTTCTATTATTGTATTATTTGTCAATCTGAATGGTTACATGAGGGACTTAAGTATTTCATGTGGAAGTATACTTTAGTAAATTAATGACTTTTATGTTGTATAACACGTATTTTTCATCAGTAAAATTGACCTGTAAGAGAAAATATTTGTTAAGCAACTGTATTAAATCTGCTACAAGAGCAGCATTTTTTCCATATCATTTATTCAAAACGAATAGAATATTTCCTGTCCTACGACTCCGTAATACATCAGATTGTACGTAAATAGTTTGTTATTTGAAGGATGAGTAAATTTCAGGCTTCCACACTGTCCTGTGAAAAAAAACGTTTACCAATGTCTTCTCAAGAACATCGCCAGCCTGTTTTGCCTGTTTTGCTTTTATTTCTATCACTTGTATTATGTCGCTCACCTGTTTCATATTTACTACCCTCCTACCCAATTTTTCGTTCAATACAATAGCTGTTCTATGCAGACTTTCAACCCCACCACTATAGATTACCTTGAAACTATCACTTCAGTAGTCCCCGCTGTCCTTCCATTTTACCTCGCACATCCCCAAGGTATCCATTTTCCCTCTATCCGTTTCCCGTTTAATATTTTCCAGCTTCCCAGCCCTCATCATTGTTCTAACGTTCCAAGTTCTTTTTATCGATACTTTCCTACTATTTTTCTTTTTATCTTCCTTGGTCCTTGTATCCTATGATGTCTGTGCTGTGGAAGGATTTCGTATGAAGACGACCTTAAGGGTCTTGTCTACCCCGATGCTGGGCCCAACACCCTGAATGGTATTAAGGAGCAAATTACTCCTAAATATCATTCAGGATTGGATCGGGCATGCATGAAGAGGGAAGGGGAAAATAGCTACAGCTTTTAAAGGATAGGTAAAAGGAGAGGTAAAAAGAGGAAGGAGAAGGTAAAAACTGATAGATGAGGTTAAGAAAACGAGGATAAAGGAACCAAGAACAAGGGAAAGACGACCAATAGAAGCGGATGGTGACAACGTTGGGAGATGAAACCTGCTACTCGGCAGTACACCTTGTGATGATGTCATCAGATTGCAGAAGAATCTGTATTTAAATACTGATTGACTATTAGCAGGCTTAGTAGATTAAATGACTGGATTTGAGTGAATCTTAGGAACATTCTTCGGGTCTGCATGCCTTTGCCCGCCCGAGGTTCTTGTATCCTATAATGACTCTGTTGTGCACTAATTCATCCATCAAGAAGGCATCCATTTCCCCTCTATCCATTTCACGTTTAATATTTTACTGCTTCCCTGCCCGCGTCATTGTCCTAACGTTCCAAGTCCCTCATTTTTTCGGTACTTCTCTTCTTCCTTTTCTTCTTATCTTCCGAGGTCATTGTACCCTGTGATGACTCTATTGTGCAAGGATTCTGTGAGATAACGACCTCTGGGGCCTTGCCTCCCCCGATGCCGGGCCCGACACCCGCTTCATTGGGCGGCGTCCCGTAGTTGCCAGGATTCATTTCACTTTGTGCGACATTCATATTTATACATTTCTCTATAGTATATACTATAGTCTATAGGTAGTATAATACTCTAAAGGGGACTCCTACCCCCACCTCCCAACAGTATGTTTCACGTGACACTATCGCGGGACTACCTTTCGTCTGGCTTCTACCCTTCGACCTATCTGGCATGGGTGGCCCTAACGAGAGCAATCTAAATTGCTCCCGCCAGCCCAGCTTAAAGGGTCATTGGAAAGTGCAAGCCCTTCCACCACGTCAAGGTTTTAGTCCGTGGAAAGGGACTGTCTACCTAGGACAGTATGATTATAATTAATTAAACTTTGTATAAATGGTCCTAATTACTTTATCATTATATAAAGGGATTGACTACCTAGGACAGTATGATTATAATGAATTAAACTTTGTATTAATGGTTCTAATTACTTTATCATTATAAAACTCCTTAGATTAAATTTTATTTCTACAATATAATTAATTTTACATAATTTGCAGTAATTATTTGTTGTGATGAGCTCGATTAAATAAATACATCGTGCTGAGCACCTTGAAATTAGAAACCAAGTTTTGCAATTTAGGATCCTTCTTGGTCAGTATGCTTACCTATTCCCTTGATTTGGAGTTTATAGAAATTAGATACACCACTTAAAAGTCTTCTGCGGATTTGCCATCATGTTTTACGATATATTTCCATTAAGTTAGTATTTCACATAAAAATAAGGATAAACTGCAAAGACTTATGGCTATATGTCAGTACAATATACCAGACATACGAGCCCTAGTAACTTCAGTAAGTCAGGCAACAAGGAATGGTTTCATATTCCTAAACGTTCTTGTTACGAGGAATAAAATTGTTTGCAGAGAAACTGAAAATAATATTCTATCAGGTGAGATGTGTGTAGAATAGTGAAATGACAAAATGGGAAACATTAAACATTAATCTAACCGACCTTAAAATTACCTCTAAAAATATTAATTATAATCTAGAAGGGGAGTAATAAAAATATTCTATACTAGTTCCGCATTTACTTGACCAAAGAGCAGATCTCAAAACTCAATTTTACGTAGCCCAAAGCAAAAGAATTAATCATCAGATGTAGGAATGAGTAAGTAACTAAACATCCTCTCCGGCTTGAAAGTCATCAGCGTGTCATCTTATGAGTCATCAGCGGGTTACCCTCCCCGGTGAATTGGACAATATAGAAATGCTTTATTGTGACATAGTATATTGGTTACAACTATTATGTATATATTGTGAATAGCCAACAAGAATAAGGTAACCCTGTAGTAATTTATGTAGTTACAGAGATAATGAAATTACCGTCAAACGAATCCACACGTTTCTATAAATTGAAAGTTTTCTTTAAAAAAATATGCATACACATTATAACTCCTGATATGCACTTTTATTCCCCTCCTATTATATCGTTGTTCTTTTACATGAAACAACATTTTTAAGCATTTGAATCTTTACACGAGTACTCAAAATACTGAATCGTGATCTATACTACACTAAGAAGACCTCATCCATTGCCAGAGTGATATCGCTAATTACTTTCTGGTGCAACAATTTCTTATAAACATAACGATATTCATCCTACGTCGTCATAAATCAACGGAGTCATTGTTTTCTCCAACCAACCGGAAGGACCTACACCGTCTCGTCAGGAAGGTCAAGAGATAGGCAGAAGTTGACAAATAAAGATAAAAAAGCCAGCCCACCGGAAAAGAATTATCGCTTAGCTCAGAAAGAGATTCATTTTCGTCCAGTCGAAAGAGCAAGCTACAAGCATTTACACTTCGAATCGTCTCTTGGTATCGTCCATTCATTGAAGTACTTTCCAATCTTCCCTCATTACCTGCTGAACTTAAGAACATAGCAGTCCTCCTCTCATCTAGCAAAGTACCTAAGTTCTCAAACTACTTTATTGCATCATTTCAATAGATCCCGAAACTTGACCTGCTCAGCCTGACCTTCGTGTTTATCACTGCTTAAATGGGCAACTGTGATATTAGTGGAAGACCCCTACTACAGCACAAGTTACGCACCAAACTACGCGTACGACGTTCACTTTGAAGACCAAGTGTTTCTTTTTCCACCAGTTCAAGGCCATGGAGAGGACGAAGCATGCAATCTTTTCGCGCAATGCCCTCGTCAGTCTCATCTTCGTCGTCATTCTCGTCATCCTCATAATTCTCCTCATCATTTTCGTTGCATTTTCCAAGACGATAGTCCACTCTCAGAATACAATGCTCATTGTGTTGATAACAAAGAGGGAAGAAACCTTGGGACCCAGGCTCGACCTACAAGACATATACTGTCTCGACCCCGTCTTGCCCGAGGATCCCGACGAGTGCAAATTACGGGTCCTTGCGCCGAAGGACGGCTGGTTCGCCAACAACAGCATAGATGAAATGTTTAGTGTCTTCGAGCATCCGGCTATGGGGACTAATTGTAGTATCGATTGGTACGGAATGGATGTCAACGTGACCTGTTTAGACGGAGAGAACAAATATTTGGATCTACCCCCGGTTCGAAGAGAGTACACTGAGAACTCTGGTTTCACAGTGACCGATGAACGTTGCACCAGCGAAGAATACGTGAAAGTGTATTACAAGTCAGGCCTAGACTACTTTCCGGATAAGTTTCCCACAGTTATGTTCGGGTATGTCGCCACAGATTGTTACTATGCGGCTTTTGAGGGGAGACGTACATCTGAACATTTTTGCATTTATGACGGCAGGAGGAGGTGTAGACCGTCGGCCTAGAGTCCCTTAAAAGTGGCCCACAGCTGTATATCGCCATCACGTTTACAAGAGAACATCAGATCATAAAAATAACGGTCAGTATTATATTTACTTTTTTATAGTGACCTACCATGGAGTTCCTCAACTCCTTGAGTCGCTCCGTCCTATATGTTCATTGTCCTACACATCTCCTTGGATGTTTACCCCTAGAGTCTTCTGGATCTGCTAAGTTTCATGATTTACCCAGTGATTCAAAAGTTCTTTAAATACTTTACATTAATGAATCAATTAGAACAAGTGTATATATTATGCGGGGCCGTTTTTCGACAAGTTCCTTTAATTTTTCTACCTCATATTTACCGTAGACTCATTTTTTCTCGTATGGCACTAAAAATATTTTCGTTAGCAAGTCTGGTTCCAATCATCTGGGATTTTAACAGTTTAGTTCCTAGTGAAATCAAGGTAATATGATCTAAGTTTATAACTCAGGAGACCCAATTGGACGATTTTGGACCGAGTGTAGTTTGGGTCGTCAGGTGAGTAATGCGTTGTGCCCTGCGCCTGAACGAATATAATGGATGTGTTCTCTGATCGCACTCGGAAGTTTTGTAGGACGGGTCTGAAAGGGCGAGTCCGAAGGAAGACCCTTTGAATAGGTTTTAAGTACATCTCGGGAGTAGTTTATGACCATAAATTCAATGGCTCGACCACACGTTCATCACAGGAATCTATTAGGATTGATGAGTACCTTGAAGTGCTATTTATTTGTCGCATAAATAATACAAAACAGTAGATGTGTCTTGAGTGGTGTACTGCATGGTAGCATGTTCTTTTACGTATCACTCTCCAGGTTTCTAGTCCGGACTGCTAATACATCCTGCCAAGACTGGCACCCGGGGAACGTGCGCGGTTGTGAATTGCAATGGGATGAGGGCTACATGCCTGGTGTGGAATCACCCCGTGCCACACACCCTAGTGGTGGCTTGTACGATACTTTGTACATGTAGACGTAGATGTAGATAAGTGAGATTCGAGACAAAGGAGCTGAAGGTACGTGAGATTGAAAAGAGAATGATGAAAGCTAACCAATTCTACAAAGAAATCCTAACATTCCGACGATGTCGAAGTAGCGAAAGTATTTCCAACCCCAAGAGCCTAAAATCGATTGACTGCTCTGCAATGGGTATCTTCTTTGAACTAAAGTTAAGCATATATCTAAGCATATCTAAGCATGTATATCAGTCCTGTCAGATTGTCATTTGCTAGAGGATTTTAGATTAATCAAGAATACTTTTCATTGTGCCATAAAACTCTCCACTTGAAATACTGGAAAGGATGCCCTAACTTCTTTCTCTGATATATATTTTATCAAGTGAGTTTACTAATTATATTCTGTATTAGCCACGGAGAAGAAATCTGATTCAAAATCCTTATTTACGCTCGACCCATTACCATGTTTGTAGCATCATAATTTTTTATACTTGTGTACAAGCGAATGACCTAAAGGCTAATCGGGACAAAATTTATGGGTTTCCAGATGTGGGCATTTTCATAAATAATTATTTGCCCGATATTTTGAGGGTATCATGATATCATCCTTATCTTTGAAAGTCTGAATCGAGCAAGTCTGATATTCCTTAAGCCATTTTTTCCTACTCAAATATATATGATTGTTCTTTTCTTCGTATAAGGCTTTTTCTGTTTTACCAATACATCTTCGAAATCAATCTACTCATGTTCTACGTGACCTACATATTCCGCACAGCTAGAAACTTGTGATTTATGCATTGCAAAAAATTTACAAAAAAGATTGTAGGAGAACACTATAGGTATTAATAAAAAATGTTTACGGCCATTCATGTTTTCACTAACAAAAAAGCAGACCGAAATAATTCCAGTTTTGGCTAATAATACTCGGCTAGCCCAAAAATTTTGCATGAGGGTGTGACTAAATGCTTATTACTCATAGAGCCAGATTTATAATATATAGTTTAACTTCACGTAAGGGTTAACGGCCGGTTAAGCTCAAAATTTGGTTTTACAATCGATGGTTAAGCTCAATCTGGAAGTTAAAGTGCTAGTTACAATAATGGAGGATTTACAATGGACATCCGAGTTAACGTGAAGATTAACTTAATGTCCTCGTTACTTAACGTAAAGTTTAACCAGACATTGTGAACCCGGCCCATAGTGTTAGCAAGTGCCTGCAGTAGATCCTGTATGTAATTCTTCTCTAAAAAATAAGAGAAATAATCAGTTCAGCTCTGAGGTTCTAAGATAGCCACGTAATGTCACCATCAAAACAGGAAATGTCACTTGGGGACACAGCTTGGTTAATTTAATTTTGATGAGAAAAGTTTTTAAAATTAAAATAAGACCAGAGGAAACTGAGGTTTTAAATTTTAGCATAACAATTTATATTTGCAGCTCTGCTTTCTCTTGGCGAATTTTATCATATAATTTTCTTCTGTTGTAGCACTGGATCTGGTGCAAATATGCATTATTTTTAAACGGATTATAATCATTTAAAAATGAAATAAATGGAAGTGCAGCTTGGTGATCTTAGGGATGCAGTGTAGTATTTTTATAAAAATTCTTGAAAAATCTTTTAAAATGGCGATACAAAAAGAATTATTGTCATTGAAACAGAAATATTTGATCAAATCTGTAGCGGAGCTGGAGTCACTTCAAATGACAGCTCATGACACACGCTTGGCAGTTCTATCTTTGAAACATTAGTTGAAACCATTGTTGTTCTAGACCCGAAGAATGTAATACGGTAATACTCTTTTAAATGCTGCCTTGTTGACTGACACTTTGAAAAATGAATGGGTGATTGACTCTGGGTCAACTGATCATATGACCCCCAACCGGAAAATATTAAGTGATTTTGTTAATCTTAACGGATACTGATAACCTAAAATGTAACGATGATGTTATTTCTAAAAAAGTATCAAATGTCATGTATATTCCCACTTCAAGTACAAACTTGTTATCTGTAAGTAGAATGACATATAGAGGTTTTGTTGTGAATTTTGGTAGGAATAATTGTAAATTGTACAATGGAAATAACTGTTCAGTTACGGGAAACATGGAATTTCCTGGTAAAAGAAAGGGCAATCTTTATGTGGTTGATCAAGAACAAGTGAGGACTTTTGCAATGGATGCAAAAAATAATCAAATTCTTTGGCATGGAAGACTTGGTCATCTAAATTTTAAAGGGATGCACATGTTGAAGAATGGTCTAGTAAATGGTGTGAATTACTCTCAAACTGTTTGTTATCCTTGTGTTATCTTCTTGGATGTCAAAGCAACTGTGCAAAAAGTGCTAGAAAAGGAAGAGGGCCAAGGGTCTACTAGATCTTGTACATAGTGACTTGTCTGGGCCATGGGATGAACCATCGAATGGGGGTGCCAGATATTGTTTTATATCTGGTGATGACAACAGTCGTAAAGTTTTTGATTTCGTGTTGAAGCATAAAGGCGAAGTATTTGGAAAATTTAAGGACTACTAATTGGAAAAATGCAATTAACTTAAATTTGGAGAGACGTTAAAGGGTTTATTCACGAAATTTGTAGCCACAATGAGGAACGATAGTACCGAAGTATCATTTAATATTTTTTTGGAAATGCTACGTAACGGAATCGATGAATATATTCCATAAAACTTTAAACGGGAGAGTAAAGAACCTCGTTGGTATAACCACGAAAAAAGGCGGGAGCTCAGGAGACAAAGAAAACTACACAATGTACATAAAAATTCAATTGAGTTAAGTACCATAACAAAAGAACTTGCGGCGTGAGAAATATACGAGGCTCAACGCTCAAAATGAACAAAATCTTGTGCACAAGTCTACAAAACTTCTAGGAAACATCCTCGGTAAATTATAAGATGAATACCCCAAGTTACTCGAGTCTTACGCGAGAGAAACCGGGGCAAATCTTTGACAGTAGAGTCTACATTTCAAAAAAACGGAAAAGTGGTCACCAGGAGCATCGATGAAGCCAAATTATGATGCCACCAATTCGAAAGTGAATTCACGAAGGATGGCACAATGCACAGTTAAGACATTCCTGACTAGAACGAGCCGATGGCGGACATAAAAATTCAGCGTATTGGCATAACTAAGAAACTGCGTTTGATTGGAAGTAACAAGCCTCCAGGTCCAGAAGGATTACCTGCACGCGTACTCTAGGAGTTAGCACCACAAATTGCAATATTCTTAGGAATTATATTTAGAATTACCCGAAAGCAAGGTGCCCCAAGACTGGAAATTAACCATGGTCAAACCGATATTTAAAAAAGGAAACGGAAATGACCCAGGAAATTGCCGACCTATATCGTCAACATCACTTTAATGCAAGATACTCAAATACATTGTCGTTAGCAATATTATGACATTCCTGGATAATCGTAACATCTTAAACAGCAGTCAGCATGTCTTCCGTAATGGCAGGTACCGCGAAACACAGCTTGCGCTCTATCTCCATGATATCCTAAAACCAATTGAATCACAAAAGTAAGATGACGCGATATTTCTTGACAAATGTCTTAGTGTATATAGTAATAGTACAATATCTTGGAATCGTTTTAACTTCTGATATATCGTGAGGAACACACACATAAAACATATGAGGCACAGCATTGAAGAAATTAGGTTTTCAAATCGTATAATAGGAATGTCGTCGGAAAAAAGTAAAAGAGAGATTCTACTATGCTCTGGTTATTTCTAAGGTAATTCCTAGATATTAACTGTATCTGATGATTTTATGATTAGTCCACCCACAGTCTAGGTATGGCATGTTTGTGATGAATTTTGCAGGAAGTGAACTATGGTGCATTGACTCATATTAAATTCTAATACCCACTCCTGGCGCCATGAATGAACGTAGTTTATGTCCGATGACAGATCTTCAAAATCCGCGTCTTTGCATATTTGACGGTAGATAACTTAATTGTCCGCAAATATTTATCATTTACTGCTAACACTAGTAATTTGGTCATTAATATAAATAATGAATAAAAGAGGGCCGATCACACTTCCTTAATCACATAAAAACAATCATATTTTTTTCAATTTCTACCAGTTAATGTAGGTTTTCCTGAATGTCAGAGAAGCTTTTTCCTGCCCTCCAAACATTCATGGGCCCATACTCCTACAGTGTATTCTTCTTCGTCTCAGCATACGATCTACCCTTCTTCCCCTTCCCCACTTGCCCAACATCCTTCCCTCTATTATATTCTTCGGCAACCCATCGCCCTCCATAATACCGTTCGGCCGTCTATCCTGCCCATCCCAGAGTTCATTCTGAAGTATAATTTCCTCTCCCACCATCTCAAGTTATTCCTCGTTAGTCTTCCATTCCGTCCATCTAACTTTCTCCATTCCTCTCCACACCCACGTCTCAAATACCTGCAGCCTATTCTCGTCCTCCTTTCCGAGGGTCCACGTTTCTACCCCATACAACGCTACGCTCCATATCAAGCTCTACAGCAGCCTCTTCGTTACATCCATACCTAATGTCCCGTCATCAGCACTCTTCTATAACTAAACGCTAATCTCTTCCGCATGTCTTTGCTACTACGCCTGCTTCCTCTAGTCTACTACCTAAGTGATAAAATTGCTCTACTTGCTTGAGTTTGTGTCTTCCAACTTAAGTCATTAGTCTTTCTTCATTTGTCCTAGGGAATCTTGTTTTTTCTGTTTTCTTATGATTTATCTTCATCCCGAATATCCCGCGCCGTATTTCTAAAGCACATTTCAAAGATGACCTCTCCTTCCAATGACCTATCATTTCCTCAGCATAAATGTTGAAAAGCAATGGCAACAATGTGCACCCTTGTGTTACCCCGCGACCTATAGTTGCCCATCCCGATTCACCGTCAACCAACCTCACCTGAGCCATTTTGCGTCATATACTAATTTCCAGATTAGTCTCCGGTCTCGGCAAGCTATTTCCATTTTCCCGAGTATTACCCTTAGTTTATTCCAATTCACCTTTTCAAAACCTTTTTAAAAATAATGAAGCATGAAAAAATGTTCTGGCTATACTCTATACTATGCTATACTATGTTTTTTCATCATCTGTCCATTTATTATTGGCCTTACTCTCCAACCTCCAATTGATTATTCGAACTATAGCTTTGGCAGCGTGTGAAATCAAACGAATTGTTCTACCACACTAGGACCATCTCTTTGCAGTAGCCACTCTTCTCTAGGGCCTCGGTCACTTACATTTTCTCGGCCGGGTGTGATATGCTGTTAGCAATACTGAGGTCCGATTAAGCAAAGATTTATTTAATGCCATTTTTTTTGTGCCTGATGATGGTAAGAATCTTCAATCAAGCGCCGGCCCGTGTGCGTGTTTTTCGGTAGACTGTATTTGCTTATTTCCCATAGTTTTCCCTACTGACTATAAAATCCAGCAATGGTAGTTGTTCCTGATCTCCGATCTCCATAGTATGGCATCTCCGAAACAATGGTCCTGAGAAAGACCGCTACGTTAGAGAAAAGGATGAACATTTAAAGCGACCTGGAGGGGAGACCCTCAGCCTGCGCCACCATCCCCTATTTTGCAGTGTCATCGGAAAACATAGGCAGATTAAAAAAAAAATGTCGTAACCAGGCTCTCCACCACTAAGAAATTCGCTGATATCATGCTCAATCCAAAAGAGCGGATTCCCAGCACCATGGAAAAGATAGTTTACAAGATAAAGTACACTTTTGGGAAATCCGAAGTGGGCCAGACTGGGAAGGCGATCGCCTTCAGAGTGAAGGAACACCAATAGGCGACAGAAAAGAAGCAGTTCCATCTCTCAGCTGTCCCCGAGCATGCACGGTCTGGACCTGGCCACTCGATCTGCTTTGAAGAAAGCGAAGTCCTGATAGAAAAAATCGATACTTTCCACGTTTAGTCAGGGAATCTGACACCATCTAATACCACCCTTTGAACGCGTTCATGAAAGAAGTCTCCCATCCAGCCTACTATATTACTGTCTATCCCGTATGATGCTAAGTTTGCGAGTAACTTACAGTAGGGAACCTAGTCAAAAGCTATTCTAAAGTCAAGAAACGCTGCGTCTACCTGTACGATACCTTCAGATAGAGTAGAGCAGTATATTCACCATTGTAGTTCACATTCGAAAAACGAAATTAAACATAGTCAGTATTCATGTTGCGATGCAAGATACTATGATATATTATTCACTTTCAAAAAATAATTTTTAATGCAAGAGAAGTGGACCCCAAATCTTATGTTATAAGCCACTCATGTGGAAAAAGTTTCTTTGAAGTGAGTTGAAGCGAAATCACTTTATGGGGCAAAATTTTCTTTTTAACGTCACTATAATCATTCTACGGCGTCATAAATGAACGGAGAATTCGTGCTTATTGGCCAGCCTGAAGGACGTGCACCGTCTCGCCAGGAAGGTCAGGCGAAAGTCAAAAGTGTCGAATAATTACAAAAAAGGCATTCGTCTCGAAGAGAGTTATCGCTCACTTTCTTAAAAGAAGAGATTCATTTTCATCCAGTCAAAAGAGCGAGCAACAAGCATTCGCACATGGTATCGTCGCTTGCTCTCGTCTTCGTCTTCAATTGATTAATCTTCTGTCATCGCTAAAAGGACATAGGCACATAGTAGTCTCATACTCTTCTACTCTAATAAGCCCTTCCTACAACATTAGCGCATCGTGTCAATAGAACTTTAACCTGGAAAAATCTGGTGTTCGTTCTTAACTACTGACGCAAGGGCAACAGTGATATTACTCGACGTCTCAGCAGTAGGCATTAGTTACGCAATTGACACCGAGTAAAGCGTTCAGTTTGAAGGACAATTTGTTTTGATTTCATCAGTTGAAGATCATGATGAGTACGATGTACTCCATCTTTCCGCGAAATACCCTCGTCATCCTGCTTGTCGCATATATCCAGACGATTGTCCGCTCTCAGGATGCAATGCTCATTGTATTGGTGGCAAAGGATGATACAACCTTGGAATCTAGGCTAGACCTGGAAGACGTATATTGTCTCGACCCCGTCTTGCCCGAGGATCCCGACGAGTGTAAATTACGAGTCTTGACACGAAAGGACGACTGGCTCGCCAACAGCAATATAGTAAGAATGTTTGGTGTCTTCGAGCATCCGTCTACGGGGGCCAATTGTAGTATCAATTGGAAAGAAATAGATGCCAACGTGACCTGTTTAAATAGTGAAAACAAATATTTGGATCTACCCAAGGTTCGAAGTGCCTGCAATACGAACCTACACTCTGGCTTCGTTGAAACCAAAGGACCTTGGGGAGAATGCTGCAGTAATGAATACGTGAAAGTGTACTACAAGTCAGGTCTTGAATACTATCCGGATAAGTTGCCGACAGTTATGTTCGTGTATAATATACCTGGATGTCGCTACATGGCTGTTGTTGGGCGACGCGCACCTAAACTTCCTTGCGTTTACGATGGCAGGAAGAGGTGTAGACCGTCAGCCTAGAGTCCCTCGGAGGTTGACCTCAGACGTGTGTCACCATCATGTGTACAAGAGAACATCAGGTCTTAACAGTACCGGTTCGTATTATATTGCTTTATTTTTAGACCTAATATGGAGTTTCCTCTACACCTCATATCACTTCGCCATATATATTCAGTGTAATAAACGTCTACTTTGATGTCTATCCCAGGAGCCTTTTGGAATTCCTTTATTTATCCAGTGTTTCAAATGTCCTTTAAATTATTTGCATCTATGATTCAATAGAAATAAGCTTAGAACGCATTTCCTCTACAATTTATTTTAATGTTTCTGCTAAGTATTATCCAGGGACTCATTATTTTCTCGTATTATACTAAAATGTTTTCGTTACCCAGACTGGCTCCAATCATCTGAAATATTTATTGGTCTAGTTAATTGTGGGATAAAGCTTTAAGGATATATGTCATAATTCTGCAGTCTCTGGTTGACGATTTTTGACCGATTATATTTAGTGCCATTTGCTCAGTAATGCGTGTTGCTGGGCGCACGTACGAATATAACGGATAGGGGTTTTCTGACCACCCTCGAAACATATTTACGAGGGTTCTAAATGGGGGAGTACAAAGGCTGACGCATTGAATAGCCTTTGAGGACCTTTGGTGACAACCATACTTTAATGGATCGATCACTAGTTTATTACAGAAAACGATAAGGATTGATGAGATGGACCCGAAAAGATGTGAAATTGAGCAGAGAATGAAGAATTAAAACCTAGTCTACTAGGAAATAATAATCTGAACACGTTTAGAGTGCGACTATTGTCACAGACCCTGAGCGTCTGTGTTTGTAGGCTGGGATGTCATCTTTTGTCGACATATATGGTACGATTTGTATGCACTGCTCACTTTGAGGTTTTAGTCACTTTTAATCTTGCTTTCACACCTTTCAGTAGAAAAACAGATGCTAAATTAGATGTACTTCATCCACTTTAAAAGGATTTTTTATCATATAACAATATTCATATGGCATATAAAAAGTTCTAAATGCGACATGAAGTCATGTTATTTAGATATATAAAAATATAAAATCGGATACCTACGATTTAATGTCGCGAGCATGCACTCATATAACCCCCCCCCCTGAATGTGAATTAAGAACAGAAATATGAAAATATACTAATTATGTGATATTTATAGCTCAGCAAAGATATCAAGATTTAACGATTGAATTTGATTACCTAGGACTATTTGATTATATTAACCTGATCTCTGTATTGATGGTCCTAATTAATTTATCAATATAAAACTCCTTAGAATAAATTGTATTTAAACGAGAGTTTAAAGTTTACATAATTGGAAGTAATTATGTGTTGTGATAAGGTCACATGGTCGAACGAATTCGAAAAAAGCTCTGTTCCATACGAAGTCCGCTGTATAATTATTACAAAATAATATCCATGTGCATTGTGCGTGCTCAGCACCTTACAACTAGAAACCAAGCTTTGCAATTTAGGATCCTAATTGGTCAGTATGCTCCCTTATTCGCTTGATCGGAGATAATATAAAATTGATACACCACTAAAAAAGTCTTCTACTTAATTGCATCCTGTTTCACGCTATATTTCTATTTAGTAAGTATCTCCTATAAAAATAAAGATGATGCAATCATTTATTGGCTAAAGGTCAGCATGATATAAAAGGCATACGAGCAACAATAGTTCCATTACGTCAGATGATAAAGAACGGTTTTATATCATAAAACGTTCTTGTTGTAAGAAATGTAATTGTTTGCATGGAAACCTAAAATAAATTTCTTTCAGTAGAGATGAGAGAGATCATCAAAAGAGGAGATCAACAGGAGATTCAGGAGAGATGAGAGAGGGAGGAGATTAACTCCGAAATCTTACTAATATATAAAAATCTATTGGTAACTCTCTGTCTGTCTTTCTGTTACTCAATCACTCATAAACCACTGAATCAATTAAAACAAAATTTGGCAGGAAGATACTTGATATATCTGGTTCACGCATAGACTATAGAAGAAGGGCCATGGGACCCTAGAAGGCTTGCAAGTGGGCCCTTTTATCGCCAAAAAATGGCCCTCGAAGATAATTCCTGCCTGTATTAGAAAAACGTAAAATATACCTATACTAAATGTACAACAATCATGGGGTCGTAAGTCACGTTGGGGCCCCAGAAGGCCCGAGATTCCACAAGAATGCTCTCTTAAAAGCCTCATAAGTATTGAACGAGTGAACCGATTTTAGTGAAATGCTCATACATGGAATCAGTATAGCTTTTGTTAAGGAAATTGGGACTATAAGAAAGACCCCTTGGCCTCAAGGGCAGCGTATTGGGCCGTCTGGTGTCTTATGTGTTTGAAAAAGGTTCAAGTGCAGAGGTTTCTCATCATACATATTTTTATTGGTTCAAATAAAGATAGAAGGCTATAATTTTCACCATTAGATGGATAACAGATTTAAGTTTCTTCTGTCTATTCTTTCATTCATTTTTCTTATCCGAATAAAATTTCCCTAGAAATCGTGTTATTCATGTCAAAATCATGAATTTTACTTCTGTCAACAATAAGATATTTCCTTGGTAACCGTAGAATTATCACTATCTTTAGAAGGGAAATCGGACCTTTAGAATGGCGGCTGGGTTTTATATCTAGTGATATGTATTACAGTGGAAATATGGGCCGTATACTGAAATGTTGCTGATTACAACATTTTCAGGGATATTTTTGTCTAAAATTGGCAAAATTCATTTCAAGTGGACTTAAGTTGGACCCATGTTAAACAGGAGAATGTCACGATGTTATATTAATGTGGAAAGCCTCTGGAATGCAAATGGCCTGTAGTTAAGTTTCCATATGTTTCTGTAAAAGAATATTGAAACTCAGTAAACATAATGTAATGCGGTTTTGATCTACTGAATTAAAAAATAAATCTAAAGTTATAGCTGAGTACAACAGGAGAATGCCCCTATGTTATATTAATTCGACTAACCTCTGTAATGCAAATGGCCAGTAGTTTAATTTCTATATGTTACTGCAAAGGAATGTTGAAACTCGGTAAGCATAATATAATGCGATTTTCACCTGCTGAATTAAAAAAAATAAAACTAAAATTGTAGCTGATTTGCCTAGATAACCATTCACCATATGAGCGACTCGAACATACAACCTGTATACCCTGTCTTTCTTTCATCCCCCGTTGAGTTTCAACGGGTGCCTTTGCTAGTTATTACCAATAACGAAGGCGGGGAGTAACAAAAACAACATTATATACTAGTGCCTTATTTACTTGACCAAAGATTAAATCTCAAAACCCACATTAATATATATCTTCACAAAAGATTTAATTATCAGATTAAGGGATTTGCAAGTAATTGAAACATCCTCTTCGGCTTGAAAGTCTTCAGCGGGTTATCCACATCGGTGACAAGGATAAGATAGAAATGCTTGTTAGCGAGATGGGATATTGGTTTATAATATTGTGTTACAATTAAATTGCATAAAAGAATGAGGTAACCCTGAAGTGGTTAACGTGGTTACAGGAAGTATGAAAATACAGTCGAACAACTTTACATACTTCTTTACATTATGCTATTTACATTTATACGAGATTTTCAATATCTTACACATAAAATCAACGCACTACGGTGGATCAGATCATGAGAATAAAGTAAGGGAAATTGACTGTAGAACAGAAAGGCTTAAAATATCGCTTTTCCGCGATTGATGATAGACCATAATGACGTCGTTAAGACTTTGAAGTAGGTTAGTTGTCAAGTTGTGTAGCTTATTAACTCATATGTATACTAATGCATGTTGTTCAGTTTGCAGAGAAGAGCAAACACCAAGTTTTGTATATTTCCTGTACAACTCTTCCGTCACGTTATAATATTCAATTTCTGGATTATTTTAGCAGTTTCTGTAGCATTTGTAGTATACCGTTAGTGTGGCCTTTGTTGGTAATAATAAATATCTTCACTGAGGTCTATATTGGTGAATAAGTTACTGCCTGCCAATCACCCTTGTGGTGGCTTGCAGGGCAGTAAGTAGATGAGGATTTCTTCTGCTTCGCCCTATATGCCCATTGGGTCAAACATTTAGTTTATTCATACCCTAGAACCTCTATGGGCTTCCTGTATGAAATTACAGTATTTTTCCAGTAATCTAAATACCCAATTCACTGAAATTATCGTTTTCTTCATGGGAGGTCTTTCTTCGGCAATAATTTTCTCAATAATGTATTTTATTTTGTCCTGCGCTGTGTTTCCCAAAGATTCCCATGATTTTCCTGCATGATAACACAAATATTTTCAATTAGCAGTCTTGGTCTGAAAAGACTTAAATAAAGACTTTGAAGACTTTAAATTTGCTCAAAGACACTTTGGAAGGTATCGTAATCGTATCCATACATTCTCATGAAAATAATTAAACGACAGAAGGGTTGCCCCACCTACTGTGTATGGTTTATAATTCCTCAAGACAGTATCTCTACTCATATTCTCTATATATCTTAATGAAGTAACTTCTTCCAAATTCCTTCGTCGCTTTTGAACCTTCAATATTTAGGGAGCATTAAATTTGTGTGATACATTTGGACCACCAAATAACGGACAGGCTCTTAGGGTATAACATAATTGGTGTTGAAAGCCCCTAGAAAATTTCCTAGTTTGGGCTTCTCTATTAATGTAATTTACATATATCTCTTGAGGGAAGCATGGTAAAGACCTCATCTCATGATGATTTTGTATATCAGTTGATAATTCCTTTGCTTATTTGCCTCACTTATATGCATAAAGTTTTCCTTTCCTTCATTAAAGCCTTGTCCTATTTCACTTATGTAGCTTCGGGAACAATCTTTTCCTGTACTGTGTCACCAATTCATTCAGTAAAAACAGCGATTTCCGATGACTTCATCCCGAAATTCTACGCAAAGGCATTATGTGAAAATTACTGCAATCGTCAACTAACATTGTCATATTGAGATGAAATAGGAACACTTTGTATAATCCACACAAACTTAAATGGCATAAGCCTGACCGGTTTCAACACTTTCGTTTCATTCTCAAGGGACAATACAATTCGTTTTTTGGCAAGCTTGTAATTACTTTATATGTCGGAAAATTTCGGGGATTGGGATTGAGGAATGTAAGACTAAGGATGAAGTTGAAGGTTGAAGCATCGGTCTGTAAGTGGGTGTAACCAAATATTTTCTGGAAAAGGGGGAGAAAGGAACTTGGTCGTCGGGGTAATGATCAATGGTACCAAGTCATTTAACCAGTCGGAACCAAACTGCTTAGCGTGCGTCATAATTTCAAAGTCCTCAATAAAATCCAGCTTAGCACCTTTGTCAACAACATGTAAAACATTCACTTTAAAATTAGACTCGTGATTATAATTTGCTAAATGATTAGTGATAACAGATTTGTTGTCATAAATTAATAAAAGAGTTAAAATGTTCTTTTGTTCTTGTACTGAAGTTTCGTCCCGTCTGTACCACATAAATACAATTGCATCCCTGTGTATCACACTTCAAAATATATTCACCAATTTTTTCTGAAGTACTAAATTTGTCGTTGGAATTAAAAATTAATCACCAAGAGTTGAAAAATAATAAAAGCATACATTAAAATGGCTTCGGCTCAATATCTTACGGATTTTACAAGACACATTTTTCAGGAATGGTACTTTTTCCCATTTGGTTACTGAGGGAGTAATTGGGGTAAGGCAGGATGATATTGTGATTGAAATTTTCCGTTGTTTTTTGGTGCGTAGTTTGTCTATTAGGGAAGCCTCGCATCCATTTCTTATTGCAATTGTTTTAATTGTGGTTATTTCTCTGTCAAATTCTACCTCTGTCAAGGGAATGGATAGCAATCGGTACAGGAGCGAATGGAAAGCAGCTAATTTGTGAGAAATGTGGTGGTTTGAGTCATTGGGTAAATGACATTCGTAAACGTTTCCTTCCTATTGATGGCAAAGTGATGCATCTTATCCTTGAGGGATACCGTCAAGCCTAAAAAAAATTAATTCTCTATGACCAACTTCCACCGAGAATGCTATATTAGGATGAAGGGAGTTTTGAATATTTAAAAACTGGTCTAATTGTCTGAGGCTAACCGTCTATAGACACACCAAATCGTCCACATATCTAAAATAATAAAATACATTCTTAAGGATCAGGTTTTTGGAACAGAGGAGTTTAGATTCTATACTTTCCATGAAAACGTCAGCCAAGATCGGTGATAGTGGAGAACCCATCGCTAAATCATGGGTGTTGGCGAATATCGAGTCATTAAACCTGAAATAATATTGATTAATGCGGAGTGTCCAAAGTTTTTCTACTTCCCTTGTTATCACAGCACTGCACCCGGCCTTCTCCATACAGGTTACTGCGAGAGACTACTTCTTTTGCGGGCATGGAGGTAAACAAATTTTTAACGCCAAAAGACACCAGTTAGCTATTGTGGGGGGGATGAAGATCACTTAGCTCGGAGGTTCGGTGAAATAGGAAGAAACGGCATTGGAAAAGTTGGAATTGAATCATTGAATTTGATCATATTCTAAGGTGAATATCACAGAAACCATTGGATCCACAGTTCCCTTATGAAATCTTATATAAACTGTACTTATTATGAAAGAAATGTATGTCACTGACAATTCACTGAAAGACAGGAATTTACCAAAAATATTTTTGAAAGGTGTGAGGCGTAAGCGGGGATTTATTATATATGCCAATATTTTGCGGATTTATCACTATGGTTTTACTTCATGTTACTTACAGCTGTCAAAATGAAGAATAAAAAATCAATTGCGGTCTTATTTGTGATAAAAGGATGAGTTCCATTTAAATCACTTAAAGAAGCAGATTAAACACATATATCCATATCTCTACTGTCTACATAGGTGGAGTGTGCAACGCGGGAGGGATGGCAGTCTTGAACAGCCGGGAGCAGAGTCCTTTGCTGAGCGCGATAAGAGAAACGACGTGCTGCGTCTGCCGAACGACGATAATTATTTTCTTGGCACATTTCAGTACAAATGTGTGTGTCTCCATCCTGAAAATACTCTGTAATGTCTTAGTATCCACAAAATTTGGTTAATATGATAATCACCTGACTGAATTTCCCATGTTTTACTGAATTATTGCTCCCACAAACCTATACCCACAAAACGCAACTCAAAGAGCGGCGCGATTCTATTTCTTCATATCGCCATACGCTATGTTAAAAAAGCGTATATCATAGTAACTGTGTGTTTCTGTTGGTTGAATTTCACGGTATCATGACGTGAATGACGATAAATTAACGTATCGTCGTAAATATGTTTCAGAGGTTGTGTTAGTATAGCGAATATGACTTTAACCACTCCAAATAACCCATATCAACAGCGTCGCTAACCTTAAAATCTCCCTTCTTCCACCGTCTGTTTATGAAGCTTACCATTTGTTGAATACTGTAACCCTGCGTACGGGCGCCTCTGTTCGTATTTTTGTAACGTACCCATTCCAGCTTACAATTATAGCCCATCACACGTACTTTTGAAGAAAAAGAATCGCGCTCGGCGCTATATATATCTACATCAACATAATTCCCTGTGAGCCGCCTCATGTGCGTGTGACAGGGAGTGTTAGGTCACCAGCCGTGTAAAGATGCAAGTTTTTGGAGGTAAAATGGTGACATGTATTATACTAGTGTATTTAGTGGAGCTCAGTATATATTGTGGTCGTTTTATTGTGCGCAGATTGAACGAGTTACTTCACCCGTCTGTTTGACAGTGTATCTCTCTTATTTTATCGCATCTATCAGACCTAGAGATGTAAAGAGGAGTCATGATAATATTCTCTGTAACACTATATGAATGCTTGTAGCAGTTTGTAACGGATTGCGCTGATTGCCTTTGTGTTTTATTAGTTTTCTTGGTTAAATCATTTTTAATAGCATCTGTCTTTTACAGTTTCATCCGAGGACCTTCCTATTATACACAACTTTGTATCTTTAACGCTGCACCACATACGTTTTGTATGGGTTTTCCTCGCAATGTATCAGAAAATAAGATAATTTTAGGATATCTTTTGTACCTCAAGATTCTATTTATATTCCACCCACAGTATAGGTATGACATTTGTGTGATGACTTTCTCAGGAAATGAACTGTGGTGCATTTGCTGATATTTAATTCTAACCTCCTCTCCAGGCACCACGAATAAACGTCGCTAAGATCAGTTGTCAGAATTTTTAAGTCCGCGTTTTCTTTTTTTTTCACGGTATATAACTGCATCGTCTGCAATTAGTCTCAATTTATTGCTATCACGCAAACTTAGGTAATTAATATAAATAATGAATAAAATAGGGCCTAAAAAATCACGCTGCGTTTAGGAACACCGGATGTGACTTCGGACATATCTGAGATTTAACCATCAATAGCCACTTTTTGCTTTCAATCACTGAGAGAGACCCTTATCTAATTCACTATTTTTTATTTGCTCCGTAAAAATGTAATTTTGAATGAGTTATGAATGAAGAAATATCGTGTCGACCTCCTTTTATGATTCAAATGATTTTAGGATATCATTAAGGAAGAGGGCACGCTGTTTCGCAGGACCTGCCCTTACGGAAGCCGTGCTAACTGCTATGCATGAAGTAACGATTACACTGATGATATTGCTAATGACAATGTGTTCGAGGATCTTGCATAAAAGTGATGTTAGCGATAAAGGCCTGTAATTTCTTGGGTCACTTTCATATCCATTTTTGAATATCGGAATATTGATGGCTATGTTCCAGTATTGGGGCAACTTGCCTTTGCTAAATATAATTTCTAATACTGTTTCAATCTGTTGCGCTCACTCCTTGAGCACGCGTGCATATCATTTTCTCATCAATTATCAACACCTGAGACCCTACGACTCATGACTTTCAGACGTCGATGCAAAGTGGGCCACCATAGGAAGGGGGAAACTCTCTAATATATATCGCCATTTACTGCAAGCGTTCAGTCCCACCCCAGCACCCTTCATCTACATCTACGTCATACCCTGAAAGCCACCCAAAGGGTGTGTGGCAGGGGGTGCTTCCACACCAGGCATGCATGAATGATACGGTAGAACACCGAAATTACATTGAAACCCGCGTACCACACATGCAAAGCGCCAATTAAAAATCTAATACCCAAGAAACATTCTATCGTCAATCGTTCCAACATGCAAGGGATACAAAGAGTACTACAACAGATTCTAAATATCATGCATAAATAAGAACATCAATTCACCACGACTCCCACGACTACCACGCTAACCGCGACAATATTTACATCATGCATAAATAAGAAAGAGGAGAATACAAAGAAAAAGATTTACTGTCTTTCTATTGTCACTACTCGAACTATTCATGACGACGATCACAGCTGTTATGGTCCCGAATGCTACGCGGAAAAAATGACATTTTATACCTATCGGTTGTACAATCTAGATCTCTAATTTTATTGGCGCGATGTAATCTGCCGTAGTACGAGGGGGTTAATAGTATGTTTTTTTACGTCGTCAGAGAAATGATTTTCTTGAAATTTAGTTAGAAGGTTAAGCCTATAATTTAATCTACGCTGTGATAGCGATTCCCATCCTAATTATTCTAACAGTCCAGACACACTAGCTAACTTATCGTAGCATAGTTTCACAAACCTAGCTCCTCTTCGCTGTACAGAAGCTTGTTTCACTCCAGAGGTCCGCTTGTTTGCTGGAGAAATTAGGGGCATATTATTTAGGGCAATATAGTGAGGTCTCCCTTCCGAAGCATTGATGAAAAAATGGTGACAAAAAGTAGGAAAGGAATCACTGAAATTGGCCATTTTCAAAGGTGAATATCTCAGAAACCAATGGTTCCACTGTTTTCTTATAATAAATTCTATAACTTCCACTTATTATAAAAGAAAACTCCGTCTCTTTTATTTCCCAAAAATGCAGGGGTAACTCGAAAAAAATTTTGAAAGGTATGTGACGCAAGTGGAGATTTGCCCACTTTATTTGCGCATTCAGCACTATGGTTTTACTTCATGTTAATTACAGCTAACAAAATGAGGAAAAAATCAATTTTGGTCTCACTTGTGATTCAGGGAAGAGTCTCGATTAAACCACCTAAAGAAGCTGATTTTTATTCATATATTCATATCCCTACCGACTACACTGGTGCGGTTTGCAACGCGGGAAGGAGAGTAGTCTTGAACAGAGGGGAGAAGAGTGAGTTCTTTGTTGAGCGCGATGGGAGCTGCATCGTGCTGCGGCTGCCAAACAACGTTAATTATTTGTTGGACAAATTTCAGTACAAATGAGAGTGTCTCCCTTCTGATAATACTCTGTATGGTTTCAGTATTCACAAAAGCTTTTAATTTAATAATCTCAATGACAGCATTGCCCAAGTTATTTTGAATCATTACTCTGGCAAACCTATACACACTCAACGCAATCAAACCAGGGGCGCGATTCTGTTTCCTCATAACGCCGTACGCTACGTTAAAATAGAGTGTAGCACAGCGAGTATGCATTTCTGCTTGTTCAATTTCGTGGTATCGCAACTAGAGTGACGATATTTTAACGGATTGTCGAAAATATATTTCAGACATGGCGAAATATAGCGAATTTGACTGCAATCATTGTAAACTAACTATAGCAAACACATCCATTTCCTTAAAATCACCCTCTTTCCGCCGTGTGTTTTTTAAGCGTACAATTTTTCGAAAATCTAGCCACGCGCACGGGCGCCTCAGTTCATATTTTTTTATAACGTACTCATTCCGCCTTCCAATTGCAGCGCATCAAACGTAGCATAGGAAGAAACAGAATCGGCGCTATCTAAGCACAAGCAATCGTTATAAATTCGTTACGTAATAGTACGTCAACGTCTACGTCTACGTACTACCCAGCGAGCAACCACGAGGGTGCATGGCAGGGATATGAAGATAACCAAACATACACTATTGACATGCAACTAGGATATTCAATGGTTAGTATCTACAATACGTATTCAATCTTGCATAACCTTAATTCCGTACACGTGTTGCTCATGACCCTGACTACCAATCTAAAAATGTTGGCACTGGTCTGGACAAATGATTCATTCTTGGTGGGTGAGATTCAGGGATACGTTTTTCATCGTAACTTGACTGTGTACGATTTTCATATCTTTTTTACAGAATAGATCAGCCTTGCTTAAAACCTATTTGAATCCAATATTTAAAGTTATGTCCAAAAAATGCCTGTTTCTATGAAAAAGAGATTGCAAATCATGAGTTTTGCATATTACGACAAAAATGAGTACCCGTAAATATAGGGAAAGAACGCGAATGTTGAGAATTTCTAGCATTTGCTTTGTTTGATAAAAATTCCTTGTTCTGACTTGTCTACAACTCTAACCACGCCATTAATAAAATAGGATGGATTGCCATAAAATTGGACGTAATAGAATAACAGTGTGATATTTCAGCTACTTTTAAATGAAGGTAATTTAATCAAATAAAAGCAATAATGATATTTTATTAATATTCTACCGGTTAAGGTAGGTTTAACTGTATGTCAGAATCTCCTCCCTGTCCTCCAAACATTTTGGGGCCCATCCTCCTACAGTATATCCTTCTTCACCTCTGCATACGATCTACCCTTCTTCATCCTGTGCATGAAACCTATTCTTCTTCTTCTCCTTCCCCACTTGCCCAACATCTTGCTCTCTATTACATTCCTCAGCAACCCAGCAAGCCGTTAACAATACCCTTCGGCCACATATCCTGCCTATCCCACATTTCATTTCGAAGCTTCCTTTCCTCTCCCACCATCTCAAGTTCTTCCTCGTTAGTCTTCCTTTCCATGCACCTAACCTTCTCCATCCTTCTCCACACCCACATCTCAAATTCCTGCAGCCGATTATCGTTCTTCTTTCTGAGGGTCCATGTTTTTACCCCACACAACGCCACGCTCCATGTCCAACTCTTCACCAGCCTCTTCTTTCCATCCCTACATTACGGCCACGTCATCGGCTCCCTTCTATCACTAAACGCCTTCTTAGCCAGCGCTATTCTCTTCCGTATGTCTTTGGTTCTATATCCAGTTTCCTCTAGCGTACTACCTAGATAACTAAGTTGATTTACTTGCTCGAGTTTGTGACCTTCAACTTAAATCAATGACCTAGTTTTCTTTGTCCTGGAGAATCTCGTTACTTTTGTTTTCGTGTGATTTATATCCATTCCAAATAGCCCGCACTGTATTTCTAAAGCATCTATCAAAACTAATCGTCCCTTCGAAGTTCCAACAACAAATGCGTGTTCATCCGCGATTCTATCTATTTTATAAGATTCCCTTCCAGTGCGACTCCAAACACTAGGTCTTCCCATGTCTGTCTTACCATTTTCATAGCGTAAATGTTGAATAGCACAGGCAATAACGGTCGCGATTTTCTTAACCCGCGACATATTGTCGCCCACCCCGATTCGCCATCAGTCACGCTCACCTACGCCCTTTGCGTCACGTACAAATTTCGGATTAGTCTCTAATCTCGTCAATCTACTCCCGTTTTCCCGAGTATATCCGTTAGTTTATTCCAATTTACCCTATCAAAAGCTTTTCCAAAATCAGTAGAGCATACAAAAACGTCTGTGTGATACTCTGTTTCTATCTGTAACTGTTATTATCACCGCTATCTCATCCCGATTTGATCTTCCCTTCCGCAACCCACACTGGCCATTCGCCTTAGTAAGTTTGTCCTTATATTATTTCTTCTACTGATATTTCAAAGTAAAACTTTGACTGCGTGTGAAATCAAATAAATTGTTCTTCCATTCTGGGACCATATATTTGGAGTAGTCATTCTTCTCCATGGCCTCAGACAGTTATATTTTTTCTGTCGTGAGTGATATGCTGTCCGATATGTTATAGGCACGATTAATGGAAGTGTCAATTAATGCAATTTTTCGTGCCATGTTGTGGTTTTGGTGAAAATCCGCACTCAGATACCGATCCGTGTGCGACCATAAATTCACCATATTTTCCTTGCAGCCAGAGGCCAAATTCATGCTGCCGTTACATAGGAAGGGAATGGGGCCGAGCACATAAATACTAGCTACCAAAGTACACTGTCTAATTTCATTGATTAGACTTAGTTGGTAGTAAATGACTACGTTTAAATAGGCTTCTGCCAAATTGACAAGCATATTTCAAGATATTTATCCATTTAGTTATATTCGTCCAAATGGAAAGAAGGAAATACCAACATATATGAGCTAAAGTTAAAAAATATATACAGGACATACGGGCCCTAGTAATTTCATTAGCCAGATAATGAAGAATGGGTCAACACTTTCATATTTCAACATCTTTATGTTATAAGGTGTGATATATAAAAAAGGTATAATGTTTAAAGCAAAACTCAAAATAATATTTATTCAGGACAGATGTGTGCAGAATAGTGAAATAATAAAATGAAAAACAATGATATCTCCAAACTATACGTTAATACTTTAAATATTACTTATTATTATAGCGGATAGTAATAAGACAATCTTCACTATATCCGAACTTTTTTTAGCCAAAAAGAAGTTAAAAATCCAAACTCATTCTAATATGAGCTTAACCAAAAGAATTTCTCATTAGATACAGGAATGATTAACTGAAGCATATTCTCAGGCCTTTAAGTCCTCAACGTGCCATATTTGGATCACGTGACAAGGGTTACCCACCGCGGTGACTGGGACAAGATAGAAATGCGTGATAGCGACATAGCTTATTGGTTAGACAATTATCTTATATGTAGCGTGTTAAATAGCCAAAAAAATAAGGTAACCTTTCAGTATGTATACAGGGTTTGTCCGGAAAGTAATAGGACTGAGTCGATAAAAAAAAAATTTTTGACCCAATCGTTAATTTTCTTAAAAAAATTTCAAAATAGGCTCCTCCTGCGTCGATACAGCGCTGCCAGCACGATTTCCAAGCTTTGAAGGCGTCACGGTATGAATCCTCCGGAATAGCCTTTAGAGCCGCGGTGCAAGCTGCTTGGATCCCCTCTGTCGTTTCAAAATGCTTTTCTTTCATCGGTCTTTTCAGGCGAGAAAACAAAAAGAAGTCCGGGGGGCCAAATCTGGGCTGTAGGGCGGCTGGGGAGGCGTTGGGATGCCTGCCTGGGTCAGGTAGCTGGTCACAAGAAAGGAGGTGTGAGCCGGGGCATTGTCGTCGTGGTGCAACTTCCAGTCGGCTGCACTTTTGGGACCATCTTCGCGCACACCTTGCGCATGTTCAAATGCTCCGTCACAATGTCATGAACCACAGTTTTTGGTAAATTTAACATCTGGGCAATTAAACGTGTACTCAGTCGACGGTCTGAGTTCAAAACTTCGCGCACACGAGTCACATTGTCGGTGTTTGTCGAAGTCGAAGGTCTTCCAGCACGGTCTTCATCGGCGACCTCTTCCCGGCCCTCCGAAAAGGCCTTGTGCCAGCGAAACACACCACTTCTTGCTAAAGTATTATCTGGGTAAGCCTGCTTGATTATATCAAACGTCTCTGTCGCAGATTTACCGAGTTTCACATAGAATTTAATCGCCGATCTCTGCTCTAACGAACGCTGCATTTTCTGCTTGCACCACTCACAAAAACATGTCGCGCGAAAAAACCTGTCCTGACTCGCCGGATGCTCGGAGAAAATTGACCAACCCCTCGTTCGTTAGCTAGGGACCCCCTCTACCGAATCTAGTCGGCGCGCGCGCGCTCCGAAGTACAGTCGCGGCGGAAAAAAAACAGTCCTATTACTTTCCGGACAAACCCTGTATAGTTACAGAAATAATGAAAATGCTGTCGAACCAATTTAAACATTTATTTAAAATGAAAGTTTTCTATTTTAAAACCAAAAGGTGCATAAATAATAAATTGACTGATATGCTCTTCTCTGCCCGACATTTTCGTTTCGGTGCACTTTTACATTAAGCGATGCTGAAATATTGCTTCATGCATTTTGAGCATTAGAATTTAAACACGTGTACTAAAAAAATCATACTCTTTTCTACACTTCCGAGAACTCACCGTTGACCAGTGAGATACTTCAATTTACTATTCCTAATATGGGCTTCAATTTTTAAGTTTCAAACGGCTACCGTAGAAGCCCGATGGTTAAAAAAGGTTTAAAATGAAACTTTGCGCTTCGATAAGGGTAGAAGAGAACAGAAATGTCATCACAATATTACAAATCCGTGTAACGTGAATAAACATTGTCAGTGTCCATGCAGTGATGCAAAATTCAATAAAGGCCTATTGACTTTTAAAAAGAAATTTGAAATACAGAAGAGAAGTGGACCGCAAATTTTTAAATTCTTTGCCAGACTTGTGAAAAGAGGTGTAATGGGGTCATATGTAACGAAATCGCTTCGTGGCGCAAATATTTCGTATAAACATCTTGGTATTCATTCTACGGCGTCGCTCACCAACGGAGTAATCGTTCCCTCCGACCAACCGTAAAGACGCACACTATCTCGTAAGGATTGTCAGAAATTAGGCAAAAGTGGTAATTATAGCATTTTCGTGCATTTGAATAAATACCCGAGCACTATAAATGCTTTATCGTAATGTATGATACAATTAGTAGGCCAAATCCTTCACCAATGTAAATTCCTCTTCGCAAAGTGAAATTAATGTTGAAGCCAAGTCCAATGACAGAAAGACCGATTGATATTAATGAAAATAGTTTTAGATAAAATCGAACAATGCCTGGCAACTTGACTTAGGATAGAATAGAGTAATATATTCATCTCAGTATTTCACCTCCGAATAACGAAATTAACATAGTCAGAATTCATGTAGCAATGTAAGGTACTATGATGTACTATTTACTTTGAACAAATAATTTGAAATGCAAGAGAATTGGACCCCACATCTTTAAGTTGTCATTCAGAGTAGTGAAAAAAGATTCTTGAGTTGAGTTGCTTAGAAATCGCTTCCTGGTGCAAATTTTTGTTTTAGTATCGCTACATTCAATCTATAAAGTCATCAATCAACGGAGTCGTCGTGATTCTCGGGTAATCCGAAGGATGTACAGTTTATTTCGCCAGAAAGGTCAGGCGATAGGACAAAATGTCGAATAAAGATAATAAACCCATCCTTATGGAAGAGAGTTATCGCTCACTTCATTAAAAGCAGAGATTCATTTTCATCCAGTCGACAGATAGAGCAACAAGCATTCGCACTTCCTATCGTCGCTTGCTCTTGTCCATTTCTTCAAGTAATTTATCTCCTATTATCACTAACAGGACTTAATCACATAGTAATATCATACTCTTCTACTCAAGTAAGATCTTCCAAGAACATTTGCGCATCGTGTCAATAGAACATTAGCCTGAGCTTGAGTTATTCCGTAACTACTGCCGTAAGGGCAACTGTGATATTTTTCGAATACTTAGCCGTTGGCATAAGATGCGCACCTTGCATCGAGTGAGACGTTCATTTTGAAGGACAATTCTATTTGATTTCATCAGTTCAAGATCATGATGAGAACGAGGCACTCTGTGTTTCCGCGCAATACCCTCGTAATCCTGCTCGTCGCATATTTCCAGACGATTGTCCGTTCTCAAGATGCAATGCTAATAGTCTTGGTGGAAATTCATGAAGATTCCATTGTATCCAGGCCCGAGCTGCAGGACATATACTGTCTCGACCCCGTCTTGCCCGAGGATACCGACGAGTGTAAATTACGGGTCCTAGCGCCCAGGGATGGCCGGTTTGCCAGCAGCATCATAGATGAATTGTTTGTCGTCTTCGAGCATCCGTCTCTGGGGACCAATTGTAGTATCCATTGGTACGGGATAAATGTCAACATGACCTGTGTAAACGGTGAAAACAAATATTTGGATCTACCTTTGGTTCGAAGGGAGTACACTAATTACACTTTGCCTGGCTTCGTTTGGATTGATGGACGTTGCTTCTATGATGAATACGTGAAAGTATATTACAAGTTAGGCCTTGAATACTATCCGGATAAGTTGCCAACTGTTATAATCGGGTATGGCGCACATAAATGCATCACTTCGGCTGTTGAGGGGAGACAAGAACTCAAATATGATTGCGTTTACGACGGCAGGAGGAGATGTAGACCTTCGGCCTAGAGTTCCAAGAGAGACGGCAGGAGGAGGTCGTCATCAGATATGTGTCCACATCATGTGTACAAGAGGACATCAGTTCACAACAATGACGGTCAGTAATATATTGCTTTATTTTGAAATGACCCAATATGGAGTTCTATCTACTCCTAAATTCACTTTGTCCTATAGGTTTATTCAGTTTAATAAACGTCCACTTAAATGTCTACCTCAGGAGCCTTCTGGAATTCAATTATTTACCCAGTGATTCAAACGACCTTTAATATTTTTTATATCAATGATTCAATGACAACAAGCATGAGACGCCATTCCCCTACAAATTCCTCTAATTTTTTCTGTCGCGTATTTTTTATAGACTCATTATTTTCTCATGTGATACTAAAAATCTTTCCGTTACCTAGGTTGGTTCCCATTTCCTGAATCTTCATTTCTAGATGCTTGTGGGATAAAGCCTATAGGACACAGGTCATTATTATGTAGCCCCAGTTTAAGTATATTATCCCGAGTGTAGTTCCCGAGTGTAGGATCATTCGTTCGGTTATAAGTGGAACTTGACGCCGGTACTTGGTACCGCAATCCAAACTTGTCTTTCCCCTCTCTAGTTATTGGACCATCATTATTACCTTCTATTGATTATTCGAAGTATAACTTGGGCTGCGTATGAAATCAAACCAATTTTTATGCCATACTTCTCTAGGGCCTCAGCCAGTTTTATTTTTTCAGCCAGGAGTGATATGCAGTAGGCATTGCTGTAGGCCTGATTATGCAAAATGTCAATTAATGCCATTTTTGTGCCGGGTTATCGTAAGAATCTGTATTCAGGTACCGGTCCGTGTGCGTGGACAAATAAATCATATTTTTCTTGCAGCCAGAGGCCCAATTCATGCCACCCTTACATTGGAAGTGAACGGCGCTGAGGACCTTAAAATTAGCTACCAACGGACACTGTCTAATTCCCTTGTTCAGGATTAATAGTCTTCTGCGTGATTAACAATCATTTTACAAGATATAATTCCATCCAGTTTGTGTCGTCCAAATGGAAAGAAAGAAATACAAACATATATGAGCTAAATTTAAGCAATCTACATAAGACATACGGGCCCTAGTAATTACATAAGTCTAATCGTGAGGAATGGTTCCATATTTCAACACGCTATTGTTACAATGAATGAGCTTGGTTGCAGCGAAACTCAAATCAATACTCTTTCAGGAGAAATGTGTGCAGAACAGTAAAATGATAAAATTAAAATATTAAGCATTGATGTCTACAACCTAAATGGTAATATATTGAAAATTACTAATTACGATGGCGGGTAGATGTTAAAAAATATTCCTTACTATTTTCAGAATTTTTTTAGTCAAAGAGAAGACAAATATCCAAACACTAACCAAAACAAGTTCCCATTTGATACAGGGATGATTAACTGAAGCATCCTTGCTAATGGTCTAATTTGGATTTGCATCAATCATATTTGGATCACGAGAAAAGGGTTACTCACCGCGGTGACTAGGATCATATAAATTTTTGTTACCGGCGGTTAGCATGTTGGTTAAATATCTTGTGTGTAGCATGTTAAATAGCGAAGGAAAATGGGTAACCTTTTCGTATTTATATAGTTACAGGAATTAGGAAAATACTGTCGAGCCAATTTATACATTTGTTTATAATGAAAGTTTTCTTTTTTTAAACTTAAAGGTGCATAAATTATACATTGACTGATATGCACTTCTATGCCCGTTGTTTTCATTTCTGTGCACTGTTACATGAAGCAATATTGAAATATTGCTTCATGCAATTTGATCATTTGAGTTTATACTCAAAATACAAAATCATAATCTATACTTCACCTCCGAGAACTCATCTATGACCAGTGAGATAGTTCAATTTACTATTCCTAATATGGGCTTCAATTTTTAAGTTTCAAACGGCACCCGTAGGCGGTCGAGCCTTAAAATAGGTTTAAAATGAAACACAGCACTTCAATAAGGATGGAATAGAATATTAATTTCATCACAATATTTCAAATCCGAATAACGTGAATAAACCTTGTCAATACCCATGCAGTGATGAAAAATTCATTAAAAAGCTATTGGCTTTTAAAAAGAAATTTTAAATGCAAGAGAAGTGGACTTCAAATTTTTAAATTGTCTGCCAGACGTGTTAAAAAATGTGTAGTGGGGTCAATTGTAACGAAATCACTTCGTGTCACAAATAATTCGTATAAACATCACGATATTCATTCTACAGCTTCGTTCACCAACGGAGTCTTCCTTCCCTTCGAGCAACCGTTAAGAGGTGCACTGTCTCGTCATGAAAGTCAGAAATGAGGCAAAGGTGACAAATAAAGCATTTTTGTGCGTTTGAATAAATACCCAGCACTACAAATTTATAATCGTATTGTATTATACAATTGCTAGGCCACATCCTTCGCCAATGAGAAATGGGGAGTCGCAAAGTGAAATAAATATTGAAGCCAAGTACAATGAGAGGAAGGCCGAGTGATATTATTGAACATTGTTTTCAATGAAACCAATGACTGCCTGGCAACTTAGCTTAGGATAAAATAGTATTAGTGTAGTATAGTGTAGTGTAATAGATAAGAATAACGTAGTATATTCATCACAGTAATTCAAATGTGTATAGCGAAATTAACATAGAAATCATGTAGCGATGCAAGATACTATGATGTACCATTCACTTTGAACAAATAATTTTAAATGCAAGAGAAGCGGACCCCAAAACTTTAAGTTGTCAGTCAGAGTAGTGAAAAAAGGATTTCAAGGTGAGTTGTAGAGAAATCGCTGCCTGGTGCAAATTTTTGTTTTAGTATCGCTACATTCATTCAAGGAAGTCATCAATCAACGGATATTCTTGCTTTCCGAGTAACCCGAAGGATGCACATTTTCTCGCCAGAAAGGTCGGGTGATAGGACAAAGTGTCCAATGAAGATAATAAACCCATCCTTCTGGAAGAGAATTATCGCTCATTTTATTAAAAGAAGAGATTCATTTTCATCCAGTCGAAAGAGCGGGCAACAACACTCGCACTTCGAATTTTCGCTTGCTCTCGTCCATTTCTTCAAGTAATGAATCTTCTGACAACACTAACAGCACATAATAGTCTCGTGCTCTTCTACTCAAGTAAGCCCTTGCAAGAACATCAGCGCATCATGTCAATAGACCATTGACCTGAGTTGTTCTTGTGTTCATTATTAACTACTACCGAAAGAGCAACTGTGATATTATTTGAAGACTTACCAGTCAGGATTAGTTAAGACAGTTGAAATCGAGTGAGACGATTAGTTTGAAGGACAATTTCTTTGATTTCATCAGTTCAAGATCGTTATGAGGACGAGTCGCTCCTTCTTTCCGAGCAATATCCAGTTTAATTAGTTTTATTTAATTTATTTTTTTTAAAAATTTTTTTAAATTTTATTTTTTAATTTTAATTTAATTTTAATTTAATTAATTTAAATCATATTAATTTTCATCCAGTCGAAAGAGCGAGCAACAACATTCGCACATGCTTTCTTCGCTTGCTATCGTCCTATTCTTCAAGTAAATACTCTTCTATCAACACTAACAGGACTTAATCGCATAGTAATCTCATACCCTTTTACTCAAGTACGCCCTTCCATGTACATTCGCGCATCGTGTCAATAGAACATTAGCATGGTCTAATCTTGAGTTTTTCCGTAACTACTACCGAAAGGGCAACTGTGATATTATTCGAATACTTAGCCGTCGGTATAGGATACGCAATTTACATCGAGTGAGACGTTCATTTTGAAGGACAATTTGGTTTCATTTCATCAGTTCAAGATCATGATGAGGACGAGGCACTCTGTGTTTCTGCGCAATACCCTCGTAATCCTGCTCGTCGCATATTTCCAGACGATTGTCCGTTCTCAAGATGCAATGCTAATAGTCTTAGTGGGAGGTGATAAGGAAGCTATTGCATACAGGCTCGAACTGCAAGATATATACTGTCTCGACCCCGCCTTGCCCAATGAACCCGATGAGTGCAAATTACGAGTCCATGTGCCAAAGGACAGCTTGCTCGCCAACAGCAGCATAGATTTAATGTTTGGTGCCATCGAGCATCCATCTATGGGGACCAATTGTAGTATCCGGTGGAGCGCATTTTATGTTAACGTGACCAATTTAGACGAAGGGATCAAATATTTGGATCTACCTTTGGCTCGATGGGAGGACAATTACTACACTTGGATACGTGAAAGTGTATCACAAAAGACCTTTAATTTTTTAAATTTATGTTTCAATGAGAACAAGCATAAGACGCCATTCCCCTTCAATTTTTGCTAATATTTTCTCCTACGCATATTTCATAGACTCAATCTTTTCTCGTGTGATACTTTAATCTTTCAGTTACCCAGGTTGGTTCCCATATTCTTAAATATTTAAGTTATGTAGTTGCTTGTGGGATAAAGCCTATAGGACATAGGTCATTATTCTGTAGCCCCAGTTTGAGGATTTTATCCCTAGTATAGTTAAGGTCATCAAGTTGGTAATGCGTGGTACTTGGCGCATGTATGAATATAATGGGTAAGGTCTTTCTGGTCGCACTCTGAAATTATTTACCATGGGTCTGAAAGGAGGAGTGTTAAGGAAGACATTCAGGGCCTTTTGTGATTGGTGACCACCACTCGATAGCTCGATCTCACGATCTTTGCAGAAAGCAATTAGATTTGATGAGAGTGATTTGACATAGAGAATTTGAGAAAGAAGAGCCGAGAATTGGTGTAATTAGTAGAGTATGACGAATAATGACCTAGCCTACTAAGAAATATTAATCTTTCCACGTTTGGAACACGGATTTTGTCGCTCACCCTGTGCTTCTGTATTTCTGGGCTGATATGGCATCTTTTGTCGACCTATATGGTTTTATTTGTATACGCTGCTCACTTTATAGCTCTGGTCACATAATATCTCGTATTGAAACCTCTCAATTGAAAATATCTGCCGGAAATAGGTATATGCGGGTGGTATCTCTTTAGCTTCATTTTTTGTCAGCAAGTTTTACATCACTTTGATCGTTTGTCGGAGCATTTAAGTTCTGAATTCACACATTAGCTCAAGTCCGTTGTATTTACAACTTTCTCATTAATTTAGCCCTTTTTAAAATTAAGATGATTTCAACAATTAAATGTTCCTCTCCTTTATCAGACAATACAAGTTGCACATTCCACGGTGCATTATAAAAATTGATAAAATGCAAGTGCTTTTGTATTAATTTTTACTTAAATATTGTTATGTTAACTACTTTCTTGTTCATTAATTATTTTACACACTTGTGTAACATTGTACCTGTGTAAATTTACGGCAGCGACGATTGATAACGTTTCGGTAGAGCAACGCTTTTTGTTATCATTGAACGATGGGAATGTGCAGCTCAGAATATAATAACCATCCAACATAGAATATTTGAATGAGGAGTGTATGAATATCTGAGCTTATTTTTTAATGATTATCCCTGTAATTAGATAAACAAAGTATATAGCACTATATATTCCTAAATGGAGAGTGCACATGTTTTCTATAATTTTCTCCTTTCACATCTCTCTTTACATTCCCAACTAGATGGTTTAGATTATTCCCTTAGGTCTGAGGGGACCAAAATAGATATTTCTCACTCGTGTTCAACCTCGCATAACCTTAATTCAGGAAATAGTGTTGATAATGTACGAATGGTGTTTGTATTGTATTAGACTACCAATTTAACAATTGTTTCTCGTCTGGACAAATGATTCATTCATTGTGAGTGTGATTCAAGATACATATTTCATCGTTGCTTGAGAGTGCAAGATTTTATTTATTTTTTTACGAAATAGATCGGCCGTGTTTTTCGCCGATTTTTATCCAATCTCAAAAATTGTGACACATAGGAACATATCGTAATGAAAAAGATATTGCACATTATGAATAAGGCGTCCGCTGACATTACTGATTGACTGTCAATATAAAGATGGATGGCGAATATTGAGAATTTCTAGTATTTGCTTTCTTGATAAACTTTCTTGTGCTAATATGTCTACAAGTGCAACAACGTCATTTACGAAAGAAGATATATTGCTCTAGAAGTGAAAATAAAGGAATTAAATATGTTAAATTACTTGCACTTCATCTACCTTAAAAATATATTTAAATCATTAATAGTCGATATTCATGTGGCATGTAAAAATTCCAAATTATATCTGTAGAGCATGCTATTTAGATCATTAAAATGAATGAAAAATCGGAGCTCTATGATATAATGTCGAGAGCATGCACTTACGTAACATTACACACCCGAAATGTAGACCAAGATAAGGCAGAAATAAGGAAAAATACTAATAATATCTACAACTCAACAGAGATATCACACTATAAAGATTGAGTTTGACTTCTTGGACAGTATAATTATATTAACTTGATCTTTGCATCAATGGCCCTAAGTAATTGAATATTATAAAACTCCTTAGATTAAATTTTATATTTGCTAGAGAATGAAGTTTACATTATCTGTAGTAATTATGTATTGTGATGAGCGGGCATGATTAAATGTGTTGGATACAAGCACTGTTCCATAAGAAGTCCGCTGTATACCTATTATTACAAATTAACAACTATGCACGATGATGGGTATCGTATGGGTATTTAGTTTTAACTATACCCCAGACTTATGAAACTCCAGTATTTATCCAGGATTTATCACCATACATGCCCAATGGGTCAAACTTTTAGTTTTAAATATACCTTAGACTTATAAAATTCCAGGATTTATCCAGGAATGCCAATACCTAATTAACTAAAATTATAGCTTCTATCATGGAAAGCCTTTCCTCAGCAATACTTTCCTCGATAATGTAGTTTATTTTGTCCTGCGCTGTGTTTCCCAAAGATTCCCATAATTTTCCTGCGTGATAACACAAATATTTTAATTAGCAGTCTTGGCCTGAAGATCCACCAAGCGCTAAAGACTACAAATTTGCTCAAAGACACTTTGGAAGGTATCATGGAATCGTATCCTTACATTCTCATGAAAATGATTAAACGACAGAAGGGTTTCCCAACCTACTGAGTATGGTTTATATTTCCTCAAGACAGTATTACTCCTCATATTCTCTATATATCTTAATGAAGTACCTTCTACCAAATTCCTTCGTCACTTTTGAACCTTCACTATTTAGGGAGGATTAAATTTGTGTGATACATTTGGACCAGCAAATAACTCACAGGCTCTTAGGGTAAAACATAATGGGTGTTGAATGCCTCAAGAAAATATCCAGGTTCGGGCTTCTCTATTAATATAATTTATATATATCACTCGAGGGAAGTATAGTAAAGACCTCATCTCATAATGATTTTGTAAATCAGTTGACAATTCCTTTGCTTATTTGCCTCACTTATATGCATAAAGTTTTCCTTTCCTTCATTAAAGCCTTGTCCTATTTCACTAAGATAACTTCGGAAAGTCTTTTCCTGTCACCAATTTATCAGGTAAAAAAAGTGATTTCCAATGGCTTGATCCCGAAATGCTACGGAATGACGTGATGTGAGAAATAATGCCTATCGTAAGCTAACAGTGTGATAACGTTTAAGACTATTTGATTGCTAAAAAGCAGAACAAAATTTTACCAGCGTTAATTGATTAAATTTGGCTGCATTTAACGTTTCACATGAATGAGTGCCTTCTTGCTTAGCGGTCATTCTGTGAGCTAGTACTACCATCAATCCTGTACGTTATCATCTCTAAAAAATATCGGAATATGTTATGCCCCTCTGTGAGAAGGGCGGACGCGGTGGTCCGGGAGTGCGGGCTTTTCAGACGGGCGGTGCTCGCTTAAAGGAGTGCACATGTAATACGAAAAGCTGCATGTCCGTCCCCCAAAATATAATCCGATTCCATAAATTTTTTGGAGATCTCATTCTCTCATCTAATTTTTTCATCTAAGATCCTAACACTCATGGCTTTCAGAAATCGATGCAATGTGGGACACCCTAGGGAGGGGTGAACTTTCTTATATATATCGCCTAATGCGACACGCATGCTGTCACACCCCAGCACCCATTTCACTCTACAGTCCCACAACCTTGTTGACTGGGGAATAAGGTGCATTTTGTGAGGTGAAATTTCACGAGATCACCCTTACAGAGCTTCGATGAAACTGGAAAAATTGGCATTTAAAAAGTTGGAAAATAATCAATAAATTGGTAATTTTTTAAGCTATATATCTCAGAAACCAGCGATTCCACAGTTCTCTTTCGGCAAATTATATAAACTATACTTAATATGGAAAAAAATTATGTCACTCTTATTTCACTGAAATGCAGGAGCTTCCCAAAAGAGTTTTTGAAAAATGTGTGAATCAGCGGAGATTTACCCTATAATTTGCGGATTTTGCACAATGGTTTTACTTCATGTTAATAACATCTGCCAAAATTAAGAATTAAATCCAACTGTGGTCTCATTTTTAATTCAAGGAAGAGTCTCGTTCAAACTAGCTAAAGAAGCTGATTTTTATTCATATATCCATACCTCTACCATCTACACGGGTGCCCATTGAAACGCGGGAAGGAGAGCAGTCTTGAACAGCAGGGAGCAGAGCGAGTCCTTTGCTGAGCGCGATAAGGACTGCATCATGCTGCGGCTGCCAAACTACGATAATAATTTGCTTTTATAATTTGAGTATAAATGGGTCTCTCCTTTCTGAACTACTCAGAATGGTCTCAGTATCCACAAAATTTGGTTAGTATGATAATCACCTGACAGCATTTCGCAGCAAGTGTTATTGAATCAATGCTCCCACAAACCTATACCCACTCAACGAATAGCAAAGAGGGGCGCGATTCTGTTTCTTCACGTCACAATACGCTATGTTAAAAAAAGCGTATAAAATAGTGACTATATGTTTCTGATTGTTGATTTCCGCGGTATCATGGATAGAGTAGCAATAATTTGACATATTGCCTTAAATATGTTTCAGAGGTGGCGTAAGTATAGACAATTTGACTTTAACCATTCTAAATAAACCAAAGTAACAACACCGCTAACCTTTAAATCTCATTCCTACCGTCGTGTGGTTTTAAAGCTTACCATTTTTCGAATACTATAGCCCTGCGTGTGGGCACCTCTGTTCGTATATTTTATAACGTACCCATTCCAACGTCCAATGATAGCGCATCACACGTTGCATAAGAGGAAACAGAAATGCGCTCGACACTTACTACATCCATGCCAACATAATACCTGCGAGCCGGTGCATAGTAACGAGGCAAGGTGCTAGGTAACCAGTCGTGTAAAGTAAGTTTTCGGTAGCTAAAATTGTGACCTGTATTATACGAGTGTATTTAGTGGAGGTCAGTTTTTATTGTGGTCGCATATTCTGAGCGGAAAGAACAAGTTAATGTACCCGTCTGTTCGGCAGTTTTTCTCTATTTTTTTATCGCTTCTGTCAGGCATAGAGATGTAGTGAGGTGTCATAATAATATTTTCCTTGACACTATTGTACCCTCAAAGCAGTTTGTAATAAAACGTGGGGACTTCCTTCGTATTATATTAGTTTTTATGGTTAATTCTTTATGTTCAGTGTCCCAAGGGCTCGCAGCGTATCGGAGGGGTGGTTCCTAACCAGAGCGAAGTAGCATTTTTCTTTTCCTCTATCATCCTATGACCTTCCTATAATATGTTCAAGAAAACATAGTTTCTTAATGCTCTGCCACATATTTATGTGTAATTTCCACCATATATCAGAAAATAAGGTAATTTCAAGATATTTCATGTATCAAAAAATTCTATGTTTGCTGCATTAATGGTAAAGTATAGTAACAGTGAAGTATAGTAATTAACAGTAACACATCCAAAGAAATCGCTTCATGATGCAAATATTTGTTTTAGTATCACTACATTCATTCTAGGAATTCATCAATAAACGGAGTTGTCTTGCTATACGAGTAACCCGAAGGATGTACAGTTTTTTTTTCGTCAGAAAGGTCAGGCGATAGGTCAGGCGATGTCGATTAAAGATAATAAACCCATCCTTATGGAAGAGAGTTATCGCTCACTTCATTAAAAGCAGAGATTCATTTTCATCCAGTCGACAGATAGAGCAACAAGCATTCGCACTGCCTTTCGTCGCTTGCTCTCGGCCTATTCATCAAGTAATTTATCTCCTATCATCACTAACAGGACATAATCACATAGTATTCTCATACTCTTCTACTCAAGTAAGATCTTCCAAAAACATTAGCGCATTGTGTCAATAGAACGTTAACCTGGTTAAATCTCGTTTTGTTCGTAACTTACTGCCGAAGGATCAACTGTAATGATATTCATATACCTAGTCGTCGGCATAAGTTAAGCAATTCACCTCGAGTGAGACGTTCATTTTGAAGGACAATTTGGTTTGATTTCATCAGTTCCAGATCATAATGAGGACGAGGCACTCTGTGTTTCCGAACAATACCCTCGTCATCCTGCTCGTCGCATATTTCCAGACGATTGTCCGTTCTCAGGATGCAATGCTAATAGTCTTAGTGGAAGGTGATGAAGAAACCATTGTATCCAGTCTCGACCTGCAAGACATATACTGTCTCGACCCCGTCTTGCCCGAGGATCCCGACGAGTGCAAATTACGAGTCCTGGCTCCAAAGGACAGCATGTTTGCCGAAGACAATATAGAGAGTATGTTGAGTGACTTCGAGCATCCATCTATGGGGACCAATTGTAGTATCCAGTGGCACGGAACGGATGTCAACGTGACCTGTTTAGACGGAGAGAACAGATTTTCGGATCTACCTCCGGTTCGAAGGGATTACACGGAGATATCTGGCTTCGTATGGACCGATGGACGTTGCTCCAGTAAAGAATACGTGAAAGTGTATTACAAGTCAGGCCTTGAATATTATCCGGATAAGTTCCCGACAGTTACGTTCGGGTATCGCCCACTGAGATGCCTCATTTCTGCTGTTGAGGGGAGACGCGAACTCAAACATGATTGCGTTTACGACGGCAGGAGGAGGTGTAGACCGTCGACCTAGAGTCTTTCGGAGGACGTCCTCAGGTGTGTGTCACCATCATGTGTACAGGAGAACATTAGGTCATAGCAGTACCGGTTAGTATCATTTTGGTTTATTTTTAAATCACCTCATGGATTTTCCTGTAACTCATCAAGTTTATAGTATACTCATAATAAAATTTCAAGATGTCGAAAAAAACGTTGTAAAAAGCACTATCACTGAGTCAGTTCCCAAGCGCTAAATCAAATCGCGGGGAACAAAGAATGCGGATCGCCTTCGTTACACCTCATCTATATCTACATCTACCTATTACCCGGCGAGCCGCCACATGGGCGTGTGGCCAGGGGTGGTAGGTCACCATCTGTGTAAAGATGTTAAATATTTGGAGGTGAAATGGTGATGTGTCCTATGGGAGTGTATTAAGTGGAGCTCAGTTTTTACTGTGCTCGCTTACTGTGCGCGGGTTTTTGTACCTACCTGTAAAACGCTTTCATTTCTTTAAAATTTTAGTTTTAAATGGAAAATTTATGGTAATATCCGCCAGTACTCACAAAATATACTTTTCAAATTTATTCATTAACTATGAAAATTTACGAATACTTGTATACGAATCCGAATCGACAAAAATACAAATCCTTGTATCGACTGCACACCACTGTGTGCAGTCGATGCAAGGATTGGTATTCGTACATTTTTATGGCTACTTTTCTTAGCAGGAAACAAACTTTCAAGGTTGGTATCACCCGAGCTCCTTTTTCTAGGGTTTTACAACCCAATTATCGTTTGTCGCGGCTTTTTCTTTCTGCATTAAAGCCTACTTTGAATTTACAACCACTTCTTAATTAAGCTCTTTGATAATTGACGACATTATTATTATTAAAATTCCTTTACTTAGATTTTACATCTACATCTAGATCTACATACTACCCTTCGAGCCGCTGCATGTGCGAATGGCAGGGGGCGGCCAAGTCACCAGCCGTGTATGTATTTAGGGATTTGGCTGGTAAAATGGTGACGTGTATTATTGAAGCGGATTCAGTGGAGCTCAGTTGTTATTGAGGTCGCTTATTGCTCGAAAAAAGAACAACTTTTATACCTATCTATTCGACAGCGTATCACTCATATTTTATCGCTTTTGTCAGACCAAAATGTTGTGAGGCGTGATGACGCGCAGTGATTCAGAGCGATACAGAGAATATTATCATGACGCCTCACTACATTTCTAGGTCTGACAGATGCGATAATATAAGAGAGATACTCTGCCGAACAGATGGGTTAAAAAACTTGTTCCTTCCGCACACAATAAGCGACCAAATAAAAACTGATCTCCTCAAACACACTCCTATAGTATATGTCACCATTTTACCTCCAAAAATTTTACATCTATACACGGCTGGTGACCTACCACCCCCTGCCACACGCCGATGCGGTGACTCGCGGGGCAATATGTAGATGGCAATATTTTCTTTGTCGCTCTGATAGACACTAGTTCTGAATTTTTGAACAAGCTCAGCCTAGCACGTAGAATAAGTCTCTCGGGGCTCCCACCTTAAACCCTCCAAAAGTTGTGAGACAATTAGTTTCGCTCTGAGTAGTTTTTAAAAAGTATTGTGCTGACTTTATTAGTATTTTTTGATTAGTTTTGTTAAACCTGTATGACTAAGGTCCCAAATACTCGCGGCGTATTCGAGGTGTGGCCGAACCAGTGCGAATTTTCATTTATCTTTTAAATTTTCATCCGAGGACCTATTACACGCTTGTCTAATCCCAGTTTCTTCTATACTGAGCTGCATATGTTTTGTATGTGAGTTCTTCACGATATATACGAAGTCAAGGTAGTTCCTAGACAGTTTACTGTATCTGAAGATATAGATGAATATGAATGTTTACTCCACCCCCAGTATAGGTACGGCATGTGTTCGATGACCTTCGTATAAATTTAAAATAAATTAGTCATTGTAATACTCCTTCGATTGAATTTTATATGTACGAGGGTATGTATTGAATTTTTGTTATATGGTCTATAGGTTACACTTTACAATACAGGAGATATGTTTTTTTTTCTCAATTTCTTTATTGCATATTTAATGGCGTATTATAAATAACGAAAATGCTTACCTTTGTTCATATATTACAGTAGAATTATTTAGTATAATGTTGCTACGTTTACCACCTTCTTTTTTTACATATTATTTCACATCAATGTGTAACATTGAACTTGCCTACATTGTCGGCAGCGATGCTTAAAACATTTCACTATAGGAACACAATTTGTTACCAATGAACGAAGGGCACGTGCAGTTCAGGATTTATTAATGTTCCAAAATTTAATTAATAAATGAGGAGTATTTATTATTATCCAATGAATATCTGAGCACATTTTTCATGATGTTCTCTTTAATTAGACAGAAAAAGTATATAGCACTCTATATTACTAAATTGAAAATGCATATGTTGTCTATATCTTTCTCTTTTCACTTTTTTCTTGACCTTCCCAACGAGACGGTTGAGATTTTCCCTTTTGTCTCAACGAACCCACTATTTATTGACAGATTTTGTGGAAATATGCGCTGAGTAAAAAAACAGATTTGACTCACGTTCATTCTCGAATAACCTTAAATCTGGACATATGTGTAGCTCATGAGCCTAACTACCAATCAAAAATTGTTGGCACTGGTCTGGAAAAATGATTCATTCTTGGTGAGTGAGGTTCATCGATACATTTTTCATTGTAACTTCACTTTGTAAGATTTTACTTTCTTTTAAACGGAATAAATTAACCTTGCTTATCACTAATTTGAATCAAACATTTAAAATTTTAACCAAGAAAGGGATAGATTACGAATCCTGAGGATTTCTAGCATTTGCTTTACATGTTAAAAATTTCTTGTGCTGATTTTTCTACAATTCTAAACACGTCATCAACATAAGAAGATAGATTGCTCTACAATTGGACGCGAAAGTATTACAGTATCATGCTTCATCTACTTTTTAGAGAAGATAATTTAATCATATAAAAGCTATAATCATATTTGCAAAAAATATTCTACCGGTTAAAATATGTTTTGCTGTACGTCAGAGAACGACTTTCCTGTCCTCCAAATATTCAGGGGCCCATCCCCTTACAGTAAATCCTATTTCGCTTCAGCATACGATCTACCCTTCTTCATCCTGTCCGAAAAACCTATTCTCCTTCTTTCCCTTCCCCACTTGCCCAACATCTTTCCCTCTATTACATTCATCAGCAACCAATCGCATCAGCAACCCTTAATAATACACTTCGGACATCTGTCCTGCATATCCCAGATTTCATTCCGAAGTTTACTTTCCACTCCCACCAACTCAAGTACTTCCTCGTTAGCTTCCTCTCCGTCCACCTAACCTTCCACGAGGAACACACATCACATTCATGTAGCGATGCTAGAAACTATGAATTATTATTCACTTTGAAAAAAAAATTAGTAGTGCAAGAGAAGCTGACCCCAAATCACAAGTTGTCCGCCACACATGTGAAAAATGGTTCTTCGAGATGATTTGAAGCGAAATCGCTTAATGGTGTATTATTTTCTTCTTATCATCACTATAATAATTTTACGGCGCCATAAATCCACAGAATAATCGTCCTTTTCGGCTAGCCTGAAGAACGTGCACTATCACGCCAGGAATGTCAGGAGAAGGGCAAAAGTGTCGAATCAATATACAAAAGGCAGCCGTTTTGAAGAGAGTCGGCGCTCACTTCCTTAAAAGAAGAGATTCATTTTCATGCGGACGAAAGAGCGAGCAACAAGCATTCGTACTTCGAATCGTCGCTTGCTCTCGTCCATTTTTCAAGTAATCATTCTTCCATCATCACCAACAGGACATAAGTACATAGTAGTATCATACTCTTCTGTTCGAGAAGCCCTTCCGAGAACTATAGCGCATCGTGTCAACGTAAGTTTTTACCTAGCTAAATCTTGTTTTCGCCGTCCACTACTGCCGAAAGGACAACTGTGATACAATTCGACATCATAGCAGTTGTAATTTGTGACGCAACTGATAACGAGTGAGACAGTTTGAAGGAAAATTTGGTTAGATTTCATCAGTTCAAGATCATGATGAATGCGAGGCACTCCACATTTCCACGCTATACCCTCGTCATCCTGCTTGTTGCATATTTCCCGATAATTGTCCGTTCTCAGGATGCGATACTAATGGTCTTAGTGGAAGGTTGTGAAGAAACCATTGTATCCAGTCTCGACCTGCAAGACATATACTGTCTCGACCCCGTCTTGCCCGAGGATCCCGATGAGTGCAAATTACGAGTCCTGGCTCCAAAGGACAGCATGTTCGCCGGAAACAATATAGAGAGTATGTTGAGTGACTTCGAGCATCCATCTATGGGGACCAATTGTAGTATCCAGTGGTACGGAACGGATGTCAACGTGACCTGTTCAGACGGAGAGAACAGATATTCATATCTACCCGAGGTTCGAAGGGTGCTTGCTGAGCACGCTGGCTTCATTTTTACCGAAGATAATTGCGGCAAACGCGAAAAAGCGAAAGTGTATTACAAGTCAGGCCTTGAAAACTATCCGGATAAGTTGCCGACAGTTATATTCGTGTATGGTGCAGCCCCATTACCCCTCCTCTCCCCCATTTCAGCTGTTGGGGGGAGACACGAACAAATACCTCATTGCGTTTACAACGGCAGGAGGAGATGTAGACCGTCAGCCTAGAGTACCTCGGAGGTCGTTCTCAGATGTGTGCCAACATCATGTGTACATGAGGACATCGGATCACAACAATGACGGTCAGTATCATATTGCTTTATTTGGAAATGACCTTATTGGTAGTTTTCCCTACTCCTTAAGTCACTTCGTCCTATATATTCAGTGTAATAAACGTCTACTTTGATGTCTACCCCAGGATTCATCTGAAATTTCAATAAATACCCAGGGATTTGATGGAACTTTAAATTCTTTACATCTATGATTCAATAGGAACAAGCATGGAACACCATTCCCCTTCAATTCCTTCTAACTTTTCTGCCGCGTATTTTCCATAGACTCTCATTATTTTCTCGTATGGTACTAAAAATATTTCCGTTACCCAGTCTGGTTCAAATTATTTGGAATCTTCACTTTGTTCAGTTGCCTGTGCCATAAAGATTATAGGACATAAGTCACAATTCTGTAGTCCGAGTTTGACGATTTTTGACCAAGTTTATTCAGGGTCATTAGCTTAGTGATGCGTGGCACTGGGGGTATGTTCGAATGTAATTCATGAGTGTTTTCTTATCGCGCCATGAATATTTACGCGAGGACTAAAAGAACAATGCAAGATGCATTGAATACAAGTGAAAGTGTACAAAAGTGAACGCAAGTGTACAATGGAGGACGCATTGAATAGACTTTAAGGACCTTTTATGATTTGTGACAACCATTCAATCCATGGATTGACTAGTTCATTACAGAAAACGATTACAATTGATGAAGGGCATTAGAGATATATGAGAGGAGCCGAAAAGTGATGATGATGAGTAGAATATGAAGAATATTGACCTAGTCTACTATGAAATCCTAGTGTTTACACGTTCTGAGCGCGACTATTGTCGCTCACCCTGAACTTGTTTCTCTGTCGAGGAAGGCATATTTTGTCGATCTATATAATTCAATTTATATTCACTGCTCACTTTGACGTTTTAGTTGCATAATATCTCGTTTTAACACCTATCCAGCGTAAGATTTCAGCAGGAAATAAGTTTTACGCGGGTATAATCTCTTGAGTTCCATTTTTTCCAGCAAGTTTTACAGCACTATGATATTTTTTCGCAGCATTTGAGTTCTGCATTTGCGCCTAAATTAAAGTACGTTTTAATTTACTACGTACTTAATAATTTAGTTCTTTAAAACTTTAGATGATTTTAGCAATTTAAACTCCCTTTCCTAATTACAATTCTCCAAGTATAGGAAACATATTTTGTTATTTATTTCCTTATTGCACATTTTGCGTCCCATTATAAAAACGAAAAATTCAAATGCTGTTGCATTAATTTTTCTTATTAATTTAGCACAATATTGCTAAGGTAACCTCAGTCTTGTTTACAACCCTCTACTTTACTAATTATTTTACACTTTTGTGTAACATTGAACTTGTATACATTGACGGCAGTGATGATTGAAAGCATTTTTCTAGAGGAACTCTGTTTGTTATCATTTAACGAAGGGCATGTTCAGCTCAGGGAATATTGATGATCCAAAAATGAATAAATGAATGGGGAGTATTTGAATATCTAAACTTAATTTTGGTGATAATTCTATAAATAGATGGACAAGGTATATAGCGCAAAATATTACTGATTGAAAGTGCATATCTCTTCCATATTTTTCTACTTTCACTTATCTTTTGGCATTCTTAACGAGACATTGAGACACTTACGTATTAGGTGACGAAGCTACCACTATTTATTGACAGCATTTCGTGGAAATCTGCTAGGAGTATTAAAAAATAAGCTGAACCGTGTTCAACGTTGCATAACCTTAACTCCGGACATTTGTGTTGCTCATGAGCCTGACTATCAATTTGAATATGCTATTACTCGTCTGGACCAATGATTCATTCTCTATAAGTGAGATTCAGGAGTACAGTTTTCATCATTGCTTTACTGTGTACAATTTCATTTCCTTTATACGGAATAGATTAGCAGTACTTTTCGCCGTTTTTTATCCAATCTTAAAATATTGTCCAAATAACACTGGGTCATTCCACGCCAAATCAGTAGTGAGTTGACCCTTGGTGTCTCCGATTCGAACAAAAATTTTTGTGTGGGTTCCATCTTGCGTTAAATGAATAATTGTAGAAGCGTTTTTGGAAAAAAAATGTTGGCAGATCTAAAGACGATCATAGTTTCGACCATTTTGCGCTTAGGCCTATTTTCTTTTTGCTATATCTCCTAAGCGCAAATAGCTAGAGAAAGAAATGATGTCTTATTTACTTTAAAAAAGAATGCAAAGCAACAATGTTTTAAATAAACTAAATTTTATTGAAATTGTTTAAATTTTAAATGTTTAAAGTTTAATTAAAAAATACATACATTTTAATTTTTAAATTTTTGTTCTAGTTTGACACTTCAGTCTTTTGTGTTACCTCAGAAATAAATCTGTCACCATTTCACCTCCAAAATTTTATTACCTCAAATATTTTACATCTTTACTCGGCTAGTGACCTACTTCAGCCCGTCACACGCCTATTCGGCGGCCCGCGGGGTAGTATGCAGATGTATGTATTGCCTGATATTCACTTTAATTTATTCGTCCTTTTCCTCATGGTGCAATTTTACATGAAGCTACATGTTTAAGCATTTGAATCTATACACGAGTACTCAAAATACTAAATCGTGATCTTGACTACTCTTCCGAGAACTCAATCTTTGGCCAATTTGTTACTTTTACATTCTATTCATAAAATTAGTATCAATTTTGAAGCCGTGTGCAGTAAAAGGCATTGGCGTACTATTTATTTAATATAGGATTGCAATGAAACAGAGCACTGCCTGTACAATTCACTTCTTTGTTTTATTTATAATTAGAATCCCAAAAACAGCACAAAAAAGGCCTATTATATCGGGTGATTAACAATTAACAATAGGCGAACACGATCACTCATATCCTGAGTGGTGAAAAAGCTCTCAGGCGGGACTCGAAACTGCGACCCTCGGACTGACAAGCGTGGACTTAACACCACTGGGGCCGACAATGATGGACTTATGGTATATGGTAATATGATGGAATAGAGTACCATGGATGGGAATCGCTTTCAGACCGTCGATCAGAAGTTAGCATTAATATTTTATGTATATTCTAATGTAATTAACATTTAGACGAGGTTTCCGATATCTTAGAAACACCAACGTACGACTGTAGATCTGATCATAAGAATAAAGTGAGGGAAATTACCTGTAGAACATAATTGGTTTAAGTTGTCGTTTTTTCGCGATCGATAATAGACCATAATGACTGCGATAAGACTTTGAAGCCGGCTAGTTTACATGTAGTTGATTTATTGAGCTAGTTGATTTATTCATATGATTACTAATGCATGTTCCTTAATATGCCGAGTGGTTGTAACACTATGTGTTGCAAGTTCTTTGCATGACTCAGATACCTTGAGGCACTTGTCCCTATATATTACCATTAGGTCAAACATTAAGTTTTAAACATACCCTAGAGTTCTTATGCACTTGAAATTCCAGGATAAATACAGTCATCCAAAAACCCAATTATTAAAATTATTGTTTATATCAAGGAGGGCCTTTCCTAAGCAAACATTTCCTCTATAATATATTTTATATTTTCCTACACTGTGTTTCCCAAAGACTTCCTTGATGACCTCGTGTGATACAATAATTGTTTTCAATATGCGGTCTTGGCCTGAGGATGCAGTAAGTGCATAGGACTCGAAAATAGCTCAAAGGCACTTTTGACGGAATCATAATAGTCTCCTCACATTTTTATGAAGATATTAAACGACAGAAATGATTGCCAAATTACTCAGTATGATTTTTATTTCCTCAAGAGAGTCTACATTCTCATTTTCTCTTTGGATCGTAATAAATTAACTTCCTCAATATTCCTTCATCGCGTTTGAACCTTCATTATTAACGGAGCATGGAAGTTGAGTGATACTTGTGGGCCAGCAAATGACTGACAGGCTCATAGGGTAAAACTTAATGGGTGTTGAAAACAGTAAGAAAGTTTCCAGGTTCAAGCTTCTCTATTAATATATTTTTTTATATCTCTTGAGTGAAGCATGTTACAGAACTCATCTCACAACGATTTTGTGATTCAATTTTGATAACTCCTTTGCATTATTACCTCACTGATATGCGTCAGGTTGTCCATTTCTTCTTTATTCGGGAAAAATCCTTACCAGTACTGTGTTACCAATGAATAAAAAATAAATATAGCGGTTTCCGATGGCTTGATCTCAAAATGCTACGCAAAGACATAATATGAGAAATTATTGCTATTGTCAACTGACAGACTGACAGATCCCGTCTGAGATTATATGATCTTAGAGTAAAGCCTAATGGGTGTTGAAAGCCCCGAGAAAATTTCCTGGTTCGGGCTTTAGTGAGAGAGATCTATTATTATTGCTATCTTCAACTAACCGTGTGATGATGTTTGAAATTATTTGATAGCTAAGATGCAGAACAAAATTTTACAGCGTTAATTTGTTAAAGTTGGCTGGATTTAATATTTCACATGAAATAGTGGCTTTTGGCATAGTGGTATCTCTGTGAGCTAGTTACTGCCCTGTACATGTGCTCCTGTACAATACACATTTATAAAAATATCAGAAAATGTTATGTCCCTCTATTAGATCGGCGGGCGCGGAGGCCCGGGAACGTGGGGTTTTCAAACGGGCGGCGCTCGCTTATGGGAGTACCCATCATAAACGAAACGCTGCGTGTGCCCCCCCAAAATATAATCCGATTCCAGAAATATTTTTGATACCTCATTTAAGATTTATATATATAAGATTTTACTAAGAAGACATTACTCATCAAATGTTACCAGTAGAGTCCCTGGGACTCATGACTTTCAGACATCGATGCCAAATGGGACACAATAGGGTGGGGTAAACTGTCTTATATATCGCCATTTACGTCACGCGTCCTGTCACACCCTAGAACCCCTGTTTCACTCCCGAGTCCGGCAAACTTGTTGGTTGGGGGAATAATTGGAATATTATAAGGGTGAAATTTTATGAGATACCCCTTTCGTAGCGTCTATGAAACTGGAAAGATCGGCATTAAAAAGTTGCAAATGAATCATTAATTTGGTAATATTTTTAAGGTGAATATCTCACAACCAGTGCCACCATAGTTATCTTACGAAAAAATCTATAAACTGAACTTAATATAAAAGAAAAATATGTCACCAACAATTTACTGAAAGGCAAGAGTCTCCCAAAAATATTTTTCAGCGGTGTCTGACGCAAGCGGAGATTTACCCAATTTTTTTTGCTGATATAGGACTATGGTTTTACTTCATGTTAGTAACAGCTGCCAAAGTGAAGAATAAAAATTCAACTGTGGCCTCAATTGTGTTTCAAGGTGGAGTCTCGTTTAAACCACCAAAAGAAGCTAATTAAACTGATATATCTCTAATGTCTACACAGGTGGCGTGCGCAACGCGAGAGAGAGAGAGAGAGCAGTTTACACCAGCAGGGAGCACAGTGAGTCCTTTGCTGAGCGCGATGAGATCTACGTCGTGCTGCGGCTGCCGAACGACGATAATTATTTCCTTTCCATATTTCAGTATAGATTTGTGTCTCCATTCTTAAACTACTCTGTATGGTCTCAGTATCCACAAAATTTGGTTAATATGATAATTACCTGACAGCATTTCCCAAGTGTTATTGAATCATTGCTCCCACAAACCCAAACCCAATCAACGCAACCCAATTTTCCGAATACTGTAGCCCTGCGTGCGGGCATCTCTGTTCCAATATTTTATAACGTCCACAATCCGACTTCCAATTATACTTCACAACACTAGCATAGAAATAAACAGAATTGCGCTCGGCAGTAACTACATCTACGTCTACATAATACCTGCGAGCCGGTGCATAGTAACCAGGCAAGGGGTGCTAGGTAACCAGTCGTGTAAGGTAAGTTTTTGTTATCTAAAATTGTGACATGTATTATACGAGTGTATTTATTGGAGCTCAGTTTTTATTGTGGTAGCTTCTTGTGAGCGGAAAGAACAAGTTATTGTACCCGTCTGTTCGGCAGTTTTTCTCTTATTTTATCGCTTTTGTCAGACATAGAGATGTAGTGAGGTGTCATGATAATATTCTCCTTGACACTATATGTATCCTCGTAGCGGTTTGTAATGCTGATGCTTGCCTTGGTATTTTATTAATTTGTATGGTTAAATCTTTATATCCTGGTTCCCAAGTACTCTCAGCTTATTTTACGTGTGGCCTAACCAGAGCGAAGTATCATCTGTCTTTTACTTTTTCATCCGAGGATCTTCCTATAATACGTTCAACATAAATAGTTTATTTAATGCTCTGACACATATGTGTTGTATGTGTAATCCCCACCACATATCAGAAAATAAGGTAATTCCAAGATCATTTATGTATCTGAAGATTCTATGTTTACTCCACTAACAGTATATGAGCGACATTTTTGTGAAGACTTTTGCTGTAAGTAAACGCTGGCACATTTGCTAAAATTTCAGTCTAACCCCCACTCCTGGCACCACGAATGAACGTTTTTGAGGACGGATGACAGAGCTTCAATGTCCGCGTCCTCGCTTTTTTCACGGTAGATAACAGTATTGTCTGCATGTGATGGTAATTTACTACTAACTTAAGAATTTAGGAGATTAATATAAATGATGAATAAAAGAGGGCGGATCACACTCTCTTTATGAACACTGGGTGTGACTTCCAGCATATCACAGCAATAACTATCAATAACTGCTTTCTGTTTTCGATCTCTGAGAATGTCCCTTATCCTATTCACTATAATTCCTCTAGCGAGTACAGACGTAAAGTTATGGCAGGAAAACTGGTGACGTGTGTTATGGGAGTGTATTTAGTGGAGCTCTGTTTTTATTGTGGTCACTTCTTGTGTGGGAAAAGAACGAGTTTCTGCACGACTTAGAGATGTAATGAGGCGTCATAATATTATTTTCCGTGTCGCTCTGAAACGCACCAGTTCTGAATTTCTGAAGCAAGCTAAGCTTAGCGTGTTTACTCAGAGTCTTTAGGGGCTCCCACCTTAATCCCTCCATATGTGGTGAGGCACAATGTGTTTGCTCTTAGTAGTTGTAAATGAGGCGTGCTGCTTTTCTTGTACATTTATAATATTTTTTGTTAAATGTCTATGAAAAATTTCCTAAATTACCGTGGCTTATTCGTGATGCCTATCCAGTACGTATTAGCATCTCTCTTTTAATTGTCATCCGCGGACCTTCCTACTAGTCGCTTGACAAATCTCAGTTTCTTAAATGCTGTCCATCATATGTTTTGCATATACAAGATAGTTGAAGAATTGACTTGGTGGAATTTCGACATGATGCAATAATAATAACTTTTTAATATTTCACACTGCTTTATTACTAGTAAACAAGCCTGACCGGTTTCAATGTATACACATCATCATCAGAAGCAAAATACGGCGCACAAAGGAGGTGGCTTGATATATATACAGGGTGTCACACGGGGAAGGAAGTAAGGGGGAGATTGGTGGGGGGAGATATAAGTAGAGAGGCGGGGGTTATAACAAAGCGAGGACACGGGATATGTAAAACCAGCAGCGTCAAGAGTTAAAAGAGGAGGGGAGAGCCACAGTAAAAAGGGGCGACCACTATGTGCAGATAACATTACTTCTCACCTATCCAGGCATTTGGAAAATGACTCCAACCTCCGTGTTATTCGTGAACTTAAAAACACTATTAAAACTCATGGTTTAATTATTACCAATGCCGATAAAGGTAAAAATATTCATTTTGGATCGAGTGGACTACATCAATAAGTGCAACTTCCTTTTAACTACTGACAACCAGTTTATTTAATTATCACATGATCCAACGAATGCTTTTCAAAAAGCAATAAAATCCTCCCTAGATAGTTGCCCGTACCTAATACCCGTCCGTGAGAGATGGAGTTTGATCCTAATGAATCCCCGCCCATCCTGGCTCTATGGTCTTCCCAAGACGCACAAGCCTTCCATTCCCGTTCGTTCAGTGGTCGCCTATCATACTGCCACTAGCTAGCTTTTAAGCTCAATTCACTAATGCGTAATATTCCCGCTTCAGTCGAACTTATAATATCAAAAATTCCTTAGAACTGATCCAAAAACTATCAGTTATGAAACCGCCTTCCAATCGGAAGCTTATGTCCTTTGACGTGAATAATCTCTTTACTTCAGTCCCGGCCACCGAAGCAGTGAAACTCTCTTTTGAGGTTTTGTCTATGCCGAATATCCCTGACCCAATTTATAGGAAATTCGAACGTCTTTAAACCTTTGCACTAAACAAAAATAATTCTATTTTAACGGATCCATCTACAGATAAACACTTGGCTTATCTATGGGCTCCCCATTATTGCCTATTCTGGCTGATGTTTTCATGGATAATTTAGAGAAAAAATTATTTTCCTCAAACGACCCATTATTAAAGGACATATTTTATTATTTTAGATTCCGGGATATTGCAATTATTCTCTGGACTGGGACAAAGCGTCAATTAGATAGTTTCCTTGTGCTGCTCAACTCCCTCCATCCTTCAATTTCTTTCTCAATGGAAAAATGTTGGTAGCATCTGTTTGACATTTCTAATTTTAATTCCAATATTTTATATTTTTGTGACAAAGGTGCCAAATTGGATTTTTTAGAAAATTTTAAAACTCATTTAGCCTTTTAAAAATCTAGTCATAGGGTTAATATTGATTATATTTATAATATAAGGACTGACATTATTTAAAGCTAAACTCAAAAAAATATTCTTTCAGGAGAGATGTGTGCAGACAAGAGAAAGGATAAAATGAAAAATATTAAGATGATGTCTACAACTGCAACGATAATACTAAATATATTACTAGCTTTGATAGCGGGTAGCAATGAAAAAATATTCTTTACTATTTCCGATTTCCATAAGCCAATGGAAAATAAATATCTACACTCATTCTTATATGAGGTTAACCAAAGGAATTTCTCATTATATAAATGGATGGTTCACGGAAACATCATTTCAGGTTTATAAGTTATCAACGTGCCATATATGGATCACATAGCAAGAGATACCTACCGCGTGACTCGGACGAGATAGAAATTCTTGATAGCAACATAGGATATTGGTTATTTATATTATGTGTAGCATGATAAATAACCAAAAAATAAGGTAACCTTTTACAATTTATAAAATAACATCAATGGATACACCGTCGAACCAGTTAACGCATTTCTTAAAAATGAAATTTGTATTAACTACGTGATGCATAACTTATATATTGACTGATATGCACTTCAATGGCCGTCGTTTTCGTTTCGGTGCACTTTTACGTGAAGCAATATTTTTGAGCATTTGAATTTATACGCGTGCACACAAAATGCTAAATCATGAGCCATACTACACTTTCGAGAACTCATATTTGACAAGTGAGATACTTCAATTTTCTATTCCTAAGATGGGCTACAATTTTTAAGTTTCACACGGCACCCGTAGGCGTTTGAGGGTTAAAATAGGTTTAAAATAAAACTTAGCACTTCAATAAGGATGGAAATGAAATTTAATTTCTGCTTGAAGGTTTTCGCAGCTTCTTTTATCAATGTATGAACTTCCTTTCGGGAAATGCTGCGCGGTGCTGATCGTTTTGTCTCAAAGTTTCACTAGTATATACTAGATATTCATAAATTCGTAAATATACTAGTATATTCGTCACAGTAGTTCACATCCTATTAATGAAATTATTCATAGTCCGAATTCATGTAGCAATGCAAGATGTTATGATATAATATTAAATTTGAAAAAATAATTTAAAATACAAAAGAGGTGGAGACCAAATCTTTAAGTTGTCAATCATACATGTGAAAAAGGGTTTTCTTGAGGTGAGTTTTAGCAAAACCGCTTCCTGGTGCAAACATTTCTTCTTAAATTCGCTATATTCATTCTACGGTATCATAAATCCACAGTGTGCTCCTCCTTTTTGGCCAGCCTGAAGGACGTCCACCATCTCGCCAGGAAGGTCAGACAAAGGGCAAAAGTGTCGGATAAAGATGAAAAACACGAAGCCGCCTGGAAGAGAGTTAGCGCTCACTTCATTAAAAGACGGGATTCCCGTTGTTTTCATCCAGTCGAAAGAGCGAGCAGCAAGCATTCGCATTTCGAATGGTCGCTTGCTCTCGTCCATTTCTTCAAGTAATTAATCATCTGTCATCACTAACAGCACAGAGTAGTCTGGTACTCTTCTACTCAAGTAAGCCCTTGCTTGAGCATTAGCGCATCGTGTCAATAGAACCTCGACCTGGGTTGATCTTGTGTTCGTCGTAATCTACTGTCGAAAGGGCAACTGTGATATTATTCGAAGAATTATCAGTCAGGATTAGTTAAGGCAATTGAAATCGAGTGAGACGTTTAGTTCGAAGGACAATTTATTTGATTTCATCAGTTCAAGATCATGATGAGGACGAGGCACTCAGTGTTTCTGCACAATACCGTCGTCATCCTGCTCGTCGCATACATCCAGACGATTGTCCGCTCTCAGGATGCAATGCTGATTGTGTTGGTGACAAAGGAAGATGCAACATCGGAGTCCAGGCTCGACCTGCAAGACATATACTGTCTCGACCCCGTATTGCCCGAGGATCCCGACGAATGCAAATTACGAGTCCTGGCAGCAAAGGACAGCTGGTTCACAATCAAGGACATAGATGAAATGATTGGTGTCTTCCAGCATCCGTCTATAGGGACTAATTGTAGTATCCAGTGGCACGGAATCGATGTCAACGTGACCTGTTTAGACGGAGAGAACAGATTTTCGGATCTACCCCCGGTTCGAAGGGATTACACGGAGATATCTGGCTTTGTGTGGGCCGATGGACATTGCTCCAGTAAAGAATACGTGAAAGTGTATTACAAGTCAGGCCTTGAATATTATCCGGATAAGATCCCGACAGTTACGTTCGGGTATGGCCCACCGAAATGCCTCATTTCTGCTGTTGAGGGGAGACGCGAACTCAAACATGATTGCGTTTACGACGGCAGGAGGAGGTGTAGACCGTCGGCCTAGAGTCTTTCGGAGGACGTCCTCAGGTGTGCATCACCATCATATGTACAGGAGAACATTAGGTCATAACAGTACCGGTTAGTATCATTTTGATTTACTTTTAAATTACCTCATATGGATTTTCCTGCACTCATCAAGTCACCTCGTTCTATATTTCTATTGTACTTAACGTCTACCGGAAATCTACCCCGTTAGCCCTAAGGAATTCCATTATTTACCCTGTGATTCAAAAGTCCTTTAAATACTTTACATCCATGAGTCAATTGGATCCATCATGGAATACCTTTCCTCGAGAATTATGTCTAATTTTTCTTCCACGAATTTCCCGGAGACTCTTTCCGTATGATACTTACTTACTTATTTTTCCGTATTATACTTAAAATATTTCCGTTGCACAGTCTTGTTCCAATTATATGTAATTTTCTATTTGTCTAGTGATGAGGGGATAAAGGTTATAGGACATAGGTCATAATTCTGTAGTCCCTGTTTATTAAAATTAAACCGAGTGTAGCTAGGATCGTCAGGTCAGTAATACATTGTGCTAGGCGCATGTACCAAATTATGGATTAGGTTTTTCTGACCGCACTCGGAAGATTATTACGAGTTGTCTAAAAGGGGGAATCCAAAGAAGGGCGCTATGAATAGGTTTTAAGGATCTCTTGTGATTTGTGATCAGAATACACTTGATGGTTCGTTCTTACATTCATTACAGAAAACTAGTAGGATTGATGAGAGTGATTTGAGATTGAGGAGCCAAAAATATGTGAAATTGAATTGTGAATGAAGAATAAAAACCTAGCCTACTAAGAAATCCTAACAATCCGACGACCAGAATAGCTAACATTGTAGTAGCGAGAGTTGTTCCGATTACACCTAGGCTTTGTGAGGAGATAAGGAAGACCAAAACGGTATTCATTGAAAGGGAGGTAGTAATAAATGGTGCTCACGACTGTGCCACAATTAACTTGCATGATGACGATGAGTTAAGTGTTAGTGAATATAAGTCGGGTAAAAATAAATAAAAAAAATGTACTAAATGCATTTTTTTCAATTTTTCTATCGTATTTTAAAATAAAAGTAAGGATGCATTATTTACTGCTTAAAATTACTTGCCATTGACCTTTTAATTCCGTAACAGCCGGTAAGCGTCGTGACAGTGAATTGGATAAGTGCTTTTTAATTTCTGCATAAAAAAGCCTTCCACTCCATCTCGCTGAGATATCCATTTAAATATATTAACGGTAATTTCCTGTCGTGTTTGAAGAATAATTATTTTAATGCATGCCATTTGTTGTTTGTTGAGAAGTGCAAAGGTACGTAAACGTATTTCATACTGAAAGTTCATATCACACGCGCAGCAGTTGAGGTAGAAATTTATCTTTTTGGCAAAGTAGTTTGGCTCCGCTGCCACGTTCTCCGCTGTCCCTGTCTCTACCTTCCTTCCCCTCCGTCCGTTCCCTTCACTCCCTCCACTTCTCCTTTTCCCCCAGCAGCGCAAAAGTACGCCAAGTTCTTTTGCAAATTCTATATCGTCCCACCTAAGCACCATCGTTTCACTCCACAGGCCCGCAACCTCTTTTGCTGGAGCTGAGGTATATAATAGAGGTGGATTTAGTGAGATCCTTAATCCGGAACTTCGGTGAAACTGGAGAAAATGTTGTCGAAACAGTTGGAAAACAATCAATAAAATTCGTCATTTTCTAAGGTAAATATCTCAGAAACCAGTAGTTCCACAGTTTATTTACAAAATATTTAGTAAAACTATTTATTACAAAAGATAAGAATGTCACTGTCATTTCTCTAAAATTCAGGAGTTAATGGAAAAAATAATTTTGAATGGTGTGCCGCAAACGGGGATTTACCTTATATTTTTGCGCACCAACCACGATGGTTTTACCTCATGTTACTAACAGCTAACAAAATGAACAAATGAAAAACGAAATTTCAATTGTGGTTCCATTTGTGATTCCGGGAAGAGTCTCATTTAAATTACCTAAAGAAGCTGATTCAACTCATATATCCAAAATATCTCTACTATCTACACAGGTGGCGTGTGCAACGCGGGAGGAAGAGCAGTCTTGAACAGCAGGGAGCAAAGCGAGTCATTTCCAGTGAGCAAGAAGAGCTACGACGTGCTGCGGCTGCCGAATGACGATAATTATTTGCTGGACAAATTTCAGTACAAATGTGTGAGTCACCGTTCTGAAAATATCATGGATGGCGTCATTAGTGACAAAATTGGGTTAATATGATAATCTCTATGGTAGCATTTCCGAAGTGTTTTTGAAACATTGCTTCCACAAACCTATATTCACTTAACGGGATTTCGTTTCTTCATAACGCCATACGCTACTTTAAAATAGCATATAACTTAAGGAATATGTGTTTTTTTCTCGTTGGATTTCGCGGCATCATTACTTGAGGCGATAATTTCACGTATTATGGTAAATATGTTTCAGAGGTGGAATTAGTATGGTAAATTTGATATTATTCATTCTAAATAAACCATAGCTACCGCATCGTTTACATAAATATCGCCTCCTTTCCGCCGTGTGGTTCAGAAGCATACCATCGGTTAAAAATCCGTGAGGACGCCGCTGTTCGCATTTTAATAACGTGCTCATTCCGACTTCCAATTGTAGCGCGTCACACGTAGCATAAGTAGAAGCAGATTCGCTTTAGGGATTAGAAACAGTATTGCTTTAGGAATTTAGGGAACAAGCGCAGGCAATCGATATTATATCGCTACGTTATAATAACGCATTTAGAAACAGAATGGCGTCCTTGATTTTCGAAATTACATCAGTAAGGGGGTTAAAGAAGTGTTAGCCATGGTTTCATTAGTGTTTTAAAAATCGAAAATATTAGTCATTCATTCATAAATTGGCAAATATGAATGGTACAAATTGGTTAATGAACTGCCTCCAGTGCCCCCTTTCGTCGTTGACTTAGGTACCCTTTATGTACTACGGTAGATCAAATGATCAGATTATAATAAGGGAAATTTTTGCACGGAATGGTGGAAAATTTCGTTTTTCCCGCGATCAATAAGGGATTATAAAGACAAAGTTAAGACTTTGAGGTAGGTTAGTTGACAGTTTGAGTAGCTGATTAATTCATATGCACATTAATTCATGTTTCTTAATCTACCGTGTGGTGGTACACCATGTTTTGCACGTTCCTTGCATGACTCTTGTGTTACGTATTCATAATTACCTTATGTATTATTTTAGTAGTTTGTGTAGCATTTCTAGTATAGCGATAGTGTAGTGTTCTTTTGTGATAATAAATTTCTTCACTGCATTTTATGTTGGTGATAAGTCATTCCCTGCCATAACACCCTTATGGTAGCTTGCAGGGCAATAAGTAGATGTAGATTCCTTGAGGTTCTTCGTCCTTCATGCCCATTGGGTCAAAAATTTAGTTTTAACCATACCTTAGAAACCTTATGGACGTTCAAAATTTCCCTAACAGTAACCCAAATACTTAGTTAAGAGAAATAATCCTTCGTATCATGGGAGGCCTTTCGTCGGCAATAATGTCCTCGACAATGTATTTTCTTATGTCCTATCCTGTGTTTCGCAAAGACTTCCATGATTTTCTAGTGTGATGCTACAACATTTTTCAATATCCAGTCTTGGTCTGAAGACCCAGTAAGTGCTGAAGACTTAAAAATTGCTCAAAGACACTTTCGACGGTATCATAATCGTATTCTCAAACTCTTATGAAACAATTATACTACAGAGGGAATGATCAAACTACTTCCAATGAATAATATTTTCTAAGGAGAGTCTACCTCCTCTTTTTCTCTGTAGATTCTAATGAATTAACTTCCTCCACATTTATTCGCCGCGTTTGAACCTTCACCATTAATGGAGCAATGCAAATGCGTGATATTTTTGGACCAGAAAATTCTTGACAGGCTCATTAGCGTAATACGTATTGGGTGTTGACAGCCCCAAGAAAATGTCCAGGTTTGGGCTTCTCTATGAACATATTTTGTATTTCTCTTGAGGGAGGTATGGTACACTGGTACAGAACCCATATCATGAAGATTTCGTGAATCAATATTTGAAACTACTTCGCCTTTTTACATTACCGATATGCATCAGGTTGTCCTTGCCTTCATTGAAGCCTCGTCATTTGCTACTGATGTAACTTCAAGAACAATCATTTTCTGTACAATGCCACCCATTTAATCAGTTAAAATAGCGAATTACGATGGCTTGATTCCTAAATGGTACGCAAAGAATTATGTGAAAAATAATTGCTATCGTTGACTAATAGCGTGATACCGTTTGAGATAACTTGATATGTCGTGAGGATAACACATACAAAACATATGTGGCGCAGCATTAAAGAAACTAGGTTTTAAAAACGTAAAATAGGATGGTCCTCTGATGAAAAAGTGAAAGAGAGATGCTACTTCGCTCTGGTTAGGCCACACCACGAATACGTCACGAGCATTTGAGACCCTGATCAAATAGATTTAACCCAAAAAATTTATTAAATACAAAGGAAAGCAGCACGCTTCGTTAAAAACTGCTACGAGCGTACATATAGTCTCTCGCTACTTTTAGAGGGATTAAGGATGGAGACCCTAGAGACTCGGAGGCTACACGCTAGGCTTAGCTTGCTTGATAAATTCAGAACTGAAATTTTTTTCAGAGCGATGTAGAGAATATTATCATGACTCCTCACTACGTCTCCAGGTCTGATAGATGCGAAAAAATAAGAGGAAAACTCTGCCGAAGAGATAGGTGAAAAACTCGTTCTATCCGCGAACAACAGCGACCACAATAAAAATTGAGCTCCACTAAATACACTCCAATAACACACGTCACCATTTCATCTCCAAAAAATGTACATCTTTACACAGCTGGTGATCTAACACCCCCTGCCATACGCCCAAGCGGCGGCTCGCAGGGTATTACGTAGATGTAGATGATAGCTAAGAAGCAAAACAGAATTTTTCTAGCGTTAATATATTGAAGTTGGCTGGCTTTAACATTTCACATGAATTAGCGAATTCTTGCTTAGCGGTCATTACGTGAGCTAGTCTCTGCCATGAGTCCTGTACGTAATTCATCCCTTAAAAATATCAGAATATGTTATATGAGATGGGTGTGTAAAGAGGCTAGGGAGCGCGGACTTTTCAAACGGGTGCCACTCGCTTACAGGAGTCCTTCGCCTTTTCCCCTTCATATAATAAGCTTTAATTTTGAAGATAAATACAATGACAGAAACGTGCGTAGCGGTACGCGGCGGAAACGCGGTAGCAATGCAAGATGCTATTATATAATATTTTATATATAATATAATAATTCAGTATATATATACTATAATAATTCAGTAGAAAAAATAATTTAAAATGCGGGAGAGGTGGACCAAAAATCTTTATGTTTTCAATCATACATGTGAAAAAGGGTTTTCTTGAGGTGAGTTGTAGCGAATCCGCTTCCTGGTGCGAACATTTCTTCTTGACGTCACAATATTCATTCTACGTTGTGATAAATCCACAGAGTAATCGTCCTTTCCAACCAGCCTGAAGGACGTACACCGTCTCACCAGGAAGGTCAGGCGAAAGGCAAAGTGCCGAATAAAGACAAAAGAAAGGAAGCCGCCTGGAAGAGAGCTAGCGCGCACTTCATTAAAAGACGGGATTCCAGTCGTATTCATCCAGTCGAAAGAGCGAGCAGCAAGTATTCGCACTTCGAATCGTCGCTTGTTCTTGTCCATTTCTTCAAGTAATTAATCTTCTGTCATCACTAACAGGACTTAAGCACATAGTAGTCTCGTACTCTTCTACTCAAGTAAGCTCTTGCAAGAACATTTGCGCATCGTGTGAATAGACATGTGAACTGAATTAATCTTGTCTGTGTCATTAACTACTACCGAAAGGGCAGCTGTGATATTATTCAACGACTTACCAGTCTGGAATAGTTAAGCCAATTGAAATCGAGTGAGACGTTTAGTTTGAAGGACATTTTCGTTTGATTTCATCAGTTCAAGATCATTATGAGGACGAGTCGCTCCATCTTTCCGAGCGCTACCCTCATCATCCTGCTTGTCGCATGTATCCAGAAGATTGTCAGGATGCTATGCTCATCGTGTTGGTGACAAAGGAAGATGCAACATCGGAATCCAGGCTCGACCTGCAAGACATATATTGTCTCGACCCCGTCTTGTCCGAGGATCCCGACGGGTGCAAATTACGAGTCCTTGCACGAAAGGACGGCTGGCTCGCCAACATCAGCATAGTTAAAATGGTTGGTGTCTTCGAGCATCCGTCTATGGGAACCAATTGTAGTATCCAGTGGAACGGAATCGTTGTCAACGTGACCTGTTTAGACGGAGAGAACAGATTTCCGGATCTACCCACTGTTCGAAGGGATTACACGGAGACATCTGGCTTCGTTTGGGCCGATAATGATTGCAGAAAGTTTGAAGAAGTGAAAGTGTATTATAAGTCAGGCCTTGAATACTTTCCGGATAAGTTGCCGACAGTAGTGTTCGGATATTCCGATACAATATGCAGCATTTCAAGTTTTGAAGGGAGACGCGAAGTTAAAACTAATTGCATTTATGACGGCAGGAGGAGGTGTAGACCGTCGGCCTAGAGTCCATCGGTGGGCGTCCTCACATGTATGTCACCATAATGTGCACAGGAGAACATCACATCATAACAATGACGGACAGTATCATATTGCTTTATTTTGAAATGACCTAATATTGGGTTGCCTCGACTCCTCAAGTCACATCATCCTATATATTCAGTGTAATAAACGTCTACTTTGATATACCCTAGGAGCCTTAAAAACTTACTTTATTTACCCAGTGATTCCAATTATCTTTAAATTATTTACACCTATGGTTCAATAGGGACAAGCATGGAACGTCACTTCTCTTCAATTTCTTCTAATTTTTTTTCTACGTATTTTCCATAGACACTCAATATTTTCTCGTATGATACAAAAAATATATCCGTTACCCGGTCTGGTTCCAATTATCTATAATCTACACTCTTTCTAGTTGCTTGTGGGATAAAGCTTATACGATATAGGTCATAATTATGTCGTCCCAGTTTACGATTTAAAACCGACTGTTGTAGGAGTCATTAGGTGAGTAATGCGTGGTGCTGGGCACGTACGAATATAATGGATAAGGGTTTTCTGATTGCATTCGGAAGATATTTACGAGGGTTCTAGGAGTCGGAAGATATTTACGAGGATAGGAGGATTCTATGAGGGGAGGTACAAAGGAAGATGGATTGAACAGGCTTTCAGGACCGTTTGTGATTAGTGACCACCATACTCTCGATGGATTGATCTCAAGTTCATTACAGAAAACAATTTGGATTGATGAGAGGGCGCCGCAAAGAGGTGAAATTGATTTGAGAATGAAGAATTAAAACCTGGTCTACCAAGAAATACTAATCTCTCCACGTTTGGATTGCGTTCATTGTCGCTCACCTTGTACTTCTGTTTTTTTTTTTCGGGGATGGCATCTTTTGTCCAAGTATATGATTCGATTTGTATGAACTGCTCAATTAGAAGTTCTAGTCACATATTTTCTCTATTTTGCAACTTTCCGGCGAAATTTTTCAGCAGGAAATAGGTTTGCGAGGGTGGTATCTCTTGAACTCCATTTTTTTCCAGCAAGTTTAACAACCCTATGATCATAGGTCGCAGCATTTGATTTTTGCATTTACGCCTGAATTTAGTTCGTTTTATTTAAAACCTTATAATTAAGTTGCCTCTTTGAAAATTTAGATTATTTTAACAATTAAAAATTCCTATCCTTTCAATAGACAATACAAGTACGGGAAATATATTTAGTTTTTATTTTCTTATTACAAATTCGACGATGAAGTATTAAAACGAAAAATGCAAACACTTTTGAATTAACTTTAGCTTAAATATTTAGCATAATATTATTATGTTAACCACCCTCTTGTTACTTATCATTACACACACTTGTCTAATATAACACTTGTATGCATTGACGGAAGCTACAATTGAAAACATTTTGCTAGAAGAACGCTATTTTTTATCAATGTACGAAGAGCATGTCCAGCTCAGGATATAATAAATATCCAACAATGAATTAATGACAGAGAAGCATCTCAATATCTGACCTTTTTTTGATGATAATCCCTGTAAATAGATGAACAAAATATATAGAACTTTATATTCCTATTTTGAGAGTGCATATTGAATCTCTATATTTTTCTCCTTTCCCTTCTCACAAGGAATTCCATATCGAGACGGTTGAGATTATTCCCTTAGGTATTACGGGACCAATCCTCCACTATTAATCAACAACATTTCGTGGAAATTTGCGATGAGTAAAGGAAATAATCTGAATGGCGTTCAATCTCACTTAAACTCAACTCCGGACATAAGTGTTGCTCATGAGCCTGGCTAGCAATTTAAAACAGTTGGTACTCGTCTGAACAAATGATTCATTCATGATGAGTGAGATTCAGGGATACATTTTTCATTTTGGCTTGATTGTATACGAATTCAATCCATTTATACGGAACAGTACAGCTGTGCTTTTATCCGATTTCTTATCCGATATTGAAAATGCTGACAAAATAACGCCTTTTTAATGAAATCGATATTGCAAATCATGAATAATGCATCCACTGACAAAACATTTATTGGCTAATGGTCAGAATGGTATACAATACATACGAGCCCTAATTTTTCCATTAAGTCAGGTAATATGCAATGGTTCCATATTATAAAACGCTCTTTTTATAAGAAATGAAATTGTTTGCAGCGAAAACGAAAATATATTTATTTTAGTAGAGATGAGAGAGAGGAGATTACCAGCAGGGAAGATCAACAGGAGATAAACAGGAGATATGAGAGAGGGGAGATCTACTTCTTAAATTTTACTATTAATGAAGGCGGAGAGTAACAAAAAATATTTTCTACTAGTTCCACATTAACGTGACTAAAGAGCAGATCTCAAAACTCATATTTATGTAACCTTTAACAAGAGAATTAATCATCAGATGAAGGGATGAGTGAGTAATTGATACATCCTCTTCGATGTAAAAGCCTTTAGCAGGTTACCCAACGCGGTGACCAGGACAAGATAGAAGTGCTTGATAGCGACGTACCATATTGGTTAAAAATATTATGTGCTGCATTGAAATACCCAAAAAGAATAAGGTAACCCTAAAGTAGTAAATACAGTTAAAGGAATTATGAAAATACCGTCTAAACAATTTACATATTTCTTTTAAATGAAAGTTATCTTTTTAAAAACCTATAGGTTCACACAATATGCATTTTAATTCCCGTCGTTTTCATCTCGGTGCAATTTCACGTGAAGCAGCATTAATAAGCATTTTAATCTATACATGAGTACTCAACATACTAAATCGTTACCTATACTTCACTTCTGAGAACTCGATCATTGACCAATGAGCTACTTCAACTTTCTATTCGTAAAATGAGCTTCAATTTTTATGCCTAATGCAGTAGCACGTGGGCCGTATCATATTATTTAAAATAATTTTGTAATGAAATTCAGCACTGCCTGGAATATTAACTGAAGATGGAGTAGTGTAACTTGAATGGGAATCTTTTTCAGACCGTAAGTTGTAAGTTAGTATCAATCCTTTTGGGTAATAAAATGCAATTTACATTTAAACGAAGTTTTCAATTTCTTAAGAACTCCAACGTACTACGAGAGATCAGATCATGAAAATAAAATTAGGGAAAATGATTGTAGGTAGAGAGATAGAAAATTTCGCTTTTCCACGATCGATAATAGATCATCATGACTGCGTTAATACTTTGAAGAAGGCTAGTTGACTGGTAGTGTAACTTACCAATTCATATGCATACTAAAGCATACTCCTAAATCTGCCTAGTGGTGGTAACACCATATTTTGCGTATTTTCTGCATGATTCTTGTGTCACGTTTTCATAATTACCTTATGGATTATTTTATTTGTTTCTGTAGCATTTGCAATATATCAATAATGTGGTGCTGGTTTGTGATAATAAATTTCTTCAATTTAGTTCATTTTGGTGATACGTCACTCTCTGTCTAACACCCTTGTGGTGGTTTGTTGGGAAATAAGTAAATGTATATTCCTTGAGGCACTTCGCCCTACATGCCGATCGGATCAAACATTTAATTTTTACCATACCCCAGAAGCATTACGAACTTACAAAATTCCAGGATTTTTACTGTAATCCAAATACCCGATTAACTGAAACAATCGTTTATATTATGGGAGGTCATTCCTTGCAATAATTTCCTCGACAATATATTTTCTGTTTTTCTACCCTGTTGTGCACAAAAACTACCATGATTTTTCCACATGCACTAAAATAATTTTCAATATTTATTCTTGGTTTGGAGACCCTAAATGTGCTAAAGCCATTTTTGACGGTATCATTATCTTCACCTCACATTGTTATGAAAACAATTAACGACAGAAGGGATTACCAAACTATTGTGTATGATTTAAATTTCTTCAAGAGCGTCTCTCTCCTCATTTTATCTATAGATCCCAATGAATTGACTTCCTCCAAATATCTTCGTCGCATTTGAACCCTCACCATTTAGGGAGAATTGACATTGAGATATAATTATTGACCAGCGAATGATTGACAGGCTCATAGGTTAAAACGTTAAGGGTGGTGAAAGCACCGAGAAAGTTTCCAGGTTAGGGCTTTTCTAATAATATATTTTTTATTTCTCTTGAGGGAAGCATGGTACAGAAGTCATCTCATGACGATTTCGTGAATCAATTTTGATAACCGCTTCGTCTTTTACCTCACCTTTATACACATATGGTTGTCCTTTCCTTCATTGAAGACTTTACCTATTTCACTGATGTACCTTCGGGAACAATCTTTACCTATGATGTGTCAGCAATTTTTTCAGTAAAAATTGCGACCTCCGACGGCTTGATCCCGAAGTGCTATGCAAAGATATTATGTGAGTAATTATTGCTATCGTCAACTAACAGTGAGATGCCGTTTTAGACCATTTGATAGCTAACAAGCAGAACATAATTTTTCCAGCATTAATTTATTACATTTAGTTGGACTTAACATTTCACATTAATGAGTAGCTTCTTGCTTAACGGTCATTCTGTGAGCTAGATACTGCCGTCAATCCTGTACGTTATTCATATCTAAACAACATGAGAAAATGTTATGTTCCTCTGTGAGATGGGCGGGGGTAAATGTCCGGGAAATTGGGTTTTTCAAACGGGCGGCGCTCGCTTATGGGAGTCCACATGTTATACGAAAAGCTGCGTGCGCGCCCGCAAAATATAATCCGATTCCAGAAATATTTTTGGGCACCTAATTTACTCATCAAATGTCGCCACCTGAGACACAAAGACCCATGACTTTCAGACATCGATGGAAAATGGGACACCCTAGGATTGGGTAATCTTTCTAATATATATATCGCCATTTGCTGCACGCGTACTGTCCCACGCCAGCACTCCTACTTCACTCTACAGGCCCACAACCTTGTTGGGTGGAGAAATTTTGGGCATGACGTAGTGGTGAAATGAGTAGGATTTCTCTTTCAGAGCTTTGGTGATAAAATAGCGTCGAAAAAGTAGGAAAGAGTTACCACCCTCTCGTTTTCACATAATTTAAAATGGTTGTGTAACACTGAACTTGCCTACATTATCGGCAGCGATGCTTAAACCATTACACAATAGGAACGCTATTTGTTATCAATGAAGGAGGGGCGCATGCAGATTATCATTTACTAATTATCCAAAAATGAAATAATGGATGAGAAGTATTTATTAATATCCAGGGAATACAATATTAATTAGATTGAAAAAGTATATAGCACTTTATATTCCTAAATTTAAAATGCATATAATATAAATATCTTTCTCCTTTTACTTTCCTTTTGGCATTCCCAACGAGACGGTTAGGAGTTTTCCATAAGGTCTTAGGGGACAAAGCCTCCACTATTTATTGACAGCATTTCGTGAAAAAATGTCTCGTGCTCAATCATGCATAACCTCAATTCCGGACATATGTGTTGCTCATGAGCCTGACTACCAAACTAAAAATGTTGACACTGGTCCGGAAAAATGATTCATTCTTGGTGGGTGTGATTCAGGGATGCATTTGTCATCGTAACTTGACTGTGTACGATTTTCATTTCCATTATAGGGAGTAGGCCAGCCTCGCTTAAATCCGATTTGAATCCAATCTTTAAAATTTTTCCCAAAAAAAACCTGTTTCTATGAAAAAGAGATTCCAAATCATGAGTTTTGCATATACCGACAAAACTGAGTACATACCTGTGAATATAGGGATAGAACGCGAATGTTGATAATTTCTAGCATTTCCTTTCCATGATAATAAATTCTTATTCTGACTCGTCTACAACTCTAACCACGCCATTAACAAAAGAAGATGGATTGCTGTAAGACTGGACGTGATAGAATTACAGTGTGAGACCTATTATACTTTTTAAACAAGATAATTTAATCATATAAAAGCAATAAAAGTATTAAAAATATTTAACCGATTCAGATAGGTTTACCTGTATGTGAGAGAATCTCTTCCCTGTCCTCCAAACATTTTGGGGCCCATCCTCCTATAGTATATCCTTTTTCGCCTCAGCATACGACCTACCCTTCTTCATCCTGTGCATGAAACCGATTTTTCTTCTTCTCCTTCCCCACTTGTTTCCCCAAGTCCATGGTTTTACCCCATACAACGCTTCGCTCCATATCAAATTCTTCATCAGTCTCCTCTTCCCATCCCTAAATTATGTTCACGTCATCATTTACCTTCAATTACTAAACGTCTTCTTAGCCAGCGCTATTCTCTTCCCAATGTCTTTGATTCTATGTCCAGTTTCTTCTAGCGTACTACCAAGGTGATTATGTTGCTCTACTAGCTCGAGTTTGTGACCTCCAAATAAAATCACAAACCTTGTTTTCTTTGTCTTGATGAATGTAAATATATTTGTTTTCGTATAATTTATTTCCAATCCGAATAGCCCGCACTGCATTTCTAAAGAATCTGTCAAAACTAGTCGTCCCTTAGATGTTCCACTAGCACATGACTGTTCATCCCCGATTATAATCTATATTATATGATTCCCTTCCAGTGTGACTCCAAAAACTACTTCTTCTTAAGTCTGTCTTAGCATTTAATTAGCATTTACACTGAAAAGCAAAGGCAAAAACGGTCACGCTTGTCATTACCCCCGACCTATAATTGCCCTATAATCTAATGATAAATAATAATAACAATATAATGCCCGACCTATAATCGGGGTGATTCGCCATCAGTCACGCTCACCTGCGCCCTTTGCGTCACGTAAATATTTCGGATTAGTTTCCAATCTTGCCAATCTACTCCCGTTTTCCCGAGTATTTCCGTTAGCTTATTCCAATTTACCCTATCAAAAGCTTTTCCAAAATCAATAAAGCATACGAAAATGTCTCTGTGATACTCTTTGTTTCTTTGTATAACTATTATCATCCCCGCTATCTCATCCTGAGTTGATCTTCCCTTCCGGAACCCAAACTAATCATTTGCTCTTGCAATTTTGGCCTTGCTTCACTTTTTTCTATTGATTATTCAATGTAAAACTTTGGTCGCGTGTGAAATCAAAGTAATCGTTCTACAGCCCTGGGACCATCTCTTTGGAGTACCATTCTTTCGTAGGGCCTGAGCCAGTTTTATTTTCTCTGCCGGTGATGATAAGCTGTCGGCAATGTTATCGGCCTGATTACTCAAAGTGTCAATTAATGTCAATTTTTGTGCCGGGTTCTGGTGAGAAACCGCATTTAGGTACCGATCCGTGTGCGTGTATAAATTAATCATATTTTTCTTTCAGCCAGTGGCACAATTCATGTCACTCTTGCATTGAACGTGAATGGGGCTGAGTACCTAACAATTAGCTACCAAAGTACGCTGTCCAATTTCCTAGAATAAGCTTAATAGATAATAGATGACTACGTTAAAAAATTCTTCTGCGCGATTGAAAATCATGTTTCAGGATATATTTTCATTTTGTTGGTATCTTATAAATGGAAAGAAGAAAACACAAGTATATAGAAGGTAAAGATAAGCAATATATACAACACATACGGGCCCCTGTGACTCCATTAGTCAGATCAAGAGGAATGGTTTTATATTTTTCAACGTTCATGCTATTAGGAGTGATATTGTTTGCACCGAAACTCAACATAATATTCTTTCAGGAGAGATGTGTGAAGAAGCGTGAAATAATGAAATGGAAAACATTAAGCATTGATAGGTACTACCTACCTAAACGATAATATTTTAAATATTACTAATTATGATGGAGGGAAGTGATGAAAAATATTATTTATGATTTCAAAATTTTCTTAGCCAAAAAGAAGATAAATATCAAAATCATTCATACGTGAGCTTATCCAAAAAAATTTCTCATTAGATTCAAGGGTGAGTAACTGTAGCATCCTCTCAGTCCTTTAAGTCCTCAACGTGCCATATTTGGATCACGTGGCAAGAGTTATCCACCGCGGTGACTAGGACAAGATAAAAATGTTTGATAGTGACATAGCTTATTGGTTAATAGGGTGCCTCGTTTTGCCACTTTTTTCTAGGAGCGAATCGTAATACCCGGCAAAAGTTGCGTACCCGGTTGGGTATTACAAATATGATTTTTTTTCCAAATCGGTTAACATCTTCTGTTCGTATTTTTGCCTTAAATTTCGAAATTCTTCACGAAAAATGTTAACATTGTAAATAATTTAAATTTGGTTTGAGCGAGCACTCTTTTTTTGCAATGGGGTATAACTTAGGACTTAAATTGATATTTTAGACCAAATAAGTCAGCTATATTGCTTTTAATTATCGAGAAAATGACCTTTTATGGTATCCCCGAAAGCACTTTTGTGGGGTAGGCAACCCGCAACACGCCGCCTCATTTTACGCTATGCATGCAATAAATTACGCGAAAAAGAGATTTTTTTCAGTCCAAAACGTGGAAATCATGCCTGAAAATGTCAAGGGTAGTCACAATGATAGGTGGTTCCCAAATTATGCCATACATTGTCTCCTCGAGGGCAGCAAAAATGGTCAATTTAGTGTAATAGTTTTGTAGCTCTTTCCATTCTTGTCTTTTCCTTCGCCTGGTGGGTCGTAACAGTAGCGGAACATACAATGTCTTCAGCTCACAGCAATATTACATTTAAAGTTTACCGACCCCTGAATCATCCACCTACACACTGCAAGTTTCGCCCCTCCCCAATTTTCTCAGTCAGCCTTGCATTGTGAGACGAGCTGAACGATTGAAGTTCTTGATTTACCCATTCACATTTATCACTACAGTTCGCTTGCAACTCATTTCGCTTCTTTAGTGTGCCTGTTTTAGTGGATATTCTGGTGTGCTTCTGTTCTAGTTACAAGTGATATTTGACTCGCTCATCTCTTTATTTCCAAATATTTTACTGCATATCCGTCCTGTGCGCTCTGGTTTTGCGCATATTTTCATTCAGTCTGCAGCATGTCTCTTTCGAAGTTTGTTCTACGTGGTGCAAATGTTTGCCCGATTGTTAATGAAAACCCCAAGGATTTTGATGAAACTTAACTCCCGACAAAGAAGAATGTTCTACTTTGTTGTCAAGAAGTTCGGCGGCAAATTGAAATAGAGTCACGGAGTAACAAGGAGCCACCCTATTCTTCCATTGCCCGACAAGTTTCTGTCATGGTATATGCCATTTGGATAAAAGCGTCTACTCCAGCAGTTACGCAAACCAGAGTAATTCAACTCATCTCACGCTGCCATGATGAATACATTAGGACAAAGAAAATCCTGAAGAGTAAAACGGTAGTTCAAAAAACAAAGAATGACTTGTTGAAGTCTTTTACTGAGGAGGCAACGAAACTATTTGATATAGCCTTCTGCAAATGTGCCAACTTTCCTAAATGTGTCTGTCCCAAGGAAAAAAAGGTTCCTATTCTAGAGCACCATTTTCTTGTGGATCAGAGAGGTCCAATAATTGGCCGAATTGGATCTATTGACTTACCTGTGCCAAAAAAATTGCGAGAAAGGGCTGAACGTAATCATATAAATAAGAGGCTTAAACTTGGACCATCTGAATCAACAGTTTCCCCATTTTCGTTTTTGAATGACAGTTAACGCTTTGAGGATACTCAAGTTGATGAGGAAAATCACGAAAAATGTTGCGCTAAGGATGTGGCATTCACCAAATCAAGAGAAAGAAAGTCCAAAGTCAAATTAGACTTAACTGAGACTGCCATAATTTCTCAGAGATACAGCGTAAGTGAGAGGGCTGCTGCACACATCACATCCACTGTGCTTCACGCAGCTTTAAAAGCTGGAATTATATCTCAAGAGCAATCTAGTGATATAACGTCTGCATTGGTTATAGACAAGAGCAAAAATCGCGCGTGCTAAACTTAAAATTTCTCGATATTTGAAGCGCTGTTCTACGGATGATGATCCTGTCAAAAGCCTGTACTTTGATGGCCATCTTGCCGAGACAAAAACACCCACAGGCACCGTCAGGGAAGAGCATATATCACTTTTGGTTGAACCTAATGTGCAATACGTAGGCCACGTCGTTCCATCTTCCGGCTCTGCACATAATGAGGCTACAGCAATTTTCGAGTTCATCATCAGTCAACTTAGTGGTGGATTCGATGAAATTAATGTTCTTGGCTGTGACGGGACGAACACCAATACGGGTTGGAAGGGCGGCGTCCTGCGAAAATTAGAAGAAATGTCGGGAAAACCTATGCAATGGCTATTTGCCTTTTGCATTTCATTGAGTTGCCGTTCCAAGCTCTCTTCACCCACATTGATGGCGCTTGTTCAAGCCCGTATTCATACACAGGTGACAAAGGTTCAAAGCTGCCAGAATGTGAAAAGCTCCCAGTGGTGTCATTTCATCCCATAAATTGTGACTAAAAAAAATAAAAATAAAATAAAAGCCACAGCCCAGATGAAATCTCAAACCTTAATAAGGACCTGAAGTACTTACTCAAGATATCCCAAGCCATTGCGTCTGGAACATGTCCAGAAGGGCTAGTCACTATGATGCCTGGAAAATTAAATAAAGCCCGTTGGTTGACCACAGCTAACAGAATTCTTAGGTTATATATTTCGACTAAGAAACCTACCAAGAAATTCATCGAAATAGTAACATTCATACTAAAAGTCTATGTAATGATGCAATACAGGATCAGAAAACATTCTTCCATCGCCGATGGTGCTCGTCACGTCTTTGAGACCATTCGTAGATGTAGTTACTTGCCAAGGAAATACCAAGCAGTAGTGTATTCATCCATCCAAACAAATGCGTTCTTCGCACTCCCAGAAAATATTCTTTTTGCAATGATGATTGACCGTCGACTTACTGTCCGTCAGGAGGCACTAAATAAAATTCTTAGTGCTAGAGAAGACGAAGAAGATAATTTACATCATTGCATTAGATGCAACATTGTTCCCCATTTGAATTTTGAAGCCATGGATTACGGAGAAATGATTCATTGGGAAAGCACCGATGTGTCTATTACCGTGCCACCAGTTGTGAGGAATATATCAAATGAAGAACTCGTTAAAAAACTGTCTCTTCCTGAAAATACTTCGCCAGAATGGTCATTCACCGTATTTCCCTGCCACACAGTGGCAGTGGAACGGACAGTGAAGTTAGTCATCGAAGCAGCCTCCCGTGTATGCGGCAGTGACGCCAGGGATGGCGTCATCAGATCCACTTTGATTTCACGGCTAGTTCTGCCAAATGTACAATCGAAATCTCAATTTTTGACAATATTTCCGAACGGTGACGATTCAGATTAAATAAACTGGTCTGCATTACTATGGTTGGTTGGTTGGGTAGAGGAGGCGGAGGAGCCCACGGTGCAGCCACCTCCACGTGGTGGGCACTGGGTCGCTTGGCTAGCTTCGCTGGCTAGGTGAGCGAAGAGCTGCAGATTTGCTTGATCATACTAAAATAAACCCCTTTCCAACCGCAGAGGAGGTAAATTTGACCCTTGAGGGACAAGCAAACTGTAGTGATAAATGTGAATGGGTAAATCAAGAACTTCAATCGTTCAGCTCGTCTCACAATGCAAGGCTGACTGAGAAAATTGGGGAGGGGCGAAACTTGCAGTGTGTAGGTGGATGATTCAGGGGTCGGTAAACTTTAAATGTAATATTGCTGTGAGCTGAAGACATTGTATGTTCCGCTACTGTTACGACCCACCAGGCGAAGGAAAAGACAAGAATGGAAAGAGCTACAAAACTATTACACTAAATTGACCATTTTTGCTGCCCTCGAGGAGACAATGTATGGCATAATTTGGGAACCACCTATCATTGTGACTACCCTTGACATTTTCAGGCATGATTTCCACGTTTTGGACTGAAAAAAATCTCTTTTTCGCGTAATTTATTGCATGCATAGCGTAAAATGAGGCGGCGTGTTGCGGGTTGCCTACCCCACAAAAGTGCTTTCGGGGATACCATAAAAGGTCATTTTCTCGATAATTAAAAGCAATATAGCTGACTTATTTGGTCTAAAATATCAATTTAAGTCCTAAGTTATACCCCATTGCAAAAAAAGAGTGCTCGCTCAAACCAAATTTAAATTATTTACAATGTTAACATTTTTCGTGAAGAATTTCGAAATTTAAGGCAAAAATACGAACAGAAGATGTTAACCGATTTGGAAAAAAAATCATATTTGTAATACCCAACCGGGTACGCAACTTTTGCCGGGTATTACGATTCGCTCCTAGAAAAAAGTGGCAAAACGAGGAACCCTATTGGTTAATTATCTTATGTGCAGCAGGTTAAATAGCCAAAAAAATAGTAACCATTTGGTATTTATATAGTTACAGGAATAAGGAAAATACTGTCGAGCTAATTTACACATTTCTTTAGAATGAAAGTTTTCACTTTTAAAACTAAAAGGTGCAGAAATAATATATTGACTGATTTGCACGACTATGCCCGTCATTTTCATTTCAGTGCACATTTACATGAATCAATATATAAATATTTATTCATGCAATTTGAGAATTAGAATTTATACAAGTGTATTTAAAATACAAAATCATAATCTATACTTCACTTCCGAGAACTCATATTTGGCCAGTGAGATACTTCAATTTATTATTCCTAATATGGGCCTCAATTTTAAAGTTTTAAACGGCTACCGTAGGATTTAGTAGTTTCAAATTGGTTTGAAATGAAACTTAGCACTTCAATAAGGATGGAATAGAATATAAATTTCATCACAAATTTTCAAATCCGAATAACGTAAATAAACATTGTCAGTATTTAGGCAGTGATGCAAAACTCATTAAAAAGCTAATGACTTTAAAAAAGAAATTTGAAAAGCAGGAGAAATGTACCTCAAATTTCAAAATTGATTGCCAGACGTGTGAAAAAATGTGTAATGGGTTACTTGTTACGATATTGCGTCGTTGTGCAAATACTTTGTATAAACATCTCGATATTCATTCATGCGGCGTCGTTCACCAACGGAATCTTCGTTCCCTTCGACTATTAGTTAAGAGGTACACTGTCTCGTCATAAAGGTCAGAAATTAGGAAAAAGTGTGACAGATAGAGTATTTTGGTGCATTTGAATTAATACCCGAATACTACAAAAACTTATTCGTAATGTATGATACATCTACTAGGCCACCTTCTTCATTCCTTCACACTACACAGGGCATTCAAGGTTTTCATTAATACCGATTATTAGAAGCAAGAATTTAGGAGAAATGGAATTAAAATGAATTGTAAACTTATTACCACCTTTATTTTTAAATGTTATTATGAATTACAGCCGTAATTGAATTAAATTGAATTCAAATGTGATTGTTCCATGCAGAGGTTGCTGAAGTCAATAGATTTAACAGGAAAATCCCGTCGTTGTATATATTTACGAATAATTATGTATCATTTGTAACTTAACTTTAGTTTTCAATGGCATACTGTCTCATGTCGATATCAGGTATTTTTTAAACTGAATAAATAAAAAGGGTAACTTTTTATTTGTCTGCGCACACATTGACTACCCAGCGTCATGTTAAATTTTATAAGTATTGTTGGAACTCAGTTTGCAGAAAAATGCTATCTTTTCTTGAAATTTAAGTTTAACTGGAGTATTAATAGTAGTTATTCTGCCACCAATCACAATACCCACTTTCAGAATTTATTGATTAACCATGAAAATTTACGCAATTATTTTAATTATTGTGAAATGAAATATATCCACAAACAAAAAAGTGTTGCTTTGAATTATGCTAACTTCTTTACGATTCCAGTTTACTGTACGATGGACGGAAAGAGGGCAGGATCTCTTCGTCATCTGGTTTTTGTTTGAAAAATGAGGCAATCTTTTCATCATTGGTCGGCTGATGGTGATAGGAAAGATCTAATATCGAAGAAGTATTCAATTACATCACTAGCATATGTATAAATTGTTAATCACCTCGAGGGATGCTCGAGAATAGTTTACGTCCATTAATCCGCTTTGGAAGTCTCTCAAAAATGAAATGTTCAAGGCAATGCAGCCTGAAAAGCAAACAGTTTACATAATTATATTAGGCTTTTTTCCTTGGGATCTTTATATTTTCTTGTTTGTATTTTCCAAAGGAAAAAATAACATAAACTCTTTCTTAGGCCACAGCATGATTGCTAAAACATTTATAAAAAGATATTTATTTTATGAAACCATAAGCCGTATGTATATACATAGCATCTTATTAAAATCAACGACGATATGGCAGCTATTTTCCATTTGGATTTTGGCGATATTTGCCGTTATTTTGCGACGATGTATTGATTGAATACAAGTTCCATCTCTACATACTCCTAAAAATAGGTAAGCGGCTGTAGTCGATGGCTTAACTTGCTTTCAAAGTCTGGAGTACGACTATAGTCACCTATGCCATTTGCCCCTGCCATACACCCTTGTAGTGCCTTGTAGGGTAAAAATTAGAGGTATATGTACTGTCGCACACGTTATGCTCTTGGTATTCTGGGAGGGGATGACGTCTCTAGTCCTATGTAATTATCCTTGTATCGACTGCACACTTTGGTTTACCTCTATGTTTTTCTAGAGGCACATTGACTAGACAGAGCCCTGTTAAATTTCAGTATTGTTGGAACTCAGTTTGCAGAAAAACGCTTTATTTTATTTAAAATTTTAGTTTCAACTGGAGAATAAATAGTAACTTAAATAAAACTTTGTATACTCCACTATAGGTTTAACAACACGACCCGGGTTTCGACACTTCGTGTCATCTTCAGGTACAAATACAACATCTGTCACTCTATATATACGGGTTCGTGGTAGGAACTCGTATATATAGAGTGACAGATGTAGTATTTGCACCTGAAGATGACACGAAGTGTCGAAACTCGGGTCGTGTTATTAAACCTATAGTGGAGTATACAAAGTTTTATTTAAGTTACTATTAATCACTTCCACAAAGTCAAGCCTGGAACCATTTCCTTTGTGGAGAATGGAGAACTTGCAAGGTTTTTTTACAGCTGTTTTAGCTCATGCATCATATAGATAACCAAAAATGTTTCCTACACATTCTTTCCTTTCATCTGAGCGACCCTTATTTATTGAACTACAGTCAATGGAAAGGATGATGTCGTTTCAAACGCTGCTTTTTGCGCGCCATTTTGGAAGTGATACGCGTGACGTCACACCTGCCGTCCACCGTACGAGACATACGAGATACCGGCGAATAGTTCGGCGAGTATCACCGTTCACTCACCGTTCATTTATCTTTAGCCTCGTGATATTTCGCTGAAATATTGCGTCTGGGTTTCGGAAAGTATATATGTATTTTGGTGTGCAAAACTTTAACGATTTATTAGTGTTTCATCTGCATGGAAGTTTGTGCCAACTCAGATAATCTGCCTATGAAGTCGACGCTCTAGTGATGGTGGAGTACTTATAATGAGATGCGACATGTAGATATAGTCGGAAATACAAACCGTTAAATCACTTCGTTAATTATTTACTGTGATTTTCCCGTTAAATTAATATATGTTTGAAATTTCTGTTGCAGTGGTAATTCTGGAAATGGTAATTTCCGCCAGTAATCACAAAATACACTTTCGGAATTGATTGATTAACTATGAACATTTACGAGTACTTGTATACGAATCCGATAGAAAAATACAAATACGATAGAAAAATAAAATAAATAAAAATACAAAATTATGCACTCAAAATACTAAATCATGATCTATTCTACACTTCCAAGAACTCATCTTTGAAACGTGAGATACTTCAATTTTCTATTCCTAAGATGGGCAACAATTTTTGAGTTTCACACGGCACCCGTAGGCGTTCGAGAGTCAAAATAGGTTTAAAATATAACTTAGCACTTCAATAAGGATGGAAATAAAATTTCATTTCTGCTTGAAGGTTTTCGTCACAGTAGTTCACATTCCAGTAATGAAATTAATCATAGTCACAATTCATGTAGCAATTCAAGATGTTATGATATAATTTTCAATTTGAAAAAATAATTAAAAATACAAGAGAGGTGTAGACCAAATCTTTAAGTTCTCAATCATACATGTGAAAAAGGGTTTTCTTGAGGTGAGTTTTAGCAAAACCGCTTCTTGGTGCAAAAATTTCTTCTTAACTTCGCTATATTCATTCTACGGTGTATAATTCCACAGTGTGATCCTCATTTTTGGCCAGCCCGAAGGACGTCCACCATCTCGCCAGGAAGGTCAGACGAAAGGCAAAAGTGTCTAATAAAAACAAAAGAAAGGAAGCCGCCTGGAAGAGAGTTAGCGCTCGCTTCATTAAAAGACGGGATTCCAGTCGTTTTATCCAGTCGAAAGAGCGAGCAGCAAGCATTCGCACTTCGAATGGTCGCTTGCTCTCGTCCATTTCTTCAAGTAATAAATCTTCTGTCATCACTAAATGCACAGAATAGTCTCGTACTCTTCTACCCTAGTAAGCCCTTGCTAGAGCATTAGTGCATCGTGTCAATAGAACCTCGACCTGGGTTGATCTTGTGCTCGTCGTAATCTACTGCCGAAAGAGTAACTGTGATATTATTCGAAGAGTTACCAATCAGGATTAGTTAAGACAATTGAAATCGAGTGAGACGTTAAGTTCAAAGGACAATTTATTTGATTTCATCAGTTCAAGATCATTATGAGGACGAGTCGCTCCATCTTTCCGAGCAATACCCTCATCATCCTGCTCGTCGCATATATCCAGACAATTGTCCGCTCTCAGGATGCAATGCTGATTGTGTTGGTGACAAAGGAAGATGCAACATTGGAATCCAGGCTCGACCTGCAAGACATATATTGTCTCGACCCCGTCTTGCCCGAGGATCCCGACGAGTGCAAATTACGAGTCCTTTCGCATAAGGACGGCTGGTTCGCCGACAACAATATAGTAAGAATGTTGGGTGTCTTCGAGCATCCGTCTATGGGTACCAATTGTAGTATGTATTGGTACAATATGGATGTCAACGTGACCTGTTTAGATGGAGAAAACAGATATTTGGATCTTCCCACATTTCGAAGAGAATATGCTGGGGACTTCACCGTTGGCACCGTTGGGACCGATGGAAATTGCTTCCGATATGAATACGTGAAAGATTATTACAAGATAGGCCTAGAATACTATCCGCATAAGTTGCCGACAGTTATGATCGGGTATGGCGCAAAGCAGTGCTTCAGAACATCAATTGAGGGGAGACGCGCACGCAAACTTCATTGCGTTTACGACGGCAGGAGGAGGTGTAGACCGTCGGCCTAGAGTCTCTCGGAGGTGAGCCACCATCATGTGTACAAGAGATCATTGGATCATAACAATGACGGTCAGTATCATATTGATTTATTTTAAAATGGCTTACAATGGTGTTCCCTCTAGTCGTCAAGTATCTTATTCCTATATATTCAGTGTAATAAACGTCTACTTTGATGTATACCCTAGGAGTCTTCTGGAATTTCAATATTTACCCAGTGATGAAAAAGTCCTTTAAATACTTACATCTATGATTCAATGGGAGCAAGCTTGGAACGCCCTTCTCTACAATTTCTTCTACCTTTTCTACCATGTATTTTCCATAGACTCTCAATATTTTCTCGTATGATACAAAAAATATTACCGTTACTCAGTCTGATCCCATTTATCTGGAATCTTCAATTTGTCTAGTTGCTAGTGGGATAAACCTTGAATAATAAATGCTATAATTCTCTAGTCCCAGTTTTACGATTTTTGACCGATTTTATTTAGGGTTATTAGTTCAGTTATGCGTAGTACTGGGCACATGTAAGAATCAAATGGATATGGGTTTTCTGATCGCACTCGGAAGATACCTACATGGGCTCTAAAAGGCGGAGTACAAAGGGAGGCGTTCAGAATAGCCGTTAAGGACCTTTTGTGATTTGTGAAAACCAATAACTCGTTGGTTCGATATCACGTTCACTACAGAAACCGATTAGGATTGATAAGAGTGATTTGAGATGGAGGATCAAAGATAGTGGAACCGAAAAGTGGTGAAATTTAATAGAGAATGAAGAATGCACCTAGCCTACTATGAAATCCTAATCTCTTTACGTATGGAGCGCGACTATTGTCGCAAACCCTGTAGATCTGCCTCTGTGCGCGAAAGGCATCTTTCGTCCTCCTTCATGATTTAATTTGAATGCACTGATAACTTTGAGGTTTATGTAACATGATATATTAACACCTTTCCAGCGTAATTTTTCAACAGGAATTAAGTTTGCGTGGGTGGTATCTCTTGAGCTCTGTTTTTTCCAGGAAGATTAGCAACCCTATCGTCATTTGTCGAAGCATCTGAGTACTGCATTTACATCTGAATTAAAGTCAGTTTTATTTACTACCTTCTCGTTAATTTTATTCTTTGAAAATTGAGATTATTTTAACAAATTAAAGTTGCTCTCCTTTGATAGACCATAGAAATACAGAAAATATATTTTGTTTTTTATTATATTATTGCACATTTGACAGCGCGATATAAAAAACAAAATAATACAAGCCCTTTTGCATTAATGATTAATTATTTTTGAGCATAATATTGTAATATTAACCACCCTTTTGTTTACTAATTATTTTACACCATTGTGTAACACTGCATTAGATTACCTTGACGGCAGCGACGGTTGAAAATAGTTTGCTATAGAAATGCTATTTGTTATCAATGAACAAAGGGCATGTCCAACTCAGGATATAATAATAATCCTGCGATGAGTTAATGAATGAGGAGTATTTGAACATCTGAGCTTATTTTTGATGATAATCCCTGTACTAAAATGGACAAAGTGTATAGAACTTAAAATTTCTAATTTGAGAGTGAATATGTTTTCTATAGTTTTCTCCTTTCACATCTCTCTTGGCATTCCCAACGAGACGGTTGAACTTTTTCCCTTAGGTCAAAGGGGACCATGCCGCCATTATATACTGAAAACATTTAGTGGAAATTTGCGAAGAATAAAAAATAATCTGAATGGTGTTCAATCTCACGTAACCTTAACTCTAGACATAAGTATTGTTCATGAAATTTACAACTAATTTGAAAAAATCGGTACTCCTTTGGACAAATGATTCATTCATGGTGAGTGAGATTCAGTGATACATCGTTGATTGACTGTTTACAATTTCATTTCTTTTATACGAAATAGATCAGCTGCGCATATTTCCAATTTTTATCCAATATAAAAAAAATAACCAAATAACACATGTTTTTTATGAAACAGAGATAGAAAATATTGAATACAGCCTTCACCAATAACAAAGAGAGACTGTAAATGTAAGGATAGATCTCGAATGTTGAGAAATTCTTTCATTTGCTTTCCTTGATAAACCTTTATCGTGCTGATGTGTCTATAATTCCAACTACGTAATTCACAAAAGAAGATATTCTGCTTTACTATTGGAAATAAATGAATAAAAATGATCAATTTCTTGTATTTAAAAGTACTTTATAGAGAACTTTTAATCATATATAGTTTATATTGTCAACATTTATGATGAGGTAATGGTATGAAAAGGCAATGGAAAAACTTGAGGTTGGAGTCCAAGTGAGAGGCCATCTTATAAAATCGGTTAGATTCGCGGACGATCAGGCATTGGTTAATGACTCTTTAAAGAGATTTCAAACTTAGGTAGATACTTTAGAAGAGCAGGTTATTTGGAATGAGGCTAAATCATTAGAAGAAACAATAATGAGATTCTCTAGGACAAAGAAAGCGAAACTTGTGATTGAAGTTGAAGGATGCAAACTAGTGCACTTAGAACAGTTAAATTATTTAGGTAGCACACTAGAGGAAAACGGGCATCATAGCAAAGACATACGGACGACAGTAGCGCTAGGTAAGGAGGCTTTTAGTAATAGAAAAGTCTTGATGACGGAAGATTACAAATAATGAATAATGCATTCTCTGACAAAACTGAGTGACTTTAAATATAAAGATAGATGACAAATGTTGAGAATTTCTAGTATGTTCTTAATTATTAGACATTTCCTTTGCTCAATTCCCCTTAAATTGGGTATGTGGCTGTAACGATGGCTGAACTTGCTTCCCAAGTTTGGAAAACGACTATAGTCAACCATGCCATTAGCACCTGCCATACACCCTTGAGGTGGCTTTCAGGGTAATAAACAGAAGCAAAGGTATAGTCGCACACCTTATGCTTTAATTTTGGGCGGGGATGATGTCTCTAGTCCTATGTAATTTCCTTTGTATCTACTTCGCACTTTGAGATTCTATCCACAAATGTTTTCGTATTTGCAAGTTTTAAGCATTATTATTCAGCTGGAAACAAGTTTTCGTGGGTGGTATCTCCTGAGCTCTTTTTTGAGTTTTACAACCCGATTATCATTTTGCGCGGCATTTGCATTCTTCGTTTACACCTGAATATAAGTCCACTGTAATTTGCAATCTTATTATTAATTAAACACTTTGATAATTTTGAATAATATTATAATTAAAAGTTCTTCTGCATATTTTCTACACCTATATCTACATACTACCATGCGAGCCACCGCATTTGCGAATGTCAGGAGGGAAAGGAAGAGGGTCTAGGTCACCAGCCGTGTATTGATGTAGAGTTTTTGGAGGTGAAATTCTGACGATATTTATGAGAGTGGATTCAGCGCAGCTTAGTTATTGCCTTGGTAGCTTTTTGCGCGGAAAAAGAACAAGTTTTTGTACCTAGCTGTTAGGTAGCGTATCTCTCGATTTGAATTGCTTCTATCAGACCTAGAGATGTAGCAAGGCGTCATGATAATATTCTCCATGTCGCTCTGAAACACACCACTTCTGAATTTCTGAAGCAAGATAAGCCTAGCTTGCACACTCTAGGGGCTTCCACATTAATCACTCCATATGCTTTGAGGCACAATATGTCTTTGTTTCTAGTAGTTTTTAACGAACTGTGCTGCTTTTTTGTATTTTTTGAACTTTTTTTGTTAAATATTTATCACCAGTTTAACAAATGTTCGGGTCGTATTCGTGGTGATGCTTATGCAGTACGTATTAGCATCTCTCATTTCATTTTCATTTGAGGACCTTCCTACTACACGCTTTACACATCCCAGTTTCTTAATTGCAGTCCCTCATATGTTTTGTATTAGTGTTCCCCACGATATATTAGCAATAAATGTAATTCCAAGACATTTTACTTTATCTGAAAATATGCGACCATGTTCATAGATTCCTTAATGAGCTACTTTCGGCTTGGTAGCGCACTTTCTAGTTGCCCACTATTAAAATCGTATTCATAGATGGCCACTAATCTCATCAGCGCCAAGTGAGCCACTATTTTAGTAGTCGATTCTTAAACACTCTCTCGCCTTTTTTAGAGTTGCTACTAAATATGGCGGATCTATCACAAATGGTTCACCTCGGGTGTTCACCTGAAGCCATAATGGAGGTTTCAGGCGATAATACCAAAGGTACTGGTGGCATTTCTGAAGTCTAGTCTGGCGGATGCGAAGTGTAGTACTATTGTTGGATCAAACAGAGCATTTGAATTATTTTCTCTGTCTACGGGACCATGTTGTGGTACTCGATAGCGCTTCATTAGTATTCTATTCAACGAAAAAGGAAGATGTTAGTGAGATAGAAAGTTAGTGAGAAGAATACTGTGATTTTAAGCGTCGTAAGGTGATAATCACCTCTACTTCATATCGTGTCATGAGTGCTACGCCTCAGAGCATTATTAAGTGGACAAATCATTGTATGTATCTTGACTGTTTTTGATGGTAACAATTGCATTTTTACATTTATTGGGCCTTAATGCTGATCATTTGTATTTTATATGTTTACTCTACGAGAATACAAACCCATTTAAAAGAATGTGACGAGAGAAAGCCTCGTTTACAGTTTACAATTCTATATTAGTTTTCGTGACTAATGCATCAAGTGAGGTGCTTCAGAGTAATTAACTCGAGCATCTTACTGTTGTGTTGTCGTAGAAATATGTCTTTCATTGAGATTAAGACGTACAATTTATATCTTATGCATTATAATAATTTCACAAAGGTTGTAATTGCAATTGCGAGTCTGTTTACATCATAGCGCTGATCTGTTTACATTCTGCCGTAAATTCCTTTTTAGTTTCTTTTTGTTTTGGTAGTAGAACATTGTTAAGATTCACACAGTGATAAAAATGTTCTTCCGGTGCTTGAGCAGCTTTTCGCCACTTATTTTATTTTTTTTTCTTCTAAGTGGGTAAGTTAAATTAGTTTAGTTTTTTAAATGTTCATAATGGATGCGTGAAGGGACAAATAGTATTCAGATTATATAGTGACAATGTCCGCCGTACCGAGTGGATGTTCGTTTTTCGTCTACAAAATAATGGTTAGTGTTTGAATGTGACTATTGTTACATTTTATGTGTAAATTACAGTTATTTTCCATAACTAAAAGCAAACATTTCCCATTTTGAGTATATTTATGTTGACGGAACGCTGAACACCTCAGGAAAGTCCTGTGTTTTTAAAAATCTAACTGATAATTTGATTTGGTGCGATTGGGTGGAGTAATTTAAACTTTGAATAGGGGCCTATCATACCTGGTGGCAAATGGGCCCCAGATATATAAAGCATCGTTGTCCCGCGAGCTGTGGGCATTACTTTGGTGAGGCTCTCGTCGAGTGTTCGATGCGGAAAGAGCTGCTCCCGAGAGACGGACCCACGGCACCTTTTTCAAGACCACCGCTACCTCCGCAGCCAAGGTATACAACCTACCCAAAACTTCCTACCTCCCCTTATATCCGGAGTCTGCTTGTTTTTTACCAGACGGTCACAATTTGGGGGGGATTTTTTAACGACCGATCTTGTTATTTTTGTTAATAAATTATATTTGTTTTCCAACCTGAGTTTTCTGTCTGCCTTTCAACTCCACCGCACTTCCCGGGGCTGTACGAACGTTTCAATTTATGTGATAACCTTCGTACAAACTATACACTAGTTCCGCATTTCTATTATAATTTTTCATTGCAATATTCCTTCGGTTGAATTTTATACTTACGAGGAGAAGCACTGGACTTTTCCTATGTATTCTATAGGTCAGACTATACAATATAAAAAATATGTTTTCTATTTTTATTTCTTCATTGCACATTTTACGGCGCGTAATAATTAGCGAAAAATTGCTAACTTTGGTTTAAAGATTTTACTTGGCTTATTTAGTATAATATTGCTACATTTACCACCCTCTTGTTTACACATAATTTAACACGGTTGTGTAACATTGAACATGCCTACATTATCGGCAGCGATGCTTAAACCATTTCACAATAGGAACGCTATTTGTTATCAATGAAGGAAGGGGGCGTGCAGATTAGGATTTACTAATTATCCAACAATGAAATAATGAATGAGGAGTATTTATTAATATCCAGGGAATATTATATTAATTAGATAGAAAAATTATATAGCACTTTATATTACTAAATTTAAAATGCATATAATTTTTCTATAATTATCATCATAATATTTTTATTATAAATTTTCTATAATTATCATTATAATAGTCTTTCTCCTTTTACTTTCCTCTTGGCATTCCTAACGATATGGTTGGGAGTTTTCCCTAAGGTTCTAGAGGACCAAGCCTCCACTATTTATTGACAGCATTTCGTAAAAAAATGTCTCGTGTTCAATCATGCATAACCTTAATTCCGGACATATGTGTTGCTCATGAGCCTGACTCCCAATCTAAAAATGTTGGCACTGGTCCGGAAAAATGATTCATTCTTGGTGGGTGTGATTCAGGGATACATTTGTCATCGTAACGTGACTGTGTACGATTTTCATTTTCTTTATATGGAGTAGGCCAGCCTCGCTTAAATCCGATTTGAATCCAATCTTTAAATTTTTCACAAAAAAACCTGTTCCTATGAAAAAGAGATTCCAAATTATGAGTTTTGCATATACCGACAAAACTGAGTACATATCTGTGAATATAGGGATAGAACGCGAAAGTTGATAATTTCTAGCAATTCCTTTCCATGATAATAAATTCTTGTTCTGATTCGTCTACAACTCTAACCACGCCATTAATAAAAGAAGATGGATTACTGTAAAACTGTACGTGATAGAATTACAGTGTGAGACTTCATCTTTTTTTTAAACAATATAATGAAATCAGTTTAAAGCAATAATCGTATGAAAAAATATTCTACCTGTTAAGGTAGGTTTAACTGTATGTCAGAGAATTTCTTCCCTGTCCTCCAAACATTTTGGGGCACATCCTGCTACAGTATATCCTTCTTCGCCTCTGCATACGACCTACCCTTATTCATCCTGTGCATGAAACCTATTCTTCTTCTTCTCCTTCCCCACTTGCCCAACATCTTGCTCTCTATTACATTCCTCAGCAACCCAGCAAGCCGTTAACAATACCCTTCGGCCACATATCCTGCCTATCCCATATTTCATTTAGAAGTTTCCTTTCCTCGCCCACCATATCAAGTTCTTCCTCGTTAGCCTTCCATTGTGTGCATCTAACCTTCTCCATCCTTCTCCACACCCACATATCAAATGCCCGCAGCCGATTCTCGTCTTTCTTTCTGAGGGTCCATGTTTTTACCCTATACAACGCTACGCTCCATATCAAACTCTTCATCAGCCTCCTCTTCCCATCCCTACCTTATGTCCCCGTCATCATCTCCCTTCAATTACTAAACGCCTTCTTAGCCAGCGCAATTTTCTTCTGCTTCTATGCCCAATTTCTTCTCCTAGGTAACTTAGGTGCTCTACTTGCTCGAGTTTGTGACCTCCAACATAAAGCTCAAACCTAGTTTTACTTGTCCCCGAGAATTATGTTATTTGATTTTCGTATGATTTATCTCTGTTTCAAATAGCCCGCATTGTATTTCTAAAGCCTCTATAAAAACTGGTCGTCCCTTCGAAGTTCCAACAACAAATGCCTGTTCATCCGCGATTCTAATCTATTTTATACGATTTACTTCCAGTGCGACTCCAAACACTTGTTCTTCTTATGGCTGTCTTACCATCTCCTTAGCGTTTATGTTGAAAAGCAACGGCGAAAACGGTCACGCATGTCATACCCCGTGACCTATAGTGACCCACCCCGATTCGCCATCAGTCACGCTCACCCGCGCCCTTTGCGTCACCCAAATATTTCGGATTCGTCTCCAATCTCGTCAATCTACTCCACTTTTCCCGAGTAATTCCGTTAGCTTATTCCAATTTACCACATCAAAACCTTTTCAAAATCAATAAAGCATACGAAAATGCCACTGTGGTACTTTTTGTTTATTTCTCTGACTTTTATCATCGCCGCTATCTCATCCTGAGTTGATCTTCCCTTCCGGAACCCAGACTAATCATTTGCTCTTGTAGTTTTGGCCTTACTTCACTTCCTTCTATTGATTATTCAAAGTAAAACTTTGGTTGCGTGTGAAATCAAAGTAAATGTTCTACAGTCCTGGGACCATCTATTTGGAGTAGCCATTTTTTCCTAGGGCCCAAGCCAGTTTTATTTTCTCTGCCGGTGATGATAAGCTATCGGCAATGTTATCGGCCCGATTACTCAAAGTGTCATTTAATGTCATTTTTTTGTGCCGGGTTCTGGTGAGAAACCGCATTCAGATACCGGTCCGTGTGTGTGTATAAATTAATCATATTATTCTTTCAGCCAGTGGCACAATTCTTGTCACCCATACATTGGAAGTGAATGGGGCTGAGTACCTAAAAATTAGCTATCAAAGTACGCTGTCCAATTTCCTAGAATAGGCTTAATAGACAATAGATGACTACGTTAAAAAAGTTTTTTTTTCGCGATTGAAAATCATGTTTCAAGATATATTTTCATTTAGTTAGTATCATCTAAATGGAAAGAGGAAAATACAAATATATAGAAGGTAAAGATAAGCAATATATACAAGACATACAGTCCCCCGAGATTCCATTAGTCAGATCAAGAGGAATGGTTTTATATTTTACAACGTTCATGCTATAAGGAGTGATATTGTTTGCAGCGAAACTCAACATAATATTCTTTCAGGAGAGATGTGTGAAGAAGCGTGAAATAATGAAATGGAAAACATTAAGCATTGATAGGTACTACCTACCTAAACGATAATATTTTAAATATTACTAATTATGATGGAGGGAAGTGATGAAAAATATTCTTTCCGATTTCAGAATTTTCTTAGCCAAAGAGAAGATAAATATCAAAATCATTCATACATGAGCTTATCCAAAATAATTTCTCAATAGATGCAAGGGTGAGTAACTGTAGCATCCTTTCAGTCCATTAAGTCCCCAACGTGACATATTTGGATCACGTGGCAAGAGTTATCCACCGCGGTGACTAGGACAAGATAAAAATTGAGCATTTAAATAGTAAAATATGTCTATTTTGGAATCTGATGGCCTGTTAAATGAGTATATATGTATAATTCTTTTGTTTGGTTTTTTTATAGTTCACCAAACTCTCTCTATTTCATCGTCGTCTATTATGAGTGCGGCAATATTTAAATTCGATGGAACTGCTATGAATACTCCGCCGCCAGTCCTATCAGGTCTATCAATTTTATAGATTTATATATCCTGGCGGAAAAACTTCGCTGTCGGTAATATCTTCAGCAAGCCAGCTCTCTTTTCCAAATACTACATCTAGGCGCAGCACTCTTTATAATATCGTTACTTTTTAATAACGCATGTTGAAAGAGAATCCAGCCCCAAATTGTACGAATTTAAATCGGGAAGATAGTGAAATAAGTGTAAATCATGATTAAATTAATGTGTTGCAAATCCAAAATATGATTGAGTTATTCATAAATTGAAAAGTTAGAATGGTACAAATTGGTAAAGAACCTACCTCAAGTGTTTACTGTCATCCTTTTGTAAATTTTGCCGTATCACGTTAATCCACTGCTACCAGGGCGTTAACAAACTCAATAGAGATCACTGTCCTATGAAAACTAGCTAACGATCATGAGAAATATCTATAGAATTCCTCACCATTATTGTTAGGGTAAAATTACTAGATAACCTTTTAGATGTATCATTTGTAACAGAAAATGTTGTCAAAACGCAAAGAAAGTCCTGTATTATATTTATTTTTATAAGTTCCGCATGACGACTTCACTTAATTTATGACTTCAACACAGAGTTTACTTCAATGAGTTTGATAGAGGGGCATGACGTCACCAAACTTGAGCCTGACCATCGTCGTAATCACAATATTGCTACCTACTTTCCTTCTCTATCTATGACTAAAACACGAGAGTGAACCTATTAGTAATTATAAATTGAGATATTAGCTCAGTGGTGTTGAAAATTTATGGCAAGATTATATTTACTTTACTTACTTTACTTTAAAAAAAGGCTATTAAATACTACCCATATGTGCGATATTTTCAACAGAAGGAAAACTATTATTAATCCAAATAATGAAAAATTTACACCAATAATAAAATTTCAAGATGTGATCCCAGGCAACATTACAAGCGGATTATTGCAGGATAACGTTGTAAAAAAGCAATATCATTGTGTTAGTTCCTAAGTACTAAATCAAATCGCGGGGAACAGACTATTCGGATCGCCTTCGTTACAAGGTCGTTAGGTCACAAGAATTGCTTTTTTTCCTAGAGAATCTCGTTACTTTTGTTTACTTATGATTTGTCTTCATTCCGAATATCCAGCACTATTTCTGACGCATCTATTAAAGCATGACCTCCTGTTTCCATGACCAACCATTTCCTCAGCATAAATGTTGAAAAGCAATGGCGAGGTTTGCCCTGGTTATACCATAAGGTAAATGTACATGTAAACATACCATTTACATATACTGTCTCGACCCCGTCTTGCCCGAGGATCCCGACGAGTGTAAATTACGTGTCTTGGCATCAAAGGACAGCTGGTTCGCAAACAGCAATATAGTAAGAATGTTTGATGCCTTCGAGCATCCGTCTATGGGGAACAATTGCAGTATCCAGTGGTACAGATTGAATGTCAACTTGACCTGTTTAGAAGGAGAGAATAAATATTCGGATTGAGCCTCGGTTTGAAGGGAGTATACAGAGAACTCTGACTCCCTTGTGCCCGATGGACGTTGCAAAATAGGGGAAAAGTGAAAGTGTATTATAAATCAGGCCTTGTATACTATCCTGATAAGTTGCCGACAGTTATGTTCCTATATGGCTCAAGGATATGCAGCCTTTCGAGTATTAATGGGAGACGCCAACGCAAACTTTATTGCGTTTACGACGGCAGGAGGAGGTGTAGACCGTCGGCCTAGAGTCTCTCGGAGGTCGTCCTCAGTGTGTCACCATGATGTGTACAAGGGAACATCGGATCATAACAATGACGGTCAGTATCATATTGCTTTATTTGAAAATGACCTAATATGGAGTTTCCTTTCTCCTCAAGTAACTTTGTCATATATATTCATCGCAATAAACGTACAATTTGATTCCCACCCGAGGAGCCTGCTGGAATTCCATTATTTACCCAGTGATGGAAAAGCCCCTCTATATATCAGTTGATTTAATGGTAACAATTACAAAAACCACAACTTAAAAAACAAACACACACACGACCCGGGTTTCGACGCTTGAGCGTCATCTTTTGGTGCTTTTACGGGTTTCCAGAGTCTTATATATATGCTTGGAAGGAGGGGGGTGGAGGTGAGTGATTAGGGTGGTGTGGATGCGGGTTGGTCAGGAACAGTGATTGGCGAGTAGTTTAGCGGGGGAGGGGGGAGGGAAATTCGGGAGGCGGCTATGAGGATGGGAGATGAGGACGGGTACAAATACTCATTTAAAATCTTCGCATCAGGGTCTTGTAAAGTCTTTAAAATTTCGAGCTGCTGAAGTGAGTCAAGCACACGTTTGCGGTTTGCAAAACATAAAATGTCAAGATTAAAATCACTGTGGTGGTCATAGTTTAAAAGGTGTTTTTAAAATAGGCTAATTGGTTCACTTTGACTCTAACATTTAAGATGTTAATGGTTTGCGCGGGGTGTATCTCTTGAGCTCCATTTGTTTCCAGCAAGTTTTACAACCATATGATCATTTGTCGCAGTATTTGAGTTCTGCATTCAGGCTCGAGTTTAAGTCCTTTTTATTTTAAACGTTCTTATTAATTATGCTCTTGGAAAATTTAGATGTATTTAACAATTAAAAGTTTCTCTCCTTTCATTAGAAAATGCAAGCACAGGAAATATATTATTTTTTTATTTTCTTATTGCACGTTCGACTGCGCATTTACAAAAACGAAACACAGCGGACAATTTTCAACTAACTTCAGCTTATTTAATGACCATAATAATGGTATGTTAACCAACCTCTTTTTTACTAATTACTTTACTCACTTGTGTAATTTAGCTATTGTATAATTTGACGGCAGGGGCAATTGAGCAAATTTTGCCAGTGGAATGCTATTTGATATCAATGAACGAAGGACATGTCCAGCTCAGGATATAATAATGATCCAGAAATGAATCAATAAATGACGAGTATTTGAATATTTAAATTTTTTATGATGATCCCTGTAAATTGTTGGACAATGCGTACGGAACTTAATATTCCTAAATTAACAGTGTATATTTTAAAAATATATTTCTCCTTTCCCTTCTCTAATGGCATTCCCAACGAGACGGTTGAGATTATTCCCTTAGGTCTGAGGGGAGCAAGCCTTTGCTCTTTACTGACAACATTCAGTGGGAATTTTCGATGAGTAATAATAAAATATTCTGACTCGCGTTCAATTCCGAATAACCTTAACTCCAGACAAAAGTTTTTCTCATGAGCCTGACTACCAATTAAAAGAAGTTTTTACTCGTCTGTAGAAATGATTAATTCATGGTGAGTTGGATTCAGCGATAAATTTTTCGTCATCCCTTAACGGTGTATGATTTAATTTCTTTTATACGGAATAGATCAGGTGTGTTTATCGCCGATTGTTATCCAATCTTATAAATTATGACCAAATAACGAATGTTTTTACGAAAATGAGATCACAAATCATGAATAATTCACCCTTTGACAAAACTGAGTACCAGTTAATATAAAGATTGATCACGAATGTTGATTATTTCATGTATTTGCTTTCCTTTATTAAACTTTCTTGTGTGATGTGTCTACAACTCTAACTACGGCATTCACAAAAAAAGATATATTGCTCTTCAATTGGAAATAAAAGAATAAAAGATGCTTGGTTACTTGCACATCATCTTCTTTAAAAGATGGTAAAATCATATATCAAGTTAAGACAGTAATAAGGAAAAGTACAAATAATGTGATATTTACAGCTCAGCAGATATGTTAAGATCTAATAATTGTGATTGGCAACCAAGGAAAGTATAATTATATTGACTTTATCTTTGTATTAACGGTGTTTTTTAATTTATTAGTTTAAAACTCCTTCGATTAAATTGTGTTTCTGCGAGAGTATTAAATTTACTTCTTTTGCGTTAATTATTTGTTATGATGAGCTCACATGAGTAAATGCCTGCGAAACAAGCACTGTTCAAAAATAAGTCCTGAGAAGTAATGAGAAGAAATGAGTAGTAATATTATTGTAAATAAATTCCTATCTGAATTGATGGGTATAGTGCTCAGCATCTTGAAATAAAATATCAAGTTTTGAAATTTCGGATCCTAATCATTCAGTAGGCTTTCTTATTCGCTTGATCGAAGTTTATATAAAATAGATACCCCACTAAAAAAAGTCTCTTGTAAAATTGCATCATGTTTCACGTTATATTTCCATTTAAAATATCTCCAATAAAAATGAGAATAAACAGCAAAGATTTATTGGCGACAGGCCAGTATAATACACTAGTCATACGAGCACTAATGGTTCCATTGAGTCATTTAATAAGGAACGGTTCCATACTATAAAGAATTATTGTTATTAGAAATGAAATATTTTTTGCAAAGATTCTGAAAATAATTTCTTTCAGTAGAGATGGGAGATAGGTGATCATCAAGCTGAGATGAACAGGAGAGTTGAGAGAGAGGAAAGCGACTCTTTAAATATTACTTATAATGAAGGTGGGGAGTAACATTAAAAGTTTTGTGTACTAGTTCTATATATTATTTTGACTAAAAAGCTGATCACAAAACCCACATTTAATTAACCCTTAATAGAATTAATCATCAGATGAAGGGATGAGTAAGAAATTAACACATCCTCTTCAGCTTAAAAGTCTTCTAGCGACATAGCATATTGGTTACAAATATTACATGTGTATACATGTATAACGTATAAATAGCCAAAACAAATAAGGTAACTCTGAATTAGTTAATATAGTTACAGAAATAATGAAAACACCTTCGAAAAAATTCACATATTTCTTTAAAATGAAAGTTTTCGTTTCGAAAACTTAATGCTGCATACCATACGCATTATCTGATACACACTTTAATGCCCGTTCTTTTTATTTCGGTGCAATTTTACACGAATCAACCGAAGCAACATTTTTAAGTATTTGAATCTATACACGAGTACTCAAAATAGTAAATCGTGATCTATATTACACTTCCGAGATCTCAATCTTCGACTAATGAGATACTTCTACTTCTTCTTCTTCGTAAAATGAGCTTCAATTTTGAAGCATAATGCAGTAATACGTAGGCCGTTTGATATTATATAAATGAGGTTTGAAATGAAATTGAGCACTGAAAGACTACTTGAACTGAAGATGGAACAGATTGTTATGGATGGGAATCGCTTTCAACCGTCGATTGAAAGTAGGTGTCTTTCTTGTACCTTGTATCTAAAATCTTTTTTGTATATTTAAATGTGATTTTGCATTTAAACGAGGTTTTTAATATCTTAGAAATACCAAAATACTAAAGTAGATCAGATCATGAGAAAAAATTAAGGAAAATTGACTCTAGAACAGAAAGGTTTAAAATATCCTTTTTCTGCGATCGATAATTGACGAGAATGACTGCGTGAAGACTTTGAAGTATATTAGTTTACAAGTAGTGTATCAGACTAATTCATATGAATAGTATGCATTACATATTAATGTATGTTTATAAACTTACCGAGTGATTGTAACACCATGTTTTTTATATTCCCTGCTCTTGAGTCAAATTTTCATACTTACCTTATGGATTACTTTAGTAGTTTCTGTAGCATTTATAGAATACCGATAGTGTAGTGCTGGTTGGTGATAGTAAATTAATTCACTGTAGTTCAAGATGAAGATGAGTCACTCCGTGCCAAACACAATTGTAATGGCTTGCAGGGCAAGAAGTAGATGCAGATAGCTTGAGGTTCTTGATCCTACATGCCCATTGGGTCAAACATTTAGTTTTATCGTAACCATACCCCAGAAACTTTATGGGCTTACGAAATTCCCTGGATTTATCCGGTAATTCAAATACCCAATTAACTGAAGTAATTGTTCATATCATAGGAGGCCTTCCCTTAGCAGTAATTTCCTCTACAATGTATTATCTGCTGTCATACCCTTTGTTTTCCAAAGGCTTCTGATTTTTCCCGTGTGATACTACAAATATTTTCCATATCCAGCCTTGGTCTGAAGTCCCTGTAAGTTCTAAAGACTTGAAAATTGCTCAAAGGCCCTGTTGACGTTATCATAATCTTCTCTTTACAGTGTTATGAATACACATATCGAAGATATTCTTATTCTCCAAATATCTTTGTCACGTTTGAACTCTCACTATTTAGGGAGCATTGGAAATGTGTTATACACATGGACGGGCGAATGACTGTCAGGCTCATAGGGCAAAACCTAATGGGTGTTGATATCCCCGAGAAGGTTTCCGGGTAGGGGATCCTCTATTAATATATATATTTTTTCTCTTGAGAGAAGTATGATATATATCTCATCTTATGACGCTTTCGTAATCAATTTTTTGTCACTTCTATGTCTTTTTACCTCACCGATATATACCAGTTTGTCCTTTTCCTCATTGAAGCCTTTTCCGAATTCACTGATGTAGCTTCGGGAACAATCTTTTTCTGTTCTGTGTCACCAATTTATTTGTTGAACTTTGCAACTTCCAATTGTTTGATCCCGAAATACTACGCAAACACATTATGTGAGAAATAATTGCTATCGTCAACTGTGGTATGCTGTTTCAGATTATATGCTAGCCCAAGAAGCAGGACAAAAGTTTTCCAGCGTGAAATTATTAAAGTTGGCTGGATTTTACAAAAAACATGAATGAGTGGCTTCTTTCTTAACGGTAATTCTGTGAGCTAGTCACTGTTATAAATCCTGTACATTATTTATCGCTAAAAAATATAAAAAAATGTTATGTCCCTCTGTGAGATGGGCAGGTAAGGAGGCCCGGGAGCGCGGGCTTCTCAAACGGGCGGCGCTCGCTTAAGGGAGTCCACAATGGGAGTGTGGACTCCACATGTTATACGAAAAACTGCGTGCGCGACCTCTAAATATAATCCCATTCCAGAAATTTTTGGACACCTTATTTTCTCATCAAATTACAACACTTTAGACCGTGAGACCCATGACTTTCTTATTTTTTATTTATTTTCACTGTCCCGAATACAGCAAAATAGGCCCTTTTACGTCGGGTGTACAACAGAAAAAACGGACGAGACACAGACACCCATGTCCTGGGCAGATAATATTCTACCCAGGCGGGACTCGAACCCGCGACCCTCGGGTTAGCAGGCGAGGAGTTTACCTCGCCGCCATAGGGGCCGGTATTTTCAGACATCGATGCAAAATAAGACACCCTGGGAAGGGGTAAACTTTCTTATATATATCGCCATTTACCACACCCGCGTTGTCACACTCCAGCTCGTCTGTTTCACTCCAAAGGACCACAACCTTATTGGCTGGCGAATAATTGGAATATGATGATGGTCAAATTTTTTGAGACACCCCTTTCGTAGCTTCGGTGATACTGGAAAGACCGGCATTGAAAAAGTTCCCAATGATTCACTAATTTGGTTATTTTTTAAGGTGAATATCTCAGAAACCATTGCCTCCACAGTTCTATTACGGTAATTTATATAAAATGTACTTAATATGGAAGAAAAGTATGTTCCTGCCATTTCACTGAAATGAAGGAGTTTCTCAAAAATATTTTTAAAAGGTGTGTGACGCAAGTGGCGATTTACTCAATATTTTGCAGAATTAGCACTATGGTTTTACTTCATGTTACTAACAGCCGCCAAAGTGAAGAATAAACATTCCGCTGTGGCATCATTTGTGATTCAAGGGAAAGACTCGTGTAACCACCTAAAGAGGCTGATTAAACTCATATCCATGTCTCTACCGTCTACACAGGCGGCGTGTGCAACGCGTTAGGAAGAGCAGTCATGAAGAGCAGGAAGCGGAGTGAGTCCTTTGCTGAACACGAAAAGAGCTACGTTTTGCTGCGGCTGCCGAACGACGATAATTATTTTCTGGACAAATTTCAGTAAAAATGTGTGTGCCTCCGTTCTGAAAATACTCTGTATGGTCACAGTATCCACAAAAGTTGGTTAATATGATAATCACCTCACAGCACTTCCCCTGTGTTATTCAATAATTACTCCCAAACACCTACCCCGACTCAACGCAACCCAAAGTAGGGCGCGATTCTATTTCTTAATATAATTTTAATTATAATTTATCTAAATATGAAAAGAAAACAGATTACATAGTTATGATGATGTCACAGATTTTATTTTATATTGAGATAAAATAAACTATTTCTTAGGCCACAGCATGATTGCTTAAATTTTTTATAAAAAGGTATTTATTTAATGAAAGCATAACTCGTATGTATAAAAATATGACCTCATTAAATTCAACGAGGATATGGCATGTATTTGGCATTTGAATTTGGCAATAGTGAGAGCGTATTTGCAATGATTTTTTGTTTGAATACAAGTTCGAACTGTACACTCCCATGAAAACGGGTAGAAGACTGTAGTCTATAGCTGAACTTGCTCCCCAAGTTTAGACCACGACTATAGTCACCCATGCCATTTTACCCTGACATAAACCCATGTGGAGGCTTTCAGGGTAATGAGTACACGCAAAGGTATAGTCGCACACCTTATGCTTTCTGATCGGGGCGGGGATGGTATCTGTAGTCCTATGTCATTATCATTATATCTACTGCGCACTTTGAGATTCTAGCCAGTAACTTTTTTTCGAATTTGCAGCTTTCCAGCATAATTATTCAGCAGGAAATAAATTTTCGCGGGTTTTTTCTCCTGAGCTCCAATTTTGTGAGTCTTACAACCCTATAGATAAATTAGTTGCAGTTGAGCTACTTGCGATATTTTACGAAGCGCGCTGCTAATATTTGTATTTCAATATTTTTTTGGTTAAACTTTCATGTCCAGGGTCCCATATGACCACGGCGTATTCGAGATTCGAAGAGAATACGGTCGAGTTACCTATTTATTAAACATGAAAGTTAGCTTTTTTTTAATTAAAAGTTCATACCAATTATATTGCCTGAAATGCAGATTAAATCACATTGTATTTCGCATAACTTTTGCATTAAGCAACATTTTTAAGCATTTTAATCTATACAAAAGTACCCAAAATAACATACCATGGACTATACTACACTTCCGAGATAGAGAGGCATCATGATAATATTCCGTGACACTCAAAAACACATCAGTACTGAATTTCTCATGCAGCCTAATTCTATCGCGAACCTTCCTAGTCTCAAGGGGCTCCCACCTTAATCCCACTAAAAGTTGTGAGAAAGTATGTTTGCTTGAAACAATATTTTACGAAGCGCGCTGTTATTATTTGTTTTTCAATATTTTTTTGATTAAACTTTCATGTCCAGGGTCCCATATGATCACGGCGCATTTGAGATATGGTCTAACCATAGGGAAGTAGGATTTCTCTTTTACTTTTTCACCCGTACACCCTCCTATAATACACTAATAAACCTAGTATCTTTAATGTTGTGCTGCATATTCTTTGTATGTGTAATCGCCATCAGTGATTCACTGGTGAGATACTTCAAATTCCTTTTCGTAACACGAGCTTCGAATTTGAAGCCTAATGCAAAAATACGTCGAACGCATGATATTATTAAAAATGCGTTTACAATGAAAATGAGCTCTGCCTGTCCACTTCACTGAACATGGAATATGAAATTTATTACATCACAAGAGTACAAATCCGAATAACTTAAATCAACATTGTCAGTATCCATGCAGTGGTGCCAGTTTCAATGAAATGCTATTGATAAAAACATAATTTGAAATGCGTGAGAAATCGATTTTTTAAGTTATCCGCCAGACGGGTGAAATATAAGCGAATAGGTCAGTCTTAACAAAATCGCTTTCTAGCGAGTATATTTCTTATAAATATCACGTTATTCATTCTTTGTCGTCATTCACCAAAGGAGTGTCCGTTCTCTCCGACCAACCGGAACAACGCACGCGGTCTAGTCAGGAAGGTAAGAGATTAGGTTAAAGTGAAAAATAAAGATAAAAAAGCCAAACCTCCGGAAAAGTGTTCTCACTCAACTCCTTAATTAAGAGATTCATTTTCGTTCTTTTGATAGAGCGAGCAACAAGCATTTACATTTCGAATCATCTCTTGATCTCATCTATTTATTCAAGTAATCAAATTTCTTTCATCACAAACAAGACTAAAGCACATAGTAGTCGTATACTTTTCTACTCAAGTAAGCCCTGCCAAGAACATTAGCGCCTCGTGTCAAAAGAACCTTGAGCTGGCTGAAGCTTTTGTTCGTCGTTAATTACTACCAAAAGGGCAAATGTGATCTCATTCTAAGACTTAGCTATCGGCGCTAGTTACGCAATTGACATCGTGTCAGACGTTCCGTTTGAAGGACAATTAGGTTTGATTTAATCAGTTCAAGATCATGATGAGTACAAGGCATTCCAACTTTCCGCGCAATACCCTCGTCATCCTGCTTGCCACATATATCCAGACGAATGTCCGCGCTCACGATGCGATGCTTATAGTGATCGTGAAAGAAGGTGAAGAAACCTTGGGATCCAGACTGGACCTGGAAGATATGTACTGTCTCGACCCCGTCCTGCCTGAGGATCCCGACGAGTGCAAATTACGGGTCCTTGCGCCCAAGGACGGCTGGATTGACAACCACGACATAGATGAAATGGTTGGTGTCTTCGAGCATCCGGCTATGGGGACCAATTGTAGTATCCAGTGGTACGGAATGGATGTGAACGTGACCTGTTTAGATGGAGAGAATAAATATTTGGATCTACCCACGTTTCGTAGAGAGAACACTGGGAACTCTGGCTTCATTGTGACCGATGGCCGTTGTTTCAGTGATGAATACGTGAAAATGTATTACAAATCAGGCGTGGACTACTATCCGGATAAATTGCCGACGGTTGTGTTTGTGTATGGCCCGACGGATTGCGGCAACATCATTTCTGGTATCGAGGGGAGACGTGAGAACGTACGTCCTTGCGTTTACGATGGCAGGAGGAGATGCAGACCATCACCTAGAGTCCCACGGAGGTCGAGCTGAGTTGAGTGTCACCATCATGTGTACAGGAGAACATCAGATGATAAAATTACTGGTCAGTATCCTTTTGATATATTATAAATAACCTAATATGGAGTTTCCTGTACTCCTCAAGTCACCTCGTCCTATATTTCCATTGAACTAAGCATCTGCTCAGAAAACTACCCATTCTGGACTTCCATGATTTACCCAGTGATTCAAATGTCCTTTAGATACTTTAAATTTATGATTCAATTGGAACTATCATGGAACGCCTTTTCTCGACAATTATTTCTAATTTTTCTTCCCCGAATTTTCCGGAGACTCTCGTTATTTTCCCGTATGACTCTAAAAATGTTTGTTTCCTTTACGCTGTCTGGTTATATTTATCTGTAATTTTCACGTCTAGTTGCTCGCGGGATAAAGTTTATTGGACATAGGTCATAATTCTGTAGTCCCAGGTTGACTATTTTTACCGAGTGTAGTGAGGGTCGTTAAGTTAGGAATGCGTGTTACTGGGTGCATGTACTAATATAATGGATAAGAGTTTTCTGTTCGTACTTGGAAGATACTTATGAGGGGTCTAAACGAGGGAGTAAAAAATAAGACGCTTTGATTAGGTTTTAAAGACCTCTTGTGAACTTCGACCACCAGTACTCGATGGCTCACTCCCACTTTCATTTTTGAAAACGGTTTGAATTGATGAGAGTTTGAGATAGAGGAGCCGAAAGAGGTGAAATTGAGTAGAGAATGAAGAATAATGACTTAGCCAATAAGAAATGCTAACTATCTGACGACAGGAATGGCTTACATCGAAGCAGCGAGAGTATTTCCGATCAGGACCAGTGTGTTTGAGGAAGGAAGGAAGATCGGAACGGAATAATTGAAAGGAAGATAATAATAAACGATTCTCAGGACTGGGTCATAATTAATTTGCATGACGACAATTATTCAGGTGGTAGTGACCAAGAGTCGGGTTAGAATAAATACATAACTTGCAATTTATTTATTTATTTTTCTGCGTGTATTAAATCAAAAGAGAGTTGCATGCAATTACATGGAAAAAGTTACTGCTTAAAAATTACTTGCCAGTGACCTGTTAATGCCGTGATAGCCATTAAGCATCGTCTCAGTAAATAGGATAACTGCTATTTTATTTCTGCATAATGAAAGCCTTCCTCTGTAACTCAACTGATATAGCCATTTGTATATTTTTACTGCAAGTTCCTTTCATATTTGTGTAATATTTGATTTTAATGCAAACCGTAAGATATCGGTTAAAAATTACTAGCGCTCATAAACGTATTACACAGTGACAATTCGTATCACGCGCGCACAAGTTAAAAAAAGGTAAAATTTTAGCATTTAGGCAATGTAGTTTGGCTACCAAAGCACGTTCTCTGCCGTGCTCCGTCTATCTTCCCCTCCTTCCGCTCACTTCACTCCCTCCACTTGACCTTTTCCTTCATCAACGTAGAAGTGCGGCTGGTTCATTTGCTACTTCTGTACCGCCCTAATCCAGCACCCCTTTTACAATCCGCAGGTTCGCAACTTAGTTGGCTTGAGGTGGCATATTCTAGAGGTGAAATAAGTGAGATTTTTTTCCGGAACTTCGGTGAAAATGGTAAATATGGCGTCGAAAAAGTTGGAAAACAATCACTAAAATTGGCCAATTTTTAAGGTGAATATCTCATAAACTAGTGGTTCCAAAGTTTTATTACGAAAAATTGTATGATTCGTACTTAATATAGAGGGAAATCATGTCACTGCTATTTCCCTGAAATGCAGTAGTTCCTCGAAAAAATAAATTTGAAAGGTGTGTGACACATGCTCAGATTTACCCAATTCTTTTGCGCATTTATCACTACGGCATTTACTTCATGTTTCTTACAGCCGTTAAAATAAAAAAAATAACAATCCAATTGTTTTCTCATTTGTGATTTGGGGATGAGGTTCGTTAAAACCACCTTAAGAAGCTGATTAAACTCATTTATCTATATCTCTATCGTCTACATAGGTGGCATGTGCAACGCGGAAGGAAGAGCAGTCATGAAGAGCAGGAAGCGGAGTGAGTCCTCTGCTGAACACGAAAAGAGCTACGTTTTGCTGCGGCTGCCGAACGACGATAATTATTTCCTGAACCAATTTCAGTAAAAATACGTGTGCCTCATTTCAGAAAATACTCTGTATGGTCGCAGTATCCACAAAAGTTGGTTAATATGAAAATAACCTCCCAGCACTTCCCAAGTGTTATTCAATCATTACTCCCAAACACCTATACCGACCCAACGCAACCCAAAGAAGGGCGCGATTTTGTTTTTTAATATAATATTAATTATAATTTATCAAAATGTGAAAAGCAAACAGATTGTATAGTTATATTGATGTCATGGAATTTATTAGGATATGGCATCTCTTTGGCATATGAAGTCGGCAATAGTGACAGTGTATTTGCAAACCATTATTTGGTTGAATACAAGTTCCAACTGTACACTCCCATTAAAACGGGTAGAAGACTGTAGTCGATGGCTGAACTTGCTTCCCAAGTTTAGACCACGATTATAGTCACCCATACCATATTACCCTGATCTAAACCCTTGTGGTGGCTTTCAGGGTAATGAGCACACGCAATGGTATCGTCGCATTCCTTATGCTTTCTGATACGGGCGGGGATGGCATCTCTAGTCCTAAAAATATGGTCTTACCAGTGCGAAGTAGGATTTCTCTTTTACTTTTTCATCCGTACACCCTCCTATAATATTCTAATTAACCTAGTATATTATTTTTGTGCTGCATATTCTTTGTATTTTTAATCGCCATCAGTGATTCACAATAGAGGTACTTCAAATTCCTTCTCGTAACGTGAGCTTCAAATTTGAAGTCTAATGCAGTAAAACGTAGACCGCATCACATTATAAAAAATACGTTTGCGATGATAATGAGCTCTGCCTGTCCACTTCTTTGAAGATGGAATAGGGTATTTATTACATCACAAAAATTCAAATCCGAATAACTTAATTCAACATTGTCAGTATCCATGCAGTGGTACCAGTGTCATTGAAATGGTATTGAATAAAAAACTAATTTGAAATGCGTGAGAAATTGACTCCAAATTTTTAAGTTATTCACTGGACATGTAAAAAATAAGCAATTAGGTCAGACTGGCGCAAATATTTCTTATAAACACCACGATATTCATTCTTCGGCGTCGTTCACCAAAGCAGTCTCCGTTCTTTTCGACCAACCGAAAGGAAGCACGCTGTCTCAACTGGAAGGTAAGAGATAATGTTAAAGTGAAAAGTAAAGATAAAAAAGCCAAACTTCCGGAAGAGTGTTCTCACTCAACTCCTTAATTAAGAGATTCATTTTCGTTCTTTTGATAGAGCGAGCAACAAGCATTTACATTTCGAATCATCTCTTGCTCTCGTCTATTTCTTCAAGTAATCAATCTTCATTCATCACTAACAAAGCTAAAGCACATAGTAGACTTATACTTATCTACTCAAGTTAACCCTGCCAAGAATAATAGCGCATCGTGTCAAAAGAACCTTGACCTGGGTAAAGCTTTTGTTCGTCGTTAATTACTGCCAAACGGGCAACTGTAATCTCATTAGAAGACTTAGCTATCGGCGCTAGTTACGCAGTAGACATCGTGTAAGACGTTCCGTTTGAGGGACAATTAGATTTATTTAATCAGTTTAAGATCATGATGAATACAAGGCATTCCAACTTTCCGCGCCATACCCTCGTCATCCTGTTTGCCACATATATCCAGATGCATATTCGCGCTCACGATGCGATGCTTATAGTGATCGTGAAAGAACTGACTCGAACTGCAAGATATGTACTGTCTCGATCCCGTCCTGCCTGAGGATCCCGACGAGTGCAAATTACGGGTCCTTGCGCCCAAGGACGGCTGGATTGACAACCACGACATAGATGAAATGGTTGGTGTCTTCGAGCATCCGGCTATGGGGACCAATTGTAGTATCCAGTGGTACGGAATGGATGTGAACGTGACCTGTTTAGATGGAGAGAATAAATATTTGGATCTACCCACGTTTCGTAGAGAGAACACTGGGAACTCTGGCTTCATTGTGACCGATGGCCGTTGTTTCAGTGATGAATACGTGAAAATGTATTACAAATCAGGCGTGGACTACTATCCGGATAAATTGCCGACGGTTGTGTTTGTGTATGGCCCGACGGATTGCGGCAACATCATTTCTGGTATCGAGGGGAGACGTGAGAACGTACGTCCTTGCGTTTACGATGGCAGGAGGAGATGCAGACCATCACCTAGAGTCCCACGGAGGTCGAGCTGAGTTGAGTGTCACCATCATGTGTACAGGAGAACATCAGATGATAAAATTACTGGTCAGTATCCTTTTGATATATTATAAATAACCTAATATGGAGTTTCCTGTACTCCTCAAGTCACCTCGTCCTATATTTCCATTGAACTAAGCATCTGCTCAGAAAACTACCCATTCTGGACTTCCATGATTTACCCAGTGATTCAAATGTCCTTTAGATACTTTAAATTTATGATTCAATTGGAACTATCATGGAACGCCTTTTCTCGACAATTATTTCTAATTTTTCTTCCCCAAATTTTCCGGAGACTCTTGTTATTTTCCCGTATGACTCTAAAAATGTTTCCTTTACGCTGTCTGGTTATATTTATCTGTAATTTTCACGTCTAGTTGCTTGCGGGATAAAGTTTATAGGACATAGGTCATAATTCTGTAGTCCCAAGTTGACTTTACCTTTACACGGCTGGTGACCTAACACCCCCTGCCACACGCTCAAGTGGCGACTCGCGGGGTATAATGTAGAAGTAGATGTATATGTAGATTTGTAGCAATTTATATCACTCGAGAGTGACAATCACCTTAATGGAACCCATATGTATGCCGAAGTCGATTTGACGCCTCTCTAGATAAATCCGTATTTTATCTATACTTTTTGAAACTAAAGGGTCTTAAATTTTGACACAATGAATAGAAGCGGAAATAAGTCTAAGTGACGAAAGGAAACGGCAAAAAAAATAGCAGGGTTAGTCTCTCGGGTCCACCAGAGTACGCAGAGGGAACGCGGGGAGAGGATCAGATTAAGAATTGCAAACCATTCCCTTGAGAAACAGTTCATTCGGTCCTCTAAAACATCTACTCAACCACGCAACACCTTGTCCAGGCCTCGACTGCCTTCATACCTCCTTTAGCCGTTCCATCCGATTGGCGTTCCACCAGATGCAGGGGGTGGGGACTCCAGATACGCAGAAAGTTCTTGCAAGCTCAGGAGTAGGAAGGGAGAAGCTTCTGAGTGTGGGAATGCAAGTCAGCTAAGGAGGCATGCACACTTACAGAGACAATCTTAATGACTCTTCTGGTCCTCAATGGGAGACGAGATAGTTCACAACCTAATTGGGCAATGGGAGGCATGATAGTGCACAATCTAAACGACTCCTCTCTTACTCTGTCCACAAAGTGCACCGCTCAGCATAGTTCCCACGCCAAGGTGGTCTCTAGTGACTTTCGGGTCTCTGGTGTCTTCCGGGGCTATTAACAATACACTTATAGCAGCTATTTATTTGAGAGTAGGAGTCGAAATTACGCCTGTGAGCGTTCTAGTGTTAATATGATAATCTCTACGACAGCATTTCCCAAGTTTTTTTTTTGAATCATTGGTTCCACAAACCTATACCTACTTAACGCATTGCAACCAGGGGACGGATTGTTTCGCTATAACGCCATACTCTGCGTTAAAAAACTTATAACATAGCGACTGTGCGTTTCTGTTTGTTGAATTTCGCGGTATCATAACGTGAGAGGCGATAATTTAGCGTATAGCCGTAAATATGTTCCTGAGGTGGCGTTAGTACACCGAATTTGGCTTTAATTATTCTAAATAAACCATAGCAAAAGAATCGCAAACTTTAAAATCTTCCTCTTTCCGCCGTGTATTTTTTAAGCTTTCCATTTGTCGAAAACTGTAGTCCTGCCTGCGGGCGCCTCTGTTCGTATTTTTTTTATAACGATCCTGTTCTGACTTCCAATTATAGCGGATCACACGTAGCATAGGAAGAAACAGAATCGCGCTCAGTGCTAACTATATCTACATCTACATAATACCCTGCGAGCCGCCGCATGGGCGTGTGGCAGGGGTGTTAGTTCACCAGCCGTGTAAAGATGTAAGTTTTTGGGAGGCAAAATGGTGACATGTATTATACGAGTGTATTTAGTGGAGGTCAGTTTTTATTGTGGTCGCTTATTCTGCGCGGAAAGAACGAGTAATTGTACTCTTCTATACGGCATTGCATCTCTCTTATTTCATTGCATCTGTCAGACCTAGAGATGTAGTGAGGAGTCATGATAATATTCTCTATGACATTATATGTACGTTCGTAGCAGTTTTTAATCAAACGCTCTGCTTTCCTTTGTATTATATTTTTTTTAGTTAAATGTCTATGTCCAAGGTCCTAAATGTTCGCTGCGTATCCGAGGCGTGGCGTAACCAAAGCGAAGTAGGGTCTATCTTTTACGTTTTCATTCGAGGACCTCCCTATTATTTGTTTAATAAAACATAGGTCCTTTAATAATCTGCCCCATATGTTTTGTATGTGTAATACCCACGATACATAAGAAGTTGATGGTAATTCCAGGAAATTGATAAACAAGATATGTTCACTCCAACAACACTAATAGATACACCAACACTAGATAATTGTACCTTCTGCAAATAATCGTAATACACTACTAACCCTAGAACATAGGTATTTATCATAAATAATGAATAGAAGAAGGCCGATCACACTTCCTTGAGGAACACCGGATGTGACGTCAACCATATCAGAGATAAATCCATCAAAAGCTACTTTTTGCTCTCGATAACTGAGAAAGTCCCTTATCCAAATCACTATATTTCTTTTAACTCCGCATGATTGCAATTTATAAATGAGTTTTTTGTGAGGAACACTGTCGAATGGCTTCTTGAAATCAAGGAATACCGCATACCACTCACTTTAGTCAGTCTCACTTGGTGGTATTCCTTCAATAAAAAATAAAGATGACAACTTTTATTAAAACCACTAGATTTATTAAAAAAACGACCCAGGTTTCGATGTGCATTCACATCATCTTCAGATAAATGAAGGCCTATGTGCAGGCCTTATATTACCTGGTAATGTATACAATATAAACCCTGCACATCGGCCTTCATTTACTTAAAGATGATGTGAATACACATTGAAACCTGGGTCGTTTTTTAATAAATCTAGTGGTTTTAGTAAAAGTTGTCATCTTAATTTTTAAGGAATAATACGTCGTCTTGCTTTTTTGAAACAATTGATTTTAGGATATCATGATGTAAGAGCGCAAGGTGTGTCTAGCAGGACCTGCCGTGCTAACTGCTATGTAAGAAGTTGCGATTACACAGATAATATTGCTAAAGACAATGTGTTCGAGGATCTTGCATTTATGTGAAGTTAAATATATAGGCTGGTAATTTCCTGGGCCATTTCTATTTTATTTTTTAAATATTGGAGTGACGTTGGCTATTTTCCAGTCTTGGGGCACCTTGCCATCGGATAATAATTTGCTAAATATAATTTCTAAGAATGGTGCAATCTAATGCGCTAACTTCTTTAGCACGCGTGCATCCGTTAAACGGGGATAATTGCCAGATCGAATGGCCGGAAATATTGGACAGTGAATTCAACGTACTGTGTAAAAGAGGGAACAGCAGCAATGCGGAGCTTCCAGAGTTTCGCGTGGTTAATTCAACGTCTCGGTGGGTAAGGGCCGGTAATCAGATCGTGACCTATGTATCTTGCTTGAACGAAGTCTACGCGAAGAGTTACTACAAGTCCGGAATGAACAACTTTCCTGAGAAGAGGCCCACCGTTGTCTTCCGTTTCAAGACCACCCAATGCCGTGCCGGGATCATAGCTGGAAAACCGCACTCGTACAAGACCACCGAGGCCTCGTGCCGTTACAACAATAGGAGAAGATGCAGACCGGTGACAAGGAAGCAGGAGGAAAACGCCCACAATGTGGTCAACCCCAATCTTGAATGAGAGATTGTGTTGTGCAGTAACTCGACAGTAGTGATGAGACGCACAGGACAAGAATAGACAAGATACGAAATCGCGCGGAAAAGTATTGCAATGATTTTCATGTAGCTCTGTTACTCCGCAGTAGAAAGGTAGGAAGAATGTAATCAATAAGGTTTATTTTGGCATCAATATCTTTTAAAATATTATGTTTTCAATTATTTAAACGATAAGTGACTGTCATCGCCCTGTATAATGGTTCAAATTTAATATGTATTCCGAGATCTTTCTATGTATATGTATTTAAACGTGTCCAGATTTTCAATTGAATATCCTGTTGTCCTTTTCCAAGCAAATTTTTTTACAATTTGATGCAAAAGTAACTCGTTCTTAAATATAACAATGGATAAAACGTTGGATAAAATACTTTTGTGTCATATTAAAGTGGTATAATTGCAAAATATGTGTAATAGGAACGGATGTTTTTAACAAATTGAATTATGATGAAATTAAGGTACCACCTCATATCTTGAGTTTCGGGTATTCAGCAATAATTGTAGTAAAAATGCATCAACGCAAACGGAATGGCACCAAAATCTACTTTCATCGCTATAAAGGTTGCAGTCAGTGATATATTTAGGTTCCAAACTTCAGATTTGAACCTTAACTTTCGTTTTTACCGTTGAATCATGTAATCAGGTATAGCAGTCCGAGGGGTATGCATCTCTGATAACTGGCGAACGCTTGTTGAGAAATGGTCCCAAAATGGACAGAAATGGATGGAAATGGACAGATATGGATAGGAATGGACAGATATGGATAGGAATGGACAGAAATGGATAGGAATGGACAGAAATGGATAGGAATTGACAGAAATGGATGAAAATGGATAGAAATGGATAGAAATGGTTAGAAATGGACAGAAATGGACAAAAATGGATAGAAATGGACAGAGATGGATAGAAATAGACAGAAATGGAGAGGCATGGACAAAAATGGATGGAAATGGATATAAATGGTTAGAAATGGACAGAAATGGACAGAGATGGATAGACATGGACAGAAATGGTTAGCTATGGTCAGAAATGGATAGACAGGGACAGAAATGGACAGAAATGGACAGAAATGGATAGAAATGGCTGAAATGGAAATGCGGTGTACACTTATTTTAGAAGTTGCGAACCTCTCGTAGTAGTCTTTGAAATGATTGGAGCGATTTTTGTTTATGTACAAAGTTACGTCCAAATGTCCGTACGCGTGCCTATCAGAAGTAAAAAATGCATGTTACGGACTTGATTTTTTAACAACTTAATGCTATTTTAACACTCAGCCTTATGGAACTTAGTTCATACTTTGAAATAAATCCATTATATATGCATATGCTTCCCCCAAAACGCAATAAACGTACCATTTATATAATTTGAATGGTTCTTAACAAATATTATACCTCATAAACAAAGTCCGTGTTCACGTACGATTTTCCCTTGAATTTCAAATTTCTTGTCATAAATCCAAGATATAGCAATGCTTTAATTGAAACGTAATTATAAATGTATTTCTCTTATATTTTTAATTACAACTTGTATGGTGTAATAGTAGGTGCAATTCCACTATCACTTGGGAAATATGGAGAAAATTATGCATTTTAAATGTAAATGGCATTTTGTAAGAATGTAGTCCCCGGGAATGTTTTTTTAGATTTATCACACACTACAGCGACAGATTAAATAGTCATTGAGAAATCTTAGTTTGAAATAAGATAGCTCTACCTACCAATTGTGAAAAAAAACTCTTAGAACTCCCATTTAGGTTAATTCTAAATTGCTTATATCTGCTGCTTGCAGTTTTTTGCATTATCTACATCGTTTGATTTCTTTCTTGATGGAATTGTAAGAAAACTTTCCTAAAATTTCACAAATGGAAAACTCATTTGCTACGGATACCCAAAACTTCCACCGAGTCAAATTTAAAGTAGTTATATTAGCAATCATAATTTTCCCTTTTCCAAACTCTGACTGATGAAGTGAGTTTTATCTGATAAATTTGATTGTTTATGAAAGAATTAGATAAATAAATGATGAAATTAACTGTTAAATCGATATCACATATTTGGCCCCGGGGAGCATATAGAATCGTTAATCACGTATATGAAAAAGAAACATTTCTGCTATCACGTCTACCCAATAGGAAAATTTTAACTAGAAATGGAGAAGACCATGATTGCGGATTGGTCTGAGTATCGCATTGAATATCGCGAGAACACTCCTGAAAACCATGTGCGATAAGCTGTGTTCCGGGTTCGTTGAATAAAGCAGGCACATCTCGGCCACTACGGCTAGCCGATAGTGATCGTATTTCAACCGGTTAAGGTGTCGCACATTCCCATTAGGCTATTCATTCGTGTTTACCACTGATCGGGTATTGCAAATTCTTTGAATCCTATTTTCCTCTTGGGTTTTCCTTATTGCCGCTCACATGGTAATATTTCCAACTAAGAGGTGACGGCAGCGATGCGGATTCTAATATGTATACATTATTTATTTGCGATATAATACCTTTCCTCTCCAGGTCCGTTCTGATTCTGCCAACTCCAGTTTCACTATAAAGTTTAACAGCTGATGGCATTGTTGAGGAGATGAACCAGTTGATACAGTTTCCCATGGATGAGGGCCAAAATCGTCTATAGTTTTGCTGGCGCAGTTCCAATCCTCCTACTCGATTTCTCTCTTCATATCAGCACGCGTCCCACCGATTTCCATCCCATCCATTTCTCTCTTTCCACGCTTATTCTTCTACGAACTCCCACTAACCCAGCGCCCTCTACAGCCTATTTACCCTCTATCACGGTCCTTCTATCCATTCGTCCCACAATACCTATCCAAATCACTTACCTTGCCTCCTCAAAATTATCTTCAGAAGTCTCCGATCCCAAATGACCATGCCGAGCACATCCGCCGGGTTTAAACAATATAAGAAATATCGTTAGAAGGAATTCATATGCGCCCTCCTGTAGGATAGTGCGAATGATTATTTCCCGTATAATACGGCCTAAAAGTTCCAATCTTAGGCTAGAGTGTTGCTTAAACCCTACTTGTTATAGTTGGAATATATGACGGGAGTTACTCTTCCTAAAACTCCTTATAATAATAATTCATAAAAGTATTAAAACATTTTTGAGCTTTTACTATCAATATCAATGATTTAAGTCTTATAAAATACATTGGAAATCCGTGTAAACCGTGGGTAGGAGTCACTAAACGGATCACTGGGAACCTACGCTGTGTTTAATTAATTCCAAAAGTTCCGACATTAGCAATGAAAGGACGGGTTCCGAACGCAGTGGTAAAAGGGAGTGGTATTGGAATTTGAGAAAGGTATTGGTTCAAAACCCGGCAATTATTATCTTAAATGCGTGTAGAAATTTCAAAAAATATATTGGGAAATACTGCTAGAGTTTAAGAGATAATTATCAACTTATTACACTTTTAAATTTTAGAGACTTTGTGGGAGAAAATATTTTAGTCATACTTAATGGTAACTTCAACCACACCACATAATTTAAAACACGGAAAAACGAACCGGGTTTCTATACGTTCGCATCATCATCAGGTGCAGTCATCTCCTCCTTTTTTTCCCAAATACGTAAGAGTGTTCCCGACCTTTTGACCGCACCTGACGATGATACGAAAATATTAAAACGCGGGTCATGTATTTGTTTATTTTTTAATTCTGTGGAGTAGAAAAATGTACCATTAAATAAGACTATAGAAATATATCACAATGCTAATAGTACTGTTTAATTTGAAATTTTATTCCAAGATAATGGCTATTTTTCTTAATTCCGCTAAATGATCTACTTTGGATTCATGCACAACTAGGGGAAGGAACTACATTTTCTAACCATTTACATTTCCACACGTGTACAAAATCTCTATTTAACCACGAGTTTAAAATCCAACCAATATTCCTGGAGTTAATATGCTACAGAACATCTAGGAATCCACGATAAAGTCGGGGAAATTAGCTACAACTCCCTAGTTAGATCCTACTACCAATTATTGTAGTCATTATGAGGGAGGCTTAACAACGAGGTCAGAACACGCGGGTGGAGGGTTAAAGGCCTCCAAGAAAATGAAAAGGCCATTACGTTATTCTAATTTGTGTTACCTGCGCTTTGCAACAAGTGCGGTGGTAATCGATAACAGACTGTCACACAGTGGGCTATGTTGAAAAAAAGAGATGATAATGTTTATCTAGCTAGAATGAAAACTATTAAAAATAGTAGATCAGCTCCTAAGCGCCAATACAAATATTGGGAAATAACGAATACGGGCCTGACAGGACAATGTTACAACTCAAAGCACTGACCATATTAGTACGACAATAGAGAAATTGAAACGAGATTTTCGTGGAAGAATGAAACTGCCAATATCTTTTATGATGTTATGCGAAGATTTTATAACTGTAAAACTTATACATTTTTCCATTTAAATTTTATTTGATTTGCGGGACGTAAAGAAGAACCAAGAAACATGGATTTTTTGCGCCTACCTTTCAACATGTAATAATACAGGTTTAAAAAAATAAACTGCCTTCAATAGCCTAAAATCGTCTGTAAACTTGAACATATCAACTTTAAAGTGCGTTTTAATTACTGACACGAATAATAAATGTGGTTTAAATACTAGTTTTACTCAAATTGATCCTCTAAAGTGGAATATTAACATTAACTCTAATGCATCATTCTAAATCACAGCAGGTAAACTTCCACTAGAATATGGAAGCATATGCACGCGTTTGATCAAAACTCTACATAAGATGCGAAACGCTCTGGGTAATAGAATAATAGGAAATGTAGGTCTTACCGCTAAGTTATCCAAATTATTAGTGAATTACAGCCATCATTTCAGTAAAATTAGTTAGTTTCATGCTACTGGCGCTGCAGTTGGCTGTTAATCTCTGCAATTTTACCTACATTTTCATACAGCATCCCTTCTTTGCATGATTTCCTTGGCTCCCTTTTTGTTATCAGATTTGCATCCTTGCACACATGGACTAATTTGGTCGTTCAAAATATGTTCTGCACCATACGTAATAATGTATTTTTCAATGTACAACCCACCTCATATGCGAAATTAGGGTTTTTTAAATTTATTTAGTAAACATGAGTAACTAAATACTAGTCTTCATTACCGCAGTCCAAACAGAGCCACTTTTAAGATAATAAGTATCTGTGAATAGCAGGGAAATAGGCTCAGAAAGGAAGTCGTGCTATCACCTCTCGCACACTTGTTCGTAGAGGTGTGTTACGAGCAGTGGTGGTATCTCTCTTTCCGGAGGGTTGCTTTTTCGACTATACTTCTTCGGAGCTTGTCTTTTAGTTAAATCGTCTACCAAGCTGTACATATTTCCCGCTCTATTTTTAACGTTTAGGACCATGATTTACTTATTTTGCTAATATCTCAGAATTTTTCTGCCCTCGGAGAATACATCTCTTCTCTCCTTCTCAAAACTCTCATCCGCAACCTTCTCCTCGCCAAAAGTTCCACCTGAGATTCACATAGAGATGTGTTTCCCTCGAACACTGCGTTTAATTAAGAATCTAATCCCCATAGGTAATGATGACGCTATTAAGTATAGTCCATATCTGAGTTAAGTACATTTTGCATTCGCTCGTGTAGATCGGAAATATTTTACGTTAAAACTCCTCGCTTTAACAGGTCTGGATCGATGAGTAAATTTTCTTAAACTTATACTGCTCCAATTAATTTACCTACTATTCTACTTAAAGAGAACCCATCACTATGGGTATATAGCCTCCTTTCTGCTTTCATAAATTTCTATCCCTCTAATGGAGAAATTCGGAAAAATCGACTTTGTACGTATATTATTATGTGTAAATAACTCCTTCTTTAAGGAAGGGTTAGCCTTATGATTCTCGTTTTTGGTATTAAGGCAGCACTCGCACAACGCCTTTACCAAGTCGTAATTTGATGCTGTTATGATGGCTTTCCGGAACTTGGGATAGCAACTTTAAAATATTTAGCATATGCTTGTTACATTTCAATCTCTACATATTCTGCAGTATCTTTGTATCACTCGGTTTGCAATGAATGCTTTGGTTTCCTAGTAATTAAAGTTTCAATCCGAGTAACCATCGGAAAAAGTCCAGCAGTGCACTCAATAACCATTGCCGTTCATTATCAAAAAACGATGGAAAATAACGAATTTTTGTGAGGACATTATAAAGAGTGAATATTTTCTCAATTCTAAAAAAACTGTAACGAAATTTAGACAACTTATTTTAGATTGCAGGTGCACGGATGGAAAGGAAACAATCTTTTCGTTATAGAGTTTAAACCGAATCTTACAATGCATTTTTTCTCTGCAACGAATTTATTATGCATTTTTGAAATTGAAATAAACATTAATTTAATCTTAACAATTACAAAACTTTTCAAATGATTATGATTAAGTTACGTAATATCCAACTGAGTGCCGATGTGTACTTGAGCTATCCAGGGTATAGTCTGAAAGATTACATCCGCAAGTGCATAGAAATCTGTCGGACTACGTCGTCGCTTGGCAGCCACTGGAGATGGTTGCTTTTCTTGTGCTCCACCAAGAGCTCACTCTGTCCCCACTCGCTAACGAACGTTCTCCATCCCAAGTTGCACATGTCACCTACGAAAAGGGTAGAGATACGTAGCAATGAGGTGAATCTGCATCTACAATCTGGAGCAAGATCTTTCACAAAAAAATAGACGTTCACAAAGTATCTTAGGTAAAGAACCGAGCCAAGTTTTATCAGTTTATTCTAAAAGCATTTTGATAAAATTCATTGCTAAAGAATTTGCAAATTCCAATAGAAGATTTTTATCACAGCTCAAGTTCTCTCCATTTATTTTTTTCTAAGCTTTGCTAGATACGATCAATCACGAACAACTAGCTATGCTGAATATATTGGTCACGCGAAGAGAGACGCTACTGCCGTTGAAGATTACTCGGGTTTTAGCGGACGCTTCGAGGATCGAGTCGTTCATCTTCATCAAGGCATATCCTGATGACGATTGACGACTCGTTCATCGAAAAGTCGGCCACGATGGAAAGTTTTACCTAGTGTAAAATCCGAGTAATCTTCAACATTTTAATAAGCCGGGAAAACCTTAAATCTTTCTTCAGAAACGATACTGTTTCCGAAGCAAAATCGGTACAGTAAAACAAGAATACAAGGTATAAATAACAACCAACGTACATGAGTAAAATAGAAGAATTAAAGGATTCTAAGACTCGATTTCTTGTTTTTTTTTTAAAGATAAGGCTGTCATATTGATTCTCTCAAGTATTCTTTAAAAAATATTTGATAGAAAAACCAGAATATGAAGACGGGGCTTGACGAATCAATTCATTTTGGCAATTTAAGCGTCTATTAAATTAGCAAAAGTTAATTTTACAAAAGTACTTACGGTTACTGACATGACCCAAATTTCGTTTTTATATATGATTGCAGCAAACTGCCGAGGACGATATTCTACGGATTCTTGGCCGACGGTCTGCACCTCCTCCTGCCGTTGTAAACGCAATGAGGTTTCGGCTTGCGTCTCCCCTCAACTGCCGAACGTAAACACGAGAAGTCCTCATACAAGAACTTTACGGTGGGTAACTTATCTGGATAGGAGTCCAAGCCTGACTTGTAATAGACTTTCCCTTTTAAAAGGGCGAAGCAAGGTATTTTGCCAAGAACGCAGCTAGACGTCTCAGGAATCATTCGTCGAGCTCTGAGCTGACCCGAATATTTTTTCATTCCATCTAAACAAGTAACGTTGACATCGTTATCATACCACTGGATACTACAACTTGTCCCCATAGATGGATGCTTGAAGGCAGCATACATGTTATCAATACTGCAGTTGGCGAACCAGCCATCCACAGGAGCCAGAACACGTAATTTGCACTCGTCGGGATCCTCGGGCAAGACGGGGTCGAGACAGTATATATCTTGCAGTTCGAGCCAAGATCCTACGGTTTCTTCCTCTTCTGTCACCAAAACTATTAGCATTGCGTCTTTAGAATGGACTTTCATATGGAACAGTTCGACGTATATGATGAGCACAATGATGAGGAGAATGGTGAGAATGACAAGAGCGATGCGCGGAAAAATGGAGTGCTTCGTTCCCATCATGATCTAAAACACGAAAAAAACTCTTTTTCCTTCACACGAAACGTCTAACGCGAGATCAGATGCGTAACTTGTGCCGTATATCAGTGTGGTGCTACCTTCGTACCATTGCAATCAGTTTATTTGTTATGAAAATGCAACCACGCTCGTAATTTTGACGGAGGGGATAAAAGATCTTTAGGAAGCCACTTCGTTAGTGATTTTTTAGGCTGGTAAAAATTATTTTAGAGAGTACTTGTATCAGCGTACTGCGTTCACAACTGCGGTAACCAGAATGGCAACACTACAGCCTTTCTGGCGAAGTTGATCGAGTAATGAGCATTCAACAAGATACACGATTAATTTATATTATACGAAGAGCGGCTGGTGTTTGAATGACGGATTTCACAACTTTCATTGCCGTGTTACATTCATTACCGATGACGGGATAGAAAAAAACTTAACTCGTCACACATATTCTGTGAAACCTCTCTCTACATCTTTAATGAAATCACTCGGGACACTGATATGTTTCCCACTTGACCAGTACTACGAATGCTTCGTTGTGGAGACCTTATTAGAAATAATTGAAAGACTATTTACGTCACGTCCTTAAGGTCAGACGTCTTCGTCAATTAATTTAAGTCGACTAAATAAGAGTCACTTTCAATATAAATGCCATTCTATATCAAACGAGAACTTGTGTTCAACCAAACAACTTTGCAGATACACGGCTATTATTTCAGCAATTTAAGTGTCCAATATCTAAAATATCGTCGTTTAAATTTTCGAGCTCATTTGTAAATATGGGAATTAATTCGAATGAATAAATATTGCTACGACCAAATAAATGTTTCATAATCTCTAAGAAAAAATTATGCAATCAATAATAATATATATTATTCTTCTTCCTCCTTCCTTCAACCTCTTCTCCGGCTGTAGCTATTACGCCAAGTCAGCGTGTATTATTGGCACAATGCGTCCCTGCGGGTGTTATATTTTCATCTACGACTCCATTTTGGCATTGAGGATACTCCTGTGCTGCCCTATGCCCCTTGAGATATCGAGTCCGTTGTGGAGAACGATAAATACGATAAACGATATCTGATGGAATTCAATTTGACCTCTCTTCGTGGCAGTTTACCGACCCACTTCTAAGTGCTAAAAATCTATGCATTTATCACTAATAACTAAATTTATTTGTCTAACACTTGTGCACTTTGTGATTATGAGGGAAATATCAACAGAAACGGAGGAAGGCGTTGATTAAGGTAATTCAGATTAAGGCCTGAATCAGTTCAAGTCCGTAGGTTCGAAAGTAGCTGTAAGTAGCGGTATGCTTACGAGAAGAGATTTTTTTGTCTTGCATATCGGAGGAGCATATAAGATAGGAAGCTATTGAAAACCCTGGAAAATAAAATTTCATACTTCGCCTGCGTCACCAGATAGACTATATTGTCGGTCTGAGAGACGGGGCATCACCAATCCAGGGTTAATGGATAGCGTTTATCTGTCTTGGACTGCCATGATCCAACTATTTGAGTGAGAAACTGTTTGCTCGACATTCATTTTGATCTCTGAAATCTTCTCTCAGATTTGCCCTTGCCCAATTTCGTAAGAATACTTATGCCAATCTGGTTGTCTACTTTTGATCACGAGACTGTTTCTTCCTTGCTCCCTCTTTCCTACTGGATTCTCCCAGATTAAAATTTGACTCTTTTGAAGAGCCCTTGTTCTATTTTTCAACAGATATTGCTTATAAGGGGCATATAAAGAAGTTTTTTGTCGTCAGTATATCAAGAAAGAATGTGCCAATATTTATTGAAGATACACTTGAAGCTGTGTCCGCATACCTCAACTGCAATTAGCATTTTATGGTGTAATCACGGACGTCTTACGTTAGCAAGTGGTGAAAGGGATACGTCCACGTTTCTCCAATAACATCAGAGTTTTGGGTATTCAAGTAGTCCATTCACAGAAAATGCGATAAATTTATGATTACATGACTGCGTGCGGGTTTAAAAAATTAAAAGAAAACATTAGTTTCCTGGTAGAAGACACAGAAAAGTGTTGGATGGAAAAAAAAAATGGATATTATATTTAGGCAGAATAATGTCTGACTAAAAGACATTCGCACTGAGATATTGTTTACTACACGCTTTCAAAAGGAAGGATCTTTCATGTGAATACGAACGGTCTATCAAAAAGGAATGGAACTGTACCAAATATCTCTTCTGCATAATTGTGAACCTCGTGTGATATCTCAGAATCTCAGAAAAAGGATGTGTGAAATCTCAGAATATACCACTTCATAAAGGAGTTGAAGAAGAAAAGCATTGACTCTCATACATCTGAACGGAGGAGGGAGGGGCGTTGCACCATATGCGGGTATTGCAAGAGTAAATAAGATTAGGATCTCGGAGGGGAAAGGAATGGTGTGGGCTATTGGTGCAGCGGTGCTGACTTGCGAACATTTGGGGTGGCTCGAACAGTGCAGAACCATATCGTAGAAACACACAAAGATACACAAGATCTGACTCAAGTTTTGTTCAAAAAGGTCCTTACCATTGCATTTCGCATAGGGAGAGAGAGTTTTCCCGCCCGAAAAACGCAAATTTAGTTTCGAAATGATTCGGCGATAGATAATATTGACGAAACTTTACCATGTTAATTAACACTCCAAAAATATCATATTTAGAGGTGGAAAACATAAATTGTCTCAATTCTGAAAAATAAGTGCCTCCCTAATATGCGAGGGAATGAAGTATCATTTCCAGTTAATAGGCTGTGGTTTTGGCACACGTGACAAGGCTTACCCGCCTCTGGTTTGTGAATAGTACAAGAGAAGTAACTAATTCTTAATAGCGGCATCGCATGTTTGGTAATACCCTAAAGCATTACATGTGATTAGTTAAAAATGCATAGTATTTCGCTGCTGTGATTACGGGAAAATGAAAATTACATTGGATCAATTTACTCATTTTTTTAAACAGAACTTTTCATTACGTGTTAGCCGTGTAAAACTATAGTTGCCTGATTTGCACCTTAAGATCCATCTTTTTCATCTCGGTGTCTTTTTAGATAGAGTAGTAGTTTTGGAGCATTTGAATTATAATCCGAGTAGGTAATCTACGATAAATTATTTATCGTGATCTTTGCTATAATTTTGTAGTGTATTCATTCTTCATTGAGATACTCCAACAACGAATTCGTGGTCTATACTATAGTTTTGTAGTCCAATCCATGACCAGTAAGAATATTTTATCTTATTTAAATAGATTTAAAATAATATGGAGCAATGCCTGGCAACTTGATACGCTATTGAATAAATCTATTCTATCATCACATGAATTTAACAACAAATAAAGTTATGAAAAATTTAAGTATTCACGCAGCGATGAAAGATGTATTTATGTAAGGTGCAGCATGAAAAATTAAAGTGACATCGGTGAGGTGTGGACCACAAATCTTCAAGTTGTCAGTCTTGTGTCTGGGTAAAACATGTTTTGAGCTCCGGTATTACGAAACCGCTTCCTGGTGTAATGATCATTGCTTGATGCCGCACGATGGCCTCATTCATGACTGGAGTCTTCTTCCTCACTGACCGAACGGAATGCCCTTGACCATCTCGTAAAAAGAGAGCCATACGAGAGTGGAAAATTGAGATAAAAAGAAGACATGACATCCTTCTGGAAGACCTTTATAGCTCTTCTGCTGAAAGTGGAGGTTTATATTCATCCAGGAAACAGCGTTAGCAACACGCATTAAGTTTTTGACTGCGTCTCTTTCTCTCTCCGTGTTTCCTAAGTAACATTTTATCCTTCAATCATCACCAAAATTATCTCAGTCAAAAGCCGTTTTACCATCATCTACCCTACTAAGCCCTTTCCAATCTTTTTACGGATCGTACTTCTCGAAGGCATAATCTAGTTTTTATCCTTGATCACCAACGAAGGAACGGCTGTAAAGATTTTCAAAGAAGTTGCACACTTTTCTTAGTTAAGTGCCCGATTCAGCCTGAGTCGCTCCGTTGGAAGCCATCTGGAGTTCTTTTGTGTGTCGTGTCAATTGTAGGCCCAAACTGTTCTTCGTTGCCTACCACTGCTGAAAAGACAGTTGTGATATTATTTGAAGACTTTGCTTTCAGCATTGATTGCACACCAGCTTTTATCGGAGACTTTCAGTTTTAAGGACAAAGTGTTTTGATTTCATCAGTTCAAGGTCATGATGAGGACGAGATATCACATCTTTCCGCGCATTGCCCTCTTCATCTCACTCGTCGGATTATTCCAGACGATTGCCCGCTCTCAAGATCCGATGCTCATAGTGTTGGTAACAGACGACGATGAGACCAAGGTACCAAGGCTCGAATTGCAAGACATCTATTGCCTCGACGCTATCTTGCCCGAAGATCCCGATGAATGCAAATTACGGGTCCTGGCTCCAGTAGACGGTTTCTTCAGCAATAGAAGCATTAATGAAATGCACAGCGAATTCGAGCATCCGTCTATGGGAACCAATTGTACAATCGATTGGTACGGAATGGATGTCAACGTGACCTGTTTAGACGGAGAGAGCAAATATTTGGACGTGCCCACAGTTCGAAGAAAGGACTCACACTCTGGCTACATCAGCAGCAGCAGTCATCGTTGCTTCAGAAAAGAATACGTTGTGTATTACAAGTTTGGCCTGGATTACTATCCGGATAAGTTTCCCACCGCTGTGTTTGGCTATCGTAAAGCTTTTTGCAGACTTTCGATTGCTGCGGGGAGACCCGAGTCCGACCTTCCTTGCGTTTCTTCTTTCAGCGGTAGGAGGAGGTGTAGACCGTCAGCCGAACCCATAGCATAATCAAGTGTGCGAGTGAGCATCAGATCACGCCAGTAACGGTAAGTACAGTATTGTTTTACATTCAAATAGCGAAGGGTACCCTTTGAAATTCAACGGGTGTGAAAAACGTTTAACTTCTTTTGTATGAAATATACAAAGCCTGAGGAATACTGTCAGCGTGATCATTTGAGGAGTTCGTAACCAATATTGTACGTTGTGTTTGGTGTCGTAGACACTCTGACTGGTTTCCAGGTGCATTTTTACCATTACTATTCGCCTTATGTAAGTATTCTTGTACAATTAATTGCGTGTATAGTCTATTTAATTCCTTTACGTGCATCATTTACTACGTAAGTCTTCTCTCACATATATGTAGTGACCCGGTGATAACTACTGTGAGAATAAACACTGAAGAGTATAGTTGTTATAGATATACATTGAATTTATCGATTACTCCCCGAAGCAATCTATCATGGGGCCCTTGTAACTCTAGGCCCTTCATACATATACGGATTTTATTTCAACGTGTTAATATGGACGTGCAGGAAAACGTGATATTTAAATACTAGAGGCGTGAATATCCTTTGAAAATCAAATCTCTGGTTGTCAAAAAAATTCAATTCGTATGCTATTATTGATTTCAGAAAAAAAGTGAGATTTTCCAGCTAAAAACACGATTTTCAGACAAATACGAAGCATAAAAGAAAATCGATTGAAAGAATTAGAGACTTCTTTTATCTTCAGCCTATTTAGAGACTTCAGCCATCCGATAAAAAAATCCCAGTCTTCTATCTCGAGGGAAAGTTCTTATAAAAAGAAAAAAATGAAACAACTGAATCGAACCCAATACTTAACAATGATAGACAGCTGGTAGAGTCAGTAAGTTTTACGTTAGTACTATAGTGTATCAATGGCTAAGGTCGCATCCGCCTTTAAAACAAACCACATAAGGGCAGGGGAGCGAAAACTTAAATAAAAAAGAGATTCATCCCTCCTAATTGGAGCCGTGGCTTCAGATATCTCACTTCAATAATCCAACGAGAACCGTCGCGACGTTTCTACAGTGGGTGGTCTTTCCTCGGCGATTAATTCCTGGACAAGTTTATTTGTTCTGCCACGGTTTTCCCAAAGACTACCATGATTTTCTACCTCGCGGCTAGTCTACTTCCTCGCGGGAAAATCATGTGAGTCTTTGGAGTCTCAGTCCTCTACGTTCTTGCGAACAAGGTGCTAGTGGCACCGAAATATCAAAAAACTCTGTAAGTGTGTTCATTTTTTATGTTTCTCTGCGTTTATCGATTGCCTTCCTGTGGCCAACATATATATATATATATATATATATATATATATATATATATATATATATATATATATATATATATATATATATATATATATATATATATATATATAATCGTTCACTCATTCACTCAGACCGCACAGCGGCAAATATACTCATATAAATGTTTATACAGAAAGGTAGAAAGAAAGTGGATAGGAACACGTAAAATTTACAAAGACAATGGTGGTGTGAAGATGAAATGATGGCCGATTCCAAGCAGAAAAAATTCGACTGGACCGGGAATCGAACCACGGACCTTTGGATTTCGCGTCCAATGCTCAGACCACCAAGCTACCCAGTCTACTAAGAAACTGCTGGAATCGGCGGGGGGTTTATATGAACAAACACTCCCCAGGGCATGACCCACGAGAGCGGCCAATAGATGGCGCGCGGGCTGCTTATCACCCACCGGCAGAGAAGGAATGACATACACAGAAGGCGAAATGAAAGAATAACTCAAGCACACAGACTTGGGTTAGCGTACCCCGAAACGCCTGTTCTATATCTTTCACCACTGTCTGTGTGCTTGAGTTATTCTTTCATTTCGCCTTCTGTGTATGTCATTCCTTCTCTGCCGGTGGGTGATAAGCAGCCCGCGCGCCATCTATTGGCCGCTCTCGTGGGTCATGCCCTGGGGAGTGTTTGTTCATATAAACCCCCCGCCGATTCCAGCAGTTTCTTAGTAGACTGGGTAGCTTGGTGGTCTGAGCATTGGACGCGAAATCCAAAGGTCCGTGGTTCGATTCCCGGTCCAGTCGAATTTTTTCTGCTTGGAATCGGCCATCATTTCATCTTCACACCACCATTGTCTTTGTAAATTTTACGTGTTCCTATCCACTTTCTTTCTACCTTTCTGTATAAACATTTATATGAGTATATATATATATATATATATATATATATATATATATATATATATATATATATATATATATATATATATATATATATATATATATATATATATATATATATATATATATATATATATATATATATATATATATATATATATATATATATATATATATATATATATATATATATATATATATATATATATATATATATATATATATATATATGTTTATACAGAAAGGTAGAAATTACTACCTTTCTGTATAAACATTTATATGAGTATATATATATATATATATATATATATATATATATATATATATATATATATATATATATATATATATATATATATATATATATATATATATATGTTTATACAGAAAGGTAGAAATAAAGTGGATAGTAACACATAAAATTAACAAACACAATGGTGGTGTGAAGATGAAATGATGGCCGATTCCAAGCAGAAAAAATTCGACTGGACCGGGAATCGAACCACGGACCTTAGTATGTCGCGTCCACTGCTCAGACCACCGAGCTACCCAGTCTACAAAGGAACTACTGGAATCGGCGGGGGTTTATATGAACGAACACTCCCCAAGGCATGACCCATGAGAGCGGCCAGTAGATGGCGCGCGGGCAACTTTTCACCCACCGGAAGACAGAGAATGACATACACAGAAGGCGAAATGAAAGAATAACTCAAGCACACAGACAGTGGTGAAAGATATAGAACAGGCGTTTCGGGGTACGCTAACCCAAGTAGGAAATGACCCGTTCAGGGCATACAATCGTTCACTCATTTATGTGTTCCTATCCACTTTCTTTCTACCTTTCTGTATAAATATTTATGTGAGTATTTGCCGCTATGCGGTCTGAGTGAATGAGTGAACGATTGTATGCCCTGAACGGGTCATTTCCTACTTGGGTTAGCGTACCCCGAAACGCCTGTTCTATATCTTTCACCACTGTCTGTGTGCTTGAGTTATTCTTTCATTTCGCCTTCTGTGTATGTCATTCTCTGTCTTCCGGTGGGTGAAAAGTTGCCCGCGCGCCATCTACTGGCCGCTCTCATGGGTCATGCCTTGGGGAGTGTTCGTTCATATAAACCCCCGCCGATTCCAGTAGTTCCTTTGTAGACTGGGTAGCTCGGTGGTCTGAGCAGTGGACGCGACATCCAAAGGTCCGTGGTTCGATTCCCGGTCCAGTCGAATGTTTTCTGCTTGGAATCGGCCATCATTTCATCTTCACACCACCATTGTGTTTGTTAATTTTATGTGTTCCTATCCACTTTCTTTCTACCTTTCTGTATAAATATTATGTATATATATATATATATATATATATATATATATATATATAATACATGAGTTCATATGAGTTAACACAAGGTTTCAAGTATCATTATTATTGTCGTTTATAGGTGACGTGAGTGACGTGGCACGGAGAGCAGTTGTGAACATAAGGGAGCAGAGTGAGTCCTTTTGGAGCGAGAGAAGAGCAACGACCAACCCCGGTGGAGAGACGCTGATGCTCTGTTTGAAAGTTTTCCGTGCACTTAAGGGTTTTAATACTCAATGATAACCCTAGATAGTCCCATTGTCCTCAAAATTTGGTAATGTGATACGCTCTATGGCAGTCAAACCCAATTGTTTTTTTATCGCACCTTCCACAAACCTATACCCAACTACTCACACCCAGTTACTACGTGACAAAATTGGAAAGACGGTGAAAGTAATATTAATTATTAATAAACTAACATTTCTTTCATATCCAACACATTTATTTGCATTAAATATATTTACTAGCATAACCTTCATTCGGCCCCCTTAACGTAGCGCCGGAAGGCTCGTGGCGGTAATTTACCGCCTTTTGTTTTTCCGTCTTAATATTCAATTCTTCACTATAAATCATTATCGTTTGGATTAACTTGATGGATAAACATAGAAAATACGCAAAAATGTTAGCAATAGAGTACGTTTGGCGATGACTGTGACGAAAGACAGGCCGAAAAAAAGCTAGGACTATTCTGGTATCTAGTATTATAATGTGTAACTGGAGATTAGATGTCCCTCTCAACCTCCAGGATACCATCATGCAAAAGTGTCGCGCGCTTCTATGGATGAAGCGGTGAACTACCGCCCGCGCGCCCGGATAAAGGTTAGGCCAGCCTTTATTTTTTACTTTCACATGGAGGTTCGCTTTCTTTTCCTTTTCATTAATTCTTCGCTTTTGAATACCCTGATTGCAATTTGAATAACTGAAACAGTTGCTTAATTTGCATCTTCCGTCATCATAATTAAGCAAGCATTTCTGTGCTATACCACAAACATTCTTTTCCTAATATCATCCATGCCACATCATGAATTAAACACCAGAACGCAAATTCAGCCGTCCAGAAACATTACGCAAAGCAATGTTAATCAAAATACATAAAGGTCACTTGGGAGTCGAATACTGTAAATCGGGTAAGAAATATTTTATATTGGCCTGGAATGAATTCTTAAATTATCGATAAAGTCAAGCAATGTTCAGCATGTGTTACTTTCAGTAACGCTAACAGTAATTTGCCAATGGTACCTCATGATGTACCTGATTACCTTGGCAAAATCTAGGTGCAGATATTTTTCATTATGCAGGTAGAAATTATTTACTTATTGTCGATTATTATTCCAAATTCATTGAAACAGCCTTGTTTACTGATCTAAAAAGCAGTTCTGTCATTGATCATTGTAAATCTATTTTCTCACTTCGTGGAATTCCGCTTGTATTGATTACTGATGGAGGAAAGCAGTTTGATTGCTTAAAATTTTAAAATTTTGCAAAACAATATGAATTTAAACATGTAATATCTAGCTCGAACTACCCCCGTTCAAATGAGCTAGCTGAAAGGTCAGTACAAAATATTAAGAAATTGGTAAAGATAGCTCATTTCAGTGGATCAGATCCTTATTTGGCTTTGTTACCCTTAAGAAATACGGTAAAGAAAAATTGTCCTTCACCTGCTCAACTTTTATTTTCAAGATCTTGGAATACTAATTTACCTAACAGTAAAAATGCACTGAAAGCTAGACTTGTTGCAAATGACGAAGGTGTACTTAACTGAAATTTACAAAAGTCTATGTATTATAATAATATGAATTTCAAAAATTTAATGGAATTAACTGTTGGTGACTCTATATTGTTTAAAAAAACTACTGATTTGAAATGGCAAAGTGGTCGCATTGCTGAGAAATGTAATGTTCCAAGGTCGTATGTCATAATAGATGAATTTGGTAAAAGATAGAACCAGACAGTAAATAAAAGAAAATAATATATCTCAATTGAAATATTAGTCTCACAATGTTGAAAATGTACCTGGGTTATATGGTAAACACCCAGAAAAAGAAATTGTATCTGATGTTAAACTAGTTACTGAAAATGGATCTTGTATGGCGGGATATACAACAAAATCCGGGCGAGTGGTACGACCATCAAAACGTTTTATTGTAGAAGCTTAACTTGTCTCGAGAAAGGGAGATGTTATCGAACAAATGAAGGCTGTTATTCGTCACTATATATCTTGAACACTCGTTGTTAAGTCATCAGTCATAACCGAGTCACTGCTATGTAAAGCACATTGTCACATGATGAATAAAGACCTGATTTGGAAGTCCTCGGTCATTTAAAAGTGATTAACCTGCCACCACAACTGGAAGATATTTAAAAATTTAATGACAAGGATAGACCCAGAGACTTTAGTTAAAATGAAGGGGCAAACAGTTCCTTTTACCAATTAGAATTAATGGTAAAATAATGATAGTAGCGGGATTTTAATTTTCACAAAAGGTAAATGTTCTGCTGAAATATATAACAAATTATGGGCCCAGTATTCTTTGAATGCATGAGTTAACAAAATAAACTTGTTGTTTAAATCTATTCAATTGTTTTGTATATGAATGTGTACATTTTTATGTAATATAAAGCGAAATCAGAGCCATTATCATAGCTTAAATCGTGTATCTACGGATTTAGGACCTGGTCGGGCAATTAAGGTAAGAAAGTGATTTTGAGGACACGAATTTGACATAAATTTAAGGATGTTACCACGGGGAAGAATAAAACATGAATTAACTATGTGAACTAACCCTCTCTTTTTAGCGGTCAACTCCTTAAGCGGCCATTATCTCATGGTTTAGGTGGTGGCCACTCAATACTGGTTCCAATGTTTATCGATCTATAACGTTCTAAGGCGTCTTTTGATTTCCAAAATACACTTTTCTCGGTTATTTCAATGCTCATCATCAAGACCTTGCTATTTTTAATTATCTTTCAATAGCATCCATCCTATTATTCTTGGTTCTTCCTTAATTCCCTTTTCCAAATAGGAGTCTACAACGGAGATATTTTGATATCCTGTCATTTCCAATTCATTTTTCGTTGCTATAGCTTTCCAACTATTTTCAGTTAATTTCATAATGTCACGCGGATCATCCATGATTTCTCTACTTCTACCATTCCGAATTTTATTCCGTAGATTTGTTTTGGGGAGTCACAACGGAAAATTCACATCTAACTCTTCGAGAGATCTTTCTGAGTTTTTTTTATACAGCTTAACTTTACTACCTTGGGATGATTGGTAGATATTACGCTTCATTTTTAATTTTTTAACCCATAGAACAGCGTAGTGCAACGATATGGCCATTTCTATCCTGTATGTATCGCTCATGCATTTCTCTTTTTGATATTCTCTATTACTCTATTTAAGCCCTCGCTAGTCGCATTTTTGCGAGAGTTGCATTTGGTTTCCAGCGTCAAGCATGAGGTCTTATTGCATTCCGTAAACATCCCGGTGTGCTTTATCATCGGCTAACACTTCCTATCCCCATAAACCTCTAAACCGGAAACAACGGAAGTGCATAAACATCCTCTTAAAATCTAAAAGCAGATTTTTAGGGATTCAGGTAGGAAGGAAATTTTTTTATTAGAATCATCGGGAAAGGTTATACGACGAGGAGGAAAATCAAAGAAATTGACCTTCGATTGCAAGTCGCTCCGTACTCGCTTAGGTCCGCAAACTCAGCAACAACGTTCAGAATGAAATACTAGAGTATGTAGCACTTCTTCCACAGGTTTAATTTTTAAGGTACTACGCGTTTCAGCTGTCAAGCCAACATCAGCTACAAAGTTTTTTGTCAAGGAAGCGGTATATATACACAACTAGGAGGGGGAGGGGGAGAGTGGTGGTGAGCGAGGGGAGAAAGGTATTGGGTGGGAGGAGGGAAGTAAGTGGTAAGGCACAGGTAGCGAGTCAATGGCCGGTTTAGGGAATGGAATGGCTAGGAGTGGGGAGTGATTACAATTTGAAATTTAGAAATTAAACCTGTGGAAGAGGTGCTACATACTTTAGTGTTTCATTATGATATCCTTCCACTACGTCTCGCCGGACACAGTTACGAACAACGTTCAGTCTCATCCTGGAAGTGGTAGACGCGGCACTTACAAAGAATCCCCCAGGATTTCTTCACTCATATCCGTCGAGTTCATGAGCGTGGCTGCGTACTTATACCGGAAACACTACTAGCAACACGATCTCGAGGTAAACTGCGATAGCAGACGCTACAAGCTCGTCGTCCGTCGTTTTTCAACCTCTGACGTGATCGAGATCAACATGTCGCAGCTCTGCTCTTCATCATTCGCTTTCCTATTACTCCTCACCGTAATCTACTTCCCCACTTGTCGATCCCAGGATCCAATGTTTATCGTGATGATGACCGATCACGATGCCAAGGCCTCTACGTTTACCTTGCACGACATGTACTGCTTGGATCCTGTATTGCCCACGAACGACGCCGCATGCAATTACCGGGTCCTGGCTCCAGTGAACGGCTACTTCAGTGACACGAGAATAGAGGGCATGTCGTTCGACTTCGAATTCGAATGCCATCAACATTCCTTTTTTGGAATTCTTGCATTCGACTTTCGTGTACGCTTCGCTTTTTCCTAAAATTGGATTTTTTAAGCCCGAAAATCTAAATATTTTGCCCTATTATAGCAATAAAATATTTTATTTACCTGGAAACTTCAGCATTGGCAAGGAATGGAAACTCAATCCATCATTTGTGCGTTACGAACTCCTGTGTAGATACGAGGGATTCATTGGAAAGAAAAAAAGGTATAGCAACGGATGCCGGGCAAACCTATTTTTCTATATTTTTTTTAACACAGCGTGGCATATTTGAACAAGTAGGCAATATTTGAAAGAGCGGCCAATGATTCTCAAAATTCTACACTAACCTCTACTTTTCACTCGGTAACATATTCTTTGCGTGCACACGAAAAACAAAACGTCACGAAAATACTTCAGCTGCAAAACTCTGACTTGCACGAGATTTCCTAAAAAAATTCTTGTCAACTTGTCACCCAACATAGGTAACTGACGCTAAAATTCAGTAAATATTGAAGTCCAATCTACATTTACAAGATTCCTTAACCACTACTCATCTGCGACTCATGCACTTCCAACATCTTCAGAAATGACGAACCTTTAAAAACTTCAAATAAAAACAGCAAGCAGTCAGAACCTTGAAAAACCACACTCCGGATTATGTCGTGCGGCATGAAATGCTTCTCGCACAAACCTAGATCGGGATTTAAGGCACATAAGTTTTTTGAAAAATATTCTACCGATTAAGGCAGGTTTTATTGAATGTCAAAGAATCTCCTCCCAGATTTCTTTACATTCAGGGGTCTATTTCGCTCTATTATGTCCATTTACGACTCACCATACGATCTGCCCTTCTCCATTCTGTCCTTGAAACCTATTCTCTTTCATCCTCTTTCTTGCTTGCCCAACATCCTTCCCTCTATCACATTCTTGTGTAAACTCCTCCAGCCACCTACTCTGCCGATTTCAAATTCCATTCAAAAGTTTTCTTTCCTCGCCCGCCATTTCCTCGTCAGAACCCCCACAACGCTACGTTCCATATCAAGCTCTTCACCAATCTCTTCTTCACATATCTACACAAGGTCCCCCTAATCAGCTATCTTCTATTACTAAACGGTTCCTAAGCTAGCGCTATTCTCTTCCATATGTCTTTACTACTCTGTCCGTTTTCTTCCAGTGTACTTACTAAGTAATAAAATTGCTCTACTTGCTCGAGTTTGTGTCATCCAACTTTAATCACTTTCCTCGTTCCTGCGAATCCCATTAGTTTTGTTTTCTAATAGTTAATCTTCACACCGAATATACTGCACTACATTTCTCAAGTAAAAATTGATGCTCTTTGCCACTTCTCTCGCTTCACTGGGTCTAAGGGAGCCGGAAAACTACAAACTTGTCTATTTAGAACCATTGCACTCAGGAGTCGCATGAGAGAAAAATGTATGTTCCCCCATATTGGATTTAAATTACATTACTTCAATTTTTTTATTCAATTACGTACAAATACATTTCAAAAGCCTTATCAATGCTAGTATCCGAAAAAAATACCTTAAAAATGGGCCTTCGTAATGTTTCCACAAGTAAAATCTGGTTCATATGTAAAAGCATGGGTCAAGGTCCTTATGATGGTATATGTGGCGCTCTAACTCCGACGGAATCCCGCGGTCTCACTTCCGTGCCACTTCAAATACACCGGTAAGATAGCAAGCTAAACCCAGGCCCGTGTGATGAAACTTCGATACACCTGTTCCATCTATCGGCGAAAGTTTTATTGAAAATTTTATATCTGAATCTCCCCATCACTCTAATGTTCCATGTATACTTAGGGATAGCATGAAGAGTTCTAGGATTTACAGCCGAGTAAAGGGCTTCTCTCGCCTTTCAGCTGCTATCAGTGACCTCGTAATATAAGATCAGCCAGATAATTACAGCAATGAAAAGAAAATCACTGAGGAAAACCACAGCAAAAAGAAGTCCACATAAAGACATAATATTGAATGAATACTGAATATTCTAAGCTGAATAGGTTGTATAAATAAGCTGAACCTGAATAGGTTGTTAGAACTCGACATTAAGATTGAATATAGATGAACAAAACAGTTCAACTTAATTTTGCACTCTGAATATAAACAATTTGGATTAATATCCAAAGTACACACCCAAAATGGTCGAGGAATCACTACCACTAATCGTATGAAAACCATAAATCGATGAGAATTTGACTAGTAAAATGAGTATGACCAAAATCATCACCGTGGACATGCTTTAAATTTAGAGATACCAACAGCAATAGAATTTTACTCAAGGATTTTGGTTTGAAGATAACGAATTATCTTCGTCGAATTTACGCGATCAGGAAAAGATGATTTCCGAACGCCCTTAATAATTGGAGCATAGGAATAACAATGCCTTTTTCGCAGAAGGGAGGATTTATTTCTAAATAAAGAACAGCTTACGCGAAGAATCACATTCTAAAACACAATCAATAAAACACGAATTCCAAAAAAAAATACGAAACTTGTAGTTATTGTCGCCCAAAGCCTGCTTTCATAGAATATACCCGTTAAATCAAATGAAAGATTATCAAACGTTTTAACATTCTCAGGGTTTAATGAGAAGTTTCAATGAATTGTTATAGTTCGTGATAAAATTGAAAAATAAACTAAGGGGACAAATCAACAATAGCAGCGTATTCGAGTCGAGAAAATGCCTGCTCGCATCCGTAGAATACTTAAGAATCACCACCAAAATACACTTTCACCTTTTAAAAATACTTTCACCTTTGTAATATTACATACTCCAGAATACTTATCTTGTACCCACTATTTGCAGAGCATTTTCGGGGATTAGTCATGACCGCATTCTCAGTATAAGCTCACTTAAACACCAAGATTAAGCACTATCATTACTAAATTCATAACATGTCTACAAAGCTATCAAACTTATGCATAAAAGTATAAAGCGTTTGCCTACTATTCTCAATTATCTCAGGAGTCTCAGTTGATCCAGGAAATGCGTTACAAACTGGTTTCTGAACAATTATTATAATCAACTTTAATAACAGTGACAATTTTCGATATATTAAGTGATTGAAACGCCAAAATTTATTATGATTTCCAAATCTTTAATTCTGTTCCGTTCACGGAAAATTTTGCGTAAAATACTAAATAACATAGTCCATCGTGGTTACTAAAAATAGTTACTCAATCGGAAAAAATTTATCCAACGGGAAACGAAGATATTTTGACGAATTAGTGGTGGTTAAACAATTTTGCATCTCTTACCTTTGAATATGCATTTGGAGGAGGGTTTACATATCGAAGTCATTTCCATGACTGTAGTCTAGTCTTGCAAGTCGCTTACAGTCGACACTTCAACGTATTGGCATGGACTTCAATGGCAGTAGGGGTCGATATTGGAGGTCATCGACTAAGTCCGCACCGGCAAAGAAAAAAGGCTGGTTTCTATTTTGCCTGCAAGTTGAAAATCGATTCTGCGATAAAATCACATCGAATTTGGTGAAATATTGATCACACCAGGAGAACAAACGGATGTTTAAAATGTAAACAACGAATGCCTTAGTAGGAGGAGGACACATAGTTGCACGTTCGAATATTTCTTTGTTATAGAAAATATCATAAGCCTTTGAGTGAGGCATGACGTTATATCACGTCATGGTTGTCTTTACGCTGGTGCTGATGACGTTATATCACGTCAAGTGTTCTGTGAGTGTTCCAGCTTTCATTAGGGAACTTTTACTGGGCCTCCTAGTGAAAGCTGGGACAGTCACGGTACCCATGACGTGATATCACATCATGCCTCACTCAAAGGTTTAAGTGCTAAAGAATCCCTAAGGTAAGCTTTACTACTAATCTCTTATTAGATAACAGTTATAATTCTCTTAATCTTGTACTTGATACGCTTTTGAATGCAAAATAAATGTAATTCAAAGAAATTCATTAAACCCATGAATGCCTCTGGGACTCAAACAGCCTCTATCCAATCGAAGGAAAAATAAAGATTGAATCTTTTACGAAAGTTTGATGTACCTAGACTCTTTTTTGCCGCACATTAAACATATTTTACTAGAGCCGATCTATTATGGTAGAAACGATCACAGGAAGAAGATTAAGGAAATAGACAGCAGAACAAATATATTTAAAATGTCATTTTTTACCCGTAAAATAAGGGGTTATAATAGTTTCGATAGATCAGTTCTAGGATACTGACAAGGTTAAATAGGTGTGTTCAGTAGTGCTAAATACCTTAACATGATTATTAGCTACTAACCTCGCATTCAATCTCTAGCATGGTATTCTCTTAAAGGTTTTAGTACCTTGTGGTGCTATTTATCTCTCGCATTAATAATACTGACCCGTAGTTGTATCTTGAGTGGTGAACTGCATGGTAATATGTTCTTCAACGTATTACTCTCCTGGCTTCTGGTCTGACTACGTACCGTTGCCCTGACTGCTTTTGGTCTACGCCTGGCATCCGGGGGAACGTGCGCGGTTCTGATTTAAACTGAGATGAGTGCTGCATGCCTGGTGTGGAATCAGCCCGTGCTACGTACCCTAGTGGGGGCTTACACAATATTTTGTTGATGTATATGAACAGTGAATTACTATTGCCTTACTTTCGTCAAATTCTGGTGAATTTTTAAAATTACAACATATTGACTGTTGGTTTCCGTCATGCATTTGTTTGGGAAGATCTGGAAGTAACATGAAAGCAGAACGATGCCCTTCATGTGGCGATACAATTTAAGATATCGCTGCACTTGCAACTTTCATAGAATTCAGTTTCCATGTTTAAGGCCACCTTCTTTGTGTAAACAGCCGTATAGGTTGTGGTGGGTAACCAAGGGCAACAAATCTGTAAGTGAAATACGATTTTCGTGTGGAGTATAAGTGGTCTGCAAGTAGAATATCGATTTTGCTATAAAATCGCATCGCATTCATTAAATTTTGGTCACAAGACAGCACACGGAGTTTTATAATATAAAAAACGAATGTCTTAGTAGGAGGAGGACACATTGTCTTCTTTAGAGGACACATGGCCCTCTTCGTTTTGTCCTAAATATTTGGAACACGCTGAATTCAGCGTGTTCCAAATGGCCTCTACAGTTTGTTTACAGTTTGTAGTGAATATTTTTCGGGTGAATTTAAATCTCTCGCGCATAGTAATAAATTTTATAATTTACATGAATATTTTACGAATAAATATGATTCACATTACTTTGCTCCTCTAAAAGTAATTATTTTGCCAAAAAAAACTTCAAATGTATCACGGAACGTCTTCAACTTGAGGAACCGCCTTTTCGAAGGTACCTTAAATGCCGGGCAGGGAGGATTGTGTGCGGTTAAAATGTTAAGAGCTATACCGGTGGTATTTTAACTACTGGTAGCGTCTCCCTTGCCAGAAAGGTCTTGACTGAACCGCCAGACAAAGTGTGCCACAACCCAATGGGGCAGAGGGGGCTCTTATGCGTTGAGAAGCAGACCTCTCTAGGGGAGCAAACCCTGAACACAAATCCCGGTCCTCCAGGATGAGGGTATGTCGTGGGTCTAGCAACTATACCCTGTAAAAACTCTATATGCTATGAAGCCTCTAATGCCTCTAACCTCTAATATGCCTCGGATAAATCATGATGGATCTTTAACATTTCGACCTGGAAAACGAACACGGACATAGAGTATAAGGAAACTAGCGACTTGCAATGTAAGAACATTGCTGAAACCAGTTAAACCAATCTTTGTGCCTTTTTTCTACTAATTTAGACGCCTCAAGAACCCATTACATGTGTGACGTCGTTGAAATGCGGCGCTTATGTCACTATTATATAAAGATAACATATATTTTGGCTACATTTTATGCCTCACATACAATTAATGACTATCATTCATATTAAAACATTTAGGAAAATTGCATGGTAAGTGATCAGTTTTATACTTCTGTACAGTGTCAATGACATTGATTCACAACCATGTGATGCTAATTTGAACACACTAAAAAACGCTCGGACAGCGAGAATACTTGTGGAGCATATGCCGAAAATCGAATGTTTAGATTAATCATATATGCCAACACTGCGGTTTCTCTTTCATGATTCTTGTTATGGCACAGGTTACTTTGTAATTCATAAGCATGTGTTATTGGTACATTACTTGGGGAATGACGTTTAGTTGATATCATACAAGACTCAGCAATTCTTCCTGCCAACTTTTCTATCAAGTATTTACGTGATAACTCATGAAAGGGTACATCTTTGTACGCAACACGTGCATTCGTAGCTGCCATATATGATGCATTGTTAATAAGTCCTTAAAGATCAACAAAGAGTCAAAAACTAGATTGATCGGGATATGTTACAAGGAAATTTTGTATTTGAATCATCGGAGAAGAATGAAAGACGAGGAAAAGAGCACAGGAAGTGACCTTCGGTCTCAAGACGCTTCCTGCTCGCTCACCTTCACCGAAATAGTAAAAGCGTTCAGTCCCACCGTGGAAGTGGTGGACGCAGTACGACAAAGCTCTCGACTCCGGAGCCGTCTCCTGAAAATCTTACAAAGAAGCCCCCTTCGTCTCACATTCCTCGAAATATCGAGCGCGGCTACGTTCTTATTCAGGAGACACTACTCGCATTCCGACCTCAAAGCGAATTGCAATACCAGAAGGTGTGTGTTTTATTTTATTGGTGGTGTACTTGAACCTCCTCCTTGGTCCCGATCAAGATGTCACAACCGTCCTCTTCATCATTCGCTTTTCTGTTACTCCTCACCGTAATCTACTTCCCCACTTGTCAATCCCAGGACCCAATGTTTATCGTAATGATGACCGAATACGATGCTAAGGCTTCTACGTTCACCATGCACGACATGTACTGCTTGGATTCCGTCTTGCCAACCAGTGATGCCGCATGTAACTACCGCGTCCTGGCTCCAGTGGAGGGCTACTTCAGCGACACGAGAATAGAAGCCATGTCGATCGACTTCGAGCATCCATCAAAGGGGACCATGTGCCGAATCGAATGGCCGGAAACACTCGGTAGTGACGTGAGTGTGACGTGCGAAAGAGGGAAAAACAGGTACTCGGAGCTTCCAGCGTTTCGTGCGGTGAATTCCACGTCCGGTTGGGTCAGAGCCAGAAATCTGATCATATCGGAGGCGTCTTGCTTGAATGAAGTATACGCAAAGAGGTACTACAAGTTTGGACTCAACAACTATCCGGAGCGAAGACCTACTGTTGTATTTCGTTTCAAGACGAAAAATTGCCGTGCTGGTGCCGTATTCGGGAGGCCGGACTATTACAGAACCACCGAAGCGCCATGCCGCTATAACAAGAGGAGGAGGTGCAGACCAGTAAACATGAGGCAGAGGGAAAACGCGCACATGGTGATCAAACTATCAAGTGACTAACTCATTTTGCTATCGAGTTCTCAATTCATTATCGAGTGAACTTAAAAATTGTGACGAAATGGAAGGATACACGAAGGCTTTCCTTATACATGAAGTGATTTGTTTAGGCACAAGAAAATTAGAAGTCCAATTATTTCTTATTGGCTCCCACAATCAGAACGGAATATTCTTTCTTGGAATACTTTTTTAAATTTTTATTGATTGCTGGTAATGGTGGTAGGACTTTAGATTTGTGTTTGTGAGTCCCTAATTTTATCGATTGCAATTAGAATATGGTGATGTATTACTTGTGACTCCTTAAATTCAGCAGTGACTGTCATCATGTGACTAGGATCAATCATTTGTGCCGCGAACAGTTTACCATATGTACTTTTGTGTACGTAAAATGTAGTTTCACGGTGCCAAGTTCCATGCGTTCTGCTTGAGTGCATTCAGCATGCAATTTTATTGGCATCGCAATCTTCGGAAGTTTACATTAACCATATTTCACAAAAGATTTTCTAGTAATGAATTTTTCACAGCATTTGATTAATATCCCTGACATACATTAATGGAAGAAAAATCAATTCGTCAAGTTCCCAAGAGAAGCATACTCATCATTAAAATGATATTTTTCATACATATCAGGTTGTTTAATTTTGGAGTATTGGATTATATTTATTGTTTTAGAAGAATTAAAAATATCTCAAAAAACTCTTTACGTTCTTTATTCTCTTAAAAGAGCACTCTGTGCAAAGTTCCTGAATTTTTCATTTGTCAAGTGTTAAAATACCAAGAGTTGTAATCGGCTAGAAATAATAATTGAGCATTTATACCCAAAAGATTAGTGTGTAAATAATGGTTGACTGTTTTAATGGTGAATTTGCAGCGACGAAATTTATGCTACATTAAATGACCTTCATTTTCCAAAGGTTTTTCGCAAGAGGTGAATTCTTTATTTATATCTTCTGAACTAATTATCCGTCGTGAGATTTCCCATGTACACAAACCTCCTAATTTCCATCAAATTAGTTTTTTTCACACTATTTATGGCATTTCCTGATGTATATCTGTGCAATAAATGCTGCCTCAAAAGTAACTGTACTTCCAATCCAAGTACTTGTAATTTTTTAAATTTTTTTTGGGAAATGTTTGTTATCAAACGGCCTTTTTTGAGTGGGTGTGTGGATCCATCGACGGATCACACTGTTATGGAAAGTAAAATTCGAGAAAACCGAATCCTGATGACTATATATGTGGTAGTTATGCAGGATATTATAATTAAACTATGACATTTTTTGCTTTTGTTGCGTTCGCAAAAGATATTTACACGTTGCAAAATATACTGGCCTCCCATTCCCATTAGTGCTAACAGATATTTACGGAAGGACATGATTTCCACATTACCATCGTCTGTCCTTCGGCCTTGAGCGACGGATCCAGCGACCTTGTCGACATTTTCCTGTTCTTCCACTCCGGGAAGCCACAGAACATTTAACCTTGGCCTTCATGCTGCGTAATTTGAAAGAGTAAAAAAATGTCAACAAACGTAGATCGCCAAGGAAGCCGGGAGTTGGGAGAAAAAGGTATATAATATGGACAAAGCTTTGACACTAGATTATAGATATTTCGCTATCGCCATTGGATGAGTTCTTTCCAGTTTTTCGTTATAAGCTAAATCTCATATTCCCTTATAAGGTTTAATAAAGGTTTATGATATTTTTACGTTAAAACACTGTATAAAATGATCATTGAATAACAACGTACTCGAGGATATGTTTACATTCTTGCTCTTTTTAAATTTGTCCTGTGGTGAGGATTTTACTCGGTAAAACTTTGTGTACGTGGTTTTTCAATCACTTTTGTCTAATTGTACATACCCGTTCTTTTCCATGGTTGCGCCAAATGATGGCGATTGACAACATTTTGTGAATTCGAAAAGTACAAATTATATTTATCATACATTCATTGAAATACATTTAGGAAAATGTCATGGCATGAAAGCCTTTTGATACAGTTGTACAATTTCTATGAATTTTATAACAATATATTCTATCAATCAACAAATAAATTATTTGATCACACTAAACACGTTCGACAGTGAAAGTGCTTGTGGAGAATATATCGCAAATTGATTTTTCACCTGAATAATATATGCATATACTACAAAGTGGCAAAAGTTACTTTTAATAGGGTCAGTATATGTCTGGGGTACATAGCCAGGAGAAAAACGTCAATATAATATTATATAAGACTCAGCAATTTCTTTTGGTAACTTTTCTATCAACTACATACGTGATAAGTTATGAATGGGTACATATTTAACGTAACATGTGAATTTATAGCTGCCAAATATAATAATTGTGATAATAATTAACAGGCGATCGCAAAGTACAAGACTGGATAGTGTAGTTTCTTATTCAAGAATGTCTACTTAATATTTTGGCTCATTGAACTTTGTGACTGTTTAATTTTATTAGTTATGAATGATATCTACATCGGTATGTAAGGAGCAGAGAATAACCACCACCTTATTTTTTTGACCATGATTCAGAGCAAGCGTAATTCCAACAATTTTGATATCATAAAGTATTTGAGGAATATAATTTTTCTTTCATGTCTTATGCTTTATTGTAATTTCTCTTCTAATTCTGCTCCTGCTTCCAGATAACGTAATACCAGAGGATTTTTGTTGCTTTGCAGGTGTCATTGGTGTGAAACATTTGTCGTTGTTGTAGATGCGACATTTATTTTTAGTGAAGTATTCACTAGATTTATCACGATGTGATTGGCTAGACGTTCATTCTTAGAACAAATACGGCCATTGACTACGTAAGGTAATGTATGCAATGGTAGTTTAAGCTCTTTGTCCACAGACAAATAAAATGTTTGTCCAAATTTTTGGTTTGCACGTCATGATCTGAGTAAACAGACATCTGGGTTTTCAGGAAACAGCTGTTCGTTAGCTTCTATGTAGACTCTAGTCATGGCCACAAAGAATACATGTATTCTCCGTAGTTATGCCCCAGCCCGTAGCAAGAAACAAAATTCACTATTCCATACAAAAAAGCAAAGCTACATTTTCAGTACTCAAACGAGTTTCAAACGGGTCGTGCAGGTTGAGTCTCATTAAATTGCAAATGTAGTAAAATATCGGCGAATTTTATTTCTAGACGTGACTTTCTAAAAAAAAGGGTACATTCCACTTTTCATCCCACAAGCTGTGTGAAGGCATTTAGTCCTGACACCCCTCTGCTGTGCAGTATAATGATGAATGCGTCTAGCTCTTCCAAATTTAGCACAGATAACTCATCTCCAATTTTCCTAAAAGCTTTGGCAATAGTACACCACATATTTAAGTCGTAACACGCTCGTAGGAAATACACTGCCCTGCAGACCGCTTACTCGTTGGCCAGTGCCTCGTAGGACACCGGTAGGCTGAAAGTAGGATTCGTGAAATAAGCTTCTAACGTCTCTCCGAATTTTACGTAATCGCATTTTTCAAATAAGTAGGCTTTACGTTTCGGTTTTACAGTGGAATCTACTATTGTTTTCAGCGTCGTAAAAATTACTTATGCCTTCGAGGATATCGACGTGTTTAATCATTGTAGGGTACAAGGTCTAATATTTTATAACCTCTCGTAGGTTCGTTTACTATTTGAGTAAGAGAGTAGTGCGAAACTGTATTAAGTAAGGCCTCGCTTATATCACGCTTCCTTGACCTTGGCTCTACGCTATTGGTTTTCCAATTAATTTCCGTGAGGTGATATCTCTGTCGAGAATTTTCACATTTTTGTTAATTTTCGAGGAAGATGATGTTAACTGAGTTTATAAATTGTACAAAACGTCTATTTTGGAATCTGGTGGTCCATAAGAGAAACATATATGTATATTTCTATTGTTTTGTTGCTTAACGGTACACCAAACGCTCTCTATTCCATTGTCGTCTAATATGTGTGCGGTACTACTCAAATACGATTTAACTTCTATAAATACTCCGCCGCTAGTCCAATATGGTTGAACACATCCATTGATTTTATATCCTGTCGGAAAAAATTCGCTACGTTAATATCCTGCAAGCCAGCTCTCCATTCCAATTACGATATCTGAGTTTTCAAATATATGCTCAACTTCGGCACGTTTGTTCTTTACGCTACATAAATTTACTATCACTAAATTTACATGGCATTTAGCTTGAGGAATGTCGGTTCGAGGTTTTTTGTAATTCTGTGAACTATCTTTTTGATGTTCTCTGAAACCACTAAGAAGCGAGTTTTTCTTTAGAATTTTCGAAGTTTCGCAGCTATCTTGAGAGCGCGTGTTGGAAATATTTTTGCTATGGAAGTAACATTTATTTATTAGTGCTTTTCCTATGTTTTTTCGGCAATAAAGGCCTACGTTTCTCGGAGGCTTATAACGGGTCTATAATTTTGAATCCCACTGATTGACAATCGGCAATGAAGGCCTACGTTACACGGATGTACTGTTATTGGGTCTATAATTTAGAGTCCCACTAATTGACCTGATATACTCTCTAACCTAAAAAATACCTTCAATGCTCGAAAATCCTACGAGCAATCCGTTCTGACGCATGGGCGTTGTAATGCACCTCAGAACGGTTGAGGGGAGCACGGCACGATCTGAGCACCGGTCGAAGATCTGTCAAAATGACTTCGAAGGGAATTCATATTGAATTTGTAAAATGGGATGAGAATTCAATTCAGGTAAGCATTGACCATGTATACTTAAAGTACATTGACCATGATCATTAAATAATAGTCACTACATCATCCTTTACAGCACACCGGATGAGATGTCCCGGGTCGGAGAAGGCATGCTTTGCAACTGCTGACTGCGCCCAATGCTCGTTTTTGAGAGACCTTTGGTTTTCCCTTAACACTAGGACTATCCGACATCATTCAACGCCCAAAGCGGGTCATTTTGACCCACAATAATTAATTACTTAATTCCTCACATTGAAATCTTAAGTTTACATTTTTACGGTTTTTTATGCAATTTACCACTCTTTTACTTTACATGCATCGATATCTTCACCCTATGGCATTCATAATTTTGTCAATATCGATGATTTATGCGTGGGATTAGGAATCCACATGGGCTTTTGGCATTTGTATCAATTAATCGTTGTTTTCAATTATAATTTATTTTTCTAGCCTAAAATGACAGAGCTCAATAAACCATAAAGACCTTTTACATTATCGCGTATTTGTCTTTAATTTTTCAAATTTCGATCATAATTAACAAGCTCAAATTATTTTTTGTGGGGCAAAGTGGAAATTTGATGCAAAATTAAAAGCAACTTAGTTTTTTATTGTTGAAATGAAACATTTATAAACATGATGCTATTTTTTTATTCAATTCTTACTCCACCACTCAGATCAAACTTATGCTCCCACATATCCTCCAACTATAGCCCAATCTTCCTTGGCTACATAAACAAAACTTGCTTGTTATTTTTCGACTTGAGATTTTTCTCCTGAAAGTACCGCAAGCCGATAAAACGCATTATCCCAAGTCAAAATAAAATGATGTGAAATATTAAAAGATCTTATTCTTCAGTATGGATACTAAAAGTATATATGAACCAGGGTTTTTCTCAGAAAGTAAAGATTTATTGTTATACTATTTTTACATTTGGCGTTTGTCATTGTTTGTCATCCGAGGAAATGATATTTCAGCGGTAGGCAGGTAGTCATCACTTCACAATTGGCTGTTTAGTTGGTCTATTTTGAATGAAAATAGGATTAAGAACAGACGGTTTAGTTTTCCGCATGATTTAACTACCTGATGTACTCTCATCCAACGCACGAATGTATCGCATCTCACGAGTCTCACCCAATGGATTTCTATTTCATTTTTGAAATGAAATAGAGACTCAATACACCAAAAATGAGAGTTAAGTGGAAAACATATATCATGGATACATAGTTTTACAACACACTGCGGCGTCTAACAATATCCATAATAAAATTTTCACAATAATTGCATTTTTCATCATGAAGATCTATTCATCTCATCTCTATTTCATTCCATCATTCATTCGTGTTACTCATCATGGCTTTTCATCTATTAACTTTTCCTGATATGGGTCCACAAGAGGACTATTTTTGGTGGGCTCGAATTTTTTGGTAGGCTGATGTTTACCAAGTTAGGAGTTCTATATTAATATTATTTTCCATGGCCTTATTTATCCACTATACACGCACTATGTTTTAAGTTGGCCAATAGTTAGTGCACAAACATGCCAATATTAGCCTGCTAAGGAATCTATGAATATAGCCGTTCATCTTGTCGATCTATGAGTAATTTTTAATTTTCTTCTCTATTGAAGGACTTTGGCTCAATATGTTGTTACAAACTTCACTAAGCTTTATAGGTCATATTCTTGCTTTTTGTAATACTTTTAGCCCGCAGAGTACCTTAAAGCAACTTTATGGCCGTTTCATCCTGGGCTCATCGTTATTTCTTTCCTCCGTATAGTATGAAAGCATTACATTCGTAAATTTGTGGAAATATTCTATCTATTGAACTCTGTGGTAAAATTCTGCGCATATTTAGTACGTACCAAAAACGGATTTACATGCAGCGTCATCGAGATCGAGATGACATAAATTGGTCGGTATTATAAACTATGGTTGGTTGGTATAAAAATGTTTGTAGTAATTAACTACAGTTAAATTTTCACCATTACCTTTTGCAATATTTTCAGCGATCGATATTCATTTATTTGACAGTGTCGTCATTGCTATCCAGTATAAAAATGAATTCTTACTTCGATCTGTATACGAACATGTACATGCTTACTCTATCATTTACGTATTCATCTCAAATCACAAAATTCGATGAAAATGAAAGTTGAATAAAATCCACTAAAAGATTTTAAATTAGGTCAGCCAGGATAATTGGAAAAAAGGAATCTTCTTTATCTGCTCATTCAGGGCTGGAGTAGGGAACGACGAAGTGCATGTAAGAAGTTTGGATATGACCTTCGATCACAAGTTGCTGTGATTCGCTCACCCTCACCGAATCAACAGCGGTGTCTGTCTTTTCCTCTCAGTGGTGGGAGCAGACGCCAAGGCTTTCGACTCCAAACCAGTCTCCGAAATAAATTACTGCATGAGCTCCCTGAATTTCTTCGCTCACTTTCGCTGAAATCCAAGATATGTGTTTATGTAAATGTTCCATACATGGATATTGTAATCCATACATGAGGTTACTTGTAACTAAACTCAATACTCAGTTCCACAAAATTAAAGTTTCACGCCTTGACTACGAATCGAACCAATCACCTTTGATTAAATTGTTACTTAAAATCCATAAAAAATTTAAATGGGTTGATAGCCACCTCTGTTCCATAATCAGCCGCGTCGTTGATTATTATACACGACGTTTAGGTAATCACTGTATTGGTATGATCGCTTTAAGTGTCGCCTGTTTCTGAATTATAATGTCAAAACACCTTTTTCAGTTTCGCCTGATTTTGAATTATAATGTCACCACCCGCAGCATCGTCTTCACTGTTTTCCCCATGGGTAGCATCCACCTTCTTAAGTTCAATGCTCTTTATCTCAAGGCTGCGTTCATGTTTTTCTTCAGGTTATCCCTGTTAACCTTGTACACCCAACGACGAAACAAAGACGCGAGAGACCCATCTCAGATTTTTGAACATTATTTTTCTTTTCCGCAATAAACTTTGTCAAACACAGCGCATGCATTTGTTTCTTTCGACTCATTTATAATGCTGAGCTTACTCGGCTTCTGATATAAGAGAGCTTTAGACGTAACTTAATGAAAATATTCAGTATCCACACTGGTAGGATTGAATAAACGATAGTAAATGACATACCTTGAGAATGACATAAAGTGTCGAAACCGTGGTCGGTCTCCATTTAATCAGCGTGAAAATTAACTATTGAGTTTTCATTCCATCTAACCTGTATCAGCTGCTTGTGTACACTCACTCTTTCTAGGCCCTAAAAATTATTTCTCAAGCTCATGCTGGGAATTTATATTGAGTGGACACATTTTTTACATTTCGAGAAACGAATTAATATATTACTCGACATAACGCCTTGAAAAATGTGCTTTTCTTGTAAGATACTCATTTATACTTAATATATCACGGTGAGTTGAATAAAACTACATGAAAATATCCGCTACTCTAATACATGAAATCAGCGTGACAAGCATTTACGAAAAAATTCCACGAACGCTACTTCCTGAAACGCTTGCACAAGGCATACGCTGATGAGAAGTAATTTACAACGCTCTGCAGTGTCCTAAATATGAATTTTTAAAAATACTTCGCTGTTATCTATTTATCTTACGCTACTTTGAAAATATCTTACGCAAAAGTCATTCGTAAAATTTAATGCTCATCAAGAAGACCTATCTCATCTTTTTTCCACTTCAATTTACCCTGCTCTTCTTGTTTCTTCTTCTTTGTCCCTTTCCTAATCGGGGTCCACGACTGAACTTGTTTCGGCAGCCTCTTATTTACCATTTGATGAGTGTACCCCAAACATTCTGCATTAAAAACTTCCACCCACATTCAAAGATATCAGCTAAAACGAGTCTATCAGGCGACTAACTTACTCGGCTATTAATAATTTTTAGTCGCAGATTCCAATATTTTACTAATTAACACTTTTCAGTGATCTGCAAGGAGCCACTAATTTAGCGTAAATCTTTCGCTACGTTCGCACTGGAGTCTATATATAGGTAGCCACTGCCCTTAACACCGGGAAGCAGAACTTTGATATCCAACCACATAATGTTCTCTACATGAATTCCTATGCTATGCATTAGTTATGCTTATTCAATAAATGATAAAAATATAAGACCCCTGTTATAACATCAACCAATGAAAATCTACATATTCCATAGAGTACAAAAATCTTATCGTCTACTTTACTTTGAATCTTGTTTCAATCGTATTTTTTATGGATAAATGCAAAAATTATGCTCATTTCCCAATTTATGTCTTTTAATTTGATAATCACATGACAAATGTAAATAAACAATATCGATTTATGATTTAAATGAAATCAGTGTCGCAGCAATTACATGTTCTTTGTTTTCCCTATTTTCTACAATACCTCAAAAATATTTCTTTTTGATGGAAAATGTTGAAAATAAACCTTTGCTATTGGTTTCATAAATAGATACAAAGCCGCATAATTGATAACGGACGAAATGAGAAATTTCCAGCATTGTAAATATACAAATTATATTTATCTTACAGTGGCATTTTCGAAAGATACTTGATTTATCACATTATTCACATAACCGATTAATACCTTTATATCAGTCATTAGAATTAGTTGTTTTCATCATAGGCTCAAAACTGGAAAATATGACATAAAATAATCCGATAAAGAAGTCCAATAAAGTTTTTAAGGGTATATGTCTCAATGTAGTTTTTTGAATCATCGGGGAAGACTATGAAAGGATAAGGAAAGGGTGGATGTGACCTTCGTTCAAAAGTTACTCGTGATTCGTTCATGCTCACAAAATCAACGGCGGTGTCAGTATTTTCCTCGAAGTGGTAGGTGCATACATTAAGCTCTCGACTTTGAACCGGTCTCCTGAAAAATCATTTAAGGGAGCTCCCTGAATATCGGCGCTCACTCCAGTTGAAATCACGGACGTTTTTGCGTCCAATTGGCGGAGACACTACTCGAAGCACGAGTTCGCAGTGAACTCGGATACCAGATTCTACGTATTTCATACTATCAGTAATGTTTTTGTACCTCCTTCGTGATGGTGATATAGACGTCACAGCTCTATGCATCCTCATTCGCTTTCCTGGTCGTCCTCACCGTAATCTACTTCCCCACTTGTCGCGCCCAGGATACAATATTTTTCGCGATGATGACTGATAACGATACCTTACAATACCTAGGCTCCAACGATCACCTTACAATACATGTACTGCTTGGATACCGTCTTGCCCACCAGCGACGCCACGTGCAACTACCGGGTCCTGGCTCCAATGGACAGCTTATTCAGCAAATCGAGAATAGAGGGCATGTCGATCGACTTTGTGCATCCTTTGAAGGGGAACGAGTGCACGAACACGAGGTAGTGTCAGTAGCGTGACGTGCAAAAGAGGAAAAAAAAGATACTCGGAGATACCAGTGCTTCGTGCGGTGAATTCGACGTCTGGTTGGGCCAGGGTGCGAAATGTGATTTTATCGGATGCGTCTTGCTTGAATGAAGTGTACGCGAAGAGGTGCTACAAATTTGGACTGGACAACTATCAGGAGCAGAAGCCCACCGTTGTATTCAATTTTAAGACGTGCCTTCCTAGGTCCGCGGAACCTGCTTGGCAGTCGGTCGTCATGAAACGGAACGTGAAACGTTCTACGACTCCGGCTCCAGGAGAGAATTCTTCCATTATAGCTATAATAAAGCCGATTGTAAATGGGAGACGAACTTATACCGAGACTCCCAAAATGAATTGTTGCTATGACAACCATGGGAGGTGCGGACCTGTGCTGATAGGTTAACTCACATGTCAGTGAAATCCATTGGTTAAAAGTGAGTTTTTTTTTAAGTGATACTAGAACTCTATGGCAATACAACAGGAAATATAAGATTAGCAAAAGCAGGTTGTTTGACATTACGTAGGAATAGGTAGAATTCGATTTTTATTTACTCACATAGTCACGGAGGAGAGTCAAGATTACAATAATATAAGAGAGCATTGTCGATGACACATTTTTTCACATAAGTAATTCAGTCGTGGACATGGACCGTTTGATGCCGAGGTTTTAGGGAGAGTTAACTCCATTCGGTAGTGTTACAGGCTAAACTCTGAGGAGAGCAATTAGCTAACGATCAGGTATCTGTTTATGGTAGAGAATTTATTAATACTTTATTCAGTTGTAAAACTTGTCTGCAATTTTTTTCTATTCCATTTTTCTCATAGTTGGTAATTATTTTTGGAAAATCAAATTGAAAAGAAATAATTATACGTCAATGTTTTCGTAATGAATGAATGTATTAGACGAGCAGCTAGTGTATCAAAATCGAATGTTTTCGTATGCATTTTTACCTTCTTTTTCGTATTTAAAAGATATGACATAAATAATCATTCGTTTTAGTGTAAAATATTAATTTGTACCATCTATTCCTTGCAAAGGATTTCTAATTATTCTATATTAGCGATGCAAGCCAAAAGTTATAATCGGCTACTGAAAATCATGTAGCATCTGAATCTAAAAGGTTAATGCGCAAATAACAAGTGGCATTATTACTATAGGGCTTATTTTCTATGCGTAAGATTTCGCTATTTTGGGATAGACTCTGCACTTACTTGTACACTGACATGGATGTATTCTGTCAATTGGAATAAAACTGCAAATTTTGCTATGTCCTCAACATCGGGAATATTTTCATCGTATGCATTAAACGACCTATAGCCTAACACGTCGGGGTAATTTTTAACTAATGTTTTGCCTTCTTTCCATGTTTTATAAAAAAAGTCATTGTATGATTGTTGTTATTATTTACCTATGAGACCTCTCCCTGGAGAATTATTTATCATGTCTTCAAAGCTGCGCGTTAAATGTGACGATGTGCTGGATATAATCATATCGCTTAAGAATACTGACGGTATGTACGTCAATGACAAAACAATGATGCACAAAATTACTGCACGGTGAAGTTCCTACGCGTTTCGATTTCCTTAAAACCAGTAAATGACCCTTTCCATTTTCTACAGGTGTTTATTAAAGTTATTCCTTTACATGCCTGCCCTATCCTAATTATCCGTCTAGAGACTTACTTATACATTGACATGGACGCATTTTGAGCTCCGTTTCGTTGAAATAAATCACCAATTTTTCTATGTCTTCATCATTTTTTTAGTTTTATAACCAAAGTTCAACGACTTTTTTATTACCCTATTATTAAATATGTAAATTAAATGTAATGAAAGCACTAGGTTTCCAAGGGTGAAAATAGATGAAAGATTTATCTTGATTTTCAGACAGACGTCTAATTGACTTTGTCACAAATGGACAAATTGAATTATTATCTACTCAAAAGGCATAAGTACTTGAGCCATAGCTCGGTAACTAAGGATTCGCGACCTCATCTTGATAGGACAAAAATGCTTGAAATCGCTTCTCTTACCTCCTCCACGGTTATCAAACTTTCCTCCTGAATCAACCTGTATAGTCAACGTACTAACTCGAAATTCGAGTCACCTTTCTGAGTTGGAAAACTCTGTTGTGTGTGTGTATTTGGGAGGGAATGGAGGGGGATAGTGAGGCGAGATTGGCGGGAGAAATCAGCTGACGGATGCGGCGGTTCGCGCTTCACACGGTGCCGCGTGTGTTGTGGTGAGCGTGACTTTACAGCGCCCTAAAACGTGTATTATATTTAAGCCCTTGAATATTTAAAAAATCTAGATTAAATTTTAATCACAGATTAAGGAAATGTATCGTGTGATTAGTCATGACATTGAAGTCGTTTTTAATCAAAACGTAATATACTCATAACATTAGTAAAGCGCTCATTATTTTATCCATTAATATCTCATCTGCATCTGCATAATACTCTGCGAGCCACCGCATGGGTGTGTGGCAGGGGTGTGTTAGGACAGCAGCCGTGTAAAGATGTAAGGGATAAAGTTTTGGTAGGTGAAATGGTGACGTGTATTATGGGAGTGCATTAAGTGGAGATCACTTTTTTATTATGCTCGCTTATTGTGCTCGGAAAAAAGGAGTTTCTGTGCCAATCTGTTCGGTAGGTTATCTCTCTTATTTTGTTGCTTCTATCAAACCTAGAGATGTAGTTAAAAGTCATGATACTATTCTCTGTCGCTCTGAAATACATCAGCTCTGAATTTCTCAAGCAACCTAAGCCTAGTGCGTAGCCTCCGAGTCTCTAGGGACTCCCACCTTAATCCCTCTAAGATTAGTGAGATACCATATGTTTTCTTGTAGCAGTTATATTATATTTTCTCCAATTTTTTATATAAAGAGGAAAATATAATTGGAAAATCTAAATATTAATTTTTCTGCGTCAATTTCATTACTGCTTTCATATTTCCGGTACACAAACGTCAAATATTATCCATTAAATATGGCCAATTTAATATGCAGACGGTTCAAATATTTCATTGATATTTCTTTCAAAATATTTCATAAAATTCTGGCATGTTGTTAAAGTCTATTTCTTAGTCATTTTGTTGCTGACACGAGTGCATTTTTTTCACATAAAAAAAATAATTTCACGGCTCTTTATCCCTTTGTATAGACTAAATATTTAGAAATTTGAGCATAAATTGTAGGAACCCATGTATCTTGGTGAAAATCTTGAAAAAAAATATATCAAATTATCCAAGAGGAAATGAAAAAAGCACTCATGAATCGCAGTAAAAATCACATTCCTATCTTTTAAAATACGGATGAAATGGTAACTTAACTGATGTTCATAAAACGAGGCAACAAATTTTATTGAGGGTAAGAGCTTTAAATTGCAAACCAACCAAATATGCTAAGTTATATGTGGGTATCAGAAATGAAAAACTACCAAAAGACAGAAAAGTTTCACAAATAGGGAACTTATGCCATGGGAATCTTTTACTGTTGAAGGCACTCAGTAAATCACCACAGCAGATCCGCTTAGGATAAGGACTGTTTCTCTATTCGATATGCAGCTTATTAAAAAAACGGAATACATCAGCCAAAAGCAAGATCCAAAGAAGGAAATTATGTGCCATCACTCGATCGCAGCACCACAGCATCGACACCCTATAAAACAGAACTCATCAAAAGTGGACGAAATAAGAGTTTGCCTGCGAAAAGACCATTTAAATCTGAAAAGCAGGAAGAACTTAATCAATCATAAAATAAGAAAAAGAAACAAGACGACGATCGCTGGACAAGTTGTTACTCTTCTTGGAATTGTTTCCGGGAGACTGATCGTTGGACGAAAATGACAATGAGCCAGAGGAGACGCTGCTACTGAAGGAGGTTACTCTGAAGTGGTTTTGCAAGGGGAGAAGAGCAGATCAAAGCACTGCCTTTCCCAGAAACTGAACATGGCAAAATCGGGGTATAACGTCAAAGTATATGGAAATGCGTCTAGCAAGAGGTTTGTTGGGAAAAATGACAATGCTTTAATTTCCAAGAAGGACCTCATTTACCCATTGCATACACATAAGTCATTTCTAGAGAGAAGATAAAAAGGATCTGTTCAGTTTGTTACTGATTTAAATGAATATTGAATTTATTAGAACCAATACTTTTGATTTAGATCAGTCAGTCCAAACAAAGTTTTATTTTAAAACATTTATCATTTCCATCCAAGTTTTAACACTATTAAAACTGAAAATTGGCTCTAATTTTCACCCTCACCTGGTCTACGTAATTGTATACATTAGTCTTTACGAATGAAAAACAGCCCTCATTTCACTCCAATGTCTTTCTCATTTTTCCCCACATATAGGGATAGATGGGTTTCCTCAAGGTATTGAAACTTCTCAACTGTCGTCACATTGGAAGACTTATGCAAAAACTACTTTGTCATCGGAACCAAATTACTCCGAAAGTAACGTCGAAAACAAGAATTTTTTATTACAACAATTTAGCTCAGAGAAATTAGAGTAATTCCTGAAGATCCTCATTTTTACTCTTTCCCCAACTCCTGTCCTGAGGTACTGCTCTATTACTTATACGTGCGTGTATTCTTTTCAACGCCTATTTTGCCTCAAGTCTCCAAAAATCAAATATCTGAAAAAATAAATGTTCTAAAAACTCCGATTGAGGTCAAAATTAGGTTTGTATGTATTTCTGGAACGCGGGTTTTTAAAATTAGAACCGCCGGGGAAAAATATTTACAAGAAGGAACAGCGTCGAAGAGGCGTGGACCTTCGACCGTCGACCTTAACGAGAAGAAAGCGTCGACCTTCGATCACAAGCCGCTTCAAAATTAGGTATGTATGTATTTCTGGAACGAGGAATTTTTTTTTATTTGAATCATTGGGGAAAAATATAAACGAGAATGAAAAGCGTCGAAGAGGAAGACCTTCGATCACATGCCGCTTCCAACTGTCTCACCTTCTCAAAGTTTGTGCCAGCGTTCTCATTCCCTTACTCAAGGTGGTGGACGCTGCACGTCAAAGCTCTTGACTCCGATATCTCATAAAACTTACGAAGAAACCCCATGAATTTCATCGTGTATTTCTGTTAAAAATCACGGTCGTGGTTGCTTTCTTATACGGGAGACTCAACGAGCAACAAAATCACTCTGTTAACTCCAATTCCAGACGCTTCGTGTTTTCCTTTATCGGCGCTGTTTTAGAATCCTGCCGTGCTCGTGATCAAGATGTCACAGCCATTTGCTTCATCCTTTTCTTTCCTTACCCTCATCACGGCGATGTTCTCCTCGACTTGCTGTGGCCAGGGTCCAATGTTCATCGTTATGATGACCGATAACGATGCCAAGGCTTCCACGTTTACCTTACACGACATGTACTGCTTGGATCGAGTCTTACCCACCAGTGATGCCGCATGTAACTACCGGGTCCTGGCTCCAGTGGACGGCTACTTCAGCGACACGAGAATAGAAGCCATGTCGATCGACTTTGAGCATCCATCAAAGGGGAACATGTGCCAAATCGAATGGCCGGAAACACTCGGTAGTGACGTGAGTGTGACGTGCGAAAGAGGGAAAAACAGGTACTCGGAGCTTCCAGCGTTTCGTGCGGTGAATTCTACATCTGGTTGGGTCAGGGCCAGAAATCTGATCATATCGGAGTCATCTTGCTTGAATAAAGTGTACGCGAAAAGGTACTACAAGTTTGGTCTGAACAACTATCCGGAGCAAAGGCCTACGGTTGTATTTCGTTTCAAGACGACAGAGTGTCGTGCTGGCGCCATATTCGGGAGGCCGGACTATTACAGGACCACCGAAGCGCCATGCCGCTATAACAAGAGGAGGAGGTGCAGACCGGTGACCATGAGGCAGAAGGAAAATGCAAACTTATAGGTAAAATCATCAAGTGTTTGAGTTTTCCTTGCTGAGTGATCTTACAAAAGTGTTGCGGGACATATGGGAACGTGTAAAGAATTTACTTTTTTACAATCAGTACAAACGGGAAGTTAGTACCCAGCATATTTTTCTTTAACGACCTCGTTATAGGTAACCTCGTAGCCTAAAGCATTTAGTGTTGTTAGCTTCGATCACCTGTGTTGTGGTGGAATGTATGTGCAGTCTGTGGTGTGTGATGGAGTATTTGTGCTTTTTTCAATTTCATTCAATGGCATTTGAATAAGGTTGGCGACTTGTTTTTTGGAAGCATAAATTCAGTAACGACTGAGGATCATACGGTCCGTCCTCTAAGACTTCAGGAAACCTAATTTTTTTACGCTTAATATATGGTCGCACGGAGTCATGTTCTTGACGTCCTACCCGAGAGTATTTTCATTCCATCTGGCTACTCTTTTGGAGTGGCAGCGTATTTTTATCAAGCTTTTAGTCATCAAACTCCAATAAAGTAGTACTTCTAATCAATTTTTCTCGGGGAACCATATATTTTTATGAGGCATATATACCCAGGAATTTTTTTTTATATTTCCCTAAATAGCATATATATATGTGCATTAAGCAAAAATTTGCCTAACACCTTTGGTGTATTTTTTTTACTCTTTAGATACTATTTCATGCCTCATTGAAAATAAAAGTATCTTAATTGACTATTTATGTGTATTATTTACTTGAAAAAACTCTTCCATGCAAACGACTCGCAATTTGTATTTCTTGAGTGCGGAACACCCAAAATTATTCCCGGCCGGAGAAAATCATTTCACGGTAGAAACTTATCGGTAAGTTCATAAATAAACGGATGGCCAAATTAATGCAAGGTTAAGTTATTGCGTAGTAGAGCGCTTAGGTAATACGCTAGAGGAGAAAGGACATAGTAGCAAAGACATATGGAAGAGAATAGCGTTAGCTAAGGAGGCGTTTATCAATAGAAGGGAGCTGATGAAGGGAACATTGGGTAACGATGAGAAGAGGAAGCTGTTGAAGATCTTGATATGGAGCGTAGTGTTGTATGGGGCAGAAACGTGGACCCTCAGAAAGGAGGACGAGAATAGTCAGCAGGCATTCGAGATGTGGGTGTGGAGAAGGATGGAAAATGATGGAGAAGGTTAGGTGGACGGAAAGAAAGACTAACGAGGAAGTGCTTGTGATGGTGGGAGAGGAAAGGAAACTTCCGAATGAAATCCAGGATAGGCAGGGTAGATGCAGAAAAACTTCTCGGGAATCCAGCCGGGTTGGAAGATCCATGACCTTCATGGACCTTTCAACCCGGATAGAATCCCGAGAAGCCTTTCTGCATTCTATTCACTGGGAAAGCCTGAAATATTTTATCAGGCAGGGTAGATGGCTAAAGGGGGTTATAATGAGCGATGGATTGCTCAAGAATATGAAAGAGGGAGGGATGTTGGGCAAGTGGGGAAGGAGAAGAAAGAGATTAGGTTTCATGGACATGATGAAGAAGGGCAGATAGTATGCTGAGGCGAAAAATGATATACCAGAGATAGATGGGCCCCTGAATATCTAGAGGACCCGGAGAAGGTTCTCTGACCTTCAGCAAAACCTACCTAAACCGGTAGAATACAAAAAAAGTTGTTATGCTGAGTTGTTTGCTCATATTTTAACCGTTTTGTTAACTACTCCAGTTGTCACAAGTTACTTCCAGAGGTATACTTTTCATTTATATGCTCTGACCAGACCAACCGTCTTGAGGATTTCGTGTTCACTTATATGGTTGCATTTGGATTTGTGTTTCATAGAAATGCTATTGCCATTTTTTCCTATGGCATCTCAATCGGGGATATGTTAACTTATTAAATGGACCTTAAGAAAAATCTTTACAAAATCTCTTGTAAATTATTTTTCATATTTTTATGAATTTGATTCCAAACTACTGTTTAAAATGAAATTCTTAATGCCTAATTAATATTAATAATTATTAATTAAAATGAAATTATAAATAATTAAAAACGAAATAATCCAGTTTTTATTACCTCTTAGCCTGTTTAGTTATTTATATTTTCGTAGCGCGAAAATGCTATTTTTAAAATATTACCGAACATTAGCTTGATTCATCAGTATTTTGCTATAATGGCCCTAGTTCAGGTAAGGCAAATATTTCTGACGGAGGTTAATAATTCATTTACACGCCGTGACCTAACTAATGTTTATTAAAAAAATTCTGTTTTCAAAATGATAATGAAATTATGTCAATGTAGAAATATTGAGCAAAAAATCTGTAGCAACCGCAACTAATCACGGTATTTCCTATAAGAAGTCGATTGCAACTGAACTTGTGTAAATCAGTACACAGATAAAAATCAATCTAAATAAACTGAGACTCAAAATCGGAGCCCTTTGTAAAATTTGTTCATTTAAGACCTCAAGAAAATACACGGGAGAAGTACGCATGAAAACGTTTGTCTTCGCTACGTGGAAATTTTGAATCTCCAAAAAGGCAATGGAAAAAATTCATTTACAAGTGAATATTTTTTCTCTCCTTTTTAATCGCTTTTATTTAACTTCATTTGTGTGTCAGGGTCTTGTGTGTCAGGATCAAATATTGTAATCAATTTTTAACTACCATCCTGACTAGCTAGAGATCTGACATTTTGAACATAGGTTCATTTCCGGGGACAACACAATATTCAGTCATTAAAAAGTCGAAAATGAAATGAATATTAAAGAAATGTATTTTTTTAAATAGCTTTATTATCCTGTATGCAATATTGTAAACTTATGTGTCAACCCGACGGCGTGAAAATGTTGCTGAGCGTCCCATCGAAGACAATTTTTTAACCCCTAAAAATGGGTGTATTTCAATGAAATTTAGTGCATTTTTTTTTGTTAAATAAAAGCGGTTTTTAAAAATATTTATTTACTATTTTTAATTCGCACCCGCAATGATTTTAATGCATAAATGTCATTTATTAAGGTAAAAAAATTGTGCAACCATTTAAAATATATGCCAAGATTAAGAGTGGAGGGGATTTGTTACCTGCCTGGTAAGCTGTTAAGGTTAACTCTCAGAGAATGTGGGTTAAGGAGGGATGGGCGCACGGATAGAACCGCGATGGACGGGTGGATAGATAGCGTTGAAGGCTAGGATGTATTCCTATCAAAGATTCCTGGACGGTGGAAGCTATCATTCATCCCTCTTGCCCTGCATATCAGTATATCAGGTATCAAGTATCAGCATACCTATCAGTACCGAAAGGGGTCAATTTGACCCCTTAGAAATAATTTTATCCTATAAAATAAATTTGAAGTTTATCATTGAATTAATAAGAAAATTATTTCGAAAATATTTTATTGTGCATCATGTTTCAAGAGTAAAGGTTTGTATCAACCTACTTTAATTTGCCACTTCATCATGTGGCATATGAGGACTTGGACCCGGAACTTATATACCGCAACCAAGTCCTCATGCGAAATCTCGATCTATCGAGTCTTCATGCGGAGATTCACCCTTAAGGTTGGCTGCCGAGCTGTCTATAAAATTTCAACGAAAGAAAATAAAACTCCAGTCGACTATGATTAAACTCGAATAAAAAAATGGAGAAATAGTCGAGCGTCATAATGACCCCTCTGGTTCTAATGGGTAGAAGATAACGTGGATTGAAAACTTTCACTCCAATGAGGTTCTTATTTTCACTTCATATTTCCCTGCAAAAAAATCAAATCGAAAGAATATGCAAGAGCTGAGTCGATTCATTCAGAAGAAGTGGATTGTGAAAAATGAAAAGGGTTCCAAATGACTTCTGAGGTACTGCTAGCGTTAGCCCTCCCTCCTGTCCCACAATGAAATATCCTTTTAGGTAAGAGATCTACGTTGTGTACGACTATTAGGGACAGATTTGTGTACATTTTACTCGAGTGTGTGCGTGCATATACTGTTATCAGTCCATCGCAATATATTGAGGTGACTTGTCGTGGCCTTTGATTATAATATTTTTGTATGAGCCACCTCCCACTCCGCAATTTATAAGGTATGGAAGACAATTGATACAGAACTCCGACGGGACTATCCGCGAATCAATTTTTGCACAACAGACAGAAATATTATTAATAATTTGATAGACCGTAATTGTATCGTGCATTGTATCGTATCATGTAATCGACCGCATTGTATCGTATCATGTAATAAATTTGAATTTCTTCACGATAAACTATTTTGATTAGCATCTTACACTTACTCATGGAAAGCTTTTATGTAACTCAAAAGACCAGTTTGACAATATGGGCAGAAGTAGAGTCTACAAGCTAAAAATGTGAGGATTCTGATATTACGTGTATCGGCCAAACTGGCCGAAAATTTAGTGGTAGAGTTATAGAACATTGAAGCATTATAAATAATGACGAAAAATCTTGTTTTGACAAATACTTGGACAGTTTTTAACATTTAAGCGATTTTGATTTGGATGTTTTACATTTTAATGAGAAAATAGACTAAGTGGGTTTCAGCGAGAAATTTGAAATTGTGAATAGCCCGGACCATATTTTTATGACGTTATTTTTGCGACACAATCACCAATTTTCAACTTAAGTCTCCATACAGGTCCTGTTGTCCACTAATCTGGTTGTTGTTTTTTGTACCTTCAAATCCACCTGTTTTTTATCCTTTTTCTGGTTCCCTTCACCATTGTTTACTTGTTATTATGTCACCTTGAACCCCCCCTTCTCTGTATGTCCCCCTCCCCATCTCTTCCGTCATAAACTAACCCCCTCAACCTATACTCATTCCGCTAAGGGGTATATATTTAATCGGAATTTCAGCCATTTTACCTTGATAATGACATAATGTGTCGGAAACATGGTCGACGTTCATTAAAACGGTGTGGGAAATAACTACTGAGTTATTTAATTATAACCAATATGGATAATTTTTAACCCCGTTGTTGACCATTCAACGGACAACGAAGGCAAAAGAATACGAGTTTTCGCTCAGCCGAAAAAATTCTGCAAAACAGTGGGCGTAACTGCATTCATTAATACATACATATCCACCACTGTGAAGAGTTTCACATCTCATCAATCGATACTAATTATTGAAATTCGGCGTTTTCATTATGATTGCAGAATAGTTCTGAAAAAATGCTTGCGTTGTCATAGATCGGTAACTGAGGAGTTGCGACCCCACGTTGAAAGGACAAAATATGCTTAAAATCACCACCCCTACCTTCTCTAGAAGTTTAGAACTTTACTCCTGAATCAAACTGTATAATAAAAATATAGAAACAATTGAGTACTTGCACACTTTGTGGAAACATCGGTTAATGCTACTTTAGTGCATCAAAACCCTAAGTACTACATTTGAGAGTTGTACATATACTAAATTTATTATAATAAGCGATCAGAAATCGTTATTTAGGCCTTGCGCTCAAACGGACCGCGGCCATATTGCCTCTGCCGTGACGTTATTCCCCTTACTCAGCCGTCGCTATTGGTTTGTTTACGTTGGCACTCTGTGATATTTTCTGTTTGGAAGTAAATATTAAGTAGAATTCGCTATGTATTTCCAATTAACGCGAGGGAGGATTCCAGCAATATCGGAGGAAATATTACTGGTAAAAAGAAAAACTACAAAGATTTCTGTAACGTGCCACTGTTCAAAAGTGTGCGAATATCAACGCCAAATAAAGTGTTCAGCGCCCCGGATAATCCTACTTTACGGAAGAAGTGGCTCATAGCAGTTCGACGAGACTATAAGAAGATGCTTTCCGCTACAAAAAACCGTTTATGATGCTGTGCCGATCATTTCAATGTAAGTTAGTTGAAAGTTATGTAACAATCGAGAGTAAACAACGAAGCCTATGCACTTTTTCTCGCGTATTGCGATGTGATACGTATTGCTCGTAAGACTATATAATTTCAGAGGCGTCTTCCCCCATAATTGGAACCTCTATTCAGTGTAAACTTTCTAGTTGTAGCAATAGCGTGTAAATGGGAGCCTGGGTGTTATAAATTGTAATTTTAGGACTCACAGGACCGAATTAGTAGCTGCTATGATTAGTATTGAAATATAGATATACTGCATTCATATCTTTCGACTCTTTTTAGTTAGAAGAGGATATTGAAAATTGCATGCATTGGAAAATGATAGGAGTGCCTTTAAGAATAAAGAAGGAGTTACTCCGTATATATTTGAATGCCAATCTAAGTGAGTATTGCCTCGTGTGACAGATCCGTGGTGAGGAAGAGAAATTTTTGTTGATATTCTGCAGGACGCTGCCAATTCACTAGAGTCGATCATGGATCAGACCGTCCCTATGGACCATGACATCGTAACCGAGGAAAAGAGGGAAGCTGCCTCGTCAATAAAGCCACCAGTGAATGGAACTTTACCTGTGAACTGTGAAATAATATAATTTAGCGCAAATTTCATGTTATTTGCATGTAACGCGTGACATAAAAAGAGTAGTTTCTAAGGTGACATTCTTTCCAGGCTCACAAAGAGTGGGATTTTTTTTTGCTTGCCGGACGATTCTGTTGGCCCGAAAGTCCCCGGAATCCCGATAGTCTGCTGAGCCTGTCATCAGGTTTTCCAGGGACCGGACTAACAGAACTTGACACACATCCATGCCCTGGGTGGTGAAAAACCCACCCAGACGGGACTCGAAACCGCGACCCTCGGTATATCAGGCGAGGACTTTACCCCGCCGCCACCGGGGCTGGCATTTGCTTCATAAAATCTCCCACCATCAATGCATTGCAGGTTGTTGGATGGCGCCTTGGAGTATCCTACCTCCATTTTAACGAAAATCGGTTCGGAGACGAAACAATGCCCTTAGATTACTAAGAAATAATATCTGGTTGTCACTCCTGTCACGGAAAAATCGTGAACACGAGCCAGGCAAGTAAGGGAGTCGACGTTAGAATCCAATAGCCAATCAGCGCACGTTTTACCTTGCAGGATATCGATGAGAAAAAAGTGCCACTTTATTGGCTTATATTATTTATAATACACAGCAGAATAAAGTTTTACTGCAGGATTGACTGACTAATTCATGATTTAAGGATTCACTGATAATCCATTCGCCACCAAATTCTGACCCATGCAAATACTCAATAAAGGCCTATGACAAATCAATCGGGAATAATGAGTAGTTTTTACCATAAGGGAAGCATACCTGAGCTATGGAAAAATAATTTAAGATGCTCTCAGGAAATAAAGGGACGTAGATTGTGGTTGAATGAATGATGATAATATAGGAAACTGGGCAGTAACATTAGGTTGAACTACAGTATCTATTTGTTTTATTAAATACGACTCGTAATTGAGATTTTCAAAATTGGAAAAATCGCATAATCGTTTCGAGCAAACTGTTGCAGAGATCCAGGGTTTTAATAGTTGCTGCTTATCAACACATATGCTAAAAGATCGGGAAAAAATCCGACAAATGTAATCCGAAAATAAACGCTCTTTAGTTTAATTTTTGAGGATAGCAAATTTATTAAAACAGTAAAAATCAATGATTTATCTTCATTAGTCGTAGTTTTCACTCTACTGGCATTCCCTTGACTGTAATTTTTTTTATAATGTATTCACTAATGTTGGGAATCCCTTCGATGAGAGCTTTGTGGAACCTGATTTCAGCTACATAACCCTCATTGTATGCTAGCTTGTGTCAGCATGCTAATCGTCACCCGTAATTGCAAAAGACCTCGGCTAGCAGCGGATGTTCAGGTATCACGCAAAGAGGATGCCTGAAATGTGACAACCACTTCCTCAGTCGCGTTGCACTCCAAGAACGAGCAAATTGTACCCATCCAAGAGAAAAGATGGCCGTCTCCGCCACCGCGCTAGTCTTTGCTCTCATGTTTCTCTTATCGTACGCGACGTTGACCCCAGATGGAGTTCGCCACCACTTTACTGGTCCCGCCGACTTGTCGGTCCAATTGATACCCGAAGTTCACGGAGGCCTGCGGAGTAATTACGAGAAGACTACAGCAAGAAAAATCCCGCTCGGAATCATTGACGCACCAGATCTGACCAGATGTCCTCCAGGCTATCGCTGGATGTACGGCCGCTGCAGGCCTCTCATCCCTTGAGTCACCGTCGATACGACGAGGTGATACCAGCCCTAAACGGAGGTGGATTCAGACAGTGCTTTGTGCCACGAATGTAGAACCTTAAAGTGATTGAAGCGGTAATCGTGGGTTATTGAGTGCCTATATTAGTTAGTCTTCAAGAGCGTTGAAAAAAATTCTTCGATCATATTCAAGTACAGTGCAGTGTCGATAATCCGGAACAATTGTTACCGGACCCAGTCTAGATTATCAAAATGTCCGGATTTTCGAACAGAACAAAAAAGGCCGTTTGATACCTTAAACATAAAGAATCCTTGCTAAAAACCGAAAAAATAGTGATTATCTTTAGTTCTATAGTTAAATAATTAAAGCAGATAAATAAAACCATTAACTAATATAAACTTATTCCGTAGTATTTTATTGAAACATTATATTGATTACACTAGAAATATGTACATTGCATTCATTTCAACTTATTTTTCGCCAGATGTGAATCCGGATTATCGACAGCCCGGATTTTTGACGCCCGAATTATTGACGTCCTACTGTGTATCAGTTTATCCGGTTGAATTCACCTCGCATATAGTGACAGTAGCGGGGGACTGAACTTTGCTTGGTACACTGACTATATTGATAATAACTAAAATAAAAAATCATGTGATTTAATTCAATATTTTTACATTTTTTTATATTTTATCAAGAATATAATATGTCATAAATAATGTCCGAGTAGTTTTTTCTAGAAACTATAAAGGTTGCGAGAGTTACAGTCCATATCGTTTCCCTTCACTTTAATTCCGTGACTGCATAGCCTCTGAGAATCGCTTGACAGTCTCGGCGATTCTATGAAATTTAATAGCTGTAGTTATTTACATGCGAGATAGAGGTAAATTCTTTTAAAGTATTTTATGTTTATTTAATTTTTACTTTATGAAGAACTGATGAGGAAAATTCCCACGTAAGACACTTAAGGTAGGTTTTGTTGAATGTCAGAGAATCTCCTCCCGGTTTTCTACACTTTCAGGGGCCTATGTTGTTCTGGTATATCCTTTTTCACCTCAGCATATGATCTATACTTCTTCATCCCCTCCATGAAACCTATACCCTTTCACCCCTTACTCCACTTGCCCAAAATCCTCCCCTCTGTCACATTCTTCAGCAACCTCTCGCCCTTCATTATATCCTTCAGCCATCTACCCTGCCTATCCCGGATTTCATTCTGAAGCTTCCTTTCCTCGCCCACCGTCTCAAGCACGCAAGCAAGTAATAGTTGTCGAATCACAAAAATGAATAAATATGGGTCATGCGTTTCCTAATCTCCAATTGTAAAAGTGTAGCTACTCAGGGATCCACAAAAGCTGAAGTACACTAAGCCATAGCAAATTTTTCTGAATTTTGTACTTTTCTCACAAAGATGTCTTCTCTGCTTAATTTTAACTGAACTGCTTCTAAAAGGTGCATTTGTCCCGTGTAATTATTCTCCTGAATCAAGCGAGATGTTGTGGAACAGTATCTTCGACGACAAACGACACGTTTTTCGTACCAGCATTCAGGAAAAAAATATCAAATTGACTATATTATGATAAGGCAAATAGTTAGGAACAGCGTGAAGAACTTGCGGAGCTAATAAGGGGCTGGTGAATATTCGGATCATAATTTAGCTATGATGAATTGTGAGATTATATTCAAATGGCTTAATAACAGTAGTATGAAGAGGTGGAACTTGAAAGTTTTTGAAGGGGAAAAATGGAGAAAATATAAAGAGATAGTGGAAGATAGACAAAGCTAAATAAATGGAAACAAATGAGGAAAAATGGGAGAATATAAAAATAGGCATTGTAATAGCGGCCGAGAAAACAGTAGGAGCAGTGGAAACAATGAGGAAAAAGAAGCATTTGGTTGCGGAAGGAATGATTAGGTAAATGGGGGAGAGAAAGAATTGGAAAAACGTCAACACCGACATACTTTAAGCGAAATACAAGGAGTAAAATAAACAACTGTGGCGAATTACCAATCGAGCGAAGGAAAATTGGTGAAGGAGATGCGAGGAAATGGAGAAAATGCAAAAGGAAGGGTTATACGCTAGAGTAAAATTGCTATTGGAAGGTAGGAGAGGTCAAACGGTACCAAAGGTTGAGGTTAGAAGAGGTAAGATAGTATTAGAACGGGAAGATATTCAAGATCAGTGGAAAGAATATGTGGAGGAGTTATATGACAGCGATAGTAAACCAGCTAATTTATTTATAGAAGGTGAGGGAACACTAGGTGGAGATAACCTTGGGTCAATGATAGTCGACAGTGAAATAGAGAAAAAATTGAAAGAAATGAAGGAAAGGAAAGCTGTAGGAGTAGATAACATACCTTCGGAGCTGGTCAAGAGTTTAGGAAAAGATGGTAGGCAAAATTATTTCAAACTTATACGCATGGTGTACGAGGAAGGAGTGCGGCCAGAGGACATTGTGAAGCCAGTCTCGATCCCTATCCCGAAAATGAAGAATGCATCAAATTGTGAGGATAATAGAATAATCAGTTTGACTTCACACGCAACCAAAGTTTTACCTCGAATGATCGATGGAAGGTTGGAGAGAAAGGCCAATAGATACTTGGGTGATGACCAGTTTGGGTTCCGGAGGGGAAGGTCAACTCGGGATGCGATTGCGGTGATGAAAATAATTATAGTAAGAAACATGGAGTATAACCAGGACATTTTTGCATGCATTATTGATTTTGAAAAAGGTTTTGATAGGGTGAATTGGAATAAACTAACGGAAATACTCGGGAAAATGGGAATAGCTTGGCGAGACAGAAGACTAATCCGAAACTTATATGTGACGCAAGGGGCGCAGGTGGGGGTGGCTGATGGTGAATCGGGATAGGCACTATATGTGGCCCGTCAACAAGAATGCCTGCTGTCAACATTGCTTTTCAATATTAATGCTGAGAAAATGGTAATGCAGGCATGGGAAGAACTTGAGGTCGAAATCAAAGTAGGAGGGTATCTGATAAAGTCGGTTAGATTCGCGGACGATCGGGCGTTAATTAGTTGATGAGATTCTCTAGGGCAAAGAAAGCAAGGCTAGTTATTAAAGTTGGAGGATGCAAACTCGATCAAGTAGAGCTATTTAATTACTTAGGCTGTACACTAAAAGAAAGCGGACATACTAGCAAAGATATACGAAAGAGAATAGCGCAAGCTAAGGAGGCGTTTGGAAATAGCAAGGAGCTGATGTCGGGAATATTGGAATAGTATGTGAAGAAGAGACTGGTGAAGAGCTTGATATGGAGCTTAGCGTTGTATGGTGCAGAAACGTGGACCCTCAGAAGAGAGGACGAGAATAGGCTACAGGCGTTTGAGATCTTGGTGTGGAGAAGGATGGAGAAGGTGAGGTGGACGGAGAGGAAGACTAACGAGGAAGTACTTGAGTAGGTGGGTGAGGAAAGGAAGCAATGAAATTCCAGATCGGCAGAGTAGATAGCGAGATGATCTAATAAGGGGCGATAGGCTGCTCAGGAATGTGACAGAGGGAAGAATGTTGGGCAAACGGGGAAGGGGAAAAAAGAGGTAGAGAAAGAAAAAGAGGAAGGAGAGAGAATGGGTTTTATGGACAGGATGAAGAAGGGCTGATCGTATGTTGAGGCGAAAAAGGACTCACTGGAGATAGATAGGCCCCTGAAGGTGTTGAAATCTGGGAAGATATTCTCTGACATTCAAAGAAACCTACCTCAACCGGTAGAAGACTAAAGAAAAAAATCAGGGAAAAATATTTCTCAACTCACAAATCTTTTTTTTTTCTCGGCAAGCATAGGAATTAAATATGTTTTAGGAGTGATTAGAAATAACAAATCATATTGATCGAAATTATGAACATAAATCCATTGAAATATGTTACAGAAATAAACCAATAGTACTTTATCTAGTTAGATAGAAGAGTATCCAGGCTCCTTCGCCAATGCACGAGTTATTAACTGCAACCCCTTGGCGGGCTAGCTAAAAAATTCTTGGCCATCTCACTTACTTTATCAGCCGTCCACTAATCTACTCCCTACCCTCACTTTTAACTGGGACTCCATAAACTACTTTACTCATCATTAATCACTACTACATATTGTGGTTTTAATTCAAATAGCAAAAATAAGTGCATTGGCTCAGTAATCATTTAAACATGAACCGCCAAAAATGTCTCTCGTGAACGTCGATCGAACTTCCCACTCAAATAGACTGTAAGCTATATGTATATCTTCAACGCTTGGAAAATGGCAGCTAATTATGGATTGGGCATTAATCACATTATATCTTCTTTGTCTGCGATTGGGATTGAAGTCCAAGACGTTTTCGCGAACTTATGATAACACCCAAGCGACCTCTACGACCCATCAAACTGCTGCGGAGACTTTTGATAGCAAAACAAATTGGTTTTCGGGCGATGTTGTTAGGAGAGAAATTCCGTCGGAAAGGACTGGTAAGCAAGAGTAATCGGGAGAATATTTATGGCTAAGGTTGCCATTTTTAATGTCGAAAAACTGGGAAGTATCTAATTTTGAAAAGACAAAAATTGTGACGTTTTGTCGCAAAGGTTAACCCTCTTTGGACAAAATTATGAAACATCAGAATGTGAAAAATACAGATAATATATTAGATTTTTAAATATACTATTTAAGCATTAAAAAATGCAATTTTTTTAATAGTAAGATTTATTGTGAAATGTGACGTATTTTTAAGGTATATATTTAATTTTAAGTAATGCTCTACAAAATAATGTTTACACAAGAAATACTTCAACATTACCTTCAAAACGTGCCCATTTTTAACTTTTCCTTTTCTCTCTTCATATTATAGCTAAAACTATTGCTTTCAGAGCTACACCAGGCACGCCATCGTCAGTAAATAGCGTCACACATCTGTTCAAATTGTTGGACTTACCGCCGAAAAAGACGCAAATTTCAACACAATCCGAAGCATTATAAAAGAAGAATTACTCTGTAGTTTTACAAAAATGATGATAAAACACGATAGAAAAGTCAGATGTCGTTTTTATCTGCTTACCCACTCTCTTATCCATCTCGTCCCACTATTATTTTAAGGTTATTATGTCAATTCTTGGCACAGTGATGTGTCAGACAACGTTTACATGGGTGTATTCTACTCAGATGGCTCTTTATTCAAAAAGGGACCAAAATATTCGATCCTTATGTTTTGAGCCACCACTTAAAGAAAGTAATCTTAAGAAAATTGCAATGATTGTCTGTTTTGAGCAAAATTTTTCATGGGCATAATTTTAAATTTCTATGCGTCATGCCGAAAACGAAATATTGTTGATCCGTTTTATTACTGTGATAACATTGAGGGCCGTATTTATAGCCGTTACCCAGCAAGTTCCTTATCAATCCCTACCCAGGGGACTGCTGGGGGATCCCTTGAATTATGCGTTCTATAGTCAATATCAATGGGACTCCTGGGTAGGTGATCGTTAAAGGTTACTTAGGACTAAAACGGTGGGAAATAAAATTACATATTATACACTAAAAGTGTGATAACTGTCGAAATTGAGCTCTCAAATATTCACCATGGCTACGCACGGTACGTAGTTTCACGCAACCGCATTAATCGCAGTTGATGAATTTATATAAATTTATGAAACTGTTTACTTGAATTCTGTTGTGAAATTATACAGCTGATTGCTATCGATACTTAAGGTTAGTTTGATGATCGACTGGTGCGTTTCAGTATATGACCATGCAAGTATGCGCGCGCATTTAATGAATTTAACCATCAACGAAAAAGTGGCCCTACATTTTCTATTGACGTTTATTCCCAATTTATGGATTTTAATGTTCCAAATTTATTATAAAAGCTGAGATTCAATCAAATTTCATCTTTCGACGCATCGTTTCATCACTACACATCAAAGTTCGAGGGATCCAGTGTGGGAAGGTAAAATTCGGATGAGGCATTCACAATCTGGTCGCATATTAAAGAAGTGTGCATATTTTAGTTACGCCATGTCAAGAGAGCGTTAAGTTGTATAAAAGGACTAATTATGTATAGTAAAGAATAGAATCGACCTAGTGTGCCATGATTGAATGAAGATAAAGAATCGTTTATTTATGATCGGTGGCTGGTAATCGCGGTGACATAAACCTAGGGTGTTTGAGTATCATTTGTTTATCATGAAAATTGCTGAAAGATGAGAAATGTGATCTGTCAAAAATATTAACAGCAATGATGATGAGGTCATTAAATTTATTTAACCATTATAAACCAATGATTTAGTGTCATCAATTTAAGTTATCACTTCTGCCAGTAGTGTGCCGACTTCCACTTCTTTTAATTCGAATGGAGAATGTAGCAATGAGTATCTATATCAGAGATATCAACTACTCGAGAATCTATTACTTCCTTCTATTAAGAACAAAGGCATTCAATTGCTATCCATCGCAAGTCTTTTATCAAGGCTCTTCGTACGTTTTTGCAATTGATTCTTCTCTCCACACGAGGAACTCGAGTGCTAAGAACCAGAGACTAGCTTTTAACTGGAGATAATAGCAGAGATAACGTTTATGACTTTTATTTTTCCATTTTATGACCTTTATTCTACGACACTCATGACTTTTAATTTCCTCTTTCACGACGTCAAATTTTCGAAATCTGATAATTTCATTAAGTTTTAGCTAAAAGTAAGACGTTTGTTTTACCGTAAAATTTAATTTAGTATTAAGATCCGTATAGTTAAATAGGGTAAGTGATTCAAAATATAGTATCCAATACCTAATAAATACAGTTCATTTTTAGTGCATTGGCCTAATTCGAAGAGAATTAGGAAATAGTACGAGTCCAGGGCATTTACCAAGCTTGGATTAGTATTACGTTGCACTACGGAATATTCCCTCACACTAATCAGGAGCCTAAAGCTGTGAGAATTCGGATTCCCTGCTAATCCCTCCCTTCATTCTCCTCACTCGCTACACCTCTCGCGGCCCGGTGACCCAGCCCAATGCTGTCCTTTTCGCCCCCACCCCTCCCCCTCTGCCTCCTACCCATAGTGCCACACTCCAACTCCCGTCCCTTCCCCCTCGCTGCCCCTCTTACCCACATGCACGTCTGGATTCCTGATTTACATACGGATGTAAAAATAATCACTGTTCCTGAAGATGTCACTTCGTGATAAAACCCGGTTTGTAAGAAATAAATCAATTTAGTGGACATTTACGAAGTGTAATTTTTATTTTTTGATATGGAGAGGTACCACATAGTTAATCCTGAGGCGATTACTACCATTTTTATGACGTTTATTCCGCACTGTCACATTTCATGACTTTTTGGCACAAACCGGCTATTTCATGACAAAAACCAATGACTATGACGTTTATGACTTTTTCCCGTCTGTGCTTATAACATTTAATCTGAATTTCTCCGGTCGATTACTGAATTGCAACATCCACGGTCGCGCATGGGGGTATTGAGGGGGGGGAGAAGCGTGTCGCAACGCGTGCGTATTTGTGCAACGGAATGGTGACGAATGAACATGTGCGGATAAGCAGAGAACCGCCGTAGTAACCTTCCAAACGACCGAACTCCAAGATTGCACTCCGATGCGAAGAGTCACACGACTGACAGTTGAGTGACCGAAGTGATTCCCCGTTTTTCTTCGATATTCCTCCGTGCCTACGTTCTCTCTTGGGATTCCTCAAGCACCCATAAATGGTGAGGATGACCACCTTGAGGATGGCGCTGGCCTCCCTACTCCTCATTGGCCTGTCAAGCGGCCAATCGGACTTCGGGACGAGCGGGCAACAGGGGTCGCAACCCCACCAGGACCAACGACCAAGGTTCGCAATTCCACCGCCTTATTCACACTCTATTGTCTTCCCTGAAGCACCGTCGCCCCAGAGATTCGGGCAGTATGAGGAGGGCGTGGAGTCTTCGGAATTCGTCCCGATGGAGGGACAGTTGTGCCCAGAGGGACATCGACTGATCAACGGAGAGTGCAAGTTGGTGTTGGTGTAAATACCCACACGATGCAGGTTGGTTTTATAGACAAGGGTGGAGGGAGAGTATTAAATTAACTCATCTGACCTCAAATCCAGTGGCTTCTTGGTCATTATTCTAAAGTTTTGGCTGATTTGCATTTTTGTGCCAAGAGTCTATAAGTAGACCACAGCATCTTAAACGGAAAGGTGGAATGGCCGATTCATTGATACATCTGTCAGTACTTAGGATAGTGAGGTAAGCTTACTAATTGCGTTATAGCGCAAACAGAGTATATCAGCAAGATAAGTGAAAGTCCATTTTGATTGTCTCGTAAGTTTTACTGACCTCTTGCAACAACGGGGATGGGAATCGCTTTTAGAACGTCGATTAAAAACTTAGAAAATATCTTATGTATATTCAAAACGAGTTTATTTTCTGACAAAGTTATAAATATCTGACGAACTCCAATACACTATGGCAGATCAATCATGAGAGTAAAAATTATGAAAATAGACTGCAGAACATACAGGTTTAAAATGTCGTTTTTTCCCGAGATCAATAAGAAACCATGAAGATTGCCTTGAGAATTTGAAGAAGTTTAGTTGTTCGTGTCAAATGCTCCCTAATGCTTGTTTCTAAATCTGCCGCGTATTGCCAACATCATGTTTTGCATGTTCCCTGCATCGCTCTTGTATCACGCTTACGTAGTTGCATTATAGACCAATTCAATATTTTCTGTAGCATTGGTAGAATACATCTAGTGTAGTGTAAATTGGTGAAAGTTAATCATAGCACTACGGAGCATGTTGCGATCTACACCCCTGGCCAAACATCCTTGAGGTGGCTTGCTGGGTGATATGTAGATGTATAAATGTATTTTGAACTCGTGTATCTGTTCACCCTACTTGGAAATGAACCTAAAGCTTTAGAAAATTGTTTCTCAATGAGACAAGAGCCGATTCGTAGTCCTTAGCTTCTTAGAAGGAAAGTTCTAACGGCTGATACGTAGACTCACCTATTAAGTTTTCATATGTAATAGCAATTTTTTTCATCCTGTTTTCTGAAAAATCACATTGATGCGACGATTTTAGTAATACTAGATGCCTTTAAATCCGCTCATGTGTCCTCTAAAGTGAATTTTGTAATTATAACCTACTTCACATTTTACGAGATAAATATAAATTATTTGCTGTCCATAGGATATTTTATATTGCTCGATACAACAACCTGAAGCTATCGGTATATATTTAGGCCTCTATTGTAAGTCAGTTGCAGGAATACTCCAGGGCGGAGCCCTCGAAAACGGAAGGGAGAAAAAGGTAAACGTCTTAGTATGTCTTATGACGCATTATATTATAAACGTATCAGAGAATGAACTTGGAAAAATATTCAGGATATGAATTTTGATACGTAAGTATGAAGTAATAATAATTTTTGGCTGGTTCTGCGGTGGTGTATTTGAGTATATTTATTTAGGTATGAGAGTTTAGACGGTACTATGCGGAGATATTCTTAGTTCAAGGAAAAAATATTATGACATGAACTGGATAACCTGTTTACTGGCAAAGTGTATCGGAGCCATGGTCGGTGTTTATTTAAAGTAATGAGGATATTACTTCTGAGTTTTTTCCGTAATATCATGAGTTTAATTTTGCACAATATTAAAATTTGAATAAAATAGAGAAGTGGGGAAAATCGAATTAGGTAATAAAAGTTCCCTTTGAAAATGACCAACTATTAATACGTTCATCCTTATTTTAAAGAAATCAGTAGGGTAGCAGTGAGGGATAAACGATTTTTAGCAAGAAAGCTGAAAAATTTTAATGTGCATAACATTTTATAAATATAATTTTCATCATATTCTTCTAAGAGATTGCTTTGCTAGATGCTTTAGAAATGCAGTGCAGGATATTTGAAATGAAGCTAAGCCATAAGAAAACAAAAGTAATGAAATTTTCTGGGTCAAAGAAAGTGGGGCTGGTGAATAAAGTTGGAGGACACAAACTCGAACAAGTGGAGAATTTTAATTACTAAGGTAGTTCGCAGGAAGCAAACAGACATAGTAGTAAAGACATATGGACGAGATTAGTGCTAGATAAGGAGGCGTAAAGTAATAGAAGGTGGCTGATGTCGGGGACCTTGGGTAAGGATTTGAAAAAGAGGCTGGTACAGAGCTTGATATGGAGCGTAGCGTTGTATGGGGCAAAAACGTGGACCCTCAGAAAGAAGGACGAGAATGAGCTGTAGGCATTTGAAATGTGAGTATGGAGAAGGTGAGATGGACTGAGAGGAAGTTCTGAAGATGGTGGGCGAGGTAAGGAAACTTCTAAATTTAATTCGAGATCGACAGAGTAGGTGACTGGAAGATGTAATAAGGAGCGAGTGGTTGCTCAAGAATGTGACAGAGGGAAGAATCTTGGGTAAGCGGGAAAGTGAAAGGAAGAGAAGAGGTTTCATGAACAGGATGAAGAAGGGTATATCGTATGCTGAGGCGAAAAAGGATATACTAGAGCGAGATAGGTCCCTGAAAGGCTTAAAGAAATTACTTTTTTGATCTGCTAGTCATTCACCAGTGAGACTCTATCGATTGTTGGACTGAGATGGAAAAGCACGCTTGTGCATACGCCCATCGCTGACTCTAGTTAATAATTTGCATGAATAAGGGATTGCCTAAAAATAAATACCATGTATAGCATCTTTTACTACCGTTACAAGTTAATACCAGTCGCAGTTTTGAATAAGGAATATTAGTGTCTGCAGATGGCTTTAGCATGAATGAAACGCTATATTTACAACCCGCTGGCACGAAATATATGCCTTTAATTTGCATCGTAGTAAGGGCACAACATTTATTTACCCTCACTGCATGAATTCCTTACTAATCAAAAGAAATTTTAGTTTAAAAAAGCGAAGATAGGCTTTAAGATTTTTATAACTGATGCATAGCTTAAACTCGATGTAGGTGCATTATTTACGTAATCTTGTTGTGAGAATGTTATGTATGAAAACATACTCAGTTAAAATGGCTTCATGATAGGCTTTTTAACGTTACTAAATAATGAATAACTTAAAAAAATATGTTATACTTTATTTTAATAAATAAAAATATGTTATTCATGTCGATTTGATAGTATTGCTATCTCGTGCAAACCCTGCGTCATCTACATGTTCTTACTACCGTGCGAGCCGCCGCATCGGCGTGTGGCCAGGGATGTTAGGACACCAGCCTTGTAAAGATGTGAGAGATAAGGTTTTGGTATGTGAAATCGTGACGTGTATTATGGGAATGTATGTAGTGGAGCTCAGTTTTTATTATGGTCTCCTAATGTGCGCGGAAAGAGCGAGTTTTTGTACCAATCTGTTTGGAAATGTATCTATCTTATTTTGTCGCTTCTGTCAAACCTATATATGTAGTGTGGCGTCTTAGTAATCAGCCAATGCTCTGAAACCCATCAGTTCTGAAGCAAACGTTGCCTAGTGTGTAGCGTATTTGTGACTTTCAAGAGTTAGGCATGAGGGCTGCTCGGATTGAAGCACAGGGATAGCCTTGAAACTCTCTCCAGATGAGAGAATTGAAGCCAAATTGACGATCAATTTTGCGCATTTAACCGTGCTGTGAATATGAAAACATTGGGTGATCCTATGCAAACGCATTGAAATCTGGCAACTTTTGTGGCTCTGTTGTGGATTTATAGAGTTGATCGACGATTTTAGGTAATAAAACGTGCTTATTGTTGCCTACAAAATCAACCCAAGTACCATAGTCTCGCATTTTATGCCGAATTAGGGAAAATAAAGTGAGTGCCGCGAGTGGCCATCTGTGCGTGCAAAATGGCATCATGCTCTGCATTTGGCTGACAAAACAGAAAAAAATAAGAAATCTAAACAGATACATTATTATTGAAACTAATATTATTGTCTTTCCCAGAATTCCTTGGTGTGGAACGTATTTATCCTCAGTATCAGTCGACTGCGTTCGATTATTTGTATACTTTTGGCATTGTAGGGATGAGCTTCATGAGGGATTGAACACCTCTATTTTCAGTTAAGAGTATGATAAAATTAATGATAATTGATGCATTTAAATAAATGTTTCTAGCTGCAAAAGCCGTTCTAATAAAAAAGTGTCGGCCATTAGCCGAATAGTTCTTATCGCATATAGTAGTCAACATATTTTAGGCAGCTTTTGCATTTCATTATTAAATTGATCATCAGTAATTCATTGGTGCGAACAGTTATTTGCAATGAAATATGACCCATTGTGTTGCCTAACTAGTGGCTATCCGTGTCCTTGGCCTCCTTTGGTCAGACCATGCTCACAATTAGTCTTGAAGAAGACGAATTTGTATGTATTTGTGACCTCCTTTATTACGCACATTTATGATTACTCGAGGACTATTGCAGAAAATGAACAAACATTTTCACCCAACAAATTCTATGACGACGTTCGAAACTACTTGGAATGATTAATAGACACGATCACTGGGTATTCGGTTTAAGTCGACATCGGAGCAGACGATATTTTAGACATTCCTGACACGTCATTACGACCAATTGTAATAAATGGAGATAAATATAAGTTTTGGAGGTGTCGTTTATGCATACGAGTTCCCCAAACGACGCTTGAATGTAGTTTTCATGTGCAATGGGAGGTTATTTGTAAGTATTAGGTTCCCAATGGCATCGAAGCAGACGATATTGTAGGCATGTGCTATTTTCCCTATTGCTAAGGACTGTCGTGAATGGAAGAATCGAAGCAAGCATTATTTTAAAGCACAAAGGTTAATATTAATGTATACATACATTTCACGTGCTACACTATCCCCTGGGCCACGTTTTTAATTAAAATTATACCACTAAAATGCGCGGAGTTAAAGGGAAGATGGCAATGTTTTCATAGTTTGAACATGGCTAAATGCGCAAGGCTGGTGGCTTCATTAGTGTACATTTCTCGGGCTCGCCACCGGGTAAGATAGTCATAGGCAGCCGACGTTTCGGGTTCCGACTCGTTACCCATTCTCAAGGGTAGCCTTGAGAATGGGTAACGAGTCGGAACCCGAAACGTCGGCTGCCTATGACTATCTTACCCAGTGGTGAGCCCGAGAAATGTACACTAATGTTATTCGCCGGGAAAGTGTTAAATCATACATAACAAACCTGGTGGCTTCATTTTTTCTCGCGTAAGGTTACCCCTATGGATTGAAGTATTACTAAAGCGACATCTCGACTTAAGAATCTTTCAGTCAACGTGCCAACTACCGCTAAGCGCAAGCAGCTTTATCATAAGTTGCGGCATGTTCAATTACGATTTTACAATACTCTATAATTTATCTATGATCATGCATTTAATATTGGTAGAATTCACACAAATCGTTTCATGCTTTCCGTTGTGCTAGTTGTTATAATGTAGTACTCTGCGTTATTTTAATATCTCCGTCTCAGCAGCCTTCAATTTATCACTGTTTGAAACATAATTAAAAACGCAAACCAATGTTCCAAGACGCGTCAAAGATGTCGTTTCGTTTTTAATTTTACAAGCTCAGAATTATGGGGAATGGCCTTTGTGGTGGTTCAGCGAGTGTTACCTGATCAGCCAGACACACTTGCTTGCAAATTATTATTAGCATTTTCCGTGACCCTAGTCCATTTAGAAAATAGGTGGAACAAAAAAGACATAGTATTCCAAGAGGATAGGTATATGTGATAATTAATTCGAGCTGCTCTACGTGCTTAAATAGCGAAATAATAAACTCATAAGTTGCTTATATATTTCTTATTGGTAAAGGTAGTTAAGTCAATGGTGATGCATCATTATAAGTCACTCATTTATATCAATTGTTTGTATGTTGTTATTTCACGACTTTGAATAAAAATTCGATATTTTAATTTATCGTTTTGTGGTGTGCACATTAGTACAATAGTTTGTCTTTAGTTACGTCAGAGTCCTCTACAAAGCAACTGCACAACTACAAAGTTTAATCGTCAAGCATCCTCCCACAATGAGCATACAGGTTTTCCTTCTAAATGATTTAACTGCTTCTAAGGACAAGACCAAACCCGTCCTTGCCACTAGATGTAATTGGTACAGCAAAATTAACGGCAACGGCTAAATGCACCATTTGACAAATTGGAAAGGAGTGCCACCATATTTTCCCATCGATAACGCAAGTATGTTTCTCTGAACCAATGAATATCATCGTGTTCCATCGTCACAGGCGATCGGCTGGAACAACTGAATTGACGCATTCATATGATAGAACTTGGTTGAACACGGGAGACATAAGATGGCTCCACTCCAAAAGGCACCTCTGAGGGTTCTTAGTTTTTTGTACAGCGGCGGAAGATTTAAACGCCAAAATTTTTCACGCGCCAAAATGCGGCATCCTTGGGAACTACTGATTCGCACAAACTTCGGAAGACTGGCAACACTGAGGAAGAAATTTTCAACAGCCAAATGTTGAAATCTCTAATGAAACTCCCTTAAGCAGGTGCCCAGGACTTAATCATCTGCTACCTCTCATTCAAGCTTCCTTCTTTAATCTTTTGCCCACTCAGTCGCGGTTCAACACCGAGTTAATTTCATTACTTTTCTTTCGAAGAATTTTATCATTTTTGGAGAAATGCTTGTTATATCTTAAAAATATTTTCTAACCTACCTGAAAGCTAGATTTTAGCTTTTTTCTAAAGCTAAAATTTTTATCTGCCACAACGAAGGGATATTTATTGAGGTAAATTTTCCGAGGCCATTAATAAGTTACGTGTTCTGTTTTTTCTCACAAAAATAATTAAAATCGAGCTTACTTCGCAACAAATACTGACAAAAAAGGTATTGTTAAATTAACCATCAACTAGGGGGTTTATAATTTCACGATTTTCATTAAGCGGATTGAAGAAATTCCGATCTCAAAATGGATATAAGTTTATGAACCCCTCATAGCCCAATATAAACGAGTCCTTAATCAGTCAGGAGAGGAGTTAAACTATGGAAATATACATTAATATTTACTTTCATGAATTAAAAATGTCCTCGCATCGATACCGAACCATCTCGGCATATTCTTCCGAGTTATCTATCATCTTATCACAGGGAGCTAGGTGACCAGTTGTTCACTGTGAAGATATATCTAACAAATGCAGAACATTTGGATAAACATTCTGAAAAAACTTCACCCAATCAGGCATAATTATGGATAAAGAAATCTTTGGCGCCTGACGTCTCATGCATCCATCTGACATGCAAAAAGAAAGCAATAGTTCTCGGGTTTTTCTTATATTGAGCATCTATAACTGTGCCGCACATATACAATTATTGAAAAAAGCCTTTTAAAGACTTTTTGGTTTGCTGGGAAATGCCATGAACGAAATAAATTACTGGTCAACGGTTAATTTTGCAGCTGTCAGATCCACAATAGGCCATATTTATTGTGGCCCGTGTTCGATTTACAATCAAGGCAAATGAGTTTTTACATTAAATTTCTCATTATGGGTATGTGAATGAACGTAATAAGTAGCTGCAATGACTGGCTGATGATCAGAAATTTTATAAATACCTAAGAAAATTTGCCTCGAAAAAATCATTTTACTTGACCAGGATTCGAATCAGAATCTCCAAAACGTCTCGGCAACGGGTGGGTCACGGTTCTATTACTCTCGAGGACGTAATCGTCACCCACAGTGTCTCTCACTTTGGAAGGGTCATACTCGCTATTGTTGTCCTGGGAATGCTATACATACATTGTAGTGGATCGATCGTGGACCCCTGGTTTGGAGCCGAGTGGAAGGCATAAACCAGAGGCTGCGTCGCTTCTGCACGGACATTGGAGCCTCCTTCGTCGATCGTCGGCCGGCAATCCGATCATGTCGGAACCCTCTAAACCGTTCTGGTGTCCATTACACAGCCGAGGCAGCTAGCTGTGTAGCGAGTAGCATATTCGATCACTGTAGACCTTTATTAGGATAGAGGGCAGGGCAGAGAGTAGGTCAGCTAGTGGGTCGATTAGGGTACCATCGCGAAAAAAATTAATAGAAAAAATATCCAAGAAAGTATTAAGTCTAACGAGAACAGTAAGAGGCCAGTTTAAAAAAATAGCAGTAATTCAACTAAGAATATACCTAAGAAAGCTATTTGTAATGAGAATACACTTTCCGGGAATACGCTCATTGATAAATCCTTTTCTGTCGTGGTAGTAAACTGCCGTAGCTTAAGAAATAAAGTAGCTGACTTCTACCATCTAATTGAAACTACTGACGCAGACTTAATTATAGGGACGGAAAGTTGATTGTGTAACAAAATCGCAGACAATGAAGTCTTCCCGAAGAATTTCACAGTTTATAGAAAAGATAGAGTCGAAAGAATCGGGGGAGGAGTTTTTATTGCAGTGAAGGATTGTTATATTAGCAGGAGGGAGTCATTTTCCGACGATCAGGTAGAAAGCGTTTGGTGCTCCATTCAAAATCCTAAAGCAGAAACAATCTATGTGTGCGCATATTATAGACCACCAGATACCCATGTAAACTCAATATTAGGACTAGAAAGTCAACTCAGTAAGTCTACCATTCAAAAAAACCACTGTCATATTATAATCGGTGGGGATTTTAAACTCCCGTCCGGGACTGGGACACGTACAGTTTTATCACTGGGAGGAAAGAAAAAGACCTTTGTGAGTCACTCCTGCATACATTCACATCTCACTCACTGCATCAATAAGTCACTGCTCCAACTAGAGGGAAAAATACACTTGGATCTTTTAGCGGCAAATATTCCACACATGGTTGTAAACATAGGTACGGATAAGGGAATAAGCGACCACAAGATAGTTAAAGCTAATTTTTCCGTGAGCATGATCAAGACACATAATCCACAAAGAAAAATCTACTTGTTTAATAAGGCTGACTACGAAGGTATGAAACGAGAGTTGCAAAAGTCATTTACTAATTTTCAAAAAATAAGTATCAACAGTAATACTGAGGTTTTGTGGAATACTTTCCTCAACGTTACACGATCAGTAGTTAGCAAATACATACCAAGTAAATGGAAAAGAGCCAATGCAGAGCCTAGGTCGTATAACACGGAGGATAGTAAAATATTAAAGCACCAGGGAACATGTCATGCGTGGTTAAAAAGGGAAAAAATTAAAAAATCCTCCAAAGAACTATACTCAGTCACCGAAAATTACAAAATATCTAAACTCTTAGCAAAAAAAGCGTGCCGAAGGACGTTAGCTGATTTCAAAAGTAAAATGTTGGGAGAAAACTTGAACGATAATCCCAAGGCATTTTGGTCGTATGTTAGGGACACTCAAGGAAATACATCAACAGTACACACGCTGAAGAACATCAAAGGGGAAAAGCTAACCAACAGTCTACAAAGAGCCAATTCGTTAAACTAAATCTTCCAAAGCATTTTCACTGCTTGCACACCACATCTTTTTGATCCGCAGCCCGTTCGTTCCCAAACATTTATGCCTGAAATTATTATAAATTGTCGCAGCATAGACCATCAGCTAAAAAATATCAACCCCAACAAATCCCCCGGTCCAGATCAAATACCTGCTCACGTATATAAAACATTGGCATCAGACATAGCACCTTATTTAGAATTAATATTTACCAAATCATAGTAGATCACGTAGTGCCTAAGGACTGGAGAATAGCAAATGTCACACCTATATTCAAAAGTGGCGACAGGAAAGACCCTAGTAACTATAGGCCTATTTCTCTCACATCCATTTCCTGTAAGGTATTTGAACACATAATCGTAAGCTCCATTATGAGTCATTTAGATAGGGAGGAATTATTAATAAATAACCAACACGGATTTCGAAAGGGTAGATCTTGCGAAACCCAATTGGCCCTCTTCGTTCATGACATCTTGCTCTCGGGTGAAAATAATGTCCAAGTTGACGCAATATTCCTCGATTTTAGGAAAGCTTTTGATAAGGTACCTCACGTTAAGTTGCTCTCAAAACTAGAAGCATATGGAATAGATAAAAACATTATTAGTTGGATTAATCAATTCTTACATGGGCGGGAACAAAGGGTTGTCATAGACGGTATCATGTCAAACACAGTTAGCGTTACATCGGGTGTTCCTCAGGGAAGTGTAATTGGTCCACTTTTATTTCTCTTGTACATTAATGATATTAGTAACGTCGTTAAAAGTAAGCTTAGACTCTTCGCAGGTTGTGCACAGGATACTTACAATTCCGGAGATAGCGACTTGTTAACAATCGACCTACTTGCTACTCAGGCTTGGTGCGAAAAGTGGCAGATGGAACTAAACATAAAAAAGTGCGTAGCAGTCAGCTTTTGGAAAAAGAAAAATTGGCCAGTTAGGGCTTACAGAATTAAAAATACAGAAATTATTCACGCCGAGTCTGTTAAGTACTTAGGAGTTACAATTAGTCACGACCTATCTTGGGGAAAACATATTAGGGAAATATGCGGTCAAGCATACAGCAAGCTAGGCTTTATCAAGAGAGTACTCGGAAAATGTGACGAGAAAGTGAAAGAACGTTTTTATTTTTCAATCGTTAGGCCTCATCTGGAATATGCTGTTAGTATATGGGATCCATACGAAACGGGGTTGATATCAGAGTTAGATCGCGTCCAGCGAAGAGGAGCTAGGTGTGTGAAACGATGCTACGATAAGTTGGCTAGTGTGTCTGGACTGTTAGAAGAATTAGGATGGGCATCGCTATCACAGCGTAGATCAAATTATAGGCTTAATCTTCTAACTAAATTTCAAGAAAATCATTTCTCTGATGACGTAAAAAACATACTATTAACCCCCTCGTACTACGGCAGATTAGATCGCGCCAATAAAATTAGAGCGCTAGATTGTAGAACCTATAGGTATAAAATGTCATTTTTTCCGCGTACCATTCGGGACCATAACAGCTGTGATCGTCGTCATGAATAGTTCGAATTGTGACAATAGGCAGACAGTAAATCTTTTTCTTTATATTCTCCTCTTTCTTATTTATGCATGATGTAATTATTGTCGTGTTTAGCGTGGTAGTCGTGGTGAATTGATGTTCTTATTTATGCATGATATTTAGAATCTGTAGTAGTACTCTTTGTATCCCTTGCATGTTGGAACGATTGACGATAGAATGTTTCTTGGGTAATAGATTTTTAATTGGCGCTCTGCATGTGTGGTACGCGGGTTTTAATGTAATTTCGGTGTTCTACCGTATCATTCATGCATGCCTGGTGTGGAAGCACCCCCTGCCACACACCCTTTGGGTGTCTTGCAGGGTATGACTTAGATGCAGATGGAGTGAAGCAACATTATTTTCTTTCTAATTGATGACCACGTTATTGCTATCACAAGCGCAAGTGAAAAATAGCGATAAAAATATCGTGCCCCTTATGAAGAACCGTTATCGTGATTCAGGTTATTATCCAATCATTACTGCTGAGCAATCTTATTTGAAGGCGAAGTTCAAATGGGTTTCATATCATTTCAGTGTATTTCTTTGCGTCCAAATGCATTAATGTGCTCCCTTTCAATACACTGTTATATTTTCTGAGAACGTTGAATTTACTTGTAATAAGATATAATAAGATACATTTTTAATTTCAGTGTAGAAAGGAATAACATGTTACTCTCTCTGGTATACAAGCAGGAATCAATAGTTCTCCGATTTTGCCTCATCAGTCAAGACCGTTTCAATCAACAGTCATTAGTTCCCATCGTGCATGGATTGTGAGGCCGGCTAACCTAGGTCTGAGCTGAAGCAACGAGTAACCATGTAAGACACTTTGAGTATCCCAAAAGGTTTCCCCGTGGCGATACAAAGCTTCGTCAATTCCAATCCGCCCAGACTCTAAATGTATACAATGCGGAAGACGTTGGTTTAGGGCTTAGTCTACCTTTATAAAATCATTTTTTCCCATTGTGTCGTATGCATTACCTTCCCTGCCAAAATTTTCCCTCCGCTTCGCCACGCTCCCCTCCGGAAGCTTCTCGTTAAGCTCGCTGGATCGAAGTGGTGTTTGACTCCTCTTGCACACCTTAAAATATTTGACGGGCGCCTCCTCATTTCTCGAAGCTGGTCAAGCTCTCTCTCTCTCTCTGGTGCAGCAGGTATTAGAAATCTATGCGTCATTCACAAAAACAAACCACCACGACACTTTGGAGCTTTGCTCAGCCTTACTGGTGACTATTTCATTGAGAAGCGCGTCGATAGACACGTAAGCTGAGCAGACAGCGGGAGCAGAGATAAATTTCAAAGTTTAAAGCGCTCTTTCCGTTCTTTCTTGGAGTAAAAATGACCATGCTAGCCTTCAAGTATGTCTCATATTTCTCCCAGAAGGAGTAATCAGGTGATAGTTATATTTCAGGCAAATATATAATGTTACAAAATTAGACGAATCGGTGTTCGGCCTTCGACTTTCACCCGCTGTCAATTAGGAAAACTCTATTTGTCACTTCCATCTACATGTACATACTACCCTACGAGCCGCCGCGTGGGCGTGTGGAATGGAGTGCTAGGTCATCAGCCGCGTAAAGATGTAAGGTTTTGGGAGTTAAAATGGTGATGTTATTTATGGGAGTCTATTTACAGGAGCTCATTTTTTATTGTGGTAGCTTATTGTGAGCGGAAAACGAGTTTTTGTACCTATCTGTTTGGAAATGATCTCTCTTATTTTATCACATCTCTCACACCTAGTGGTGTAAAGAGACGTCATGATTATATTCTCTGTATCTTTCTAAAGAACACCAGTTCTGAACTGTTCATGAAATCCATGAAGCGGAACTCATTAAACTGTCTGATATCTGGAGAACTACGTATATTTAAACGTTTATAAATATTCAATTTTCGTTTACAACCATGAAAATTTTGAGGGTTTACTAGTTCCTACTTTCTAGGGGTCAGTTCAAAGCAAACCATGTAATCCAGATGGTGTGGGCGGCACGGAGCCCAGACCTCAGCCCCATAGAAAGTACTTGGGCATACGTTATAACGGAATTTGGAGACATAAATGTTATACCCCAAGATGTGGAAATAGGTGGAGGACACATTAGAAAGGAATCCAGTGAGACGATGTCGAAATGTGGACAACTCCATGTCTCAGAGACTTGGTCAAGAAGTGAGAGTGAAATACAATGGATAGAATATCAGACTAATTAATATCCCCATCCTTGATGGAAATTCCGGCGAAATTCTTGATGATCAATCACTGTAGTCATGTGCACACATACTGAGGCCGAGCTGAGATAATTATTTAAACATTTTTCACCCGTTATTAATAAAGCTAGATAGTTTCTCTGTCGAAAATCCATGAAAATATATCAGCACCTGGAAATAAAATGTTTGATCCTGCTAAAAGTCTATTGATCAATATTCATATGGGGTTCACACAAATTTAACCACTGTAGAAGCAACGAAATTGTGACAGGATAAAGGAATCTCGGGTCTTCCACCGGATGAGCAGGTCCATGGGTCCCAACGTTTCGGAGAACGACTTGTCCTCCATCTTTAGGGGGGTTCGGCTTCGGAAGCCGAACCCCCTGAAGATGGAGGACAATTCGTTCTCCGAAACGTTTGGCCCCATGGACCTGCTCATCTGGTGGAAGACTCGAGAATCCTTTATCCATCAGATACGCCGGGAAAATCTGATATTCTTCATGACTTTATGGCAAGTTGAAGAGGAATTGATTTTTTAGGGGCGTAGCTACCGTATGATCGCTGATGGTGATCTATGATGGTTTCCAAAGTTATCATCCATTGATTACTCAGTGGATTTTAGAGGAGTATACGCATGAGTATACTAAAAACCCTTGTTTACAGCTGGTTGCAACGCAAAAAAGATGATTTATAGTATTTTATTACTTTCACCATGGAAGATTCTCGATGAGCTCTTGTCGGAATGTAACATGCACCTGTTTGTGGGGATGCCTTGCAAGAATTGCACTGAATGATTTTTCGCCAAAGCTTTTCACTAAGGACATGTAAAAATGTATTGAAATTGTTTTGTTACTTGGCTCCTCTTGGGAAAATTGTTTAAATATATACGAAAACTTCCCTTCCGAATGCGAGAACCGTTTAAATCATACATTATAACATATGAATTGTCATCTTTATCATAAGTAGTCGAGATATAGCCAAATATATACAAAAAATGATTTCAGTCAATCCCTTGGGCCAATCGGTATAAAAAAAGTGAAAAGTATATCTTGCAATAGAATTTGGTAGCCTGGAATTTACCACCACCAGCATGCAAAAGTTAATGCTTTTAATTCCTATCACAATTTTAATTATTTCCATTCCCTTAGAAGAGTTCCTTAGAGAATTTCTCCCCGGATGTTGGCCTTCAGGTCTTGTAGGGTCAATTCATCAATTAGTCACTGCTCCAACTAGAGGGAAAAATACACTTGATCTTTTAGCGACAAATATTCCACACATGGTTGTAAACATAGGTACGGATAAGGGAATAAACGACCACAAGATAGTTAAAGCTAATTTTTCCGTGAGCATGATCAAGAAACATAATCCACAAAGAAAAATCTACTTATATAATAAGGCTGACTACGAAGGTATGAAACGAGAGTTGCAAAAGTCATTTACTAATTTTCAAAAAATAAGTATCAACAGTAATACTGAGGTTTTGTGGAATACTTTCCTCAACGTTACACGATCAGTAGTTAGCAAATACATACCAAGTAAATGGAAAAGAGCCAATGCAGAGCCTAGGTCGTATAACACGGAGGATAGTAAAATATTAAAGCACCAGGGAACATGTCATGCGTGGTTAAAAAGGGAAAAAATTAAAAAATCCTCCAAAGAACTATACTCAGTCACCGAAAATTACAAAATATCTAAACTCTTAGCAAAAAAAGCGTGCCGAAGGACGTTAGCTGATTTCAAAAGTAAAATGTTGGGAGAAAACTTGAACGATAATCCCAAGGCATTTTGGTCGTATGTTAGGGACACTCAAGGAAATACATCAACAGTACACACGCTGAAGAACATCAAAGGGGAAAAGCTAACCAACAGTCTACAAAGAGCCAATTCGTTAAACTAAATCTTCCAAAGCATTTTCACTGCTTGCACACCACATCTTTTTGATCCGCAGCCCGTTCGTTCCCAAACATTTATGCCTGAAATTATTATAAATTGTCGCAGCATAGACCATCAGCTAAAAAATATCAACCCCAACAAATCCCCCGGTCCAGATCAAATACCTGCTCACGTATATAAAACATTGGCATCAGACATAGCACCTTATTTAGAATTAATATTTACCAAATCATAGTAGATCACGTAGTGCCTAAGGACTGGAGAATAGCAAATGTCACACCTATATTCAAAAGTGGCGACAGGAAAGACCCTAGTAACTATAGGCCTATTTCTCTCACATCCATTTCCTGTAAGGTATTTGAACACATAATCGTAAGCTCCATTATGAGTCATTTAGATAGGGAGGAATTATTAATAAATAACCAACACGGATTTCGAAAGGGTAGATCTTGCGAAACCCAATTGGCCCTCTTCGTTCATGACATCTTGCTCTCGGGTGAAAATAATGTCCAAGTTGACGCAATATTCCTCGATTTTAGGAAAGCTTTTGATAAGGTACCTCACGTTAAGTTGCTCTCAAAACTAGAAGCATATGGAATAGATAAAAACATTATTAGTTGGATTAATCAATTCTTACATGGGCGGGAACAAAGGGTTGTCATAGACGGTATCATGTCAAACACAGTTAGCGTTACATCGGGTGTTCCTCAGGGAAGTGTAATTGGTCCACTTTTATTTCTCTTGTACATTAATGATATTAGTAACGTCGTTAAAAGTAAGCTTAGACTCTTCGCAGGTTGTGCACAGGATACTTACAATTCCGGAGATAGCGACTTGTTAACAATCGACCTACTTGCTACTCAGGCTTGGTGCGAAAAGTGGCAGATGGAACTAAACATAAAAAAGTGCGTAGCAGTCAGCTTTTGGAAAAAGAAAAATTGGCCAGTTAGGGCTTACAGAATTAAAAATACAGAAATTATTCACGCCGAGTCTGTTAAGTACTTAGGAGTTACAATTAGTCACGACCTATCTTGGGGAAAACATATTAGGGAAATATGCGGTCAAGAATATAGGAAGATAGGCTTTATCAAGAGAGTACTCGGAAAATGTGATGAGAAAGTGAAAGAACGTTGTTATTTTTCAATCGTTAGGCCTCATCTGGAATATGCTGTTAGTGTATGGGATCCATACGAAACGGGGTTGATATCAGAGTTAGATCGCGTCCAGCGAAGAGGAGCTAGGTTTGTGAAACGATGCTACGATAAGTTGGCTAGTGTGTCTGGACTGTTAGAAGAATTAGGATGGGAATCGCTATCACAGCGTAGATTAAATTATAGGCTTAACCTCCTAAATAAATTTCAGGAAAATCATTTTACTGACGACGTAGAAAACATACTATTAACCTCTCCGTACTACGACAGATTAGATCGCGCCAATAAAATTAGAGAGCTAGATTGTAGAACCGATAGGTATAAAATGTCATTTTTTCCGCGTACCATTCGGGACCATAACAGCTGTGATCGTCGTCATGAATAGTTCGAGTATTGACAATAGGCAGGCAGTTAATCTTTCTCATTATATTCTCCTCTTTCTTATTTATGCATGATGTAAATAATGATGTTCTTATTTATGCATGATATTTTGAATCTGTAGTAGTATTCTTTGTATCCCTTGCATGTTAGAACGATTGGACGATTGGAGAATGTTTCTTGGGTATTAGATTTGTAATTAGCGCTTTGCATGTGTGGTACGCGGGTTTTTAATGTAATGTCGGTGTTCTACCATATCATTCATGCATGCCTGGTGCGAAAGCACACCCTGCCACACACCCTTTGGGTGGCTTGCAGGGTATGACGTAGATGTAGATGGACAGCTGACGGGATTCCATAAGACCCCACAAATAAATTGCAAGGGGAAATTTGCCGGGAAATCTGGGGAATTGCCAACATACACGCTGCTATGCTGGAAAGGTTCATGACAAACGCCAGAAATCGGCTTATTAAGTGTATGGACAATGGGGGGGCGTCACCTTCCTGATATGATTTTCAAAACAGAGTAAAAAAAACTTAATATATTGTAACCGTTCCCGTTTGGACAGGCTACAAGATCCCCCCAAACGGGTGGTGAAAGTTTAGAGAGACGAGCACTGGGTATGAATCAGCCGAGCATTCAAATCTTAATTAGGTGTGTTTGTTTTTCCACCCAGTTCCATTTCTCCCCCCACCCCTTGTAGCCCCACGGTTTAGGCGAGAGTGTTTTCCCCCCAATACCCCGCGGTAAGGCTAAGTGCGGCGAAGAAAACCAGTGATGCGTTCCCCACCCCACTCGTTCCCAAACGTCCACCGGCGAAGGCTTTTGCGGGGTCAAGTAGGGCTTACCCCGAGTGAAAGTGTGTATTCCCCCATTCCTCACCCCCTCCTATTGGCTCTGGGAGTTTTTAATGCGCCGCCTTCTTGCCCAGAGGGGGGATTTCCTTGATTGACAGCCGTCCATGCGCCCATGTCCTTCGTGAATGAATCAGCCGTTGAGACGCGGAGGAGACAGTGCGAGAATAAGGAGCGGAAAGGAGTTGATCTGCACAGGTGAAAAGAAGGAATTAGTAAGAGGTCCTAAATTCCGCATCTAAATCTCCGTATCCCTCCGGTCGGCGAGCTAGCCAAAAGAAGTCGACGACGCGACGCGTCTAGGAGACTATATTTGCTGTCCCAACCCCGTCATTGTCATCATCAACGTTAACCTGCCATCATCGTCATCATCAACAACCTGCCGCCACTACCGTCATCAAAATCGTCACGATAATTACTGTCCACGTCCCCCCCACGAAGTTTCCATGCCCCGATCCCCCTCCCTCAGAAGAAAGTCCCCCGAATAATTAATGCCACAATAGCCTCGCCATTACCCGCAATTGCCCAGTGTCCCCGCCCCCCTAAATCTCCTTGGACGAAAATGTTCCTATCATGATTGTAAGACCCCAGTGCGAAATGAGAACAGACTTATGAAGCTGCCCTAAATACCCCCCCCACCAAATTCGGGGAAAGTGGAGGATTAGGCACTGTGAAGGAGTTGAGAAGCAGAGTACTCGGCGAAAGTGACGATTAATATCGGAAGATCAGCTTCTTCTCCCCCATTGCACTCTACTAAGAATATTTTGACAGCATTTGGGGTCCTCATGATGTAGTCTAAAAATCAGAGTTGGGACGGGAGTAGAGAAGGTCGACAAAATGCATAGTAAGCAGTTATGAATATATCGTGTTTAACTGACCTTTTGCACAACTGGGATAGAAATGCCTTTCAGACCGTCATTTAAAAATGTAAAGTTAAACTAATATGTAAGTACCAAACGAATTTATATGGTGCAAACAACATTATCCCTAATTGCCTCCAACAGATGACGGGAGATTCGATCAAGAAAATAAAAACGGAATAAGACCGTAGGATGGCTGTTAAAGAGTCATTCATTAGGTTTATTGATGGGTGTTGTATTATTAGGTGTTTTTTCCTAGTTGACTAATAGTGCACAGTGTGAGCTATTGGCGTAACTCATGTACCTCTTTGTATTTTTGTAGTAATAAAAACACATATAAACACTGTCTTACATCGGCAAAATGCTGCTAGTGATGCAAATATTTGAGAAATAACGCCTCTTGGTAATTTTAGCTGGTTTTTGCTAGTTTATCAGTAGTCGAAGTTACTTAAACTTCAATAGGGTATAGCGTTTTACATGATGGTGATTACTCACCCCCTGACACAAACCCTTTACATATCAGCTACTACTACATCTACAAAATATCCTGCAAGCCACCACTAGGGTGTGTGACACGGGGTGATTTCACACTAGACACGCAGCACTCATCCCAAGTTAAATCAGAATAGCGTACGTTTCCCCGATGCTAGGCGGAGGCCAAAAGCAGATAGGACATCCGTGCGCAATCAAACCTGAAACTAGGAGAGTGATACGTAGAAGAAAATTCTACCATGCAGTACACTACTCGAGACACGGCTACTGGTTAGTATTATTATTGCGACAAATAGATAGCACTACAAGGTACTAAAACATCCAAGAGTAGGTATATATATCATGCCGGAGGTTACATGCAAGGTTAGTTGATAATAATCATGTAAAGATATTTAGCGCTACTGCAAAACCCTATTCTACCTAGTTAGATTCAAATTATCCTAGAACTGATCTATCGCGACTATTATGTTCCCTTAGAGTACATGGAAAAAATTTACATTTTTAATACACCGGATCTGCAGCCTTTATCCTTAAACTTACTCCTGTGATCGTTTCTACCATAATCGGATGACTCTAGCCAAATATGTTCAACGTGCGGCAAAAAATGGTCTACATCAAACTTTCGTAAAAGACTTAGTAAAATAGTACTTATTGTGCTGAAGTAAGCATCGTGAATAACGGGATTTACAGTCGGGACACATTATGTTACAATTTCCTGAAAAAAACTTACCTTTTCGAAGCGGTGTAATTAATCCTGCGGACGGAGCGGTCTCCCGAAGTCAACGCTGTTTTCGATGGACACTTCACACGATTTTCACCGTCGAGTCGACCACACACAACACAACTCCCACTTTCCCTTCACCCCTCTGACTGAACAGAGGCTCAACCCACCTACAATGGCCTACCAAGTCTAATGACGCATCGCGCCCAATAGATGTCGCGTGAAACAAAATAAAAGAATTCGCGGTATTTTTAAACTCAGGATATGTAGTTAAATAGAGATGGCGTGAGGTTATGAAGAAACGTGAGGTAATTCTACGTTTCAACAAGTACATAAAGATGAAAAAGTTGAAGAGACATTTTTTAGAATGTTTTATTACAATCGCAGCAATTTAGTTCTTTTTCTCGCAGCAATTTAGTTCAGCGCATCTTTTGTTTGATCTACGGACAAAAAAGATTATTGCAATTTTTAATGAAGATAAAATATGCATTTTCATTTAAGGTGCAAGTGTAGAGCATGCGAATTAGGGACTGGGCGCAATTTAAATTATTACCTATCTCATATGCAGCTAACGGTAGCCAATGCAACGCCAATGCCAATCAATTCCCATTTACTTGTGTATCTGCGTTATTTTCTCATTGTGTACTCTATCAAACGTATATTTCAATTACGTCAAAAACGAAGAAAGACGCTGTTATTTCACAATACATATTATTCTGCAAGTTTTCTCATCACTGAAATCGCATTCTGAGTAGCCATCGCCCTTCTGAACCCAAAATGGTAAACGCCAAAGTCGTTATTTGCTCTACTCTCTTTTGAAAATTATCCTAAGAAAGACTTGGATACTCAATATATTTTGATAGAGCCAAACTATTATGGTAGAAGCGATCACAGGAATAAGACTTAGGAAATTGGCTGCAGAACCGATAGATTTAAAATGTTATTTTTCCACGTACTATAAGGGACCATAATAGCTGCGATAGATTAGTTCTAGGAGTGTTAAATATCTTAAGAATAGTGTTAAATATCTTAACATGATTATTAGCTACTAACCTCGCATGCAATCTTCGGCACGGTATATCTTGCATGTTTTAGTACCGCGTAGTGCTATTTATCTGTCGCATTAATAATACTAACCAGTAGTCGTATCGTAAGTAGTGTGCTGCATGGCAGCAAGTTCTTCTACGTATCACTCTCCTGGTTTCTGGTCTGACTGCGTACCGTTGTCCTGAATGTTTTTGGCCTGCGCCTGGCATCGGCGAAACGTACGAGGTTCTGATTTAAACTGGGATGAGTGCTGCATACCTGGTTTGGAATAACCCCACGCCACACACTCTAGTGGTGGCTTGCACGGTATTTCGTAGGTGTAGCTGTAGACTCTAGCCGCAAATGATATCAAGCTTACTGTTCTGTATTCCACGCATTGTGGTGCTTTCTTCTTCTTTGGGATTAGTATTTAGACCGTTTTCACGAAAATCTTTGGCCATACACCTATCCCCTAGATCACATAAATACCAAGTTTGAAAAAAGATCGCCTTCTCTTATTATCTATATTCTTTAGAAACTCCAAAGATATGTTATGTACCTTCACAGCTACTCTTATCTTTATCTCTCGCAGTTACCTCTCTATTTTGCCGACAAGTTTACCTTTTTAAATAGTTCTTATCATCTATTATTTTGTTTACATGTTCATATCCGCCACCATAAAGCTCCTTCACGTATCTATCCTGAATATTTTCCTACTCGATTAATATCTTACCTCTTTTGTCCTTTAGCTTCGCAATTCTTTTTCTTCTCTTACTGACCGATAGCAATTATCAATTAAACGTATAGTACATCCACTTCGTCCTCTTCCTGTAGCTTCTCTACTCCCTCACAATGCCTAATTCTCCACTCTTCCCGAATTTATTCACCTCTTTTTCTCTCCGCTTTTGCTACATATTTCATCTGCTGCACTTTGCTTCCCTAGTTTGCTTTTTTCTATGGATCCTGTGCTTTCTCTGCCACTCTCAATATACCTGTTTGTATGGTCTGTAATATTTTTATTGTTACCATTTACTTTGCCTCACCTATGCTCCTTTCCATTTTCTCAAGCTTTTTCCTATCTTTCAACCTTTTCAATGCTACACAATCACCTTTTACATTTAGAACGCCTTTTAAATCTAACGTAATTTTGTATCATCACTAACTTTTGATCCGAGTCAACAATAACGATTCGGATAGCTTCACGAGGATTTGAGTGTTTTAAACCTCTGATTTAACATATAGCATACTCTCATTTTTCCCATAGGCATGTTCCGTGTGTACCTATGCCTGAGGTGATGTTTTAACCAAGTATTTCCGTATACAAATTGATTTCTCCAACAGAGTCCAACTGCCTTCTCACTACAGTAATTTATTTTATCCAGCCTATATCATTCTTTTCCCAGTTCGTCCATCATTCCCGCATCACTGAATTCTAGCTGCGCAAAATCATCATAGATTTATTTCCAAGGTCTGCCGTAATTTTCTCATCAAGTTGTTTGTAAACCCCATTCATCTCTCACCCCCTATAGTTACTAGTTGGCATATAAACCCTTGCCAACACGTAATTCGTCAGGCGAGCTTTTATTTCTACCATAAGAGTTAGTTTTCTCTCCTGTTTAATATTTTCAGCCTTTTCTCTTCATTTAGCAGTCAGCAGCATAGCAACCCCACGTTGACTCTCACTTCTCCACAGCAGAATACCCTGTAACAATCGCCCCAAAAGTCACCTTCATCTCACCTTATATTGTCTCAACGCATCTATTTTTCCTGTCTCCATTTCCTGTTTTAAATTTTACCGCTTCCCAACCCTATTCATTGTTATAACGTCCAAATTCCCTATTGTTATCAATAATTTTCTTCCGTCTCGTCTTTCTCTTCTTTTTTCTCAAAGCGGAATATTCGAAGTACTTATAAAACTGCACTTTTCAATTAATTATAAAGTTTATTAGAGACAGACATACATGCATCATGATGTAAAAAACATGCGCTCTCTAAAAAAACAGCGAAATGGTAGTATTAGCGGTATTACATGATATTTTCCGGTATTTAATTCTATTTCACTTGAAAAAGTCACGTAAATCATGGGAACTTGAGATCAGACAATATACTTTACATTGCAATTTCTAACTGATTTCTACTGAATTTAATGAACAGCAAACATATGGATGTGTTTTAGGCTAATTACGTTTATGGAAAATCACGAGCACTATGGTTGCTATCACGGGCGTACGGTTGATGCGGTTTTATCTTCGCCGACAGCCGATTCTTACCATGAGTCATCTACGGTAAATTTGTAATTGCTCTACGCTCTCAATGCCCACATTTACTTTGTTGTTTCCGCGGATATCACGCACGAAGGGAACGGATGAGGCTTTATCACAATGGATCAAAAACAAAATAGTCTTCAATTTGGGAAAGTTCAGCTCTGCAACCTCTTAAGTAACAAGTTAAAAAAACTATCTCGTATGTGTCATATTAAAAATATTTCTGCCCTTGGATAAGGTTCTTGGATTTTTTTGTATATGTAACGACGACATAATAATTTTTTTGGCCTGAAAGTTAAAAAAAAACATTTATTACCATTAATATTATCTGAGAACAAATTCATATTCTTATGCCTATTTCTCCAACTGAATGGACATGTTGTGTGGTGTTATAACTCCATGAAGTAGCTGAGGTGCAATGATAAATAATTGAACGTGGAAAAGGACGAAAGTCAATTTTATTCCAATGCAGTCGAAGTATGTCTCGCTTTGTTTGTCATCATGAATTGTTATAGCGAAAAATAAAGTTGTTTATCTGTCACTTCGTCCTCGATTACGAATGGTACGAACAAATAAAAACAAATTTTACCGCGTCTATCAGTTCCAAAGTTAGAGTGCTTGTTTCACAGAAATATTCTCTTTGCCACCCTGAGTACTACTGAATATTGCAGGAAAACATGACCCAACGAATAAATAATACAAGTTCCTTGGTAACTTTGTATATTCTATATTTTTTCAAAGGATTTAATGGTTACATTTACAAAACCACGTACTTAAAAACACACACGACCCGGGTTTCAACGCTTAAGCGTCATCTTCAGGTCTAAAGATGACGCTTAAGCGTTGAATCCCGGGTCGTGTGTGTTTTTAAGTATGTGGTTTTGTAAATGTAACCATTTAATCCTTTGAAAAAACCTAATGAATATTCTACAAGTGTCTTTACGGCCAACCGACCAATCTACTCCTTTTAGCAGCTTTCACCGTTTTCATTCGCTAATTTCTTTTAGTTACAGAGCATATTTCTCCGGAGACTGGCTTAAAAATTTGCACGTCCAATGTGCTTACAAACAACTTAGACTTTTCTTAAGCTCTCTTTTGTTACTTACGCTCTCTTATTTTAACTCTGCTAATTTTTTACTGAAGCTGTCTTTCATCTATTTCAGGTATCATTTTCCGGCCAAATGAAGATGATTGATGACCGGAAATTCCCCAAGTCAAAATGAATATGAAATCCAAAGTATAAATGAAGCACTTTACGGGAGTTTACTTTTTCAGCAAATCTTGTTAGAAAAATATAGAAGATATAGATACTTCTCCGACCACAGTTTTTTAAATGTACATCTACGTAAAAAGTCGGAGATAATTAACAAATGTGATGGGTTTTCATTGTGACGAAGTGGAAATATATGTGGAATTACTAATACAGCATTAAAACCAACAAAAACATTTGATATTTGTCGTTTATTTACTTTTAAAGATTCATATGTTATTTTCTGGCAAACTATGCGAGTTCAGGCGTGACCTCGTGGGAATTAATCATCAGATAAAGAACACTATATATTTCCACAATGAATTTTAATCGTACAGCAAGTTTCAACACAAAGACGTCAATCTCTGGTTCAAAATTGTTTTGCTGCACATCATGGTATTCAGGTAATTTCAGGCAAAGACGCAAGTATATTCAGGTAAGGATTATTTTCTGGCATTTTCTTCCCTTGCCATGAAAAATTTTATGAATGCCTCCATTTAGTGGTAGGCCAAGAGAATGGAAATTTTATTGCTATTTTCTCAAGAAAACTGTCTCCATTTTTATAATTTTCTCTATATACACTATCCTGACTAATCACCTTCACTTTTCTTACACTCATGCATTATCTAATACATGCTCCCCTGTTCTTAAGATTTATACGAGCATAAAACTCTTTTCCCTTGTTATAACGCGCTCCCCTTGTGAAACCCCACTTAGATAACACTACCGGTGTTTGAAATACTCATCAGGTAAGCTTAAAAATAGAGTTAGAGAAGATCAGCAAGATACGTGAAAGGCCGTTATGATGTTCTCTAGTTAGTGTTACTGACCTCTTGCAACAACTTGGATGGGAATCGCTTTCAGACCGTCGACTGAAAATTAGCCTCAATCTTTTGCGTAAATTTAAACACGATTTATATTCAGACGCAGTTTTCAATATCTTACAATTTCCAACATACAACGATGTATCAGATGATGAAAATCAAGTAAGAGAAATAGACTATTGAACAGTAAGGTTTAAAATGTCGTTTTTCCCGCGATCGATACCATAATGACTGCATTAAGACTTGGAAGTAGGAAAGCAGGTAGTGCTGCTGATTTATTAATATGCCCCCTAATGCACGTTTCTAAATCTGCCGAGTAGTGCTAGCACCATGTTTTACATGTTGCCTGCATGAACATTGTGTCATGCTTTCATAGTTACATTATAGATAATTTTAGTAGTTTCTGTAGCATTTTCAGTACACTGATAGTGTGGTGCTTGCTGGTGAAAGTAAATTTATTCACTGAAGTTCATGCTGGTGATCAGTCAACCCCTGCGAAATACCCTTGTGGTCGCTTGTAGGGTAATATATAGATGTAGTCCCCCTCTTTGTGGAGGCTTTCCCACCACATTCACCCATGACTTCTGCGGAAACCTCTTTCTCGCACGACACTCACTCGAGTGTCAATTACCTGTTTCGTTAATTTATGCTCTTCCATTGTCTCGAATTAGCCAAACAAATAGAGCCCACTCCTTTTACATACCTCCATTACTGGAGCATCCAAGCTACTTCTCACTTATTTATCTAAATTAAACCTACTCCTTCCTTAACTCAATCATCCTACTCTTCCCACTTATAATTTTAAGATATCCCATTCCCACTATATTTAGCCTACTCTCGTGCTTATCCTAATATGCGCACATTTTGCATACACGTTACAGCAAAAACGGTCACTATCACATAATAACACCTACATGCTATCATATCTGGTCGCCAGCCGTGTAAAGACGCAAAGTTTTGGGAGGTGAAGTGGTGACGTGTATTATGGGAGTGCATTTGGTGGGGCTCAGTTTTTACTGTGGTTGCTTATTGTCCGCGTAAAGAACGAGTTTTTGTACCTATCTGTTCGGTAGTGTATCTCTCTTATTTCTATCAGGCCTAGAGATGTAGTATGGCGTCATGATAATATTCTCTATGTCCCTCTGAAACACACTAGTGCTTAGTTCCTCAAGCATGCTAAGCCTAGTGTATAGCCTCCAAGTCTCTAGGGGCTCCCACCTTAATCCCTCTAAAAGTTGTGAGACACTATATGTTCGCTCATAGCAGTTTTTATCGAAGCATGCAGCTCTTCTTTGTATTTTTATTAATCTTTTGGTTGAATATTTATGAACAGGGACCCGAAAGCTCGCATTACATAATAAAAGACTTGAATTATGGAGCGAACAAATTTCAAGTATATTTTTTTCCTCGGAAAATTACTTACCATGATATTTTTAATGGATGTTAAAGATAGATTCATGTGTGATATGGTGGAATTGTTACACAGTGAGAGTGGCAAATACGGGTGTTTTGCTTTTGTCCTTAAAATAAGTGGTGTCTAAGGCATTGCTACTCTCATTTTGCAGATCAAACAGTGTATCAGTTATATTTAACAACACCCACCGTTAAAACTTACCAACCTCTCTCCCCTCGTAATGTGGTTTTATCATGAATAAACGTTCCTCCAGAGGTAGTATTATTACCTTAACCGTTGTTATGTAAGAAAGCGTTTTAAGTAAATATAAAAAAGTCACTTTTGTTTACGGTCCCTTGAGTAATTTCGGCTACAAACGGATTTTCCCAGTGTAATTATCTACGTGAAGCTTGGCATACGAATTTTTATCTACATCTACGTCATACCCTGCAAGCCACACAAAGGGTGTGTGGCAGGGGGTGCTTTCGCACCAGGCATGCATGAATGATATGGTAGAACAACGACATTACATTAAAACCCGCGTGCCACACATGCAAAGCGCCAATTAAAAATCTAATACCCAAGAAACATTTCGTAATATGGATCGATAAAAGTGGAAATATTGCATTTTTCCGAATTGAGCTTTTGACAGTATATTTTTTTTTAACGCGTAGCCTAGTGGTACACGAAATATATTCTGTAATATTGAGATGATATGAATGCAAATTTTTTTAAAATGTGAAATATTAAATTTCCATTAGATTATAACTGCAATGAATCGCACATCAAGGAGCCAATCCGAGTCACAATATCAAATAATCATATTAACATTAGGCGTTATTTCCACCTTAATTTCTAAAACCGCGCCACGAACGGTCCAAAGCTCAGGTCATATTAAGCTACAAGCGGAAGGTACCCGATGAAATTCAACGGGTGTGAAATTCATTTAAGTTATTTTATGAAAAAAAACCACAAAGCCTGAGGAATACTGTTAGCGAGGTCATTTGAGGAGTTCGTAAACTATCTTGTACGTTGTGTTTGTTGTAGTAAACACGCTGACCGTTTTCTAGGCGCACGTAGAGATGAGTGACTGCTGGTCCTCTTTTATGTACGGGAAAGCCAAAAGTGGGTCACGTTGACTCATTACTATTTAACCCTCTACTGCTCACATGGACGAATTCGTCCACTAATACGAACATGCTTCTATATTGGACACTCCAAGTTTACTCCAATAGGTCGCAAACAATCGAAAAACGGTAGAAAAAGGTTAAAAGATGCGGCTATGGCGGTAGCATCCATTCCCTCTGACACCTACCTGAGCAAGCTGGACTTGAAGGACGCGTTTTTCCAACTGAAAATACAACCTACACACCGACAATTCTATGGTATTCGTGCAGGTCAAAGATATTACTCGTTCCTCCGGTTGCCGATGGGCCACTGCTTGGCCCCGGCGATAATGCAGCGGTGGGCGCGAGCAGTCGCCATGGAAGTGTTCCGTCCCTTTGGTGCTACGATCATTCCGTATTTGGACGACTGGTTGGTGGTGTTATCTCCCTCTCTCTCTGAAAGTACTCGACTCTTCAACCAAGTGCTCCCCTTCCTGCAGGAAGACCTCGGTATCACCCTCAACCTCGCCAAATCTGTTCTTCATCCGCAAAAGCGTATTCTCTATCTCGGTGTCCACATCGACACAGGTGCGTCCACCCTCCGTTTCACCCCCGCCGCGCTTGCGCGGCTTCACTTCACAATTTGCATCATTCCTCGTCTCCGTGCTCTAGATCTCCCTAAGGCCGCGGGGTTCATATCCTGGGCCTGTTACATTCTGCATCTCCCGTACTTTTTGATATCACACGTGTATCAAAGGCGGATCAAGTGGCTCCAGACCTTCTACGACAACGGAATCTTCTCCTGTGTGCGGCATCTTCACCACCCAGATAATTAATTAAATCAAAGGAAATTGAGCTCTACGGCCTCTCTAGATAGATAAAATAAAATTCTCCAATAGCCGTAAAAATGGCACCACTCGTCAAACATGTACCACAAAAATACACTTACTGTGTTGGTTTGCGGGAAAGGGGATTCACAGCAGGGACCAACCACAGCCTCTCCACCAGAATACCCTCCTGTGATGGTTTACGGGTCACTGGCGAGGAAGTAACATTCCCGTAAACCATCACAGGAGGGTATTCTGGTGGAGAGGCTGTGGTTGGTCCCTGCTGTGAATCCCCTTTCCCGCAAACCAACACAGTAAGTGTATTTTTGTGGTACATGTTTGACGAGTGGTGCCATTTTTACGGCTATTGGAAAATTTTATTTTTATCTAACCACCCAGAGAGACTGGGCACTCGTGCCAATCACCACCAAACTCCAACTCGACCGTGTCCGGGCCGCAAGTCTCCTTATATACCCAAGGCCGGCCAAGATGGCCGACCTAGGCATAAAAAGGAGGCAGTACGGTCCGTGATGGACGGTCGGCGAGATTGGCGGCAGTTGGCACGAATCTCCAGGACGCCACACGCGTCGGATCCTTTATTATACGAAGAAACAAGTCACAATACAAATCATCGTCAAAGATGAGACCTTTCCCTTTCTTAAGGGCGGACAAAACGGCCTTGTTATCCGTGTGAATGACAAAGTTTACAAATTCAGGAGAGTTATTAAAAAGAAATAAGGTGCCCCGGAGGGCTGCGACGGCTTCCGCATAGTAGATGGGAAGTTTATGCTGGAGCCGATGAGCGGATTCGAGTTCGAGTGCCGGGCAGACCACCGCCCACTGCCACGGAGTGGAATCCACGTAAGCGTCAATGGACACGGTGAACTGCGTAAGATGCCGCACACGGGAGAAGATTCCGTTGTCGTAGAAGGTCTGGAGCCACTTGATCCGCCTTTGATACACGTGTGATATCAAAAAGTACGGGAGATGCAGAATGTAACAGGCCCAGGATATGAACCCCGCGGCCTTAGGGAGATCTAGAGCACGGAGACGAGGAATGATGCAAATTGTGAAGTGAAGCCGCGCAAGCGCGGCGGGGGTGAAACGGAGGGTGGACGCACCTGTGTCGATGTGGACACCGAGATAGAGAATACGCTTTTGCGGATGAAGAACAGATTTGGCGAGGTTGAGGGTGATACCGAGGTCTTCCTGCAGGAAGGGGAGCACTTGGTTGAAGAGTCGAGTACTTTCAGAGAGAGAGGGAGATAACACCACCAACCAGTCGTCCAAATACGGAATGATCGTAGCACCAAAGGACTATACAGGTAGAATACAACTATCAGACGAATTCATCCGTTTTGGAATTGAAAGACGCGTGTCCAATATAGAAGCATGTTCGCATTAGTGGACGAATTCGTCCATGTGGGTAGTACAGGGTTAAATAACATCTAAGTTGGTAGATAGTCACTTCGTCCCTCCGGTTCTCTTGAGCCGTCTTCTGAGTAAATCAGCAGCTTAGTCTCTTCTCTTGCGAACATACATATATTTACATTAAATGTCTTAATTGAGTTGCGCTATTCTACGTTAATGTGGCGTTGAGGGAAAATTTTACCGAATACCAATATTATCAACTCACCTCTGTGCTCAATTTGCTTAAGTTCCTCAGCGGTACTTCTTTTCCTCAATCGTGTTTTCCTCACATAAACAGTTTTAACATGTTGATTCTAGATTCAATTTCCATTCAAAATCATTTAGACAGAATTTTAGTGAAATAATTGGTTAAATTACGTTTCCTTTTCCTTTCCACTTATAATGGGGATGAAATTGATAAATTTTGGATAGAGAATTTCGTACTTTGTTCACAAGGCTCTTCTAGTTTTACACCTGTGGATAAACATCTGCTACGGCAATCGAGTACAGTGCATGCATTTTTATATATCCTATATTACAACCAGATATATTTTCTATCTACAAGTTAAATTTCAGCTCGGTTGTTAATGAAAAGAGGTGGGTAGGGCTATTTTGATCGTTGTAGCCTAATTGAATCACAATAAATGTATTATCGTCAAGCAATATCCTATGTATTTGAACAAGTCAAACCTGTAAATGGCATAATGCTGTGGTGTTGACGGCATATTTTACCGAATACTAACATTATCAACTCACCTCTTAATTTCCTTTCGTTCCTCTGCGGTCAACGTCGAGAACCTGAAAGACAGTGCATGTAACAGCTATGGTAAATGTGTTTTCGACACTCGCGCTAGATACCTCTGGATGGAATTAGATCCGAAAACACATCTGCGCGTGCTATTTAGTGGAGAAACTGTCAGGGGATAATCTCATCTGCATGATGTTATTCAAGAAAAAAGAAATGATTCTCTCAATAAGACGTTCATTATTTAAAACTTAACTTTCGGTTTGGTTTATTCAATGTAAGAGATGTTTGTGAAATAGTAAGCGGGAATCAAAAGTAGGTAAGCTTTCTCAGAAACTTGTGCCTCCGTTCAGATTACTCGCCTATCTTTTGTCGTGTGCTCAGGAGTATCGCTGTGAAACTTACTTGGCATTAGATCCCCTGGTATTACCTGGCAATGGTTGATTGATGGAGAGAAGCCAGAAATAAGAACACGTCAGCCGTTGATGGAACTGTTGATGCCCGTTGTTCGAACTCAGGGTGGGGCTACGATTGATACTATCTTTGGTGATCGAAATAAACGTTGGTACTCACGAAGCGAGGTGGCATTACTTATTCAAGCCATCTGCCAAATAAAGCCAGCCATGTTAGAAGAATACTATTGAGAGATTCAAGATTTGTAAGTTTAAAACATTTTTGAACGTTAAAATCAACAAAATGAAAGAAATTTCTTTGAAGTGTTGTCTAAGCTTATCTTATTGAGTATGTGATTTCAAGAAATAAAATAAAATAACTTACTATTGCAGCTCTAAAACAAAATACAGGAATTTATTGTAAAAATTTTATCTTAGGAGTTTAAACTGAAGACAAAATACATAAGTTACGATTTTGCTCGAAAATATATCATTCAAACTTTATAGCAAATCCATAATCAAGCCGTATTCTTTTCCGTAGCATTTTTCACCCAAGTAGGGCCTACTGTGTGCGGTATTTGAAAATATTGATGTGCAAAAACTCTAAGAATTCCAACATTTAAAATATATTCCTAACAAAATTTATTGTTCATAGAGACTTGAGAACACACATGACATTCTAGAATCGTTATTGGCTTAATCCAATTCGTGGCCATAGAAATAAGTACATTTTCACACATTTAACCAACCCCTAATATCCCGTGTCGGCCAACGAAGTTTCAGAAAAATCGGAAGTGACTTCTTTCTGCCAACCACCGCCTCAGGATACCATTTTCCTGCATCGACCGGCGTGCATCCTGTGATCCGGAGGACAGTCATTCCTCAGCGGAGCATCCACGATGTCTTGTCGTGCGTCGCCGAGATCAACCGAGTCCAGCGACGGTAACTTGAAGTGCCCAAATGTCCTAGCCTCGGTCCCTCCTAATGCGAATGATGCGATGATGAGAATGGTTGCCAGGCCAGTCAGTAGGAGGAAACGACGGGATCCAGTGGGGAACATCTTGGACCAACTTGAATGATACACTTCGGACACTTGCTCTTTTGATTCCTCCACTTTTTCAGCACACCCTACTCTAGTGGTGAGTCCTGGTGAACAAAGAAAATTCTCGGTTGTGCGGTGATATCTTTTCTTTATTTTTTTTTAAAATGTGTCTTTTTATCTCCTCCTCGTATGTCCTCGTAAAAAAATAATCCCTGAAGGTGTGGATAAAGCCTTCCGTTTCCTCCTCTGCACAGTAAGTAATGAGAACCACACTGAGGCTCTTTCTTGTTTTCCTTCTTTACATTCTACCCCAGTTCCCACGGTGTCGTTCAACCGGTCTCTGCGGGGTCACCGACCGCTTATCAAAACCGTCGGAGAATTCGAGTCGCTAAAATTTGGTTTCCGTGCGCCCTCAATTCATTCTTGCATGCCAAACTAGAGCTGTTAATTTGTCTCCCGATATGTCCAGTGCTGGATGACTAACTGGTAAGGAAACTTGACGCTGTAACTTTCAGTAAATTTATTCTCAGATAGCGTGGTAACTTTTAAATGTCACTTCAAAACATTACCGAAAATAATGGGCATATTAATGACGTACTCTCTTCTATCTCAGAATAATAATTGGACTGGATATTAGGGGAGGTGACCGAAAGCTAAGATCATTCGCGCCACAGGGAACGGGTAAGAAAGGAAGGGTGGATAGTAACCCTGCGCTGAAATTTGCCTGCTCCTAACGATAGGCGCTAAGGGGACCTCGGTTTAACGTCTCATCCGACAGACGGAGTACTGTACTTGAAGTGGTCTCCACAAGACACTCAAGTAGAAATCGGATTTCTTCTGAAAAAATCCTTCTCTGCTGGGATTTGAACCCTGGCCGTCCGTATGGCTGGCCATTATTCTAACCACCACACCAACCCGATACCCTCAGAATAAAAAATGGCGTGCGTAATTTGATGAGGAGTAGTGAAAGAAGTGAAAAAAATGCTTAGAACAGAGATCAACCCGTGAGAACAGTTAATCTTTATGCCTTTTTTATCTTCTTACTAAGAAATTGAAATGTATCCTACGGATTAATGGAGAAGTAAATACAATATATTGGTCTAATCGTTATCGATAAATTTATGGGATTCAGAATCCGATAAATTAGCAAACAATCTGTCCTACCTGTCCCCTACATTTGATGACAAACACTAAATCATTCAGATTGCACAATGAATGTCACTTATTGCAAAAAAGAAACGGTATTTGCCATAAAATACTCGAAAAAAGCATAAGAAAGTGAAAATCTTGAAAGGAAATAAGATTAATTTGTTGTATTGTGTGATAAAGAGTATAGTTACCAGAAGCAGACATTTTTGAGCTAAAACTCAAGGATTAGCTTTGGAGTTCCCCATTAGCCCCAGATGAATAAACCCTATCAGCCAAATAATTTTTCATTTTTCTTACTGAGCATTCTTTTGATGATTTAATTTGACTGCGAGTAGGCAGTCCAAGACAATTTTTATTTTCTTTAAATATCTGTCGAACTCCTACAGCCCTTATATTTATAGTTTAACATGATGGCAGGTAAGTGAAATGCACTTTTCAGTGGAGGATTCACATTTCCTACGAGCTGAATCCGCGCGGGGAGGAAAGTTCTGAGGATTGGATTGGATTTTGGGGAGACAACCTACAGCTGAGGTCATTTGAACCATAGGGGACAGGTAAGGGAGGAAGGGTGGATAGAAACCCGGCGTCGGCATTAGCGCAACCCTCTTAACGCAAGGCACCAAGGAGACCGCGGCTTAACGTCTCATCCGACAGACGGAGTACTGTACTTGAAGTGCCCCCTCTATACACTCAAGTAGGTTTCCTCTGAAAAACATGCACCTCTGTCGAGATTTGAACCCTGGATGCTCATATGATCAGCCAGTACTGTAGCCAACACACTAACCCTATACCTAGGAAAGTTCCCATTCTGGTTGACATACTACGTACTAGTAACATGAAAATAAGGATATTATCTATCAATGCGACGAAAATAAACCTTGATAGCTGCTAAATAATTCAGAGAAATGTAATAATAACTTAGCGAAAGTTTTTTAGAGACAGTATCTCGCGCTCAAAAGTCGAAAGAAGTCTACGACAGCAAGTGTAAGCAGCGACTTAACACCAATAATAGTGCGACGTAGCTCTTTGAATGTTATGTACTAAATCACCCTTCACCCTTGCGTAGCACATCAAAAGAGGAAATCAAGAGATCTGTGGGTGCTTCAAAGGTCGGCGGCGGAAGTGGTGGTACTCGGTCAATGCGGATACTTTTGTAGAAATCATCAGACCTATGAGCAGTGATGAACAGCGGGGACCGAGAATATTTACCCTGTCTGAATTCTGTTGCGGCGTTAGCTGGCCATGTAGCGGGAAAACCGGCCGTCTTACAAAAATGAAACACCATAAGGTGATTAGCGAGACCATTTGTTTCCGTTAAAGCTTCTTTTGACCAATATATATTATTTCCTTGATACCCTTCAGTTGGTTAGAATTTGATTTTGTCTGAGAAAATCAACTCCATTGCCCAGCGAAAATAGCTTTCCTTAAGGTTATAATATATCAATTGTTTACTAGTGTTAACCTATGAATGCCTGAAATCAGCCATTTTCCATGTATTATGACAAAGTGTTAGTCATATATTCTTGACACCAAAAATACGGATATGAAATTTTCAGGTCGTGGGTATTTTTAAATGAAATAGTGGAGCTGATCACGCATAAATGCCTATATTACTTTGTCTGGCGATTAAAACAACAATCAAATTCTTTCATTCGCTCAAATATTACGATAAAAATCGGCATAATTCTTGAATCAAGTGGCGAGATGATTTTTTTCGACCTGTTTCTTGACTTAAAAAAACAATTGAAGGCTTGATCTGTAGCTTAACATATACGGTTGTAGTGGAACTACTTCCACCAAATTGGCATTTATAAATTATTAATAGCTTATTTTAAACAAATTCATCCGTTTTATCACACGGATTCAACGCAAGAATTAAATTAAGTGGCTTTTTTCGATGACTATTCTGATAATGAGCTCTAGGATAGTGACTAGGTAAAATAGGTTTTTTCAGTAGAGTTAAATGTCCTAACATGATTATTAGCTACTAACCTCGCATGCAATCTCCGGCATAATATGCTCTTGCATGTTTTAGTACCTTGTAATGCTATTTATTTGTCACATTAATTATGCAAATCAGTAATTGTATATTGAGTAGTGTACTGAATGATAGCATCTTCTTCTATGTATCACTCTCCTAGTTTCTGGTCTGACTGCGATCTGTTGATTGGCCTGCGCCTGGCACTCGGGGGAACGTTCGCGGTTCTGATTTAAACTGGGATGAGTGCTTCATACCTGGTTGTGGAATCACACCGTGCCACACACCCTAGTGGTGGCTCCCACGGTATTTCGTAGATGTAGATGATGACCTGCGAGTACTGCAGGGCCAATGTTATTTATAGTGACGCCCACCACCTATCATCCGTTTTCTCGCCGCTGAGCTACGAAGGGCCCTATGCAACCGCCCTTGGTGAATTCGATCGTTATCGCTGCCACTGCCGACCTTTGAAGCCGGCCTAACGAGGATTGGAGCATACCCTCCTATTTATTGGCTTAAAAAATTATGTGTACAAATCCAATTTGCTATGGGCGCCGGTCAGTCGTAGCCAGACCTGTTCGTGGCGCTACGGCCTGGCGAACCAAAGGGTCAAGTTAAGAAACTGCGGTATTTGGTTTTCTAGGTCTTAGGGCAGTTTATTTAGAAATAATATCCAGAATGAGTTGAAGCAATAGAATCTCAGCAACTTGATCACGGATTCAATATTAGCCGGTTATAAGGGGAAGAGACTGAAAATTTAAACTCATTTGCTCCACTGACATCAGGTGAGTTAAGCTAGGGGAGGACTATTTGTGGACGTAAGTAATGATAAATTGAACCCCGGCGCCTTCGTTAATCTATACTTTCGGATAAGCGCCCAGTAGTCCATAGCACCCTCGAGACGATAGGGATTTTGAAGAGAAATCCAAGGCTCGAACTCAAACATGCTAGGCTTAGGTTTTCTGAGGAAATCAGAATTGGTGTGTTTCAGAGCGACACAGAGAATACTTTCATGACGCCTCACTACATCTCTAGCTCTGACATAAATGATAAAATAAGAGAGATACACTGCCAATCTGATGGGTACAAAAACTCTTTTTTCCACGCACAATATGCTACCAAAATATAAACTGAGCTTTACTGAATACACTCCCATAATACACGTATAATTTCACCTATCAAAACCTTTCATCTTCACACGGCTGGTTACCTGACACCTCCTGCCACATGCCCATGCGGCGGCTCGCAGGGTGGTATGTAGATGTAGAAGCTTGCTGAAAGTGAAGTCGATCCTCTTACCGCCAAACTAACCCGATCTCATCAGATAATCAGGTGCACGACTGATTTATAATTATAATATTTTCCTATAATTTTGATAAAAAAAGTTCTCATATGAAGCAAAATAATGTGAAATAATTACAATGGGGAATACCGTAAAGTACCTATCACCATTTTTCGTTTTTCGGGAATACTATATGAATGTTCAAGGCCTTGCCAATATGAAATCTTATTTTAAAATAATTTTACACCAAAGTCAAGAAAATCCAAGCAATAGGTATCCTGATTTTTAATGCTTAACTTGTGCATAAAAACTATGCAAATCCCAATATTTTCCCAATCTCAAAAACATGTATTAAACTGTTTTTTGGTCGTTATTTTTTTATTACGTTTTCTACCGGCATTACAATGAAGAACCTTTATTGCGACGAGGAAAAGATTAAACTCGATTGATTTTCTCCAGTTACTTTTAATAACCAGATTTTCAGCTAAAATTTGATGATAACTTTAGCGCATTGATTAATATTGGAGGTAAGCTAAATATCGCAGAGGGCTTAATCAACAAGCATACATTTCAAGAGGTCTACCATAAAATTACACAATACACTCCACACAATTACCTAGACATAATTGCCATGATGCATTCAGTAATGAAGAAGAGCATTGGTTTAAATAAATTTATAATTGATCCACTCGGAACTGAAACGATAAATAGTCATGATGGATCAGAAGTCACAAAGACCTTCCGAACAGGTTTTCGTTACCATTGGCCAAAAAAACTCCACATCTGGGTAAATATGGTAATAAATATGAAAATTAATATAAATGTAAATAAATGATAAAAAAGTATATTATCCATTAGTCTGATTGAGTTCTGATTCCCATTTATTTTCCACATATTGAAAAAAACATTGAATTAACAATTAGCAACAAGGAAAAATCAGCATTTGAGTCTGATGCACTTTCTAAAATTCATCAAAATACAGAGGTAAGAATGAATTATGCTCCCTAATCTTGGCTGCAAAATTTAATTTTCAATATTGTTAGTAATATAAAAATTTACACCCGTATGAACATCAACTTCCAAGCAGTGGTCAATATCTCACAGGAAGAAAGGAGTATTTTACTCTGTGCCACGCACAAGATCGGGAAATGATAGAAATAATTGGGAATTCATCACTCAGAAACCGTATGACTTGAATCAAAGGTCCTAAATTCCGGTCAATAGAGTGCCTGGTTCACCTGTTGAGCAGTCTTGGGCGGGATAGAAAGAACAAAGTTTATACCTCGATCACGTAGAGTGATTGTTACCATCGTATATATCCGCTCTTTGGCGATAAATTCGCAATGCGCAATGTTTAAAAGCACTAAGTTACTGCGGTACATTTGAAAATTAACGAGAAAACAGTCTAGGCGATGCTAATCCCTAACAAGCTCCTCAAAAATATTTCTTTTTTGTATCACAATCCACCATTATCAGTACGCCACCACATGTATAAGTAACACATTCGTCACGGGTCAGATTTGCAATGTTTTATATTGAGAAAATCAAAAAGACAAGCAAATGTTAGCATGGAAAAAAATCTTGAACAACATAACGGTGCACCAATTATATTTTGCATGTATAAACAATGTCCAGGCCAATGCTTAGCATTCATATACAGCCGTATTTGATGTAAGTTTGATGTCAAACGACCGGAAAAATAAATAATACGTGAAGTATGAGTCATGTGTGCACACATTTTACAAGTGAGCCATTGTGTACTATAATCACAAATACAGTCACACACAAATTTGCGTAGCAACAACTCTTCTGCTAGATTTTACCCTGGATTTTCAAAAAGAAAACATGCACGAACATCGGCGAGGACTGCGTTTCTCGGTGAAGCGATTGATAGGAAAAGTTCGGAGTGCAGATCGCTCGTTCAAATGGGAAGGGACGAACATCCGGCCGGAGTCATCCGACGCCCAAGTGGACACGGAAGGCGCTCTCTTGTCCAGCTCGCCGTCTGATCCCGCGTCGCGGGGTCCGTCCAAGCATCCGCCGCTGTGACGAGGAGGCAACAAGCGATGACCGAGACTGCAAGGAGTACAGCCAATAATCTTGGAAGTGGGCGTTCTTTCAGCGCGTGCATGGCCGGAAAAGATACTTCACCGCGGTTGACCGAGAAAGGATAATGGCTCGGAGCTCGACGAGAAGGTCACCGAAGAAGTCCTCGCAGAGAAGAGGCGTAGAGATAATCTGTCGAAAGCAAAGTCCGGGAAATTCCTTTTAAATGCGCTGACCAGTCGAAATTGGGCCATGTAAGAGGAATGTGCTCTTTTCTCGAAATGAAAAAAATCTCACATTTGTTTACCAAAATGAAACTGTGTCAGTAAAAAAATATCCAAATACTGTCACCGAGATCACTGATGACCCAGTCGGTCATAATTGAAAGCGACCGATAGTTGAGACGATTCACGTATTTGAGAATGCATCGTGAGTTATGTGATGGGGATAGGGCTTGGCGAATGAAAGAAAAGTGACAAACTCAGTGAAAACGCCTGTCAAATCATCCGGTAAGGCATATGGGAGCCCACAGTTGGAGAAAATTCGAATGCTTAAACACTCAGACAAATGAAAATAAGGCACGGGGAAATAGCCAATATTGACAAAATGAGAGACCAAAGACAACTGATAATCTCATCCAATAATTGATTTATTTGACAAGTATATCGCCGGCCTCGGTGGTGGCGGGGTAAAGTCCTCACCTGCCAAATGAAGCTCGCGGGTTCGAGTCCTGCCTGGGTAGGATATTTACACCTCCCTGGGCATGGTTGTGTGTGTTCGTCCGTATATTACATACATAGTAATTGGCTTCTGCTGTTAGATATAAAGAATTTATTTTTATTATTATAGATGTAGATAAGCTCTTGAACCTCCACGGTATTGTATTCTATTAATATGTATATTCTTAAACTCAATTTAGTGTACTAATTTATTATTTATATTATTCATATTTACTATGTACTATTTATTTTAATTTACTCTTAATATTGACTACACTTATTTTTGTTAATTGTATGTAATTTTTTCTTATTTTATTTCGTTTATTAAGACTCTTCTTAAATTTTCAATCAACTCATTTTGATCGGAACGATTTATATTATTTATTCATCGTATTTTGATTTTCTTCAGTTAACTTTGTTTTAATTATTTATTGATCTTTATTTTATTTGTTCATTTATATAATTTTTATTTTATTTATTTTTTACTTTTCAGTTATGCATAAATTACCCTTTTTATCAATATTATCATTTCTTGTGTATTTCATGCAATATTTATTTATGCTGCTATCACATGAGCTTAATCTGTCCGTAGGTGTTCGTAGGTTTTTCACATTCCCTTCATGTGTGGGTGTTTTCGTGCGGTAGGTTTTTTTGTCAAGGATATCATCTCCTTACTTCCTTACATTTTCCCCACAGTGTATATGTATCTTTCTTTACACTAATTTCATGTATTTTTCTGACGAGGGGTTAGATGGAAGATGGTACTGCCTTAGTCTTAATCTCGCCCCAATCAAAACGCATTATTATTATTATTAATCGCTATATTTTTAAAGCTTCAGCGAAAAATCCGTTAGTCAAGGAATGGTGTGGTGCAAAATCATAAATTTCTTAGCTATCGAGAGCAATCGGTTTTGCACTTCTACTGCCCTTCACCGTATATTTCTCCTGAAGAGGTACGGGTATTCTTGAAAATCCTGATTCTATCCGGATATAATAGCATCCCTGAGTAGCACACTGCTGGTAATAAGCAGGAGATGTTCAGAACGATCTTGTGTCACATTCAATTCGTGGGACCGTTTCCTTGAGATTGAGCGCATACCACATGGCATAGGTAACACTTCATCTGATATAAATGAGCAATTTTAGTATCTGAGACCCTAAATAGACCTAGTACATGAAATCATAAAGCACGTGCATGGACCTGATAAATTACAGGGACTATAACCAAAGCGTGGTTGAATAATACAGATTTCACGGTTGCAGTCAACACATCCGAGGGAAGCCTATCAGATTCGCGCATCAGACAGTGCTTTATTACAACAGCTGGGTGTTTTGTTGATTTCAATGTACTCTGAGGGAAAGCACAACAATAAAATGAAGAATCTACATTATGGGAGTGTATTTAGTGGAGTTCAGTTTTTATTGTGCTCGCTTATTGTGCGCAGAAAGAACGAGTGTTTGTAACTTACTGTTCGACAATGTAACTCTCTTATTTTATCGCTTCTATCAGACCTAGAGATGTAGTGAAGCGTCATAATAATATTCTCTGTATTGCTCTGAAAAATATCAGTTCTGAATTTCTCAAGCAACCTAAGCCTAGCGAGTAGTCTCCGAGTCTCTAGGGGCTCCCACCTTAATCCATTTAACAGTTGTGTAATACTATATGTTCATTCGTAGCAGTTTTTTACGAAGCGTGCTGCTTTTCTTTGTATATTGTTAATTTTTTTGATTAAATCTTTATGACCAGGGTCCCAAAATTCTCGCGGCGTATTCGAGGTGTGGCCTAATCAGATCAAAGTAGCATCTCTCTTTGACTTTTTCATCCGAGCAAGAATACCAAAAGCGGTCCGAGAAATCTGTGGCAGAGATGGTATCCATAATTGAGCTGCGAGGAGAAAAACGTCATCTAACATACTATCTATTTAACGACCATTTGCTGATAACTATAATTTTTGATTTTCTATATCATTTTATCTTATGATCCCAATACCACTACTTTTAAAAGTTGCAATTTTTCTTTGTACTAGGTACGCATCTTCTTCATTTTCCTAAAGATAGAGGCTTCAGGGTTACTATTGGTGACAACCATTTGCCTAAAGGATGCCTCTAAAGCCAAAATCGGCTTCACTTAAATAGTCGTGGAGACATTATGAATATTGCTCTGACTAGGATGCGTCCATTAAGGATGCGTCAAAAAGGACAGTATGTGAAAACATTCGTGCGGAGCGTAGCACTCTACGGATCGAAAGCATGGCCCATCGGGAAAGCTGACCAGAAAAGAATGGAAGCCTTCGAAACCTGGTGCTTGAGGAGGATGCTGAAGATAAAATGGACGGAAAAAATAAGATATGATGGAGTATACATAAGAGCAGAAGAGGAAAGGACCATATGGAACACAATACAGAAAAGAAGAACAAGATGGATTGGACACACCCTGAGACACAACGGGTTTGTGAGGAACATAAGTGAAGGTAAACTAGAGGGAAAGGTCCCCAGAAGACCTATAAATAAGTTCATTGACCAAATAAAGAGGAAAGTATATAGGAAGAGACACTAGGAGGTGGAGGATCTAGGTTTAGATAGGGATTGGTGGAGTGCTACAGTCAACAAATCTTAGGATTGAACGACCAAATGATGATAAAGGATGCGTCCATTGAGGTTGTCCAATGGGTGGGTAATGTTAATGTCACGGGTATTGCCATACGCTATGGTGCTCACCCTGTTTCCATGCCCATTTGGTACTCATGTGTTGCGAGGAAGAGCATTGCAATGTCATGACCGAAGCTCTTTGAGGCGCGGCCATGGGTAGAGGGGGTACATTGAGGTGAATGGGCTTTTATGGGTAGTTGGAGCAATTTTCGTTTAAGCCCAGATTGGTATGAAAATTGCTATCGTGTACTTATTAGTGATATCAGTAGATAAAAAATTGAAAACAGGTATTTAGCAACTGACCTGACTTTTTGTCAATTAAATGCTATTTAACAAGTAGTCTTGTCTAATTTGTCATCTATCTTGACATGTACGTTAAGTGCCATTTCATATTAGATGTGCAGACTTCTTCACACTCGAGGAATTATACATTTTGTATTGTTATATGCTCGATAGCATATTTCAAGGTATCATGTAGCATAATAAAAAATACGTATTCAGGCATGAGTTTTACTAAAATTGTGAACCCAGTCCCATTCATCAAAGTCATGATAATGCTTTAAATAAGATGAACATTTTTAAATATAATAATAGCACCATTTTCGTGTATGGATGTAAAGCCATTTCCACCACATAAACGCATTTAGTAATAGAAGGGAGGTGATGACGGGGACTTTGGGACAGGATGTAAAGAAGAGGTTTGTGAAGAGCTTGATGAGGAGCATAGCAATGCATGAGGCAGAAACGTGGACCTTCAGAAAGGAGGACGAGAAATAGGCTGCAGGCATTTGAGATATGGGTACGGAGAAGGATGGAGAAAGTGAGGTTGACGGAGAGGATGACAAACGAGGAAGTGCTTGAGTTGGTAGGTGAGGATAATTAACTTCTGAATGAAATCCGGGATAGGCAGGGTAGATGGCTGAAGGACGTAATAAAAGAGGAAGAAAGAGAAAAGAATTCATGGACAGGATGAAGAAGAGTGGATCGTGTACTGAGAGGAAAAAAGGATATCCTAGAGAAAGATAGGCCCCTGAAAGTATAGAAAACCGGGAGGATATTCTCTGACATTCAACAAAACCAACCTTAACCGGTAGGTTATTTAAAATACAGTTCAAACTTCATTGAAGTGATGTCAAAGAAATTTATTCGGCTTACTTGACAGGCTATTAAAATATTCACTCAATGACTCACGATTAGCACTCAATGACAAGGGCGTAGTATGAGTGGATAAAATGTTGAATGCGATGAAGAAGAAACACGGCAGGCATAAAAGAGTGAATGGATAAAAGGGGTGAATGCTGAGAGAAAGAATGAAATACAAGAAGGAAATTGGGAGCGTAGCCTGCAATAGCTTTCAAAGCAGTCTACTCCTTTTCGGATTCAGAAAAAAATTTCGGATCCGCTACCGCTGGGTCCTCCACTAAGTCTTATTTCCCTCGTGTAATTCATAGGAAGGTAAGGAGAGAGCAGTAGAAGAATAGGGGAGGGGGGTAACATTTGTGTAGGAGGACGAATTTGGGAGCAGGTGAAGGTTATACCACGGCTGACCTCCACTTCCCTTACACTGGTAGTGTTTTTGAGAATGAGACACTTGCATAATCACCCGAAGATGATTCTTAGCCATCAAAACACGAGTCGTGTTGAAGTTTGAAACATTATGTGGTCTACAAAAGTTTCAAGTTAAAAAAAATACAATAATTAATTCATGTTTCCCACTGCTGGTGAAATAAAACGTATGATTCGAATATGGTTATTTTATGTATAGGGAACTGAGGGATATTTTTACTTAATTGCTTTTTATTTCTGTCATATAAAAATATGTCCTTATACCATTATTAATGCAGTATTATTGAATACAACATGATATTCGTTAACTTTGTAGTACTCCATCACAGATTTATTAATTTAAAACTTTTACAGACCACAGAATATTTCAAACTTCAACACAACCCAGGTTTCGACGGCTAAGAATCGTCTGTAAGTTAGTATACAAGTATCTTATTCCCTCATATGCTACCAGTAGAGAGAAAAGGAAGGGGGAGACATTTGTGTGAGAGGACAAACTTTGGGGCAGGAGAAGGTTAAACTATGGCTGACCTCCCCTAATGTTATGCTGTTAGTAGGCATATGTGTATATAAGGGAATAGGAAGTATGGAAGGGCAATTGTATAATCACCTGAAGTATATTAGGGAATAGGAAGTGTGGAAGGGATAATCACCGGAAGATGATGCTTAGCCATCGAAACACGGGTCGGGTTGAAGTTTGAAATATTCTGTGGTCTGTAAAAGTTTCGAGTTAAAATATATAATATTTAATTCATGTTTCCTACAGCGGGTGGAATAATAACAAATAATTAGAATGAGGTCTCTATAACTTTCTCACTCAAACTACCTTAAGTTCGTTTTTAAAGGAAAGCCTTTCTGCAGCGTTATGAAAGTAGTGTCATGCAGGCACGTAATTAAATATTCTATACTCTATGTAACTTAAGTATGAAATACGCCAGCCTAACAGCCCATTAAAATTTTCCGCAAAAAGGACGTCTGTTGCTCACAATCTCTAGGGAAATTTGCTCGCTTATCATGCTTTTAAAACGTGTAGTTTCCTAACAATCTTACCACAACGAGGAAGTTTATGGTTTCCGCAGAAATCCAAGCCGTGAGGTTAAGATGCTTTGGAAAAACAGATGTTTTGAATCGCCCAAATATTCATACCGAGCTACATTTTAACATAGCATTTATATTCAACTAAGGATGGAAAAAATGTTATTAATTCTTCTGCAGTAGTTGATTGATAACTCAAGGGTATTTTGGCTCAAAAAAGATCTGATTGCTCAAAAGGCTCTCCAAATATTTAACTGACCATCAATTACACTTATGCATGAAAGATTCTAGTAAGGTTTGGATGGAAGACGTCGCAAAATTGAAAAATTAGCGTGTCATTCCGTAAGCGCTAAAGGATTATTGGGGTAAACAAATATGGCGGACAGACCACGCCCACATTACAGCTTTTAGAATTGGCCGCCATAGCAAGTGCCCTCTCTCTCTACCTCAATGGTTTGAACGATATTCGATTGTTTTCACCCAGGCTGACGTCACATGCACCAGCTTGCTCTATCTTCATTAAAAATACAGTTCAATAATAGCGCACGTTCCCTCTATTATAGTTGTACTCGAAGGGTGCCACTTACCCCATCTGATCAGCGGGATGATTGCCTTGTGCCCTCAGTATATTATTTTCCGACATCGCCCGTACCAATTTTTTCGGTACCCAGGAGGGCATTCCAAGGATGTCACCCTATTGGGCGCTGAGATCCTGGCGCCGGTCGTTCCTCTTTCAATATCCGTATTCCTCTCGGATATTTCGAGGAACCTCTTCAGTGCATGATGAGTCCCTTTTTCTTGCCTCCTCCTGTATCCTTCCGCTAAATTTACCACAAAACCCCCGATCAGGAGCAGGAACAAGAGAAGAGAGTACGCAGACTTCATGGCTGGGGAGAGCCGACTGCTATGTCCTCGCTTGTCACAAGGGCGTGGTGGCTCTTGGCGAGGCGGAAGCTTTTGGTCTATCAATTGCTGCTCTTTCTTGGAAGGAGAAAATGACGAAAGGCCTCTTTCTTTCTCCTGTGAGTCACATCCTTCCGCTTCAAGAAGGAAAAAATGCGCTCGAGTGGAAGTGACGAAGTTTGGTTGCTGAGGCATAAATTTTTATTACCACATTTTAGTATTAACTCGTTTTCTTGCCTCTCTGTTTGTCTGCTCGGTAAAAATTTTGCAATCTATTTTAAAATAACTCCTCGATGAGCTAGAGACGTGAAACTTTAAACATGGTCAGAAGTGGATGATAATTCAATAATATGCAATATTAATACGTATATAACATAATACGTATTATTATTGCATATTATTAGTTTAAATCTGAATAATGTAAATGTAATAAAAAAGTAGTAAATGTTATGATTAAAAATTTAAGATGACAACTTTTACTAAAACCACTCGATTTATTAAACAACGACCCAGGTTTCGATGTGCATTCACATCATCTTCGGGTAAATGGAGGCCGAGGTTTTAATGATGGAATACCACCAAGCGACTCTGACTAAAGTGAGTGATAAATGTGATAATAGTTAGAACCACTGGGCACAGAAAGCTAGCACCAGGGGATTAAGCGGATTAAGGGGATTAAGCACTAAATGGGAAAGCTTGTGTCATCGAATGCGATTCAACTGGAGTTAAGGGCTCGCCGCTGGGGAACATCAAGTGCATTCCGTCCTGCGTGGCACAAGCGGAGTCTCTTACAGCTCGCTTGCAGAAAACCATATTACTTGGGTCCCTCCGTCTACTCCGTACGCACGACCCCACCGCAGCGTATCCGATGGGCGTCGGACGTGGCTGCGATAACTGCCCCACCCCTCTCGAGTCCTCGGCCATTATGACGGCCACGAAACCCGATGCTTGCCGAGGACTCGGAGGGGAACTTCACTGCAGTAAAAAATGATAACATTAAGCACCAGAGAAAGAAGCGGGACACAAAAATTTAGCACCAGGGGATTAAGCGGAGCACGAAATGGAAAAGTCTGTGTAATCGAACACATACTACTGACGAATTCTTTCGTATTATCCGCTAAACTGTTCAATTTTATTCGTAACAAGGTATAATAATTTTACATTTCAGATATGATCACACAAGACTAAATCAAAGGAAATAATTATTTAAGTAAAATATTTTTCTAAACAACCACGTTTTTAAAACGAACTAAAGTATAAAATAATTTCTCCTAGCCCCATACAGATTCCTAGCCCCATACGGATTGTCCTGAAAATTTGTGATCGTGAATTTTGATATTTATGAAAATACTTGTAAGTTTTAAAACGAAAAACGTGGAGCGCATGCAGTAGATGATAGTAAGAAATTTAGGGAGTAACTGTCGTAGAGAAGACACACAGCGGTTAACACAATTTGCAGTACAATAAAATTGTTAGATAACCCAGGTGAACTATTCATGCATCAATTATCTATTTTGTGCGCCCCACGTTTTTTGTTTTAAATCTTACAAGTATTTTCATAATTATTAAAGTCTGCAATCACACATTTTCAGGACAATCCGCATGGGGTTAGAAATTTGTATGAGACTAGAAGATATTATTATATATTTATTAGTCCGTTTTAAAAACGTGGCTTAGTAAAGATTTTTGTATTTAAATGATTAGTTTATTATAAGATGAGTCAAACGCTACCGAAAATGTAAATGTGCGATTTTTATCGCTGGAAGATGGTTGAAGGTTGCTGTTTGAGAAGCATTGAAAATGAGCATAGGAAATGCCCCTGATAACCTTCTATGAAGAAGTCTTGATTTGAGGATATATGAGTAAAGAGGCAAAATATCGTTTCTGTTAGGGAGAATGGTAAGAATAATTGCTTTTTGTAGGTGCATTTTATGTAATAATGGAACAAGTAGACTTTTTTATGTGACTTAGCCAAATTTTTCCACGAGATGTAAAGGTATATTAACAATAAATAATGCGTGTGAATACCGGAAAGTAAATCGTAGCCAATGCATGAAGTATATAAAAAAATAAATATTTGTCTGGGGATCGGGTTGGTGTTGTGGTTAGAGTACTCGCCTACCACACGGGCGGCCAGGGTTCCAATCCCTGCAGTGGCGGATGTTTTTCTGAGGAACTACTTGACGAGCTTTTCTGAGGAACTACAGTCTTGTGGAGGGCACTTCAAGTGGAGTACTCCGGCTATCGGATGAGACGTTAAGCCGTGGTCCCCTAGGCGCCTTTCGTTAAGGGCAGGCTAATGCCGACGCCAAGTTCCTATCCACCCTTCCTCCCTTACCTATCCCCTATGGCGCAAATGACCTTAGTCGTCGGTCGCCTCCCCAAATATCCTATCCTATCCTTAAATCAGACACACGCACATCCTCTCAAATGCCAGGGGCAGGCCAAAAGCAGTCAGGACAATGGTACACAGTCAGACCAGAAATTAGGAGAGTAGAGACAATTTCTGGTCAGTATATATTATTAATGCGACAAATAAATATCACTAAAAGGTTATAAAACATGCAACAGTATATCATACGGGAGATTGCATGGGAGGTTTGTAGCTAATAATCATGTTAAGATTTAGCACGACTGAAAAAACCTATTTAACCTAGTCAGTATCCTAGAACTGATTTATAACAACTATTATGGTCCCTTACTGCACGTGGAAAATATGACATATTAAATCTATCGGTTCTGCAATCTCTTTCCTTAATCTTATTCCTGAGATTATTTCCACCATAATATTTTCACTCTAGTAAAATATACTGAATATTTATGAATTAAAAATATGTTGAATGAGTAACTGATCCAATCGAAAAAAAATTTGTAGCTTGTTAGAAGCATAGTAACTTTGCAGCTTTAGCATTGACTGCTGCCATCATCATACTCTATTATACTTTTCAGATACATAGTAATTCCCATGACCTGATACTACCATGAATATTTTTATTTAGTAATGTTATCATGTGTCAGGAGTATATACGGTGAGTGTGGGATGGATGAGGTTAGAATTTACTGAGGTATTCACAAAATGTGGGTTGGATCGTTCAGTAATGGGTAATTATCAAATTTGAGTGCTCCGTTGATCTGGCCATGTGGAGGAAATGATGGGAGCAAAATATTGAAACAAAACTTTTCATGGCATTGGAGTGAATGGAGAGCCAGGGGGATCACGAAAGACATGTGTGGAGGAGGTGAAAGAAACTGTAGAGTGAGATAACTTTTGATGGGTTAAGAATTGGAGGGCGTCGTATTTCTGGGGAAATGGTATTGCTGTCCCAGGTTGAGAGAATTTAACTGATAAAAAATGAGCTCCGATGGAAGATATACCCGCAAAAAAGCCAACACACAACTGATGATTATCTGAGCCCAACTTTAAGACGAGGGGGATCAAATATTCAAGAGAAATGGCTAGGGATTACATGAATACCCTAAAATGTATTTCTTCAAAAGCGAAAATAATGTTCGGGGCAGTCACTGCTTTTCCACTTAACGGATAGGTGGATGCAAAAACTTGAAATAATTGGATTAATGAAGGCTGAAAAATTTGCCATTACATTATTTAGCTTGCATATTAATATGAATGAATGAATGAATGAATTTTTAGATGGATTATAATTTTAATAAATGTAACACCAAGCCGGATTTTTTTGGAGCTTGTCAAATATTATATTCGTCAAATGCATTACAAATTATTTTACTCATGGCAAATGAATAGGTCCTTCGTTACCATATATTGATTTTCAATTATTCATGGGTTTTCACATGGATATAAAGATAATTTACTTATTGATGATATAAAACTTAAACTAAAATACTCTTAGCATAAATACTCTTAGCATAATGACAGGCGGGCATATTTGGTGAAATGCACTAAAGAATTGACCACTTTATGATATGCCTCACTTGTTTTAACACTCTCACATATTTCATGCTCTAACACCATTAATAGTGGGTCAAAGAAACACTCCAATGATGGTAAAGCTTTGAAACCGACAAGTGGATAAATATTGAGGAGGATATTATCAAAGATTTCATTTTATAACATATGAAAAGAATACCATTTAGGCTTAAGCTTCAAGAACTCGTTTCTTTGAATAGAATGATGATATTTCACTAAGCTTAGCCCATATCAGACGGATATATTTTAAGTTTAGCGTATTAGGCGATATTTTGTGGAAATGGAATACAGATGCCATGATCTCGAAATTAAAGATGCTCTTTTTCCACAGTTTATTCATACTTGCCAAGGTTTCGACATAAGCTATGTGTAAACCTTGAAAATGACATAGCTTATGTAGAAATCTTGGTTGGAGTGAATAAAACTCTGAGGAAAGTGAACTACATCATTTATTGTAATATCATGGCATCGCATATATTAAGTTAAAATTTAGTACACAAATGAAAAACCCATTTCACCATCCCTCCCTGAGCAAAGTCAATGGACGATGCTCAAGGTTCTTCAACAAGTTGCAGGCATTACCTCACCTCTAGGATTCTGGAGCGCATGAAATGACACATGAAACTTGAATGTGTACAAGCAATATATTTAATTTGGCATTGTTATACAATAAGTTTTAAGTCATCTCATACTAGCGTCAGACAGGTGAAAAAACGAACACTTCTGAAAGCATTATTGGAGGTGAAAACATGCATGTGATGATTGGGAATGGTCCACCTTTTTCCTTTAGATTTAAGCAAACGCCTTTCAAGCTAGAAACCAGATGGAATATTTTTTAGGTGAGGAAATAAAGCCACCAGCCATAATAGCTTGGTCATTTGAGCAGTATATGCTTAGCAAAATAAATGTACCTATTCACTAAGAAAGATAGAGCGACAAAATTCTGTTAATAATTCCCAACACACAATAATGATGAAGATTCCAGAAAAAAAATGGTTTCCATTGTCTAAAAAAAAAACGGACTGCGTGTACATCAATCAGGTCTGGTGACTGGCTTTGCAAGCCGCGTTGGTGAATTAGTTCTCTGGATTTAGGATCAGGATTCACTTAAGTGCGCACTTGGATGCCATTAATCTCTTACTTAAAACCTGGGATTCTATGATATTTATGTATGTTGTTTTCACCTCTCCGCGGCCTAACAGATGGAATCACCAGGTGTCAGCTCCTGGTCCGAGAGGCAGCTTAAGGGTCCAGGGGAGTCTTCAGTTCATTTCAAGTCGTAGTTGTTGCGTAGTGGACTATTGTAGGCTCTGCGTAGTGGAACCTCGTATTCGTCGGCAGCCCGGTAGTGTCTCGGATAACCATGCCCGTGGTGTCCTGGTACTGGCAGAGGTACCGGGTAGTGCTTGGGTGGTGGTTTTGGCCGTTGAGGGTGATGGTGGGGCACCACCTTTGGTGGTGGATGGTGGTGGAGTTTATGATGGACCCGGTATCGCCTGGCCTCGGTTTCGTCGGCCAAAATCACAGCCAGGACGATGAGCACCGCCGCGGAAGAGATTAAAGTCTTCCCTCTGAACATAGTCGTAGAACTGTGGGAATCACAGGTGTCCAACTAACGGAGAGGACGAACGATCGAAACACCTTGACTGAGCGGAGCCGAGACAGGAACTGACGGTTTTCGTGGTCGACTCCGGCGTCCCAAGCCGAATGAAGTAATTCGAAAACACCTGCCCCTCTATAGCCGCAGAAAAAATTCCCTTTAGGTAGCAGTGTGAGAAAAGGCATTCAGTTGCAAACTATGCTGATACAGTATGTCCTCTGTATGCGTCGTTTCGATTTACGTCCGATTCGATATTACGTCCATGCTGACAACGATTGTCGGCAAATATTTCCTGGTTTAATGCTAATGACATAGGTTGTACATCTACATCTACGTCATACCTTGCAAGGCACCCAAAAGGTGTGTGGAAGGGGGTGCTTCCACACCAGGCAAGCATGAGTTACACGGCAGAACACCGAAACTACATTGAAACCAGCATATCACACATGCAACGTGCCCATTGCAGCAACATTGGTCGATGTCATAATTGACATTGCTGTCCTTTGCGTCACCCACTCACCACTCATCCCCTCTCCCGCCGACTGAATCGGAAAAACTATTAACTCATCGCTTTCCAGCAATATTTCCTTCCCCCCCCTATTTCCAACTCGAACACATTCCGCACTGGTAAAACATTGTCACTGTGATGACCTCATCGGAAACTCGTAAGTCACCCAGTTCAGTGCGAGCGGAGGAATGTCGAAGGTAGAATTTGCTGAGGTGAATGAACAAAAGCGATGGGGAGCGTAGGAGACAATGGCCAGAGCAGGCGGTGCATTTGGGAAGCGGTGGCACAGAGGCGGGTCGCACAAAAGTTGAGTTTTTTTACTCAAACATTGCCGCCGAGTTTCCCTGCCCAACTTCCAGCCAATTATTCCGTGGAACGGCTGTCCAAAAAAGGTAGCGATGTAAATTTACATATACATCTACATACATCTACATTTACTAAATACCCTGCGAGCCACCACGAGGGTGTGTGGCAGGGGGTGAAGATCACCAAACATGCACTATTGCCATGCAAGTAGGATATTTGAGGGAGATTGGCTGGAAAATAGGGTCACATGGAGCTTGATGGTTAGTATCTACATAATAAGAAAGGGATTATTTATTGTAATTACATGCATCATGCACTACAGACTACTCTAACTATATTTCACCTACCTATCCCTTTGCTACGCTGCCTATTGTTCTCTCTTATAGTACGAGGGAAAAATGACATTTTAAATCTATCGGTACGACAATCTATCTCTCTAATCTTGTTAATCTGATCAAACCTAGCATAATACGCAGGGGATCTCAATATATATCTAACGTCATCTGTGAACAAATCGGTTTCGATATTTACTTAAAAGGTTTAACCTAAATTTTAACCTGCGTTCTGATAGTAATTCCCATCCTAGTTCTTCTATTAAGCTCGTAACACTTATAAAATTATCATAACGGCCTTTAACAAACCTAGCGGATTTTCTTTGCACGCGCTCTAATTCTTTTATCATACCTTCCTCGTACGGATCCCATATACTAGAGGCATATTCTAAATGAGGCCTGACAAGTGTAAAATAGCTTCTTTCTCGTACTCTTTCATCGCATTTGCCTAGAACCCTTTTTACAAATCCTAATCTACGGTTTGCTACAGTAGTTATTTCCCTGATGTGTTTCCCCCATGACATGTCCATAATACCCTTCGAGCAGCTGCATGGGCGTGTTGCAGGGGGTGTTGGATCATCAGCCGTGTAAAGATGTAAGATTTTGGAGGTGAAATAGTGACATGTATTATGAGAAAGTATTTAGTGGAGCTCACTTTTTACTGCGGTCGCTTATTGTGCGCGGAAATAACGAGTTTTTCTATCTATCTGTCCGGAAATGTATTTGTCTTATTTTAACACCTATGTCACACCTAGAGGTCTAGTATGGCGTATGATAACATTCTCTGTGTCGCTCTGAAACACATCAGTTCTGAATTTCTCAACCAACCTAAGGCTAGCAAGTAGCTTCCGAGTCTCTAGGGGCTCCCACTTTAATCCCTCTAAAATCATGGCAGTCGTTGAGACGCTGAGGGCCGTGATAGCAGGTTGGATGATGGACACGTTCGAAAAGAAAGAAAGAGTCTCATAATGCGTGATACGTAATTCCATTTTGGAAAAGGAATGGTCATAGAAGTTAGTTATTGTTGGTAGGATTATGGCTCTCCTTTAATAATTATCTCCTCTAAGCTCTTCACCTATTTTGCTTCCTCACACTCATTAATTGCTTCATGCCCGCTCTTCTAAGATCTTCTCATTAGAATTCCAAGACTAACCCCCATTTAAAGCTCATCCATCATATTTAAATGATGAACTAGAGTACACTTCTTGCGAAAGTGATATCACAAACGCCATGTCTGCACTGTGGGTGGAGAAAACATAAAATATTCAGATAATGAGAAATATCTTGGAACTACCTTAACTTCTGGTATATTGTGGGGAACACACATACAATAAATATGCGGCACAGCATTATAGAAACCAGGTTCTGTTAAGCGTATAATTGGAAGGCCCTTGGTTGGTAAAGTAAAAGAGAGATGCTACTTTGCTCTGGTTAGGCCACACCTCGAATACTCCTCGAGCATTTGGAACACTGGTCATTTAACCAAAAAAATGATAAAATACATAGAAAAGCTGCGCGGTTCAAAAAAAAACTGCTACAAGTGAATATATAGTGTTCCACAACTTTTAGATGAATTAAGGTGGGAGCCCCTAGACACTCGGAGGCTACACGCAACGCTTAGTTGCTTGAGAATTTCAGAACTAGTTTGTTTCGGAGTGGCATAGAGAATGATATCATGACGCCTCACTACATCTCTAGGTTTTAAAGAAGTGATCAAATAGGTTTGAAAAAAGTGATCAAATAAGAGAGATACATTACTGAACAAATAGGTACAAATACTCTTTCTCTCCGCGCACTATAAGCAATCACAAAAAAACCGAGTTCCACAAAATGCACTCCCATAATAAACGTCACCATTTCACCTCCCAAAATATTATACCTTACATCTTTATACGGTTGGTGACCTAACACCTCCTTCCACATGTCCATGTGGTGGCTTGAAATGTAGTATGTAGATGTTTATGAAGATTTATCTTTGGCTTTCACGATCTACAGGTTTTTTTACTCCATTCGCTTTGCTATCGTAAATATGTTCCATTATTCGTCACAAATCAATTCTCTCATCAAGGAGAGACCATCGAAACACATTCATTGCATATGTATCCATAAATAGATAATTCATTTTATCGTACACACATTTATAGCCTACCTATAGAACTATAACTAACCTACATTTACCGCAAATGCTTCTTGGGTATTCTATTTCCACTGCATTGTGTCTATCAATATATCTATATAATAAAATAAAACATCTAACATAGAATCTATTAAATACTTAGGCGTCACCATCACTGAAGACATGTCATGGGGGAAACACATCAGGGAAATAACTAGTGTAGCTAACCGTAGATTGGGACTCGTAAAAAGGGTTCTAGGCAAATGCCGTTAGAATATGCCGCTAGTATATGGGGTCCGTACGAGGAAGGTATGATAAAAGAATTAGAGCGCGTGCAAAGAAAATCCGCTAGGTTAGTTAAAGGCCGTTATGATAATTGTATAATTGTTACGAGTTTAATAGAAGAACTAGGATGGGGATTACTATCAGAACGCAGGTTAAAATTTAGGTTAAACCTTTTAAGTAAATATCGAAACCGATTTGTTCACAGATGACGTTAGATATATATTGAGATCCCCTGCGTATTATGCTAGGTTTGATCAGATTAACAAGATTAGAGAGATAGATTGTCGTACCGATTGATTTAAAATGTCATTTTTCCCTCGTACTATAAGAGAGAACAATAGGCAGCGTAGCAAAGGGATAGGTAGGTGAAATATAGTTAGAGTAGTCTGTAGTGCATGATGCATGTAATAACAACCATTTATCCATTTCTTATTATGGAGATACTAACCATGTGACCCTATTATCTAGCATGCCTTCATTAAATATCCTAGTTGCATGGCAATAGTGCATGTTTGGTGATCTTCACCCCCTGCCACACACTCTCGTGGTGGCTCGTAGGGTATTACGTAGACGTAGACGTATCCATATGCTCAATCAGACACACCTAGGTTCCTTCGCTACATACATACTTACGTCAGCAGGAGAAAACTCGAGTGTTTATGTGCAAAATAATTTTTGAAAGCCTCAAGAAATCAGATATTTTCCTGAAAAATCGTTGGAACAAAGCCTTTACCCTCAATGGAAGATCGAGTTAAATTTTTTTACGTTTCAAAATCAAGGAAATATCTTCTTTCTAAGAGGCTTTTCCATTTAGTTGCTGTACAAGACACAATTGTAACGCTTCGGATTGAGTGCATAGAAAATCGCTTCTCTTTCGGCGGTTTGTCAAACAATTTGAACATATATGATTGTGTGACGCATTTTCACAAACGATGGCGTGCCTGCTGGAGCTCTGAAATATAGAGTTTCATCCGTCACATGATGAAGAAAAATTGGGAAAGTTTAAAAAAGGTACTTAATGAAGGTAATGTTGAAGTTTAACTTGTGTAAATATTATTCGGTAAAGTATAATTTAAACTAAATTTATTCATTAAAAATACATCAAATTTCAAAATAAATATTATTATCAAATGAATTGCAATTTTAAAAAAAATGCTCAAATATCACTATAAAAAACTATTGTAGTAGCAGTATTTTTTCCATGCTGATATTTCACAATATGTTAATATGTGAATTTTTCGGCAGTTCATATATTTTTACATGAAATGGTAGTGTTCTCCTTTAGATACTCCTCTGCTGATTTTAGTTTGTCAAGCATTTATAATATTACACCTAGTGTGAATAGGATAGAAATGTTATGCAATGTTATTCCAAAATGCCATTTTTCGAGACAAATAGCTCACCACAGGTCGTTGGACTCCGGAAACAAAACCATCGACTTCCGTGCTGTGGTTCTAAGGGAGGGAAGCTAACACGCTGGAAGCATTAAAGGCTCTCGAGAGATTTTGATGTTCAGACAGCCTTGTGAGGGAAAAGAAGTTTAGATCAGTCTTTGCTTACGGATATACCCCTCCCAGTAGTCTAAAAGAGGAAGGTCAAGGGTTGATGTTATTTTTCTCTCGTGAGACCACACTTGGAGTACGCCGCTCGTGTATGGGACCCTTACGAAGTAGGACTTGTTTCAGATATAGATCGAACACATCGGAGGGCAGCTAGGTTTGTTAAAAATTTTAGTGATAAACATGGTAGTATTTCTAAATTATTGAGGGAATTAGGGTGGGAACCTCCATCCAATCGAAGGGAGAAATATAGGTTAAATCTTTTACGAAAGTTTGATGTGGACTATTTTTTGACAGACGTTCAAAATATTTTGGTAGATCCAAACTGTTATGGTAGGAGCGATCACAGATATAAGTTTAAGTAAATAGACTGCTGAACCGATTGATTTAAAATGTCCTTTTTACAATAAGGGACCATAAAAGTTGTGATAGATAAGTTCTAGGATACTGAGTACGTTACATAGGTTTTTCCAATAGTGCTCGGTATCTTAACATGAATTGTGCATACAAAATTTGCATGCAATCTCCGGCATGATATACTCCTGCATGTCTTAGTACCTTGTAGTGATACTTATTTGTCGCATTATTAATAATAACCAGTAGTTATATCTTGAGTTTTATGGTGCATGGTAGCATTTTCTTCCAGGTATCACTCTCTCGGTTTATGGTCAGACTGCGTACCGTTGCTCTGACTACTTAAGTCTGCACCTGGCATTCGGGGGAACGTGCGCGGTTCTGATATGAATTAGGATGAGCACTGAATGCCTTGTGTGGAATCACCCCGTGCCACACACCCTAGTGGTGGCTTGCACGGTAGTTAGTAGATGTGGATGTAGTCTCCACCCGGAGATCCGATTGGGGGACTATTTGGCCTCCAGTAACCTCACAGGGGGAATGCCATCACGTCGCTAAATTTTATATGCATTGCTATCTCGTTTAAGGTGGTTTCGCCCTGTAAGTGTCATTTATTCTCATATTCTGGATGCCTATGGAAAAACATGTCCTCTCAAAAAAACGAAAATAAATAAATTGATAAATTTTTTAAATTATTTTTAAAACGATTTTTATCACCAATATTGATCTCGGAATTACATAGTGCACCGCATAGAAGAAGGAATGGGAGAACACGAGTAAAAGTAGTATTTATCATGTTCTTTCTGACTGATGTACCCTTCCTAGCTGTCCCTTACTGGAGATCCAATTAGGGGACTATTTTGCCTCCAGAATATTTTACTGGGAGGAGCGCCATCTCGTCGTATTAGCATGATTGGCTGCATATTCTAGGGAGACTAATGTGGTGGTTTCCTCGTTGTCAACTACATAGTTGTACTTTGGCCGATTCCGTGAACTTCACTCTCACCCGAAGCAGTGGTGGTTGATAGCGGTGAGATCTTGATCTGCGCCCTCAATGTCTTCTGTTGAGACTGATGCCTCACAGTAATGGGGTCAAAATTGGGTAGTGTGCAAAAGTTAGTTGGTAGGGAAAATTTTTTCCGTCGTTTGGAACCTGCGATCCTCGGAACCAGAGTCGAACAGGCCCACTGGCCCACACTGGATTCCTGGGCAAACGTTTATAAAGCAGGTTAATATATTACTGAGTCTTTATTTTCAGTAGTTTATGAAATAACTGCATAGAAGTAAAAGAATTACATTTATAAAACTAATGCTGTAAGGGCGGAAGTTAGGTTGGTAAAGAAAAGAATTCATTTCATAAATAAAAGCATTTACAAATCATGAAGGTGATGGTTTCCGGAGTAACTTAGTGGAATAACTTTGTGATTGCAAGTGAAGACCTAGGTTTATCACACATAAAATATTTTGAACGAATTCCAAGGTTTCGTTGCTGAGCGACATTATTAGGTCGTGAGTGGCAATTCCAATTATTTTTGGGAATATTTCCCTGGTTTGGACGTCATTTTGGTTCATGTTTTTTTTCTTAAATATTCTACCGGCTAAGGTAGGTTTAGCTGAATGTCAGAGAATCTCTTCTCGGTTTTCTACACTTTCCGTGGCCTATCTATCTCTAGTATATCCTTTTTTGCCTCAACATACGACCTGTCCTTCTTCATTCTGTCCATTAAACCTATTCTCTTTCTTTCTGTAACCCGCTTGCCCATCATCCTTCCCTGTATCAAATATTTGAGCGACATCTGGCCCCTTTTAATTCCTCCAGCCACCTACTCTGCCGATCTCCAATTTCATTCCAAAGTTTCCTTTCTTCACCCACCATCTCAAGCACTTCCTCCTAAGCAGTCTCTCCTTCCACCTCCCACATCTCAAATGCCTACAACCTATTCTCGTCCTCCTTTATAACTGTCCACATTTCTGCCCCATACTACGAAACGCTCCATATCAAAATCTTTACCAGCCTCTTCTTCATATTCTTACCCAATGTTCTCGTCATCAGCTCCTTTCTACTACTAAACACCTCATAACCTAGCGTTAATATCTTTCGTATGCCTGTGCTACTATTTCTGTTTACTTCTACCGAGCTACCTAAGTAATCAAAATTCTCTACTTCCTCGAGTTTGTTACCTCTAACTTTAATCATCAGCTTCACTTGTTTTGTCCAAGAGAATCTCATTACTTTTTTTATTACGGTTCATCTTCATTCCAAATATCCCTCACTTCATCTCTGAAGCATCTGCCAAAGCTTGTGGTACCTTCGAAGTTCCACTAACCAGCGCCTGATCGTCCGCGAATCTAACCGACTTTATCAAATGCCCGCCTACTTTGATTCCGACCTCAATTTCTTCCCATGCCTGTCTTACCATTTCCTCAGGATAAATGCTGAAAAGTGGTTTTCGTTAGACATTAATAATGGTTCAGTGGAAAATTTTACAGAGATTTTAATTTCTGAACACTTCCTAACTGAGTCGCACAGAAAACGAAAAATGAATCCAGGAGAATGACTTAGCAATATGTAGAGTCAACTATCGTTTTAAGTGGCAGTTTTACCTAATTTAGGGTAAAGTGACTCTGGCTTGACTGTAATAATAATAATAACAGTTTATTTTTTCAGTGAAAAATGCATATTCGATGAAATATATCAGGCACCATTTACATTGTAATTGTGTTGGCTACATCTAAGGAGAGTCAGCACGTAACAGTCAATTACTTATTAAATGAAATATAATCTAAATAAAAAGGCATCAACATGAGTTAGTATAGCCATTTATAGAATAATAGCCTTTTTCATCCAAGTATTTTAAAACTAACCTTTTGAAATGAGTAAGTGAATTAGCATTTTGGACCCCTAGAGGTACTGACTTTGAGTCACCCGGGACTAGCCACGGATTAAACTTTACACAGTCACCCGCAATACACAATTTTGCGATATTCCACAGAGAAAAAAATCATCCAGCCTTGACCCGGATCCCAGTAAGCTCATTTCGGCTCAAGTTGTGATGGCTCGATGGGCAGTGGCTCCGCCAATCAATGGCCCACTTTCTTTTTAACATTGGATCTTAACTTGATTGGAAACTCGCAATATAATAACGTGTTTCCGTGGTGTAGTGGTTATCACATCCGCCTAACACGCGGAAGGTCCCAGGTTCGATCCCTGGCGGAAACAATTTTTTTTCCTCTGTGTACTATTTTCCTAGGAAGTTGTTGATTAGTATAAATTTTAACGCACACCGAGCGCGGCCCTTTAGAAATATTGTCATACCACTTAGTTCCTTTCATCTCCTGCTTTCATGTTTATGCAAATCATTTTTAGAAGAAGATAGAACCATACACTTTTTTACCAAAATAATGAATTATAAATACATACACAAGGGACTGTGAATATGGCTGAAATTTTAAAAATTGGTCTGCAATGTGTAGTATATGGTTTTTGCACATTATTGCACTAATTATTGTTCTTTGACTGATAATATTTTTTTAACTTGGTTGAGGATCGGCTTCCCCAGATTACGATGCCATAAGAAACATTGAAGGCGTTTGAGGGAAACAGACTACTGCTGTGATCAAAGAAGAAATAACTACAAACCAGGAAACTGTATGTCAAAAAATTCGTGTGGAGTGTAACACTCTATGGATTGGAAGCATGAATCACATTATTAAAAGCTGACCAGGGAAGACTAGAAGTCTTCAAAACTTATTGGTTGATATGGCCCATTTGATTTGGCTGAGCTGCGAGCAATATTTATATCAGCTACTTGGAGCTACTTCATAAAAAAATATTAGTAATATGAAATATTAATACTTGTTATTTCTCAAGAAGTCCTGATTTAATTCACCTCCTGATGTATTTGGGTATCGAAACCTGGAGAATACATGAAAGTTACTGAAAATCTTATAATTCGACAAATGATTCCACTTGGGTTACTATTTATGGGAAAATAAAAAAAATAGGATTTGATACTTCCAACATTATATTAATTTGTAACAATAACATTACGCTGTATCAAACGTCGAATGTATTACTATAACAACCTTGCAAGCCGAAGGAAGCGCGTAAGGCAGGTGGCGTTGGATCAAATGACATGAAAAAGGAATATATTCAGAAAAAATATTTGGATGAATAACAGTAAGAAATGAATACGTCTTAGGTAAGGGACATAGAATTGAACGCAGCTGAGAACCCATTTTCAAGTTCCAGCACTACAAAGTAATAAATTTATATTTTATTCGTTGAAAACATTTAAAATAGGCAATGTATTCAGAACTGGTGAAAGTATGCATTAAATTAAAAAAATATGAATATCCTTCAGAAAAAAAATTGTTTCCGCCAGGGATCGAACCTGGGACCTTCCGCGTGTTAGGCGGATGTGATAACCACTACACCACGGGAACACGTTATTCTCACTCGAGTTCCCAAGAATCAAGTTGAGATTCAAATGTAAAAAGAAAGTAGGCCATCGATGGGTGGAGCCACTGCCCAGCAGTTTCGCCGTCGAGCCATCACATCCTGGGCTGAAATTTCACGTAGTGACTCGGACTTAGAAGGGGAGGTCACGGTTCACGGATGACCGATAGTTTACCCACTTTTGGGTGTAGACGGTCAATAGTATATGAGACAGTGGCGTTTTTAGAAATCCATGGTGCTTGACTTGCAACACTGCTCACTACCCGCCTTAGGTCTCCAGTTCGTTCCGATTCCTGGAAAATTTTTGTCACTGATTATTTTATATATCAGTATTTGATCACTGATATATAAAATAATATAAATATAGTACTGAACATATAAAGCACTGAATATAGGAAGTATAGTATGATGAAAGTAAAAATTTCTCCTTAACTACCAGATTAAAAATCAATTTGTATTATGTTTAATACAGTGATCAAATGTGTTGAAAAGACGAGAAAATGATTCAACGGCCAGCGGAACACGTCAGCCAATCATAGGGATTGCAACCATCATTGTTGAAGCATAAATAGCTTGTTTAATTTTAGTGTTATAGTGGTCACGGCGGAAATAACACGTGCCTTGAAAATGGAAAACAAGTCGTTTTCCTAAACGTCGGTGGACTATGAAAACATTACCCGGTGCGAAGCCCGAGAAAGATATTTAGACATTGTTCTAGTTTGCGCAGAAATACAGCCGGGGAGTTTTGTTTCCACAGTTCAACCGGGAGGGAGCAGAATAACTTTGGTGCTGGGTATGCATATGTATGTTTAAATGCTTCATTACTGGGCTTAGGTATTTCAATGCCTAAGCCTAACAAAGAAATATCTTGTTTTGATCTCAATTTACTTGAGTACTCAATTTACTTTAGAACTCGGCTTTGTTCTGTTTCCACCACGAATGTGAAACATCTTGGGAACCTTAAACAAATACATACCTTAGTGGTAGTACATTAAGATGTATTATTTATCCTTTAAACATTTTTTTAAATTTGAATATTAGCAATTAAATTGCTATAAGCTCAGATAATAGGGTTAAATATGTGCTGTATTCACCTAGGGAAGTGAGATGGAGATATTATACCAAATTTCATCATTGAAATTCATAGTAATTGGCATAAATTCCAACTTCTTCCCATTAATTCCATGCTTTGACACCTCCTACAAATTCAGTGTCCTTAAGAAAC